>OY998266.1:23914101-25152435 GCA_963922045.1 Persicaria maculosa
CGCTGCATTTCCTCTCGTGCTTCTATATTATTGGAATGTGATTGAATTGAAGTCTTGCTTAATGTCGAGTAATCGATCAAGTGCATGTATGAGCCCTATGTTAGGTTGAGCCATTAGTAACATGTAGAATCCTTGGTTATGACTTATGCACATTTATGCCCTGCTTGCATTATTGTTCATTCTCTCTTGAACTGGGTCCCTGATAGTGTTGTTATTCCCTCTCTTTATCCTCTTAAAATGTTTTACTCATCCTGATAAGAGTGATATTGGATTCGAAGATCGACTTGCTTTCCGCCCTGGTAAATTCTAGCATGATTACATGTTCTCGCTCGGTGGTGTTTCCCTATTACTCTATGATATTCTCTCGTGCTTGCATGAACGTATGACTTGACACCTCGCATGATCACACACCACGCTATATCATGATCTTGCATACGCGTGACGCATAAATGTTAGAATGAATCTAGTCGAATTACCTTGATTATATTCATGTTCAATATGTGTTATTAGTATCCCATAGGGCTTATGATTTCCAATATGACTCGCGAAATGGTGACTTGCCATACTTATTCTATTACGAGAACATGTATGTCCTATAGTGTGATAGTTGTTATTCTGTTTTATGTGCACTATGATAGTTTGTTCCTAGCATACTTATAATCTATTGCTGGTGATGTCCTCCTTGTTACTCTCTGTAATGATGTCTCATGCTCTATGAACATTATGTCGAATCCTTTTAGATGACTCTTGACTATGCCCATGTCTTATCATGTATCACTAGCATCGTGTAAGACCTATGTTTCTAAAATGTACCTCGTCGTATGATTACATGTCATTCTTAACCTACTATATGATCATTGTTGTTAGATGTGATAGTTACTATGTCGCTCTTATATATTCTCGTATGACACTTAGTTGGTTGTTATGATAAACCTCATCTTGATGTATTTGATCTCATTTATTGATGTGTATACCGTGCTCTTATATTGCTCATATACATGATACTTGTCATCCTCGTAAAATCCTGTATGACCTTGGACCCCACATGACCATTATTGACTCCACATAACTTGCCTAGGTTGCTAGACATATCTGCATCCATGGAATAATAGACTACTAGCTTGTTTCACGTGCATCAGTGTAGGACTCGATCGTGTCTTGGAAGGAATATGTATGTCGTTGTTCCTTAAGATAGGTACATGTTAGTGTGGATTAATGTGATTGATATGCTCCATGATGAATTCGTGCTTGTTTGCCCCGATTGTAACCTAATAGACTTCTTTAAGGGCATCGTTACTATTCCCGGGTCGGAGTCTTGTCTCTAGTCGTGTCATCTTTAGCTTTGATCCATTTTGTCTCCGAGAGAAACATTGGTTCGTCCGCTCTTATCACTCCCCTATCTCCGCTACCTTAGACTCCTACGCGATACATTGGATGAGTGACCGCATAGAAGAAAGGACGGGAATTTAGATAGCGATAGAGCAAGCGTGGGCCCATAACCCACGGGCCTCAAGATCGACGACGTCGTTGGAACAAGCTTGCTTCAAGGATTGCGGTTACTGGGCGCGATATGACTTGCAAGTGAGAGTGTCCTCCATTCGGATTGCTAATCCTTTCTGAACTTGTTGATGATGATATTGCCCTGACTTGATGTTGAAAATTGCGTGTTGATGTGATGACTTGGTAATGATTATTGCCTGATTACCCGTTGTCTATGATGATATATGTGATTCGATATCTTACAGTCCTAATGTGCCATGATGACTTGATGTGATGCTACTCTGAGTTGTTAAGCATGATCTAAATTCCTTGCCTATAAGGTATGAACTGCAAATGCTGAGAACCTCAACTGTTTATTAGGTATGTTTATGATGAAACTTGCTAGCTGGATTTGATTAGGTTCATATAGGATGTGTTGCAATACTTGTTGAGCATGAAGGTAAATTGAGACTTGTGATACAGTTGCAATGTTTAATGATGAACTAATGATGCTATTGATATAAATGCTAGTTGATATGATGTAGTCCTTCTGTGTAATAATGTCTATGATTGCTTCTTCTTTGAACATGTGAGTGAGGTCCTTTGGTAGAGTGGTCAGAGAGTGGAGAAAGGTTTTGAGCGATTTAGAATGATCGACGGTGGTAAGGGGAAAGTTGCAGAAGAGGGGTGTTGACTTAGGTTAGACCGAGTGAGTTCGGGAATTATAAAAGGTAATGCTTGGTGGTTTTCGATGAGCTCCTAGGTGAATCTTGGATATGGGTATGGTTAGGGGTAGGCTGGTTAGGTAGTGACCGAGAAAATTTTATAGAAGATGCGTGTTTAGCAGGGCATGATGTTTGTGATATCTTGGGAAGTGTGAGAAGTGTAAGAAATGACCTTGTGGATATCGAGATCATAGTATGCGGGGGTGCTCGGGTGTGAAGACAGAGATAGGGTTGGAGTCTTAGAGGTGGATTGTTAGTAAGAGTGCTTGGCGAGAAGAGGTTAAAAGATCGAAATGAATTGTGATTTCTTTTGTGGGGTAGTAGCTGAGTGGATGTTGGTAGGTCTAGATGAAGGTTGGTCTTGGCTTGAGAGTGGGAGACGAGCGAGCGGGGATTGCGTTTCGTTTTGACTGGTAGTGATGTGAGGATTTTCTTGATTATGTGATTTGTAATATGTACTGGCATGATGTTAGATAGCGACCATGATAAACATGATATGGCCTGATATTACATGTTGATATGCAATATTTGAAATCTAGTTGACAGTGACAAGTGTTATCATGATATAATGATACATTGCTATCCTACTATGTTGTTCTAGAAGCATGTTGTGATGTGTTGTATGAATCATGAAATAATGATATGTTGCTATATGAGAGCATGATGTTATATTATGATCAGGAGATGTTAAATGATGAATATTGATTTGGATCATGAATATGACTTATATATGAGATAATGGTGCGTGATTGCTAAATGATCGTCATATGGCATTATATGAGATGAGATGATGTTTTGTGAGTATGTTGACGTTTTGGTGATTGATATATTGATTGACCTTCCCCTCTGCTGAATCTTAATAGCCTGACCTTGTTGTGTTGATGTGTTGACAATGGGTTTTGGTTCGTTTATTCTATGATGAGAGATACTTTTATGACTTCTGGTGTGATGTTGAGACGTTGTTATGATTTTGTTATGTCGTTGAGATGCATATTAAGTCCTTTAGTATGATATGGAGATGTTGATGTGACCTTGTGGCACTACGTTGGTATATGTTGAGACTTGCCGTGTGATGTGTTGATTGGAGATTGGATGGTTATACAATTATGCATTTCTTATGGCTTATGCATCTTGCTTGAATTGAGACTGATAGATTGATTCGATTTTGGAACTTAGGAAGAGAATATGGGATTAGCCCTTAGAGGTGGATGATTCCACCTCCTACCTTCTGAAATTGATTGATGGGTATGCGAGAAGCTGATTTGGTTTTTGAGAGATTTTGACGAAATCTTGATTTGAAAGGATTTGACTTGTTTTGGTGTAAAGCTGCTTGATTAAACGTTGAATTTGAAGATTTTGAGCGGTTTTGAAAAGGACCAACTTGGGGTTTTAAAGAAGTCGAGAGTTTCAATGATTTAGATGACAATCCTTCCATTTACAAAACGCTTTGAGGTTTTACGAACTGGATTTACATTATGACGTCTCACGAAGTGGATACAAGCATTTTATAGGGGCGCTTATAGATTGTTTGCTAAGACCTAGTCGGACGCTATAATACTTTTAGAGTTGTGATACTTCCGAAAGGTCGAAGTGAGGATGTGATAAGGGCGCTTATTACACACTTGACAAGACCAAATGGATATGTCACGACCGTGACTAGGATGTTGTGAGAATCCCAGAAGACGCAACCGAGATGATTACAAGATCCTTGGACAGGGTCCTCGGACTCACCGATTTCAAACTCCTCCCACTGCTTGAAAATGATTTTAGTCTCGGGGATGAGACTTGTTTTTAGAGGTGGATAAATGTAAAGACTGAATGTATTTTATATTATTATATTATTATTTTGAGTAAATAAATTATTATTTTATTCAATCGGTAAAAATGTGAGACAACCCATCCTCGAGCGTAAGTTTTGACTTTAAAATCATTCCGGCATCGTTTTGAGAATTTAGATTCTATCGGGTTTTAATTCCACATTCCAGCTCCGTGTATCGAAAAATTAATTTAATTTCGTTAATCTTGAAATTGAATTGAAATTTGATTTAAATTTGATTTAGTCTGGATTCGATCGGGCAAGCGGGTTTCGAGTCTATTCCGCTAATTTGAATTTTTCGTGGGGACCAATTTCATTTATTTTATTTCCCCTTTTCTTTTATATATATCTCTCTCTCACACATATCTGGCAAGGGGAGATGGTCCCTCCCTCCCTTCTTGTCTTCTTCTCCATATAATGCAGCAAGCAACTCTCCTCCCAGCCTCACACCCACCACGCTCTCCTATAATCCTCAGCCTCTCCTCCCTCTCTCTTCCAATTGCTCTCCAATTCTCACAGATCCGTTCTCTCTCTATCCCTCTTCAGTTTCAGTAGATCGCCTACATTGGGGGGAGTCTTCTTGTTCTTATTCTACTTCTTCATTCACCATTGAAACCCACAAACCAATCCTTTATTCTTCCCTCACTCTTGACATAACTAACACCACCACTAAACCACCACGCCACCACCAGCTAGTCACTGTCGTCGACACAATTGAAGTCGCAGCCTCGAGCTTCAAGCTCTGTTTTGCAGAGGGGAATCACCCAGCAGCACCCACGACTTCCTCCTTCTTCCCACCACTGCAGGCCACTCCTAGGAGCTCCATGTCACTCTCCTCAATGTCGTCGAGTGTCGTCCTCGTCCCTCCTCCTCTCCGCTTCGTCTGCTCTGATTCAAAGCTTGGTAAGGTCCATTTTGCTCCCTCTTGCTCCTAAACCATGTCAAGGTGCGCCTTTGAACCTTCTATTTCCTTCCTAGGCTCGAGCCACACTCCCTCCCGTCGATTTCAGCCGGAGTCGCAGTCGGAACACCCTCAGAATCGGAATCGCGCCGCGCCTCGGTAATCCTTCTCTCTCTCTCCTTCCTCCCTTGTTGCGTTTTCGTTCTGGTTGTGCGGGCGTGGTCGGAATCGGGGAACGGTTGGAACTGGGCGAATCGCAGGCCGAAAGGCCACCGCCGAAGGCCTGGGATTCCATCTCTCTTCTCCTGTTTCTTCCGTCGTGGTTATGCCTGTCCGGAGGAAGAGGATAACCTCCTCTGCCTTTGCCTTGTGGGCTTGGGCCTAAAAGGCATCCGGGCTCGGATCCCCTCTCTTTTCTTCCTTTCTTCATTCCGGGTTGGGTCTCTTTTCTTTTCTTTTCTTTTGCAGGTATGGGCATGCGGGTTGGGCTGTTTTCTCCCTTTCCCTTGGGTTTGAATCCGGGTTGGACTGTGTTCATTTTCTTCTTCCTTCGGTTTGGGCTAGGTTGGTTGTTTTAGTTATTTATATATATAGTATGTATTATTTATGTTATGTGTTAAGTTTATATTATGTGATATATTATTTTATATATATATATATATATGTTATATTATATGTTATTTCTGATTTTTGATATGAAAATATTATTATATATTATAAATGGTATTATTTGGTATATATATATTATTATAACATTACGTGGTGTTTTATTAAATGTTTTAGAAATGATAAAATCATTTATTGTTGTTGTTTTATAAATGTGGGTTATTAAAATGGATTGATTTTGGTAATGTTATTATATTTAAATATCATTTGGAGTGTGTTATTAAATATTATATATATTATAAATGGTTCTAAAATGTAATATTTGAGAAGTGTTATCATATAATGATTTATAAGGTGATTTTAAGATGAGGATTTTAAAGAGGTAAAATGCCGGAATGATTTCTATAATAAGATTTTGGGAAATTGGTTTTAAGGCTTAAATGTTTAATGACGGGATTTGGATAAGCGATTTTAAAAGAATTGTTTGATTTTCTAAGATGAGTTCTTTGAGAGATTGTTTTGGAAATGAGATGATGAGATGAGATGAACATGAAATGATATATGAATTGTGATGAAGATGGAATAATCTGAAATGAGATATGTGAAGCTATGTATGATAGTTAGGGGCGCCTTGTGTGAATTAGATAGACTTATGCGTATTGTATGTTTATTAGGTGTTTTGTGATCTGTTGGACATTGCTTACTATTGGTGATTCATTGCTTGGATTCTGCTTCTGCCTTGTTTCTCTGCTGTTCGGCTTATTCAGGTAAGTTCTTCATGGGCTTACCCAGATTCGAAAGAGAATACCTGCTTGTGAATATATGACATACTAGGTGTTGCATAAGCATTAAAGCATGCCATGTAGTATCATGCTAGGTTGCACTTATGAATGAGCATTCGGTTACTTTGTGTGATTGGGAACAGAACAACTGTTATCTGTGAGTCTTAGAGTCTTTTGCTAGGGGCATAGGGTAGCCCAGCTTCATCGGGTGCCCTGAGTCAGTTGTCGTTATATGAGCATGATGATAGCCCAGCACCATCGAGCATGAGCATGATATATGATATGATGATGAGATATGATATGCTATGATGAGATATGATATGCTATAGCATCGAACTGGCCAGTCTCTGCACTAACGGAAAGGGGTGCAGAGGTAGGAGAGGGATATGTCACTTGGCATTCTTTGGGCGCCTTTACAGTTCTTTTCCGCACATTATAATTTAGGAACATGTTAATGTGATTTAATTTTTGCATTGCATCGAAACATCTTTATTATAGCGTATGTGTATATTTGCTTGTGGGACAGAGTGCGTTGGGGTCTCGGTCTGATCCCGCTCGCACAACTTATTTTTAGGTATGATTGCTCCCTGTCTCTATGGCATGGGAAAATCCCCCCCGGGCGATTACAAAGAACCTGCCTAACCCCGCTAATTTGGCTATACGACTTCAGAATATATGTTTTGGTTTTGACCCGGCTCTGTCGTGGCATTTGTATCTAAACTTTGCTTCCGCTTTACCTTCATTTGAATTGAATTTCTACGACTTACATTGCTTGGGGTTCGAAATCCCCGCTTTGAATACTGATCTTAGAGGTTTGAAACCTCGACCTGTACCTGCATTGCAACATCTGAATGAAGGTATCCGACCTTTGAAACATATCTCGGATATTTATATCCGGGCCATTATAGTAACAAGTGCTTCACCCCACAAAGAATGTTTCAATCCAGCAGAGATAAGCATGTATCTGGTTTTATCAAGTAAAGTTCTATTCATCCTTTCAGCAACACCATTTTGTTGTGGTGTGCCAGGAACAATTAAATGCCTTTTAATACCATGTTCTAAACAATAGCTATCAAACTCATAGTTGCAGAATTCAAGCCCATTGTCAGTTTTTAGACACTTAACTTTACAAGCAAACTCATTTTCAGCTCTAGCTCTCCATAACTTAAAAGCATCAAAAGCATCACTCTTATTTTTAAGGAGATATACCCAGACTTTTCTACTGTAATGATCAATAATAGATATAAAATATCTTTTGCCACCCACGGTATCTATCTGAGAAGGCCCCCATAAATCAGAATGAATGTACTCAAGAGGAGAAGCAGCAATGTAAGATGACTCTTTAAAACTCGGCCTAGTTTGTTTACCAAGCAAGCAATTGTCACAAACATCAAGAGCAGCAGGTTGACAGCTAAGAATGCCAGACTTATGTAAATGATGCAAACCAGAGTTGCCAATATGACCTAACCTATTGTGCCAAGTAGTGGTTAACTTAGAAGTCATAGGTTTATCACACACAACAAGCACAGAAGGAGCAACAAAATTGCATTCAGTCTGACAAGTAACATAGTACAGGCCATTTCTTTTAACACTTTTCAACAGAACTCTACCATTCTTGCTAACATGCCTCATGCCATGGAAAACATCAATGTGACAGCCAAGATCATCAAACACACTTTCACATAACAAGTTTCTCTTAAGATTAGGATCCCATCTAACATTTTGCAAGACTCTAATTTTTCCATCAAACATCTTAAGAGCAATTGAACCTATTCCTTTAATAGACACTGCAAAATGATCACCCAGAAGCACATCACCCTCATTTATCAATTTTAGATCACAAAACCAATTTTTATGAGGTGTAGAATGCATGGTGTAGCCAGAATCCAATATCCAAGCATTTTCAGAATCATAACTAGCAGAGACAACAAGCAATTCATGTGTGAAGTACTGATTGGAATCAAGCACAGCAGAAACGGGTTGGTGTGTTTTAGATGCATCCTTTTTAGCCTTTTTAGCCTCACCTCTTTTCCTTTTATAACAGTCTTTCTCATAGTGACCAGTTTTAGAGCAATAATGGCATGTAGCATCCTTTTTATCAGATTTTGACTTATCACCAGAAGAAGTAGCAACATCTTTCTGCTCAGATTTCTTAGAGAAGTTCTTATTTTGTTGCTGCTGGTTTTTATACCTAGCTTTTGCCAAGAGCTTCATTTTAGCCTCTTGTTTTGTCTTAAAAACCTTTAAAACCTCATTTTTCTGAGCAATAGACTCTAGGATCTTAACTTTACTCAAGTTTTCATGACTGAACTGAATAACATCCTTGAATGTGTCAAATTGAGCAGGTAAGGCATTCAATAGCAAAACACATTGATGGGTTTCATCTATGATGTCACCACACCTAGCAAGGTCTTGAGTCATAGCTAAAAAATGATCCAGGTCAGGTAAAGACACAGAGACATCCATTTTGTAGTTAAACAACCTACAAAGCAAATATCTTCTACTGGGAAGAGATTTTACCAAGTAGAGCTTATCAAGAGCCTTCCAAAGGTCTTGAGAAGTCTTCTCAGTCATTACCTGCCTTACCACTTCATCTGTGAGTCTGATGAGGATCTCACTGTGGGCAACTTGATCCATGTCTGCCTTTTCTTCATCCGTCATCTTTTCAGGGTAGCTTCCAACCACTGCAGGCCAACACTTTTCCCTGATTAGCACTGCCTTCATCTTCAGCTGCCAGATAGCAAAATCAGAGTTACCATCGTAAGGTTTTATACGAATAGAAGACTCAGACATGGTTTAAGTAAAGCTATAAAGTAGAAAAAAAAACGGAAAGAAAACAACAGATCTAAAGTGGATCTAAGACATGCAGTCCCAGAATCGTAAACAATACTGTCCCAAATAAGGTTTTGAGGAGGAAATGATATCAGATGTATGGATTTCTAGGGTTTTATCCCATTTTCTAACTAAAATAGTCAGACGTGGATAGAAAACACCCTAACTCATAGCTCATGAGCAACCTAGCTCTGATACCAATTTGAAATCGTTTGTCTCGAGTTTGAATAACAAATACGAACGATTGAACGCAACGAAAGCAAACAGAAAACAAACACAAAAAACACAAAGGGACACGGGAGATTGTTTACGCGGTTCAGGTATCGCACCTACATCCGCGGGGCCTCATGAGTCGAGACCCTAAATCCACTATGTAAGATCAATCTGGGTACAAGAAGGGCAATCGAAGACGATGTCCTAAGGAGTACAGTAAACAAGGCAACATGCAACAAAGATCAAAGGAAATAAGGAAACTCCCTTCTAATCTCCATGGAAGTTGCCGATCTGATCCTTCAAGGGTTGGGTCTTGAGACGCCGACTTCAGCACATGCTAAGGAGCTCCTTAGAAGACCTTGAATATCAAGGATCTTCAAGCCACCAACCTTGGCCACCAGAGAGAGGAACCTTCTGGAGAGCGCCGCTAGGGTTTTGTGGAGGCTTACCTTTCGAAGAGAGAGCACACCTGTGAATAGTGGTGTTCTTAGGTTTATAAAGGGCTGAAGATGAGCGTCCCTCAACCCTAGCTTTGAAATAGAGACGTTGGAGAGCTACAGATTGGGCCGGCTACAACACACGGGCCACTGGCCCATTAGGTTTGGATTTATAACCCAAACCGGATAGACCTAGCAGGCCCGGGTTTAAGCCATGGCCCAATAAACTGTTGGACCATGTCTCTATAGCTAGAATCAGTCTGAGTGCCTTAAGGTTTACATGTACAAATACTTAGGGAGATGTCATATCTAACACGACCTTTATAAGTGATGGTAATATAATATCCTAATGATTTCTCTCCAATAAAATTCTTATTTTTTGTATTGTATTACTCATGTATTTTCAATTTATATAAAATTAAATTAGATGAGTTTAAAAGTTTATTTAATAAAAAATTTTAGTTTCAGATTTAATTTGTACCTAACTTTTTATATCTTTTTTTAAATCAATATCTATAACAAGCCAAATAAAAAAATGTAAACCAAAATAACATATTTTCAATTAGCAAATGATTAGCTAGTGATTTAACTTATCAAAACTGAAGAATATTTTGTCAATTATAAACTTTATGTTACTAAGAAATTGAAATGAAAATTTAATTATTTATATTATTCAATAGTGTTCATTTATATATAATAAGTAAATTATTATTATTATTAAAAAAATATATAAAAGAATCTAAATTTTTAATTTTTTCTTAAATCCAAAATAAAAAAAATTAAGATAAACTTAAAAACCAATCTAATTTAATCTAATAAACTTGAATGATATTTTACACAATCAAGATATATATTGAAAATTATATTTTAAATATTTACTTGTTTTATTATATCTGTTTTGATTAAATTTAATTATAATCTATAAATAAGTATTAAATTAAATGATTTTTTTCACTTACAAATAAAACTTTTATTTTTTAAAAATTATCATGACAATCTAGATTATACATTGTATAATTCGAGCATTAAGATCCAAGGGCATGCTTGTGAATATGATCATTATTTTTTGTCACATATGTGCCATGTAAACATTTTTGTGGGGGCGAAAATTTTGGGATATTATATTACCATCCCTTAAAAAGGTCGGGATATTTATCTTACATTTAAAAGGTAGGGATATATTTTTAACACCACCTTAAGGGTTGGGTTATTTTAATTAGTTTCGCCTTTTTTTATATGAAACTTTGCAGTTAATATTGAAAGCTCTTTATTGTGTTAATTTGGAATAGCCTAGTTTGCTTATTTTTAGCTCGTTTAAAAAGAGATTAGATACGAGAACGGAGGGGCAGAAGAAATGGAACCCAAAAACCCCAAAACAGATCAGGAGAAGGCGCCTGTTCACGCGCCCCCTTTCACCCCCAATTCACCCCCAAATCGAGACCCCAGAACTGAAAAACCTCTAATTCCTCCTGCTAATCTCTCCCCGATCTTTCTCAAAAAACTCTAATTGGTATTATCTCATCAATCCTAAACGATTCTGGTTTTGGATCTGGCAAAAATTTTGGATCTCGAGTGGGGTTAGGGTCTCTAAGGGCGTTCTTGGGGCTTGCTCTCGCTGCTCGTTCAAATCGCAACCATGGTGATTCCAAGATATATTCACTACAGCAATCAACGGTGGGGAAACACGCTTGGAAGCGTCCCTCTTCTTCTGGAGCCGGTTTTATGGGCTCAGAGAACTTCTCCTTCTTCAGTATCCTTGCCTTCGGTGTTCTTGTGTTGACCTTGGCAGGTATGACTCTCTTCTCGCCCTTTCATCTATATATGATTTCCACCAAAAACCTTGTGTGTTTACTGTCTAGCTTGGTTGCAATCTGCTCTACTTTACTGTGATGGAAAACCATCAACCTCTGAAAGGGAAGGGGGGTCCCCTTGGGGCCTCACCGAAACCCACAACTACCCAACCTAACGGGAAGCCTCCGGGCGACACCCACAAATCCTCTACTGGAATACAATATTGTCACACTAATGCTGCTCGAGGGACTCTCCCTCTTGAGCAACTAGACACCCAATCCGATTTCCATGATTACCTGCAGGACTCACTCAAGGGAAACCACATTCTCAACATCATAATACTCACTCTGATTACTACATTCAATGAAGTGGTAAATGCTTATATGTGGAAGTTGTATAAACCGAACACTTGTGCTATATGGAATTCTACTCTATGTGCTTTCTCTAATTGGATTATTTACCATCTGCATATCTCTATTTCAATCGATCAACTTGACCACCTTCTATTTCAACACAAAACTGAGACTATGCCTAGCATAACTCGGGAGAGCTTCTCTCTCGAGTCCCTGAATTCATTATACACCCTGCAGGAACTCATTGACAGAAGATGTATGCCTGGCACATCTAACAAAACACGAGCCACTAGCTGCGCTACTGCAGTTGCTGTGAACTCTCGGAGCTGCTCAACTTGCATGGTCTGGTGTTGGTGCCGGATCCATTTGTTGCTAACTTGTAACTCATCCTTGCTATTACAATCTATACAATGCCTAAAATACTGGATTTACACTTTTAGGGTACCTACCACATTTTATTACCATTTGCTTCTAATCTCTTATAAACTATATTACCATTTGCTTCTAATCTCTTACCATTTATGTAACCTTATTCTCTACATTTATATTCTTCCCCATCTTTTGTATGGGCCTTTGTGGCTCTTCTGTTGGGCTGAGGCAGCTACACACCATGAGACAACCAGCCACCTCTCCTTGAGAGGGGTTTACCCCAAGCCCTCTACCCTTATCTATGTCAATACTCAGGTACAAAGGATACCATATTCACCAAGGCAAGGTATGCAACTCCTGACTTCCAATTCTCCATCTGAAGCACTCTGTCATGATCAAATTACTGGAATGCAACTCAACAGAAACTCCAAGCAACAAATAAAATCAAGCCTAGGGATCTCCTCATACTCAAATTTGTACAAAGACTCTTACTGTAACAACTCTCTTGCTGATAAGATTTGTAACATACAAACTCATTATATTATATGTTGGTCTATTCTATTACCAACTGAACCTTATTCATCTAAATTATGGACTGTAACCGTATCTTTGTTTAACTCACCTCAAGCATATTTCTCTCAATTAACTTGTATATGGGTTAATCCCATGATGTTTGCCTGGTTTGTTTGGTTTGTTGATTTAAGTATGCAACCTTCACATCTATTCCCTCCTAAACCCGATTTTAACGGATCCCTACTACCAACTGCTATACTTAACAGCTTCTTCCTGGAAAAAACAAATAACAATGTGAACTCAAAGCTTCACTTGTATTTATACACTACCACTCTACGACATTCAGACTCTATCTGGCTTGTTTGTTTCTTCAAAACGAACTTTAATCTGATTACCGTTAACTGTTATAGTGATACTGTATACTCTTTATTTAGACTTTCGCCCTTATTATACCCGAATCCAAGTGAGCACAAGTATACACCCTGTACAACAAAACCGATATCAACACATAGACCATGCACTATCACACCTATCAGACCTACTTCTAAGCATATTAGAATAATCAAATCTCTTATAAGGAACCATACACACATAATATCTTGTGGTTCTCATGTAATATCTACCATCCTCACGGGGTTTCACTTTGTTTACTTACTCCAAACTGAACTGACATTAACCCCCATGGATCATCTTGTGGTCCAACACATGTTGTTACCTTGTTTAAACAAAAATTGGAATAATGAAGTTTAGTTTCTGGAATATACGTGGCCTTAATAGGAAAAACGTCTGGACTCATATAGAATCGACCTGTAGAAGCGACCGTATTAAAATATTAGCCTTAGCAGAAACGAAACTACAAAATCCTCCACCTGACAACTGTTGGAAAAAACCTGGTTTTGATAACATGTTTTTCTGCCCTTCGGCTGGCCTCTCTGGTGGTCTCTGTCTTCTCTGGAAGGCATCACATTTCAATAATGAATCTTATGAACTCATTAACTCTGATAACAGAACCATTCAGGCAAAGTATACTAACCAAACCCTACCGATTACAATCATGATAATATTTGTATATGCTCCCCCACATGAAAAAGATAAGGAAACCTTTTGGAAAAACCTATCCGACACAGTTAAGAATATTAAGGAACCACTAATCGTAATGGGAGATCTTAATGAAATCCTACATCCTTATGACAAACTAGGTGGTCTCCCTCCGTGTGCATAGATTCCACATACTTTCTGAATTTATCGCTACACACAATCTTATAGACACCCCGACAACTGGAAATAAATTCACATGGAGAAGAAGATCGTATGGAGAGGACAATACTTTTGAGAAATTAGACAGAGCTTTGGTAAGCCATACTCTGCTACAACTATTTCCTGACTTAAACACGAAGAACCATGCATTCATTAAATCGGACCATACTCAAATCACATTAAACCTAATGGACAAGAGTAAGCCGAGGCTACAACCTTTTAAGTTCGAAATGGCTTGGACTACAAGACCTGAATTTGAGACCCTGGTAAAAAATGCTTGGCGAGTGGACGTACCGGGATCGCAACTATACAAATTAACTAAAAAACTCGTGGAAGTTAAAAAAAAAAGAGTAAGATCTGGAGTAAGAACACCTTCGGAAATATAATTCGACAAATTTCAACAGTTGAGGATAAATTGCAAGAACTACAATTGCAACTCTGTAACGCATACGATAACAGGACCGACAAGAAAATCAAAAGGCTTACAATCAAACACGCCACGCTACTTAAATACAAAACTAAATAATGGGGACAACGAGCTAAAAAACACCATATAAGATCGGTAGATGCTAACACGAAATATTTCCACCGAATTGCAACAGGGAGAAGAAACAGAAACATAATAAAAACAATACAGACAACCGCAGGAGTTGCGGTTACAACCGACATAGAAATACGAGAATCCATTAAGCATGACTTCATGAAACGATTCCAAACTACCCAAAGGCAAATAATCCCGAGTAATTTACTCAATAACATAACCACAGAAATCACCTCTGAGGACAATGAGTGGCTTACTAAACAAATATCGAATGCTGAAATTAAAAATGCGGTCTTCAGTTTAGCAAACGACAAGTCGCCCGGACCTGACGGTTTTCCAGCCGGTTTTTTCAAGAAATACTGGCCCATTTTTGGCCCTTCTGTGACTAAAGCTGTCAAAAGCTTCTTCATTAGTGGCAGAATACTAAAATAGGTAAACCACACCTTTATTGCACTTATCCCAAAGTGTGACAACCCAACAACCACATCACATTACAGACCCATCAGTTTATGCTCCACAACGTATAAGATAATTTCTAAAATACTAGCAACAAGACTAAAGAAAATTATCCCTAAAATTATCAACCCCTTGCAGAGCGCATTCACTGTAGGAAGGTCCATACAAGACAATATCCTAATAGCAAATGAGCTCTTTCACTCATTCTCAAAGAAGAAAGGAAAAATTGGCTGGATGGCAGTTAAACTAGACATGGAAAAAGCCTTTGACCTTGTGGATTGGAATTTCTTGCTCTCAGTTTTAACTAATTTTGGATTCTCGGAACGCTTCACAGGATGGATACGGGAATGCATAACGACAGTCACCTACTCTGTCCTAGTAAACAACGAACCCACTGATCTATTTGCTCCTCAACAAGGGCTTAGACAAGGCGACCCTCTATCCCCATATCTATTCCTTATACTATCAGAAGTCTTAGCACGTGGGCTACACAAGGAATCTATAGCTCCCCGTAGCCACCTAGGCATCAGGATCACGCGAAATGGAACAAGAATCCCATTCCTGGCTTTCGCATATGACATAGTCATTTTTGCGTCGGCAACAAAAACTGCTTGTGACCAAATAAACAAAGTCCTACGGGAATTCTCTTCCCTTTCTGGGCAAAGGGTAAACAGACACAAATCACATTTTCAAACGACTCCTAACATGACAACAAGTCAAAAGAATGCAATACACAATGAACTAGAGATCCCCTGCACCAGCAACCTGGGACCTTATCTAGGTTGCCCCATCATTTGTGGTAGAGCTAACAAGGAAACTTTTAATGACCTACTAATCACAACTAAATCACAAATGCACAAATGGAAAGCCAACTGCTTGTCTCAGGCAGGACGATGTACCTTAATTAAAACCACTTTATCAGCAAAACCCCTGCATCTTATGCAATGCTTCTTATTACCAAAATCTATACACACTGAACTGGACAGAATCAATCGGAATTTCCTTTGGAACAAGGGGCCAAAACATAAGCCACTTATTAGTTGGTATGAAGTTTGCAAGGAAAAATCCAATGGAGGACTTGGACTACGTAACTCGGAAGATATGAATAAGGCACTGCAACTAAAACTATTATGGAAAATATTGGCTAACCAAGAAATCCATGGGTAACACTAGTCACAGAAAAATACCTACGACAACAACACATACTGAATTACCGCAAAAAGGGAGGCTCCTCCTGGCAATGGGCACAGCTCACTAAACTTATACCCCTCTTTAAGGATGGCCTTCGTTGGTCGATTGGTAATGGCAGAAGTATAAACTTTTGGCTTGAGCATTGGTTCGGAAACTCACCACTAATAACATTAATACTGGCTGACAGGCAGGTTGACACACAACTCACTATTCAACACTTCTTGACAGATGATAAGAAGTGGAACTTGGATATTCTTAACTCTACCCTTCAACATATCTTACCAGCAGAATCAATAGACCTAATATCCACATACCCGATACCCAAAAATATACACACCGATAGGTTATACTAGAAATGGAGCAAGAATGGATGGTTTAGCACAAGCTCAGCAATTCAAATGATTAACCACTACAAACAGCACCAAAAATCGAACTTAAGATGGATTTGGAGTTTAGACTTACCATCAAAAGTGAAAACACTACTTTGGAAAATTACGAAGAATGGAGTACCCACCTCGGTAAAACTTGCCTCTCGTGGGGTTGGGGTGCCTACATCCTGCCCTCACTGTGATTCGAACTATGAGGATCTAGCCCACCTTCTTTGGGACTACCCGATAACAAGAGCTACAATAGCAAAAGTGGATCCTACCTAACTGAATATTCTCGATACTTGCTTCACGCAAGGAATAGACATAAATAGTTGTCTTTGCTACATTAAAGAGAAATCTGGGAGTCAAAAATTCAATGTTCTCGCTTTCTGCTAGTGGAGCATTTGGTACTTTAGGAACATGACGCTCTTTGGCAACATCAAACCAGATGCTAGGAGCATACTTTCTTTTGCAAGAGATCAAAAACTAAGCTGGAACACCTCAAATCAATCCGACGACAACACAGACGCCCAATACATACAACAGAAAAACAAAATGACACGAACCCGGTCTGCAATACCAAGGAAAAACTGTAAATGGAAGGCACCAAGAATTGGTTACCACAAAATAAACTTTGATGGAGCTCTATCTACTTCCTCTTTGAGCTCCTATGGATTCGTTATCAGAAACCATACTGGCTCGCCAGTTTTCTGCGGCGCAGGCCCGTCGTGCATTTCCTCTGTATCTGGTGCGGAGGGATTGGGGCTCTGGAATGGCCTTAATGCTGCTAGAGAACTCAACATTACCAAGTTGACAGTAGAAGGGGACAACCTGACCATCATTAACAGCCTAAAGGGATGCGGGAATCCCTCTGGGGACTCTGAAATGATTGTCTCAGACAGTCTAGTCTCCCTAGGATTCTTTCACTCAGTTGAGATTCGTCATGTTTTTAGAGAGGCAAATCGAGTTGCTGACCATCTTTCGCACCTCAATTTCGCCTTCTCTGGCAATTCTTTACCTGACGACTCGGTGCTTCGTAATTTCGTCCGTCTGGATGCCCTTGGCATTTAAGGCCCCCTTAATGCCAAATTATTTCCGGTTCAACAAAAAAAGATTAGATACAACTATTTTCTTCATTAAAAAAATGATACAAATGGTTTCTGATTCCATATTTGTTTATCAGAATTGCTATCTGCACGGTCAAAATCTCGCCGACTGCACGAAAGAGCTTCGTAATCGCATAATGTGGATTCACGATCGAAAAATGGAGATCTGCAGTCGCGTACAAACTCGCAATGCGCGGTTGCGGAATTTTTTTAAAAAAAAAAATTACAACCGCAGATTGCGAGTTTGCGATTTGCAAACTTGCAATCCGCGGTTACAGGCAGTGTAAAGTCAAATATCGTCCGTAAGATCGGGATTAACGTAATCTGAATTTTATTTAATAAAACAAAACAAAAGCAACCGTGCATTGCGAGTTTGCGGATGCAAACTCACAATGTACGTGTGCAGAAATTTGGAAAAAAAAAATTTGCAACCGCGCATTGCGAGTTTTGCAAAAGTTCACAAACTCGCAATCCGCGGTTGCAGACAGTGTAAATGGAGATAAAATGTCCGTGTGAATAGTAGAACCCTTGTTAAGTGGGTGTGTGCAAAAGTAGCCCTCCCCTTTCAAATTTTGCAAAACTAACAAGTATGCCAAAAAAATTGCACAAACAGCCGGTGTCCCTAACTGATATTGGAAGGTAATTATAATGATGAAGGCTTTAAATTTGGGGAGAGAGAGAGAGCATTAAATGCAAAGCTGGGAGGATGGAGAGAGAGAGGAGGGACATAAAATGCAGAGGAGAGAGGGGAAAGAGAGATAGAACAACTTTTCGCAGATGAGAGAGGGGGAGGAGAGAGAGAGAGAGAAAGTGGAAGTGGCACCATTGAAGGAGGATCGGCAACATAGACAATCCAGTGAATCAGTTGCATGTCATCCAATACGGAATACGTGCCAGAAAATTAATATTGCGTGCCGACAGAACACTAAACCGTGCCATCATCATACAATGTATAATAATAAATGTTAGTAAGTCTCCTCGCAGTTTTAGTTTTACCCCCTTAACTACTCCCCATCCTCTTCATATCACCAACCGAAAGTGATAAGAGCTTCTTCTTCTCTTTCATTCGCCCGTGAGAGAGGGTTGGATTTCATTGTGGACTTTGCTCGCTTTTGTTATTTTCATAACTTCACTTTTTTGTTGGTTTTAGGACTTTTCAGTACAACTTTTGTTAGTAGTAGGACTCGTGGCTTTGCTTGCTTGAGTCGTGGACTTCATGGATTTCTTAGCAATTCGTAAGCGTCAAAACATCATTGGCATGAAAAACATCTTATGTGGCACGTAAATTTTGTATGGAACGTATGTTTGGAGTTAGGTGCATTTATGAGGAATCCCAATCAGCTATGGCACGTGTTTACTCGTTGATGGCACGAAAAACGTATTGAATGGCGTGTTATTTTATCATGTTTTGCATGTTCAATGAACTTGAAAGCGTATGTGTTTTAGATTGTTCGATTTTTCCCTCTCTTTCCCTCTCCTCTATAAAAAGTTAATTCTCTCTCTCCTTTGCATTCAATGTCCCTTCTCTCTTTCCTCTCTTTCCATCCTTTCAACATTTGCATTTAGCATCTGGGCACCTCTTTCTTTATTTTTTTTTTTGAGCTTTTGCCCTGCAACCTGTACAATTGGTTGAAAAAAAATTGTAGAAATGTCATGGATTTTTTTTTTTGAAATGGGAAAAAAAAATAAAATTTGCTTTTGTGAAATAGCCAAAAAAACCAAACTATTTTGCAAAATAGCCAAAACAGGGATAAGTCGTTGTTACGAACAATGACTCTATATAAAACTAAAAAAACAATTATTAAAATATTAGAGTCGGTGTTTGTAACAACGACTCAGGTTTTTTTTTAAACTTTGTATATGTTTATTTAGCTGAAAATAAATATAAAAAATACAAGGAAAGTCGCGGTTTTTAACCGCGACTCTACATTATCACAATATTGCCCCTTCTATCTGAATTTCGTGGGCCCCCACCCCTCATCCTTCTCTTTCTGATATCACACTCACACCCCTTCCCTCTCTCATCTAACTTTGTGGCCCCACCCACCTTTTCTTCCCCTTTCTTTACTTCATGGCCCCCATACCCTACCTATCTGCTCTCTCTTTCTATCAACTAGCTAATATCTTTAAAAAAAAGGAGAGTTGTTGTTTATTGCAATTTTAAAATAAATAATATATTTGAAAAATATTTTTTAAAAAAAAATATCTAAGTCGCTTTTACAAACATCGACTCTAATATTTTAATATATTTTCCAAAATAGTTTGTTTCTTTGGCTATTTCCCAAAAAAATTTATACTTTTTACTATTTCAAAAAAAATTCAAATGTCATCCCCCCCATTGCAAATTAGGTCATAGCACTGCTATTTTTGCAAAGTCTCATTTTTTATGGCATATTCATGCAAATTAGCCTTAAGTATCTCACTTGCTCAATTAATCTATAAGAATTAATATGTAAGAGTTAGAGAGATTTTTTTAACACTTTACTTTCATCTGGACAGGAACTTGATGCCGTTGACCGAGTCTATTTTTTCGGAAGTTCAGAGTCATTATTCTTTGATCATTTGGAATTATTCGGTAATTTGTTCATCATTATTCATTGGACACATAATGCAAGCAAAATCTCCACCTCCCCCCCCCCCCAAAAAAACGTTACCTCACAAAAAAAAACCAACACCTGCGCTTCCGCTTCAGCAATTTGGATATAAAAGTGGTGGGGCCTACTTTTTTTATTTAAATAAAAAGGGAAAATCTCGGTTAATCTCATCCATCCATTTCTAATCAATCAATGGTCTATATTTGTTAACAATTAACACCGTAAAGGGGATAGGAACACATGACCCAACCTATATATATATAGGGTTGCGCTCCGGTGAAAACCAAAATTGCGGTAAAAACCTGTGAGGATCGGCTTTATAGCTTGGTTTATTTGAAACCCGTGCTAAAAACCTCAATTACATAGTGACTTTACAACTCAGTTCAACCTAAAAACTGTGCTAAAAACTCAAGTTTTAAAATAACACATGACTTTATAGCTCAGTTAAGCCTAAAAACCATGTCAAAAACTCATGTTTTAAAATCACATAGTGACTTTACAGCTCGGTTTTATTCAGAACCGGGCTAAAATCCGTGTCCTTATAGATCGGTTCTATTGAGAACCGGGCTATAAAGCTAGTGAACTGGGCTAAAAAGCCGGTCCTCACAGATTTTGACCACAATTTCGGTTTTCACCGGAGCGCATATATATATATCGTGTAAGCAACCCTTACGGTGTAATTTGTGAGCAGAGAAATTATTCGTAGGTACCAAGCGTTTATTCGTGTATAATAATGTAATTATTCGTATGTATGAACAAATGTAATTATTTGTATGCAACAAAGGATTATTCATATGTATGTACATACGAATAATCACTTGGTACCTACGAATAATGTCACTGTTCACAAGTTACTTTTAATCTCATCCGTTTGATCTTCTTAATCCGACGCTCCAGATTTGCTCACAAATTACACAGTAAGACTTGCTTACACAGGATCTATTCTCTATATATATATATAGTATGGATCAATTGTGCACACCCCTTAGGGTGTACCTTGTGCATAATTGTGGACCTTTGATCTGATTGTGATGGATGGACGAGATTAAAAGGGAGTTTTTTTTTTAATTAAAGCCAAGTGGGTCCCGCTTGTAGTCTCCTAATTGAAGATGATACTCTCCTTGGCACAGCGCGTGTGGAGTAAGTATTTACATGTTAAATAAAATGAGCATTGATTCCAATCCACAGTTACACGGTAGGTTGGATGTGATGACCAATGGGAACCCTTTTTTATATTTTTTTATATTATTTACATGTTATAATGGGTAGATCAACACAAGATCGAGTAGGTTCTTATCCAAATCTTTTTGTTCCAAATCTTAATTGTAAACATTGCAAATTTGGGGATTTTTTATGATTTAAATACCTAGGTCATATACCGTTGTCTTTCGGCACTCGAATAGAACTATTCAGATTCCGATGATTTAAATGCCTGCTATTTTGGTGAAAATAAAAATGGAGTTGATTTTTACACAAAGTGTACGTATTGGATGAAGGAGTAGATCTCTAATTAATTTGATATGACGATAACGATGATTTTGCAGGAGGTAATGGACAATGGGATTTTGCAAGTATCAATTGGAGTAGCACCACCTGAGCCATTTCGTGGTGGAACGGGATTTCGTGTAAACATGAAATATTATTCAGTGGAATACAAACATTATTCGGTGAATCTCTAATGATTATTCATTTATAAAAGCCAATTTTTTTACGGACAACAAATAAACCATTATTCGCTGGCATGTGACAAATTATTAGGTGGAATTGGTAAATTCGACAGGGATTAATGGACAAACAAATAAAATAGTATTCGATAGTATGTGACAAATTATTCAGACATATGTGTCGAATTTTGGTTACAAGTGTTAATAAGTTGGGCAATTATTCGGCGAAATCTGATTCATTATTTGTTAGTATATGAAGTATTCAGTTATAATTATCCTCGATAATCTGATCAAAGGTGAAATGAGAAACGTTATTCAGTTAAATATGAAGCATTATTCGTATAAATCGTAAGTATTGTTTAGGGATTTGAGATTGATTTTATTTGAAATTGATGGACAAAAAAAACATTATTCGGTAGCATGTGAAACAGTATTCGGTAGAATTGACAACTTAAAAAAAAATGAAATCGGGCCCATATTTTATGTTTCCACTCAAATCCACATAGTTCCTATCAACTCATGTCATTATCTTTACGAACAAATTATCAATTCATTTGAATGAATTTTTTTTAACCGAATAATCTTCCAACGCTAGGAGCTCAAACACCCTGTAACCCAAAAAATACGCCACCCATGATGAATAATCACCCAAATATGACAATATTCAAGAACAAAGTGTGCACAATCAATGACCAAACAGATGAATCGCGAGTTCTTATCCATATTTTCACTCGAATCCCCATACTTTCACTCAAATTAAATACAAATGTTCAGTCCAAAATAGCTTCCATTCCCCTGGAAAAAATTGCTTTTTCGCCGAATAATACCACGTATCTTTTTCAAGAAAAAAAATTATATTAATATGAATAAAATTTGCTATTTCACTGAATAAATAACCATTCTTTCTATATCAACCAAAGAAGTTAATTCAGTTAAATAATCAACCAACCAATCCTTTGCATTACCAGCAAAACCACCCCAGTTGAATCTCAATTTTTAAGGCAAATAAACCCCAAATAATCACCCAACGACCCAACCAACCCAACTCAATCAAACACCATGCCAATTCAAGCAAACAACCACACACAAAAAACCCTCTGATCACTGGAAAAATAAGGAGCAATAGATGCATCACAACTTCATACGCCCAAATCCCCCAAATATTCGACAAATATAAAAACCTCTTGATGCTTACCCAACCGGAGAGAGAACGACCACCTCGCGCCGACCGACCACCGAATTGCCTCGGCCCTCAATCGGAATCGTCGACCGACCACCGAATTGCCTCAGCCCTTAATCGGAATCGCCGCCCGCTCCGATTCACCTTCGTGAGACGCCGAATTGCTGCCGCCCGTCACAATCGCCGGAGATGGTGTCAATTTGGGACCACTGGTTGTCGAAGACGGTCGTTGAAGCTTCGCAGAGGACCACTGGTTGAGAGATAGGGTTAGAAGAAGACAAATTATTTTGAGGGTTTTAATTATCCCATGAATTACACGCGCTCCACAACCCTTCTCTTTGTGTTGCAACATTCAATTTGTGTTTTTTTCTAAAAAAAAACTATAATGCGTGGCAACTTTTCAGCCATCCAGATCAATAAGATCAAGGGTCTATAATTGTGCACAAGGTACACCTTAAGAGGTGTGTACACCTGAACCACACCCTATATATATATATATATATATATATATATATATATATATATATATATATATATATATATATATATATATTACATTTTGTCTTTCTCACTAAGCTATCTTTTTTACACAATATATGTAATGAGAAATTGGTATTGAATACATAATAAACCTATATTCTAATAAAATACATATTCGATAGTGAAAATTTGAGATAGTATATCTTTTTCAAGTTTTTTTGGGTAACTATATTCTTTAGTTTTTCTTTTTAGTAATTATACCTTTTTAGGGTGGATTTTACCTAAATACCCTTAAGGTAGAATTTCTATCTTTTTAAAATTAAAAAAATAAATAGGTGTAGATAAGATTGTTTAGATATAGATAAGATTGTTGATAAGATTTGTTTATGAGTTAAAAAAAAGACGCTACTTCTCCCAATTTTCCGTTTGAAAGAAGGAAGACTCTACTTATTCCATCAATTGTTCAATTAGTCATCTCGTAAATTATTTTACTTCTTCCATCAATTAGTCAATCA
The DNA here is from genome assembly GCA_963922045.1 of Persicaria maculosa. Lineage (NCBI taxonomy): Eukaryota > Viridiplantae > Streptophyta > Magnoliopsida > Caryophyllales > Polygonaceae > Persicaria > Persicaria maculosa. The sequence goes on from OY998266.1 coordinate 23,938,271, forward strand.
TATTTGGTGCTAAGATACCCTCGTACAAGGACATCTAAAACTATCCACCAAAGGATGGTAAGTTGCTAATCCATGTTATATTGTATCTAGTTTATATATAAATGAAATTGATTTAGTGGAATCACTTAAAAACAAATATAACTTCAAGTTCTAAGTGGATCATGAAATTCAATTTCGAACTACTAAGAAGAAATAGATGCAAATAATGTCAAAATCTTTATGCAATCTACTGAGGTGCAATCACTGTTCATCATTATTTTTTATTTTGTTAGGTACAAGCAAAGTTTAACATCTGTAAAGGCATTGAAGAATAATTGATGCCTTACTACAATCTAATGAGGAGAACGATGACAACATCGATCGGTATAATTATAGCATAATATTGTAACTAATTTACTGTAACCGTACTTGTAATCAATATTGTCAGTACTTTCCAAGGGGCCTTCTCTTCCTCAGACCACTGTCCCATCTCAATATCTCTAGACAACATATCCCCCTCCAAAGCACCTCCATTTAAATTTGAGAACACATGGCTGTTTCGTAAGGACTTCCGCAACGTAGTTAAACAAGCCTGGCGCGCTTCTTGTCCGAGCTCTACCATGTTCCAACTTATGTTCAAACAAAAAATCCTCAAGAAAAAGGCCAAAGACTGGAATAAAACTACTTTTGGGAATATATTTCGACAGGTGAAAGAAGTTGAGATAGAGCTGCTCAACATTCAGTCCGCCCTAACTGTAAATAATACTCAAACCAACCGTAATAAGGAAATATGTCTTATCAAAAAGAAGGAAAAGCTTCTCCTTTTCCAAAAATCCTTCTGGAGTCAGCGAGCTAAATCTAAACATCTCAAGCTATCCGATTCCAACACATCCTATTTCCACCGTGTAGCATCTGGAAGACGACATATGAAACAAATTCGTAACATTACCTCTTCTGAAGGAACACTTATTGTGGGTGACGAAAATGTAAAGAATGAAATCAAAAGAGAATTCGAAAAGAGATTCAGGCAAGAACCGTCAGATGAAAGATTACTCAACGAAATGTTGGATTTAATCCATCCATCAATAACTACTGAAGAAAATGAGTTCCTCATACGACATCCTTCTAACAAAGAAATAAAATTTGCTGTCTTCGGCCTAGGCAAAAACAAATCTCCAGGTCCGGATGGATTTACTGCCGAATTCTACAAACAATACTGGGATATTGTTGGTACATCAGTTATTAGGGTTGTTAAAGGCTTTTTCCACTCTGGAAAAATGCTAAAACAAATAAATCACACGTTTATTTCTCTTATTCCGAAAAGAGACAATCCGACTACTACTAGTCATTATTGCCCGATCAGTCTTTGCTCAAATATCTATAAAATCATATCTAAAATTTTGACTGACATTTTAAAAACAATTATTGGCAAACTTATTCATCCTCTACAAGGTGCTTTTGTGGCAGATCGAGCAATTCAAGATAATGTTCTAATTGCTCATGAAATTTTCCACTCCTTCCGATCCCGTAAGGCTCGTGAGGGCTGCTTAGCAATAAAACTGGACATGGAAAAAGCTTATGATCGAGTCAATTGGAAATTCACGGAAAAAGTACTACAAAAGTTTGGATTCCACAATACCTTCATATCATGGGTCTTGGAATGTGTTTCTACGGTATCCTTCTCAGTACTTGTAAATAACGGCCCCACGGACTTGTTCCGCCCGACTAGGGGTCTCCGTCAGGGGGACCCGTTATCACCTTTTCTATTTATCTTAGGATCAGAAATCCTGGCACGAACACTTAATGCTGAAGCTAACTCCGATAGATCCTCTATTGGATTTACTTTTGGCAGAAATGGGCCTCGTATTCCATTTCTTTCCTTTGCCGACGACATTATTATTTTCTTCAAGGGTAGCATGGAGGTTGTACATAAAGTGAGATCTATAATTGATACATACTGCAAGATTTCAGGACAAAAAGTCAACTATGATAAATCTAGCTTCCAAGCCACCAAAGGCATCTCTAGTCATAAGATCTTAGAACTACGAAGCGGTCTAAATATTACAAACCAAATTTCCTTGGAAAAATATCTGGGTTGCCCGATTATCAACGGAAGAGTAAACAAGGACACATTCGAAGAAATCATCTGTAAATCTAAAGAACAACTAAGTAAGTGGCGTGCGAATGCGCTGTCACAACAAGGGCGCGCTACCTTGATTAACTCAAATTTATCAGCAAAGCCATTGTATGTAATGCAGAACTTCATGCTCCCCTCTACAATACGCAAAGAACTGGATCAGATCAATCGTACCTTCTTTTGGAATAAGGACCTTCAACATCGCCCACTAATCAGCTGGGACAGGATTTGTAGACCTAAACGATGTGGGGGTCTTGGGGTTCGGAAATCCAAAGAGACGAACGAAGCCCTTCAAATGAAACTCCTATAGAAGATACTTGCTGAACCAAACAATATTTGGGTCTCTGTGATTAGACACAAATATCTTCGCTCGACCAACATTCTCAATTACATAAAAAGTGGAACGACCTCGTGGAAATGGGCCAAGCTGTCAACTCTAATAGACAAATTCAAAAAGGGGCTAATTTGGTCTGTTGGAAATGGAAAATCAATTAAGTTCAGGACAGATAACTGGATTACTACCTCGTCTCTGCTGTCTATAGATAACTGCCCACATATCAATAACATTGAGGAGACTGTTAGCGACTACATCATGGGTGGGAGATGGTGGACGGAAAAGATACAAATTGTACTTCCCCACAACTTAATAAAAGAAATCTTCGATGTTCCTCTTCCCATCTCTCCCTTGGAAGACCGACTATATTGGTGGCCCGACAGAGCTAGGTGGTTTACTACCTCAAGTGCATACAAATTAACAACTGGCCAATCTTCCCTACACGAAGACAACAACGCCTGGATCTGGGATGTGAATATCCCGCCTAAGGTTAAAAACTTCCTCTGGAGGATCTCCCAGGACGATCTCCCAACTGCCGCTAGACTTTGCTCAAGGGGTGCATCTATCCCTTCCGCATGTTGCTTGTGCGACTGCTCGAATGAAGATGAAGTCCACTTCCTGTTGGAATGCCCCTTCATACGGTCCATCTATCAATTTCCCTCTCGCACGCAATCTACTATTGCTCGAATGATAGCTCTTTCTCGTGACGTCAAACCTATCCTTTCGTTCATAGGGCATAATCTCTCCTCTTCTGCCAAAGAGGCGCTGGCCTTCACCTGGTGGACGGTCTGGTATATCCGAAACCAACACTTGTTTCGACAAGTACCCATCCCGAGAAACGACATGGCCGTTGGAATGGTTAAGTTCCACACTGATAATTGGGGTAGAACTGCCTTGTTAGAGTCCAGTCTTGATGATACAGTTCCCAAAATCCCATATAACCCCAATTCCCAGACAAAGAAAAAGGTCAACAGAAGATCGATGTGGCGCAAACCCTCTAAGGGGACGCTCAAACTTAATTTTGACGGTTCGTCACTATCAAATCATGACAGTACTGCAGGTGCCATTATACGGGACTGGATGGGTAAACCCGTTCTCACAGGCTACCAAAAGCTTGGAAAACAAAGCCCTCTCAGAGCGGAAGCACTTGCCCTCAAACTAGGAATCACCCACGTTCTTCAACTTAAAGTTGACAAAATCCATATAGAAGGGGACTCCAGTATAATCATTGATCACTTAAATGGTAAGACCAATTGCCCCTGGGAAATTGAACTCATTCTATCAGATATTAAAATTCTCCTATCGACTTTGAAAGAAGTTTCCTTCTTTTATGTGCCCCGTATGGGTAATAGAGTGGCTGATAAGGTAGCACACCTTTGCCACTCTGCCCGGGGTGTCGATATTCACAACGATTTCGGTCTCCTTGACCTCATCCGTAAGGATGCTGCCGGGTAGAGCTTCTCGCCCGAATTCTTTCCTAATCAAAAAAATATATATATTGTCAGTACAATATTGTAACTAATTCATTGTATGTGTTTTGATTCTTGTAATTAATTACTTGTACCTAGTCTTCGTTGTATGTGTTTTGATTCTTGTAATTAATTACTTGATGTACATAGTTTGCAACGTAACTAACCTCATTGTTAAGGTTTTAATAAGTTACAATAAATATTGTAACTAATTTATTATAACTGTACGTACTTGTAATCAATATTGTCACAGTATTGTAACTAATTCATTGTATGTGTTTTGATTCTTGTAATTAATTACTTAGTTTGCAATGTAACTAAGTTCATCGTTAAGGTTTTAAAATGTTATAATAAATACGCACGATAGATGATATCTAATTTACTATAACCGTACTTGTAATCAATATTGTCACAATATTGTAACTAATTCGTTGTATGTGTTTTGATTCTTGTAATTAATTACTTGTAACTAGTTTGCAACGTCACTAACCTCATTGTTAAGGTTTTAATAGGTTACAATAAATACACACGATAGATTGTAAAGTTTTAATAGGTGACAAAAAATACACATAATAAATTGTAACTAATTTATTGTAATTGTACTTGTAATCAATATTGTCACAATATTTTAACTAATTCATTGTAGGTGTTTCAATTCTTGTAATTATTTTTAGGGGCAAATCCGTCATTAATAAGTAAAAAGGTACAATTATCAAAAAAAAATTTCATTGGTATAATTACCCATAAAAATTTTGAAAAAGGTATATTAACCTAATTATCCTGATTCGATATCTAGCTAGTTATATGATTATAGAAATGAATAACGAATTAACGACGCAAGTTGAAAATTCACAATCCAAATTTAGAATCGTCAAGAGTGAAGATCCTCCTTCAATCCCGAATCTACACTCGATCGCGATGAAACCTCTAAGACCCAACGATCGACGAGCCTAGCTAATCAGTGGTTAGTGAGATTCGTGGGGATTCAGCTGCTGAATTTCCTAAGAACGGAGCCCCAGTTGGTGTTTAACCTGTTTTGACAGCAAACCGTTATGATCTGATATTGTTTCGGTAATGTTTTCGACAAAGATCCGACTTTTTGCACCATGACAACCTGACCGCGAAATCGGATAACTGAATTCGAATGGAACCTTCATCGAACAGCGCAATCTCTGAATTGGGATCATCGATCTGTTGAATATATCCGATACGATCTGATCTTGACTTAACCCGATTTGATCAATCAGTTATCGCTTGAAGAAGCCGAAGCAAAAACACCCGCCAGTTTTGGGCTTCTTGGCCTTGGGGGGCGTTATTGTCACGGTCTCCCATTCTTGGAGCTTCCTCTTCTTGGGGGACGACTCCCGCCAGCCTTTACAACCGCTGTCGCTCTGAGACGCCTTAGAGACCGTCGAGGCGACGCTGGGCCGACTCCAAGAAGCCGACGACGACACCGACGAGGAGGAAGACTGAAACGACGCCGTCGTGGAGGAGGAGGAGGAGGAGACCGGCAAGACCATGGTGTGGCGATCGATGAGGTGGGAGACCGACGCGAGCTCGAACGAATCGTACAAGGGGCTCCCGCAATCCCACATTACCAGAACTTGTCTTTCACCTTCTTCCTTCATTGTTTTTTTCCTTTTCTTTTTTGTTGGAATAAATTTTGAGAAATTGTGTTTGAATTATTTTTTGGTTGGGTTCTTCTTATCAGCGTAAGGCTGTGCACAGCTAATAAGGTAGGTGTGGCCGTGTGGGGAGCGGGTAATCCTGTTGGAATATTTGGTATTTTATGTTGTTAATTTGGTGGCAAATAAGTACTACTCCGTATAATATATAATTAATGGATTTTTTTAAATATTAAATAACTTTACAATAGAAAGATTCACTTTTAAAAACAATCTAATGTATGTGTGCCCATGCTCATACAGAAATGGACCTGGACCGAAAAACCCCACACGCGCCTGAGAACGCGCCCCCAATTTTCCTCCAAACACCCACCCCCATCTGAGAAAACCCTAGAAAAAAACTCAAACAAATCTCCCAGACTCAACCTACGGCAACGGCGTCTTCTCCTCAAGAACTTAGATCCATGGCTTTTCAAGCTTAATCCCACTATTTCTCACCAAATCAAAGCTTTGTGGTTCTGGATTTGGGCTGCCTTCCCAATTCATAGCACGACCCATCAAAAATATGTCTGTAACAAAGAAATCTCCTCAATAAGCAAAGACCGCCGACCGGATCCTGGTTCGGCCTCCCTCTTATGGCTTGGTTCGTGTCCGGGGGCTCCTTGGTCTCCCTCCCTCAATCAGTTCCTGTACTTTGGTGTATCGGCGCGGCTAAGGCCTGTTCGGCTTTCTCGGTCCTTAGTGTGGCTAGGAGTCTCTTTGGTGCTCTGTCTGCGCAGATTTATCATGAGCGCTTCCGGATGCTCATTTTCATCCTCTGCTACCTTGAATCATCATCACCCAGGTTTGAACCCCTCAACCATAATCTATCTATATTATCTAATCTTACACTCAATCTCTCTTTCTTGATCTTCCATTATATATACCTTGATGTCACCCAATTAAATGCATCTCTTTCACTATCGTTTTCCAATACTAGAATGGGGGTTTCTACTCTTTGTAGCGCCCTCAACCACAACCACTAAACCCACCAACTGGGAAGCCTTCGGGCGACACCTTAACCCACCAACTGGGAAGCCTTCGGGCGACACCCGCCTTAACCCACCTCCCTCCAAGTCATTGAAACACGGCAAGGACAAAGGGAAGCTTGACATTTTAACACTCTATGCCCAACTCTTAAAAATCAAAACAAACTTCAAGGTCCAAACAACTTCTTTTTTGCTTGGAAATCGCATAATAAAACCATGCTTTGATCATTATTATATGATCTATCACCACTTCATCAGTATCTATTTATGTGTTCTTTCATCTGATGATATGATCAGTTTATGCACAACCAACTAGACCTGTCAAAACATGACCCGACCCGAAAAATCCGACCCGTACGCCCGGTAATTTTACGGGTTTGAACCCGGTGTTTTTGACCCGGGACCTGAAATCGACCCGAACTCGAATTACCCGGTATTTTTAGGTTCAAGACCCGGTAATCCGTTGGGTCAAAATCGACCCGGTGAGTCAGCACTTTGTAGACGCCACAAAGGCACCAGATTGACCCCACACAGATTCATCATGCAATTGTATTCGTTAAAGTCACTCATAAGTTAAATAACTTATATATTTTATAATTATAGTATGTTTAGAACACTTATTTGTATAAATATGATTTTCATCCTTAAAATATTAATATAATAATATTATTATAATGATATTTATAAATTTAATTATAATATTATTATTTAGTTTAATTTGACATATTTATATTATAATTTAATTTTGATTTTATTTTAATATTTTTTAAAAAATCTTCAAAAAGTTTAAGTTTTTTGACCCGGTGGGTCGACCCGAACCCGGGACAAACCCGGTTTGACTCGACCCGGAATGAACGGTAACCCGATTGACCCGGAACCCGATTTACCCGGGACCCGAATGACCCGAACCCGAACCCGACCCGAATGACCCGATTGACAGGTCTACAACCAACCCCCTTCAATATGCTGAATTTTTTTACTCCTATAATAATCACACCCTAATTTTCAAACTCTATAATAACTCTCTCTTTCTTACATATGCTATGGTAATTACTGCTACTATGGTTTACTTGTGCACAACCACCCCCTGTTATTTGCCCATGATTAATTTATGTAACTACATCACCACCCTTAATCAAAGCATAGCCAACAGTATGTATACTTGCTTCTTTAACAAGTCCAACTCTGATCGTGTGCCTTACAAATCCTCCAGGGTTTGTTCTCTTTATAATAACATGCTGAACTCGAAGAAAAAATCTTCAAACATAACTCAAATCGTCCAAATTGACCTTCTTCTTTTTTACATCAGCAAGCTGCACCAACGACTAAACTACTGTCATGTGTCCATAAATTACACCTACTATAATATTAACTTGCTTGGGCTTCTCTCTGATTTGAATCTCATTTCTTCTCAGAGTCTTGCCCTTCTCATTTTCAGGTTCGAAATACCCTCGCATCAAGCTGAATGGAACATCCACCAAACTAGTCATATTATCTACGTTTGTTTAATACTTGGTACTCCCAAATTGCATATAATTTTTACCTATTGCAAGACCTGCAATTTCAATTTGGATTGCAATCAACTGCATACACATAAAATTGAAACTATGACTAACATAACTCGGGAGAGCTTCTCTCTCGAGTCCCTGAATTCATTATGCACCCTGCAGGAACTCATTGACAGAAGATGTATGCCTGACACATCTAGCAAAACACCAGCCACTAGCTGCTCTGCTTCAACTGCAGTGAACTCTCGGAGCTGCTTAACTTGCATGGTCTGGTGTGGGTGCCGGATCCATTTGCTGCTAACTAGTAACTCATCCTTGCTATTACAATCTGTACAAAGCCTACAATACTGGATTTACACTCCCAGGGTACCTACCACACTATATTACCATTTGTTTCTAATCTCTTATAAACTATATTACCATTTGCTTCTAATCTCTTATAAACTGTGTAACCTTATTCTCTGCATTTATATTCTTTTGACCCAGTTGTACTATTTGATTAAAAATGTAACCAAACAATATCAAAATCCTATTGCTAGTTTGAATGAAGTTGCTTCAGACTCGGCATTAACAAACAGGCTATCATGTAAGCTCTACAGAAGTATACTACGAATAGGAAAGGATCGAGCCAAATCCCAAACCAGTCGCCATAGGACTTACCCAGTCTTGCACAAACATGTCAAATGAAGATCAGCTATTGGAACATTAGAGGTCTCAACAAAAGAAACATATGGACCCAGATAGAATCAACTTGTAGAACTGAACATATCAAAATATTAATGCTAACAGAAACAAAACTCCAACAACCACCCAAGGATAACTACTGGAAAAAACCGGGCTTCGATAAAATGCATTTCTGTCCTTCAAATGGGCTTGCTGGAGGTCTTTGCCTTCTTTGGAAGGACTCCCAACTTCAAAACAAAACATTTAAGGTGAAAAGTTCGGATAACAGAACAATAAAGGCAATATATCAAAACCACACGCTAAACATAGAAATCACAATCTTCTTTCTATATGCCCCGACCATCGAAGGCGAAAAACAAGAGTTTTGGAATACATTGTCATCTCAAGTCAGAAATACAAATGATCTAATCATAATTGGCGATTTAAATGAGATTCTTGAACCATGCGACAAGTTGGGTGGGAATCCACCGGCCATGGGGAGATTCATAAGAATCAAGGAGCTGATCACAACCCATAACCTAATTGATGCACCGACTTTTGGAAAGAAATATATATGGAGGAAGAGGCAACATGGAAATGACAATATCTTTGAAAAATTGGATCGAGCACTAGTCAGCTATAGTCTACTACAATATTTCCCAAACCTATGTACTAAAAATCATGCTTTTATCAAATCAGATCATTCCCAAATCACGTTAGACCTGATGGATAATCAGAGGCCCAAGCTTCATCCTTTTAAATTTGAAATGGCCTGGACTACGAGGCCAGATTTTGAAGCTCTGGTTCGTGGTGCTTGGTGAGTTGATCCTCCAGGTTCTCACATGTTTAAATTAACCAAGAAACTTCAGGAAGTCAAAAGGAAGAGCAAATTATGGAGCAAAGTAACATTTGGAAATATATTCCGGCAAATAAACTTAGTTGAGGAAGAATTACAAGATCTGCAGATTAGACTTTGTAATTCTTACAATCACAGCTTAGACACCAAAATAAGAAGGTTATCTGCTAAACATGCCGCACTATTAAACTATCAACAAAAATATTGGGGACAGAGAGCGAAACGGAACCATATTAAATCAGTAGATGCCAACACGAAATACTTTCATAGAATAGCAACGGGAAGAAGGAACAAAAACATCATAAAAAATATCCAAACCACTGCCGGTCTCAGCCTTACAAAGGAAAAAGATATCTGTGAAGTCATTAAAAATGATTTCATTGGTAGATTCACACAAGATCAAAGACAACGATCACCCAACAATTTGCTTAACCTCATCAGAAATGAAGTAACAAGCGAGGACAATGAATGGCTGATAAGGCCAATCTCAAACTCTGAAATCAAGAACGCAGTGTTTAGTCTAGCAAATGATAAATCTCCTGGCCCAGATGGATTCCCTGCTGGCTTCTATAAAAAATACTGGCACATTATAGAACCATATCTGATTAAGGCTGTGAAAAGTTTCTTTCTTAGCGGAAGAATCTTGAAACAAACAAACCATACCTTTATAGCATTAATACCAAAATGTGATAATCCTACAAAAACATCTCAATATAGGCCAATTAGTCTATGCTCGACAACATACAAAATCATTGCAAAAATTATGGCAGGCAGACTAAAAAAAATTATACCCAAAATCATCAACCCTCTACAAAGCGCTTTCTCGTCGGGACAAGCGATACAGGACAACATCCTTATAGCAAACGAAATTTTCCATTCCTTCTCAAAGAAAAAAGGGAAAATGGGATGGATGGCAGTCAAATTAGACATGGAAAAAGCCTTTGACCTTGTAGACTGGGAATTCTTACTATCAGTAATGACTAAATTTGGATTTTCTAATCGCTTTGCCGGCTGGATTAAAGAGTACATAACCACGGTTACGTACTCGGTGCTAGTTAACAACGAACCAACAGACTTATTTACGCCACAGAGAGGTCTCCATCAGGGAGATCCGCTATCACCATACCTCTTCTTGATCCTATCAGAAATTCTAGCCAGAGGGTTGCAGTCTGAATCTGCCAAGCCGAAAAGCCACCTGGGAATCAAGATGACAAGAAGCGGAACTAAAATACCGTACTTAGCCTTTGCTGATGACATTGTTATCTTCGCCTCAGCTACTAAAACAACATGTGACCAAATTAATAAGATTCTTAGGGAGTTCTCTTCTCTCTCAGGACAAAGAGTTAACAGGCACAAATCGAATTTTCAAACCTCCTCTAACACTACAATAACTCAAAAAAACACTATTCATAATGAACTAGAAATTCAATACACAACAAACTTAGGAAGTTACTTAGGCTGTCCTATTATCTGTGGCCGCACAACAAAAGACGACTTCAAATAGTTATTAAGCACTACCAAAGCCCAACTGAACAAATGGAAGGCCAGTTGTCTCTCGCAAGCGGGTCGGTGTACACTAATCAAAACAACACTTTCAGCAAAACCACTACACCTAATGCAATGCTTCCTGCTACCCAAATCAGTACATGTGGAATTAGATAGGATTAACAGAAACTTCTTATGGAATAAAGGACCATCGCATAAACCGCTTATAAGCTGGTTTGAGATCTGTAAAACAAAAGAAAATGGGGGCTTGGGCCTTCGTAAATCGGAGGATATGAATCAGGCATTACAACTGAAGCTGCTTTGGAAAATCCTTGCGGAGCCTCGCAACCCATGGGTTTCCTTAATAAATGAAAAATATCTAAAAGGACAAAGCATACTACATTACCACAAGAAAAGTGGCGCCTCTTGGCAATGGACCCAATTAACCAAACTTATACCGCTATTTAAGGAAGGAATCAGATGGTCGATTGGAAGTGGTGATAACATTAATTTCTGGACGGACCATTGGATCAGAGACACCCCCCTCATTAACATAATATCTGACGTTCAACAAATAAACACAAATACCAAAATCCAACAATTTCTGACAAGTGACAAGACCTGGGATGCAGGAAAATTGCGAGACACGGTAAAAGACACTATACCCAATGAAATAATTGAATCCATCCTCACAGTCCCGATACCCAAACACATACATATAGATAGGTTGTACTGGAAATGGAGCCGTAACGGATGGTTCTCTACTAGCTCAGCAATCGAAATGATCAATGCAGGAAAAAATCATCAAAGGTCCGATATGAGCTGGATTTGGCATATGGATGCACCATCTAAAATAAAAACTTTGATTTGGAAGATCACCAAGAATGGAGTGCCCACATCTGTTAGACTAGCATCACGCGGATTTGGCATTCCAACTAATTGCCCACAATGCGATTCACACTATGAAGACCTCTCTCACCTACTATGGTCCTGCCCGATTTCGCAAAACGTGGTTACTTGGATGGACCCATCTCTATTTGTCACTATAAACACTAGCTTCACACAAGGAACCGACCTAAATGACACTATACAGCAAATTAAAAATAAAATAGGACTGGATCGTTTCACTAAGCTCGCCTTTGCTTGGTGGAGCATATGGTACTTTCGGAACAAAACACTGTTTGATAACATCAAACCTGACCCAATGAGTATCTTATCCTTCGCAAAAGAACAAACATTCATGTGGAAATCGACAAAAAATCTAGATGATAGTGCGGAGGCCTAACACAAAGGGAAACAACATCCAATAACAAGACCTGAGCAAAAAAAGAGGAAGGCTAAATGGGTTCCTCCGAAACCCAGGAGCCACAAATTAAATTTTAATGGTGCTATGGGATCAACTGGGCATGGATCTTATGGATTTATCATCAGAAACTGTAAAGGTGAACCAATATATTATGGGGCTGGGCCTTCTCCTTTCACCTCCGTCACAGGCTCCGAGGGCTTGGGGCTTTGGAAGGGTTTACAGGCAGCCCGCATACTAAACATAACAAGACTAGAGATCGAAAGAGATAATCTTACGATCATTAACATCCTCAAAGGTGATGGGCAGCCAACGGGTGACTCAGAAATGATTGTCTCTAACAGTCTAGTCACGCTTGGCTTCTTCAATTCCATAGTGATTCGTCATGTTTATCGAGAAGCTAACCGTGTTGTGGACCATTTATCGCACCTAGTCGTTGCTTTCCATAGCCCATTGGCTCCTGACGACTCTACGCTTCGTGATTTCATCCTTTCGGATGCTCTTGGCTCCTAGGACTTGTCCTATTAGCCAAATTCTTGTCGTTTCAAAAAAAATAATGTACGTGTGCCCAAGCAGCCCAAGACACACAATACAAAAACTGATATTTAATTTAGTTCTTAAATATTTCAAGTTACTTATTTTATTTCCATAGTATGGTATGAATTACTCAAACAAATTTTGATGGTGATTAGCGGTTTAAAACTAATCACTGGAGTATCATTTTTTTAAAAGGAAATTAAGCATTTATCATAATGGATGAATTAAGAGGTCAAACAAATCCACAGACAAACTTCTCATAAAATAAAGAAACAAAAATCAATGAAGATGATAGAAACACCGAAATCCGGGTGGCCTTCTGAAGAGGGCAGCGGAGCTCAAGGAGGAGATTGCGCAGCCATGAGCACTCGGAGACAACGTTGGCAACGCCCCTGCACTCAGCCTCGGCGCTAGAGCGGGACACCACAAACTGACGCTTCGCTGACCACGACAAAAGAGTGTCGTTGAGGAAGACACAGTAGCCAGACGTGGAGCGACGTGTGTCAGGACAACCACCCCAATCCGCGTCAGTGTAAGCGACGAGGTCATGCCGAGAGGAAGGGGTGATCGTGGTGCCCAGCTCGAGGGTACCGCTGATGTACCGAATGATCCGCTTCAATGCCTGAAAGTGCGGTTCCCTGGGCGCATGCATAAACAGGCAGATCTGCTCAACGACGTAACTGATGTCTGGCCGAGTAAACGTAAGATACTGCAATGCACCGGCGAGACTCCGATACAACATCGGATCATCAAATAGAGGACCAGAGTGAGCACTGAGCTTGTTGGAGGTATCCACAGGGGTGACGACTGGCTTGCAGTTACTCATCTTGGCCCGAGCAATAATTTCGGCAGCATACTTACTCTGAGAGAGAAACAACCCAGACGCATGATGCTGGACGGCGATGCCCAAGAAGTAAGACAACGGACCCAGATCTGACATGGCGAACTCGGCACTCAACTGGGAAATAATAGACGTCCGAAGAGCATCAGAAGAGGCAGTGAGGATGATGTCGTCGACATATAGTAACAGAAAGGCCATGTCTGTGCCTCTGCGATAGATAAATAGAGACGAATCCAAGCGGCTGCCAACGAAGCCCAAGCGTAGCAGATGAGAGGCAACCAGGCACGCGGGGCCTGTTTCAAGAGACAGACGTGCTTGGGACGATCAGTATCAATGAACCCCGGCGGCTGAAACATGTAAACTGTCTCATTCAGATGGCCATGCAGAAAGGTGTTCTTGACATCCAGCTGATGAATAGCCCAATATCGCGATAACGCTAAGCTCAGCACCACTCGGATAGTGGCAGGCTTGACCACGGGGCTGAATGTCTCATCACAATCAATACCTGCCTGCTGAGATCGACCATTAACCACAAGACGAGCTTTGTAGCGTTCCAATGACCCATCAGAGCGGAACTTGTGGCGGAAGAGCCACATGCAGCGAATGACGTTCGCCTCAGGAAGGCGAGGAACTAGAACCCAGGTATCATTCCTTGTAAGGGCCCTGTATTCATCGAGCATAGCCGCCTGCCACTTCGGGTCGAGGAGGGTTGTTTTGTGGGAGGTGGGGATGGGGGATAGCGAGGTCGGGTTTGAGGCAGGAGGGACTTGGGAAACGGTGGGGGCGGGGCTATTCTGTGCGGCGGGCGTGGCACAATGATGCGACCGCGGCAAGGTGGCCGCGGCAGAGGGGTATGCCGCGGGCGCAGCACGATGCTGCGGCCGCGGCAATTGGTGTGACGGGAGTTGTGTTCGGGAGGGCTCAGGGGAGGTGTTGGCGGGGTGATCGGAGGCGTGCATAGAGACGATCTGACGAGGTCTGAATACACCGAAGATGCTGCGGGTGTGTGGTCTGGTGGAAGGAGGAGGAGGTGGCGGTGGGGGCGGTGTAGGGGGAGAGGTTGGAGCACCGATAGAGCTCTGGGGAAGGAGAAAGTGTGGGAAGGGGGACTCTGGCTCAGACTGGGACATAGGAGGTGTGGGAGATGGGAGAGGAGGAGAAGAGAAGGGAAAACGAGACTCATCAAAAGTGACATGACGTGACATAATAAGCTTATTGCTCTGCACATCGAGGCAAAGGTAATCGCGATGATCAGACGGATAACCGATGAAGACACATGGAGTGGAGCGCGAGTGGAGTTTGTGTGGGGCGGTGGAGGACTGGTTTGGGAAGCACAAGCACCCGAAGGTACGAAGGTGATCATACCTAGGTAGGGTGCCATATAGTGCCTAAGTGGGCGAGCGATGTTGTAGGGTAGTAGATGAGAGGATGTTTAGGAGATAACATGTGGTTGATAAGGCGTGAGGCCAATAGGCAAGGGGAATGGATGCGTGAAAGAGAAGAGAGCGCATCATGTTGGTTATAGTTCTAATGATTCGTTCAGCCTTGCCATTCTGCTGGGAAGTATAGGGGCAAGACAACCGATAGGAGATCCCATTTGTGGTGAAGAAAGTGTGAAAGTCTTTGTTATCAAATTCACGGCCATTGTTACATTGGAAGCATTTGATGGATGATTGAAATTGTGTTTTGATGTAAGCATGAAATTTGAAAAAGATAGGAAACACTTGAGACTTGAAATGCAACGGGAAAATCCATAAGAAATGACTATAATCATCCAGAAACAAGAGTTAGTACTTGTGACCCTCCTTGCTAGGCACAGGAGAGGTCCAAATGTCACTATGAATTATATCAAAGGGTGCAAAAGTAGTGTTCAAAGACCGCTGAAATGACAATCTGGCATGCTTTTCTAACTGACAGGAAGAACATAAACTAGAGTGAGGCTCTTTATTACATTTGACTAGACTCTTAGAACGAAGCAAATCTAAAATGGCAGCACTGGGATGGCCAAGGCGTGCATGCCACAGACTAGACGACGATGCCGAGAGGGCGACCGGACACGACGGACGGGACGGTGAGGGCGACGACACAGGATAGAGCTCCCCGGTGCTGTTACATCTCAGGCGAGTAACCCCCATAGTAAGATCCTTCACAGAGAAACCAAACGGATCAAACACAAGGGAAACATTATTGTCAATGGTGAACCGACGGACAGAGATAAGGTTTTTAATTAGTTTGGGGGCAATGAGGAAATTGTTGAGGTGTAAAGGGTTGGTTGGGGTCTGTAATGTGGCGTGGCCAATACCCGAAGTAGCAAGGCGGCCACCATTGCCGACGATAATAGAGTGTGCAGGACCCTTAAAAGAGAGAGAAGAAAGAGTACCTGAGGAGTTCGTCATATGGGAGGTCGCGCCAGTGTCCATGTACCAAGCGGAGTCAGGAGGTGTCAGCTGCATAGAAGAGAAGGTGATGCACATCAGTCGGAGCGTAGCCCTGATCGGACGAAGACGGGTAGGCCTGGTGACCGGCGGATCGAGGAGCTGGACCCAACAAGCCCGCTCCCTCCTGACTGTTAGGATACGGGCATGGTGGGCGATATGTCGAAGGTGGGTAGCCATAGGGCATCCAAGGAGGGGTGAAGTCGGGGACAGGAGACCAAGAGGGGCGAGGGGAATCCGACCACTGCTGCGGCCGCCGCCCATTGCTGCAGCCGCGGCCGCCGCCTTGCTGCGCGGACTGGTCGTTGCTGCGGTGCATAGATTTCGTCCAGGTCGCTTGACGAGACCAGGGCGGTTTTGTCCTTGGCTGCATCGGTGGTCTGACGGTGAAGACGAGTCTCCTCCAGGATCAACTGAGACCGGGTTTTCTCGAAGGTGGGGAGAGGTTCCGTCTGCTGAATATGAGTAGCAGCAGCATTGTATTCAGAGGGAAGACCCGAAAGTACCTAGAGGACAAGGCGAGTAGCGCTAGGTTTGGAGTCGACGGCGGCCAATTGATCAGACAGGGTTTTGAGATGCTGACAGTAGGCGGATATTGACGGGAAAGACGCAAGCTTGCAACTTGAGAATTCGTGCTCTAGGTAGACGGCACGGGTGGATTTGTTGTCCTGAAAGAGATTCTGAAGCTTGGTTTAGGCACCCAAGGCGTTGTCGTTAGGGTCGAGGATGGTTGTCAATAGATCTTTGGAGATGGTGTTGAAGATCCATTGAAGAACGATGGTGTCTAGTTGAGCGAAGAGATCGTCGTCCTCAGTGGCGGGACGATCGATAGAGGAATCGATATGGTGGAGGATCTTATGAGCCTTCACATGGGTCGTGAAGAGGTGAGACCACATGGTGTAGGAGCTAGATTCATGATCAAGGATGATCGGAATGCAGTTTTTGATGTTTGAGATCGTGAGAGCGGAGTGGAAGGGCGGCTTGGTAGGGGGAACGTCGGCCATTGGAAGAGGTGGGGGAGGGAGAGAGATCGGCGGTGGGTAGAGAAAAATTAGGGTTTAGGCTAGCGGGGTGGGGGAGAAAAATTAGGGTTTAGGCTGTGATACCATGTAGAATTATGAAACTGATGTAAAGTCCTACTTGAGGGTTTCATTCATTAGACAATCATATATATAGGTTACAAGGTATTTGACCTTTTGGCCCACTATACAATATGACATCTATGTAATCTATCAACTTTTAAAAACAATCTAATGTACGTGTGCCCAAGCAGCCCAAGACACACAATACAAAAACTGATATTTAATTTAGTTCTTAAATATTTCAAGTTACTTATTTTATTATATTTCCATGGTATGGTATGAATTACTCAAACAAATTTTGATGGTGATTAGCAGTTTGAAACTAATCACTAATCACTGGAGTATCATTTTTTTTAAAAGGAAATTGAAGCATTTATCATAATGGATGAATTGAGAGGTCAAACAAATCCACAGACAAACTTGTCATAAAATAAAGAAATAAAAATCAATGAAGATGATAGAAACACCGAAATAGACAAAAATGTCAAGTAATAGCCAGGGTCGGTTCATGGATTTTCCTTCCTTTTGTCGCATTTTGATCAAAGAGTAACCATGAGGAGCAATAACAGAAATGAGAGAAGAGCGAAGAGCAACAATAGAGATCATCGGCCAAAGAGAGTCCACAAAGAGAATTCTTAAGGAATAACTATGGATGCTTCAAATTATATAATCGAATAAGAGCCATCAAGCCTCGCTTACACATCCCGGCCCTTTATGAAACCAACAACTTGACCCGATATCCATGAGACACTAAAATTTTGAAATTTGCGGCAAAATGGAACGGAAGAGACAAAACGTTCAAATTTGAAGTGAAAACATCAACCGGTAGAATCATAATATTTATGCAACTTTTCATGGGATTTCCAAATTAGTAAAAAATGCTTTAAATTAATATTCAATTTGATTACACGGAAAAAAATATTCAATTTGAGGGTTTTTTTTTCATTTTTGATACAGTTAAAAATTCCAATGAGGTCAGAACTTGTTGGACCACCATCCAAGTGCATCATTGTGGATGAGAATGTTGAGTTCCTTATCGAAGTGGACCTTCGGCGAGGTGATAGGGTCTATTTTAGTCATATATTTGCATATTATATTAGGTCATTTTCATGTATATTTTACTTATTTTATAGTTAATTTATATTATTTTCTTTTCAGAGTCTAAACTAGTGCTTTTATATATTTTAGGTATTTTTAGGAATTTGGAGACGACGAGGGATTATTTTGCAAATTGAAGGATGGGCTGATTGTTGCGTTAGATGGGCTAATGAATCTCATACGGAGGGAGGCGGAACGTGTGTTTGGGTTTGCAAGTGTGGAGCTCTCCATGTTACTGTTATTATTATCATTATTAGAATAACTTTCCTACGAGGACAACTCTTACCATGTAACGGAGGGACAATTGTGGACCATTGGATCAAAAGAAATGAAAGGAGGAGATTAATTTAAAAAAAACATAATTAACCGTATAACCAACTAATATTCATATTTAACATTAAATATGAATGAAAAAACCTTTCTAGAGAGAGGGGCTCCTCCCTCTCTCTAGAAATTGTCTACCCCAAACTTCAACCTTTTCTAGCCTATCCCCAATCTCACGCCGGATCTCCTTCTCGGTGGTCCTGGCTCAAATCCACGGTGTTCTTGCGCCCTTCACGGTGCTCCATCGCCAAGAAACCACTCAATGGAATTCCGATTTTCGGATCCCCTTTTAACCCAATCCTTATCAAAATCAGGCTCGGTTTCTCCTGCTTTGTGGGTGTCTCCGATCCTCTGCCGATTCGGCGTTAACATGCTTTGGTCGTCCGTGCCTTGCTCGGGTTGGTCTCCGGCGGTCTCGGCGTTTGCCTCTGGTTGTGCTCACCGGTATGGGTGGCATTCTCTGGCAAGATTTGGGTCCTTTGGGCCCAAGTTTCGGGTCCTTAGGGCCCAAGCTTCGGTTCCTTTGGGCCCAATTTTCGGGTCCTTTGGGCCCAAGTTTCTATGGCTTGGGCCCAAAGCAATGGAGAGGAAACAAAAAAAAGGAAAAGGAAAAAGAGGAAATTTAGGACTGGATCCTATTTTCGGGCATGTTGTCGAGTTGCTTGGTGGTATAATTGTTTGGCCTCGAGGTCTAGCAGTCTTTTATGCGGTGTTCCTTCTTATTTGTCGACGCGCAAGAGGTCATGGACGTGATTGAAACCTGAAGGCTCGTTGACAGAGTCCAAATCTGAGGTTTCCACTTAGTTCCCCAGGGATTCCCTGCGTTGCCTCTACCAACTGACGGATGAGTTGCCGCACACTGCTCCTGCTCTTTCATGATTTATGCATGCTAGTCTTCACCTTTAATTGTACCCTTGTAATTTGGTGATTTTGCCCTATTGTGGTTTTATGTCTGTAGGTTATTTGACGGTTTGTCCGTCGCCGATTTCTTCGACCCCTCGACCCACCGGGTCTGTCTAGTGCGTCGAATTTTTACCTAATAAAAAAAACATTAAATATGAATACTAGTTGGTATAACCGTATCTTTAATGGGTGTAACCGTATCTTTAAATATGAATAATAATATGCAATAGTAAATTTGTACTAGTTTGTAAAATATGAATATTTAATAACTTAGATTTGAATAATTATGTCATTAAATATGAATATTTACATATTTGGTGAATAATAGTTGTTGGTTACAAGTTTTAAGCGTTTAACCAACTAGTATTCATATTTAACACTAAATGTGAATACTAGGTAGTTACACGCTCCTTTCAAAACAAATGATGGCCCTTGATTCTTTTAGATCTAATGGCTCAAATTTGTCCCTCCGTTAGTCCGTTACATGGTAAGAGTTGTTTCACCGGAAAGAGCCTCATCATTATTATATTTAGGTTTAATGAGATGGATAAATTACATAGATTAATTTATAGTTTAGATAGGTAGAATTAGATAGATTAGGTTTACATTATACTAGTTTTATTATTCGTCCGTTGTGCGATTTTTTTAATAAATTTTATTACATAAAATATCTTTGAATTAATATAAATTACTACTTCATATAAAGTAAATATAAATTATTTTCTTATATCAATTATGTTAATTTTAAAAAATAATAATTATGAAGGCCGGTAAGATTTTAAATATAACTATCTTAAATTAAGAATTATTTATTTATTTGAGATTTGCAAATGATACATTCGATTTGGATTCTATCCATTATTATATTTGATTAGTTAGATTGGATATGTTTTCAACAATAACTGTAGTACGTGTATGATATATTTATCTAATTAAAATATATGGTTATATTGGATAGATTATTGATCTAAAAAGATAAGTTTTTTACATAACTATATGGGCTTATTAATTGATGTGACCAAAAAATATAATACCATTTTAATTCAGAATGTGACACGTATGCAAAAATAATCTTGTTTTAATCCAGAAAATTCCACGTATGCGAATCGCACCAGAAACCGTTTCAGGTATCTGTTTTAGTATTTCATATAGATTATATATACATTCATACGACAAAAGTGGGAGGGACAGACCGTGACTAGTTTAACCCCTAAGCCCTAATTATGTTTTGTTTTATTTTTATGGAGATCTAAACTTCTTCCGTTTCGTTTATGAATTGAAGCTTTGGTTTGATAAAGTCGTGTGATTTCTATTCTTGTTCTATTCTTATTGATTTGTATTGATTCTTTTGCGAATATTGTTGATTTCTTCTAGCTCGCGCAACTAGTTGAGATTATTGCTAAGATTTTGTAGATTTCTCGTAGCGAACCTTAATCCATAGTAGCAAACATGCCTTTTTAGGATTCGTAGGACTAAATTGGTATGTAGAGAATCAATTATATGTTAAATGTTGACTCGTATTTCATGTATCCTGATTAATCCTTAATCTTAATGCTACTATTAGGTTAAATCTTGATCGTGTTAGGGTTATCTAATTAGTAAGGGTTACTAGGACTCGTAGGACTAATAATTTACACAAGATCAGGACAGGAACAATAATAAGATGAAAAGAGAACTTGAAGAAGAATCAAGGATCGACTAGTCAAATTAAAGTGGATATTTGTAGATGAAACTATTTTCTTAATTATTATCTCCATTTATTTGTTTATAGTTTACTTTGTTTTCTTCTTAATTTCATTACACGAAAACCCCCGTTTTGTCTTAATTGGTAAATAAACTTAACTTAGTTATAACTTGATTCTCTGTGTGATCGACTTGTGCTTACCACAATACATTAGTTAGGTAGGTTCGAAATTATTTTGATACGGTTTACGCGACTAAAAACTGTGTGTCAAATTGGCGCCGTTGCCGGGGAATCAAAGTTTATTTCTTTTTTTGGGTGTTTATCAATTATTGTATATAACTAACTTTGTTGTGAGCTTATCTTACGGTTCATATATAACATCCGTGCTACTAACTCATCTCCATAGTCGAAGATATTTGTTTTTGTGTTCGTGTGTCTAGGTGGATCACTCTAAAAATGACTCAAGGTTTATATTGTGAGTTTTGCGGAGTTACTAATCATATATTTGAATATTGTCCGGTGTTTAGAGTTCCGATCCAAAAGGTTGAGGAAGTATACCATATGTGCAAAACTCAACTTTCTCGTTAGATGGATATCATACATGAGACCGCATCCTATTCGTCATCACCCTAGTAATAGTCTTTAACAATGTCTGAATCGATCTTAGAGAAATTGTGAGATATTTGTTTTTGTGTTCGTGCTAAACTTGATCACTTTAGCTTTTGATTTTGGTCTATGAAAGTTTTCACTCTTTAGAAGTGGTGGCTAATGAATTGTTTGATGCTCTATGCTTGACCAAGAAATTTTGATTTTAGTTATCACTTGTGATCTTCTGCCTATAAATTGCTCCGTGGAATCACTTGGATATCATATCTTTCATTTGAAATTGTGAGTGAGCATGAGTTGCAGGGCAAGGATAACTGTTGGGGAGGGTGTTGCTTAGGGTTGATAATCTGAGTTGTTGTTGTGGTGGCCTGTAATAGAATGGCTAGTAACTGAAATTTTCAGGTCATATGCTTGCCATTAAGTTATTTCAAAACGAGACTTGTTTGATGTTTACTGGCTTGTCTCATGCTCCCTGTGTCCATATCAAATTTTTTTTTCATGAATTTAGTTGCAAAGTATGGATGATCATAATCTATAGGGCTAATTTTTCTTTGATTGCTGAGTTGTTGGTTGAATTGGCGGATGACTTACTTGATTTTAAGGAATCCTTGTTGAATATGGCTTCTTGCTTTGAGTTCTGATCATTATTATTTGGACAAGCCTAGCTACTTTGAGGTGGTGCCCATGTTTCATTTTTTGCTCCTTGAAGTCACATGCATTCCATGTTTTTCATTTGTCCTAAATGAATGAGCATGAGTTGATGGGTTGATTTTTGCCGAGTTGGTATTTTCTATTCTTTGAGCTTGGATGTTTTTTATTATGCTTGGATGGTTGGATTGTTTTTTTTCTTGTGTGTTTTCTCTACCTTTTGTCTTGTCCAGGACTTCACAAAGGAGACGATGCCTATATTTTCCCACCTTCAAGACGGATCACAAATGGCATTTGCATCCAAGTTGCTGCTGAAAGTTTCTGCTGAACACCCAGGGTTGTAATTTCTGCTCTTTTATCATGTTTTAAGGGTGTTAGTACTTAGGAATAGTCACCTATCTTGCTGAATTTTCTGCTTTTGATATTTCTTTGTTACTGAATTGAATCTGCTGCAGATTTCTATTCTAGTTTTGCTTGTTTTTGCTGCTGTTTTGGTGTGAGTTTCGTCTACCTCTTTCATTCTTTTTCTTTACTTTGAGGAGAAAGTAAGATTTTAAACATGGGGTGGGGAATTCAAGTGTAGCTCCGTATTCGTGTGTGTGTATATATATAATAAACTTGAATTTTAATTGAATAACGACACTTGTGGGATTTCCATAGATAATCTGGATTATGAGTTTTAGTTATATAACTTGATTATTGGTTGGATGTTCAGATTAGAGCAATCTTTAATATTTATATGATTTCTATTGTATATGTCTAAACCCCTACTGAAAAGCACTAGTAAATTCGGTTATCTGATTGATGTGATTGGATATATGTTTAATGTGATTTGATATATGTTGGGTTGATAAGTGTAAGGAGGATAAAATTCATTTGCACCGCTCGAGGAGGATAAAATTCACTCGAGTGAAAAGAATCATCAATAAACCAATGTTCGAGGAGGATAAAATTCACTCGACCCTCATGAGAATTTTGAAAAAAAATACGGTTAGTAACCGATCCTCTTTGTGGAGGATAAAATTCACACAAGGAGGAAGAAAAGTAATTAGAAGCTACTTGAAAAAAAAATGAAAAAAAGAGCTTTATTGAAACTCCGAAGTAGAAAAGGCCTAGTAATCTATGGGTGTTTATGACGATTTTTAAGTGTGCTTAACGATTTTGATTGCTCAATGAGAAAGCAATGAGTACTGCAGTACTCCCTAAATGTGTGGGTGGTTGACCGTATTAAATTTATATATAATAGTTAAGTAGTACTCCGTCCGTCTCAAAATTTAGGTCGTTTTAGACCTTTATTCTTTTATCAAAATAGATGTCATTTTAGGTTTTCTAGGTACGGGATAGTAATGATATGTATCGATTTGTATGTTGATGTTGATTGAGAGGTGATTGTTTTATTAAAACTTGTGCAAAATTCTAAAACGACTTAAATTTTGAGACGAATGGTCGGATGGAGTATTATTTTGATTCATATTAAACAAAAAGTACTTTAAAAATTGGGGAATTACTACTAAATACCCCACTTTGATAATTTGTTTGCAAAAATACCTAGGTTTGAAAATAATTACATCAATATATGAAATTTGCAAAATACCTTATTTAATTATCAAAACTACCCACCACCCCGAAAAATAAGGAAAAAAAGGTTAAATATTTTTGGTATTTATCATTTTTCTTATATTTTTAATTATTTTTAAATTATATTAAATAATTAAATAATAAAAAAATCTAGAATTAAAAAAAAAATCCCAATCCCAATCCCTAACAGCTAGCCCTGACCCCAAGGTTTTGATTTAGGTCAAAACCGTATCTTTACTCAACCTCTCGCCGATTATTGATCATATCTTGTCAATGTTCATATTTGGGATTGTCAAGAACGATATTCATCCTATCAATGTGATAATATTATGGTTTCAAGGTATATATTGACGATCCTTTTGTAAATATGGTTAATAATCCTGAAGATATGATTTACCGTATCTTCATTGATTCTCTCCCCGATTATAGCTTCCATCCTGTCAAAGTAAACCTATAGCCTTGTCACTATGAACATTACTCCTGTCGTTGGGAACAAATAATTTTGTCAGCTTGGACATGCCTTTAATTTCTATTTATGGTATGGATAAAATCGTAGCTTTATTCTCTTCCCTATTATAGACTCCATCCTGTCAGTATTAATTATCAACTTTGTCATAAAAACTTATATCTTGTCAAAAAGAAATTTTATTCATGTCAGTATTAATTCTCTTACTAAGACAATGTTTTTCATCCGACTAGTTTTATTATTTTTAAATTTCTGAGAAAAAAATATTAAAAATATTATTTTAATATATATTTTATTTTTTTATATTTTTTTTGACTTTTCTTTTAATTCATAATTGTCCATTTAAAGATTTTTACATTTAAATTTAAAGGTAAAATTCAGTCATTATTTTTTAACATAAATGACTCACCTATCCTATTTTTGTTATTCTTAGAAAATGAGTATACTTTTGCAAACCGAACACTGAATTTGTGTATTTATGCAAATCGGCCTTAAAAATTCGGCTTCGTCTCTAACCCCGCAGATCTGGACGGACTCTCTATCGTGTCCTCCAATCCAGGTAGCCAAACCCAAGCAATTTGAGTCCCAAACCCCTAAATTAAGAGAAACAGAAACAGAATCAGGAAGGAGCACACCTTCGTCTGCCCGCAACCCAGATTCACTCGAGAAGCCATGGAAGGAGAAGAAGGAACTCAGAACGCTCACCTTGTGCTTGCCCACAACCTCTTCCTTCTCAAACATCCCGATGTTCAAGACATTGAGAAGGTCCGTCTCAAGGAGGAGGTTTTGTCCGCTATTAAGTTGGACGGTGAGGAACCCTAATTTCTCTTTTCTTCGCTCCAATTGCTTCGATTTCCCTGTTTCTGATTTTGCTTCTGTTGTTGTAGACATGGCTCCTTTGTACGAAACCCTAGCTGCAGATGGGCTGTTGGGGCTGGATCAGGCGGTCTTGAGTTCGATGCGTGCCAAAATTGACGACGAGCTTAAAAAGATTGATGAAAAGTGAGTGGCTTTTTTCTTGGAACCTAGTTTATAATTTGCATCTGTTTGAGATTTGGACATTGGTTTCTTTGAAATCTCTGAAAATTGATAGTAAGGCTTGATGAAAAGGAGTAGTTTTTTTACGTTGTAGGAGATAATTTGCTATGATTTGACCATTGATGAATTAGCTTACAAACAGTTGCAGTGGATCTTGGTGATATGCATTGCTTTGGTCTTCTGACTCCTTTATGCATCTGTTTGTGGAATGTATGAGCATCTTCTGTTATGTACTCAATTAGAGAAGTCGTAACTTTGTTGCATAGAACTCGTACTCGAAGTGGTTTAAATATGACTTTCCCTATTCCTTCAGAAATGGATTCCTCTCTTATTTGGATAAACATCATTGGTTTGTTATATGGGGAGAGGTTTTTGATAATGTTGAAAATGGATGAGCTTTTGCTGTGAAAGCTTAAATTCTAATGTCTTTCCTTTTCACAGTATATTTTTGCCTTTTTTAAAACAAATTTTTGAGTAAATTGTCTGCCTTGACTAATTATGTTTGTGCTTATACTGGAAATTTATTGACAAGAGTATTTTATTACAAATAAACTTTTGAAGATGAAAATTAAGGGCCTATCTCAAACAAGATGAACATAGTTAGGTCTGCCAGAGGCATGAAATAGCAGTTGATGAAGTCCTTTTGTTTTTGCTGACTGAAGCTTGTGCTACAGAAAGCATTGCACTATTAGTTTTATGATGTACGAGCGAAGTTGCTAACAGTTTAAACTAAAGAGTTACATGCTAGCATAGGGTGGCAATTGAACTTCATCTTGATTTTCACATCACATATTTGCATTTATGTTCTTGTTGTATGTTGTTTCATTAGTTGATGCCAAATTTACTGTATGAGCTGCATACTTTCCTCATGCACCTCAGTTTAGAATGCTAATCCCTGAACCTCACACTTTTATAGGATTGCTGATGCTGAAGAAAATCTTGGGGAAAGTGAAGTTCGAGAGGCTCATTTGGAGAAGTCTTTATTCTATATTCGTACGGGTGACAAGGTATTCTTTAGTTGAATAAGCGTATATCTGTCAGCGTAATGTTTCCTGTCATCTGGAGTTGTAGAGATTTTTACAATTGTTCTCATTTTGTATGGATTCAGGAGAAAGCACTGGAACAGCTCAAGGTGACAGAAAGCAAGACTGTGGCTGTTGGGCAGAAAATGGATTTGGTGTTCTATACTCTCCAAATTGGTTTTTTCCATATGGATTTTGATCTCATTTCCAAAAGCATAGATAAAGCGAAAAAGTAAGCAATGATGTGGATCTAACATTTTCTTCATCTTCTAAGGAACGTTTTTCTATCTGCATTGGCATGTTACTAACCTTTGATTTGTAATGTTTGCTTCTATATTATAGCCTCTTTGAAGAAGGAGGTGATTGGGAAAGAAAGAACCGTTTAAAGGTGTACGAGGGTTTGTACTGCATGTCCACGAGAAATTTCAAGAAAGCAGCTACTTTGTTTTTGGACTCCATCTCAACTTTCACTACTTATGAGCTATTCCCATATCATACTTTCATTTTCTACACTGTTCTTACCAGCATCATATCTTTGGATAGAGTCTCGTTGAAACAAAAGGTAAGGAAGTTGAACATTTTGTGTCACTGGCCTTTTCTCTCATTTTGTTTGTGTTTCTAAAATAAGATAGTACAATGTTGCAGGTTGTGGATGCTCCTGAAATTTTGACTGTTATTGGGAAGGTTCCTTACCTCACCGAGTTCCTGAACTCTCTTCATGAGTGTCAATACAAGTCATTTTTCTCAGCTTTTGGTAATTGTTTTTCTTTTGCTTACTTGTTGGCATACATTTGCCTCGTTCAGTCATTTTTTATCCTCGTGCAAAATGTTGCAAATCTAATTTTTGTAAATTATGTTGTCGCCTAAACTTTATTTGTTGTTATATTATCTCAGCTGGCTTGACAGAACAAATAAAGTTCGATCATTATTTGCATCCCCACTTCCGTTACTACATGAGGGAGGTGAGGACAGTAGTGTATTCCCAGTTTTTGGAGTCATACAAGAGTGTTACAATTGAAGCAATGGCAAGGGCCTTTGGTGTCTCCGTGGACTTCATTGATGTGTAAGTTCTCACTTTGATTTTTCCCTTTTTTATAAATAAATAAATCAGCAGTAGAAGTATGTACACCAAAACCTAGTGATTTCCTAGTTGTTTCAAGCAACATCATCCATGCCTATTTTAGCATTTGATTTCCTAGTTTCCTTGGTGTTTTCCCAGTATTTCAATCTAGTACGATTCTTAACATGGGACTTTATGATACACCTACAATCAATTCAGGAAATCTTCTTGCTAACACATGCACAATACACGGTAGATACTGGCAGGGATGCACTCCATCCCTTTTACTTAGTAATAGTTGCACCCATCCATCCATGCTTTTTGGTTAACTGTGGTGTTATATTTCTATGAAATTTAATTGTTTGTCGAATGCCTTTCCGTTTATCAAGTGTATTTCTATTGAATGTGCATTTTTGTTGCTTGTACACTTTTTTCAGGGAGCTTTCACATTTTATTGCTGCTGGAAAGCTTCATTGCAAAATCGACAAGGTAGCCGGCGTCTTGGAAACAAACCGTCCTGATGCCAAGAATGCCCTGTACCAATCAACGATCAAACAGGGAGACTTCTTACTCAATCGGATCCAAAAGCTATCACGTGTGATCGATCTTTGAAGCATTGTAGTGCAAGTTGTTCAATACTTGAAGAAATCGAAGTCTCTGCGTTAGGCTCTCTATCTTTCTTTGCTCATTTTGCATGTGTTCTTTTGGATTTTTATAATTCAGCAGAGTCTGCTTAGTTGCTGAACGTATTCACGTATCCAAGCAACAATGATGTCAAGTATTTTGAAACTGATGATGCGCATATTGGCGAATTATCACTTAATTTTCTGTTTGTGGTGTATTTGCTTCATCTTCCATCGACTGGTTGTAAGAAAATATATAGTCAGTATTTCAACTTACATCATCTCTATCTGTTGGCAAAACCAAAGCAAATCCAAACAAAAATGAAAGAATAGATTGAAATTACAAAAAAGAACAGGGTGGTTGAAAAAATGCTTTTAAAGAAAAGCAGCTACAGCTAAGATCTTCCCCTTCTTTTGCCGTGAAATTTAATCAGTTGATCACAACGAGTCTGGTGGTATTCTACTGACATACACAATTGCCTTATAGCCTCTTTCTTCTCCTCGACAAGCTTCAGAATAGTTTCCTCCTTCTCGGCGCCAGCCTCCTCCAGCTGGCTTACCTTCTTTTGAAGCTCATACATCCCTCTCATCAGCCTCGCCCTGTCCTCCTTGTTAATCATCGTCTCTACCTGCAGAAGCTTCTCGTTTGATCCCTCATCATCCACATCCGAGGTAACGTTAACCCTGGTGCCACATTCATCGTTCACTGGCTTCATCTCGTTGGCTGTCACCTTGGCCAAGCTCTTAATGACAGTGATCTCATCCAATACCCCTGAGATTCTCCCCGAGAAGTCCCCTTCCTTGTCTTCGAATTTATTGAACACTGATTGCAATCCATCCACCATCTCATTGGTAGCGTTGAAGAAACTGATGATCTCTCCCTTGCTTGATTCAATCATTTCAGAGTATTCTTGAACTTTTTTCTCCAGCCCCAAATGGTCCTGCTCGCACCGTTCTTTGACTATCTTGCAGATTTCTTTGTTTTCGGTTTGGATCTGTTCGGCGACCCGGATCCTCTGCCTCAGTATCCTTATGTTAGCTTCGAAACTCTTTCGGAATTCTTCAGCCATCTCTTCCATCTTCCGGTCTGCAGCCTGTTGAAGCCGGCTTTTGGCAAGCTTGCAGTCCGCTCTAAGACTATTGATTGTAACTTCTTGCTGCTTTAGTATCATTTGCTGATCCAAGGTCTTGGTTTTGAGCTCGGCGTTCTGGTTCTCCAAAACGGAGAGAGTTTCTAGAGACTTCTCTCTTTCAAGAGTCATCTGTTGCTGTAAGGAATTCATCTGGGTTGTTACTAGGCCTGTCCTAGTGGACGCTTCGCTCTCCACCAGGAGTAGTTTCCTCTTGAGTCTGCCAATCTTGTCCTCCCTCTGGGTGAGTGTGATTTCGAGTTGTAGAGCCTTCCTTTCAAGGGATTCCCTGTCTTCAATTAACATCTTGATCTCATCGTTGCGCTTGACATCCACTTCTTGCTGCAACTGATTGACCTCTCTAGTTAAGGCTTCGATATGAATGGACATGTTAGATTGATCTTCTCTGTCTCCAAGCTGCTTTTCTAGCTCTGATATCCTCCCTTGGAGAAGCTCCTTATCGGAACTCAATCGGTTGATCTCCAGCGTCTGTTCCCCTATTTGAGCGGAGTTATCATCATCAGTGAGATCTCCTTTCATATCCGGGAACTGGTTTTCATATTCCTTTACCATATTCTCCAACATAGTTACCTTTCCTAGGAGGCTATCCACTTCATCCTTAAAGCAACTGTTCTCCTGATCTTTACTTAAGAGCTGTTCTTCCAGCTCTCTCATCTTGCGTTCCAGACCATTCAACTCTGACTCCAAGCCCTTTAATCTCGGACGCAGGGCTGAGAGTTCATCCTCTTTTTCCTCCATTGCCTTTTTGAGACTCAGCATAAGAGCTTCAAGATCAGACTCTTTCATTCGCAACTGCTTAATTGCCTCCGATTCATTCTCGGCCTGCTCTTTTAGCTGCGTGTTTTCATGGTTTAAGCCCTCAACTTGTACCTCTAGATTCTTGATCAAGGTCAACGCGTCCTTGTTTCGAGTCTCAGGGTCCCCAGCGAGTTCTGAAATGCTGCCTTCCTTGTCACCCAGCTTCTCCTTCAGTTGCTTGGATTCATCCTCGAGGAGTAGTACAATCCTCTCGAGTTCTTCTATTTTGCTCAGGGCGTCCATGTGCTTTGATTTCAGGGCTTCTCTTTCTTCAGCTGCAATTGTGAACTTCTGCTTTAGATCCTCAGCTTCTTGGGCCCGGGATTCATGTTCAAGGCTACTACCATTTTTATCGTTATCTTCGCTGGTTTCTTCATCTGACGAGTCCGAGCTGGCAGTAAAGAACCCCTCTTCTGTAATTTCAATGCACGTCTGCTCCAATTCCTTTCTGAGATTAACATGCACATCATAGAGGGATTGATATTGCCTGCCGAAATCCTCAATTAGCTGAGACAGTTCCGAATCCTTTCTGGAATTCCCTTCTGCATTCCTGTTCTTTCTGTTCTTGGGACGGTCATTTACAAGCTTTAGAGCCTTTGATACTTTGTTCTGAATCTCTGTAACCAAGAACAACAGCTAATTACTTTCAGTTCAGACATAGTAACTAGTAAGTTTTCCTGACAGTACAATGACTACTGCAAATGAGCATGAACAACTTCAGCATCCAAGATTTCCCAAGCCCGAATTGAGATCCATATATCATATATGCCTGGTGCCTACCATGCTTTTGCTACTGAAATTCACAATCTTGAGTTCTTAAGCTAAGCTTTCCCCAATCTCCCATGATACAGCAAGTACATATATGTATTATTTAGCCATGATGCCGAAAATCTAATGCACATCCATGATCCATGGACGTTATCAATATTAAGCAGTGATAGAATGCAGATATATTGTGTGGTCAAGAGAAACAAGTCATCCTAACTAAACCATGAATCATTATGGATGAAATGAAGAAGAAGAAGGCAAAGATTACAGCCCTGAAGTAAGCACACCTAAAAAAATTTCTCGAAGCCACGGGACAGATCACAGAGTAGAACAAGTCTACTGGCCATGAATTCATATTCTTTTGGGGAGAAATTCACCTATTTTAGACAGCTTCAGCTGCTCATCTGTTTCTGGATTAATATGTTTCTCGCGCAAGCCCTGCAGTGACTCCCTCCAGCGGTGTCTTGACATCCTACTTGGGGAGCTTCCGACAAACTTCTACGAATGCAGGTGAAACCAAAACCAGTCAGACTTCCCACGCAGACATTATACTGAGAGATAATATATCAAATCAATATGATCAAGATGTAATCCTAAAATCACTCTCAGGACTCTTGCTACGAACTGCTAGATCATCGTAGGTATGTATTCTAGAGGGAGGAGGATTTTCAACAATCTGAATGGAAAAACGACGAAGATCGCACTAAAGCAATGGTGATAATGCCATTCTGATACCTAAAATGTTGAGCATGATTCAATTTTGCATATCATGCCAATCTGAAACCTACATCGGTTTTCTAAAGAGTTTTTCCTAATTCATGATAATCGATCATTCATGTGAAGCTTGCGAAGCAAGGTAACATTTGGCTTGGTTCGTCAGAAATCAAATCAGTGCAAAATGTAATGTGCTAAGCTGAGAATCGAAGAAACTCGATGAGAAAACCAAATACGAACACATGAGGTTGGTTGAAGCGCTTAAAATGAAACGCACGCTTTTTGAGTTTCTCGTGGAGCTAAGCAGAAATCGAAACAGGAGGAGGAAGAAATTGATCGAGGCAATCAACACAGAATCAAAACATACCTATCGACGTTGAATCTCGCGCGACAACCAGAGAGAAAATCTGAAGGGGGGAGAAAGACGATTGAGGGACCAGATTCTGAAAACTTTGAACGGGAGGGGAAGCAGAGAGGGAGAGACAGGGAGCGAAAAACGCAAGAAATGTAGAAATTACTGGCTTCCGACTCCCCCATGGAATCAGGCGTTGACAAACCAATATCTTTATTTTAATCATTATTTTTCTTTATAATTATTATTATTACCATTTTATTAATCTATGATATGCCTCAAAATTATTATTTTTTTAATAGAAAAGTGGTTAGAGAAGGCTACCCACGTGTCCACTCGTAGAATATCTTTTTAGATGAGAATTTGCAATTTATGATCAAAAAGATTTTGAATATCAAGAAAAGAGTGCTAAAAAATCTCTAAAATAGAGAATAAAATTACAAAATCTCTATAAGTTTTATCTTATAATTCCGACAAACAGTTACTCTATTTTACAAATTTTACATTTATTATTTTGATCATTCATTGGTTTAATTTGAATTAGAAAAACACTTTTTATTCTTATGTCTCGTTTGGTTAGTCAGTTAAAAACCTAGGAAGTACGATATATTCATGTGTTTGGTTGACAGAAAGACAGAGAAATTCAACTTATCAGGAATTTCAATTCCTTCAAATTGTAGGAAGTTCACTTACCTAGAGAACTAGGTAAGTTCAACTTCTACCATTTTTAATGTAATTTTATTTATTTTCCTATTTATATTTTTAAAAAGCAAAATTCAACCAAACAACTTTTTTCAATTTATGAGAAGTACATTTCACGGGAATTCAATTCATGGAAAGTAAGATCCCGGGAATTGTACTTCCTGCATTCAACGAAAGGAGGCCTTAATTCTTTTTTTTTTTGTGATGTATTTGTGATTGGGTTTTTGGGAGCTAGTGAGCATTTAATTTTAGAGTTTTTCTCAAATACTAAAAATATAGAGATTTTTTCATTCTCTCTCATCTATCTCTATTTTAGTCACATTAGGGCTTGATTGAGATGGGTATATAGATATAGGCTATGGGTATAGAAAGCCCAATATCTATATACCCCGTTTGGTATAATTTTTCAAATAAGTATATGGATATGGATCCTATCTCCTATCTCCTTATTCTTGGGTATTTCCCCCTATTGGATATCTGAATAATTTGGGGGATATAGGACGTCGTTTTTCTGCTTCTGCTCGCTCGCTTCCATTGCCATGTACTTCTTCTTCTCCTCCTTCTCCTTCTTGCATTTTGTTGATCGATTTCTAGGGTATTTCTCCTCCTTCTCCTTCTTGTATCTTGCTGATCGATTCTAGGGTATTTCTTCTCCTCCTTCCATCTGCTTGCCCGACCCTATTGCTGTCCCTAATTGCCCGATTTTTGTCCGACCATGTTCGACCCTGTTGCTGTCCCTAATTGCTTCTGGCTTTTGCCCGATTTGTTGTCCAATTTTTTTCAATCTGTTCGAAATTTCTGTGCGATTTCTCTCCATCCATAATTACTGTCCAATTACTTGCATCTGCTCAATCTGTTCAAAATTTCTGTTCAAATTGAACATCAGATTATACATTACGAACACAAGGTCTATAATCTGCCCGATTTTGTGCCCGATTGCGCAGATTTTTGTGAATTTGTGTATAATCTGCTCAGCCTTCTGCTCGATTATAAGCTGTTGGAATTTTTTTTTCTGTTTGATTTGGGACCTTTTTTTTTCCTGAAAATCATCATTTCTATTCGAAAATTAGGGTTCGAACATTATGAGGTCCCTAATTTGTTCGAAAAATAGTATGTTGATAGGTTGACAAAACACTTGGATATTTGCAACACACTCATATGGTATTTTGATGAAATATTGTGGTATTATTAATATGTTTGCAAAGTTCTCGAATTTTGATCATTTCGAAAGTTATAAGGTTTTTGGTTCATTTTTATTACATTTTATCTTTTTGTTTTTATTCTAATATCTATATACCCTTTCCAAACAGAGTTATGATATAGATATCATTCTCATACCCATACCCAATACCCATAGTCTGATATCTATATCTCATACCCATAGCATATATCCTATATCTATATACCCTTTCCAAACGAGCCCTTATTTTTCCTAATTAAGGTTATTACCTATACCTTTAGGGAATAATTTAGAAAGAGAGTTATTATTAATTAAAAGGTATGATATCAGAATTTAGAAGAAGCAAGTAGGATGTATTGATGTAAGTGGTGGTCGACCACAACGTTTACAAATACATTGCCCGACTCACTCAGGACATTGTCCGAAAAACGGGGACTTAGTTAACGTACTTGTTGTTACAGTAGTCCATTTGACTCACGAATGAGAGAGACCGAGAGCACGAAGAGCCGCAACCGAAGCCAGGAGAGGCCATCAAGGGAGTCCACGGTTCAACAAACCTACTGATGCAACAACTATCACTAAGTCAGTCACCACAACGCATCAAAAAACGACCGCCGAACCCTCAAGCAAGAGGGTGTGTCATGAAACTAAGGACCCATCAATTGCCACTTAGGGCTGTTACATGAGCCGAGTAGCTCGAGTTTGGCTAGGACTTGACTCGATAAAAACTTGGCTCAGCTCGAGCTCGTTCATTTTCTAAACAAACCGAGTATATGAACATCTTTTTAACTTCAGTTCAAAGATCGGCTCACTCGATTTAAGCTCAAAAGCTCGAATTTTTGTGAAATTTCTAAAATTTCTTTTAAGTTACTATGGTTGAGCAAATAGGGATGCTTAATGCTCGAAAAAAGCTTGGCTCAAGCTCGTTCATTTCCTAAACGAGCCGGGTATGAGCATATTTTTAAGCCCGAGTCCAAATTTAGGCTTGATTCGTTTCTAAACAAGTTGAATATGAACAAGCAATGTTCAACTCGTTCGACTCGAATAACAACCCTAATTCCACTTAAATCTAATGTGTTTTTATCTTAGGGATTTATTATAGATAGATTTATCTATAGTAGGATTTAGATCGATAAGATAGATTTATATTTAGATTTATCCTTTTGGGCCTTATAGATAAATTTATTAGTTAGTAGGGTTACTCTTGTAGGCATACCTAGAGGTATTCAACACAACTTAGTTGTATATCTAGAAATCCTATTTGTCTCCTAATAAAATTGATCTCCTTTGTCATGGAGATAGCCAACACATCATTGTTGAACCAGATAAATCCGTGTATTCTTATTATTTTTGTTCTCGAATCTTTTCAGTTTGCCGCAACAAACTAGTATCAGATCGCGTTAGTATTTTCAGTTGAAATACTTTGTGTCTATGACCGATAATTACTCAAGAAAGACTTGGGTGATCATGTTGAAACACAAAGGAGAGGCCTTAAAAAGGTTCAAGCAATAGAATTTGGAAGGCATTGGTGGAGAACCAGATATGAAAGAAGATCAAATGGCTGCATAATGATAATGGTATGGAATTCTACTCAATTGAGTTTGATCAATTTTGTAAGGATGAAGGGATTGCTTGATCATATAGTCAGGGATACACCACAACAGAATGATATAGGTAAGCGGATGAACGAGGTGCATGCTCTCTAACGCCGATCTAGATAGAAGATTATAGGAGGAGGTTGTGACTACAACTTGTTATTTCATTAACCGTGGGCAACACACATGCAATCAATGCAAGACTCCTATAGAGATGTGGTCAAGTAAATTTGCAGATTACTCAAATTTGAAAGTTTTTAGTTGCACAACTTATTATCATGTTAATGAGGGTACGTTAGAGTGAAGAGTTAAGAAGGGAGTATTTGTGAGCTATGAAGATGGAGTTAAGGGATTTATAATATGGCCGACATCAGAGAAGAGGGTGATTCTGAGAAGGAATGTAGTCTTTGATGAAAAATCCATACTGAGAGCCATAGAGAAGCCTACATGTACAACAAACAATATATAGTAACATTGGTGAACAGGTGGAGCTGCAAGTTAGTCAGGGAGACATCGATTTGCAACCACATGAAGTAAATTAAGAGCTACAAGTAGAATCTATAAAGCTAGCCACTAGACTATTTATCGCGATAGTACTTTTGCCAATTCATGTTTTCATAATTTGACTATTGACTCTCTAAAAATGGTCACAATGTTATTATTTCAACAAACTAAAAAGCGGGAATGAAGCCTTTAGAATAACGTGGAGGAGAAAAAGTAAATTAAGAGCCTGAGGTTGGGCTTACAAATGCACATCCTCATACGCTCTTAAACTGACGTGGTAAAGAAAAAATCATTAAGGACCGAGCCTAGGGCTCACAAATGAACATTTATAACGGCCTAGATTATAAAACCCAGGTTACGTTGAGAAGGTGTGGTTACCTTCAAAGAGATCTTGCAATCCAAGTACGAGTTGCTTGTAAAAATGAAGAGTTAGTTTTAAAAAGAGGGATTTCGCACCCTAAAACGTTTGAATTCCATTGGGGACTTGGTGTTTTCACACCAGTACCTGTCCTAATTCCCACTACTCGCGAAATCGTATAAAGTCAAACCAAAGCATAAAGAATTTCAAAGTGAAAGACATACAAACTACCACGACAGAGTCGGGTTAAAACCAGAGTATAAGTATGCAAAAGTAATCAGTCATAAAGTCAGCCTCTATCTCTAGCGCTAGAGCTCGAACCCCGTCATAGAGCACATTAGCAACATCAGAAAGGGTGTGGGGGTACCTAAAACTAACCACGAAGTCAATTGTCGAGCCACGTCACGCGTGTGCTAAATGCACCGCTGAGGGCTATATGATATACATCCTAATCCTAATAATCATGTCTAATGCAGTACAGAAATTTAAATCGCGCAAGCATACTAATAACACAATATAAAGGAATGCGATAAATGGGCTCACTAGTGTGGTACCCGACCGCGGTCAGTGCTATATCGATTAATTTTCATTCTCAATTCAATGCTCATTTTTTCATTTTTATGTTTTTTCATGCGTTCTCATTTCAAAAGGGACTCAATGAGGTACAAACAGATGGGGCTTGGTCGTCTTATGACCCTAGCAAAGACTCCTAGAATCACATAATGATCGTTCTACCAAACGCATACAGAATACATATGCTCAATCATTGGTGCAGTTCCTAAGCATGCTACTACATGGATGTTATGCACCTAGCATACTATATAACACTCAAGCATGAGATCGAGTCCGATGTCATGAGTAAGTCTCGGAGAACTTACCTGGTGGTGGCACTCCGGAAGCGATCCAAAAGAGAAATCCAACAAGTCTATAAGCATATCACAGATCTCCTAGTACATAAGGAATACCAATATAAGACTAAACTCTAATGCATACATGTCCCATTTACCGCTAAAACCCAATCATATAAGCGAAAAGAATTTCCTCTTTCGTATATAAGCCATAGTGGTATTATCTCGAAATATATCATTTCCTCTATAAATCTCTTAATTAATTACTTTACCGCTCCTCCAAGAATTTCCAAATGCCTTAACAGCTTATAAAAAAAACTTTGAAAGCATGCTTTGCTAAAATATTTAACTCACTCATTTGACGAATAATATGACCAGTGATATTTTTGGGGTTAGTCGGTATCATTAACTCTAAATTCACTTCTAATGGTCAACTTCTAAAGTGCTTGATTAAACACTAAGTAATCTGCCATTTCAATAATTTATTTAAAATAATAAAATATAATAACTTTCGATAATGAAATAATTAGACCAATATAATAATTCCCGATAATAGTCAATATAATAAATTAACATATTAAATCATTTTAATAAATTCCGACATAACTAACAAAATAAGTTAATATCATACTTTGATATATATCATTACAATATATTAGTCATAACAATTAAAATTAACATAACAACCTAATATATTATAAGGTTATTTTAAACACTTGATATCATGGGCTCAATTTAATTTAAGGTTATAATGCACCAACCCAAACCGACCCAGTTATTAAAATAAAACCGGCCCAAAGGTTTAATAAAACTGGACCCCAAAAACCCCAAAAAAAAGAACCTAGATCCAAAACTTTTCCAGCCCATCCTGATTTTTCCCCAAGCCCAAATTCTTCTCTCGGCCGGTCCAGTCCAACCAGTTCGGCCCACTACTCTTCTTTCTTTCAAATTTCGAAAACAAAACAGAAAATAAAAATAAAAAAATGACGGGGCTCCACACGAACAGCTCATTCACCCTTCTTCTTCCTCACGCCTGTCTTTCCTCCTCTGCTCGTCTTCGGTTTTCTTCTTCCTCCCGATTTCTCACTCCTGTGCTCCCTCTCCGAAGGCCTCATCCTCTCCTTCTCCCATGGCTCTCCCTCTTTCTCGCAACTCTCTCTCTCTATCTATCTCTCTGTTAGACATATGAAATCAAGTTGCTTACATTATGTTTTGTAGAAGTTGGTTGTTACAGATGTGTGGTTGTGATTTGATCACTTTACATCAGCTAGCTCTATATATACAGATGAGTTCAATCATTGTAACCAATTTACATGATCATATCAGTACAAAAATACATGTTTCATCTCTCTCTCTTGCTTCCATCTTCATCTTCATCTCCATCTTTCTGCATCTCTCTATTCATGGATCCTCTCATTTCATGATCAGATTCTGTTTCTGCAACATTGTATCAGAGCAAAAACTTTCATCCTGAGGCATCTCGCTAATCAATTGAAGTGATTTGCTTCCAATCATCGTCGAAATTCAAGGATCAGCTCTGCTTAAGAAATGGCGTCCTCAAGCACTGGAAACGGAAGTGGCTTTGTTGAGTGTCGTCACGATCTGATCACCAACGCCGATCTGATGAATCCTCTATTCATCCATCCCTCCGACAACTCTGGGATGATTCCGTCAATAATTCAGCTAATCGGAGAAAACTACCGGCGCTAGAAGAAGTCGCTTATGAAGGCTCTGTCTTTGAAGAACAAACTGTGGACAATCGATGGATGTATTGTAAGAACTCCTGAAAATGCTGCTTAGTGGGACAGGTGCAATGACATGGTATGCTTCTAGATCTTGAACATTGTCTCCAAAGAGATCTACAGCACCATTCATGAGTACGACACAACTCTGAAAATGTGGCTCGTTCTTAAAGAAAGCTATGGACAGAAAAATGGACCACTCATCTTTCAGGTAAAAAGAGAGATTCAAGATTGTCACCAGAACTTCTTATCCTTAACTGATTACTTTAGTAAGTTGAAAGGACTTTGGCAAAGGCTATCTGTGATCTCAAATCCAATCAAATGCACATGTGGAAGGTGTGAATGCAACATGCAAAAGAAAACTAAGGAAGCAGATTTGGAAAACAAACTGATGAAGTTTTTGCTGGGGTTAGATGACAAGTATGATAGTGCTCGTCGACGGATTCTGATTACCTCTCCTCTTCCATCTCCCAGTGTGGCTCGTGTTATGCTCTTGCAAGATGAAGTTAGCTTCAAAATGTCTACCGAGCATAAGAACTTCAAGAAAGAGGTGTCTGCTACACCTCTAGTAGCTAATGCAAGAGGCAGTGATCAGAGTCAATCTATGAGGATGAATTACTCCCACTGCAATGGGAATCACAAGGTTGAGAAGTGTTGGGAGCTGATTGGATACCCAGCCGGCACTACAAGAGCAAGGACAAACCACAGCAAGGAGCAAAGGGCGGTGACAATAGGAAATCTGAGTCAAAGTCTCACTCCAAGGCCAATGCTGCTGAAGGTTCTAACAGCAACACTCAATCTGTTGCTCAAAGCTTCTTGTTTGGATCCAACTCTAGGGGACCTCAGTTAACATCTGATCAGCAACAGATTGTGTCCAACTTCATTTCTTTCTTGGCTAAGTCTTCTCCATCTATTCATGAGTCACATCTGGCAGGTGTTCTTTGTTCAAATGCTTCTATTAAATCACATTAATGGATTATGGATAGTGGTGCTACAGATCACATGGTGTGTGACGTCTCTTTTCTGACCAACCCCATACCTATACCTAATATCAATGCCATTCATCACCCTGATGGAAATACTAAAGATATTACCCATTTTGGTAATGTGCAACTACCCAATATCACCCTTACAAATGTGCTTTGTGTCCCAAGTTTCAAATACAATCTTCTGTCAATCACCAAGCTTGTTAAAGACCACAAATTTCACTCTTACCTTATTGTCAATCATTGTTTTGTCCAGGACCCCATAAGGATGAAGACAATTGCGGTTGGTAAGCTCCTAGGGGATCTCTACTACATGGATCCACATGATTCTGGGGAGGTATTCATCTTTGATCAACTACCCATGTTCAAACACATTTCTTTTTCAGCAAACACTATATCCTTGCCTTTGTTTCTACCAAAGCACAATTCTGTAATTCCATATAACAATCTCTTTGACACTTGAGACTGGGCCATGCCCCTATTACAAAACTCAAACACATTTCTTGTATTGAAAATGACATTTCTGAGAATGAACATCTGTGTACTGTTTGTCCTCTTGCAAAACAAACTCAAAATAGCTATCCTAGAAGCTTCTCTTCTACTGATCATATATTTGAATTGATACACTGTGATGTATGGAGACCATATGACACACCTACTGCTGAGGGTCACAGGTTTTTCTTAACCATAATGGATGATAAAAGCAGGGGAGTGTGGGCCTTTCAATTGAAACACAAAAGTGAAGTGGGGAATTGCCTAAAATCCTTTATCCTTCTTGTTCAAAACCAGTTCCAAACCAAAGTTAAAACCTTGCATGAGGAGTGACTTGGGTACAGAGTTTTTTAACTCCCAAGGGATGTTGCATCAAAGCTCTTGCAAAGTTACCCCTCAATAAAATGGGAGAGTGGAAAGGCGCCACAGATATATCTTGGAGATTGCTAGGTTTCTTATGTTTCAATCCAAGATCCCTCAACACTACTGGGGTGATGCCATCCTCACTACCACTTACATCCTAAATAGACTACCAAATCCCATTCTCAAACACAAATCTCCTCATGAAGTCATCTTTCAAGTTAAACCAACTTACTCTCACATCAAAGTTTTTGGCAGCCTATGTTTTGTCTCCACCTCTACTGAAAAGGAGGTAAAAAGTTTCAACCTAGATATGATCCTTGCATCTTTCTGGGATTTCCCTATGCTAAAAAGGGATTCAAATTACTTAATCTCAAGACCCACAAGTGTATGATCAGCAGGATGTCATTTTCCATGAGCATATCTTCCCATATTCTCTCTTTGCTCAAGAAAAATATCACTCTCCAACTCTGTCTCTCTCAGACTTTGTTGACAAAACTTCCCTCTTGATTACACAACCTCTGTTGATCATTCTTCTTCTATGAATGACAACATCATTAACCCTCCTTTGGATGACAACATCATTGCACCCTCCTTGGATGATTACTCTCCATCTCCTGTCTCTACATCCTTTGATGAAATACCGGATATCCCATCTGAGCATGTTGTCCCTGTCACTAGACAATCTACTTGTGATCACAGGCCCCCCAGTTGGCTTCAGGATTATGTTTGTCATGCATCAAAGGGGCTTACCACACATACAGTTGCTTCATCTAAGGTACAATCCCTATACCCTCTTGCTAACTCATGTACCTACACTGCCTGTACTCCTAGCTACCAAATGTTTGTGAACAATGTAGCATCATTTTCAATTCCTAAAAATGTGATTGAAGCACTCAAGGGATATTGCATCAAAGCTCTTGCAAACCTCAAACCATATATCCTAGCCACTCAATCTTCAATGTCATTCATAATTCATCTCTCTAGAACATTGTATCTGCTCATAGTATGAATACCCACTACTAGAAAACATAGCCGTAACGGACGCTTTTAACCATTTTGGACGCTCAGAATTTTCATTTCGACGCTTCATAAAAGCATCGATAATTTCAACATCGAGTTTGCTCGACGCTTTTTTACGTCGGGATATTATGCAATTCTCAACGCTTTTGGGTGTCAATAAATTCTCGACGCTTTTAGTGGTCCAAATATGTCATGTCAGTGATGAATTCATGGAAATTTGACAATTTCAACATAAAAAAAAATCGAGATTTTTTATTTTTTTATTGAATTGTTTCCCTTTTGCCATTTTCTATTGTTTCCTCCAGACAAATTACTTTAGAATGTATTTAACAAACT
The DNA here is from genome assembly GCA_963922045.1 of Persicaria maculosa. Classification (NCBI taxonomy): domain Eukaryota; kingdom Viridiplantae; phylum Streptophyta; class Magnoliopsida; order Caryophyllales; family Polygonaceae; genus Persicaria; species Persicaria maculosa. The sequence continues at coordinate 23,980,512 of OY998266.1, forward strand.
AAAAATTATCATATGTATTGCAGAACAATAAACTATATACATTTACACACTTCTAATAAATATTCACATAAGAATTGGAGTTTGTATTGATCATGATCGAGTGAATCATTATTACAATGCTTAACATTTTCTTTGATCTTCCTGGTTGTAGACCTTCCTGGTTGGCCTTTCATTGATCCATCCAGCAATGTTCTTAATATTTTCTTGTCCAAGTGTATCTCATCCCTTCGCTCTGAATCTCTTTCAACAAGGAAAACCATCCAAATTCTGAACAAGTACGAAAATGAGATATTACTACACATAATTTTCATTCTAGTTCACAAGCAAATAAACGAGTAAGAACAATATTATACATATTAGCTCAACAATTGATGGATAAAAAATAAGTAATAAAATAATTGTAAGTGTTCATTTTCTCGGGCATTTGTCATAAAATCCACATAATAGAGTAATTAGTAGAGGCTACAGTAAATAATACTTATAATTACTATACCACTAAAGAACAAGAATCGCACCATCAAAGAGTTGCAAAGTAAAAGAAAGACTTAAATACAACCTTATTGCGTAATTGGAAGCATTTGGTTAGACTACATCAGCTTTCTATTACATGCTCTCTTGCAATTTTCATGGTAAAGATTTTGCTACTATTAGTATTTGTTTATGGTGGATGAAAACAACATCTACTACACATAATGTTTGTAGGTACACAGGTTCCCCTCTGCCAAATAGTTACATCAAAGATGTAGGGTTCTATGTGGCACCCATACCATAGACTAGTTTTAACCATTTGCAAATGAAGAACACAAGCTTTTGGTGTTATAACATATTATCATGCACTTCAAAAGACATGAATACTCCAATATTAACCCTATTTTGCATAACCATAAACAATTTCCAGTCAAAGGCCTTAAGATATGAGCATTTCCTTGGTTGCAATGTTTGATACCAATTCAAACATCCAATTGATAGAAGCAAGCAATGCAAATTCCAAACAACATAAACTGAAATTCTTCAAATGCAATCACAACTTGATGGAACTCATGTTAATTAAATAACTAAGCATAGAAGAAGGTAGGCTGCCTTAATTATACCATCAGCTGCATGACAGTCTGGCAAACAGTCGATCTGCCGACCGCCTAGTCTAAGTCTTGCAGTTTACTCCTAAACGAATATGACACTTCCATTCCCCCAATCCCCAAATTCAGAAACACACACCTGAACTAATAACTGTAATCACTTCAAAAAGGGAGGCTTAAACCCACGTTGAATGAAGTCATGGATGTCTCTGATCTTCCTTTGGCAATTAAAGCAAGTAATGAATCTTCTCCCCTCTGTAACTTTGTTGTCCAAAATTCAAAAACCAAATCGACAAGATTAGCGAAATCGTCAAGAATAAACTTCAAAACCTCACTTTATTTTCAATTACCTCGCCTAATTTGACCACAAGCTGCTGAAGCTCCTCCATCATGCCTAGGAGAACACGCTAGTAAAAAACGGGAGACACGTGCGGCATCGTCGGTGAAGTAACAACGGAAGCGGAGGCGGTGCCAAAGACAGAATAAGAGCTTACAAGTGAGAGAGGGAGAAAGAATAATATGTAAAACAGAAAAACAACGATCAAAATGTAAAAACAAAATGTAGAAAATATTGGGTGAATTCCTCGTATGAACTCTAATCAATCAATCATTTCAAATCCCCCCTTCTCCGGCTACTCTTAGTCTTCGATTGATCATTGTAGTCTCCAATTAATTGTACATGCATCTCCAATCTTCTTCGTTGGCCAAGCTTCAGATCTCAACGTTTCCTATACTCGTCTGGCTGCCAATTGCATCAATGAACGGTTGATGAATTGCAATACAATCGATCTGAAGTCTAAATCTCGATGAGTTAAGCCTATTTTGATTTTCCAGAGGCTTGGCGGCGCGAGAGAGGTTAAAACTAGAAAGAGTTAGGGTTTTGAAGGGAGAGAAGTAAAAAGAAAGGGGCACTTTGCCTACTCATTTTATATTTCAATAAAAATAGGAAATATCGACGCTTTTACGCGTCCTTTTGAAAATTGTTACGTTAAAAAAGCATCGAAAGTGGCTTAAATGGATGTGCTCGCTAAAAGATGTCATCGACGTTGTCTCACAACGTCGAAGATAAAGCGTCTATTAATACCCACTTTTCTACTAGTGAACTTAAATATCCACATCTCTCCTACAAGAATTCATAATCATTTACACACAATCCATTCATATCTTCCTTATTGGTATTTAAACGGAGCTATTTTATCTCCCAAATATATCCAAAACTGCTCATCCATAACTAAGTCCTTATTTTCCACAAATCCTATCCCTCTTCTCTTATGATCCACCTAAGGGCCACCTAGAAGGTCTATCTTATAATCCCCAAACAATGACTTCTATCAACGTTAGGAAACCACTAATCATGTCTAAGTTAATGTCTCCCAATTATGATTCCACCTTATACCATTATTGATCGTAACCTACGATTCATGATCCTCATATCATACTTCAGTCTATACTTGTACTAGAAAAATCCGAGTCTTATAAAAAGAGAATTCTTAAGCACACACACTACCCTATGACTATAACTCGTCAACATCACTAAACGCCAAATTATTAGCCAAGCATTTGAACCCTCAAGTCCATTAAACAAATCTAAGCCCATCATACAATATCATTCCTAACCATCTAGGGAAGGATCAATGGCTCAAATGGAGAACGCCCTCTATGAGCTACATGTAATTGTCGTGATCTTTGAAATGTACTCCTTCATTGCTACCGATGATGTTGATTCTGGTAACTCTCTAGGGATGCATTCGTGCATTATTCAAAAGCCTCATTGATTTCCCTTAGCTTTAGGGACACACCTTCCATGCGCACAATGAACATGCTCATCGATCATCTGAAGAAAAACTAGTTGATCGCGGATACATGCAGTACAATCCTAATCAAACCCTATTGGTACGAGGTCCAGGGAGTGCTACCTACCACACTCCCGCTGCGCCGCTCTAGTGATATCCAACTAATCATTCTCTCTTCATGTCGACGTCCATTCCACAAAGATGACACATGAGCCTAAGCTAACCAAAATAGGGAAGAGACACAAGTGGACAACCCAAATCCATTAGGAGATCAACGACAGACCAAGATTACAGAGGACAATGCCGAAGATAGGGTCATAAACCCGAGAATTACAACGATGCCCTTATGAGAAATCTATAAGGTTATAATCATAGTACTCAAATAATCAAAACACACATCAAAACATAAAGTATACTTATCACATCAATTTATGCTAACATGTACCTATCTTAATGAATAACAACAACACCACTCTAGTGATAGTGTGACAACATGTCTAATGAGAGAAGCAATAGGTGTATGTCATACACATCTAAGGCCAAGTACAATCGAGGTTCTACCCTAACGTTTATACAAGACAATTTAACAACCTATCACCTCACACAAATAGACACGCTTGGAAATTCTAAGGTGGTCGATAGTGACTAAGGGATCCTATATGCCACTAGCTTGGGTACAAAAGGAATAAGCACACGACCTGAGAAACAACACAACCATGCTATCAATCGAATCACAAGAAAACATTATCTGAGATGCTAGAAATTAGCACATGTGAGTGTGTGCCTCATGCAATGTGGCACCCAACTACCAATCAATGCGTGTCTTATAAAAGTATGAATCAATAAGGTATGCACGAATCAACAATAAGCATGTGCGGTACAAAGCTACTAGAATACAGTAAGCATTAAAGGGCATCATATATAATGATAAATAATCAGGTGAGGCATATGCATAGGCATGTTACTAATTAATAATCACATGAGTCATAATATGTGACCAAGTGTACACCAATACATCAATTATGTCTAACAGCTTAAACAATCAAAGATCATATAACGAAGATATAAGGGAAGAATTGCAAGACTACCAAGAACCTATTTTAAGGGAGAGCATAAAATAATGCATGTAGAGCATAAAATCACACACATCGCAATTCATGGTTCCTACATGATATTAATGACTCAATACAAGGCGCGAGTACGTAACTTATGATATATATACATCTAACAACTAGCACGACCATATACAAGAAATCAAATCAATCATACCACAATGAATTAGGAACATGGAAGAAATATAGCGGAAGATAACACGAGCCTAATGTAGTGCGATCAGTGTTCTAAAAAGCGCTAGGCGGATCCTAGGCGGTGAGGGGCCGCCTAGCGCCTAGGCGGCGCCCAGGCGGTCAAGGCGGACGCCTAGGTGTGCTTAGGCGGCCATTTAGCTCTAGGCGGAGGGGGGTCGCCTAGCGCCTAGGCGGTGCCTAGGCGCGATTTTTAGAACAGTGAGTGCGATTAAATATGGATATAAAGAATATAGCGGCATAGGTAAGCGTCGATAAATGTCTGAATAGGACATGTCTTTAACACAATAATATATCAAGTCATTAAAGCACAAATAGGGCTACCATTATAACCAAACAGAAATTTCCAAGGGCAACATCGACTTATCCCCACTTACTGAATATCCCATTTATCGTGAGACACTTGTATAACTCATTCTGGTAAGATAGAAGAGCACTCAATTGTTTCCCAGAAGAGGAAAATAGACTTTTGAATAAACTCTCATAACAAGATGACACCAAGTAGATTCTCAAGAGGGTGACTCGTTTCAACATGATTAACTTTCAAGCGTAGATACAAACGTTCATAACGCACCAAAATCTTAAGATTTCCAACCTTTGTCACTAGTTGACTATTTTAAGAATCGAAAAGGATGACACTACAAAACAACTCATTCCTTAGGTTCAGAATAATTCACACTTATAACAAGAGTGAGACGATAGGTATCCATGTGGAATTTCTCATCAAGATGGAGGCGTACATTTATCAATATCGTTCTGTATCACAAGGTTAGTCTAAGCATAATTAGCACAACAAGCATACAACTTCATCCCAAATCTTCGCATAGATGACATATTTTACATAAGATAAGAATCCTAGATAGAGTGGTTCCATAAAAGATTGAAGAGATGCGAAAATCATTTCGAGAGTTTTTATAACATTCAAGATTTTACATTCCAGTACATTCATCAACTCGTGGCATTGTAACGACCCGAATTTATTAACCCTGTAAAGACCGGAAAATTTTAAAATATTATTTTAGGAATATCGATTTGAATCTAATGAGGCGAGTATGACAATTCTTATGACATTCTAAATTAAACAGAATTTGTTGGGTTAAATCTTGTTATTTATTATGATAGGATTTTGCAAAACAAAAAATAGCGGAATGATTTTGTAATTTTTTCCTAATATGCTAACCCTAATTCTCCGGGTATATAAACCCCACTTCCGCCCTATCCCTTGCCCATTTTTTTTACTGTATAGACGCCCATTTCCTCCATTTCAGATCTGAGCACCAGCGGCTACTCCCATGGTTGCCACCATTCTCAGCTCCTCCGTATCTCGAGCTTTCATGGCGCCTCCTCTCGGTCTCTCTCTTTAGGATCTGATCGAAGCCCTCCTCTCATTCAGATCCCAGCTCGCCGTGCCTGGCCACCCCTCTCTCGCAGCTAGCGATGCCGCCCTGGCCTCATCTCCCTCCTCCTCCCTCTCGCTACTCCTCCTCCTGCTTCAGACCTTGAGCTCTTGGACCCGCCCTGCTATGGCAGCCGCTCTCGAGCTTTCACGGCGCCTCCTACTCCTCGTCTTCGCCCCGCTTTTGGATTGGAGGAGCTCTCAACGCCGCCCTCGCCTCAGTCGGAGGCCCGCTGTCATCGACCTCACCCCTTGACCTCCGTCTTTTGCCCCGCTCCTCCTCCCTCCTGTTCACTCGGAGGCACCAAGTCCCGCCTGGAGTCGATTGGCCTTGATGCCCTCGCACTCACCGTTGTCCTGGTGCGGGGTCCTTCATCTTGTCAAGCTCTGACCTTGAGCCTGTACACCCCCCCTTCGATCTACTTGGGATTTGGGTATTTTCTTGGGCTTGATTCTTAAACTAAATACTCCCTCCGTTATCATTTACTTTTCGGCACGTAGTTTAAGGAGCTAAATACTATATAAAATATTGATTTTTTTAAATTTTTTTTTTTACATTTTAATACTTATTAATAAAAAGTGTTATATTGTAAAAAAATAATTTTAAAAAAATTAATATTTTATATAGTATTTAACTCCTTAACCTACGTGCCATCCTTAACCTACGTGCCAAAAAGTAAAAAATCTTATATTTCCGAACGGAGGGAGTATCTGATTTAATTGAGTATGGGAAATATTTGAGTTTGTGGAAATTTTGAATTGATATTACATGACTTATGTTACGGAATTGTGAGCCTAATTTGGATGACTGATTTGGGATTGATCATTAATTGATTTCTAGTCTTGACAATTTGTGGAGCTGAGTGTATTGGAGCCAATTTAGTTTGAACTAGATTTAATTGAAATGTATTGATTTCGTTTTAATTTTACCAGTCATATTATACCTGTTATGGTTGTTTTTACATTTTAGAGAATGACTTGGAGTTGAATTTGATGTGGATAAATGAACCAATCGGTTAAACTCCTCCTAAACTTTGCAATTATTCATACTAAGAAACTTATTTTATGTTCTAAACGAGATGTAGTAGTATGAAAATATTTTATCATGTTTAACATTAAGTATAGGAGTGATAAAATAGCCACTTTGGTATATTCATTAAGTGAATTGATCTACGATAATAAAAGAGATGAGTTGTAACTTTTCTTATTGGAATTGACTTGAAAATATGTAATGTATCGTGTTGAATGTTGTGACAAATGGATTGGATAAGTAAACCTATAAGAATAGTTAATTTAGATATAGTTAAGATGACTAAAAGATATCTTGAGGACTTGTTATGTTTTAATCCTACTTGCATTGACTTCGAGCTTTCATTGAGTGATTTAGTGATAATTGAATTCATAAAGGATTTTAGAAATGTTGACTTATCATGGCTTAGGGCTTAAATATGAATGAATATATGAGTTAAAAACATGATTAGATGACATAGCATAACCTTGTGTGGCTTATTGGCTTGTCACTTAGTGAATAAATGAGATGACTAAATTGTTATATCATTTAGATTGGATATTAGTGAAGCTCTCCTTGTTAAGATGTTTTAGTGGACTTTATAAACTAGTTGTTTTATTTTGATATAAGAGCTCTAAGTATCATGACCTAAAAGTAGTAAGATAAGACCATGTGTATATGATAAAAAAGACATCTCGTGATCTTGCTATACTTGTAAGCTTGTTGTTGTGTCGATTGAGCTATAAAATTAGGTACTAAGGCTATATAAAAGACGTTTGTACAAAGTGTTATGCTCGTGTGCTCTAGGCTTTAATGTAGTGCTTTGATGTTGAGTAGTTCTTAAATTTGAGATTATAAGTGACTTCTCAAAATATCAATTTGCCTTGGCTACTCGTTGATCATGATTATTATGTGAGTTTTGATAAATAAGACTTTTTGATCCTTGGTTTTCGGAACCTATGGTTTTGTTGAGTATTCGAGTATTTGATAATTGATGGTTACTTGAGAAAATGTTTAAGAAAAACCTGAACTCGATGTGAAGTAAGAGGTTTTTAGTGATGATATAGGTAAAGCTTTGAGCTAAGTTCATACTTGATGAGAACAAGCTTAATTGAGAACGATGGTTATGATGAGAATGCGAGGTTAATTGAATAAAATATTGTTTAGTCTAGTGTTGACTTGAAAGCATGCTTGTGTGTTGAGTAAATGAGTATTAATGAGTTGTTCCTTACTTATTACTTGCTGGTTTGATTGGATGATTCTCTGAGTGGCTTACCCGCTGATGGATGATTCTCTGAGTGGCTTGTTTGCTGGCTAATTGGATGTCAAGACTCTAGGTAAGTCCTCCGGGGCTTGCTCAAGTGATTGGACCTCATGCCTGATGTGCCATATAGTATGTAGGTGTTGCATATGCATAAAAACATGTCATGTAGTATCATGCTTAAGACTTGCACTTATGAATGAGCATCCCTATTCTTTATGCGTTTGAAACAGAACGACCGTTATCTGTGATAGTCATAGAGTCTTTGTTAGGGTTATAGGATAGCCCAGCGCCATCGGGTTTGCCCTGAGTCAATCAAGTCAATATGAGCATGATATGATAGCCCAACACCATCGGGCAATCGATTATATGATATGATATGATGATGTCGTGGTTTGTGCACCACCACGAGGAAATTGCTATGCTATAGCACCGAACTGGCTAGTCTCTGCACTAACGGGAAGGGGTGCAGAGGTAGGAGAGGGATATGCCACTTGACATTCTGTGTGGATCCAATTTATCGCTTTCTGCATTATATAAACTGTCAGCATGCTTGTGTGATTTAAATTCCAATACTGCATTAGAGCATCCTTTATTCTAGGTATAGGCGTACTATATGACCTCAGCGAGGACTTCCGGTCCCGCATGAGTGGCTCGACCTTGACTTGTGGTATAGTTTCAGGTACCCGCTCCCTTTTGCTTGCTGATTTGCTTCTATGGCGGGGTTTTCTCATGGGACGAGAGTGTTAAGAAGACTTCACCTATTATAACTTGACTTTACAAATGTTTTGGTTAAGTTGTCATTTAGAAACATATTGTATTTATATTGATTTAAACTCGTTTTGTCTCTTTTGAGTTTTGACTAGTTGAATTAGAACAGGTTCACGTGCGAAAGCACAGATAATGATTGGATTCTTTGATTGTTTGAGGGTTTGAAATTCCCTTTTTCTTGAATTATATCATTAAATCCTTAAGTTGATAAATTAGTAGCTCGTACTTGGATTGCAAGATCTGGCAGAGGGGTAATTCTTCCCTCTAAACGTAACCCGGATTTTTAAAATCTAGGCCGTTACAAACCCGGGTTACATTTTGAAGGTCGGATACCTTCGTTCGGATCTTGCGCACCAAGTAGAGGTTGAAAGTTTGAAATTCGAATGTTTAGTGTTAAAAGGAGGATTTCATACCCAAAGTTCTCGTGAGGTCCGTTGGAGACCCGGTGTTAACACACCTGTACCTGTCCTAAGTACTAAGTCAGGAAAACAACTTCACTTAAACTAACAATCGCGTATATACAAAGTGCCACGGAGGAGCCGGGTCAAAACATGTTTATTATATGGTTAATATACTACACTTTTATATGGTCGAGTGACAAGTCATTTTCAATTATTTGCCATGAACATCCCTCGCCAAACAGCACACAACACTAGGTAGGGTCATGCATATATACCTAAAATCGTTAATCGAGGCCCGCACTTTGCTGTTCCCCACATATAAGCACACATATACGCTAGTTCTAATATCATGCGTATGTGTATATATATATATGTAGAAAGCGGTAAATGGGCCCACACAGAATAACAAGTGGCATGTCCCTCTAGGCTCCTATGGAATCTCATAGCAACTCACTATCAAAGGAGCTACCTCCCCTCACGGTGCAGGCCAAACCCACATAATGAACCTACTAACTATGAAGGGGAGGCAAACAACGACAACTATATGAGGCCTAAGGCTCTAAGAGTCCTATGACACTTACTACCAAAAAGCCTACCACATCATCGAGTGGAAGCAACTTTCTATACCAAAAGCATGCCGCATCATCGAGTGCAAGCAACTTTCTATAATAAGCACCAACTAAGATGACAAGAATGAAAAAAAAGATCCCATCCCATAACACCTATGACGACCGTTTTGTTTACAAACGCATAGAGAAGACAATTTGCTCATTCAATGGTGCAACCTAAGTAGGATACTACATGGCATGCTCTTATGCACATGCAACACCTAGTATATCATGCACATATAATCAGGGAGGATTTCTGATCAATCTAAATAAGTTCCGGAGAAACTTACCTTGAAAAGAGCGGAATGCAAGCAATAACACCAATAGCAAACAATCCAATCAGGTCACAGATTATCTAGCGATCAATACATAATCATGCATAAGTCTAAGTCTACTCACATAATGGTCATTCACATAAATCACATAAGTCAAAGATCTTATTCCACAACTTAGTCATATTATCATCATCATCAACATCAGGCCCAAAGCCTTTTTGCCAAAATCGGACCCAACAGCCCAAGGGATCTGATTTTCTTTTAAACCCAAAACCGGCCCAGTCTTAAGCCCATTCTTTTGTTAAATGAACCAGATCGGTTTTCTTTTAATTAAACCTTGAACCGTACAAAAAAAAAACATAACAAAACCCAAACCCATTTCCACTGTTCATCACCTCCCTCACACGTCTCCCTTCCTGTTCGCTTATCTGGCTCTCGCCCTCGCTACTCATGTCTACTCACTGCTCGGTTCTCCGCTCACTCTCTTCGATCTCGCCCTCTCCCACTCGCCCTCGCTCGTCTTGCTCGCTCGCAGCTCTCTCACTCCTCCTCTCTGTCGGCCCTTTGGCTCTCGCATCCCCGCTCGCTCCCACGACTCTCGCTCTCGATGCTCTCTCTCGGCCAGTTCAAGTAATAAGGATTAAAAGCAGCACACAAGGAATCGAAAAAGAGAGTCAAAAGGAGGTTAGGGTGCTCACCGAGAGATTTCGAGTTGTCAAGCTCGTCGAAGGTCTTTTGGGCTCGTAGGAGACTCGGGGAAGCTCGTCGGACCTGGATCGAAGGGGCTTGGTCATAAAGGTAGAGCTTTATGGAGTTTCCGATCGAAACACAAAGGAGGGAAGCCTTACCGATAGATTTGAGCGGAAACAGGGGGATGAGAAAGAAGGTGAGCTCTTTGGCTTCCCGTGCGTGCCCGGCGGCTTCGAGGAGGTGCTGTCTGCATTGAAGACATCCGGGGATCCTTGGTGGTCGCGTAAGGGGGAGCAGCTGGTGGTGTAAAGAGGAATGAGGTGGTGATGGCAAAAATGGTGGGGGCTGTGTTCGGGGTTTGAAACAAGAGCAAAGGAGAGCTGGGTCTGTCTAGATTAAAATTGATGGGGAGAGGTGAGTTGCAGAGAGGTGGAAATGGGGAAGGGGTTTGTCTTTGGATTGAAACTAAAAGGAGGGGATGGATTCCTGCAAATTTGATTTGACAGGGGAAGAGTGGTTGGGCTGAATTTCCACAAAGGGTAAAAAGGCATGGAGAGGGGAAGGAGTGGAGATGTGGGTGTTGGGCTTATAATAGGAAAAGAACAAGGATGGGCGACAGGTGAAGAAGGGAGTTGTTCGGATGGAAATGGGAGGAGAAGACAAGGGTAGGGGGAAAAAATAAACAAATGGGGTCCAAAATCTCAAATTTTAAAATACCCTAAAAGTAAACCCCAAAACCCGCTCTCTCGATGCTATTCCGTCGCGATCAAATTAGCGCTTCAAAATCATGTGGATATTGACATCCCAAAGTTTTTATTTCAAATCCTGACGTGTAAGGACGGAATCTTTTGTCAAAAATTAAATTTTTAGGTCGGAAATCTGCTTTACGAATTTCAGAGTCGATTTGTTAGGTTTGAGTACGAGTTTTCCTTGAAATATCTGATTTAAATTCGTTTTAAATTCCTTTATCCAAAATTCAAGATTTGAAAAACCCGAGCCTTTACATCATCCACTTCTAAAAACAAGTCTCGTCCTCGTGATAAAATCATTTTCAAAACCAGAGGAGGGAGTTTTAAAAATGCGAGTCCAAGGATCTTGCAATCATCTCAGATGAGTCTTCCGGGATTCTCACAACATCCTAGTCACAGTCGTGACATCTACAATTGGTCTTGACAAGTATGCAATAAGCGCCTCTATCACATCCTCGCTTCGACCTTTCGGAAGTACCACAACTCTAAAAGTTCTACAATATCATCACTAGGTCTTATCAAGCATCCTACAAGCGCCTCCATAAAATACTTGTATCCACTTCATAAAGTATCATAGAGTTGCCCAGGACATGGAAGTTTTTAACACGTTTAACTTTTGTCAAAGTAAGTTGGAGTTGGTCGCTTTTAAAACCGTTTTTAAAATCCTTTTTGATGTTCAAGGTGCTCGGCAATCCCCAACGATATCCCGCCTAGCCACCCTAGTCCCAAGTGCTCAAGCTTTCACTCAAGAGGTGGTCATCCACCTCTAAAGACTAATTTCATGGTCTCACTCCGAACAATTTTCTCAAACGAGAGGTGGACTTCATCCACCTCTAAGGGCGATTCTCATATTCTATTCCTAGGTTCATTTCTCAGGATCAGTTTCAATCAAACAATCTCAAGATATTATCAAAATCAACGTTAATCATTTCTAGACATTAATAAATCAAAGCTCATCGTAGCAAAATTCATTAGCATATCAAATCCCAACATTAAAGATTCACATTTTATAGGCAAGACATTCAGGCAATAATTGCTAACTCGGAATATCAACACGTCATAACATCATGGCACATTAGAACTCCAAAGCATCGAAGCACATCATCATCGACAAAAGGCAACCAAGCAATATTTACTACAAGCCCGACATACCAATGGCAGCACGTTAGAATTCATCATCATGTTAATTCTAGAACTGTCGCACAGTATTGTCATCACTGTATTCTGAAAGGATTAGCAATTCGAACAGAGGATACTCCTATTTCGTAAGTCATATCATTTTTAGTGATCGCGATCCTTGAAACGTGCTTGCCCTTCATTGTCGTCGATAGGGATGGCAATTTCACCCGCACCCGACGGATATCCGTCTCACCCGATCCAAAAAAGTGGGTGGAAATCCGAAACAAAGCGGATATTAAGTGGGTGATGGGTGAACGGGTGATGGATCGGGTCGGATTCGGGTGAAGACATTCCCCACCCGTCACCCGACCCATCACCCGATCCGTCACCCGACTTGTATTATATAACTATATTTTATATGTGAAATTATCAATATACCCCCTAAACCCTAATTCAAGATACCTATCAAACGATTAAAATGAAAATATCTTGTCATAAAGTAAGTTATGCAATTTTTATTTGAAGATATGCAATACAATTGGCTCCTAATTAAAATGGAAATGTGAATGCAATGAGCTCCTAATTAACGTTTATTCGTCGATGTGTTCGACGTATGTTTTTCAATAATTTTTTTTGATGAATTTAATGTCTTGTATTTTACCCGAATTATCACCCGATCCACCCGATCACCCGATGGGTGATGGGTGGACGGAGCGGGTGAAATATTTGGTGGGTGATGGGTCGGGTAGGGTGAATAGTTTTGGAAGGTGGGTCGGGTGACGGAAGTAGATCATCCACCCATCACCCGACCCATTGCCATCCCTAGTCGTCGACTCCATCGATCCCGGGACCCGTGGGTTATGGGCCCATTATGCTCCCGTCACGCCGCTCCGGTTCTAGTTGGCTATTCGTTCTCTCTTCCATGTCGACGTTCATCAAAGGGATCGCAAGGGAGTTAGAATTTATGGAGATAGGGGAGGGACAAGGGTGGACAACACGACTTCCTTACAGATTCAGACATGGACCAACACTAAAGATGACGAGACCAGAGACATGATCCTAACCCGAGAGTTACAACGATGCCCTTACAGTATTCTATGAGGGTGTAATTGCGGCAAGCAACACATATCAATCATGAAGTATCTCAATCACATTATTCCACACTAGCATGTACCTATCTCAAGGAATAGCGACCTATGCATTCACAACACATTCATATAATCAAACCTTTTCACACACGCGGAACAAGATAGCATCCTATCATTCCATTTACTAGTCATGCTTGGCATATACTCCCTCTGTTAATTAAAACTTGTCGTTTACTATTCATGCGCGCTTTTTTAGAATGATAAAAACTATATGAAATATTAACTTTTTTTCAAATTTGTTTTTACAAATTCATACTTAGTAGTAACAAGTATAAAATTATTAAAAAAATATATTAAAAAAGTTAATATTTTATATAGTTTTTAACACCTCAAAAAGCGTGCATGAATAGTAAAACGTCAAGTTTTAATTAACGGAGGGAGTATTAAGAACATGTATGCATGAATTGGCAATGGACATATGCAACATAAGTTATGCAAGGTCTAGCAAGCATCACAGGATAAAACATGTATAATTAATCACTCACTTTAGGAACACACATAAGCAGGTCAGAAAAATGTGGGGTCAAGGCAAGCATGTAGAGATACGCCCTACTAATCATGCTAAGGGCATGGTCAGGTCATACAGGGGCAGTATAGCAACTATCATATACACCCATATTCACATAGTAAGGCAATGATGACACATAATCATACGAGGGCCTATAATTGGGAAGCATATGTCCTACGTAATTCTAGTAACACATGGCATGGAATGAGCATAGTCGAGGGAAATCTGAGTAAGTTCAATGCAACATTCATGTGTCATGCATATACGAAGTCTAGATATAGGGAAATTTGAGCATCTACTGTAGTCATCAGGCTATCATGGTAAGGAAATCAATTTACAAGGATACAGAGACCACACTATCAGGAACCTAGTTCAAGGGGAATAATAATCATGCGGCTTCATACATGCGGCACACACATTCATTTACAAGTACAACAACGCAAGAAGCCATGTATATCATGCTAAGAATATAATAATACCTTATGTCGTGCAATCGCAAGGAGGGCTACCATTATAACCGGACAGAAATCCCTAAGGGCAATCATCGACTCGTCCCAACCGACTCGACACCCCGTTTCCCGTGGGGCTCTAGTATGATTTATTGGGCAAGGCTGAAGGGCATTAACACTATTTCTCGAGAGAGGATGGTAGAACTTGTGTTTAGAATCTCGTGGTAAAAGACACTGATTACCATTATGAGAATTGAGAAAGAGGACTCCATGGAACAACCCAGACTCTAGATTTAGAACTATGTTGAGGATCTTATCCCACCTAGGGCTGGACATCAAAGTGCACCAATTAATTTCCCATGAAGGACATCGATATCAGAGGGAAAGACTCGATAGGACCATCATTGATTGGAATATGAAACAGGACTCAAAATGAGGAGAACGGACACTCTTCGACCCTTAACAACATACCTAGGCATTTTTATGGGATGGAAAGCAGAACGGTAGAGATCCTCTAGTGGGGATTGAACAACGGGATAGACTACCCACTAGAATCGAAAGTCTGACTACATAAGAAGGAGGCTTCTCCCACTATTCCGTTTGCACAAGCCTTAGGGTGTACCTTGTGCACAAATATATATATATATATAGGGATTGGTTCCTGCGTAAACACCCCATAGGATGTAAACTAGGAACAAATCTAGACCAATGGATCATTGAAATTTAATGGTCGAGATTAATCCCATTTTTAATCAATTTTAAAATGATGCCAATGGACCCCACGTGAAAATCAACTGCCCTCTCTCACTGTTGGGACGTGAATTGCACTCGCTACTCAAACGGAAATGATCAATTGACTATCCGTACATATTTACTTACCTAGTGAGTAATTAACTTACCGTACAAATTTACTACTCCCTCCGTTCGGCAAAACTTGTCATTTTAGCTTATTTCACAAGTTTTAAGGCAATTAACAAATGTACTAATTTACCCTCAATTATTACTCTCCTTTTTTACTTTATCGAAAACTACAACTAATAAACCATCAATCATATCAAGGGCATTTTTGTAAAGTGAAGGGTAAAATACCTATAATGACAAGTTTTTTTGAACAAAAATAACACTCTAAAATGACAAGTTTTGCCGAACGGAGGGAGTAATTAATTAATCCGTTAACTATTCGTACATATCAGCTTAAATATTCATTCTTAAAACCTTATATAGTCACATTTGAAAATTCCATATTCAAAAGAATCATTCTAAAACCCCAATTAGTCTGATCAAATAAAAAATTAAATATGCACACGAATAATCATTTGGGTTTATACGAATAAAACCCAATTGTAATCGTTCATATAATACGAAAAATTAATCCTTATATATAGATATCAATAATGACAGAATAATAATTCTTATATATATATATATATATATATATATATATATATATATATATATATATATATATATATATATATATATATATATATATATATATATATATATATATATATATATATATATATATATACACGAATAATCATTCTCGTCCATGTGAATAAATTCAAGTAATCATTGATATACATAAGAAAAATTAATCCTTATATTATTACTACCAACAATGTAAAATAACAAAACTCGGTATGTAAACAAATAATCATTCTTGAGTTTTTTTTTATTTCTTCACAAGATAATTGGGATAATTTTGATGAAATTATATTATTCAATTAAATTAGACAGAATATTTGTATGTAAGGGGATAATTATTCGTTTAAATTTGAGATATTATTCTGTTAAGCTTGAGAGATTATTCGTATCTAAAAGAGCGATGGTTGTTATGCGTTTATTAGTTTTAAAAATGTTAAAAGGACAATAAAAAAAATTATACATTATTTGGAGAGACCACAAAGAGTATTCTATGTACGAAGAAGTTTGAAATAATTATTTAAAAAAATTATTCATTATTCGGTAAATTATGTATTATTCGTAAATATAATGCGTGATTCGCAATGCGTTACTTTTCTTCCCACACCCAACTTCTATTTAATGGCCTGCTAATTTTAATTATAAAATTACACATTTTTAACTAGTGGAGGAGATTTCACGGTGGCCACTTGTACTTACTTTTTCCTATACTAATTAGGTTAAAACTGAGAAAGTGTGTACGTGTAACACACGCATAAATAATACTGACAGTGGAGTAGATTTGACGGTGGGACCCATATTTTTTAATTAAAAAAATTGGTTAAATTAGGATAAATCTTGGCCTTCCATTCCATTTGGTTCAATGGTCCAGCATTCCATTTGGTTCAATGGTCCAGATCTGTTCCTAGTTTACATCTTCAGAGTTGTTCTCATCCGATCCATACTCTATATATATATATATAGTGTATGGATCATTTGTACACAAGCCTTAGGGTGTACCTTATGCACAAATATTATTCGGTGAAATGTGAAACATTATTCGATGAAATTTGAAGCATTATTCGGCGAAATGTGAGTATTGTTTAAGGGAATGTCAAACATTATTTGGTGAAATTTGAAGTATTTCGTATAAATTGTAAGTATTGTTTAGGGAATTGACGTTTTTTTATTTGAAATGGATGAATAAAAAAACTAAACATTATTCGATAGAATGTTACAAATTATTCAGTGGAATTAGGACGTTTTCATCTGAAATTAACGAAAAAAAAACATAACAGTATTCGGTAGAATTTTTCACATTTCCCCGAATAATGCTTCAAATTTCACCAAATAATGTTTCACATTTCACTGAATAATATTTGTGCACAAGGTACACCCTAAGAGGTGTGTACACCCGAACCACACCCTATATAGTGTGTATATATATATATATTCTTCCTAATCTCATAAATATATATTGATTATATTTGCAAACCCACCCAAATGGGTTAAACTAAATCCCGAAAGGGCTTGATCAAAATCCCGCAAGGGCCTTGATAAAATCTCGTAAGGGTTTACAAGTGCGTTTTACTAAGGTGGTTCTCAGCGGCGTCTCTGGGTGGTCGCAGCGTTCCTATTCTTAGTTGGGGCTCGGGCGTCCATTGTCGAGTCTGGTTAGGGTCAATGTGGTGTGTATCGAGGCAACTCCGTAATCCGAAAATTTCCTTGGAGGATCGTCTTTACTGCCCACAGGGACTCCTGTTGTACCAAATGTTCTAAAAAACGTTTGGCGGGTGCTTGGCGGTAGGGTAGGGTTAAGGGTTTAGGCGGGGTGTAGGCGGATTTCATGGCAGGTTTTTGCAGTTTAGGCGGGTTTTGACGACCTTGACGACCTTGGCGTCGAGGCGAGGTCAAGGGTTTAGGTGGGGGTCTAGGCGGGTCTTGAAGGGTTTTTTAGAACAGTGGTTGTACCGCTGGCCAGCAGTGTCATTGTTTTGTGGCGTTTGGCGTCGGGTTGTAGTCTACGTTGTCCTCATCGTTTTAGGATTAGATTCGTTTATTCGCTTGGATATGTTTGTTTGCTACTTTTTTTTATTACACATTTCTATTTTAGATTGTATGTTTGACGGTCCGCCGTTTGCCGACTCTGTCGGCACTCGAAAAGTCAGGTTTATTGAACCCTCGAATTCTTACCTTATAAAAAATAAAGGGAAATTTCGCTTGGTAGCCACGAGGTTTGGCCTTTTTCGCATGGTACCCAAATATTTCAAGAATTTTGCATGGTAACCATGAGGTTTTGATAAATTTCGTGTGATAACCAAACTTATTAAAAATCATATAGAAATTATATAAAATGATAAATATATTATAATTCACTCACTTAATCACTTATTTTTGGTGTTTTACTTTTAAAAAACCGTCAACAACCCTTTTAATATTTAATGAGATTAAATTATTTACCCAAAGAATGAGTAAATTATAAAAAAAAATCCCCTAAAATTAAAAAAATAAGTACATAAAAAATGAGTAAATTATTTAAAATATGTACTTAATTTATTTTCAAATCCATAAATTAAGTACATATTTTAAACTACCATTCATTCATATTTGTTTAAACTTAATAAAATATTTCGGATAAAATAAATTTTGTATTGGGGGGATTTGCTAAACTAACCCTATTATCCGGAATCTTTGCATGAGTGACCCAATCCGAAAACAATTTGCATAAAAGTGGATATCCGATTGCAAGGTTCAGCCGGTTGTAGGTAACCCAATAGGGGACAGCTGGACACGGATAGAAAAGCAGGAAAAGTGTGTGAGAGAGAGGGAGTGTTCTACTGAAAAGCGAAGACAAGTCAAAAAGAGAGAGAGAGATGGAGGAGGGAAAAAGTACACTGAATTTGATGTTGCAGAGGACAGAAGAGAGATCGAGAGAGAGAGAGAGGTGAAAAACAAAAGTGCAGTCTGAGAGGAGAGAGAGATCAGCGAGAGTGTCAGTGAGGGGGCATAAAAAGATACTGTCAATTAAATTTGAAGCTTCAGAGAAAACAATTGAAGTAGGAATGGGGCGGGGGTTTATTTCCAGAATCACGTGTAAGAAGTAAGTTTTAACTGGACGTCAATATCAACAAAACATATCACATATTGCATTTAACTGGACAAATTTGCTCAGAGAAACAGATCAATACAGCATGCAGAATCGACTGGAGAAGATTTGTGGGAGAAGCAGATTCACTATAATGACATCTACTATGCTTTAATATTTACCCATAGTTTGATGCCATGATTTTGTTCTCTCATGTCGACACTACTAAGCTTTAATGTGACTGGTCCAAGTGTAAGAGTCATAGTGAGGGTGAAATTGAGGGGGCAGAAATATACTTGTAATTAAATCTTAAGTTTCAGAGAAAAACCATCGAAGAAAAAGGTGGGTGGGAGGTAATTTGTAGGTTGACGTGTAAGCTGTTAGCTTAAACTGGACAATCAATGTAATACGACATGTCACATATTGAGATATACTGGACATAATATATGGGAGACAGATTCACTAGCATTAAACAAATACAACATCCGAGCAAACATTTAAAAGACAGTAGCAAATAGTAGAAAAATACACGACATTAGAATAAAAAATTACGGTAACAGGTAGCGAAAATGCGGCTGCGTGGTGAATCTGCACCCATTCCACTCGAAGTGTGGGCGCATATCGCGGGCACGATGATCAGTTATCTCCCTGCTCAGCGGGAAGTAGACCGAGAAAGTTCGGTCATTCCCATAACCGGACACACGAACGACCCTGTCGGACCAATACCCATCGTTGACGTGACAGTCTACACGGTCGTCGACTACGTAGGCGTCATATGAAATACGAGGCAGACGGGGACGAATTCATAAAACCGATATGATTTCCTTCAGCAGGTCTCTTCTGTTGTTTCGTAGGAGGGTCACATATTCCACCAACCAGTGGCCAGGATCCACTTTGCGTACAAGGGTCGCCTCGTAGAATGACCCGAGCATCCCAGCCTCACCGCCGACGATCTCTACCTTTTGATTTCGTCGGTATGGCGACGACATTGGTCCTGCATAAAAAATAAAAATACGGTAGTATAATCACACAAGTAGCACAAATCTAAACCAATGAAATGCTTGACAAACCTGCAACCTCATTCCCATCGTCCGAGCTGTCAGATGATATAACAATGGGCACTGGTCGGGTCGGGAGGCCAGATGAGGAAGCAAGGTGGTGTGAGGAGGATGCCATTTCGTTGAAGGGGTGTTGAAGAGGTGGTGAAATGGCAATGGGGATTTAACTTCACAGAATTTGGGTGAGTAGGGACACTGTTCAGCATGTGACCCTTAACATGGCAGTGTGTTGGTATATACATGACACGTGTCACTGTTGACATGACATAAAATGGTTTTGTACTAGACATATTGTTGGGGTGTTTTATTCAATGTTTGACCTTGGTATAAAACTGGGTTTCCCACTCACACTTCATACTCATTAAATGAAAATCTGTAGGAAAATGTAGCAATCAGCAATATTGAAACGATAAGAAGTTCAAACCAATGAATACAATTTCACCAAAAAAAATGAAAGAGAGAGGGATAGAAAAGCAAGGGGCATCCTGCAGAAGAGAGAGAAACTGTCAGACAGGACAATGGATAAGACAGGGGAGAGAGAGAGAGAGCGGGAGAGAGAGACCGTTTCCCGCCCAGGCAATAGCGCCAAAAGGGAATAAGAGGGAGAGGAGGGAGGATGGGGAGAGTTTAAACCCATTCAAGCGCTTGACACCTATTGGGGTTTACTGGACAACCACCGACATCTGATAGAAAATGAGTAAGTATTCCTTCTTTTTAGGTTATGTGATACGTTTCTACATAAAATATATTCATCTTCCTGTAAAATTGAATGTGTCCCCCTCTAACTAATGGAACAGGGGACAAATCGTTCGTCTGTATGACTGTAGTGTTTGGAGGATGGTGGGTATGTGAACAGGGCACTTGGGTCGTGGAGGGGTCCAGGAGCGAGAAGGCTGTCCTGGTAGACGAAAGTATTGACTACGTCTCCCTGAAGAAACAGCTGATGACCAAGTTTAATGTCGATGGGAGGAGGCATGACGTCCAGCTCACATATACAAAGCCGCAAAAGGAAGGGTGCAGACGTTTTTCCATTGGGGATGACGAAGACCTGCAGGCCTTCAAGTTTTTAAACGGTCTATCTGGAGAACGATCATGGCCTATCGACCTCCATGTCTCCCTGATACGCAAGTTTGGTGGAGAAGTGACGAAGACCTACAGGGTCGACAATCTTCTTTCCACTCCGCCGCTGCGACATTTTTTATATTTAGCAGATATCCTGCATGTTGGGAGACCAAATATCAGTAATCTCGAAATCAATTCGTGTCCCCCAGCCCACAGTTCCCTTCTCATCAGTCCCACAACCATTGTAGAATTCAATATGTACATGACAGTTACTCATTCAGAACCTATGCATATTGACGGAGGGGTAACCTGTCGTTGATCCGTCAAAGAAAACTCAAACCTATAACTAGTATAGTAATAAGCAAGAGGTCGATCCCACAGGGAAATTCGCTATTCAAGTGTGATTTAGATGCCAATCAAGTAACCAAAAAAAAGGGGTTTTGAGTGTGAAAGTTCCGCCTTTTATCAAAGCGAATTGAAGCAAACCAAAGTAAATGATTTTAATTCAGACAATTAGGAGAAGCAATTCTACCTACAATTTTCCACTTTATTTGATTGAAGCGATCCTTGTAACTTCTTCTCGTCCTATTAAGGTTTCCTATGAATGCCCTTGTCCCGACCTAATATAGTTACTAGTCCAACCAGTCCTAGCAACCCTTATCAATCGAACAGTCCCTAAAGAAGGATTTAACCCAATTGATAGCTTTAAGTTCAGAGATTAGCCAAGGTATTTGCAGTCCCTAAAGAGGGATTTAACAACACATTCAACTTCCTACTCATTCAATTAGTTCAACCAGCCCTAAAGGAACAAGTTTGCCACTTAGGTTAAGGTTCACAACCAGGAATCTACAAAACCTTAGCAATTGAATTGATCTAACAAGTTGGCTAGACAAGATAGAACAAATCAATAATCAATTAAGCACAAAGAAGTTGAAACATTCAAATATAGGAAACAAGGAACGAGAATTACAAACTCACAATCAATCCAAATAAAGCTTCAAATTGCAGGCAGAATAGATGAGTTTAGTTCATCATGGAAGACATCGCTCAAATCTCTAAAGTGTCTGATGAAAGAATAGAATAGAAGTCCTGGAAAAATAACTAAAAGTGGCCTTAAATATCATCCAAAGTCGGCCATAAAATAAAGTAATAGGTTCTAGGTTTTTTTATAATCAAAACGACGCGTAAATACGCTGACGACCAATGCTGCGGGCGCAGCATATATGCTGCGGCCGCAGCACACTGTTTCTTCGTACCCCGCTGCAAATTGATTGGCGGCGCCCGCGGCATACCTGCTGCGGCCGCAGCCAGGGGCTTTTCACGGAAAATATATCCCGAATTTGCTCTTCTTGTCAACAGGAAAGTTGTAGTTCTCTGAAAGAGTTTTCCAACGCATGGTCATAATAGTCAATCGGACAACCGAGGCCTCCAGAAAGTGCAAAACAAGTTCAGCATGTCTGACGACAACTTCTGCAGACTTGTTCTTCGTTTAGGTCCGCTTCTTCTTCTCAGGACCTCTTGAGATCTTCATGTAAGCTTCTCCAATCAACTAGACATTCTCATCTAATGCGTTAACAACTCCTGTCTCATTATCGGATCCACGATTACCTGAAATAATCAATAAAAGTGTGTAGATTCCGACTCCACTAACATAGAGAACTAATATGCAAATCGTAATTAAATCATGCAGGAAATGCATCTTAACTAAGCTAAATGCAACCTATTATGCCTACCTAAATGCATGCTATCAAACTCCTCCACACTTAACCTTTGCTTGTCCTCAAGCAATGATAGAATGAACATGAATCAACGCATCCCACAGGAAATCCCTTCGAGTTTCAACCTCATCAAAAAGCAACATCATAGCAGGTGAAAACATAAACCAAGCAAACAAACGTCATAGCGTGTATTTCAGTGATCAAAGCTTAGAAGTAGACATTATCCAACCTCACCAGAAATATGTGTTTCACTCATGTGTTTAGGCTTTAAGATACAACTCTCAACTCAAACCAATCATGCACTAAGCTCATAGAGATTGACCACCATATCACCAATTCTCTACCGAAATGTCATTACTTGCGGAACACAATAAAGAAGATAAAATGCGACACTTTTTTTTTTCTTTTGTTTTCTTTTTTATTATTTTTTTTATTTTTCTTTTTCTTGTCTTGGTGCTTTCCTTACGCGAAGCGCAAACATGGGTGTCATGAATGGCCCCGGTCTATCAACACATCAACCTACTAATATGAAGTCTACTTGAACATCTTTTGACGCAAGTTGCAAACATGGGTGTCATGAATGAACCTGGTTACTCAATGATCAAGCTTTCTTTCCTAGTGGATAGTTTTCAACACCTTTTTGCGCGAATCATACCCATGGGTGTCATGCATAGATCCGGTTACTAAGTGCATCAACCATTGCCACCTTATTCACTAAATATGCACAAATTCAAACAAAAGACTCAAAATATAAACATAAACTCCGCAAGCAACAAACATGTGAGTCGGTCTTTAAAAATAGATACTGCAGTCAATGCCAAGAGGTAGCAACACAAGGAGAGTAATTCATTGAGCAAAAGAATTCAAATAAGGCCAAACATTCTCACATGGTCATGTTTTTAGGATTCAATCATACTTTAGCTCAATCATACATGCTCAATTATATTTGCTAGCTCATGTTCCACAAAAAAAACAAATAGAGATAATAATCAAAACATCCAGAACTCCATGGGATTTTTATGAATCATGCTTGAATTTTAAAATAGAGGACAAACTAAGCCAGATGGGTATTTGAATAACACATATGTATGCAATGCATGCTCTATTTTTGGATTTTTCGATTTTTTTTTAAATACGAAAATTTAAAATTAAAAATTAACTAAACTAAACAGAAATTACAGAAACTTAAACATGATGCAGAAAATTAAATATGATCTCCTATATGCATCTATATATACAGAATTCCTCTCCCCCACACTTAAAGTTTTCATTGTCCTCAATGAAACAATAAAGACAAGAAAAGTAAATCAAATATAATCAGGGTGAAGGAAAAGAAAAAGGAAAAAGAAAGAAAAACTTACCTCGGGTTGCCTCCCGAGAAGCGCCTTTGTTTCAAGTCTTTGGCTCGACGTACTGGCCCTTGATTGGCCTAGGTTCCTCCACCAGGGTCACCAACACCTGTCATCTCATTGACAAATGCGGGCACCCTTGAAAGGTGTAGCTTTCTGTCCAAGCTGTCATCCATGACCCTCAGCTTCTCTCCTTGAGCTATGCCTGGGGGTTGTCCTGAAATCACAAAAGGTTTCCATTTGTTAGGAGGCTCAAATTTCCATAAACTATTTTCCTTAGGTGTCTCTAACAAATCACGAAAATTATTGTTGCGATCAATATTGTTAGCAATAGGCATATCTAAAGAATTTTCAGGAGAAAGCTTAGAATGATTAAAGAGAGAGAATTCTATCTTTCTTCCATCAAACTCCATAGTCAATAGACCCTCACAACAATCAATTTTCGTTTTCGCAGTTTTCATGAATGGTCTTCCTAGTATAATGGGTGTTTCAGGGGCTCCCTGCTCCATATCTAAAACAAAGAAATCAACAGGGAAAAACAAATCATCCACCATAACCAAAACATCTTCAACAACACCTTTTGGTCTGATTTGTGATCGATCAGCAAGTTGCACTGTAACCCCAGTCTCAGTCAGAGCACCCAAACCCAAAGACATGTACATGTTATAGGAAATAACATTAATTGAGGCTCCTAGATCTAGCATGGCTTGTTTGAATCTAGTATTCCCAATTGCACATGGAATTGTAAACATACCTGGATCTTCACATTTTTCAGGCAATTTCCTTTGCAACATAGCAGAGACATTTTCATTCAAGCTTACCTTTTCCTTCTTTTTCAGTCTTTGCTTCTTCTTGATGGTGCACAATTCCTTCAAAAATTTAGCATATCTAGGAATGCTCTTAATTAATTTGAGTAAAGGAATATTTACCTCGCATTTGCTGAACGTCTCAAAGATCTCCCTATCGTTCTCATACCTTCGTGTATCCTTTAGGGCTTCCGGAAAAGGTGGAACCGGCTTTGGAGTCTCCATAGGTACGGAAGAAGAAGAAGGAGAGGAAGGAGGAGGAAGAGGAGGAGAAGAAGAAGGGGAGAAAGACGGAAAATGCGTACCTGGCACCGACGGATCGGCGAGCTCACTGGCGGCGGGCGCCGCATTATGCTGCGGGCGCAGCATGTTTGATTGGCTGCGGGCGCCGCAAGGTTGCTGCGGGCGCCGCACTGTATTGCCTCCGTCTTCTTCGTTCATTACTTCCCTATCTTCGTCCATGATTCCCCCATCATCCTTTTGAGGTTTGACAATCAATTCCTTGCCACTTCTAAGCATTATTGCACTGACATTCTCCCTAGGATTCTCAATCGTTTGCAATGGAAGCTTCCCTGAATCGTTTGCCTCCTTCGCACTTAAGACCTGAATGAGCTGACTCAGTTGATTCTCCAAATTTGTGATCCGGTCTGATTGTTGTTTCTCAACCTTCAAGACCAACCGTGATAATTTCTGTATTGGATCCTCAATAGCCTCATTGGATTGTGGTTGGCCTCCCTGTCGAGGTTCAAATTGTTGGTGGGGCCTTGCCTGTTGCCCCCCTTGCTGATTGAAAGGTTCTTGGTAGTTGCCATAACCATTACCCTGCTGATAGCCTCCATTGTAGTTATTATTGTTGAAGTACCCAGGATTACCAAAGTTGCCTTGCCTAGGCCTTTGTGGAGCAAAATTCCCAATTGCATTCAACTCAACACTAGGATCTTGCAAAGTTGAGTACATATCCATAGGGTGGGATGGATCACTGTAGGATTCACATGCTTTCAACTGCTGAGATGCTCTGTCAACTACCAGCTTCTTGAGCATCTCTTTCATCTCTGCCATATCAGTCTGTAATGCAGCCACTGGGGCATCAATAGCAAGTATACCTCTAGCACGAGGGCTCTTGTTGAACTGTCTGGAGCCCTGAGATAGCTCCTTAAACACATCCCAAGCTGCGGCAGGCGTCTTGTTCAGCATGTTTCCTCCACAAGCAGAATTCACTGTTTTGCGCTCTATATTAGTCAACCCATTAAAGAGAAAGAGAACCAGATCCTTTTGAGAGTACCCATGGCATGGGCAGCTGGCGCAGAGTTTCTTGAAACGCTCAAAGTACTCATGTATAGACTCTGTCGCATACTGCTCAATGCTGCTGATTAACCTTTTCAAAGCATTGAGCTTTGTTGCAGGGAAGTACATCTCTAGGAAGACTCACTTCATCTCAGCCTAGGTAGAAATAGAGTCAGGTGGTAGATAGAAGAACCATTCATTTGCCTCGTCCTTCAAAGAGAAGGGAAAAGCTCTCAGCTTGATTTGCTCATCAGTTACGTTCTCTGGTTTCATCCCAACAACCACCCTATGAAATTCAGACAGATGCTTGTGGGGGTCCTCCCCACTCAACCCATGGAATTTGGGTAGAAGATGAACTACCCCTGATTTCAGCTCAAAGTTAACTCCTTGTGCTAGCGCAGGGAATTGGATTGCCAGGGGTTGCTGTGCCAGATCAGGAGCAAAAAGCTCCTTAAGAGTGCGGTTTGCGTCGTTAGCCATCTCTGTTGTAGGTCCTTCTTGATCAAAAGGGAGTTCGCGAAAGCGATCACGAGCTTCTCGCCTTAGAGCGGCAAGGGTCCTTTCAATCTCTGAATCAAACGGTAACAAAGATGAATTAGTAGCACGGGTATGGACTATATAAGACGGTCCACACCAAGATTAACACTAAAAACACACAAGAATTAAATAAAATTTCCCTGGCAACGGCGCCAAATTTGACGGAGGGGTAACCTGTCGTTGATCCGTCAAAGAAAACTCAAACCTATAACTAGTATAGTAATAAGCAAGAGGTCGATCCCACAGGGAAATTCGCTATTCAAGTGTGATTTAGATGCCAATCAAGTAACCAAAAAAAAGGGGTTTTGAGTGTGAAAGTTCCGCCTTTTATCAAAGCGAATTGAAGCAAACCAAAGTAAATGATTTTAATTCAGACAATTAGGAGAAGCAATTCTACCTACAATTTTCCACTTTATTTGATTGAAGCGATCCTTGTAACTTCTTCTCGTCCTATTAAGGTTTCCTATGAATGCCCTTGTCCCGACCTAATATAGTTACTAGTCCAACCAGTCCTAGCAACCCTTATCAATCGAACAGTCCCTAAAGAAGGATTTAACCCAATTGATAGCTTTAAGTTCAGAGATTAGCCAAGGTATTTGCAGTCCCTAAAGAGGGATTTAACAACACATTCAACTTCCTACTCATTCAATTAGTTCAACCAGCCCTAAAGGAACAAGTTTGCCACTTAGGTTAAGGTTCACAACCAGGAATCTACAAAACCTTAGCAATTGAATTGATCTAACAAGTTGGCCAGACAAGATAGAACAAATCAATAATCAATTAAGCACAAAGAAGTTGAAACATTCAAATATAGGAAACAAGGAACGAGAATTACAAACTCACAATCAATCCAAATAAAGCTTCAAATTGCAGGCAGAATAGATGAGTTTAGTTCATCATGGAAGACATCGCTCAAATCTCTAAAGTGTCTGATGAAAGAATAGAATAGAAGTCCTGGAAAAATAACTAAAAGTGGCCTTAAATATCATCCAAAGTCGGCCATAAAATAAAGTAATAGGTTCTAGGTTTGTTTTTATAATCAAAACGACGCGTAAATACGCTGACGACCAATGCTGCGGGCGTAGCATATATGCTGCGGCCGCAGCACACTGTTTCTTCGTACCCCGCTGCAAATTGATTGGCGGCGCCCGCGGCATACATGCTGCGGCCGCAGCCAGGGGCTTTTCACGGAAAATATATCCCGAATTTGCTCTTATTGTCAACAGGAAAGTTGTAGTTCTCTGAAAGAGTTTTCCAACGCATGGTCATAATAGTCAATCGGACAACCGAGGCCTCCAGAAAGTGCAAAACAAGTTCAGCATGTCTGACGACAACTTCTGCAGACTTGTTCTTCGTTTAGGTCCGCTTCTTCTTCTCAGGACCTCTTGAGATCTTCATGTAAGCTTCTCCGATCAACTAGACATTCTCATCTAATGCGTTAACAACTCCTGTCTCATTATCGGATCCACGATTACCTGAAATAATCAATAAAAGTGTGTAGATTCCGACTCCACTAACATAGAGAACTAATATGCAAATCGTAATTAAATCATGCAGGAAATGCATCTTAACTAAGCTAAATGCAACCTATTATGCCTACCTAAATGCATGCTATCACATATAAAGGTTCAAGATTGAATGCACCCAATGGTTCAATATGTACATGACAGTTACTTATTCATCTTAAGATTGAATGCACACAGTGGTTCCATATTCATCCCTGCAGTCTATCTTACATGACACCAAAACATTTATACATGACACGTTAATATTTATACATGACACCTTATTATTTAGGCAAAATTACAGAAAACCACCCTTTAAATATGAGTGTTTTGACTTAACCACCCCTTAAATTCAAAATTACAGAAAACCACCATTTAAATGGTATTTGCTTACAATTCACCACCCATTCAACTATTTTCTCTAATTTATCATTAAATATTTATCGTTAAATTTATTATATTTTAATATTTTTAAACTCAAATTTCATTGTAAATACATTCATATTTTGAATTTAAAGGCTCGATCATATTTTAGGGATTACTTTATTTATTTAAAAATAATAATAATAAATATAGTCTAGAATTATTATCTTAATTTATGATTGAAAATGTTTATAAAATTTTAAAATATTATGGAAATTACTCTTATTTATTTATATTTTAAATAAGAGTAATTTACATAATGTTTTAAAAATTTATAAACATTTTCAAACATAAATTAAGATAATAATTCTAGGCTTTATTGATTATTATTTTTAAAAATAAATACAATGATCCCTAAAATATAATTGGGCCCTTAAATTCAAAATTTGAATATATTTACAATCAAATTTGAATTTAAAAATATTAAAATATAATATATTTAATGATAAAGTAACGAAAATAGTTGAATGAGTGGTGAGTTGTAAACAAATACCATTTAAAGGGTGGTTTTATGTAATTTTGAATTTAAGGGGTGGTTAAGTGAAAACACCCATATTTAAAGGGTGGTTTTCTGTAATTTTCCCTATTATTTATACATGACAGTGGAATTATTCAATTTGTACATCTCTAAATTGCACACGAGTGTCAAAATTTTTCATAAGAAATCTCGACCTACTGACATTAATATTCAGTTCCCCTGCCCAATTTCAATCTACACATATGAAAACTTACCCTTTGTAACATTTCCCCTAACCCTAATTCGCTCCATTTCGACCAATTTCCCCCCTAAACTGAACGTATCTACAACTACCCTACTCCTGAAAATTCGGATTCGACATAAACGTTCCCCAATTTCCCCTTTCCCAATAATTCCCTTCTCTCCGCACACCCCAGTTCCCAAACTTTCCACCCTTTGTTTTTAACGTGACGCCGGTTACTTCCTACATGATAGGGAAAATTGCGAACTTTCAACCCATTCAACCCCTTTATCCCATTTTCACACAATCAAAAACAGTTTAGGTTCTTCCAATTGGTTCCTCCCCTACGAATCCAAGCAATAGGTAATTAATCGACCGAGTTAGGGTTTACTTACTTCAAAATCGCCCTGGTCAATGTCGGCTCACCTTCTTCGTACCTCTCTTGCACTGCACTGTCGTCTTCTTCCTCTTCTTCCTTCTCTTTTTCTTTTCCTCAGGTTTGCATGAGCGACTGTTGCCCTCTCTCTTTTTCTTTTTCTTCTTCCTCTTCTTCCTTCTCTTTTTCTTTTCCTCTTTTGTAGGCCCGTGAGATACAATTGATTTTACAGTTTTTTTATAAAACTGTTTCCTCCCTCTCTCTCACTCTCTCTCCTCATTAACTTCCCCCGGTTCCTCTCTCTCTCCTCTGTCCCGGTTGCATGACCATTTTTTTACCGGATGGAGTGCAATTTTTTTTTGGTGGAGGGTTAGCCTTTGCAATTGTTTTGGATAGTGGGTTATGGGCGCAAAGGTGGTCGGATAGGGGGTTAGATTGTGCAATTCGCTCTTTGTATTATATATCTAATACTCCGTATGTAATCTTTTGAAAACATTAGAAAGGTTATTAATGACTCTTTGAAAACAACCAACTACATTGAGTAATTATGTATACTTTTTCAAATTTAAAAGATTTTTTTTTTTAAAAACTACCATTATTTTTTTTTGTATAATTTATTCATTTATCATGCAAATAATGTGTAGCACTATAAAAAAATTTAAATGGTTTTAGTGAACTTTTTAAAAATAAAAAACCAAAATCGGGTTGTTGTGTGAAAAAATATATTTTATGATTATTTTGTGATTTTACCTATATTCTAAAAGATTATTAACCAATTTGATTAACATAAGAAATTTGCTCAAACCTCGTGGCTACCACACAAAATTGGTCGAAACCTCGTGGTTACCATGCGAAATTTTTAAAAAATTTGGACACCATGCGAAAAGAGTCAAACTTTGTGGCTATTAGACGAAATTTCCTAAAAATAAATCAATGGAAATTGAAGAGCCATCAAACATTAATGCAAATCGGATGGAAATTGAAGAGCCATCAAACATTAATGCAAATCGGTCGGTACATTTCAGTTTCCCAACCCACGTATATTTAGAAACGGAGGGAGGAGTGAAGTCCTCCAGTCCATACTAGTTTAGTTTAACAACGGAGAACGACTCCCGGATTTACAGCCAAGCAAAATCCACCGGCACCGCCACTGCCCACCATTGGGCGCCACCTGCGATTCCCAAGCGGAGAAGGACTGGTACCCCGGCTGCAGCCGGCCAGTCTTCCGCTCCGTCATCTGGAGGGAACAAGAGGGATGCTAAGGACTGCGCCAATGTCCATGACGAACAGTCATCGCTTGACAACGACGCCAATCAATCATCCGACGGCACGCTCTCTGTGCTACTCTCCTACCGTATGTTGGAGTTGTTGGACTGCCCCGTTTGCTTTGACCCCTTGTCCATTCCCGTCTTCCAGGTATTCATTCAATAGTCAATAATACATACGTACATAGCAGTAGTACTGTGTTTTGGACCTTATTTACACATTAATTTGGTTTTGAATTTGATCAGTGTGTTAATGGGCATGTCCTATGCTCCGACTGCTGCGAAAGGGTCAACAGGAACTGCCCCACTTGCCCCAGAAGAACAGGGAGAATCCGTTGCCGGCAAATCGAAGCCATGCTCGAAGCAATCATGGTCCCCTGCAGCAACAAGAGCTATGGCTGCCCGGAGGAGTTGAGTTACTCTTCGAAGAACTCCCATGAATCGACCTGTGCTTACACCCCGTACGGTTGCCCCTTCAGGGACTGCACCTTTATCGGCACCCACGCGGGTTTGTTTTCTCACATGAAAGACGCCCACCTCAAGTCGAAGTCGGTGGTCAGCCTCCAGTTCGATCAGGTCTGCCGATTCTCCATGGGTCCCGCGGTGGAGTTCTTTGTGTTCCGCGAGGAGGTGGAGGGGAAGCTCTTCTTCCTCAACAAGCTTGACCGGATGTCCATCAGCTGCATCGCCGGGGGTTCGGGGGATGTCGAAAGGTTCGCCTACTCTCTCGTTGTGAGAGGGAAGGATAGCTCCAACCGGTTTCAGTCTCTAACTACTCGATTCGAGCATGGAGAGAAGGGAGTCGGGATCGGTTCCTCCACGACGGACTTCATTCAGGTGCCTTCCTATTTGGGCGATCGTGATGGGTGTTTTCAGCTCGAGCTTTGCATATGGAGCAAGGCTTCTTCGTCGGTTGATATCGCAGGCGCCATTGTCCAGGCTTGAATTTGCTTCCTTGTTTTCTAATCAACTATGCAACTTAACATTTTCTTGGTCTTTCTAATCAACTATGGTTCCTTTTGCTCACTACGTTTGGGGGTTGGAAGCTGGTTGATGGTTTCTTTAGCTTCTTTGATTTGGAATATTTGGATAATATTTTCCAATTAATCTATATTTTTGTCATATGTGGATGGACTTTGATCTTGTTTTTACACAGCTATCCACTAGGCTAAGATTATGCAACTTTTGATTTTTTTGGGCTACTGCGATTGCGGTTAATGGCAGTTAATGGCAATACACGGTAGTTAATGGCAATAGCAAATTAGAGTCTGCACTTTATTATTATTATTATTTTTAAATTTTCGCAACCGCAATTTTTTTTTTAAAATCCGCGGTTGCAATTTTTTTTATTTCCGCAACCGCAGACTGTGAGTTTGCGAATTTTCACAGACTCACAATCTGCGATTGCGGTTTTTTTTTAATTTTTAATTCGATTACGATAATACGGATAAATATTCTCAATGATTACGGATAAATATTAACGATATTTGACAGTATCGCGTTGATCTAAATTTTGGATATGCGATAAGATATCGCGTTTTAAAGATAATTTAGGATAGATATATTTGGATATAAATATATTTTATTTCCTAGAATATTTGTCGACGATCTCTATATATACCCCGCGTGTTTAGAGCACAAGTATCTCAACAATTTAACCTTTCTCGCGAAGTGAATATTTCCAATATCCTAAGTTTCTCCTATGTCTTCGTCGGATGAAGATGATCTACCAATCGCTTCGCGAGAAAGGTTAAATTGTTGAGATACTTGTGCTCTAAACACGCAGGGTATATATAAAGATCGTCGATAAATATTCTAGGAAATAAAATATATTTATATCCAAATATATCTATCCTATATTATCTTTAAAACGCGATATCTTATCGCATATCCAAAATTTAGATCAACGCGATACGGTCAAATATCGTATTTATCCGTAATCATAGAGAATATTTATCCGTATTATCGTAATCGAATTAAAAATTAAAAAAAACCGCAATCGCGGATTGTGAGTCTGTGGAAATCCGCAAACTCACAGTCTGCGGTTGCGGAAAAAAAATTGCAACCGCGGATTGCGGCCTATCAGCGGACGCGCACTGCGCTGTTGCGTGGGACCCACCTTCGCGCATCTGTTGCTGGCATCCGCGGACGCGCACTGCGCGGTTGCGTCTGGGACCCACTTGTGCGCATCCGTTCTACGCGTTTGTGAACGCTTTCCGTACACCTTGCGATAAATTGCCCGTGCACATAGCAATTCCGTTTAAAGTGAAGAATGAGAAAAGGGGGAATGGAGAGAGAATGAGAGAGAGGGGGTGGGGCTACGGGAAAAGGGCAAAAGGAGAGAGAAAGAGAGAGAGTGAGAGAGAGGGGGGTGGGGCTACGGGAAAAGGGCAAAAGGAGAGAGAGGAAAGCGTTTCTATTTTTTTTTTGCATTTTTAACTATATTAATATTTGATAATTTAAAAAAATCTAAAAATACCCCTAAGTCGCGGTTTATACTAGCAATTTTATTATTTTATTTTTTTTAAATTTGGGGTAGAGTCGCTGTTTGTAACAGCGACTTAGCCATGTTTTGACTATTTACCAAAATACTTTGGATCTTTGGCTATTTTTCAAATTTTTTTTTATTTTTTGGCCAATTTAAAAAAAATTCACTTTATTTACACGTTTATAAATTTTAATCATGAAAAATTATGTTATAGAAAAATATAAAATTATAGATTAATACTCCATCCATCTCAAAATTTAAGACGTTTTAGGATTTTGTACGAGTTTTAATAAAAACACCCACTTATCAATCAACATCATTATTTCACTAACTTTTTTCATAAATTTTACTCCCTCTGTTAATTTAAATGTGTCATTTTAGAAATCTGTACACTTTTTAATAAAACAAACAAAATATACTTATACCCCCAATTATTATTCTACTTCTTACTTCCTTAAAAACTACAACTAACACATATCTAATCATTATAAGAGCAATTTTGTAAAGTGAATGACAAAATAACTAAAATGACATGTTTTTCTTAACAAGATTTACAACCTAAAACGTGTTTTAATTATATATATGTTTAAAATATATGTTTTATGATGAAAATTTATAGATATTTAAATATAAATTTATTATAATTTTTTTAAAAAAAATTCGAAATAAAATTATACTCAAAATAATTTTATAGTGTACAAGTGGTGCAATAGGTAAGTAGGATGTAACGGCCCGGATATAAATATCCGGGCCGTTACAAAGTTGGTATCAGAGTCAGGTTGTGCAATTCGGGTACGCAAGGGTCGAGTGTATGTTTTGGAAAACCGCCCATGGATTTCAAAAGATTTGAAAGCGTTTTAAAGGGGCAAAATGAACTTAATATGCTTAACTCAATTGGACTAAATATGAACTTGGCTTATGATAAAAGAGGAGAACCAACTAATAAGGGATCGAGAGGGTAGAAAGGGCGCTAGACCATCCCTATTGGATGTAGTGGGGAATGGGTAGGTGAAATATAAGCTTGTTCTTTATAGCTGGGCCCGGAAGATTCCAAGGAGATCATTGTAATTGTCATGGACTGATTCTATGCTAAGCGTTTGTTGTGGATATGATTTGTATGCCCTGACTACGAAATGTGTACTAACTGATTTGTGCAAATGAGATAGCGGGAGTACCCTTATTTCCCTATTGTCAAGCCCAGCTTGTGTGAAACTGCCCCTTCCACTAGGTTAGCCCTTGACGGTTCCATCGAGCCTTTCTCCCGGATGTAAGTGTCTTCCACGGGGAATTGGGTTGGTAAACCCATTGTGTCGGGAATCATGATTGAATATGAGGGTTGTCCGAGAGAGTATTGGAAGACGGTCCTTGATGTAATTCCGAGTTAGAGAGTGAGATGTTTACGGGGTTGTCCTTATCAATTCTTATGACGATCCATCAGTGTCTTCTTGTCACGAAGAGTCGTACCAAGATCTCACGGGAAAGATGGGTGATGAGTCAGTTGGGAAGAGCCAATGTTTGCCCTTATGGACCTCTATCAGATTATCTTGATTGCTCTGTCCATGATTGTGTGATTCTATATGCAATACTCCTTGACCTATAGTTTGATTCTTAGTTTGAAACTGTGCTTACATGCTTGATGTCCATGATGACCATTGTGTGAGTCCGAGTTACATATGTTACGCCCTATCATCCCGACATGATCTACTTAGTATATTGCATTGTCATACTAGGGCACGAATATATATGTCATATGCTAGAGAGTTGTACAATTGATGTCCTCCCTGTGAATAGGTTCATAATAGTGTGATCGTTCAGTTCTAGTATCATGATAGAGTGAGTCCCTTACTTGATGGATACGTGTTATAATTTGATGTCAACATGCCTTATATGGTACGTAATTCCCAGTACATGTTATGATGATGATCTTTAATGTGAATTCGTGGTTGTATGACATTATGTACCCATGCTTGCCCCATTGCATAGGTCCCGTGTTGTGCCTTGCTTCATATTAGGATTATATGTTGTCATAGCATGTCTACTTGACCCCTTTGTATTGATCATATGATTGATTAGAAACATGAGCCACATGATATGAGTCTATATGATTGTTGCTCCTCCTGAATTAGGTCCATGATAGTGTGATCAACTCTTCCTTGTATGAATGACTCGTAAGATGTTCACCATAGCATACTAGTCGATGACGCCTCGATGTTTATCATTCTTTTTGTGACAAGAATCTATAGCATGCCCGTCTATTTTGTATTCCTCAGATTAACTATTGTTGATTATGCTATAATTAGTATTGTTATGTGTTAATTGTGCTAAAGTGAGAATATGTTAGTGTGAATGAGTCTTGATAAATACATGTTTTATCCCAGTATACATTAATTTGAACTCATGTCCCCATATTCTAGTCATGTTGCCCCATTAATTAGACTTGCACTATACCTCGCTACACTTCCTCCCATTCTTCTATATTATTGGAATGTGATTGAATTGAAGTCTTGCTTAGTGTCGAGTAATCAATCAGGTGCATGTATGTATCATATGTTATATTGAGCCATTAGTAACATGTCGGGCCCTTGGTTGTGACTTGTGCGAATTCTACCTTGCCTACGTTATTGTTGATTCTCTCTCGAGCTAGGCCCCTGATAGTGTGATTCTCCCCTTTTCTCTCATCTTAAAATGTTCCACTCGCCCCGATTAAATTGATGTTGAATTCGATGATCGACTTGCTTTCCGTGAGGGTTGATCCTAGCATGCTTACATGTTATCGCTCGGTGCTATTTCCCTAGTACTCTATGATATTCTCTCGTGCTTGCATGAACCTATGACTTGACACCTCACATGATCACACACCACGCCATATCATGATTTTGCATACGCATGACGCATAAATGTTAGAATGAATCTAGTCAAAATTACTTTGACGACATTCATGTTCGATATGTGCTATTAGTATCCTGTAAGGCTTATGATTCCAATATGACTCACTAAATGGTGACTTGCCATACTTATTCTATTACGTAAACATGCTTGTTCTATAATGTGACAGTTATTGTACCATTTTATGGGCCATATGATGATTCATTCCTAGCATGATTATAAACTATCGCCCGTGATGTTATCTTGTTTACTCTATGGTGATCCAATTGCTTTCATGTACATCATGTTGAACTCATTAATCACTCTTGACTGTGCCATGCCTGATCATGTACCACTAGCATCATGAAGGATCTGTGCTCTCTAAATGTATCCTGTTGTATGATTACATTCCATTCTTAAATTATTATATGATCATTGTTGTCAGATGTGATAGTTACTATGCTGATCTTATGTGTTCTCGTATGACACATAGTCCGGTTGTTATGATATACCTCGCTACACTATATTTAACCTCACTTGTTCATGCTTGTACATTCCTTCATACACATGATGCTCGTTATCTTCACTAAATCCCGAATGACTTCGAATCATATATGATCATTGTTGGTTCCGCATAGCTTGCTTGAAGTTGCTAGGCATATCTGCTTCCATGGAATAATAGACTACTAACTTGTTTCACGTGCATCAGCGTAGGACTCGATCGGGTCTTTGGAATGAATATGTATGTCACTGTTCTTTAAGATAGGTACATGTTAGTGTGGATTAATGTGGCTGATATGCTCCATGATGAATTCGTGCTTGTTTGTCACAATTGTAACCTAATAGACTTGCTTAAGGGCATCATTACTATTCCCGGGTCGGAGTCTTGTCTCTAGTCGTGTCATCTTTAGCTTTGGTCCATTTTGTCTCCGAGAGAAACATTGGGTCGTCCGCTCTTGTCACTCCCCTATCTCCGTTAACATAGACTCCTACGCGATACATTGGATGAGCGGCCGCATAGAAGAGGGGACGGGAAGTTAGATAGCGATAGAGCAGCGCAGCGGAAGCGTGAGCCCATAACCCACGGGCCTCAAGATCGACGATGTCGACGGAACCAGCTTGTTTCGAGGATGGCAGTTATTGGGTACGATATGGCTTGCAAATGGGAGTGTCCTCCTTTCGGATTGCTAATCCTTTCTGAACTTGTTGATGGTGACATTGCACTGACTTGATGTTGAAAATTGCGTGTTGATGTGGCGACTTGGTAATGATTATTGCCTGATTATCCATTGTCTATGATGATATATATATGATTCGGTGCCTTACCGTTCTAATGTGCTATGATGACTTGACGTGATGCTACTCTGAGTTGCTAAGCATGACCTAAATTCCTTTGCCTATAAAAGTATGAACTGCAAATGCCGAGAACCTGAACTGTTTATTAGATATGATTATGATGAAACGTGCTAGCTTGATTTGATTAGGTTCAGATATGATGTCTGCAATACTTGTTGAGCATGACGGTAAATTGAGACTTTTGATACAGTTGCAATGCTTAATGATGAGCTATTGATGCTATTGATATAAATGCTAGTTGATATAACATAGTCCTTCTGTGTAATAATGTCCATTATTGCTTCTTCTTTGAGCGTGTGGGTGAGATTCTTTTGTGGAGTGGTCGGAGAATGGTGGAAGGAATTTGAGCGGTTAGAATGGTCGATGGTGGATGAGGTAAGTCACAGGAGAGGGGTTTGGAGTAAATAGGAACGAGTGAGTGTGAGAGTTGTAAGAGGCAAAGCTTAGCGGTTTCCGATGAGCGTCTAGATGAACCTTAGGTGGGGGTATGGTTAGAATAGGCCGGTTAAGTGGTGATCGGGTATTCTTACAGAAGAGATGTGGCTGGAAGGGTTCTATGCTTGTGATGTCTTAGGTAGTATGGGCAGTGTAGGGAATGGCTCTTGTGAGTATCGAGAACATAGTATACAAGGGTACCCGGGTGCGAATCGGAGATAGGAGCTGAGTTATTAGAGGTGGATTGTTAGTGAGAGTGCTTGGTGGGAAGAGGTATGATATTGGAGTGACAAAATGAGTTGGGGTTTCCTTGGGGATTTATCCGAGTTGGTGAGTCTAGATGAAGATTGGTCTTGGTTTGAGAGTTGGAGACGAGCGAGCGGGGTTTGCGTTTTATTGTGACTGGTATTATGTGCAAAACTTTCTTGACTATTTAATTATGAGCTGGCATGATGTTAGATAGCGACCGTGATAAACCTGATATGGCATGATATTACATGTGATATGCAAAACTGAAATATAATTGGTAGTGACAACTATGATCATAATATAATAATACATTGCTATCCTACTATGTTGTTCTAGAAGCATGTTATGATGTGTTGTATGAAACTATGAATCATGAGATGATGATATGTTGTTATGTGAAAGCATGATGTTATACTATATGGTTGATAAGCATGATTATGAATAGGTAAGTGAGGAATATGATTTGGAGCATGAATATGACTTATGTGTATATATGAGATGATGATGCTTGATGACTACATGATCGTTATATGATATTGTAAGGAGTTGAAATGATGTTTTGTTAGTATGTTAGCATTTCGATGCTTGGTATATGGGTAGATCTTTCCTTTTGCTGAAGCTTGAATGTCATGACCTTGTGTGTTAATGTGTTGACAATTAATATTAGTCTGTTGACCTTATGATGAGATTCTGCTATGACTACCTTTACCATGCTAATGTTTGAATCGACATGCTAAATCTGTTATGACTGGTTCCACTTGTGTTGCGATGTTGAGATGCGATCGTGAGATTCGACTTGTAGTGGCGTACTGACTCCATGACACCTAACCTCTTTGATCTCTTGACATGTGTGCTTGCGTGATAAGTTAGGAGAATTCGATGATTCACTTGTGATGCCTTCTGTATGAGGTAGATATACTTTATGACTCACGATATGATGTTAAGATTTTGTTATTTCTTTTGGCGTGTTCTGAAGGGATGGTATGATTTATGTTATGGGTAATCATGTTATCCG
Organism: Persicaria maculosa; assembly: GCA_963922045.1. NCBI lineage: Eukaryota > Viridiplantae > Streptophyta > Magnoliopsida > Caryophyllales > Polygonaceae > Persicaria > Persicaria maculosa. The sequence continues at coordinate 24,020,047 of OY998266.1, forward strand.
GTTGAGATGTCGATTGGTTGAGATTATCATGATTGATGTTGAGATTGCCATATGAGAGGTGGTTGATGATGTTATGAGTTGATGAGTTGATTTACTTATGTGCCTATCGAGTTGAGGATGATGATAAAATGATTTTGGAACCTAGGAAGAGAATATGGGATTAGCCCTTAGAGGTGGAAGATTCCACCTCCTACCTTCTGAATTTGATTGATTGGTATGCGAGAAGCTGATTTGGTTTTTGGAAGATTTTGACGAAATCTTGATTTGAAAGGAATTGACTTGTTTTGGTGTAAGGCTGCTTGATTAAACGTCGAATTTGAAGATTTTGAGCGGTTTTGAAAAAGGACCAACTGGGGTTAAAGAAGTCAAGAGTTTCAATGATTTAGATGACAATCTTTCCATTTACAAAACGCATTGAGGTTTTACGAACTGGATTTACATTATGACGTCTCACGAAGTGGATACAAGCATTTTATAGGGGCGCTTATAGATTGCTTGCTAAGACCTAGTCGGGACGCTATAATACTTTTAGAGTTGTGGTACTTCCGAAAAGTCGAAGCGAGTATGTGATAAGGGCGCTTATTACACACTTGTCAAGACCAATTGGAGATGTCACGACCGTGACTAGGATGTTGTGAAAATCTCGAAAGACGCAACCGAGATGATTACAAGATCCTTGGACATGGTCCTCGGACTCACCAATTTCAAACTTCTTCCCATTGCTTTAAAATGATTTTAGTCTCGGGGACGAGACTTGTTTTTAGAGGTGGATAAATGTAAAGACCGAGTATATATTATATATTATATTATGATTATTTTATTTAAATACGTTACTATTTTATTCAATTGTAAAAGTGGAGAAAAATATCGTCCTCGAGCACAAGTTTCGATTTTAAAATTCTTCCGGCATCGTTTTAGAATTTAGATTTTTCTTTTACGGAATTTAATTCCGCTTTCGAGTTGCGAGTCTAGATAAATTAATTTGATTCCGATAATGATTTTATAATTCGATTTAAATTATCGAGTGTCGGGTTTTGTTTTAGTGAGCGGAATTGGGATCGAGCGTCGGGATTAACGGGTTTCGAGTTTTGAATTCCGGGAATCTTTTCATTTTAATGTTGGGACCAAATATATATATATATATATCCATTTCTTTCCTTTTTCTTTCTTTCTTTACTCTCTCTCTCACTGTTGTAGCTCTCTCCAACTGACCAGCTGGTCCCCCCCTCCCTCAGCTCTCTCTCCCTCCTTGTCGTTACTCCTGCAGAAGCCTACCCCTCCCACATTGCACCCACGCCAACCATCTCCCACACACACAATTTCAGATTTTGGTCCCCTCCCTTTTTTTTTGATCCAAACAACCCCAATCACCCTCTCCTCTCTGCCTACAGTACATCACCCACCCCCATTTCACTTTTCAAACACACCCTTATCCCCCTTTCCTCCTTGTATGCCAAGAGCAGGGCTCTCCTTCTCCTCCATGTTGGCTCGGCCACCACTGCGCTACTCCCACCACCACACCTCCACCAACAGGAGCTCAGAGACGCCACACCTTCAACAACTTCCGAAAAACTAACCTCGAGTGCCCCGGTTTCTCGACGAAGGCCATCAATGCATCAAGCACCACACCATCGCATATTCCTTCGATTCCAGCTCCTCTGAGCATCGCTCTCTCTCCTCTGACCACCGAGCCAAGGGCACCGAGCCAAGAGCCGCCAGTAGCACCTTCGTCGAGCCATTCCCCTCGCTCTTATGCCCTGTTTTCCCGATTTGTATATGGTAAGCCCTCTTCCTTCATTTTCGCTCCAAAAATGTGAAAAGCTTCACCTTTGTAACTCCCTCCTTCGTCCTAGGCCGATTCCGGCGTCGATCCACCTCCGACAAGGTCAGACGGGCACTAACAAAGCCTTCCCGAGCACTTATTCCTGTGAAACGAACTCCCTCGGTGAGCACTCTCCCCTCTCCTCTTTCTTGCCCGTTCTTGGTCTTGGGTCGTCGGGTTAGGTTGTCAGAATGAGTGGCCGAAGCCCGGGAGCGCCGCCGGCGAGCCTCCCCTTTCCCTCTTCTCCTTCTATTGTGTCGAGCGCCGGAGCCCTCCTCTCCTCTGTTTTATTTCGAGCGGCCAGGGGTTGAAGAAGGCCTTCCTCTGAGTCCCACCGTGCCACATGTTCTGCCACATCAGCGGCATGGGCCCTCTTTTTTTTATTTCTGTCTGGGCTTGGTATAAGAGAGTAGGGAGTGGGCCTTTTTATTTTGGGCCGGGTCCTTCTTCTATCGGGTTGGGCCTATTCCTCTTGGGCTCGGGTTGGTTCCTTTTAATTTGGCCCGAATTCTTCTTTTCTTCATTCGAGTTATATCCTTGCCGAATACGGATCCCTCCTTCCCTCTTTCTTTTATTTGTCTTCCGGGTTGGGCCTCACCTTTGGATCCGGATCCTCCTTTTCTTCTTTCGGGCTGGGTTTAACCTTAATGTTGATTATATATATAGTGTTGTTGTTATATAAATCTCTTATGTGTTACTTATTATTTAAACTAATTATGAAATGTATTTATACATTATTACATTATTATGATATATATATATATATATATTATCAATTATTTGGGAATATAGATTTATTGGGCTATTTTATGATGTTATATGGTGAATTGAAAATGTGTTAAAATAATTTATTATTGTCGTTTTATAAATGGGAATGGTAAAAATGGATTTATCTTGGTAATTTTATATCATTGGAGTGTGATGTTAGATGTTGTTTAGAGATGGAATTTTTAAAGTGTTATTATTTGAGAAGTGTGATTAATAGATGCTTTATTAAATGATTTTAAGATGATGTCTTTAAATAAGAAAGAAAAGTCAGAACTATTTCTATAATATGATTTCGAGAAATTGGTTTTAAGATTTAAATGTTTAATGTCGGAATTTGGCCAAATATGATTTGAGAATTATTTTGAATATGAGTTGACTTAATTTTGGATTTAAGGTTTTGGAAAACGTCTTTACTATCGGTTGGTTTTGAGGATGTTGAGAACTTGGGTTTCGTGTGTATGAATGTTGGTCCGGTAGCTTATGGATATGGCTTGATGATAGGTGTGTATTGCTTTTGGATTGCTTTGGACTTGCATTTGGGCCCTTGCTTGTGTTATCTTGCTGTTCTGCATCTTCAGGTAAGTATCCTACGGGACTTACTCAGTAACCTGGACCTCCTGTCTGATGTGTCATGTGATGTGTAGTTTTGTTGCATATTAAAGCATGCCATGTAGTATCATGCTAGGATTGCATTGAACTGAGCATTTGGTTACTATGTGTGTTTGAATACAGAACATCCGTTATCTGTGATAGTCCTAGAGTCTTTGCTAGGGTCATAGGGTAGCCCAACCCCATCGGGTGCCCTGAGTCTATCGAGTCGATATGAGCATGATATGATAGCCCAGCACCATCGGGCAAGAGATAAGATGATATGATATGATGATGCCGTGGTTAGTGCACCACCACGAGGAAATTGCTATGCTATAGCACCGAACTGGCCAGTCTCTGCACTAACGGGAAGGGGTGCAGAGGTAGGAGAGGGATATGCCACTTGGCACTGTCTTGGGCCCTTTATAGTTCTTTTCTGCATATTATATATGCTAGGGGCATGATAGTGTGATTTAAATCTTGTACTGCATTAGTCATCTTTTATTTAGGTATAGACATGTTATGTGGCCTCAGCGTGGTCAGAGGACCCGCAGACGATCACCGGGCCTGACTTCGTGGATAGTGTTAGGTACCGCTCTTGTTTGGTCCTTGCTTCTGTGACGGGAATCTCTTGGCGAACCGAAGAACCTGGCTAATATTCTAACTCGATAAATGGCAATCACCCACTATGTTTTGGTTTTGACCCGGCTCTGCCGTGACACTTGTATCTAAACTTTGCTTCCGCTTTACTTTCGTTTGAATTGAATTTCTGCGACTTCGATTGCTTGAGGTTCGAAATCCCCGCTTTGAATATTGATCTTTAGAGGTTTGAAACCTCGGCCTGTACCTGAATTGCAACATCTGAACGAAGGTATCCAACCTTCGAAACGTATCTCGGATATTTATATCCGGGCCTTTACATATGAGATCTAACCATTTTGGAATGGCTCAACCAGAAAGGATTTGTGGTAGTACTCATAGGTCCCCGGTTCGAATCTCGAATGACCGCTCTCTATTTATCAAATTAAAGGTAAGTAGGAGATCTACATTGAGGTGGCGGTGCAAACCATCGAGTGTAGCTCGGACGAGTCACTTTAACTGTGATGGACTGACTGATGGGTGAGTGTAATTCAGAACGAGTCACTTCAACTGCATCAATAATTGATGGTCACTAGTGTTTAAAAGGATAAATTACGTAAAATTACCCTTAAAATAGGTTAGTTTTACATAATCACCCATAAGAAAGTGAAATTATGCAAAACCACCTACATTCATGTCTCACTTAACACCAAGCCACCCGTTGCCTACCTCGGTTAAAATGATTTAAGCGAATGAGCAAATTAGCCCAACTCTTTTCCTTCATCAAACGGCATAGATTAATTTGTCTTTAATGATTTAATCAGGACAAAATTGCATAAAGCCACCCTTTAAATAGGGTATTTTATGTAAAAACAATCACTAAAATTAAAATTACAGACAACCTCCCGTTAAAATCATTTTCTTTTCAAATTCACACTCATCACCCAATTAGTTTCATCTATTCAATTGATATTAGTTGATACTCCCTCCGTTTGGCAAAACTTGTCATTTTAGGGTGTTATTTTTGTTCAAAAAAACTTGTCATGTTAGGTATTTTGCCCTTCACTTTACAAAAATACCCTTGATATGATTGATGGTTTGTTAGTTATAGTTTTCGATAAAGTAAAAAAGGAGGGTAATAATTGAGTGTAAATTAGTACATTTGTTAATTGCCTTAAAACTTGTGAAAGAATCTAAAATGACAAGTTTTGCCGAACGGAGGGAGTATTTAACTTTTTGTCATATTTTCAAAAGTAAAAAACTCTATAAAATATAAAAAATATAGAATTTTTTTTCGAAATATTCATAAAAAATACTCCATCCGTTCGGCAAAACTTGTCATTTTAGGGTGTTATTTTTGTTCAAAAAAACTTGTCATTATAGGTATTTTGCCCTTTACTTTACAAAAATGCCCTTGATATGATTGATGGTTTGTTAGTTGTAGTTTTCGATAAAGTAAAAAAGGAGGGTAATAATTGAGGGTAAATTAGTACATTTGTTAATTGCCTTAAAACTTGTAAAATAAGCTAAAATGACAAGTTTTGTCGAACGGAGGGAGTAAATATTTACGTAAATATTCAAAGGTTTAAACTAATTACAAAATATTCATTTTTTGCAGGTTTGGCAGAAAAACGCGGACCCAGTACGCGTTTTATGTACAAACCTCGAAAGAGAATTGGCGCCGGGGTTGATATTTGAATTTTACACAAGAAACGCGACCTTAGGCCGCGTTTCTATTAAAAAATAAAATGAAATTATATTCAATCGAAGAGATGCTGAGTTGGCACTAGAAACGCGGCATGAGGCCGCGTTTCTGGTCTGGATTTGGGCCCCAGTTGCTGACTGGATGAGACGCAAAGCAAAAACGCGGCCCCAGATCGCGTTTCTCTCTTTTTTTTTTCAGAAAAAAATGGTCAAAGGGGGTAATAAATGCAGTTGGTGGCAGTTACACATAAAATGCGGCATGGGGACGCGTTTTTAGTGTATATAACCCTACCGAACCGGCCTCCTTCTCCAAGTTCATCTTCTTCGTTCGTCCGCTCCAACTTCGACTGCATCTCTTCTTCGTTCATCCTTCATCCTCCCCTCCTCGTTCATCTCTTCTTCGTTCATCTTCCAAATCGCCAGTTCAAGGTTAGTTTTTTTTTTGAACGAATATGGATGAGGATTTGTTTTTTTTTTGGTCGGAATGGATGAGAGTTTGTGATTGTTGAAATTGTGTGATATTTGTATGTTTTTTTATTGTTGATTAGTGATTATTACATAGAGCCGAAATTGTGTGATAGTTGTAGATCGATTTGATCCAAAATTGTGATGGAGAATCCAAAATTTTGAAAGTTGTATTTGAAGATAGTTGTATGTTTTGATAGTTGATCCAAAATTTTGATATTTGTATGTTTGTTTTAACGAATATAGATTAGTGATTATTATAGATCCGGAATTGTGTGATGTTTGTCATATAGCAAATATTGTATGATTATTAGAAGATAAAACATTTTAGGTGTCATGAAATAATAGAAGAGTAGATTTTTATTGTGTATATATATATATATATATATATACTTGAAAGATCGTATTATATAATAGTAGAATAGATTTAGAAAAGATTATTGATTGCATAAAATAATAGTAGAATAGATTCTATATAGGAAAAAAATTATAGAAATTTAGAATTGAATTAGGGAAAAAATAAAAAAAAGAGAAGTGCATTTAAAAGAGTTTGATTGCTAAGGATGGTAGGATTAGTACTTTTGAATTGTATAAATATAAAATTAAGATTCAGAATTTCATTCACTCATTCTGCACAAATTATGTATTCTGTCTTAGGGTACAAATGGCAATGCAATTGAATCCCGGTCCGCTGGTGAATGAGGTGCTCCATAGACAACATCTCTATAGGTCAACTGATGTCTGGAATCGCGAAGAATATGTAAGTACATGTTGTTATCGTGAAGAATATGTAATTGGACGTGTGGATTGAACCCTTACCATGAAGTTGTTATAATTGGATCAGCTTCAACAATATTCCAGTTGGGATTAGAGGCCTCGACCCTAATCGCCGCCTCCCTAGTAGCATCATCGCCCTCTTCAGAATTATCCAAGTCGTCTTCGTGGTCAACACCAAGAGCATCAACATAGATCTCATTCACTTGTTCGAACCCTTGCTGAGATGTGTTGTTATACTCATTCATCCTATAATATAATTAACAGTAAGTTAGTTTATCATAAATATTAAACGTTTTCACGAATTAATTACAATGAAAACTACGTACTCCTACATAATCCTACAAGTTAAACAAGTATTTCAGTCTATTTCATCAACAAATATTAACTAAATAATCCTACAAGTTAAACAAGTTATTCAAGATAATAAGTACTGTAACGATCCGAAAATTTAAAGTATAATTTTATGAATCATGATTTAATTTAAAATTTCCGAGACTTCGAAAATTTTAATTCTTCAAAAAAAAATATATATATATATAATAGTAATACTTTCATTAAATTAACTTATTTATTTATTTTATTAATACAGAGATTAATATTGTGGTGCTTTTAATTTAAATAATATTTGCTGGGATGAATTCTATAATTTTATGGGGTATAAATTTTATAAAGCAAAAATAGCGGGATAATTTTATAATTTTCATAAGCTAAACTAACCCTAATTCTCCGGGTATATAAACCCCACTTCCGCCCCATCCCTTGCCCATTTTACTGCACACCCGCCCCCTTTCTCCTTGTTCCTTTCCTTCCTCTCAGATCTGAGCACCTCGACTCTCCTCCCATGGCTGCCATTATTTTCAACTCCTCCATCTCTCACGCTTCACTCCCCTTCTCTCGGTCTCTCTCCCTCTTTCGGACCCGACCGAAGCCTCTCATTTCATTCAGCTCCCAGCTCGCCTGCTCCCTTCATTCTTGCCTCATCTCTCTCTTGCTCCCCACTTCCATTTTTGAGTCCGAGCACCTGCGCTTGTACCCTCGAAGTCGGAGCTGACGTCGACGCCTAATGAGGCTCTTGCCGGAGGGAAGCTCTGCCCTCCCTGTCGAACCCCCCCTGCTGCAGATGCGAGGCCTGGACCCCGGAGCCCTGTCACCTTGAGCTGTGCATCTCGAGTCACCACCGGCCAGCTCGCAGCCCCACCACTGGTGCCTAAAGCTTCTCTGGCCCTCGTCTAGGGGTGATTGCCTCGTCCCTCTCGCTCGCTGGTCCGACTTGTCGATGCCAAGTGCATCCCCGAAACCGAAGCCCCCTGCGAGCTGCTTGCCTTATACATTCCATTTCGATTGACCTCAGCGACCTCTGGGTATATATTTTGGGGTTCTTTGCACTTTTGATTTTTTAGCAGAATGTTGGTAATTGGTAATTGTTGATGAATTGATTGAATTAGCTGCTTTTGGATTGGGTTGGCTAGTGGAGAGAGTTGGACTTGTGAATTTGATTAAGTTAAGGTTACATACAATTGAAGCCTAAATACAATATTGTTAGGCGTAGGAGTAAATCAAAAGGGAAGTTGGGTTATTGCCAATGGTTGTATTAGAAGATTTTAGTTGTATACATTAGTTGGCTAGATTATTTAAAAGATAATTCAGAACTTTTGACTGACTAATAGGTTGTAGAAAGGATGAATTGATAGTTAATTCATGACCTTGTTAAGTGGGTTGACTTATACTTATTTTGGTTTTGGTTTGGTTTTGGTTTTAGCGATTTCTAATTAAATAATTACTTGCCATAATTATCAAATATCAATTTGGAGTACAATGGGGTGTTATAGCTAGATAATTTTCGTGCCTAGATCATTTGATAAGTAAACTTATAAGAGTAGTTAATTGATTAAAAGTTGTCTTGAAGAATTTGTGATGTCTTATGACCTTGTTAAATGGATAAATTAGCTAAGCTTGAAGTTGTTGAACTATTATGGCTATTATTGTTGATTATGTGTTTACTTAGAAAACCCGCTTATTTAAATGAGATAGGATCCTTCTGAGAGGAATCTAAACTTTAAGTGCGAGTATCTTATTGAATGTTTATGACTGATATACTTGATGAGCAAATTCTTATAAAAAAATAGCTAAGATATGGTTAAGTGTATAAGATTATATAAAAAGATATCTTGAGGACTTGTTATGTTTTAATCTTGCTTGCGTTGACTTCGAGCATTCTTTGAGTGATTTAGTGACAATTGAATTCATAGAGGATTTTAGGAATATTGACTTATCATGGCTTAGTACTTAAATATGAATGAATATATGATACTTGAGAAAATGATTTGATAAAAGAGATTCTTGTCAACTTTCCTTGGTTACTCCAGGAGCATGATTTAATATGCGAGTTTGATAAATAAGACTTGTTAATCCTTGATGTTAAGAACTTATGAATTTGGTTGAGCATTTGAGGATTTGATAAATTATGAAATATTTGAGCAATTGTTTAAGGAAAACCTAAGCTTGGTTTGAAGTAAGATGGTTTGAGTAATGATCTTGAACAAGGTTTGAACTAAGTTGCATACTTGATGGGAACAAGGTTACTTAAGATTGATGGTTATGATGAGCACGTTAGATTATCTGAATGAAATATTGTTGAATCTTGTGTTGACTTGAAAGCTTGCTTGTGTGTTAATTACATATGTATTGATGAACTGTTCCTTGCTTATTACTTGCTAGTATGATTGGATGATTCTCTGAGTGGCTTTTTGGCCGATGGATGATTATCTGAGTGGCGTATTTGCTAATTGGATGTGAAGACTCCAAGTAAGTTTCCTACGGGAGCTTACTCAATAACCAGGACCTCATGCCTGATGTGTCATTTAGTATGTAGGTGTTGCATATGCATAAAGCATGCCATGTAGTATCATGCTTAGGACTTGCACTTATGAATGAGCATCCCTATTCTTTATACGTTTGAAAAGAGAACGGTCGTTATCTGTGAGTCCTTAGAGTCGTTGCTAGGGTCATTGGGGCATTCGTGTTTCATATCGTTTTGGTCCCAGTCGAGTCTTATATTATGATATGGCTGCGGCGGTGACCGAGCGTCCTACCTCGGAGTTGGGTACAGACATATGATAGCTGTGGCACCGACCGGGCGTCCTACTTCGGAGTTGGGTACGGACATGTATGACCCCGGAGTGGGCACAGATTGAGAGATTGGGGATATGCCACTTGGCATTCTGTGTGGATCCATTTAATTATTTTCTGCATATATATAAACTGTCAGCATGCTTGTGTGATTTAAATTTCGTACTGCACTAGAACATCCTTTATTTTAGGTATAGTCGTATTATATGTCCTCATCGAGGTCTTTAGGGCCCGCATGCGTCTCTTGGCCTGACTTCGTGGATAGTTTCAGGTACCCGCTCCCTTTTGCTTGCTGATTGCTTCTATGACGGGGTTTTCTCATGGGACGAGTGTTAAGAAGATTTCGTACAACCTTGACTTTATAAATGTTTTGGTTTAGTTGGACATTTAGAAGCAATGTATATTTATATTGATTTAAACTTGTTTTGTCTCTTTTGAGCTTTGACTAGTTGAATTTGGACAGGATTATAACTTGAAGAGAATAAATAAACATCTCGTACTTGGATTGCTAAGATCTGGCAGAGGGATAATTTTCCCTCTAAACGTAACCCGGGTTTTATAATCTGGGCCGTTACAAAGTTGGTATCAGAGCCAGGTTGTGCAATCCGAATACAAATGAGTTGTAAAACAATTGGTGATTTTGAGTTTTGGAATTAAAATGGAACAAAGGTTTTCACGAGTTTTCGAATGTTTTCAAAGGGGTAAAATGAATTTAATATGGATAAGTAAGATAACCACATTGAGGAGTGAGGATTGAGATTCGATCGGGTAGTCTTGGCGATAGCTATCCCTTACGGATATTGAGTGAGATTGGTAGAGACTATTAGCTTTATACGTTACAAATGGGCATGGATGACATATGTAAAATCTTGATTGACTAATTCATGCACTTGATTATAGAGATAGGTAAAATTGGGGAGAGAAGTTTGATTATTCATGTGTGTTACTCTTGATGACTTGGTGAGATAATTTTTATATGAGTTTTCCTCATTATGACATCTGACGTGATTCTTATAACATGCTTACATCTTGTTATGCACTTATAATTTATGGTATTGGATGAATTAGTTTGGACACTTTCTACCATACATGATGTGTTTGACTTATAGATGTTTGTTTTGTTACTTATATCACTTATGATGGAAATTGTTGGTGCCTTTTTAGCCTTGGTTTGATGTGGACATGAGATGAGGTTATGAGAATTTACATGGATGTAGCTGATGTTTCGTATTGGTTAGATGAGGGCTTATGAGCTCGAACTTGAAAACCTTACTCTAGTTGATGGAAAAACTTATGGTTGAGAACTGAGAAATTACGTTTGTGGATTTGAGAGCCATAATATTCTGATTATTTGACTTCTTGGTGGAGTTGATAAGAGATTCTTAGGGACTTCAGATTCTTGATCTAAATTATTGATTCTTTCTTATATGATAATGTTTTCACCGAGTCGACACAAGTATTTTACAAGGACGCTTGTAAAGTACTTGGTCAGACCTAGTGAGAATATTGTGATGATTTTGTGATACTTATATAAGTATTTCATGGGGACGCTTATGGAATACTTGCAGGGATCACAAAATGCGCTGTTTACATGGTTTATATAATCGATGTCTTACATAACACTCGTTCCGACATGATGATGTTATCCTTGCTTGTATGCTTGTCTAGGGAAAGAGATTTATGCAAATTGACCTATATGACGATATGTCTTATATGCTCGATGTGTTCTCCTTGGTATGTTGTGTCTTTTGATGTTATCTGAGACTATATCATGCACTTCTATTCTAAAATGAACTGCTCTTGATATTGGGTTGTGGTGTCTTGCTTATATGTCGATTTGAGATATTTTGGCATGATGTTACCATATGACTTATCTATTTGATTCCTTACATGCTTTACCTGATGGTTTATAATTATTTGATCTCCCGTGTGAATTTATTTCAAAAGAGGATCATGTGTATACAACTCGACTAAAATGTATGTGAATCGATGAATAGACCTGAAGTGCTTAGTCATAAAATAGGATTTATGTGAGTGATGTAACATTGTCCCTCCTACCCTCGACGTGTTTTCGTTCATATGCTATGGCTTATGAGATTTCATGCGGTTATGCCATGCACCTCTATCTTGTTTGTATGAACGATGATCGTTAATTATGATGTATTGCTTATGTGGCTACTCGTTATCTTATAATTGTCAGTCTTGTATAATTGATGCCTTATAAGTCCCTTGTTCCAATAAGATGATGTTATTCTTGCTTGTCTACTTGGTTAGGGAAGAGACTCTATATTCAAGCTAACTTGTTAGTGGTGAGATTCGTTAAGATAGCAAGTTGACCCATTGATTGACTTCTTTGCATTCTTAGTGAATTTTTATTTGCGATCTTTGAGAACCTCGATAAATTGCCATGATAACTCCTTGTCTCTCTTCAACACTCTTCTTTTACCTTGTCACTTTGGTTCCTTCTAAATTCCTTTCATGTTGGTCACCTATGTTCCAAACCGTATAGGTCTAACTTATTACGAACTGATATACAAGTCAGAGTGTTGATTGTCTTAGGAGAGTACAATACCCAAAAGGGGTTTTGATGAGTGATTCTTGGAAACCTATTGGATGTCATCTTTTGTACCGAGAGTTCCTTGATGTCCTTGTTCATTCGGGGAAATTCGTTTGAAGGTTTTCCTTATGGTTAGTGTTCACCCAAAAGTATATTGTCTCTCTAAGAAGCAACTAGGCTTCTTTTCGGAATGGGTTATGGAGTCAGTGGGGATGAGTCAGTGTTGCCCTGAGAAATTTCTATTTGGTTATGATGGTATTCTTGTTGTGTTTCCATGTTTTGTTGTGTTATTGTGTTACATACTTGTTCTATTTGGATCTACGTTGATGTGTATATCTATCCTATCGCACTTGATTCATCCATGCCTCATACACATTATCTTAGAATCGTATTAACTTCCATAGTACCCCTTTTACGTTCCTCTCACTTTATTATATGATTAGTTGACTTTTGATGCATTGCCATGTTAACCCTATACACGTATATCATATGTTTATGTACATACATGACTTGTGAGCCAAGCGACTTTATCCTCCATCATCATTGTTTATTACTCTTAATTATAGATGCGTGAAAGTCCTTTCATTCTCCCTTTTGTCACCGCTTGCCCTTTTTGGATACTTAAGGATACTAGACATAACTGAATTAGTTGTGTTGTGCATGTATGTCCCATTTGCATCACGCCTTTAGTATTTCTATCACGAATTCTTGGTAGACTCGACATCCTTCTTGTATGATTCTCGCCACATGATTCTTGATAATGGTCCGCTTATACTTGTTAAATGATATTGATTTAGGTATGCTTTGACTTTATGCCTTATTGGGTTAACGTCTTGTTCAGCTATGTACCAATCATCGTTATCTCATCTTAACATGTGCTGTGACTCTACGATTGTTATGTTTTAAGGACCTCACACATCGCATGTCCACCCACCATGATAGCTATATAAATTTATGTAATGATATATAAATATATACGTGTTATTCTCTTGTAGTATGCCACCCTTGGAAACCATTGTTTGACTTAAATGGTAGCCACATTTGAGCATCCATGTCATGATATGAAATTGCATCTAGCTATTTGTAATACTAATGCCTTGTTGACGTGTATATGCATATCATGATGTTTTGTGTAATTTTAGATAGTCACTCCTGTCTCATGGTCACATTACTTACTTCCACGCACCTCTCATGCTCTTGTTAGGTTTTCACATGATCATTTTGGCTTATTATGTGTTATGGTTATGTGTGTTGTTACATGCTACTTATGTGCCCTCCTACTGTGTTATGCGCTACTACAATCCCTTATATGATCTCTATTTTCATAGAAATGATTATTTAGTGTATACCCTAATTATAACATGAATTGAATACTCGTACTACATGACTCATGATAGCTCGGCCCGTGCCTTTTCTATCTGTATCTTAATTGTTACGCATACCTATGTCATTATACTCTATATATTCATGCTTAGTCATCACCATTTTAGGTACATCGTTCTCGATTATACTTCACTTATATTCATGATTGTGTGGTTATATAATTGTTTGACTGGTTACGAATCATGTTAGTGGTTAGACCATAGCTCTGCATGCTTACATCTTGCCACATGTCATTAAGTACTATTTGGTAATTAAGTATTTGAGAAAATGATTATACGATTTATTGCACTCTCTATATTATTTATATGATCACTCTTATGATATGGGTGGCTTGGCTTATTGTGTATCATCTTGTTTGTTGTTAAAGTATATTTTCATGTATTTGCCCATCGTCATGTGTTATCGATAATATGTAAAAATTTCGCATCAACAATATGATATGTGATTCTTTGCACTATTTACATTATCTATATGATCACTCATGCAATAAGGTTTTAGTAGTATACCTATCTCGCATATTTGCCCTTGTTGTGTGATTTTATGAAGTTATGATTGCTTATGCATTTTGAATATTAGTATTAGAGAAATCTTGTTATCTTTCGACACCATCTTATTCTATTTTACATGTATAGTACCATGCGTAGGCCATAATATTGCACATGCTCACTTTTACATGTTACATGGTGTTTTTCTATACTCGTTATGCATAAATAGTTTTAAGCCCCGTATGGTTGCCCCACCTCTATAGTTTAAATTGCACTTGCATGTTTATGCATCATATTTTGCTTAAGACTTGTTGATATTATACTATCTACCATGTTGAGCTTATAGTGGTATGAAATAGGTGTTGATGTATGCCTTGGTGACATAAATGCATGAAGCACACCCTTACACTTGTCTCTTCCTAGTGAACTATGTGATATTTCTTTCGTGACTTTTAGGACCTGTTGATGCTATCCCCTACATGTTTTGTTAGTTCTCTTACACCATAGTGGCATATAGGATTCCCTCAAGCTTGCACTAAATCTATTTAGTATATTCGGGTAACAGATTATTAGTTCTATCTTGTGTAAATCTATGAGTGATGTACCTGAATGACATTTCCTATTCATTATATGTGATACCCGTTCCTAGTGAGAAAGTGAATTAATAGTAGTAAGTATATTGGTATTTCTCTGATAACGCTAGATTATTTACTTTGTACCTTATCACACGTAATGACACACACTAAAATCGTATTGCCATTGTTTCCTGAGATAGGTCCATGTTAGTGTGCAAGAATACAATGTTGTATGTTTTATGACTTGATGTGCTATATGATGATATGAGTGATGCAATCTTAACCTTAAGGGTTTCTCATGGGCATCGGTAAAATTCTCGTGTTCCATCTTACTAGATACTATACGAGTTTATCTTCATGTCAAGAGTTAATCGAATTGTCCCTTAGTGCCTCTTTCTTTCAATTCAACTTAAGCCTTGCGTCATCCTTGTACAGTTGTCTATGGTGTGATCAATAGTGGGTCGTCTAGATTAATCAGAGTTGCGCATTTCATTTGCCCGATTTTGTGCTCGTCATGATGCTGGATTGTGCCCTTTCTGGTTGGTGTGGATGTGTGAGTATGATGATTGTGTTCATTTCTGATTAATAACAAGGTGCAGAAATATGTGATTAAATGATCTACTAATGATGTGATGTGCTGATAAGGGGATTTCATTGTGTGATAAATTTTGATATGTTGATATCTTGAGCTTGGAAATGTTGAAATCTGATGTGATGATGGAGCTATGATGATGTTTAGGATATATTAATATTTGAGTTTGATGTTGAGACTGATCATGAGAAATGAACTTAGGAAGTGGAATGTGGGATTAGCCCTTAGAGGTGGATAACTGCTCCTTAAATCCTTGAAAATCTGGTTGACTGACATAGAAGGAGCTGACTTGAGTTTCCAAAATGTTTTGTTACTTTTAACAAGGATTTTAGATCGAGGACGAGACTTGTTTTTAGAGGTGGATGATGTAACGATCCGAAAATTTAAAGTATAATTTTATGAATCATGATTTAATTTAAAATTTCTGAGACTTCGAAAATTTTAATTCTTCAAAAAAAAAAAATATATATATATATAATAGTAATACTTTCATTAAATTAACTTATTTATTTATTTTATTAATACAGAGATTAATATTGTGGTGCTTTTAATTTAAATAATATTTGCTGGGATGAATTCTATAATTTTATGGGGTATAAATTTTATAAAGCAGAAATAGCGGGATAATTTTATAATTTTCATAAGCTAAACTAACCCTAATTCTCTGGGTATATAAACCCCACTTCCGCCCCATCCCTTGCCCATTTTACTGTACACCCGCCCCCTTTCTCCTTGTTCCTTTCCTTCCTCTCAGAGCTGAGCACCTCGGCTCTCCTCCCATGGCTGCCATTATTTTCAACTCCTCCATCTCTCACGCTTTACTCCCTTTCTCTCGGTCTCTCTCCCTCTTTTGGACCCGACCGAAGCCTCTCATTTCATTCAGCTCCCAGCTCGCCTGCTCCCTCCATTCTTGCCTCATCTCCCTCTCGCTCCCCACTTCCATTTTTGAGTCCGAGCACTTGCGCTTGCACCCTCGAAGTCGAGCTGATGTCAATGCCTAACGAGGCTCTTGCCGAAGGGAAGCTCTGCCCTCCCTGTCGAATCCCCCCGCTGCAGATGCGAGGCCTGGACCCCGAAGCCCTGTCACCTTGAGTTGTGCATGTCGAGTCACCACCGGCCAGCTCGCAGCCCCACCACTGGCGCCTAAAGCTTCTCGGGCCCTCTTCTAGGGGTGATTGCCTCGTCCCTCTCGCTCGCTAGTCCGACTTGCCGATGCCAAGTGCATCCCCGAAACCGAAGCCCCCTGCGAGTTGCTTGCCTTATACATTCCATTTCGATTGTCCTCAGCGACCTCTGGGTATATATTTTGGGGTTCTTTGCACTTTTGATTTTTTAGCAGAATGTTCGTAATTGGTAATTGTTGATGAATTGATTGAATTAGCTGCTTTTGGATTGGGTTGGCTAGTGGAGAGAGTTGGACTTGTGAATTTGATTAAGTTAAGGTTACATACAATTGAAGCCTAAATACAATATTGTTAGGCGTAGGAGTAAATCAAAAGGGAAATTGGGTTATTGCCAATGGTTGTATTAGAAGATTTTAGTTGTATACATTAGTTGGCTAGATTATTTAAAAGATAATTCAGAACTTTTGACTGACTAATAGGTTGTCGAAAGGATGAATTGATAGTTAATTCATGACCTTGTTAAGTGGGTTGATTTATACTTATTTTGGTTTTGGTTTGGTTTTGGTTTTGGCGATTTCTAATTAAATAATTACTTGCCATAATTATCAAATATCAATTTGGAGTACAATGAGGTGTTATAGCTAGATAATTTCCGTGCCTAGATCATTTGATAAGTAAACTTATAAGAGTAGTTAATTGATTAAAAGTTGTCTTGAAGAATTTGTGATGTCTTATGACCTTGTTAAATGGATAAATTAGCTAAGCTTGAAGTTGTTGAACTATTATGGATATTATTGTTGATTATGTGTTTACTTAGAAAACCCGCTTATTTAAATGAGATAGGATCCTTCTGAGAGGAATCTAAACTTTAAGTGCGAGTATCTTATTGAATGTTTATGACTAATATACTTGATGAGCAAATTCTTATAAAAAAATAGCTAAGATACGGTTAAGTGTATAAGATTATATAAAAAGATATCTTGAGGACTTGTTATGTTTTAATCTTGCTTGCGTTGACTTCGAGCATTCTTTGAGTGATTTAGTGACAATTGAATTCATAGAGGATTTTAGGAATATTGACTTATCATGGCTTAGTACTTAAATATGAATGAATATATGATACTTGAGAAAATGATTTGATAAAAGAGATTCTTGTCAACTTACCTTGGTTACTCCAGGAGCATGATTTAATATGCGAGTTTGATAAATAAGACTTGTTAATCCTTGATGTTAAGAACTTATGAATTTGGTTGAGCATTTGAGGATTTGATAAATTATGAAATATTTGAGCAATTGTTTAAGGAAAACCTAAGCTTGGTTTGAAGTAAGGTGGTTTGAGTAATGATCTTGAACAGGGTTTGAACTAAGTTGCATACTTGATGGGAACAAGGTTACTTAAGATTGATGGTTATGATGAGCACGTTAGATTATCTGAATGAAATATTGTTGAATCTTGTGTTGACTTGAAAGCTCGCTTGTGTGTTAATTACATATGTATTGATGAACTGTTCCTTGCTTATTACTTGCTAGTATGATTGGATGATTCTCTGAGTGGCTTTTTGGCCGATGGATGATTATCTGAGTGGCGTATTTGCTAATTGGATGTGAAGACTCCAAGTAAGTTTCCTACGGGAGCTTACTCAGTAACCAGGACCTCATGCCTGATGTGTCATTTAGTATGTAGGTGTTGCATATGCATAAAGCATGCCATGTAGTATCATGCTTAGGACTTGCACTTATGAATGAGCATCCCTATTCTTTATGCGTTTGAAAAGAGAACGGTCATTATCTGTGAGTCCTTAGAGTCGTTGCTAGGGTCATTGAACAGAGATTGGATTGGACATTGGAATATCAGGATTTTTATGAGATATCGAAATGAGATAATGAGAATGCTATTGAGAATATGACTAACTCTGAAAACAAGGCGTTTTTGAAACTTATCCGGTTTTTTTTCAAAGCTTTTTTGTGTGCTTGATTATGCTTAGTTTCTGTGCAGCGGTAAATGGGTCCTATATGCTATAGACTTATACATTATACTTATTATTAGGTGATATGTGACTTGAATTGGCTTGCCTATTAGTGGATATTACTACTATTGTTCTGCTATTCTAGGTAAGTTCCCTAGGGAGCTTACTCAGATTAGACTCTCGTGCATGTAATCATATGGTATACTAGGTGTTTTCATATGCATAAAAGCATGATCATGTAGTATCCTGCTTAGGTTGCCCTAATTGATTGAGCATTTGTTTACTCTATGCGTTTGGAACAGAACGACCGTTATCTGTGAGTCCTTAGAGTCTTTGCCAGGGTAATAGGTCAGCCTAGCCCCATCAGGTTTGTCCTGATAGAGTCATTGGGAGTATGAGCATGAGTTCCCATCCTTATATCTAGCACTATGGACGATGATCCTATATATGTACTCCAACCTCGACGTAGGTATGGGCGATGCTGTACATATTGATTCTATTCATATATATGTACTCCAACCTCGACGTAGGTATGGACGATGTTGATACATATATTCCGGCCTCGATTGAGGCACAAATTTACCCCGCCCCGGCTGAGGCGAGGATTTTGTGAGATAGAGTGGGGACATGCCACTTGGCATTTTGTGTGGGCCCATTTATAGCATTTCTATTATTTTATAAACTGTCAGCATGCCTTGTGTGTTTAATCCTCGTACTGCATTAGAAGCATTTTTGTTAGGTATAACATGTACTATGTGATCGCAGTAGGGACTTTCGGTCCCGCATGCGTGTTTCAATCTGATTCTTTTCCCCATTCTTCTTTTAAAGGTTCGTTTGTAGGTCTTTAATTGTTTTGTGCTACTTGGCGGGGATGTTCCTTATGGCGTGTGTGAGCGAGAGGCTAACTCGGACTTTACCTTACTTTTGGGAATTTCTTACTTGATCGTATTTTGGTTTTGACCCACTCCGCTGTGGCGACTATGTATTGTATTTATGTTGCCCACATTTTGAACTAAATTAGTTGTGCGTGACTTAGAATCTTAGGACAGGCCTTGTCCCCAACGGACTTTTCGCGGATTTGGGGTACGAAATCCTTTCTTTTAAACTATCTCTTTGGTTTTGAAACCTCAACCCGTATTTGGATTGCAAGATCCAAACAAAGGTATCCGACCTTTAAAATGTAACCCAGGTTTTATAACTCGGGCCGTTACATAGATAAATTCCATTAAAGAAGAAGGATTGGGGAGGTTTATTTTCATGTCGACCTGTACGCGGGTAGTTATAACTGTACAACCAAAGCAAAATTACCTTTCACCCATAGGAAATTATTGGACAAGAGTCGTTAGATAAAAAGATCCAACACCGACTTTTGATTGACGATGGGTAAGTTTGCCTTCCATTTAGGTTATCCAAGAGGTGTGTCCCTAAAATCTGTACAACTTCCTCTAAAATTGACTTTCTCCCCCTCTTTGTAATGGAATAGGGGACAAGTCATCTGTGTGTATCACCCTGTTGTTTGGGGGCTTGTGGGCATGTGAATGGCGCATTTGGGTCTTCAAAGGGACAAAGAGCCAAAAGGTTGTGGTTATTAATGAGAGTATCGACTACATCTCACTCAAGAAAACGCTGATGGAAAAGTTTAAGGTCGATGGGATGAGGTATGATGTCCACCTGGCGTATGTAATGCCGAATAAGGAGGGGGGGGGGGGGGGCAGGCCGTTTGCCATTGGGGATGCCGATGACTTGCAGGCCTTCAAGTTCGTTAACTCCCTATTTGGAGATCGATCCTGGCCTATCAACCTTCATGTGTCCATGCGAAACAAGATTGGGGGGGGGGGGGGGGGAGGCGCCAAACACCCAAGGATCGACCACGGGAGAATCAATTGGGGTTGGTATTTCCAATTCAAGGGGTGATGAAGTCGTTGTGCAATTAACGGGGCCCCCGTCACCTAGGAAGATCACCTAGTTACGGATACCCCCCGAAGAGGTGAAAATGAAGACGAAGTGCTGAGAGCCCCAGTTGACCAGACAAATGCAACACATGTCTATTTATATGCTCAAGGAGACCAGTTAAACCGAATGATCGACACGTTAGGGATAAATGAGGATTTGGACTTGGACTTGGATGAAAGGGAAAAAAAAGCTACAACAATAACACATGGGAAGCAAGTCATTACCGTTAGTAGCGACAACGAAGATGTAGTTACCGCCCCTGGAGGTGTTGGACCGATCGCCATTGTTCTGCGTAGCTCATCTGATGATGATGACGTCATCCCATTCGCTTCAAAACCTGAGTATAGGGGATCATCTCGGACAAAGTCGTGGTCATGAGATTCTGAGGCAGAGCGCGTGGTGAAGGAAGTATAACAAGCATACGAACATCGAAAAGCCCAGTTTGGTGGGATGGACAAGTTACTCGAAAGTGAGCCACAAGTAGCCACAAATCCATTAGACCCCTGACAGAATGTTGCAGAGCTCTAGGAGGGACAAGTTTTCTGAACTAAGGAGAAGGTAAAATAGATGATAAGGTGGGCGGCTCTTTCTAGGTGCTTTGACATGAAGGTTAAGAGGTCGACGAAGAGCTTGTATGTGGTGGAGTGTCTGGGGGCTAGCTGCAAGTGGGCTTGTTGGGCTTCCACGTTTGGGAACTCGCTATTATGGTTGATCCGCAAGGTGGGGGATGAACACACTTTTGATGTCAACGCGATGATCAGCCAAAAGCGTCGGGCGACATACATCCATCTCGGACAGAGGCTGGTGGAAAGATATGTCGTACATGTCCTTATGTTAATGAAGTCACATAAATAATACCTATTAATATGTACATTTTACATGTCAATAGTTAAAATCAACTGGCCACTATATAACTTATCACTAGACAAACTAGTCCACTGGACATATAGTCCGCTAAAGGATTTGCGAATTCAATGATGAAGTTTCGTTGGGTCGAAGAAGCCCCTCCTTCCGGAACAAGTCCAGTCCATGATGGAGTCACAGCTGGCACCCAGCTGTATCTACTGAAAGGCGCATCGAGCACAGTTGAAGGCGAGGGATACTTTGTACGGGACGGATGAGGAAAGCTACCACTCCAGTCTCGTACATGCACATGTTGGAGCAATCTAACCCGGGGACGTATACGAGAATTGAACGCGACACGAGCGACCGGTTCAAGTACGTCTTTGTTAGTTTAGGAGTGTATAGGAGGCTCATCCCCCACATACGTAAGGTTCGTCGATACCAAGTCCCCAAATAACCCTGCCGCCACCAATTAACGATTCACATGACATCCATAACATATGTACTTTCCACTTAGTAGTTTATACATGACGCCTAATTGATTACACATGACAACCCTAAAGACTGTTGTTGTTTATCAGCAGGTCCTATCCGTGGACGGGGGCTTCTTGAAGGGGAAGTTTCGTGGTTGCTTGCTATTTACAATGGGTTAAGACGATGATCACTCTATTTACCCAGTTGCTTTTGCGATAGTGGACGGCGAGAATGACGCCTCATGGGGGTTCTTCTTTAGGAAAATGTTCTAGGTAGTTTAAGATACAACTGACCTCATGTGGGTCTCTGACCGCCATATAAGCATTGAGAAGGGAATACGGGACAACTATGTGTTTGCCAGGCATGACATTTGCACAAGACACCAATTTCAGAACGTCCAGTTCTGGTACAAGGCCTCCGCTGGTTTGTATGACCTCTTCTTTATGATGGCCAAGGCGTACACGTATGACGAGTTCTAGGTGCTATATACGGACTTCTCGACGTAGGCCCCCGTGGTGGGACAATACCTGAAGGAGGCTGGCTTTGACAAATGGGCTAGGGCATTCTTCCCTGAGAATAGGTACAAACATCACCTACTAAAACATGACACGTACTAGTTTGAACATGACATGTGCCTTCAGGTACAACATTACCACCAGTAATAACTCTGAGTGCCTCAACTCCGTCTTCAAGTACCCGAGAGACTTGCCACTCACTGCCCTCGTTGATGCCATCCTCGAGACTGTCGGCAAGTGGTATATCACTCGAAGAGAGAGCAGCTCCGCACCAGGGAAGCTCGTAAGTGACTGGGTCGCTAAAGCCATGAGGGCGTGTTAGGTAGGAGGAAATCAAGTTCGAACACAAATATGAATGCAAACCGAATCCTAGCCTATGCAAATGATTACAAGACTTCCTCCCAATGTAGTAGAAGGGTAGTCATGATCGATCCACGAGGAAGCGTGTCAGCGGGATTCTAGATAGCCTCAGAAAGCTCACGTCTTTTGTCGACCAGAAGCCTCGATCTCGAGTTGTGGACTCGACGTCGACCTAGGCTGTCGATTTCTACTGCAATAGAAAACCTACAAAGACAAAAACGGCATTCGATATCGACTAAAGTGGTCGATAACGATGTCAGTGGCAGAAGTCGACCTGGCTCAGAAAACTGACAATCGACACAGGGCAGTCGATATCGAGTGGATGACTTGAAATTGACCTCAGACAGGAACAAAGGAAGATCGGGATCAACATAGAAAACCGTCGATCTTGGCAAAGTGGTCGATATCGACCTGGTTGGTCGAAATCGACTGGTCTTGCAGAAACGTTAGTTGTCAGCAAAGATGGTTGAAGACGAATAAGATGAAAGAGGAGCAATGAACAGAATAAAGAACAGATTTTTATGTGATTCAAATATATGAAAGGCAACTCCTAGGGCTAGGGTTTACCACAACGTTAACCAATGCATGCAATAAGGTAAATAAGACGGACAATTGCGCTAACTCATCCGAGGGACAAGCTTTCGCCGTACACCAACGATTAGGAATACTCTTGCAAATAAACCTAATTGTCTCTACCAATTTTATGTTTATAACTCAATTTGTTAGCATGAATCCCTTTTCTTGCGATTATGACTAAACATAGAATCGTAGGAGATGATATAGACACAACGATATCAATATCAAGTACTTACTTTAAACACGCATGGCTAACGTCGGGTCACCCCGACCCTAGAAGCTTTGGGAAACTACTCGCTCTTCATCGCATAAGACACCATTGATTGGAAAAGGAAAACTTGCATTAATAACTTCAAAGCTTTACAATCCAACATCGGCTTTCGCAAATGCCAAACCCTAAAGCTTCTCTCTATCTCTACTTCTATTGTATTGTATCTTGTGGAATTGAATGAATAAAAACCAGCCCCCTAGGGATTTATTTATAGGCTACTAATCCTCGCTATCCAAGGAAAGTAGATCCTATCTTCTATCTAAATTATATCCCAACAAGTAGGATTAATCTTTTATTTAAGGTAAATATCCAAACTACTAATTAAGATCTTAAGGTAAAAATTAGGAAATCACCCTTAAGAAATAATCCTATCTAATTATGAAGATAAACCGTGGCCTTTGATGATAGACTTGCAATCCGCGTCTCGAAAAGCGCGTCCAACCCGCGTCAAACTCCAGTCGATATCGACCTCTCTGTTTCTGCTCGACAGGCTTCATTCCACTCGATCACTGGGGGATAGTCGATATCGAATCCATCTACTCGATATCGAGTGGTCTTCTAGGTTGGTCTTTATGGTCTATCTCAACACTCAGAGTCCATGTCAAGGTCTTCAGTCGATATCGACCAGTCCTGTCGATATCGACCTTGTTTCAGCTTCTCTTGGCTTCTTCGTGTTGACTCCGATTCTGCTCCAATTCCTACCTATTTAGACCAAAACTTGTGCAGACTCTATTTCTTGCACGTTAGCTCATTCTACACAAATTTATATTATTTTTAACCTTTATTTTAGGAATCAAAAGGAATATGAAGTCAAAAAATGCAAATAAAAAGGCTACAAATATGTACATCAAAATACCTCATACTTAGACTTGCTTGTCCTCAAGCAATAACCAAGCAATAACCAATACCTACAACACACCCTTCAAGTCTTCGCCTTTGTCAAAAGCAACATCATAAGTAGTAGCAAAGCAAAGCAAGTGAATTTAACGGCATAGCACATATTGGAGCGATCCATAGGCATATGCAATTTTGATCCAACTTCACAGGGATAATGTGTTTGCACTCAACTCTCATGTGTTTAGGCTATGAAGATCAACTCTCAACTCAATTCCATATACAATCTCATAAACATTGCAATTTATAATAATCCACTTCGCAACCAATTATGAGAATGCAATAAGAACCATCAGGAGGACTTTCACTCAATGGAAGACTTCAAAGAAGACTCCATTCGGTGGGGTTGTAATGGAGCTTAGTATAAAATAAAGGGTATGGAATTATTTGGCTATGTGGTGCTTATAAAATTCGGGAATCAAGACTCCTAAACTTTATCACTACTATATCCAGACCATATCTCTACAATAACGCTCAACCAAATTTACTTTCTATAATGCTCATCAACCTTTCTTTCAAATCTTAATATGCTCTCAAAAATATAAACCTTGTATAAAATATATAAGGAATAATTGGCTCATGCACTATAATAATATATATTTTCTTTTTATTTTTTTCGGATTTTTTTCTTGTGCATTTATATGGGGAGCTAAAAATCCTTTTACAATGTATGACAAGATGCAAATGTGTACCAACCCATAATTTTCCTTGCTCAAAACTAACAATATGCACTTTCTTTCCACAATGCATTAATCTAACCAATCTAAGTCTCAATTCCCAAATGGAGGTCATGCTCAATTCGGCTAGGGATAATTTTGTGGAGTTTATAATATAAGGCTCGGGCTAATATTCTGGCTTCAAGCAGAGATAATGCAGGGTAGGTAAAGAGAGAATAAAAATGGCTTAAAAGATGCCTCCATCATTTAATTCTCGTAAACATAAACATATATATGTATTGGCTTTGAATAACTATCACAACATTTAGAGATTCATAGGAAGAGTAAATACAATCAAGAAAGCAGAGGGATTTTTGATGTTCTCCCTATAGGCCAAAATTCTCACAATGACATTTTTTGTTGGATTTGCTTTTTAGCCTAGGATCATATGTGCTCAATTTCATCACAAGTTCATAATCTACATAAAAACCATTTTAAGGACTTAGGCTAAACCATCCAAATATGCCATAGGATTTACATGATCAAGTCAGCTATTGAGTTCTCAAGGGAGTGGTATGCTCCGACGATCTCAACGATGGACCTCTTCTTGGCTAAGATGTCTTTTAGGAACCTCATGTATGCCAGCATCTCGCTAAGGGATTCCATGAGAGGTATGGTTATGTTGAGTCCTTGAAGCACCTTCACAAAGCACCTAAACTTGGTATATGCCAAATCCTTCAATGCCTTGAAGGGGAACGGGAGTGCTTTCATTGGCTTCGGAGCCAAAGTGGTCGATTTGGACTTTCTGAACTGGTCGACATCGACAGGGTGGTTGATATCGACTGGGTTGGTCGACCTCGGAGGAGCCTGGTGCTGTTGTTGCTCTACAAAGGCCTCGACATCGACAGGGGTATTGACATCGAGTGGACCACTCGATCTTGAGTGCGTTTCTAGCTTATTGGGTGTTGTAGTAGGCTCGACATCGAGTATATGGTCGACGTCGACAAGGCCCTTGACATCGACTGGGTGGTCGACATCGACTGCATTTCTGGTGACTTCTCCTTCTTCGCTCCATGGCTCTTGCAATTGACGTCCACTTCTTAGATTTACAATCGTTATGTGTCCGACTTGCCCCTTTGGATTTGCTTGTGGCTGCCCTGGGAGCGTCCCAGATTGCCTTGGAATTTGTGCCACTAGTTGACCCAATTGGGTCTCCACATTCTTTCTCCAAATATCCATCTCCCCAAGTCGAGTGTTGGGCCCGTGTAGTTGGTTTTGGATGGCATTGCTTGATTGTTGGTTTTGCGCTTGATTCCTTCTTAACTCATCAAGGATGAGTTGGACATCATCTTTCCTTGGCTCTCTCTCCGGGTGGCCTGGAGCTCGGTAAGGTGGAGGATCCCTAGGGTTGTATTGGGGTGGTGGATTTACCCAATTTTGATATCCTTGGCGATTGGGATTCCTCATGAACCTCCCCTCTTGGTGAGTCTCTGCTATGTGTACTTGCTTCGTGTGGGGGCAAGGGTGGTGATGTGCTTCTCGAAGCCGCATTTGGCGCAGGGTTGGTTGGCGGAGAGGAACTTGACTTGTTTTTATAGCCTTCTAAGATGATCCTTCATGAATTGATCTTTGATGTCGAGATCAATCTCCTTGAAGGGCTCATAAAGTGGCATTGATGGGGCGGGCCTTGAGTCAGAGGCCGCAAGAGTCCCATAGGTGTTGTCAAATTCCACCAACCTCTCTATGATATCCTAAGCATGTTTCGTTGGGAGTTCAAGATACCAATAGAAGGTGTAGGTGTTAATCCTCTCCTTAGTAGCTATGTCCAGGGCATTGTAGATGATCTTCTGAATGACATAGGGAGGTTGCCCGTGCGTAAGGAAAGACCTTAGAAGCTCCTTGAATCGCTCCCACACTTGTGCTAGGGTCTCATTAGGCTTTTGTTTGAAAGCTATGATCTTCTGACAAATAATCGTCGTCTTGGATGGAGGGAAAAATTTGTTGAGGAACGCATCCTTGACTTCATCCCATGTGCGTAACGATCTTGGTGCTAAGCTTTCCAACCATTGAAGTGCTTTCCCTGCAAGAGACCAACGAAAAGCCTTTAGTTTAACATATTCTAGGCTTTGTCTATAGGCTATAGTGTCACATAAATCAAGGAAAGTGGTTATATGTGCTAGAGGGCATTCATTAGGTTTTTTCCTCAAATCGATGTCTCCAAATTTCGGTAAGAAAATCAGGTTTAATTTCAAAATTAGAGTGAGGGATGAGAATAGCCGATTCAGGCACGGAGAGTGCTGGGTGCATGTATTGCTTGGCGTTTTGAGGGAGGGCATTGATTTGGGCTGCATATCGCCTCCTTGCTTCCTCCTCCCTATCACCTCGTTCTTTTTGTGTCGCCTCTCTAGCGGTGAAGTCTTCAACTTGTTTCTTTAAGCACTCAGTCTGTTGAGTCTGGGTTTCTTGGTCGGCCATGATTCTTTGGACTCTAGATCGTAGGTGGAGATAACTCTCGGGGTTTTCTACTCCTTCAAACTCAGGCGTGCGATCAGCGCGTCGCATACACCTATAAAACAATACTCAAAATAGAACGTGAGATAGACTACTAGGGCGCGATTGATAGCTTCCCCGACAACGGCACCAAAATTTAATGTAGGGAGAATTGAATTGAAAATATATAATAAAATATAAAACCAATCGCAACCCTTAGCCTTTCAAATAAATCCAAAACTCTCCGCTGCAGTAGTAGGGGAATTAGGTTCGATCCTTGAGGAAACGGGTCAGCGAGATCCTAAAATAGGTTGAATCATATTCTGATGTCAACTAGAAGACACTCGATCTCGAGTTGGGTACTCGACGTCAATCGTGGCTGTCAATTCCTATTGCAGAGAATCTGTAAGAACAAAAACAGCTGTCGATATCGACCTAGGGTGTCGATATCGAGTAGTCAGTAACAGAGATCGGCCGACTCAAAATATTGTCGGTCGATATGAGGTACTCGATGTCAAGTTGATCACTCGATCTCGAGATCAGAACAGGAGAAAAAAGGTGGTTGACTCAGCAAACGTCGACCGATGCAACAGGTGTCAATATCGACTACAGATGTCGATGTCGAGTGCTCCTGCAGAAACGTTAGTGTTTGTTAGCAAAGAAAGGCCGAAGAGAGTAGGATGGAAATAGAGTAATGATTAAAAATAACAGGGATTTAATGAATGTAAAAGGCTAGGGTTTACCAAGACGTTAACCAAACATGCATAAGATAAGTAAGACGGACAATTGCGCTATCTCACCCGAGGGACAAGCTTTCGCCGTACACTAACAAATAGGGATACTCTTGCAAATAAACCTAATTGTCACTATCAATTTTATGTTTATAACCCAAGTTGTTAACATGAATCCCTTTTCTTGTGATAAGGACAAAACACAAAATCGTAGGAGATGATCAAGACGCAACGATATCAACATCAAATACTTACCTTAAGCACGCATGGATAACGTCGGGCTCACCCCGACCCTAAGAGTTTGGGCGACTACTCGCTCATGGATGCGGAAGACGTTGTTGAATGAAAAGAACTAACTTGCATTAAATTCAAACTCTGAAACTTTACAACTCCAACGTCGGCTTTCGCAAACGCCAAAACTCTAAAGGTTCTCTAACTCTAAATTATTTCTACTATTGGTGAGATTGTTGTCTCTGAACTTGAATGCTTCCATGAATAAAAACCAGCCCCCTACATCTTTATTTATAGCCTCTTAATCTTTGTTAGCTAAGGAAAGGAGTTCTAATCCTACAAAAACTACTATATCTAAATTCTATCCCATAACAAATAGGATAAAACTTTATTAAGGTAAATAATAAAAATCCTAGGGTAAAAAAGAAAGTTCCCCTAGGACATAATCTATCTAAAAGGAAAGATAAAAACGTGGCCTCTTGATAGATCTTCAACTCGGATTCTCCAAACCACATCCATACCGTGTAAATCTTCACTCGATATCGAGTACATTAGTCGATATCGAGTGCTTCAGTTTCTGCTCGACTTCTTTGATTTCACTCGAGCTCATACAGTGGGTCGATGTCGAGTGGTCCATTCGATCTAAACTTGTGTCGAGTACTTCTCCAGTAGGTTGTGGTCTTGGTTGTCGACACTTAGTTTCTGGGTCGATTGATTTAGTTAATCTTGAGTGGGTGACTCGATATCAAACACTCTTCAATTGTTCTTGGGTTCTTGTTTTGACTCCAATTCCGCTCCAATTCCTATACATTGAAACCAAAACTTTGTGCATACTCTATTCCTTGCACGTTAGCATATTCTACACAAATTCTTATTATTCTCAATCCATAATTTAGGAATCAAATGGAATATGAAGTCAAAATATGCATCTAAAATATCTAGAAATATGTACATCAGTTGGGTACCCTTAACCTGTCCTATGAGTTTATATCGCGAAATTCGTTTTAAGTAAAAGGGGAAAAAACAGAATGTAGAGTACAACTTACCACTGCGAGCCCGAGTCAAAACCAAAACCATGAAATCTCATATTTACGAAGTGCTTTAGGCCAAGTGATAAGGTGAGTTGGATTGCGAGCGCCCGAACAATTTCCCCGCCATAGAAGCATGGAGCATACATGATCTGCAAACAAACCTAAAAAAATGTGCAGGGTATGGGATCAAACCGAGGCCCTATCGCACTATATTCCCACAAGCAGGTACATACATACGCTATACCTAATAAAGATGCTTCTAATGCAGTGCAGAATGTTAAACACTCAAGCATGTTGACAGTTCATATATATGCAGAAATATGATAAATGGCCCAAAGAATGTCAAACGGCATATCCCTGTCTTACCTCCACCCCTCTTCCCGTTAGGGTGGAGTCTGGCCAGTACGGGCTATAGCATAGCAATCGCCATCCGCAGATGGTATATGTGTGCATGAATAGTCTCGTAATCATGCTCATATGGTGAGTAAAGCCCGCAAGCTCAACTCTAATCAGACTCGATGGAGGACAAGCCTGATGGGACTGGGCCATTCTATGACCCTAGCAACGACTCTAGGACACACAGATCACAGTCGTTCTCTTTTCATATGCATAAAGTAAACAGATGCTCAGACAAGTGTGCAACCTAAGCATGATACTACGTGGCATGCTTCAATGCTTATGCAACACCTAGTATGTTATTTTTTTAAGCCAACCCCTTCGGCACTAAATATGATAAATGGCGAAACCCGCAGTCGCGGCCGCGAGAGCCTTCTTCTTCCTTTGGTATGTGTTCTAACTCGCCGCGGTGACCATGGTTTTGCCGTGGCGAGATTCGAACCTGTTTGCTCGTTTTTTCTTCAAATCTCATTCGTTTTACTTTGATTCAAATCCATTTTAACCCAAACTTGTTTAAAAACATTTCTAACACAAAATTGACACCAAACAACCATATATGACTCCAACGAGGACTAGAGGAAAGAGCAGAAGAGGGATTACCTAGCCTCTTTGAGGCTTCTTCAAAAACCTTGGAAGAGGTGGGTCCTTGCACTCTGATTCAATTATATTTTGCTACGACAAGGTCTAGGAGGGACAGATCTTGGTTAAAAGAGGACCGTTATGGAGTTTTAGATGCAAAACAAGAGGATGAAAGGAGGAGAGTTTACCTTGCTCAAAAATCGGGAAAGAGGAAGAAATGAGCTCGAATCCACTTCAAAAGGAGTTAGATCTGACGTTTCTTAAACTTGGAAGGTAGAGGAGAGGGTGAGAAACTAGGAGAACAAACAGGGAAGAGAAACGAGCTAAAACAAGAGAGAACGAGGAGATTTACCGAGCCAACGACGGAACTGGGCTCAAAGTCGTGGCGGCGAAAAGGGGCACTCGCGACCACGAGGATGAGTTTCTTCTTCTTGGCTCTGATCTCGCAGCGGTGAGGATGAACTCATGGCAGCGAGGATGAACTCGCGGCGGTGAGGATGAACCCGTGACGGCAACAGGGACAAAACTTGGTTTTCCAATGGAATTTGCTTTTCGACTCCGATTTTTTTGTTAGATTTCTGAAATGTGATCTTCTAGAGGGTGTTTTAGGGTTCTTTGGTGGAGGAGAAACAAGAAATGAAGGGTGGAAGGTGAGGGAGATGGATTGAAGAGGTAAAAAGTTGAAAACTTGGGTTTTAGGGTTTGGTTTTGAATGGATGATGAAGAGAGAGAGAGAATGGAGGCTGAGCTAAGCTCAGATTTTTATGAGGATTTTATTGGAATTTTTGGGGATTGGAGCTTCCTATAAATAGTGGCACCAATTGGGCACACTAGGGTTTTAAGGGAGAAAAAGACAAAATCATTATGGTGCTAGTGGGAAGGAATAGAGAGAATGAGTGGGAGAGAGGAGGGTTGGCTGAGAGAGAGAGAGAGATTCCGCTCATCTGACCTTAAGTCCTGACTACCTATCTCGAAATCCGACTCGAGTTTAAATCCATTTCAAACGACTCACAAGACTCAATGTTTTAAATCCAAATATAATAGCGGAATTTAGCTCGATAACCTATATTTTAAAGCATGTCGGGATGATTTCCAAAGACTTTCCAGTTTTAGAAATTCCATCGATGACGGGTTTTCCAAAACTTTACAATTTTAGCAATTAAATACTTATTTAAAATTCCGGTCTTTACACCAACAAGCAATAGGCCAGATGACTTGTAGTTGCACTCAGACCATGCTCTAGCACTCTCTCTGTTGCACCCTTGAGGAACTCATGGGTACGCTCATACCACAGCCGACCCCACGGGTATACCAAGACCCATTTGACATCTGATACGAGGTTGACAACCCATGGCTGAATATAGTGTCCTGATTCCTTCCCGAATAGCACACCCTCTACCAACATAAGTAGGGCCTCCTTAAACCTCCGGGCCACCAAGCGCTCCGCTATCATCACGATGAGGAAGCGTCGCTCAAAGTCCCACATGTTTTGACTCTCAACGCTGAAGAAATCTATCATTACAACCTTGTGGGACTCAGCCTCTTTAGGCTAGCGAGCAAAGTTGCAATTCAGGCCAGTCACAATCGCAAACTCCTGTATGAAAAAGCGGACAATGACATCCTAGATCTTGTAGCACGTCCCGTGCTTATTTTTCATCTTGAGTTGCCATTGACGGACATAGTGGATGAGCTAGGGAGAGAAATAGAATCTTGTGCCCAGCTTCGCTACTCTGCCCAACGGGTTGTCCATAAGGCGCTTCTAGTCGCCCTCCCTGAGGTAATCGTCCATGTTCACTAGCCGCTGTGGCCTCGAGTATTGTTCGTATCTCTCTTTGAAATGGCTTTCCTCTTCCACAACATAAACAATCTACACAAATGACGACATGTCAGCTACGCTTAACGACAATAACAACTTACATTGCTCCAAATTAATCCCATCATACCTCTCCGGAAGTTTGCGTCAGTGCATCCTTGTTCGCACTAAAACGATCCATTTTGTTCTAAATTATATATCCTGCAGTTTGGGAGACCATACCTCAGTAAACTGTAGAAGACCACCATAATGATTCTACATATTCATTCAACCCAGTAGTTTCCATTGCTACATGTCAACAGTCAATATCTATATGACAGTTACTTATTTTAACTTGTCACATGTATATTCACACATGACATAAACCAAAATTGAACCTATGCATATCTAATGCCAACCTATTCATATCAATATTGAATGCACCAATGTCTCCCCAAATTGAACAACATCTGCCTAGTTCGACCTTGTAAATCATTCCCGCATTTCACACAATGTCATACAGAAATCCACTTTCTAAAATCTGGTCCTCCCCTTTGACTCCATTACCATCTTATAAAATAAGTTCCTCCCCTTCGAATCCACTAATATCTTTAATTGAGCATTACAAAATCGAGTGTCGTTGTATGTGTGTTCTTCTTCATCCTTCCTGTCTCCGGTTGTGAGTTCTTCCTCTTTCGTCCTTTCGCTGCGTTCTTCTTCTTCCTTCTCTTTTTTTTTGTTTCTTACATGTAGTCTTCTTCGGTCAGATATATCCTTCAACTTCTTTTCCCCCTTTTAAAAGCCCTCGTTTGATGGCTTTTTATTGTACTTTTTTTCAAACGGTCATCTCTCTCTCCTCCCCCCATATCCCACATCACTCTCTCTCTCTCCTCATTAATACGGTAGCCGGTTGGGCAGTTGTTTTCACCGGATATGAGACCACATTTTTACAACTTTTTTTGGGTGGGCTAGCTGTGGAAAGTGAAACGGATAGGGGGTTATTTTATGCAATTCCCTCTTTTCTTTATCTATTAATTTTTTTTGGTTTTTTTATAAATTTATAATTGCTAATTAACGAGGGATTTTTAATTTCATTTAAAAAATAATCATCTGGTATTATTTAAAATTTTTGTATTAAACTATATAAAAATTATCATAAGATTTATATTATCATTTTTGTTTGTAGATAAATATACTTTCTTTATTTTTTAATGTTAATACTTTTTACATTTAAATATGAAAAAATAGTATAATTTAACACTCATCAATATTTTTATATTAAATCCATACAAATCACGAGAAATAGACTAGTACAATACTAAAGTACGTAGAATCTGAATTGCCACGTGTCGCAATGTCATTAAAAATTTTTCCGCCTTTTTTTTATAGTAAAAATTTTTATTTGTAAGAATCGTGTACCATTTTATTTGTATTTCTAGATAATGCTACCGAATCATATACAGTATTATTTTGATTTCTTTCCTTGCAAAATTGTCTTTTTTTTGCAAATCAAATCACAACAGTCATTTTTGTGTGATTTTCATTTGCCTACCATTAGGGGTGTGCATGATTCGATCCAAACTGAATTTTTGGGCCGAACCAACACAAACCGAACCTAACCGAAGTTTTTCGGTTCGGCTTTCGGTTCGAGAATTTCTTTTTTTCGATTTGTGTTCGATTTCGGTTCGGGTTGTGTTAAACCGAATTTTTTTTTATACACTACATAAATACAAGGTATATATATTTGTATACTTTATATATACACTAATACACACATACTTACTAATACACACTGTATATATATTTGTATACACTAATACACACATACTCACTAATACACACATACTTACTAATACACAGTGTATATATTTGTATACACTAATACAAACATACTTACTAATACACACATACTTACTAATACAGAGTGTAAAAATATGTAAAGACCGGAATTTAATCAATATTTATAAAATATCCTTAGGATAATCCGAATATTATCCTCCCCTATGATTATGAAAACTCGGAAAATTTAAAATTTTTATGCACGGCTTTACATTGATTTAATGATAGAAACACATTCCCGAGCCACCTTTTCTCGGCTATTATGAACTTAACGGATTTTAACGCATCTCGGGCTCGGGATTTACGTCTTTGATTTACAAGGCCAGTCGTCCATACTTAACTTGACCAACATTGATCACCACCCACTCCTTGACTTGACTTGACTTGTGGCTTGCTTGTGATGATAGGTGTCCAACCACTCCCATCCCTTCCATTTAATCACTCCCCATCTTTAACACATGAACCACTCCTTTCTCTCCTTTATAACTGACCCAAGCTCAGTTTAGAACTCATTCACAAAGAGCCCCACCGTCACTTTGAGAGAAAACCAAAGAGAGAAGAAGCCTTCACCATTTTAGGTCCATTTTGGTGACCTTGCACAAGAAAAGCCATATCTCCCTCAATACTACTCCGAATTGAGCAAAATCGGTGGCTTTAGAACCGTATTGAAACCACCTTTCCAACCATACATTATAATCCAAAATCCAAGCTCGTTTTCCCATCCAAAATCGTCCATCATTGAGGCTGCAGAAACTGTCTTTTGAAGGATCTTGAGGTTTTGCGTTGTTTTCTTGGTAAGCTCCATTATTTCCTTCCAAAAATGAGTTTAAACCATTTATATGACTTCTTTGCTTCATTTCTAAACAAAGTCCTGACCCTTTTGCTTGGGGTTTTGGAAAATACATTGCAAGGTGTTTGGAGGTGTCCCCAAGGTCCCCGAAGTGAGAATTTTTGAGCCATTTGTGTTCCATTTGCCTAGGTAATCTCTCTTCCACCTTCCTCTCTCTAGGATAGCTTGAGTTGATGTGAAAAGTCTTAGGATAGTGGATCCTATAATGTGTTTAAATCGGTTTTAGCTAGCAAAACGTGTAAAAGACACAAAACCGAATACCTTAATCTCAGCATTTAAATTATCGAATATTGTTTTACCTATAACTCTCGGTCCCCTGCTTGGATTTTTCATGGAGATGTTATCTAATTGCCCTCCAAAAATGAGGACGATCCAACGGTTGGATCAAGAGTTATGATAATTTTAGTAAACAATGTTTATAATGACTCGATTAAAAACTTGGTTAAGGGAATGCTACAAATATGGTTAAATATATGATGGCATAACCAAACCTTAGAGCATGTAAAATACAGAAATGAAGTATACCCATAACTTGGCTTATGATCCGATAAGAATAAACTTGGATTTTGAAACGGGTTGGGAACTAACCGGAAAATTCTACTTGTTCGGTGAATAACTAGCATGATAATTTGATCGTTTGATTAACGGTATGATTGAATTGACTAATAGCATGATATTGTGGTGATTATTAGACGAGATTAAATATCAGACTTTGATGATGATGATGATGATGATATATATATATGATAAGAGATAATTATCATGATGAACTTTTAAGATATACGATCATGCGAATATATGAGTATTATTGCGGATATATGGAAGTGGTTGAATGAAATAATGAGAAGGATATAGTCGTATGGAATGTGGTGAAATGATGATTGATTGAGTAGATGGAATGATGATTATGATGCGGTTGATTCTATTAAATGATATATGCTTGTATGATTGAGTGGTTAGATGTAGACTTATATGAATGTTCTGATATGAATTTAGGCGATATCGTCTGACTGCTCGTGTTACTAGCTGGGATTATATTTTGTTGTTCTGCTTACTAGGTAAGTCTCTTCGGAGCTTACTCAGATTGATAGAGAGATATTTCCTGTTTTGTGTGCATGATATACTAGGTGCTTGCATTCATGATCAGCATGCCATGTAGTATCATGCTAGGTTGCATTGACCGTTGAGCATTCTATTTCTTTATGCGTATGTAAACAGAACGACTGTTATCTGTGAAGTAATTAGAGTCTTTGCTAGGGTCATAGGATGGCCCAGTCCATCGGGTTCCGTCCTGAGTCGATCGAGTCATGGAACTTCCTTTACTTATATTATGAGCTGTCTGCGGGCTTTATTTATTGTGGATACGGGTTGGGTCTGCGGACCGCCCGATGATAAAGGAATGCATTCATGAACTGGCCAGTCTCCGCCCTATCGGAAGGGGGTGGAGGTAGGAGAGGGACATACCATTTGATATTCTTTGTTGGGGCCCTATCTATTAATAAGCACTTGATCTAGGGACATGCTAGTGTGTTAATATTATGCCTTGCATCTAGAAGCATCTTTATAAGGTATAGCGTATATGTGTGCTTAGAGCCGGGATGCAGCAGGGGGGCATCATTCTGATCCCGCTCACCATTACCATTTTTAGGTATTATTTATGTTCATCCCATTGGTGCTGTTTGCATATTGCGCGGGTCATTTTGTTCGGCGGAGAGCGAGCGCTGGAGTTATCTACTTCACCAAACTCTGACCATGGTTTTGGATTTATACTTTTAGACTCCGTTTTGACCCGGTTCTGCCGTGGCACCCTATTGTATTACACTTGATTTCGCTATTTGCATGACTACTGGTTTTCCACGCATAGACTTACGATAGGTACAAGGGACTTCCCCGGGGATTTCAACGATACGTTTCAAATTTGGGTATGAAATCCCACTTTGGAAACATTAGATTAGGCTTTCAAACCTTCAACCTATACTCGGGGCGCACGATCCCAACGAGGGTTTTCATCCCTCGAAACGTAACCCAGGAATTATAATCCCGGGCCGTTACAAAATACAAGGTATATATATATATATATATATATATATATGTTTGTATACTTTATATATATACACTAATACACATTGTATATATATTTGTATAATTTAAATTTTTTATGAAAGTTCGGTTCAATTATGTTAAAACCGAACCGAACACTAACCAAACCGGTAAATAACCGAACCGAACCTAATACTTTCGGTTCGGCTTTCGGTTTGAAATTTTGAGATTTTCTAGTTTCAGTTCGGTTCGGTTCGGTTCATCCCGATTCGGTTAGGTTTTAGACCGATGCACAGCCCTACCTACCATATCATATACAGTACTCCGTATTATTTGTGATTTTTTTATTCTTTGCTTTGCACTATTGCCGTTGTTTTCCAAAATCAAATCACAGCCGTCATTTTTTTTTACAGTAGGCAAAGAGTTGAATGTGCTACAGACATCCATGATCATCTGAAAAGATGATGTTTTGGAACTTGTAACAGTAAGAACCTAGGATAATATTACAATTTAAAGGAGATTTTGGAAGGAAATCGGCTGCCTGATTTGCCTCTCTGTAGCAATGCTGAAAACTGATCGATTCGAAGTCTTCTTTTAGACACTTGATTTCTTCAATTAATTGTGCTATCTCCCATGGGGTTTTGATTATGTGATTGATGGCATTGATGATGGTTGCGTTGTTGCTTTCAATAATGATTCTTCTGATCCTCAAGTCATCTGCATGTCTTATACCTGCATATATGGCCATAGCTTCTGCTAAAATAATAGAGCAATTTCTAATGTTGCTTTTGTATATATGAATTACCTGACCGTAATTGTTTCTCAGAATGAAACCAATTTGAGTTTCATGATTAATTTTAACAGAGGCATCTACATTAATTTTGATCGTGTTAGGAGGTGGATGTTTCCAAAATAATTTATGTTGAGGTCTACTAATTTTAGGTTTTATATAATTATTATTTTCTTTATTCCAGGAAGAAATGTTGTTAATTGTTTGGTATAGAGTGTTGATGATGTTTTTGTTTTTGTTATTTCGGAAGATAATATTGTTTCTGAGTTCCCAAATACTGTGCCATAAGTAACAAAGGTCAGAGAAGTCTTTATTGAGTGTTTTGGTGTTAATGATGTTTTCAGAGGCGTTGTCTGTTAGGTCCGGTATAATAAATAATTTTTTTAATTTGATACCAAGATTTACTATAAGAGATTTGGTGATCTGACAGTTAAATAAGAGATGGTTTGTGTCTTCTATGTCAGAGTTGCAGAGAGAGCAAATGTTGGGAACTCTATTTATATATTTATTTAATCGGGCAGTGGTAGGTAAGATATCCAGGATAATCTTCCAAATAAAATTTTTTAT
Organism: Persicaria maculosa; assembly: GCA_963922045.1. Lineage (NCBI taxonomy): Eukaryota > Viridiplantae > Streptophyta > Magnoliopsida > Caryophyllales > Polygonaceae > Persicaria > Persicaria maculosa. Next base: position 24,058,440 of record OY998266.1, read on the forward strand.
ATTTGGAGGGACGTTGAGTTTCCAGATCCAGTTTGCATTAATTTTATTTGTGTTACTAGTGTTGAAAAGGGAAGTAGTGGATTTAACTGTAAATTCTCCATTGTTACTATAAATCCAAATAAGTTTGTCAGGAATATTTCTAGTTGGGATATGTATGTTGTTGATCATTTGGACGATGTTAGGGGGAAAGATATTATTCAATTTATCCATATCCTACGAATTGTTTTTAGTGAAAAGGTCACAGACTTTTAGAGTAGGGTTTTGATTATTTCGAAAAGTTTCAAGATATTGTTCATTTACCCATATATCATTTCATACATTTATACTTTTTCCATTGCCTACAAGCCAAAGTAATCCTTTTGAGAAGAGGTCTCTAATATTCAGAAGCCTTGCCATGACGTTTTAAATTTTCCTCTTTCCATTAACGATTCTTTTGAGAGGTATTTTTCTGTGATTACCTTAGACCAGATGTTGTTTGGATCGGATATGATTCTCCAGAGGAGTTTCATTTGCATTCCAATGTTAATTTCTTCTGCTGATTTAAATCCTAATCCGCCGTCCTTTTTGGGGTGCATAGGTGTTCCCAGCTGATTAATGGGTGATAATTATCAGATTGAAGTTTGTTCCAAAAGTCATTTTTGTGTAATTCTGATTTGCCTACACTAATTCATATAATCAATCCGTTAATTAAAGTTGACATTTTACTATTTATGCGCGTAAAAACTATATAAAATATTAATTTTTAAATAATTTTTTAAAATAATTTCATGCTTATTACTATGAATTTATAAAAACATATGTAAAAAATGTTAATATTTTATATAATTTTTATCATTCTAAAAAAACGTACATTAAATGACAAGTTTGAATTAAACGAGGAAGTATATTATTATTTGTGAATTTTTTTTAAAAATTTTTCCTTGCACTATTGTCGTTGTTTTGGCAAATCAAATCAAGCCACAAACAATCACATTAATATAACTTAACAAAATTAAATATAGACCGAATGCGGTGACTTTATATTTTTATTTTCTTTATTTTTTCTTTATATAGTCTCTCCGTTAATTAAAACTTGACGTTTTACTATTCATGTACGCTTTTTGAGGTATTAAAAACTATATAAAATATTAACTTTTTTAACATATTTTTTAAATAATTTCATATTTGTTACTATTAATTATGAATTTATAAAAATAAATTTAAAAAAATGTTAATATTTCATATAGTTTTTATCGTTCTAAAAAATCGTGCATGAATAGTAAACGACAAGTTTTAATTAATAGATCGAGTATCATGTAATATTCATTTCCTCTACCACTCTTGCCGCCGACCGGCACCTTCGGGCTCTCCCGCCTGCAATTCCAGTCCCCTTGCATCAAAGCTCAATCAAACCCTCCCAAATCAAAGTAATCTTTATACAGTTCGGGGGTAGCCCCCGCTTCTCTAATTTCGCCTTCAAAGCCATTCAATCCAAATCGAAAATTTTCCTCTTCGCCATCGATGTCGATGTGTGGGTATGTTGCTATTCGACCTTCGAGGGTGGGTTTTGCACTCAAGTTAGCAAGTGGTATGAACTAGTGGGCCGGTGGTCCGTTCGGTATCTTCTTTGGCCTTGGCGGTGGGGTTTTGGGTGGAGAAGTGGGTGCGGGCGCTCGTTTCTCTTCTGGCTCTGTGTGTATTGTGTCAATTCATGGTCGTCTTTCAGTCTGCACCTAAACCAATCGAACCCACGTTTCACCCAGGTATGCCCATCTACTATGGCTTCTCTTATTTACCCTATCAATGTCGCCTTGTCGGTGAGTTTAGATTGTATGGTCATCATTATCATCAATTTCGGTCTATATAAACTGTCCGACTGCTTGGTATTCTTACTGTCGTCGTCGGTAATTACCTCCTGGTGTGAGCCGGAACAAGTAAGCTCTACTAATAACCCTATTACTCCTAAAATTTCTATGTTTTCTACTCAACACGGTCAAATCGTAGGCTCAAACTTGATTGTGGTAATCACTCACTACAAAGTCTTGTCCAACCGGACCAAATAATTACAATTCATGTCGTTTACCACGAGTTCTATACTACTCGACACTGCTACTATTATGAACCAGGTATTATATCCTTTATGTTGGAGTTACAATCCCCTAAATGCCTTAATCGGCTTATGTGACACATATATAACTCATCATCACTTGTTGCCCACTCGAGGTTTCTGGCTAACCGCATGTCCCTAAGATGGTGTGTCTATTGTATTTTGCTTATGAAGCTCTGTCTTCCTTCTTGCAACTTGCTTTTGGCGCTTTGCTGTTGTATCCAGTCCTTTCTCTGCAGGTTCTTGGTGTGGAGCTCATTATGGTTTCTAGTCGGATACTCTCTCGACAGTCTTCATGGCCGAGCTGCTGTATTGCTGCTGTTGGGTGTGGGTCGTGTTGCTGCCTCTTTACTGCTGGGTGTTGTCTAGAGTTGGTCCTGCTCTTGGATACCTTCATTGCTCTTCTTTGTCTCAATAGTAAGACAATACCTATACATACAAGTACACTTACAAGTCCTATGGCATTTTTTTAACTTGTGTGCCTCACCAAGCTATCAACAAGCAAATTCGTTCACTCAATTGGTTACTTTTTTATGACTTAAGTGAGGCACCACCCCCCAAGTTACAATTCGTACAGATGTATTTGAATTCCGAAGCTAACTTGTATTTGTGGGCTTCTTGTATGCTTTATATTACACATGAATGTCGTTTGTTACTAATTTCTACTACTGATTGTATGCTTTGTTTAATACAACGATTAGCTACCTCGAATTTCATTTCGAATAAAACATTCTTGATTAACAATTTCTATTTAAATGTCGTCCTTCAAGGGATGTGTTCGACTTATTACGAGTTTCACCCAAGTAGGGTCCAATTATTGTATGTCCCGACCAAACGAAGTTCAAGTGACTTTCTTACAAACAATGTATTTCAAATAATCCTTGTTGGGTACACACGGTTACAAAGCCAAAATAGGTTTCTATGAATATATGCTCCTGGAACTCTCGGGGTATTAGAAGGAGGAATTTTTGGACAGACACGGAGCTTTTTTGCAGAAACAACTACATAAATGTCTTAGCTCTACTTGGGACTAAAACAAATAAACAACCAGCAGAAAATTTCTGGAAGAAGTGTGGTTTCACCCATATGGCTTTCGATCTGGCAACTGGATTCTCGGGTGGCATCTGCTTATTTTGGAAGGATCTTCCGGCTTCAGAAGGCAAAATCACGCTCATCTCAGTTCAATAGAGGCTAATTCATATAAATTACCATGACTGTATTAAAAACCAAACTATTGCATTCCTGTTGGTATATGCACCACCAGATCATATCTTAAAAGACCCATACTGGGAGAAGTTATCACTCTGTCTCGACGATGTTCGTTCCTTTCTGTATTTTGGGTGATTTAAACGAAATCGTTGTTCCGGGCGATAAACTAGGGGGGGGTTCCTCCTAGGCATTATCGGTTTCGACGACTACAAACGATTCAAAACAATCTTTTGCTACTTGATGTTCCCACCCATGGTGGGAACTACACTTGGCAACGGAAGAAAACTAGCAAACCAAATAACAGTTACGCTAAACTAGATAGTCTAATTGCACAAAATGAAGTCCTTTCTGCTTTTGAGGGGTTACGTGTTAAAATTCATCCTTTCACGACTTCTGACTACGCCCCAATCTCGATCGATCTGCGCTCTCCGATGCATTTTAACAAAAGGCCTTTCCGTTTTGAATTGGCATGTACTACCAAACCGGAATTTACAAATTTGGTCAAACAAGCGTGGCGTTTAAATCCATCTGGATCGTTCATGTTTAAACTTGTTAAAAACCGTCTCTTCTAAAAATTCTCGCTAAGAAATGGCATAAGAGAACCTTCAACAACATACACAAACAATTATTCTTAACAGATGAAAAATTGCTAAGTCTACAACAAGACATCATTGGGAATCCAAACTCGATTAACTTTGATCTACATCGGAGATTAATTAACAAAAGAGAACGACTGCTAGAATTCCAACGTTGATATTGGAGCCAGAGAGCCAAGGTAAAACACAACAAGCTTAATGACTCAAACTCAAGGTATTTCCACCGAATCGCTTCGGCCAAATGGGGGAAAACACTTATAAAGAACTTGACAACAGACTCTGGAATACAGTTGTCCGACCACAATATGATTCGGAGCGAGTTCGTAACAAATTTTACAGCTCACTTTAAGTCATCTTACAACCACGAACTTTTCTTTGAGAACGACCTTTGCGTTATTAGGAAGGAAATCTCTCATGACGATAACATTCTACTTACATCTCAGCCTACAAATACGGAGGTTAAGACGGCTCTCTTTTCCATTAAACCAGATAAGGGGTCGGGCCCTGACGGAATGCCTACTGGGTTCTACCATACATATTGGGATATTATAGGGCCATCTATTATCAAAGCTGTTAAGTCTTTCTTTTCCTCTGGGAAAATGCTATGCCAGATTAACCACACTTTCATCACTCTGATTCAAAAATGAGATAACCCGGAGATCGTCAATCATTATAGACCAATCAGTCTGTGTTCTACGGTTTACAAAATTATATCCAAAATTCTTACAACAAGATTATCGCAAGTGTTTGACAAACTAATACATCCTCTACAAAGTGCTTTCACGAAAGGGAGATCTATCCAAGATAATATACTCATTGCACACGAAATTTTCCACTCTTTCAAACTTATCAAGGCAAAACGCGGCCATTTGGCGGTAAATTAGATATGGAGAAAGCTTATGATCGGGTGGAGTGGTCGTTCCTGTTTTCTGTTCTTACTAAATTCGGTTTCGACCAACGATTTATTAGCTGGATAAAGGAATGTGTACAGACAGTTTCGTATTCTGTTCTTATAAATGATGAGCCATCAACTCCATTTACTCCCACTAGAGGCCTTCGACAGGGGGATCCACTGTCACCATTTCTGTTCATTCTAACGACTGAGGTTTTGGCAAGAACCTTGCAACATCAAGCAGCTGGATCAAAAGATTTAGGTTTTAACATCGGTCGAACTGGGCCAAAGGTCCCGTTTCTCGCCTTTGCAGACGACATATTGTTGTTTGGGAAAGCAACGACGTCTTGCAATAAGATAACTAATATGGTACACCGATTTTGCCAAATATCAGGGCAAAAGGTCAATTTACACAAATCAAGCTTCCAAGTATCCCCAAGCACCATAGCTTCAGCTATACATACAGTGACAACAACATTGGGGATCCCACGGGCAAACAATTTGGAAAAATACATGGGATGTCCGATCATCAATGGTCGGGTCAACCGCGACACCTTTGCGGATGTCGTGCTCAAGACAAAGCAACAATTGTCCAAATGGAAAGCCACCTCCTTATTGGCGGAAGGACGAAAGTTTCTTATTAAGGCAAGTCTCAACGCTCAACCGCTCTTTCTTATGCAGGCTTTTATGCTACCTGTATCTATCCTTCAAGAATTGGACAAAATGTACATACATTTCTTCTGGAATAAGAAACCGGGGTACACGCCTCTCATGAGCTGGGATAAAATTTGTAATGACTCCCTTTCAGGGGGGCTTGGACTGTACAAAGCAGAAACTATGAACAAGGCACTACGGATGAAACTCCTATGGAAGATCATTGCTAAACCAGATAACATCTGGGTAAGGGTTATTTCTGCAAAATACCTAAAAGGAGCACCGATTATGAATTATGTTAATAAAGGTAACACCTCATAGCAGTGGTCCAAACTGATTTCAATCAGGCATTTGTTCAAACCGGGTATTCGCTGGTCTATCGGTAACGGTAGGTCAGTTAGCTTCTGGACGGACAACTGGGCGCTCAAAACACCCTTGGAAAAGGTTGCTTTACAACCGCTGAGTGAAGAGAATTCAAACTGGCTAGTGGACCGTTTCATTACAGACGACTTTAGGTGGGACATTATAAAGCTTCAGACTGAATTACATGGACTTCTGAGTCGCCCCGTAATTTCACAAATTACAACAATACAACTTTCAACTAATCATTTCCCCCATCGCCTATTTTGGGGTCCAAGCAGGGATGGTTGGTTTTCTACCAGTTCTGCTATGACGCTAATTCCGTCCCATTAGGGATACCCTAATTTTGACTGTAATTGGCTGTGGAAACTTGATATCCCTCATAAGATCAGACACTTCTTTGGAAGATCTCACGTGATGGACTGCCTACGACCGAGAGACTGTAGAGGTGTCATGTTTCTGTACCTTATGGGTGTCTCTTCTTTGGGTGCACAGAGGAATCTGTTTTCCATCTGCTTCTTCAATGCCCAAACACTTTGGCTCTGTTGACAGCCTTAAATATTTGTAATCCAAATATTGCTACTATTAACATGAATACTAAATCCAACCACATCCTTAACAGTATTTATATTTCCACAGGAAAATATAACATTACCAAACTGGCGTACGCTTGGTGAAGTATTTGGTACTTCCGGAACCAACTGTCTTTCCAACACGTTACGTCTGCTCCACTCCAATCGATTGTTGTGTTCTGCAACACTGCTTACCATACGTGGTCGGCTAGAAGTGACAATACAGATCCACCTAAAAAGTCGGTTGGGGGAACACAAGCAGAGTTTCTGCCTCATCCGCTAGATCGGATAATAATGTTTATCACAGAAATGACCCTTGGCAAAAGCCAACGACCGGGTATTGTAAGCTAAATTTTGATGGCTCCTACAGCCAGTCGGAGGAGGGCACTTTCGGATTCGTTATCCGAGACCATGCGGGGACTGTCATCTCCTGGGGGCGGGGCCCTGCAGTAATAACTCGTTGGTTTACGCGAAAGCGTTGGGCCTCCGAATGGGGGTCATGAAGGCTAAATCCTTGGCCATTGAACACTTGCTTATTGAAGGGGACAGTTTGGTAGTCATTAATGCTCTCCTGGGTGACTGGAAATGTCCCTGGAATATTGAGCTGTTAATGGCTGATACGAATGTTGATCTATATTCGTTTGTTCATGTTGCTATTCGTCATATTCGTCATATTTGTTCACGAAGGGCTCGCTGCTGATCCAGAACTCCGTGTTCTCGTCCGCTCGAATGCGCTAGGAATGAAGCCCCTGCGGCGGTGACATTCTTAATTCTTATCCTGCTTCTAAAAAAATAAAAAATAATAAAAAATTCTTGGTTTTATCTTCAACTTCATTTGTATTTTTAGGTAATTTATACTTATTTTCTTTTTATAATGGGTTAATCATCTTTGCTTTATTTTTCTCACTCAATATTTTTTTTTAGATATAAGATGGGTGGTTCTTTTGCTTTCATCAAAGATATCTCCTTAGAGAGAGGATTGAGAAATTCATATACGGGTCATTCAATTGTGGAGTGTTTGACAATCTAGGATGGAGTCAAAATCAAATTTGGAGATAATTTTCAAAGATGAGAATCTATGTGACAATATTTTCATATATTCTACTTTATTGTTGTCTAAGATACACACAAAATCTAATCAAATATTGCATGCAGATTCATGGATACTATAGGAGATTCTATTCCAAAAATTACTTTACAAAGCTCAAGCCAGTCTTCATCTGCAACCACTCATTTTCTACACCCCTTAGATAGGAAGACTCTGGATGAAATAAGCCAAATCAAAATCGTATTTATTTTTGTTTATCATTTGTTGTTTTTTCTTTTCATATTTTATCCTTTTCTATTTACAAAATATTTATAATCCAATTCTACTTTCCTGTTAGGTATGACAACTTATCACTCTTGCTACTATCGTTGCCATTGAAAATATGCACGATTGGTTCTACACATCTTGCTTATATTATACTAAAGGCATAAGGCAAATAAGAAGAGTCTTCATGGTGCACTAAATGCAAAAAGAACGTCACATCTCTCATCCCAATGTATATATATGTAAGGGAAAAAACTTGAGCAATTTCTTTTCCGTTACCCGTATTACTTACAATTTCAACATATCTATACAAATAATGTATTTGTTAATGATTATTCGTCTGTTTTCACATGATTATTCATCTATAATTATGTAATTTTTTGTAACAGCCCAAATATAATATTCGGGTTACGTTTCAAAGGTTGGATACCTTTGTTCGGCTCTTGCAATCCTATTACGAGTTGAGGTTTAAAACCCCAAAAGTTAGTCTTTGAAAAAGAGGATTTCAAACCACAAAATAAGCGAAGGGTCGTTGGGTACCCAGAACCTGTCCTATTTAACTAAGACACTTAAAACCAATTGATGTCCAAAATAGAATAAGCGGAAATAAGCGTACAACTTAGCAAGACATAGTCGGGTCAAAACCAAGTAATCGAGTATATAAAGTCTGGCGAAAGTCAGTCTTTCGGTCGATAGTGCGCCAAAAGGATAAACCCGCCATGGAGCATTGAGCAATCAATGATCTACAATCATACCTTAAAAATAATACAGCGAATGGGATCAGACTGAGGCTCACACTTGGGACTCGGTCCCACTACGATCACAACATATAAGCTATACCTAAATGAAGATGCTTCTAATGCAGGACAGGAATATTAACACTAAGGCGTACTGACAGATATATAATATGCTGAAAAACATAAAGGCATCCAAAGAATGTCAAGTGGCATATCTCAATCTCTCATGAATCCACACCTCAGCCGGGACAGGATATGTCGTGCCTCAATCGGGGCCGGAATATATGCAACAACATCGCCCATACCTACGTCGAGGTTGGAGTATATATATAAATAGAATTGTCCCAACCTACGTCCGGGTTGGGATTCGCACCTACTTCGAGGTGGGATGTAAAATATGCTCACACTCTCAGGGACTAAAAAATGACAAACCCGATGTGACCGAGATGTCCTATGACCCTAGCAAAACTCTAATGACTCACAGATAATGGTCGTTCTGTTTCCAAGCACATAAAGTAAACAGATGCTCAATCATTTAGTGCAACCTAAGCAGGATACTACATGATCACGCTTTTATGCATATGCAAACACCTAGTATATCATATGACTACATGCATGCGAGAATCAATCTGAGTAAGCTCCCGAAGGAACTTATCTAGAGAAGCGCATAATCCAAGCAGTAAGTAGCAAACAATATCCAATCAGATCACAAACTACCTAATAAGCACACAAATGTATAAGTCTATGTCTAATTCACACCAGACGCCATATATAACACATGCAAGTTCACGTAATCGTGGAACATCGCCACCCAACAGCTCGACAAAATCATCATATGTTATTTCAACATATGTTCATGCATTCCCTCATCGGCGTATTAATTCAATCATCTCATCATATTTCATTTCACACATCTAATCTCAGATAAAACTCATATGTCATCGCAAACAGTATGGCCATAGCTCATAGTATCATATAATATTTCAGTAATCATGTATCATCACCTCGTATCATAAATTCATACTTTCATCAACATATCATACTTTCATGCCTAAGTACATACCCATAATCATGCTTCTCAATCATATAATATGACATCATGCTTTCATATATCAAGACATCATAATCTCATATTTAAGGACATATATCAACATCTTATCCCATAATTCATACTTAACAACTATATCGATATCATAACACATCATAACATGCTTATCAGATTAAGATCTCATCATAGATCATATATCGTATCATATCATAGCAATATCAACATATCATTATTTAGACTGTCACAAGTGATCAAGTTATTCATCAAGTTAGGCAAAGTAAGTTATCTTTCCAAGGTTTCCCACAACCCTTTTTAAAATATCAAGTTAGATCAATCACCATTCAAACACTTTCTCAAATCATACTTGGCCCAAAATCCATTTATAAACATTACTCTTTAATCAACTCATTTTTACTAGAGCAAATCCGTCAAGGTTAGGACATTTCAAAAAAAAAAATTGTTTTAAATTTATTAAATCAATTTCCACCCTTTGAAGACATTTTCCAAATTCCCCATTCAAATTCTAGTTGAAATAACATATTTTAAATCCCACAATTTTAAAAGCCATAATTTCATATAATATATACTCAATTCATTTAATAATATATTATTTGAATACATATATAAAAGTAAGTTTTAAACTTAATATACATTATATAATATATATATATATATATATATATATATATATATATATATATATATATATATATATATATATTACCATCAAAATGAGGCCTAAGCAAAAGCCCAAACCTTATGCCAAAATCGGATCCGGTCCAATACACCATCAAACCCAAAGCCTTAAATCTAATTTTTTTTTATTTAAATAAAACCAAACCGACCCTTTAAACATAAATGTAATACCCGGACCGGTTCAATTAAAAAATAAACAAAACCCACCCAACCATTATTGTTCATCCGTCTTCCTCAATCCCCCTCTGCTCGCTCCTCTTGGCTCTAGCTCTCGTTTCTCTGTCCCTCTCTCAGGCTCACTCTCTCCGACCCACCCTAGACGTGGCAACGAGTCCGACCTGCCGGGTCGAGAACCCGGGGGACATGACCCGAACCCTAACCCGGGATTCCGACGGGTCTACGGGTTCGGGTCACCCGGCAGGTCGATGGGTCAACGGTTTGACCCGTCGGGTTGGGCCACGTGGAAGGAGAGGGAAGAAACCGAGTCGACCCGCCGGGTCAGGTCCGGGTTGAGCGGGTTTCGACCTTCCGTTGAACGATTTTTGATGTTTTTTGTCGTTTTGTGTAATACCGTTTCAGTTTTATTTCACTTAACAAATTACCAATGTACGTTATTGTTAATTTGTATTAGGTTGTTTTCTTATTTTTTTTATTTAAAATTGATAGTTTATTTATTTATTTGTTAGTGAAAAATATTTATTTAGATTTATTAGTTTTTATGTTGGATTAATTAAAAAAACCAATTAATACACACATAAAACACAAGTTTATTACAAACCGAATAACGATTACAAACCCGTAATGGATTCATTGCCTCGGTCGGGATCGCGCTCGGCGTTTCATGCATGTCATTACAAATTTACAACGATCACTAACTTACTTCCTAGTTTCTACAATCCTACTTTATTTAGAACTTCATAAGTTCATATTTTCATAACATCATAAACTTCAAACAACACACTACTAATTACCCGACAATCCCGATGCTTCATCGACTTTTTCGGGATGCTTCTTTGCTAGATGATTCTTCAAATTTCCATAACCCAAGTTATTCGTTATCTTGTACTTATGACCACAATAACGACACTCCGCTTCGATCTTCCCCGGGGCTTGGACGACCTTGTTGAAATTATTAAACAACGAGGAGCTCGAGGATCCGCTACGGTCGGCCATTACGAAGATTGACGAGAATGAAATGTAAGTTGATTGATGGGATGTTGAAGTAAAATGAATTGGGGAGAGAGGGGTGCCTATTTATAGGCTCGACCCTATGTCATTGATGTGCGCGCAAATTGTCATATTTTCTATGCACATATGAATTCATTTTGTTGTCTTTTGCATGCACATTAATGGGAAAACATGGGAATAGTGTAGTTTATGCTTAAATGTCAAATATATGGGTTTGCACGAGTTTCCATGTGATTTCGCAGAAAACAAGATGAAAATGGATGAATTCAGAAGAGCGGAAAAGGAACTCGAAGTCTTCTGAAGAGGTCGAAATCGACTGAAGACCTCGACATCGAGTACATCGGGACATAGGAATCGAGCAGAAAGGAAACAGAGCATCTCGACACAGAAGAGGTCGATATCGACGTCTGGAGGTCGATATCGATGCTGCCAGATCGACCAAGTTGATAGAAGTCGAGTAGAAGAAGGAGAAGCTCGAGATAAGATTTTGGAGGGGTCGATATCGAGTGGAAGGGTCGATATCGACCATGCCAGCAGAGGAATTCGACTCCGATTTTGATAGAATTTTATCCAATGCTTGCAATACCTATCCAAAGGTCGAAATTTCCTATCATCAACATCAGGTTTATCATCAGGAGGCTGATTTCACCATGAAGTTTTAGCTTTTACTTATTTATTTATTTATTTATTTATCATAGAGAATAAAGATAAGGTTTCGAGTCCTTATCGTCATCTACAAATAGAAGCCAATAGGGCTGAGTTTAGGTATTCGATTCAATTCGATTTATTATTCAAAAATTCAATTAGAGATTCCGAATTCAGTTGCAAGAGAGAGAGAGAGTGGCCGAGTGGAGTTGTAAAGCGAGAGCGGAGTGGCTTTTTTCGGTTGTACTTTCTTTCGGAGTTTTAATTCAAAGTAGCTTTCTTTCAATAACAATGATGATGATGTGCATGATGAGGAGCGAGTAGTCAACCCACTTCTAGGGTCGGGGTGAGCCCGACGATAGCAATGTGAGGTAAGTGCATCAAAGGTATGACTTTTATGCGATTCCGTCTTCTACTCCACGCATGATCCTTTGCGAAAGTTAGGGAGATTCATTATTTGCATTATTGAAGCGAAAGCCACTCATATTGCGAACTTGAATTACTCATGAATTGGATAGTAACTCTTAGGAATTATGCGAGAGCCTCTAATCACCTAAGTGTTGATAACGAAAGTTATTTGACGGAAAGACATTAAAGTTCATATTTTTAGCATGAAACTTGCATCGTTATCGTTGTGGCATAAAACCCCGACTTTGGAAGCCTTTTAATTAATTAAATTCTTCATAAAAGTCTTAGTTTTGTTTCTGTACATCTTCCCTCTCCATTCTATTTTCTTCGGATCCTTTTCCGACAAATTGGTTACAAAAACAGTTTCTGTGACAAGCACCGAAATCGACCTTAAGGGTCGATATCGAGTACTAACATCGATATCGAGGTCTCTGCTCGACGTCGACTTGCTGTTTTGTCTTCTGCAGGAACTGCGCTAGGAAATCGACCAGAACTGAGGTCGATATCGACCAGTATACTCGATATCGAGTGTCTGCTGAGGTCGAAAGCATTGATCGTGAGTACAACAAAGGAAGCGCTGACCTACCTCCTCGTGGATTCGATCCTGAATTACCCTACTACTACAAGGGAGGGGATTCTTGTATTATTTGTTCGGGACAGGGAGATAGTCTAGTTGTGCTTTATTTTATTCTCCTATTTTACATACACCTCCCCCGCAACCCCCATCACGAACAAATTGGCGCCGTTGCCGGGGAGGCAATCAATCGCCACCTAAGTTAATCACGATCTTTTTCTAAGCCTATTTTGCAGGTTTATGCGACGTTCTGATCGCGGACCTATCCTGGAACCAATTGACGAGCCTGAACGTTTCTACCATCTTCGCAACAAAGCAATTCGCATCATGGCTGACAACGAGACGCAGGCTGAGATCATAGAGCGGTTGAGAAAGGAAATCGAGGACCACAATGCTACAATCGCTGCTGAAAGGGCCGCTGCTGCTGCTGAGCGAGCCCGTGCTGATAGGGAGGAGGATGCGCGCAGACAAGCCCAAGAGCGGCTAAATCAGTATCCACAGACGGCGATGCAATACATGCATCCGCCGCTTCATGTTCCTGAATCTGCCATTATAATTCCTCACTCCAATTATGAACTGAAAATTAACTTCCTATCTGAGATTAAAAGAAATACTTTTGAAGGAAGACATAATGAATGCCCCCTGCAACACATCTCTACTTTTATGGACTTATGTGAAACAGTTGCTGATGGAGTAAACTTAGAGTATGTGCGACTAAAATCTTTTCGATGGTCTTTGGCAGGAAAGGCATTACAATGGCTTGAAAGTTTGGCTCCACGATCGCTAAGGACATGGGCGGAAATGAAAGATGCATTCTTGAACAAATTCTTCCCACCTTCTAAAACGGCGATGCTACGACAAAGGATCACGACTTTCAAACAAAAGCCAGGTGAAACCCTAGCACAGGCGTGGGAGCGCTTCAAAGACTTGCTGAGATCATGCCCGACGCATGGGCAACTTCCATATGTCATCCAAGAGATTTTTTATAACGCCCTTGATGCGCCGAATAAGGAGAGGATCAATTCATATACCTCCTATCGGTACATTGAGCTTACACCAACGGAGGCATGGGAGACCATTGAGAGGCTTGTGAACTTTGACAACACCTATGGGGCTGCTGCGGCCTATGATGCAAGGCCTGCCCCATCTATGCCACTATATGAGCCTCCAAGGGAGATAGATCCTGAAGTACGGCAACAATTCCATAACGATCAAACACGCCGCCTTCAAAAGCAAGTAAGGTTCCTGAGCAACAATCAACCTTGTCAGGAGTGTGGTTCAATAAGGCATAACACCAGTGCCTGTCCACATACTGAGCAAGTATCCATGGCGGAACAACATGAGGAGGTCAAATGGACGAGAGGCCCCTATGGAGGGGGCAATCAACAAAATTGGGGTGATCAAAGGTTCTATCAAAGGGATCCCCCAACCTATAGGGCACCAGGGCACCCTGAGCGGGAGACTAAGAAAGATGACCTGCAAATCATCCTTGATGAGATGCGGAGGAACCACGCTGAGTTCAAACAAGCCAATAACTCCGTCCATACTCAGCTGCAGGGCATCAATTCTAGACTTGGGGAGATCGACGTTTGGAAGCGCAACATGGAGACTCAAATGAGTCAATTGGCGGAAGCAACGCCCAAAGCGTCCGGATCACTCCCTGGATCCACTGTGCCCAACCAAAAGGGCAAAACTACAGGTCATATCGCGGCAGTAAACCTAAGGAGTGGGCGTCAATTACAAACGCCCGAGCGAAAAGTGGAGGAGAAGGAGCCAGAACAGACGTCGATATCGACCACCCCTGTCGATATCGACCAAAGTGACATCGATGTCGACCCTCCTGTCGATGTCGACCTTAATTCTGCGTCACCACAGAAATCGACTCTTCCAGTCGATATCGACCCCACTGCTGCCGATATCGACCTCACTACAGCCGCAGGAAAGAAGAAGGTGTTGCCATTCCCAACTAGAAAAGTGACTAAGGACCCAGCGGAAAAGAAGTTCCAACGGTTCGTGAAGATGCTCCAAGGGCTTAATGTCTCTATACCATTCACAGAGGCACTTCACGAGATGCCATCTTATGTGAGGTTCCTTAAAGATATCTTGGGTAAGAAGCGATCGCTCTCTGAGATCGCAGAGGAATGCAACAGGTTGGAGCTACCACAAAAGCGGGCGGACCCAGGTAAGTTTTCTATCGCTATAGGTCTAGGTCAATTCAAATTTAATGCTTTAGTTGACTTGGGCGCTAGCGTTAGCATGATGCCACTAACCATTTGGCACAAGGTAAAGATAGGTCCTCTGGAGCCCGTGGATGCAAGATTATACATGGCTAACAATACTGTAGTTATTCCAACTGGGATAGTGACAGATGTGCCAGTACAAGTAGGCAAATTCTTTGTCCCCGCTGATTTCCTAGTTGTTGACATAGCGGAGGACCCTGCTTGTCCAATTATTTTAGGTAGGCCATTCCTAGCAACCGTCGATGCCAACATTAGCGTGAAGAAAGGATTGCTCTCACTCACAATTAGTGATAAAGTAATAGAGTATTCCTTCAACAAGACGGTGCAAAGTCAAGGGCCAATGGAGATAAAAGCCATCAAAGAAGCCCAAGTAGAGGAAGTTGAAGCAATCTTGAACGAAGGAGCTCAACAAGACATCGAAATCGACCCAGGTAAGTCGATATCGACCACTATTGTTCAAGATTCTATGACAGGTCATAAGTATGGGGTCGACGGAGGAAAAGAGGAAGCATCGAAATCGGGGTCAAGGGTCGATATCGACCACACCCCATCGAAATCGACCACCATCAGCGCTGAGAAGAGAGGCGAGGAGACCTCGATATCGACCTCTGAGGGTCGAAATCGACCTGATCATATCGAGTCAAAGCTCCCCAAATCGACTGATCCTACAGGTGTACAACAGGGGTCGATATCGACCTCTGCACATCGACATCGACCTGAGCCACAGACGGAGAAGAAGGTAAGTCAAGGTACGGACTCCTCTTGTTCAATTACAATAAAGGACTTATCATTATTTGGAAGAGGTGTGCCTTGGCATGTGCGTTTATGTAGGATATCCGATGATAGTTCAAGCCAATATGAGATAGGAGACAAGGTCTATGTTGCCAAATCTAAAGACCATTGGTTCCCTACAAGATTTAAGGATAAGAGCTTAGGTCCATTCACGGTGAATCAAATCAATCCCGGGGGAATGCAGCTGCGGGACAAGAAAGGAGTGATATTTGAGGCCCAAGCCACATGGGCTCTGCAGATGCCACCTTGAAAAGTGCAAAGGAAGAAGTCGGCCTAGCGACTTAAAAATCTAGAGCTTGTAACAAAGACTTAGTTTTGGTTTTAAGACAGCTTTTGTTTTGGTTTTAGACATTTTATTTATTTTGCATATTTTGTGTTTAGTTTTCAAATTGCAGGAGAGAGAAAAGCACACAGAAAGGTATCGAAATCGATGTCGGACATCGAAATCGACCTCAAGGTCGACATGGATAGGGTTTGTGATCGAGCCGAATCACCCTGAAGCCCGAGCAGAAATCAAGAGAGACATCGATATCGATGTAAAGGGTCGATATCGACCTTCCCTGCTGTCTTCTTCGACTCCTGAAATTTGTGACGGTTTAGTAAGTCTTCTTAACCCTAGTTCTAATACAGTGAGGACACTGTAGATTTTAAGTATGGGGTGGGGGGAAAGGCTTATTTGCATATTCATGCTTAGTTTAGGGTTGCATATTTATTTTAATGACCCCCATCAAAAATTTTGGAAAAGAGAGAGTCATGGAAGTATAAAAAAGAGCTCTATGATGCAAAATTAGATTCATTAGAGATATCACATGAGATTGCCTAGTTAAGGGAAGTCCCAATGAAGTGCAAATTTTTTTGAGAAAATCATAAAGGAGATGAAAATTTGAAGTTGCTTTTGACATATGCATGATAAGATGATGGAGGATTTTTTATAAAAATTCCATACAAGCAAAATTCCATATCCTAGCCTTACCTACGCATATTCACAAAGCCATATATGAGACTTATTATGATCATTATTGCTCCACATATACATATTGTCCATTTTTTACCTTATACCCTATCCGGGGACAAAGTTTTTTTGAATGGATAACATCTTTGGAGTTATATGGAGTTGTGCATTTATAAAGTTGTTGGCAGGAATGATACAATATGGAAAATTAAATGAGCGAGAAAAAATCCGATCACCTCAGGAGATAAAGGTAGGTCGACCCTGCTCGCTGAGATAATAGTTCGGCGAGATGGGACACAAAGGTGAGAAGTCCGAAGTACTAAGTATCCGGGGCCATTCATGACACCCATGTTTGCGACTCGCGAGAAGGCAGTGCTAAGGTTAGAGAGGTAAAAGCATTAAAGTGAAAAAAGCATTGAGCGATGAGTGAAAGGTGAGACATTATGAAGGAGGAATGTGGAATATTTTGGAAAGTGTACTTCCCCGGATTTAACACCACATGGCCAAATATTAGCCCACCTTTAGCCTTTTACCAATCCAATTCTCACAAGCTTGAAGAAAGTCCTCTTGATTATTAATGCAATGTCGCTAAAATTGTTTTTTGCATATTACCTCCTTTATAAGTATGAAATTGCTTTTATGCACAGGCATGGACTTGGTTGACATAAGTACCTTCTCGAGGATGGCAATTGATTGTAGGGACATATGAAAAATGAATCTATGATGTTGAGGGTTTACTTTCTTCCCCTGAATGACCATTAAGAGTATTGCTTGGGGACAAGCAAGCTTAAGTATGGGGTGTTTGATGTGCACGCAAATTGTCATATTTTCTATGCACATATGAATTCATTTTGTTGTCTTTTGCATGCACATTAATGGGAAAACATGGGAATAGTGTAGTTTATGCTTAAATGTCAAATATATGGGTTTGCACGAGTTTCCATGTGATTTCGCAGAAAACAAGATGAAAATGGATGAATTCAGAAGAGCGGAAAAGGAACTCGAAGTCTTCTGAAGAGGTCGAAATCGACTGAAGACCTCGACATCGAGTACATCGGGACATAGGAATCGAGCAGAAAGGAAACAGAGCATCTCGACACAGAAGAGGTCGATATCGACGTCTGGAGGTCGATATCGATGCTGCCAGATCGACCAAGTTGATAGAAGTCGAGTAGAAGAAGGAGAAGCTCGAGATAAGATTTTGGAGGGGTCGATATCGAGTGGAAGGGTCGATATCGACCATGCCAACAGAGGAATTCGACTCCGATTTTGATAGAATTTTATCCAATGCTTGCAATACCTATCCAAAGGTCGAAAGTTCCTATCATCAACATCAGGTTTATCATGAGGAGGCTGATTTCACCATGAAGTTTTAGCTTTTACTTTTTTATTTATTTATTTATTTATCATAGAGAATAAAGATAAGGTTTCGAGTCCTTATCGTCATCTACAAATAGAAGCCAATAGGGCTGAGTTTAGGTATTCGATTCAATTCGATTTATTATTCAAAAATTCAATTAGAGATTCTGAATTCAGTTGCAAGAGAGAGAGAGAGTGGCCGAGTGGAGTTGTAAAGCGAGAGCGGAGTGGCTTTTTTCGGTTGTACTTTCTTTCGGAGTTTTAATTCAAAGTAGCTTTCTTTCAATAACAATGATGATGATGTGCATGATGAGGAGCGAGTAGTCAACCCACTTCTAGGGTCGGGGTGAGCCCGACGATAGCAATGTGAGGTAAGTGCATCAAAGGTATGACTTTTATGCGATTCCGTCTTCTACTCCACGCATGATCCTTTGCGAAAGTTAGGGAGATTCATTATTTGCATTATTGAAGCGAAAGCCACTCATATTGCGAACTTGAATTACTCATGAATTGGATAGTAACTCTTAGGAATTATGCGAGAGCCTCTAATCACCTAAGTATTGATAACGAAAGTTATTTGACGGAAAGACATTAAAGTTCATATTTTTAGCATGAAACTTGCATCGTTATCGTTGTGGCATAAAACCCCGACTTTGGAAGCCTTTTAATTAATTAAATTCTTCATAAAAGTCTTAGTTTTGTTTCTGTTCATCTTCCCTCTCCATTCTATTTTCTTCGGATCCTTTTCCGACAAATTGGTTACAAAAACAGTTTCTGTGACAAGCACCGAAATCGACCTTAAGGGTCGATATCGAGTACTAACATCGATATCGAGGTCTCTGCTCGACGTCGACTTGCTGTTTTGTCTTCTGCAGGAACTGCGCTAGGAAATCGACCAGAACTGAGGTCGATATCGACCAGTATACTCGATATCGAGTGTCTGCTGAGGTCGAAAGCATTGATCGTGATTACAACAAAGGAAGCGCTGACCTACCTCCTCGTGGATTCGATCCTGAATTACCCTACTACTACAAGGGAGGGGATTCTTGTATTATTTGTTCGGGACAGGGAGATAGTCTAGTTGTGCTTTATTTTATTCTCCTATTTTACATACACCTCCCCCTCAACCCCTCTAACGAACAGTCATTCCCCGACGAACGGCTACAATTTAAAAAAAATATAACCATTCAAGTGGGGCCCACAACGGTCTCATTTTTCAAATGCCAACCCGTGTGACCCGGCGGGTCGACCCACCGGGTCACGGGTTATCTTCACCCCGACCCTAACCCTGACCCTCGGCCCGAGCCAACCCTCCGACCCTTTGACCCTGACCCGTGTCCATGTCTAACCCACCCTAAGCCCAAAAACAATGATGGACCGAAACCAAAGAGATGGGAAAGGAAAGAAGCTCACCAGGGTTCGATCAATGTTCGTCGGAGATTTTGATGGGCTCGCCGGAGTTCGATTTGGCTCATCAACGATATGGGGAATTTCTCCTCGGACTGGGTGGAAGAGTTCGATAAAAAAAGGTGAACCTTTATTGGGTTAAGAGCAAAAGAAGTAGGGAGAGTGCTTACCAAGCTCAAGCAAGAAATATGGAAAGAAGACAAAGGGGAGTGGCTCGGCATCGTGGCTTAGGGTTCGTCCTCGGCCGTCGGGGAGCTGCTGCTGTTTCTCAGGCATGAAGGAGAAAGAAGGTGGGGCTGTGTTTGCTCGAGATGCTCATGGACGAAAACAGAGGGGAGAAGGAGCTTACGGCTCTGGCTCTGATGGGGATGAATGACAACGACGATGATTGCTGAAGCGCTTGATTCACTTGCTCGGAAATAGGGACTGAGGGGAGATACTCTTGGGTGGTGCTCAGTGAGAGCTCAGGTGGTGCCCAATGGGAGCTTGGATGCTCGGAGCTGCGCTAAGTGGCTCAACAAGACACAAAACAAGGGGGAAAAGATTCTACAAGTGGATTCCAGACAGAGAGAGAATGGAGAAGGAGAGGGAAAATGTGTATGCCTTGTATGTTGAGGAGAGTATGTGGAATTGAGTGGGTGATTTGGATTCAAATAAGAAGGGAGAGGGGGACCTGCTGTTACTAAAATCTAAAAGGGAGGGATCTACCTACAAGGGTTGGCATAGGAAGTTGGTTATTGCTTGAAATGGAGGATGCACGGCTGTGGGAGAAGAGAAGGAGGGAGGTTTTGTTTAGCTTAAAAGAAGAAGAAACAGCTGGAGATGGCTGATCCTATCGATTTCAAAAAAGAGTGGAAAGGTGAAGACAAAGCAGAGGGGAAAACAAGATCACAAGTGCTCCCAAACCCAATCTCAAAATACCCGAAAATAAATCCCAAAACCCGCTCTTTCAATCTTATCTAACCCGATCAAAATAACGTTTTGAAATTTAAGAGGATATTGACATTCAAAGGTATTTTTAAATCCCGAGGCGAAAAGACGGTATTAATCTCCAAAGTTCTAAATTAGGTCGGAATTTGCTTTAAGGATTTTAAAATAGGAATATTTAATTGACGACGAGAATTTTCAAAATATCCGATTTTTCGATTTAAATCCATTCCCGATAAAATATATTCAAAACACGAGGTCTTTATATCATCCACCTCTAAAAACAAGTCTCGTCCTCGAGACTTAAATCATTTGCAATCCCAGTCAAGCCCCTCAAAATCCATTTCAATCCTCCCTACATTAGTCAATCAAGTTTTCAGAACTCGAGAGGTGAAATCATCCACCTCTAAGGGCTAACCCCATATTCTCTTCCTATGTTCCATTTTTTCAAAATCAGTTTCAACTATCAATCTCAAGTTATCATCGTGTTCAATGGCAATCATCTCAAAATATCTCAGAATCTCATATATCAAAATAATTAAGCCAAACTATCAAGTTTCATCATGCTAACAAGCATATCAAGGGTGGTATCATACCCATATCGTGCAAGCAAGTCATCACATATCAATAGGCTCAACGCCAATCACATCATATCATCATATATTCTACACAAAATTATCAGTCATATAAGCACAATGGCATAGAGATAAACATCAAAGCACACATCTCAAAACAAGGCACTAGGATATACTCATGACTAGGTCAAGAGGTCAAGGTAATGTCCACACTAGGCTCCACATAAGACGTAGGTAGCTCATCTATAGTATTGTTGTTTGCAGGAGGCTTGATATGTCAAGTAATTACAAATATAAAGATGTAAATAAATGTAAACCAACTCCTGGCCTAAGCAAATAATTACAAGACTTCCTCCCGTTGTAGTGGAAGGGTAGTCAGGATCGATCCACGAGGAGGCGTGTCAGCGGGATCCTAGTAGCCTTGGAAATCTCACGTCTGCGTCGACCAGAAGCCTCGATTTCGACCTTGGGCCTCGATGTCGACCTCGGCTGTCGATGTTCTCTGCAACAGAAGACCTGCAAAGACAAAAACCAGTGGTCGATATCGACTAGTGGGGGTCGATATCGATGTTAGTCCACGAAATCGACTGGCTCAGAAGACTGCCAGTCGATACAGAAGGGTCGATATCGATGTCAGCAAAACTCCGCAGTGATGTTCGTCGTCGACTCAGAAAACTGTCGACGAACTCAGTGGTCGATATCGACGTCTGGGGTCGATATCGATGTCTCCCTGCAGTTTGTTAGTTTCTTGTCGGCAAAGAAAGGCCGAAGATTTAAGAATGGAGAGAGAAGCAATGAACAGAAATAACAGTGGGGGTTTTGGTGAATATAAAATATGTAAAAGCAACTCCTAGGATTAGGGTTTACCACAACGTTAACCAATGCATGCGATGAGATAAATAAGACGGACAATTGCGCTATTTCACCCGAGGGACAAGTTTTCGCCGTACACCAACTCTTAGGATTACTCTTTCAAATAAACCTAATTGTCTCTACCAATTTTATGTTTATAACTCAAGTTGTTAGCATGAATCCCTTTTCTTTCGATTAGGACTAAACATAGAATTGTAGGAGGAGAGATAGACACAACGATATCAACATCAAATACTTACCTCAAGCGCGCATGGCTAACGTCGGGCTCACCCCGACCCTAAGAGCTTTGGGGAACTACTCGCTTCTCATCATGGGATTCATCATTGATTGAAAGGAAGAAACTTGCATTAAAATAAACTCCGAAGCTTTACAACTCAACGTCAACTTTCGCAAACGTCAAACCCTAAAACTTCTCTCTAACTCTAACTCTATTGTCTTTGTCTTGGGTGATTCGATTATTGGATTCTTGGATGATCTAACAAATCAGCCCCTAGGGCTTTATTTATAGGCTACTAGTCCTTGCTATCCGAGGATTGTAACTCCTATCTAAACTAACAACTCTATCCGAACAATTAGGATAGGTCTTTTATTTTGATAAAACTTAAAGGAACTTAAAGGTAAAAGATAAATAACTCTTCAGCTGCCATCTATCTTGAAAGTGTGAGATAAATCCGTGCCTCCTTGAAGATATAGTTCCCATCCGCATTCGAAATCGAGTCTATCTTCTGTCGAGATAAGGGGTCGATATCGACACCAGAGGTCGATATCGAGGTCTTTGTTCCTGCTCGACTTGTTCAGCTCTGGTCGATTTCTATGTTGAGGTCGATATGGGGGTCGATATCGACACTGGGGGTCGATATCTGGGTCTAAGGTCGATATCTACCTCTTCTCAGCTTCACTTGATGTCTATGTTGAGGTCGATATCTATGTTGAAGGTCGATATCTACCCCAGAGGTCGATATCTGGGTCTAGGGTCGATATCTACCTCTTCTCAGCTTCACTTGGCTTCTCCGTTTTGACTCCGTTTTCGCTCGAATTCCTGCATGGTTAGCTTAAAACATGTGCAAACTCTATTTCTTGCATTTTAGCCCATTCTTACACAAGTTTATATTCTTTTGAACCCTTTTCTTTGGAAATCGAATTAAATACGAAGTCAAAAGATGCAATAAAAGAAGGTGCAAATGTGTACATCAAAACACCCCATACTTAGACTTGCTTGTCCTCAAGCAATAACCAAGCAATAACCAACACCTACAACACATCCTTCAAGTCTTCGCCTTTGTCAAAAGCAACATCATAAGCGGTAGCAAAGTAAAGCAAGTGAATTTAACGTCATAGCACATATTTTGGCGATCCATAGGCATATGCAAATTTAATCCAACCTCACAGGGATAATGTGTTTGCACTCAACTCTCATGTGTTTAGGCTATGAAGATCAACTCTCAACTCAATTCCATATACACTCTCATAAACATTGCAATTTATAAAAATCCACTTCGCAACCAATTATGAAAATGCAATAAGAATCATCAGGAGGACTTTCGCTCAATGGAAGACTTCATAGAAGACTCCATTCGGCGGGGTTGTAATGGGGCTTGGTAAGAAATAAAGGGTATGGAATTATTTGGCTATGTGGTGCTTTTCAAATTCGGGAATCAAGACTCCTAAATCTCAACACTTGCATTACCCAAACCATACTCTTCAATATAATGCTCTTAAAGATGCCTTCCATCAACCCTTCTTCCAAGTTCTAATACACCTCTCAAAAATATAACATTCGTATGAATAAAACTTAAGGATTTTGGCTCATGCACTTTATATATATATATTTTTTCGGATTTTTTTTTATTTTTTTTATTTTTTTTTTCGAATTGAAATAACTATGTGCATTTATATGGTGAGCCAAAACATCCTTTTACAAAATGTGACAAAATGTAAATATGTGCCATCCTATAATTTCCTTGCTTACAACTAGACATTATGCTCTATTCTTTCCACAAGGGATTAGTCCAACCAATCTAAGTCTCAATTCCCAAATGGGGGTCAGGCTCAATTTGGCTAGGGATAATTTTGTGGAGTTTGCAATTCAGGCTCAGGCTAATGTTCTGGCTTCAAGCAGGGATAATGCAGGGTAGGTAAAGAGAGGATAAAACTGGGTTAAAAGATGCCTCCATCATTTAATTCTCGTAAACATAAACATATATATGCATTGGTTTTGAATAACTATCACAATATTTAGAGATGCATAGGAAGAGTAAATTCACTCAAGAAAGCGGAGGGATTTTTGATGTTCTCCCTATAGGTCAAAATTCTCACAAGGACAATTTTTGTTGGATTTGCTTTTTAGCCTAGGATCATATGTGCTCAATTTCATCACAAGTTCACAATCTACATAAAAAATTTTAAAGACTTAGGCTAAACCATCCAAATATGCCATAGGGTTTACATGATCAAGTCAGCTATTGAGTTTTCATCATAGGACATCTAAGTAGGGTTTAAAGAAAAATAAACTTAAAAATAAACATGCATTTTTTTGTATTTTTGACATTTTTCTATTTTTTTTTTGGATTTTTGACATTTTATAAAAGTAAAACTAAGAACAAAAATTTAAACATGAATGCAATGCGAAGAAGAAACCAAGTTATGACCATAAGACATGTCTTTCCCCCACCCCATACTTAAAATATACAGTGTCCTCACTGTATAAAAAAAAACAAGGGTAGAGAGAGACTTACAGTGCAACCTGCGGATTCAGGTTGATTTCAGGTGAGGTCGATGCCAGAAGTCGATATCTAGGTCAGTGGTCGATGTCGACTGCATCTGTCGAAGTCGAGGGAGAGGATGAAGACAAGGGCTGCCTGATTGGGGTCGATATCGAGTATAATGGTCGATATCGACCTCTCTTTTTCGCTCCTGAGTCCTCGATGTCGACTCCAGGAGGTGGCTTGACCCTGAGGGGTCGATTTCGACTGGCCTGGTCGATTTTGACTGCCTCTGCAGAAGCTTCTTTTCCTCTTCGTCGTTCCTTTTGCTTGATAACCTGAAATCTTGTTAGAAATATAGATAAAGCACGAATTATCTCAGTTTTACAAGTTCAAAACAGCCAAAAATTTAAATCCTAAAAACCATCTATGCGAAATTTAAATGTTTTATGTACATGCTCTAGATTTTTTAAGTCGCTAGGCCGACTTCTCCGTCAATGCTTCATGACCCTTTTTTGTAAGGACCCTTTGAGCTTGAGCCTTCTCCTGGATCATCTAGGTCCTTTTGATAGCATCTAAGTTCGGCGACCAAGGCTTCTTTGATGTTAGGTTCTTCCTTGGGCGCTTTTCTTCTCTTTCTTGACCTAACTTTAGCAATATAGGCAAACCATGGAGCTTTGACCCTCTCTTTAGTAGAACTATCAATAATCGGCTTAATTGATTTATCAATAATGGACGGAGGAGGGTTAAGATTCATACCTGGGCTTACCTGTTTGGGCCCGAAACTGAAATCTTCGGGCTGAGGGGTGGTCGATTTCGACCAAGGAGGGTCGATTTCGAGTGCGATGGTCGATACCGACATGTGGGGGTCGATATCGACCTCCGTGACCCCATACTTAAGCTCCTGGCAGCGATCTGGCATTCTCGATTTCGACCAAGGGGGGTCGATTTCGATGCTTTTAGTCGATATCGACTGGTTCCAGTCGATGTCGACCCTGCTTGCTGTTTCCGTCCTCGCCAACAAGAATTTTCTAAGCTTTTCTTTGGCCGGCGAGAGGACTACTTGCTCCAGGTGCTTTGTTTCGCTCATGGTTGGGTTGAAAGAGAATTCTATCACTTCGTTCCCTATAGTAAAGGTTAGTAATCCTCGACGTACATTGATATTGGCATCAGCAGTAGCTAAGAAAGGCCTACCAAGTATAATAGGCACTACAGGATCTTCAGGCATCTCCAATACAATGAAATCAGTAGGTACAAAGAACTTACCTACCTTTACCGGAACGTCATCAACTATACCTGTGGGTCTGACGAATGAGTTGTCAGCCATATAAAGCTTCATGTCCACAGGTTCCAGGGCACCAATGTTTACCTTCTGCCAAATAGAGAGAGGCATGAGACTTACACTTGCCCCTAGGTCACATAGGGCTTTATAGCGATGTTGGCCAAGTCCCACGGTGATTGCAAACTTCCCTGGATCACTCTTCTTCTCAGGGAAGTCCATCTTTGAGCACTCCTCTGCGATCTCTGCCATGGACCTCTTCTTGCTCAGGATGTCTTTGAGGAATCGCACATAGGCGGGCATCTCGCTTAGGGCTTCAGTAAGAGGGATAGTAACGTTGAGTCCTTGAAGTATCTTTATGAAGCGCCTAAACTTGCCTTTGGTGGGATCCTCCAATGCTTTGGAAGGGAATGGCAACGTCTTCTTTGGTGGAGGGGCCAAAACGGTGGTCGGAGGGGCCTGTTGGACATCGACATCGACTGGAATGTGGTCGATATCGACTGGAATGGTCGATTTCGACCTCTGTTGAGGCACTGATGGCTCTGCAGTGTCACCGACATCGACCAGGGTGTCGAAGTGGTGGTCGATATCGACCTCTGGATCGACATCGACTGGTCTGTCGACGTCGACTGGGTCTGCTGCTTTCTCCTCCGTCTCCGTCCGTGGCTTTTGTACTTTGGTGCCACTCCTTAATTGTATGGCTGCGACATGGCCCGTCCCGGATTGTCCCTTAGGATTTGTGGTGGGTTGCCCAGGGAGTGTTCCGGACGGCCTAGGGATTTGTGCCGCCAATTGACCCAGTTGGGTCTCTACGTTCTTCTTCCAAATATCCATCTCTCCAATCCTTGTGGTAAGGTGATTGAGTTGAGAATGGATGGCATTGTTGGATTGATCATTCTTGGCTTGGTTCCGCCTTATTTCATCCAGTACTAGTTGAAGATCATCCTTCTTTTGGTCTCTCTCCGGGTGCCCAGGAGCTCTATAAGGCGGAGGGTCCCTAGGGTTGACCTGGTTCCTTTGTGGTTGATGGAACCTTTGGTCTCCCCAATATTGGTTGTTGGGGCCCCTCATGTAGCGCGCCTCTTGGTGAGTCTCCGCTAGGTGTACTTGTTCGGCATGTGGGCATTCGATGGTGGTGTGCCGCTGCGATCCGCATTCGATGCAATCTTGGTTCGCTGAAAGGAACCTCACTTGCTTTTGGAGCTTTCTAAGTTGATCTCTATGGAATTGCTCCTTCACGTCCGGATCGATTACATTGGAGGGTTCATATAAGGGCATAGATGGGGCAGGCCTCGATGATGATGATGTGTCGGAAGCCTCAGGAGTCCCATATGTGTTGTCGAACTCCACCAACCTCTCTATGGTCTCCCAAGCCTCTTGTGGGGCGAGTTCAAGGTAGCCATAGGCGGTGTAGGTGTTGATCCTCTCCTTTGTCGCAGCGTCAAGAGCATTGTATATGATCTCCTGAATTACATATGGTGGTTGGCCATGCGTCGGGCATGATCGTAGGAGGTCCTTGAACCTTTCCCAAACAGTCGCCAGAGCTTCACCAGGCTTTTGTTTGAAAGCCGTGATTTTCTGTCGGATCAACGCCGTCTTAGAAGGAGGAAAGAACTTGTTGAGAAACGCGTCCTTGACTTCATTCCATGTGCGGAGTGATCTTGGGGCTAAGCTTTCCAACCACTGCAATGCTTTACCTGTAAGAGACCATCGAAAGGCTTTTAGTTGGACATACTCAAGACTTCGTCCATCAGCAATAGTATCACAAAGGTCTAAGAAGGTAGAAATATGTGCCATAGGGCATTCGTTAGGTTTTCCTTCATATTGGTGCCTTCTAATCTCAGTTAAGAAGTTAGGTTTTATTTCAAAATTAGAGGCAGGGATAAGAATTGCCGATTCAGGCACTGTGAGAGCGGGGTGCATATATTGCTTGGCATTCCTAGGGAGGGCATTGATTTGGGCTTCTATTTGCCTCCGGCCTTCCTCCTCCCTATCTGCACGCTCCTTAAGTGCCGCCTCTCTAGTCGTTAGGTCCTCAACCTGCCTTCTTAGTTGTTCAATAAGTTCTGCTTGGTTCGCGTTTTCCGCCATGATTCTTTGAGCTTGGGCCCTTAGATGGAAATAACGCTCAGGGTCGTCTACTCCTTCAAATTCAGGTGGGCGATCAGCGCGTCGCATACACCTGCAAGACCAAACTAGAAAAAGACGTGAGATAGACTACTAGGGCGCGATTGATTGCCTCCCCGGCAACGGCGCCAATTTGTTGTTGCAGGAGGATGGATATGTCAAGTAATTACAAATATAAAGATGTAAATAAATGTAAACCAACTCCTGGCCTAAGCAAATAATTACAAGACTTCCTCCCGTTGTAGTGGAAGGGTAGTCAGGATCGATCCACGAGGAGGCGTGTCAGCGGGATCCTAGTAGCCTTGGAAATCTCACGTCTGCGTCGACCAGAAGCCTCGATTTCGACCTTGGGCCTCGATGTCGACCTCGGCTGTCGATGTTCTCTGCAACAGAAGACCTGCAAAGACAAAAACCAGTGGTCGATATCGACTAGTGGGGGTCGATATCGATGTTAGTCCACGAAATCGACTGGCTCAGAAGACTGCCAGTCGATACAGAAGGGTCGATATCGATGTCAGCAAAACTCCACAGCGATGTTCGTCGTCGACTCAGAAAACTGTCGACGAACTCAGTGGTCGATATCGACGTCTGGGGTCGATATCGATGTCTCCCTGCAGTTTGTTAGTTTCTTGTCGGCAAAGAAAGGCCGAAGATTTAAGAATGGAGAGAGAAGCAATGAACAGAAATAACAGTGGGGGTTTTGGTGAATATAAAATATGTAAAAGCAACTCCTAGGATTAGGGTTTACCACAACGTTAACCAATGCATGCGATGAGATAAATAAGACGGACAATTGCGCTATTTCACCCGAGGGACAAGCTTTCGCCGTACACCAACTCTTAGGATTACTCTTTCAAATAAACCTAATTGTCTCTACCAATTTTATGTTTATAACTCAAGTTGTTAGCATGAATCCCTTTTCTTTCGATTAGGACTAAACATAGAATTGTAGGAGGAGAGATAGACACAACGATATCAACATCAAATACTTACCTCAAGCGCGCATGGCTAACGTCGGGCTCACCCCGACCCTAAGAGCTTTGGGGAACTACTCGCTTCTCATCATGGGATTCATCATTGATTGAAAGGAAGAAACTTGCATTAAAATAAACTCCGAAGCTTTACAACTCAACGTCAACTTTCGCAAACGTCAAACCCTAAAACTTCTCTCTAACTCTAACTCTATTGTCTTTGTCTTGGGTGATTCGATTATTGGATTCTTGGATGATCTAACAAATCAGCCCCTAGGGCTTTATTTATAGGCTACTAATCCTTGCTATCCGAGGATTGTAACTCCTATCTAAACTAACAACTCTATCCGAACAATTAGGATAGGTCTTTTATTTTGATAAAACTTAAAGGAACTTAAAGGTAAAAGATAAATAACTCTTCAGCTGCCATCTATCTTGAAAGTGTGAGATAAATCCGTGCCTCCTTGAAGATATAGTTCCCATCCGCATTCGAAATCGAGTCTATCTTCTGTCGAGATAAGGGGTCGATATCGACACCAGAGGTCGATATCGAGGTCTTTGTTCCTGCTCGACTTGTTCAGCTCTGGTCGATTTCTATGTTGAGGTCGATATGGGGGTCGATATCGACACTGGGGGTCGATATCTGGGTCTAAGGTCGATATCTACCTCTTCTCAGCTTCACTTGATGTCTATGTTGAGGTCGATATCTATGTTGAAGGTCGATATCTACCCCAGAGGTCGATATCTGGGTCTAGGGTCGATATCTACCTCTTCTCAGCTTCACTTGGCTTCTCCGTTTTGACTCCGTTTTCGCTCGAATTCCTGCATGGTTAGCTTAAAACATGTGCAAACTCTATTTCTTGCATTTTAGCCCATTCTTACACAAGTTTATATTCTTTTGAACCCTTTTCTTTGGAAATCGAATTAAATACGAAGTCAAAAGATGCAATAAAAGAAGGTGCAAATGTGTACATCAAGTATCTCTATATCTAGGCCGAATAGTCTCCTCAGCTAGTCTCGAAACAGGCCAAGTCTCCTGGATAGCGACGAAGTGCGCCTCTCACTTAACCCTCAGCCTCAAATCCTAGGACCGGTGGGTTATGGGCCCACCACACTACCAATGCGCCGCTCTAGTGCAAACCAGCTGACCGCTCTCTTTTCCATGTCGGCGTTCGTCAAAAGTAGCGCAGAGGATTCTAAGCTAACGGGGATAGGGAAGAGATAAAAGGGGACAACCCAAATTCCCTATAGAACCACACGCGAACCAAACTGACGATGACAAGACGAAAGACAAGGTTCCAACCCAAGAATGACAATGGTGCCCTTATGGAATTCTAAGAGGTTATAATTGAAGTAAGAAAAACACATATCAATTATAAAGCATACTAGTCAAATCAATGGACACTAACATGTACCTATCTCAATGAATAACGACAACAGATATTGG
Organism: Persicaria maculosa; assembly: GCA_963922045.1. NCBI lineage: Eukaryota > Viridiplantae > Streptophyta > Magnoliopsida > Caryophyllales > Polygonaceae > Persicaria > Persicaria maculosa. Next base: position 24,089,068 of record OY998266.1, read on the forward strand.
TAACACAGAACATAATCGAGTTCTGCACAGACGTACATACGAGACAATCTAGCAACCTATCATTCCTCATGTAATAGACGAGCTTGGCACATTAAGAAACAAGTATGCACAAATTCAAAAATAGACATGTGCGGCACAAAGCGATGCAAAAACCTAGTAAACATCACAGGGTATCACATGCACAGTTGATCAATCATGTCGGGTACACACATAGGCAGATCATAACAATGTGGAGTCAAATGCAAGCATGTTGAGATATTTCATACTAATAAGCTAAATTTCATAAAAAGGACATATGAAGGCGGTATAGCAATCTATCACAGCATACAACAACGATATTTGCATGACAGGATAAGTACGGCATGAAATCATACAATGAGCTATAATTGGAAAGCATGTCCTACATGATACCAGTAACTTACGACAAGGCGTAAATACAAACAAAGATGATTACTGAGGAATAAGTTCAACACCAAAAATCATATTTCATGTATATGTGCATTTATCATGTCGTAGTGTATAAACATGCAATGTGGAACCCAATTACTAATTAACACATGACTCGCAAATATATGAGCTCAACAAGACAAGCATGGATCGACGATATATTCTAAGCAAAATTATAATGTGTGAACCTGGGTAGGATTTTAACTATAATAGGGGATCCGTAGTCGGACGAGGTACAAGCTACTAGAATACAATAAGCATCACAAGAGCATCATATGGTAAGAACAACAATTTATATGAGACGCACACATAGGCATGTCATTAGTCCTATTAAGCATGATACAAGGTTATTAAAGCATAGCATGACAACTAGATTAGCAACATCTAACATTCTTAGATAGTCATAAGATCGTATAAGGGGACATAGCAAGGCTATCACAACCTATGTCAAGAGTAGCTGAATGATGATACAAATTGAGCACGTGATTGTACAAGTCATATCTCTAAAAGAATAGATCTTACACAATACTAATAGTACATGACAAGTGTTAGATATGTGAAAATAAGATGCATCGAGTAACTTCACATAATAGCATGGTGAGTCATAGAAGCTCAAGCAAGACTACTGTCGCAACCAATCATTAATGTACATAAAAGCGACACGAGCAAGTGTGACAGGTGAATCACGTGCATGTCATAATGCAAAACAGGATGATGCTTCTAAGGGGTCATGCTTCTAAGGGGTCATGCTACAAGAGAACAATACACTACATTTATGTATATAAAGGTAATCATGCGAGTGTCTTGTAACTATCGTGGTGTATGTGTTCATGCAAAGGTCGAGGTCTCCACACATGTAAAAGTGTTTTCTCTAGCAAGGGGTATAACAAGGGATGAAATATATCATAGTCATATCAAAGTCATCAGAGCATAAGATCGAAGATGACAAGATTATCATCTAAGGTGCTACTAGATATTAAAGATGCAGGGAATCAACATAACATCATGGATGCAATATTTGCGTACTTAAAACGAGACAATCTGGACACATATTCTCATGATGAGTTGCATTTTAGAAGACATATGTCCTATACTAATAGTACACGTGGAATCTAAATACAATATGGTGTGTTAGCATGCAAGGTGTCAAACTATTCATTCAAAAAAACATATAAGAATGTCATGGGGTATGAAGGAACAACATCGAGTGATGAGATGATAGGCATGGTACTAATTGATGATCACATAAGGCTTAACGTGCGTCGAAATACACACTAATGCTATAATTGTGTCCATCAAGCTTAAACAATCAAAAGAATCGCATAGTGGAGACATAAGGAAGAATGAAAACACTATCAAGAACCTATTTCAAGAAAGAGCATACCATAATGCAAGTAGGACATGAATTTACGCAAGCCACAAGTCATGGTCCCTACATGATATAAATAACACGATGAGAGGTGCAGATATGCAGCATATGATACATGTACATTTAACAACTACCACGAATATATACAAGAAATCAAACCAATCATAAGGCAACCATATGGGAACAAGAAAGAACTATAGCGGGGGACAACACGAGCCTAAGATAGCGTGACTTTATATCATAATGCAAGCCACAAGTCATGGTCCCTACATGATATAAATAACACGATGAGAGGTGCAGATATGCAGCATATGATACATGTACATTTAACAACTACCACGAATATATACAAGAAATCAAACCGATCATAAGGCAACCATATGGGAACAAGAAAGAAATATAGCGGGGGACAACACGAGCCTAAGATAGCGGGGATGAAATATATCATAGTCATATCAAAGTCATCAGAGCATAAGATCGATGATGACAAGATTATCATCTAAGGTGCTACTAGATATTAAGATGCAGGGAATCAACATAACATCATGGATGCAATATTTGCGTACTTAAAACGAGACAATCTGGACACATATTCTCATGATGAGTTGCATTTTAGAAGACATATGTCCTATACTAATAGTACACGTGGAATCTAAATACAATATGGTGTGTTAGCATGCAAGGTGTCAAACTATTCATTCAAAAAAACATATAAGAATGTCATGGGGTATGAAAGAACAACATCGAGTGATGAGATGATAGGCATGGTACTAATTGATGATCACATAAGGCTTAACGTGCGTCGAAATACACACTAATGCTATAATTGTGTCCATCAAGCTTAAACAATCAAAAGAATCGCATAGTGGAGACATAAGGAAGAATGAAAACACTATCAAGAACCTATTTCAAGAAAGAGCATACCATAATGCAAGTAGGACATGAATTTACGCAAGCCACAAGTCATGGTCCCTACATGATATAAATAACACGATGAGAGGTGCAGATATGCAGCATATGATACATGTACATTTAACAACTACCACGAATATATACAAGAAATCAAACCAATCATAAGGCAACCATATGGGAACAAGAAAGAAATATAGCGGGGGACAACACGAGCCTAAGATAGCGTGACTTTACATGGATATACAGGTACATGAGCATAAATCAATAAATAACTGAACAGTGCATACATTAAACACAGTAATGTATTAAGTCATGTGAATAGAGATAGGGCTACCATTATAACCAAACAGAGATTTCCAAGGGCAACATCGACTCATCCCCACTGACTCCATAACCCATTCTAAAAAGAAGCCTAGTTGTTTTTTAGAAATACAATATATTTTTGTGTGGACACCAACCATAAAGATGACCTTCGAACGAATTTCCCCGAGTGAATCAAGGACGTCAAAAGACTCTTGGTACAAAGGATGACACCTGACAGATTTTGAAGAGTCACTCATAAAGACGTCTTTTTGTGTTGTACTTCCTCAAGGCAGTAACTTTCTAACATAAATATACTAAGTCGCAACGAGTTAGCCCCATAAGGTTTGGAACGTAGACGACCAACATGAAAGGAACTAAGAAGGAACCAGGGCGGCAAGGTAAAGGGAGAGTATTGAAGAGAGACAAGGAGTTGTCATAGCAATTTATCAGGGTTCTCCGGGATCACAAAGAAAAAATTTACCAAGAAATCCAAGGAGGTCAATTAAAAGGTCAGCTTGTTCTCCCATCGAATCTCCCAATTCACAAGTTAGCTCAATTATAGAGTCTCTTCCCTTCGAGAGGAGAAAACCCTTCAATCAAGACTCAAAGCCTACATTTTAAAGATCATTTCTATTTCCATCACTATGTGAGTGGTATCTATTCATTAATTCACACATTCTAGTCAACTTGCATACACATGGCTCTCTTTTCGAAATGATTTCACATAAGGGAGCAATATCATCATAGTTAATCATGTAGAGCATGTAAAACATCAAATAAATCGATCATGGGACAATATCATGCCCAAATATCTCAAATAAGTATATAAGCAAGGCATTTTGTGATCCCTACAAGTATTCCATAGCGTCCCCATGAAATACTTATATAAGTATCACAAAATCATCACAATATTCTCACTAGGTCTTACCAAGTACTTTACAAGCGTCCCTGTAAAATACTTGGGTCGACTCTGTGAAAACATTATCAGGCAAACACTTCTAAGCATTTCTATTAACTCAATCATGAAGTCTCATAGTCAGAATATCATGACTCTCATATCAACAAACATAAATCTCAGTTCTCAAAATCATAAGCTTTTTCATCAACTAGAGTAAGGTTCTCAAGCCTGAACTCATAAGCTTCCAACTAACCAGTACGAAACATCAACGACAACCACGTAACTTCTCATAATCTCATCTCATTTCCACATCAAACCAAGGGCTAAAAGGCACTCAATAATTGCTATCATAGGTGATATTAATAACAAATAAGTACGCATAAGCCAAACACATCAGGAATGTAGTAATTATCCCACCCAAGTCATCAAGTACCATAAATTATAAGCGCACAACAAGATCAACGCATGTTATACGAATCACGTCAGACGTCATAACGAGAGAAAATCATTTAAACCAATATTATACCAAGTCATCAAGGGTAACACACATGAATCATCAAACTCCTCCCCCAAATTTACCTATCTCCAAAATAAAGTGTATAGATTACCCCAACCAGATGTTCCATATACCCTCTATGCTTACGAAAACAGCACTCAACACGGAACAATCAACAATAATTAATCTGTTCCACTTTGAGGGGGATCGTCCTCGGGCCCAGTTTATATACCATAGAAGCTAACTAGAAGCTATCCTTCGAGGGATAACTGACCTGAGGAGGCAACTACCGCTCAGTCTCTACTTTTTAACCCCCTACTCCAACCACCACGGTGCAAACTCTTCGAGTCTTTCAGGTCCTCTGTAAAATATAAGCTAGGGTTAGCCTACCAATCCCGAGTCTACATCCATAGGGATGGTCTACCGCCTTTCTACCCACACGTTTACCCCATTCCATTTTCTCACCTTAAGTTAGGTTCATTAAATTAATTTTGCCCTTCTTCGAAACCTTTCAAAAATCCTTTGAAATTCATGAGTGGTTTTCCAAAACATACACTCAACCCTTTTGTATCCGAATTGCACAACCTCGTTCGGATCTGGCAATCCAAGTACGGGCTAAGGTATCAAACCCCAAAAGTTAGTCTTCGAAAAAGGGGATTTCAACTCCAAAATACGCGAAGGGTCGTTGGGTACCCAGAACATGTCCTATTTGACTAAGTTGCTCAAAACTAATTGATGTCCAAAACAGAATAAGCAGAAATACGCATACAACTTACCACGGCATGGCCGGGTCAAAACCAAGTAATCGAGGATAAACATCCCAGTATATAAAGTCTAGCGAAAGTCAGACTCTCGGTTGATAGTGCACCAAAAGGATAAACCCGCCATGGAGCATAGAGCAATCAATGATCTGCAATCATACCTTAAAAATAATATAGGGAATGGGATCAGAATGAGGCTAACACACGGGACTCGGTCCCACTGCGATCACATCATATACGCTTTACCTAAATAAAGATGCTTCTAATGCATGACATGAATATTAACACTCATGCATGCTAGCAGATATATAATATGCAGAAAAACTATAAATGCGCCCAAAGAATGTCAAGCGGCATATCCCAATCTCTTATGAATCCATGCCTCAGCTGGGACGGGATATGTCCGTGCCTCAATTGGGGCCGAAATATATGTAACAACATCATCCATACCTACATCGAAGTTGGAGTACATATATATGAATAGAATTGTCCCAACCTACATTGGGGTTGGGATCCACACCTACTTTGAGGTGGGATGTAAAATATGCTCACACTCTCAGGGACTCAAACAGGACCAACCCGATGGGACCGAGCTGTCCTATGACCCTAGTAAAACTCTAATGACTCACAGATAGTGGTCGTTCTGTTTCCAAGCGCATAAAGTAAACAGATGCTCAATCATTTAGTGCAACCTAAGAAGGATACTACGTGATCATGCTTTTATGCATATGCAAACACCTAGTATATCATATGACTACATGCATGCGAGAATCAATCTGAGTAAGCTCCCGAAGGAACTTACCTGGAGAAACACAAAATCCAAGCAATAAGCAGCAAGCAATATCCAACCAAATCATAAATTGTCTAATAAGCACACAAATGTATAAGTCTATGTCTAATTCACATAAGGCGCCACTAACTAACACATACAAATTCACATAATCGTGGAACATCGCCACCCAACAGTTCATCAAAATCATCATATGTTATTTCAACATATGTTCATGCATTCGCTCATCGCCTTATTAATTCAAGCATCTCATAATATTCCATTTCACACGTCTCATCTCAGATAAATCTCATATGTCATCGCATATAGTATGTCCATAGCTCATATTATCATATAATATTTCAGTAATCATGTATCATTACCTCACATCATAAATTTATACATTCATCAACATATCATACTTTCATGGTTAAGTACATATCCATAATCATGCTGCTCAATCATATAATGTGACATCATGCTTTCATATGTCAAGACATCATAATCTCATATTTAAGGAAACATATCAAAATTTCATCCCATAATTCATACTTAACAATTATATCAATATCATAACACCTCATAACATGCTTATTAGATTAAGATCTCATCATAGATCATATACCATATCATATCATAGCAATATCAACATATCATTATTTAGACTCTCACAAGTGATCAAGTTATTCATCAAGTTTAGGCAAAGTAAGTTATCTTCCCAAGATTTCCCACCAACCTTTTAAAAATCGCAAGTTAGATCAATCATCATTCAAAATAGTTTCTCAAATCATACTTGGCCCAAAATCCATTTATAAACATTACTCTTTAATCAACTAATTTTTACTAGAGCAAATCCGTCAAGGTTATGACATTTCCAAAAAAAACTCTTTTAAATTTATTAAATCAATTTCCAACCCTTTGAAGACATTTTCCGAATGCCCCATTCAAATTGAAGTCGAAATAATATATTTTAAATCCTACAATTTTAAAAGTCATAATTTCATATAATATATACTCAATTTATTTAATAATATATTATTTGATAATACACATATAAAAGTAAGTTTTAAACTTAATATACATATTATATATATATTACCATCAAAATTAGGCCCAAGCGAAAGCGCAAACCTTATGCCAAAATCGAATCCTGCTCAATACACCAATAACCCAAAGCCTTTAATCTAATTTTTTATTTAAATAAAACCAAACAGCCCTTTAAATATAAATAGAACACCTGAACCGGTTCAATTAAAACAAAACAAAACTCACCCAGCCATCACTGTTCATCCGTCTTCCTCAGTCTCCCTCCGCTCGCTCCCATTGGCTCTCGCTCTCATTTCTCTCTCCCTCTCTCAGACTCACCCTCTCTGACCCACCTTAAGCCCAAAAACAAGGATGGACCAAAACCAAAGAGAAGATAAAGGAAGGAAGCTCGCCAGGGTTCGATCGATGTTGTTAGAGATTTCGATGGGCTCGCCGGAGTTCGATTTGGCTCGTCGATGACTCGGGGATTTCTCCTCGGACTGGGTGGAAGAGTTCGGTTAAAAAGGTGAAGCTTTATTAGGTTTAAGAGAAAAAGAAGGAGGGAGAGTGCTTACCAAGCTCAAGCATGAAACAGGAAAAGAAAATGAAGGGGAGTGGCTCGGCGTCGTGGCTCAGGGTTCGTCCTCCGCCGTCGGGGAGCTGCTATTGTTTCTCGGGAACAAAGGAGAAAGAAGGGGGGCTGTGTTTTCTCGGGCTGCTCATGGACGAAAATAGAGGGGAGAAGGAGCTTGCGGCTCTGGCACTGATGGGGACGAATGATGACGACGATGATGGCTGCTCTCGGGTTGTGCTCGGTGGGAGCTAAGAGCTGCGCTCAGTGGCTCAATAGGGCATAAAAGAAGGGGAAGAAGGTTCTCCGGTTGGGTTTTGGACAGATGATGTGCGCGCATATTGCCATATTTTTTTTGCACATATGAATTCATTTTGTTGTCTTTTGCATGCACATTAATGGAAAAACATGGGAATAGTGTAGTTTATGCTTAAATGTCAAATATATGGGTTTGCACGAGTTTCCATGTGATTTCGCAGAAAACAGGATGAAAATGGATGAATTCAGAAGAGCGGAAAAGGAACTCGAAGTCTTCTGAAGAGGTCGAAATCGACTGAAGACCTCGACATCGAGTACATCGAGACATAGGAATCGAGCAGAAAGGAAACAGAGCATATCGACACAGAAGAGGTCGATATCGACGTCTGGAGGTCGATATCGATGCTGCCAGATCGACCAAGTTGATAGAAGTCGAGTAGGAGAAGGAGAAGCTCGAGATAAGATTTTGGAGGGGTCGATATCGAGTGGAAGGGTCGATATCGACCATGCCAGCAGAGGAATTCGACTCCGATTTTGATAGAATTATATCCAATACTTGCAATACCTATCCAAAGGTCGAGATTTCCTATCATCACCATCAGGTTTATCATGAGGAGGCTGATTTCACCATGAAGTTTTAGCTTTTACTTTTTATTTATTTATTTATTTATCATAGAGAATAAAGATAAGGTTTCGAGTCCTTATCGTCATCTACAAATAGAAGCCAATAGGGCTGAGTTTAGGTATTCGATTCATTATTCAATATTCAGAGATTCCGAATTCAGTTGTAATAGAGAGAGAGAGTGGCCGAGTGGAGTTGTAAAGCGAGAGCGGAGTGGCTTGTTCGGTTGTACTTTCTTTTGGAGTTTTAATTCAAAGTAGCTTTCTTTCAATAACAATGATGATGATGTGCATGATGAGGAGCGAGTAGTCAACCCACTTCTAGGGTCGGGGTGAGCCCGACGATAGCAATGTGAGGTAAGTGCATCAAAGGTATGACTTTTATGCGATTCCGTCTTCTACCACATGCATGATCCTTCGCGAAAGTTAGGGAGATTCATTATTTGCATTATTGAAGCGAGAGCCACTCATATTGCGAACTTGAATTACTCATAAATTGGATAGTAACTCTTAGGAATTATGCGAGAGCCTCTAATCACCTAAGTGTTGATAACGAAAGTTATTTGACGGAAAGACGTAAAAGTTCATATTTTTAGCATGAAACTTGCATTGTAATCGTTGTGGCATAAAACCCCGACTTTGGAAGCTTTTTAATTAATTGAATTCTTCATAAAAGTCTTAGTTTTGCTTCTGTTCATCTTCCCTCTCCATTCTATTTTCTGCGGATCCTTTTCCGACAAATTGGTTACAAAAACAGTTTCTGTGACAAGCATCGAAATCGACCTTAAGGGTCGATATCGAGTACTAACATCGATATCGAGGTCTCTGCTCGACGTCGACTTGCTGTTTTGTCTTGTGCAGGAACTGCGCTAGGAAATCGACCAGAACTAAGGTCGATATCGACCAGTATACTCGATATCGAGTGTCTGTTGAGGTCGAAAGCATTGATCGTGAGTACAACAAGGGAAGCGCTGACCTACCTCCTCGTGGATTCGATCCTGAATTACCCTACTATTACAAGGGAGGGGATTCTTGTATTATTTGTTTGGGACCGGGAGATAGTCTAGTTGTGCTTTATTTTATTCTCCTATTTTACATACACCACCCCGCAACCCCCGTAGCGAACAAATTGGCGCCGTTGCCGGGGAGGCAATCAATCGCCACCTAAGTTAATCATGATCTTTTTCTAAGCTTATTTTGCAGGTTTATGCGACGTTCTGATCGCGGACCTATCCTGGAACCAATTGACGAGCCTGAACGTTTCTACCATCTTAGCAACAAAGCAATTCGCATCATGGCTGACAACGAGACGCAGGCTGAGATCATAGAGCGGTTGAGAAAGGAAATCGAGGACCACAATGTTACAATCGCTGCTGAAAGGGCCGCTGCTGCTGCTGAGCGAGCCCGTGCTGATAGGGAGGAGGATGCGCGCAGACAAGCCCAAGAGCGGCTAAATCAGTATCCACAGACGGCGATGCAATACATGCATCCGCCTCTTCATGTTCCTGAATCTGCCATTATAATTCCTCACTCCAATTATGAACTGAAAATTAACTTCCTATCTGAGATTAAAAGAAATACTTTTGAAGGAAGACATAATGAATGCCCCCTGCAACACATCTCTACTTTTATGGATTTATGTGAAACAGTTGCTGATGGAGTAAACTTAGAGTATGTGCGACTAAAATCTTTTCGATGGTCTTTGGCAGGAAAGGCATTACAATGGCTTGAAAGTTTAGCTCCACGATCGCTAAGGACATGGGCGGAGGTGAAAGATGCATTCTTGAACAAGTTCTTCCCACCTTCTAAAACGGCGATGCTACGACAAAGGATCACGGCTTTCAAACAAAAGCCAGGTGAAACCCTAGCACAAGCGTGGGAGCGCTTCAAAGACTTGCTGAGATCATGCCCGACGCATGGGCAACTTCCATATGTCATCCAAGAGATCTTTTATAACGCCCTTGATGCGCCGAATAAGGAGAGGATCAATTCATATACCTCCTATCGGTACATTGAGCTTACACCAACGGAGGCATGGGAGACCATTGAGAGGCTTGTGAACTTTGACAACACCTATGGGGCTGCTGCGGCCTATGATGCAAGGCCTGCCCCATCTATGCCACTATATGAGCCTCCAAGGGAGATAGATCCTGAAGTACGGCAACAATTCCATAACGATCAAACACGCCGCCTTCAAAAGCAAGTAAGGTTCCTGAGCAACAATCAACCTTGTCAGGAGTGTGGTTCAATAAGGCATAACACCAGTGCCTGTCCACATACTGAGCAAGTATCCATGGCGGAACAACATGAGGAGGTCAAATGGACGAGAGGCCCTTATGGAGGGGGCAATCAACAAAATTAGGGTGATCAAAGGTTCTATCAAAGGGATCCCCCAACCTATAGGGCACCAGGGCACCCTGAGCGGGAGACTAAGAAAGATGACCTGCAAATCATCCTTGATGAGATGCGGAGGAACCACGCTGAGTTCAAACAAGCCAATAACTCCGTCCATACTCAGCTGCAGGGCATAAATTCTAGACTTGGGGAGATCGACGTTTGGAAGCGCAACATGGAGACTCAATTGAGTCAATTGGCGGAAGCAATGCCCAAAGCGTCCGGATCACTCCCTGGATCCACTGTGCCCAACCAAAAAGGCAAAACCACAGGTCATATCGCGGCAGTAAACCTAAGGAGTGGGCGTCAATTACAAACGCCCGAGCAAAAAGTGGAGGAGAAGGAGCCAGAACAGACGTCGATATCGACCCCCCCTGTCGATATCGACCAAAGTGACATCGATGTCGACCCTCCTGTCGATGTCAACCCTAATTCTGCGTCACCACAGAAATCGACTCTTCCAGTCGATATCGACCCCACTGCTGCCGATATCGACCTCACTACAGCCGCAGGAAAGAAGAAGGTGTTGCCATTCCCAACTAGAAAAGTGACTAAGGACCCAGCGGAAAAGAAGTTCCAACGGTTCGTGAAGATGCTCCAAGGGCTTAATGTCTCTATACCATTCACAGAGGCACTTCACGAAATGCCATCTTATGTGAGGTTCCTTAAGGATATCTTGGGTAAGAAGCGATCGCTCTCTGAGATCGCAGAGGAATGCAACAGGTTGGAGCTACCACAAAAGCGGGCGGACCCAGGTAAGTTTTCTATCGCTATAGGTCTAGGTCAATTCAAATTTAATGCTTTAGTTGACTTGGGCGCTAGCGTTAGCATGATGCCACTAACCATTTGGCACAAGGTAAAGATAGGTCCTCTGGAGCCCGTGGATGCAAGATTATACATGGCTAACAATACCGTAGTTATTCCAACTGGGATAGTAACAGATGTGCCAGTACAAGTAGGCAAATTCTTTGTCCCCGCTGATTTCCTAGTTGTTGACATAGCGGAGGACCCTGCTTCTCCAATTATTTTAGGTAGGCCATTCCTAGCAACCGTCGATGCCAACATTAGCGTGAAGAAAGGATTGCTCTCACTCACAATTAGTGATGAAGTAATAGAGTATTCCTTCAACAAGACGGTGCAAAGTCAAGGGCCAATGGAGATAAAAGCCATCAAAGAAGCCCAAGTAGAGGAAGTTGAAGCAATCTTGAACAAAGGATCTCAACAGGACATCGAAATCGACCCAGGTAAGTCGATATCGACCACTATTGTTCAAGATTCTGTGACAGGTCATAAGTATGGGGTCGACGGAGGAAAAGAGGAAGCATCGAAATCGGGGTCAAGGGTCGATATCGACCACACCCTATCGAAATCGACCACCATCAGCGCTGAGAAGAGAGGCGAGGAGACCTCAATATCGACCTCTGAGGGTCGAAATCGACCTGATCATATCAAGTCAAAACTCCCCAAATCGACTGATCCTACAGGTGTACAACAGGGGTCGATATCGACCTCTGCACATCGACATCGACCTGAATCACAGACTGAGAAGAAGGTAAGTCAAGGTACGGATTCCTCTTATTCAATTACAATAAAGGACTTATCATTATTTGGAAGAGGTGTGCCTTGGCATGTGCGTTTATGTAGGATATCCGATGATAGTTCAAGCCAATATGAGATAGGAGACAAGGTCTATGTTGCCAAATCTAAAGACCATTGGTTCCCTACAAGATTCAAGGATAAGAGCTTAGGTCCATTCACGGTGAATCAAATCAATCCCGGGGGAATGCAGCTGCGGGACAAGAAAGGAGTGATATTTGAGGCCCAAGCCACATGGGCTCTGCAAATGCCACCTTGAAAAGCGCAAAGGAAGAAGTCGGCCTAGCGACTTAAAAATCTAGAGCTTGTAACAAAGACTTAGTTTTGATTTTAAGACAGCTTTTGTTTTGGTTTTAGACATTTTATTGTTTTGCATATTGTGTGTTTAGTTTTCAAATTGCAGGAGAGAGAAAAGCACACAGAAAGACATCGATATCGATATAAAGGGTCGATATCGACCTTCCCTGCTGTCTTCTTCAACTCCTGAAATTTGTGACGGTTTAGTAAGTCTTCTTCTTAACCCTAGTTCTAATACAGTGAGGACACTGTAGATTTTAAGTATGGGGTGGGGGGAAGGCTTATTTGCATATTCATGCTTAGTTTAGGGTTGCATATTTATTTTAATGCATATTTAATTTAAATGACCCCAAATGACCCCCATCAAAAATTTTGGAAAAGAGAGAGTCATGGAAGTATAAAAAAGGAGCTCTATGATGCAAAATTAGATTCATTAGAGATATAACATGAGATTGCCTAGTTAAGGGAAGTCCCAATGAAGTGCAATTTTTTGAGAAAATCATAAAGGAGATGAAAATTTGAAGTTGCTTTTGACATATGCATGATAAGATGATGGAGGATTTTTTATAAAAATTCCAGACAAGCAAAGTTCATATCCTAGCCTTACCTACGCATATTCACAAAGCCATATATGAGACTTATCATGATCATTATTGCTCCACATATACATATTGTCCATTTTTTACCTTATACCCTATCCGGGGACAAAGTTTTTTGAATGGATGACATCTTTGGAGTTATATGGAGTTGTGCATTTACAAAGTTGTTGGCAGGAATGATACAATATGGAAAATTAAATGAGCGAGAAAAAATCCGATCACCTCAGGAGATAAAGGTAGGTCGACCCTGCTCGCTGAGATAATAGTTCGGCGAGATGGGACACAAAGGTGAGGAGTCCAAAGTACTAAGTATCCGGGGCCATTCATGACACCCATGTTTGCGACTCGCGAGAAGGCAGTGCTAAGGTTAGAGAGGTAAAAGCATTAAAGTGAAAAAAAGCATTGAGCGATGAGTGAAAGGTGAGACATTATAAAAGGAGGAATGTGGAATATTTTGGAAAGTGTACTTCCCCGGATTTAACACCACATGGCCAAATATTAGCCCACCTTTAGCCTTTTACCAATCCACTTCTCACAAGCTTGAAGAAAGTCCTCTTGATTATTAATGCAATGTCGCTAGAATTGTTTTGCATATTACCTCCTTTATAAGTATGAAATTGCTTTTATGCACAGGCATGGACTTGGTTGACATAAGTACCTTCTCGAGGATGGCAATTGATTGAAGGGACATATGAAAAAGGAATCTATGATGTTGAGGGTTTACTTTCTTCCCCTGAATGACCATTAAGAGTATTGCTTGGGGACAAGCAAGCTTAAGTATGGGGTGTTTGATGTGCGCGCATATTGCCATATTTTTTTTGCACATATGAATTCATTTTGTTGTCTTTTGCATGCACATTAATGGGAAAACATGGGAATAGTGTAGTTTATGCTTAAATGTCAAATATATGGGTTTGCACGAGTTTCCATGTGATTTCGCAGAAAACAGGATGAAAATGGATGAATTCAGAAGAGCGGAAAAGGAACTCGAAGTCTTCTGAAGAGGTCGAAATCGACTGAAGACCTCGACATCGAGTACATCGAGACATAGGAATCGAGCAGAAAGGAAACAGAGCATCTCGACACAGAAGAGGTCGATATCGACGTCTGGAGGTCGATATCGATGCTGCCAGATCGACCAAGTTGATAGAAGTCGAGTAGGAGAAGGAGAAGCTCGAGATAAGATTTTGGAGGGGTCGATATCGAGTGGAAGGGTCGATATCGACCATGCCAGCAGAGGAATTCGACTCCGATTTTGATAGAATTATATCCAATACTTGCAATACCTATCCAAAGGTCGAGATTTCCTATCATCACCATCAGGTTTATCATGAGGAGGCTGATTTCACCATGAAGTTTTAGCTTTTACTTTTTATTTATTTATTTATTTATCATAGAGAATAAAGATAAGGTTTCGAGTCCTTATCGTTATCTACAAATAGAAGCCAATAGGGCTGAGTTTAGGTATTCGATTCATTATTCAATATTCAGAGATTCCGAATTCAGTTGCAATAGAGAGAGAGAGTGGCCGAGTGGAGTTGTAAAGCGAGAGCGGAGTGGCTTGTTCGGTTGTACTTTCTTTCGGAGTTTTAATTCAAAGTAGCTTTCTTTCAATAACAATGATGATGATGTGCATGATGAGGAGCGAGTAGTCAACCCACTTCTAGGGTCGGGGTGAGCCCGACGATAGCAATGTGAGGTAAGTGCATCAAAGGTATGACTTTTATGCGATTCCGTCTTCTACCACATGCATGATCCTTCGCGAAAGTTAGGGAGATTCATTATTTGCATTATTGAAGCGAGAGCCACTCATATTGCGAACTTGAATTACTCATAAATTGGATAGTAACTCTTAGGAATTATGCGAGAGCCTCTAATCACCTAAGTGTTGATAACGAAAGTTATTTGACGGAAAGACGTAAAAGTTCATATTTTTAGCATGAAACTTGCATTGTAATCGTTGTGGCATAAAACCCCGACTTTGGAAGCTTTTTAATTAATTGAATTCTTCATAAAAGTCTTAGTTTTGCTTCTGTTCATCTTCCCTCTCCATTCTATTTTCTTCGGATCCTTTTTCGACAAATTGGTTACAAAAACAGTTTCTGTGACAAGCATCGAAATCGACCTTAAGGGTCGATATCGAGTACTAACATCGATATCGAGGTCTCTGCTCGACGTCGACTTGCTGTTTTGTCTTGTGCAGGAACTGCGCTAGGAAATCGACCAGAACTGAGGTCGATATCGACCAGTATACTCGATATCGAGTGTCTGTTGAGGTCGAAAGCATTGATCGTGAGTACAACAAGGGAAGCGCTGACCTACCTCCTCGTGGATTCGATCCTGAATTACCCTACTACTACAAGGGAGGGGATTCTTGTATTATTTGTTTGGGACCGGGAGATAGTCTAGTTGTGCTTTATTTTATTCTCCTATTTTACATACACCACCCCGCAACCCCCGTAGCGAACAACAGAGAGAGAATGGAGAAGGAGAGGGGAGATGTTTATGCCTTGTGTGTTTAGGAGAGTATGTGGAATTGGGTGGGTGATTTGGATTCAAATAAGAAGAGAGGGGGGGACCTGCTGTTACTGAAATTTGAAGGAGAGGGAGCTGCTTGCAGGGGTTGGCGTGAGGAGCTGGTTATTGCTCGAAATGGAGGAGGCAGGGTTGTGGGAGAGAAGAAGGGAGGAGTTGTTGTTGAGCTTAAAAGAGGAAGAAACAGCTGAAGATTGCTTTTTTTTTTTGGTCGACAACAGCTGAAGATTGCTAATCCTATCGATTTCAGAAGAGAGGGGAAAGGTGAAGACAAATGAGAGGGAAAACAAGATCACAAGTGGTCCCAAAGCCAATCTCAAAACACCCGAAAACAAATTCCAAAACCCGCTCTCTCGATCTTATCTGACCCGATCAAAATAATGTTTCGAAATTCAAGAGGATATTGACATTCGAAGGTATTTTCAAATCCCGAGGCGAAAAGACGGTATTAATCTCCAAAGTTCAAAATTGGACAGGAATCTGCTTTAAGGATTTTAAAATAGGAATATTTAATTGAGGACGAGAATTTTCAAAATATCCGAATTTTCTGATTTAAATCCATTCCCGATAAAATATATTCAAAACCTGAGGTCTTTACATTATGCGTTTGTACAAATAGTGTAAAAAATGTAAATTTTATTCTAACAAATAATCACTCAATACCACCGAATAATTTCATTCCACTGAAAAATCTCCCAATACTAACGAATTGAATAATCAGTATTTACTTTTAATCTCATCCGTTAATCATCTTAATTCAATAACCAAGATTTGTTAACATGATAAAGAATAAGGGTTGTGTACATTTGATCATCTCTCTCTCTCTCTCTCTCTCTCTCTCTATATATATATATATATATATATATATATATATAGGGATTGACTCCGGTGAAAACTTCAAATTGTGGTAAAAACCGTGAGGACTACTTTATAGCTTGGTTTATTTGAAACTCGTGCTAAAAACCTCAATTACATAGTGATTTTACAACTCAGTTCAACCTATAAACCATGCTAAAAACTCCAGTTTTAAAATAACACATGACTTTATATCTCGGTTAAACCTACAAAATGTGCTGAAAACTCATGTTTTAAAATTAAATTAGTGGCTTTATATCTCGGTTTTATTCAAAACTGGGTTAAAATATGTGACTTTATAGATCGGTTCTATTCAAAACCGGGCTATAAAGCTAATGAACCAGGCTAAAAAGCCGGTCCTCACAGGTTTTTACCGCAATTTTGGTTTTCACCGGAGTGCACCCCTATATATATACAATTTATAGTATCAGATTTAAAGTGAAAGTGAGGGTTGTCGATGACAAAGGCATCGTGTTGTTTATTTTGTTTGATCGAGAGATGTCTTAGGTGGTGAATAAAAGTGCTAAAGAGCTTTGTGCTTCATTGCTAGAGGTTAACTTGCTCCCTCCAACCACTTTCAATTGATTTATAATATGTTTATATGCATGATAGACTTTACATTTTTAAACTTATAAAGTTGCACATATTACTTTTATTTTGTTAACTACGTACACTAGTTACATGAATAATATTAAAGGTTCTGGTCTCCCAAATCACAACTTGAAGCTTAAGGTCGGTGTTCCCATCATGTTGCTTAGAAGTATAAACTAGTAAGCTGGTTTGTGTAATGGTACTAGGCTTATAACCCCCAGGCTTGGAAAGCATATTATTCAGGCAAAGATCATCTCATGTAGCAATATTACTCCTTCAAACACTCATTTGCCTTTCAAGCTTAGAAGAAGGCAATTTGTGATGCTTGTGTACTTTGTCATGACAATCAACAAGAGTCAAAGGCAATCACTTTCATATGCCGATTTATATCTTCCACGCCCTGTTTTTACACATGGTCAACTCTATGTTGCAACATCCAGAGTGACATCAAGGAGGGGGTTGAAGATTTTAATTTGTAACAAAGATGGCCAATCTATGAACACAACAACTAGTGTTGTTTATAAAGAAGTTTTTGTATAATTTATACTAAGCTGCTATTTCTTTTCTTCCTTTATGCTTATCTTTCTCTATTATTAATTGTTATATGTTTGTCATAGTCTCTCATCTAATCCGTTGTTCTTTTTTATTTTTAGCGGGGTTTTCAAAGTTAAATTTTTTTTTATGGATGGACTCATATCAATGCATTTAAGACTCATTCTACAAGTTCAATTATTTTTAAGTTTTTTTATTATAAATTTTACATAATAATGTACCTTTATGACTTTCTTTATGTTATATTTCAGTCAATATTTTTTGTAATATTAACATTTGATTTTTTTTATTTATGATTATACATAATTTTTTTACTTAATTTTTAATTTAAATCTTTTAATATATCCGTGCAATGAACGGGTGATGAACTAGTATTTATCTAAAACACATGCACATAATTAGGCTAGGTCATCACTCATCAGTGTAGGAAACCTGATTTTACCGGGGAAATTTTGAGAAATGTCCATTTGATACCCCATTTTTTGCTCCTTGGAAAAATGTCATGAAGTAATTAGGTGATTGTCCCAAATTGACAATTTTGCCCTTCCTTCCCATTTTTCTTCCTTCCCATTTTTTAATTTGACCATTGATCGGTCAAGGGCAATGACTTTTGGTGACACATGTGTGGTGATATGAAAATTTTTTGGTGACAGCTTCGTTTTTAGAGTTTTTTTTACGGG
This sequence comes from Persicaria maculosa, assembly GCA_963922045.1. Lineage (NCBI taxonomy): Eukaryota > Viridiplantae > Streptophyta > Magnoliopsida > Caryophyllales > Polygonaceae > Persicaria > Persicaria maculosa. Next base: position 24,107,598 of record OY998266.1, read on the forward strand.
GTCACTGTCACCACCCTTATCAGTGGTGACATATGTGGTAACATGAAAATTTTTTTGATGACAACTTCATTTTAGGAGTTTTTTTTACGGGGTCACTGTCACCACCCTTATTAGTGGTGACACGTGTATGGTGATATGAAAATTTTTTTATGACAGCTTTGTTTCAAGATTTTTTTTTCGGGGTCACTGTCACCACTCTTATCAGTGGTGACATGAAAATTTTTTGATGACAGCTTCGTTTCAAGAGTTTTTTACGGGGTCACTATCACCACTCTTATTAGTGATGACAAGTGTGTGGTGAAATGAAAATTTTTTGATGACAGCTTCGTTTCAAGAGTTTTTTTTTTACGGGGTCACTGTCACCACTCTTATCAGTGGTGACATGTGTGTGGTGACATGAAAAGTTTTTGATGACAGCTTCATTTCAAGAGTTTTTTTTTACGGGATCACTGTCACCACCCTTACCATTGTCACCACAAGTGTACCAAGTGTTGTCACCACCGGTGTATCAAGTGAAAGAATGACTGAGTATTATTAGTTGTGTCACCAAAAGATAAAAAGAGTTTAATCATTGTTGTTACCAGAGGAAAATCATAAGACAATGGCTAATGCTAAGTAAAATAACATATAAATAGAGGAAAAGACTTCTTAGTTCTCAACTCAACATTTCCGATCTCTCATCAAAGAATAATTTCACAAAAGAAAAAAAAATGTACAATGATGAAGCCAAGTCAATAGCTACAATGAAAAAAGGAGTGTCCACCCTCTGTTGTGACACCTATGAATAATTATACACCCAACACAAATGGTTGTATGCAACTTGAATTCATGTTCAACAGCTACCCTCTAAACTTCATTCAGCATCCAAATTCCAAATCACACCAACTAAATTCAAGCTTGTGCAAAAGATGAGTTGCTACCCATATTTGATATAGCGAACAATTAATCTCCTTAAGATACAACACTTCCATTCGAAGGGGAGAATCATAGCACTGTACCAGTTATGACAGAATAATACAGATGATAAAACTTACATAAAACCAATTCAAAGCAAATCAGTTCCACATGTTGACTCCTAAAATTTACGGAGTACTGTTTAGATTAAATTGAAGAAACTTATGCTAGATTTTTTTTGTACCATATATACTGCCACTCTAGAACATAGGCGAAATTAAACTATTCAAGAGAAGACGGTACAAATTGGTGCTATGTTGATAATGAAAATCAAAGAATCATTCGGCATCAGCTTAAATTAATTAGATAATTCCACATCTTACTGTGCCATTCCCAACCAAATCACCCCCACTTGATCAAACAACACTTCAAAATGATTTTGCACGAAGGAACAAAATAAGCAGTGAAACCGAAGATCGGTGTCGGAAATCATTGATTGACGATAACTGCAGATTATTCAATTTCCAAGTTTCAGGGCAATTGAAAAAACACTCCGAGAAGATGGAGTTACCGATTCCAGAAGCGCCACCAGTAACGAGCATGGATAGACCAAGTTTGATCTCCATTATCACACTTCCTCTTCCTCCTTGCTCGCTCTCGAATTGTAAGATCCGAACGAAGGTATCCAATCCTTCGAAACGTAACCCGAATATTTATATTTGAGTCGTTACATATTCTCTAGACACATACACTACGTAACATCATCAATGTATTTATTCTGTTAAATTTCATTGTTTCCTAAAGTTATTCATTTTTTTTGGTTATGTAGGGGATATTACATAATCAAGAATGGTAAAATAGATTTAATTTCTTAATGCAATTGTTTCTAGATCAATCTAATTGATGAAGAAAATCTATTCCACCACGATCATAGAAACATCACCAATAACCAATCACATGTTGGTGTAGTGATTATGAGGCTACATTTCATGTCAAGAGATTCCAAGTTCGAATCTGACCTCTTAGAAACATGAAGTCACTTGTGAGTCAGAGGGTCAACTCGTTAAATGGATTATAAAATACATAATCTAGATATAGAGCGATTGAGCATGATCGAAATGGACTAAGATTAAAAAAAACGCCTTCATAAAAAAAATGAGAAAACCTTACCACTATTGTGAACTTTAATCTATTTGCAATTCTAATTTTTTAATTTGCACAATTTTTTTTTCTCAAAAGTATTTTAGAGAATGTTTATTTTTGAACCACTTAGTATTACTTATAATATTTTTAATTATCTCAATTTGATCCAATTATTAAAGTTCCTTACCATTTACCATTTTTTTCACTATTCAATATGTTAGGGAATGCTTATTTGTTTACTACTTAGTAACATTTATAATATTTATATCCAAAATAATGAATGCAATTATGTAAACATATCTTTTTAAACAAAGGTTCGTTCAATGCACGAAGTGCTAAGCTAGTTGAGATTCTAATCTCAGAAAATTTTTCCCTTCTTCATCACTTTGATAGGGTCCAGTCCAACCACATCTTTGAGAGCTCAACACGGTTGCCGACCAGATTGCCAATCTTCTATACTCGGTTCCCCCTCAAGAACTTCTCACCGAACAAAATCTGTGTGTACTCATCCGAAAGGATGCTCTTGGGTGGTGGTCCAATAGATTCTGTCGTCTCCCAAATCTTTACCTTATAAAAAAAGTTGTTGGGATTATTACTCTATTAATAAAATAAAAAAATTGATGGGATTATTTTACATTGTTTTCCCTTAATTTTTTAGGGAAATTTACAGAAAACCACCCTTTAAATATGAGAGTTTTCACTTAACCACCATTTAAATTCAAAATTATAGAAAACCACCATTTAAATGATCTTTATTTTACAACTCACCACCCCTTCATCTATTTTCGCTAATTTATCATTAAATATACTATATTTTAATATTTTTAAACTCAAATTTGATTAAAATATATTCAAAATTTGAATTTAAGGGCTCAATTATATTTTAGGGATCATTTTATTTATTTTTAAATAATAATAATAAATATAGTCTAGAATGATTATCTTAATTTTTATTTGAAAATGCTTATAAAATTTTAACTATTAAATTAATTTTATTTATTTATATTTTAAATATTTCAAAAATATAATTTTTTATTTATAGTTTAAATATTTTTGTTCAATAATTATCTTTGATAAAAATTCAAAAAGGTATATAGTTATATTTAAGTTATACAATTAATCGATAAACTATTTTAAAAAAATTGAGGTAAAAGGCATGTGAATCCCCCCCCCCCCCCCATATATATATAAATTTATGTGAAAAAAGTTATCTATTATAAAAATTAAATATTTTTTAAGTTTGATCCATTTTATTTGTTATAGATAACTTTTTCTTTAAATTTCCCTAAATATTTTTCAAAAATAGGTTATCGATTAATCGTATAACTTAAATATAATTATAGACCTTTTTGACTAATATTTAACAAATTTTAATTATTCAAAAAAATATTTATACTATAAATAAATAATAATTTTAAGTTTGTTTTTAACTTTAAAAATAGAAATTATGATTTCTAATCTTATTATAAAGAAAATATTAAGTTACATAATATTTATAAAAATGACAAACATTTTCAAACATAAATTAAGATAATAATTCTAGGCTATATTTATTATTATTTTTAAAAAATAAATAAAATAATTCCTAAAATATAACCGAGCTCTTAAATTCAAAATTTGAATATATTTATAATCAAATTTGAGTTTAAAAATATTTAAATATAATATATTTAATAATAAATTAACGAAAATAAATGAAGGGGTGGTGAGTTGTAAACAGAGACCATTTATAGGGCGATTTTCCGTAATTTTGAATATAAGGGTGAGAAAACCCCCATATTTAAAGGGTGGTTTTCTGTAAATTTCCAAAATGTTTACTATAAAACCAGAGGCATTTTGTAGCGTGTGCTACGTCTCCTCCAATTTCAATCACAAAGGACCTTCCCCTCTCCATCCGCTTTCCGCCATTGAACACCTTGGCTGAGATTCTCTATTAGCCGTTGCCTCTTACCCTCCCCTTGTGTATAAAATAGATTTTTTTTCATTTTTCCTAAATAGGGTTTTTCATTTTTCAAGTAAATTAAAAAGAGAGTCGGAGGAGTAGGAGAGAGAGAGAGAGAGAGTGACATTGATCGAAGTCACAAACCGAAGTGAAGCACTGCAGTTGCCATTTTTAATTTTAGGTTAGGGTTTTTCCTTTCTGTGATCTTGTTCGTTGGTAAACATTTCAAAGTTCAATCCTTCCCTCCTCTGCCATGAATTTGTACGTCTGAAACCTCAGAAATTGATCGCTCTTGTTTGAGCTGTTTAGGACTTGCTTGGTTTTTGCTGTCCACTTTAAGCGTGGTCTGCAATGGAGAATTTAACGGTTTCAGACATTATGTGGACTCTGAAATCCGGCGTCCAAGAGATGAGTTACAGAGGCGCCGAGCTTGCGCTGATCAAGATGGAACAGCAACTGAAGACGGAGAAGATTGAAATGGAGGCCAAGTACAAGAGCGTCCTCAAAGAAAACAAAGATCTGAAGAAGCAGTGCGACGAGTTTCGGAGGGATAACAAGGCGGAGGTTCGCCGGAGGAGCGGATTCAGGGAGAAAATCGAAGCGAAGGAGCCGGATAGTCCTGCATCGGAGAAAGAGAAGGTTCGAGAAGGCAGAAGAAAAACTGATGGATTGTTGCAGAAGATAACGGGTTTGAAGGAGGAGGATGATAAGGTTCAGGAAAAAGCCAAGGCTGCAGAGAGAAGAGAGAGAGGGATGAGAAAGGAGATGGAGAGGTTTTCGGAGAAGATAAAGGGTATGGAAGAGGAGAAAAAGGAAGCAGAGAAGAGAGAGAGTAAGGCGAGAGGGGAAATCAAGAAATATCTGCAGAAGATCGAGTGGTTGGAGAAAGAAAAGGCGGAAACTGAGAGGAGAGAAAGAGAGGTGAGAGGAGAATCCGAGAAGCATCTGCGGAAGATTGAGTGCTTGGAGAGGGAGAAGGCGGAAGTTGAGAGGGGAGAGAGAGAGTTGAGTGCAGAAATAGAGAAGCTTCTGCAGATGATTGAGGGTTTGAAGAAGGAGAAGGCAGAAACAGAGAGGGGTGAGAAAGAGGTGAGAGGAGAAATGGCGAAGCTTCTGCAGCAGATTGAGGGCTTGGAGATGGAGAAGGCAGAAGCAGAGAGGAGAGAGAGAGAGACTAGAGAAGAAATTGAAAAGCATTTGAAGAAGATTGGATGCTTGGAGGATGAGAAAGAGAAGGTGTTTGCTGAATCTGATAAACGGAAGAAGAGTCTTACGAGATTCAAGGACCGCATTGATGATACTTCAACTGAGGATCCAATTGTGAATTTGAATGGTGTTCAGGCTACTTCAAAAGCTTCATATGATGGAGGTACATAAACTGTTTTCTTCTCTGTTTTGTAATTCTGTGTTTTTGTCATCAACAAGATATTTGTCCATTTCTTATATGTTTGAGGTTCATCCTTGATTAGTTCTTGGCTATTATGTTATGAATGCTATTGATTTCAGTTTACAACTTGTAAGTGCTGACTTATTAGAATGTGAAATAATGAATGGACTTTCACAGTTAGTTCTTGGCTATTGCATTGAGAGCTAAACATCTCTAGGGCAATGCCAAAGTCTGTTTTTTCTACATTATGGAAATTGGCTAGGCGTTGCTTTCCCCTGGGTCTAATTGGGCCTAACGCACAAATCTCGCTAACTAAGACTTCCGAGAACAGATGAATGCTACATTTATGAACAAAATTGCATTTAATCACTCCTTATCCATGTTTCGTTAGATATTCAACATCAACAACCGTGTTAACCTAATTAAAAGGTTAAAGAAGAGACATAAAATATCTGATAAATCCTTCACTTTAAAGATTATCAACAATAAATATGTATCGATAAGGCTAACAAAAACATTGATAGGGAGTCAAATGCTACTTTGTTGATAAAGGGTGTTGTGTGTAAAGTGACCTAAATTTAGTTGATTTGTGTAATTTACCCCTATCTTCATTGAAGCATACAATTAGAAGGGTTTTTTAAGCACTTTATATTAAGAATTCACTTTTTTGCGTCGTTTTTACTATGAAATTGTTTATTAGGATCATGATTTTCTTAGTTGAAGTAGGAGTTTTCCTTGTTTATAGTTGATTTTGCAGTACTTAATACTACGTACTGATTATGGAATTGTTTTATTGGATCAAGATGTCTTTTTAATTAAATGTATTAATCCCCGGTCTTAACTACGATAAGTCTTTTTTCTTTTAATTGTATTGGGAATTGGACTATCTCCTCACGAAGGGTGCATGTACTACTGTAACATGTTTGAGAAATTGTGTATCCTTGAGAGCTCAGGAAAGGTAAATATTTGGATATAAAAATGGTAAGCTGGGGCAGGGAAGGAATGAGCCAATAAGGTAAGAACAAATGTTTTGTGATTTTTCTGGAATTGGTAATAGATCATAAGGTTTCTTGAAATACCTACTAGGTTTGACATTCAATAAACAAGGATTAGATGCTTGTCCAAGTTGCAGTAGATGAAGCTTTACTTGCCTTAGTTTTAAAAATTCAGTGGCTTTGGTCTTGTAAAATATAGCCATTAGGATGCTAGGATGATTGATTGGTTGGTATTTTCTCTCTTTTTACACTTCAATAAGTAGATCACTAAGCCACCTCGAGCTTAATCAAAATGTATCAGTGCCTTTGCATATGAATGACGCACACAAGTGCCAAATGTAAATAAAAAAAAAATGGGTTCAGCATGTTTTATCATTCATGCAACAACTAGATAGTCAAAGGCATGCATTCTAACCACAAACCCCTTTCTGGTCTAAAAACTTTAACTGAAACTCAAATTCCTTTGGACTTCTCATGCAGATGTGGAGGACAGATTGGATATCAATATGAAAGAAAAGTCTAACAATCATTCAATTCATACATCAAAGCGATCTGGACAAAGTACTAATCAATCTATGCTGGTTAGTGGTAAGTCCACAGCTTCCCCGATAATTACCATCAGTGACAGTGACGATGACGATGAAGGAGTACATTCACCACATGGACTGAAACGGAAAAGAGATTCATCTGGAAGTTTGAATACAAGATTGGTGGATACTGCCAATAATGAGAATTTCACCAGGAATCGGGAGTCAATGACCCCCATGGAATTGTCTTATGGGTCTGTTAACCATTCTCCTTCAGCATTAGCTTCTGGATATGACCAAACTGCCTCTAGATCTCTCACAGCTGTACAATGCAGTGATGAGGGGCTTGAGGCTGATGCATCATGGCAATTTGAAGCAGACATGTTGAATGCTTTTGAGGAGGACCCTATTCTGACCATGAAAGCAGTATGTGCCCTATATAGACAACAGAAATCTCATGGTAATAGGCCTTATGGCTTGGGTCAGGGTCTTTTGAGAAAGAGAGGATTTGATGCCTTCTATGCTTTCAGGTATTATACAATTTGATCGAATACTACAGTTTGTTGCTTGTTGTTTGTACTACAAGAGTTATTATTTGGTATTGTTTGTATTAGATCAACAGAGCTATTATTTGTTATGGATATTAGTCTTGTTTGTCAAAAGCACATTTACAATTTTTTGTTGTTGTGGAGGTTTCATGTTTTTCTTGAGTATATTCTGTACTTTTTGCTAGGACCATCTCAAACTGACAAACTTTGAACCTTGATCAGAAGTACGGCTTATGTAGTATAACTATGGGTTGCTCTATTTTTTGCTATTTATCTGGCAAATGGCTATCATAAAACTACCATGTGACTATCACATTTAAAAACACTTATAGTTGGAACTTTTGGTTAACATTTGTATCAGGGGTACAGCTCTTGCTGAGTTTTTGTTGGATGGGAATCCACAAGGCAGTATGAATAAGTCGGTGGAGGAGTTGCAACTCCATGATCCCAGTGGTCTTGATGAATGCAAAAAGATAGGAAACACACACTCGAGGCAATTGTTTGAGATTTACCAGAGGCAAGAGGATCCTTTTTTCGGCCCCAAGTGAAATGTGTGTTTATCCATCAAGCACAGAAGCATTTTTCTATAAATACGTTTTATGTTGCAGTGTAGACAGTAAATCAGAGGATTAGGAATAGCATGCAGTGCTAGTTAATTCTCATACTCCAATTATCCTTCTCTCTCTCTTCGCTGTAGTATCTCCTGCCCGAGGGGGGTCATAAAAGCAGAAGTGTTTAGAACATTGGTCGCCTATTGAAAGAAGCTGTCGTAGAGTAGTCAAAATATATATGATCGATATATGTAGTTGAACATGGGTGGATATTACCTAATCAATCAAAATGATTATGTTCATATCTCTAACCCGATTAACTATCTTGTTGTCTTGTGCAATGTATGACCATTACTGTGATATTTGGATTTGATGCACATAAATACGACTGTGAGGGTTGAATGCAGGAACAGGATCATGGGATTTCTGTGCAGAATGAGGGTCAGTCTTAGATTCCATGAGATTTTGCATCACGAATGATCAAGGTAACTTGAAAAACTGTGACGACATATCTAATGTTACATTGAAGTGTCACCGTGAGTTGCCATGGCTTAGTTTGAGGAGGTTGTGAGTAATTTATGAGTGTGTAATCTACTAATTTATCATTGTTTTCAAAGCCTTATGATTGAAGTGAATATGTTTGCAAAATTGTTTTCTTGGTTGGTTCTTTTTAAAAATGTGCATTAGATTGTCATCGACTGAACTCTTCGTTCGTGCCAAGTGCGTTATAAAGGATGGTCATGTACCCGCGGAAAAAAGATTGAAGCCTGCATCTGCATTTTATTTTTTTTGAACTCATTGACAATGTAATGACATAAGCGACACTTGCCTATATTATTGGTTTTCTTGATCAGGTGCTGAACACATCTTTCATTTTTTATCTCTTAATCTAGCACATTATCTCTCTCCTTTCTTTTTTCTTTTTTGGAATAAAAAGGAAATGTAGGTATAGATGAGACGCCGTGTTATACTAGCAGTCTCATCCCCATCTATCATACAACATACAAAGAGTTGCATCTAGAAACCTAATGCCAGAAATTGGTGAGTGATTCTCATATATTAAAGCTTCATTGATAAACTGTTACCAGTGAACCGATGTATGAAACTTGAAAAGCAAGATTTGATTTCTAACTAGCATACATTCTTGTTCTATTGTAGAAGGAAGCGATCGGGCATGCATATGTTCAACTCAGATAGAGAACTTTTTGTGTGCTCGTTGATGTGTTGGAGAACAATCCTTATTTCAAGCAGCTTACCCTGAAACTGGACTTGGAAGTTAAAGCTTATTCGTTGTTTGTGCTTCTGTAATGCCTACCTTGTATTGGAGTCTGTTAATTGCCTAGATGATGTGCGGATGACTGAAGATGCCCTTGAAGGTGTTCTGGTTCTTGCAGGGTTTCCTGGTGGCTTCTGCAGTGATAACCGTCCTGTTGATTTCAATTTTCCTGTGTTAATTTGTAATTTGGTTAGTGAACACTGCAATGCAATAGAACATATATGCTATTGCCTAATATCAGAGATTACACAGGCATAGAAGCTCTACACACGTACAGAAACAATGTATAGATGAGGTATTGATATCTGGTTCTGCGTAGACTTACCTGAATCCTTGCCGATCCTTAAACTGTAGGATTTTTTCAAGGTGAAATCTTTCTTCTCCGAGCACAGCGAGCTCATGTCGCCAGTGTTCATGGATACAAGACTAGCAGTCTTTTTCAGAGATGGTGTTTTGTTCGGTGAATCTTCTGAACACAGGGACTTCAGTTCTTCTACTTGCTGGTCATAGTCTGAATCTGTGAAGCTTCTGGATCTGGGTATTGGTGAAGTTGTTTTCTTTTCCAGGGTTCCCGAATTGGAGACCCTTCTGGCACGTGATGCCAGGACTGTATCATCGGTTAAGGTACTTAATTTGTTGAGTGATGAATCTTTTCTGTCATCGTTATCTGAGCGAATTGATCTTGTATCAGGCGATCCAAGAAAGGGTTCGTTTGCCGTGATGTTATTCTCATCTACATCCAGGACAAGTGTTCCTTCACTTGCTGACTCCCAGCCCTGCTTGTCATTTCTGCTCAGTGTGGCCATCTCTACTAGTCTATAAGAAAACAGCTGAAATGGGATTTGGGTGACGGGAGCTATTTCAGCTTTCTGTGGAAACTTCTTCAGGAACTGAGCTTCTATGTCGCAGGCATCTACTTGGGGCATTGACACTAGTGCGTAAGCAAATTGCGGATTCATTACCATGACCCTGGTCATATACCTTAGAATCCTGCAAATTGAGGAGAACCTCGGGCGTTGTGTTGGTTCAGCCTGCCAGCACCTCTTTATCAATGTTGCTAGACATTTTGGTAGAGCGAATGGGAATAGGGGCCTCTCGTCTGCTCTTATGTTCCGGCTCATCTTTTCTCCCTTAAGATGTGCATCCTCAAAGGGTACTTTCCCTGTCAAAACCTGGAAACTCAGCATTGCAAAGCTGTAAACATCAGCCTTCTCCGTATACTTCAATCTTTCTCCACCTTCTGGCTTCTCTTGTTCCGCCAACACCTCTGGTGCATGCCAGATAAAGGCAAGTGTCTCGTCTTGGCTGAGGGAGGTGCCTGTACAAGGTCCACTTCCTATAGATTTTAGATCAAACCCGGTTATCTTTGCATGGATGTAACCTTCGGACGAGGAATTCCTTGCTTTTATGAGAACATTTGAAGGATTCAAGTCTCCATGATAGATCTTATGGTAGTGCAAGTACTCCATACCCCTGGCAACTTGCAGCATGATATCAATTGCCACTGGGAGAGAGAGTGGCACCCTCCTCTTAGGGCCACACTGCTCCTTTATATGGGTATTTAGATCCTTTATCATTTGCTCCATGACAAGGAAATACTCATTTCTTTCTTTGTCGTGAAATCCGCACAAGTATTTGACTACATTTGGGTGGGAGAGTGACAGCACCTGGTGTGTTTCTGAAATCAATGATTGATCCTCTGTGAAGAAGCGTCTAAGAACAAAGCCCTCTCCTAGCCATTGTATCTCCTTGTACTGGCTTCCTTTTCCTATCCTTCTTTTGACCTGGTAATCCTTTCCTGCTGTGAATATTGCGCTGGGGTGAAGACAATCTGTTTCTTGCAATCTTTTGATGAGGAGGTCCCCTATATGTTGTTCGTATTTGGTCAAGGTGGATGGATCTGCGTTTTTCTTCTTACCGATGGCTTCATTAAGCAACCATTTGTCTTCTATCAGGGCATTGGGTAGCCTCTTCGTGGTCTCCTCGTCCACAAGGTACTTCTTCCCGTACTTCCATTGGAAGAGCTTTGGATCATTCCACATCTTATGATACTTGTTTGCCAGTATCATCCTCTTCTTCTTCATCTCCTCTATGTCGAGCCCTGAGATTTCTCCAACCACCTCTATTGCTTCAATCACCATGGGAAAGTACAGCATCAGGTTGTGGATGTGGTACTCGACGCTGCCCGTACTGTTGTGGAGGCAAATGGCTCTGGCCCACCAGGACTTCTTCATTTCTGAGCAGTTCCTGATGTAAGATTCTCCTTCCTTGAACACCCTAACTAGATCCCTTAGGGGCTGTTCCAAGGGCTTCCATTTGGTGGCTTTCTCCTCCAGCCTCAGGTTCTCCTTGATCTCATCGGCTATTGTATTGAACACTTGGAGGTATAGGTCGGACAACAACTTGCATTGCCTTTGATTGATCTGGTGATCATCTAGCAACGCGATTTGAGCCTTCAGGCTCCCGAGGACTTCTCCCATCTGGCGAAACTGTTCCATTTCAGGATCAGAGAGAATGATTCAAAATGATGGTCCTACTACAAAGACAGTTCCTGAAAAACCCTGGCAAATGTTGTTGGTATGTTATTCCTCCGATCAAACTATTCTTTGAACTCAGAAAAAAAGGCCTTCCAATATTTGATACCTGTTTAGAATCCTATATTAAATCTTGAGGTCTTCGGAGAAATAAGGCCTTCCTATATATGTGCAGGTAATTTGTAATTGTGAAATGAGATAACAATCAGAGAATTGGATTTGAAGATTGAGGAGAAAGAAACGAAGGTTCAGATCAATTTCTTCCTCCTCTTTGTGCTTCTTTCTTTTGCTTAGCTAAAAAGGAACAAAAATATTTATGTTCAGGAAAATATTTGTCAATCTTGAATTTTCTGGTTGGGAGGGAATTCAGGGAACGTGGCTATTTATACAAAAGGAGGAAAGTTATTGTACTGCAATTAATTTAGCAATACGTTATCTCAAGTGGTACAAACTGCTCTTTAAAAAACAGTATATTTATTGTTTTCATCTGTTATTTATTAAGCAACGTAATCAATATTGTGTTATTTGTATTTTGTTGCCTACATAGACTAAATATTCTCTTGCCTTAACCCGGCGTTCAAAGTTCGAGTCATGGGAATGAAGTACCTATATAACCGGTGAGATTATTTACCTAAACTATTATCATGTATTTTTAAAATATGGTTTTCAGGTTTATTCTACAATACATCAATGGAAATCTCGCTGACAATAGTTTTATCTGCTTACCCATTCAATTTCAAGCTAAGCTTGCAGGTTTATATCTATGAATTATGAACCAAATTACTTCTGTTTCCCACTTCTTTTTCTTTTGTTCAATGTCTGAACTTGTGTTTTACTTTTATTGTTACAGCTTTTCTTGGGCATTATTAAATTTATAATGTTAGTACACATATATCTTGCCCCTCTGGCTATTCTTGTGAATGTTCTTGTTACTGCGAATTCAGATTCTGAAACTCATGAAGAAGTTGCTTACTATGCATTTTTTATATGTCATATCATGCTATTTGTATGGATTTTGTTACTTGTTCGTGAACTCTTAGTTGTAATTTTAAATTCCTGTTTTGCTCACCATAACGTCCGGTCCATAGTCGTAATTGTTGCAGCATTTGGCAAACATGGAAAGTAGTAATTGTTGCTCTGATTAAAACAGCCCTTAGTCTTGATTGAATGTTTTGTTGGTAAGTCAGGATCAAGTAAAGAGAGGAGCTGTCCAAGTCAAGTCTTAATTCTGAATGTGTTCTTCCTATACGCTTGTAAGTTCTTCACAACCCTTTCTAAAAAACTCGTTATTGTTGCTTCTGTTACTATGTCCTTGATATTGTTTGAAACTTCATGGAAATCAAGTCTTAATTCACATTGCCCGGTTATCTGTGCTTGCTCGCGACTTTATTAGGATTACTTTACACTTGCATTTTTTTTTGCTGCTGTTGAAGTGATCATCATCCTGAAGAAAGAAGGTCCGAAATTCAAACACACCTGGCCCCCTGTTTCGTCACATATACAGGGTAGGGTATCAATCACAACAGCCCATAGTATCCCTTGAAGAAAAAGCTGCTTTTTCATGTAAATGCAGTTAGCAGTTTCATATTCCTTGAAAAACTAGTATTTTAGGGGGAAGAAACAGAAACAAATTGGTAAAACGCAATGTATATTGCCACATTCCTATAGGTAAAATGATTGTCATGAAGTCCTCAAATTATACCAACGTTCTCTTATAAATAGGCCACTTCCAAGGTAAGTTTTTTGTTATTTAACCTATTTTCAATCTTGAGATGCCTCATTTTATGTGCTCAGATTATTTCACTAAGGAGATGGGAGGAATTTTGAGCAAAGGGGAAATAAGAGCGGTTGCGAAACCAAGAGAACCACCAGCTGGAGCAGTCATGAAGTGGGGGAGTTTGTTGAAGAAGCCGACCTACTTCAGGATGCCGCTGCATTACCCTCGTTACACGAGAGCGGATTACGAGTGCATGCCCGAGTGGAAGGTGGATCTGCTGCTGGCCGAGTATGGGCTGCGGGTGACGGGGAGCTTGGAGGAGAAGAGGAAGTTTGCCATGGGAGCTTTCCTGTGGTCTTGAAACTGAAAACTCGTGAGGGGTTTTTTGGGTTTTATGGACCAAGTAAGGTGAGATAAATGGTACCAAGAAATAAGTGATTTTTCTGGTTACTTGTTTTTGCTGTGCAAGTGATTCTGGTCAGTGGAAGGTATAAAATGTGAATGGTGGTGTTGTGTTGGCCGATGCCATTTAACATTTTCACTTCTAGATATTTGTCATCCCATCTTTGCTTCCATTTCCGTTCAGAATGCCTATATGCATCCATAGTAGGTAATATATGCACTTCAATGGGTCTAAGTACTGATTATTTTTCAAGATTAAACAAATTTGGGATATATGTGTTATTTTTCAAAAAAATTCATTGATTATTGAATAAGGACTAAAATTTAACAGATTTATGATTCATCTATGAGTGCATATAATACCTGCAATTGATGCATATAATGTTATCATTTTTTCATCCCTAGCTTAAAAATACATCATACCTAAATCTTGTTTGTTGGGGCACCAATCATCACTGGGAAATTCATCTTTGTTTGTTTGTCTGCTTGTTTTTTGTACAATTACACTCCTAGGTATTTGTTTTTTTTTTTAAAGATTTTCCCAACCTTTTCTTTTGGAAATAATCATTTTGGGAACCAATCATTGAGAAAACCATCAAGCAAAACATCCCTTTTATTATTAGAATTTGGTTTTCAAAATCAAAACTAGAAACACTAGCATATATTGAGAGAAAGAGAGGATGAAGTTTAGCAACACAGGTGCAGCCTTTGAACTTGTCATTGCAGTAGCTCTATCAACATTTTTTAAATGGTTCTGCCATAACTATGATCTTAGCAAATCTCTTCAAGTTCACCCCACATCACAACCTCTTTCTTCATCTATTGATAAAATAAATTGCACAAAGATTCTTTTTTATTTTACATAATATTTACAAACTGACACGAGAGCTTGCAAAATGCCCAAAGAAGTTTATCTAATGCCCAAAGAAGTTTATCTAAGCAGTTCATCCAAAATCATCAACATGCTCGAAATGTTCTTTTAGCATTAAGAATCAAAACCATCTTTTTCTTATTGATTTGTTTAGTTTTGGATGCATTTTTCATAGATCTATAAGAGTTGTTGTATTTTTTTTTATTATTGAAAGAATTCTCAAGGGGTTACTTTGGTTGAGCTAAAACATTTTCCTCAAGGGCCAAGCTTTTGCAATAGCCTCGATTGACATTTACAATAACTAGCAAAATGCATTCGCTTGGCTCAAATTGACGAGGGACACTCAATTCAACCTAAAATTTTGAGCCACCATCAATAGTTTGTTCAATAGTACACCAAAACATCCCACACCAATTTCACTTATCAATGCAACATTTCATCAATTTCCATTGCAATACACTCACACTACAATACCCCACCAAAACACAACAAAATCAATCAATTTCAAGCAATTTTAAACCTAATCCCAAAGACCTAAAAAACCGCCACTTTTCAAAAAGAATCACCAAAACTCCCTCTTCCTTGTATTCTCTTCAATCATCTGCTTGAAGATGCGGAACAATTATTACCAAATGCCAACACTCCCTCGAGCTTATCAAAAGTTTGATAGAGACATATACTATTGTATTATAAGCATGAACTCAATTGATAAGAAAATAAAACAAATAGTTAACGAAGTTTTCATCTCTCTTACGAAAGCTCAAAGGGGTTGGCTAGTAAATATATGGTGGAGTGTACGGACTATACAAAAACGTGTTATTCAACGATTAGAACTAGGGGTGGGCGTGGGACGGGATGGAACGGGACGGGACCGAGATGAGGCCCGTCCCGCTTTGATTTTTCCGGGACGGGACCGGGACGGAATTCACCTTTATTTTTGAATCTCACACGGGCCTTATCCCACACGGGACGGGAAGGGACCGGGACGGGACGGGACGGACTTGTCCCTCAAATAAAAATAATAAAATATTATAAAACTTGAAAAATAAAAAAAATGTTTTCATAGTTCATGCTTCATAGAATGATATCACCATAATGTTAACACTCCCATCATCATAATTTCATACAAAAAAACATTGTCAGCAGCACAAGCCTCCTGTAACCCTAACCGATTAGAATTGAATAGAGATTTCACTATTTCAAAATGGAGAATAAATTGTTTTGTTTGCCTCCTAGAGCCCAAATCCCTAACCCCAAGCCCATAGTAATTTTTTATTTTCAAATTGCTTACAAGCCTTACAATATTATTGTAACTTGTGTTTAAAATAACTAAATATATCATATAAATCACTAAATTATTAAAATTTTTAGTACTACCAAAATTAAAACTCTTGTCCCGTATAAATATAAATATAAATATAAATATAAATATAAATGTTATTATTATAAATATAAATATAAATATAAATATATATTTGTATTTATATATATATATAGAGGATGAATCAATTGTGCACAAGGCTTAGGGTGGTGTACCTTGTGCACAACTGTGGGTCATTGATTGGATGGTGATGTATGGATGAGATTAAAAAGTTTTTTTTTCTTTTTTTTTTTAAAGTAAAATCAGGTGGGCCCCGTGCACAAGATATGGAATTCGGCTCTACTCTCCTCCGGATTGTGCCATGGCGCGTGTGAAGTTGTGGGGATCAGAATGGATGTGTGACTTTTGAAGATGTGGGGCCCGTAACTACTCTCCTTCAACTAGTGTCGTTGCGTTTTTTGGATATAAAATTAAATGGCAACTACTTTGTAAATTTTATCTTCATTGACAATAACCCATATGTTCAACATCAAATTTTTTTTCACTGTTGAAATTCGTTTGATATTTGGATTAGTTTATGAGATATATTCATTCTTTGGAACTTAATTAATGTTTAGTCGGTTGATTTGGAGTTTTTTGTATTTTCATTATTTATGAATTTTTTTTTTTTTTAGGCAAAAAGTTGGATGTACTAGCGACATCCATGATCATCTCGCAAGATGATGTTCTGGAACTCACAACAACAACCGCTCAAAATAAAGTTACAATTAAGTTGAGATTTGGCAATAAAATCAGCTGCACCATTAGCCTCTCTATAGCAATGCTGAAAAGTGATGCTCTCAAAATCTCTTCTAAATGAAAGGATCTCTTGGACAATTTGAGTGACCTCCCATGGACTATTGTTTGCATGATTGATGGCGTCGATGATGATCGCACAATCACTCTCAAGTATCAATTTACGGATCCCCATCTCCGCTGCCAATCTTATACCTGTATAAACAGCAAGAGCTTCTGCCAAAATGACAGAACCCATCCTAACATTACATTTATGTATCCGAATAATCTGACCATTATTATTCCTTACAACACAACCAATCTGTGGTTGAGTATTACTTTTCACCGAAGCATCAACATTGATCTTAACTACATCGATTGGAGGATATTTCCACATCATTTTATCAGGAGGCCTAGCACGTTTAGGTAATTTCGTTTTAATCTGACCTTTATTCCAACAAGAGATATTATCAATAGCTCGAGTTAACGCATAGATCATACCTGTATCAGAAGAATTGCGAAAAATAATTCTATTTCTGAGCTCCCAAATTGAATGTCATAAATGACATAAATCTGTAAAATCTAGGTTAAGAGCCCTAGTATTTAGAATATTTTCTTGAACATCACTTGTTAAATTTGGCATAATGAAACATTTCTTCAACTTAACACCCAAATTTTGAATAAGGGATTTAGTAATTTGACAATTAAACAATAAATGATTTGTATCTTCAATTTCAGAATTACAAAGAGAACAAGTACTAGGAACTCTATTTATATATCTATTTAATCGGACAGTCGTGGGCAGGATATCCAAGAAAATTTTCCAAATAAAATTTTTAATATTCGGAGGGATATTAAGTTTCCAAATCCAATATGCTGGAATTTTCGTCGTATTCCTAGTTTTATAAAGCGAGGAAGTGGATTTAACAGAGAATTTTCCATTATTACTGTAAATCCAAATTAACTTGTCTGGAATATCAGTTACAGGAATATGGATATGAGTAATTGCTTGAACTATATGAGAAGGAAAGATAGAATTTAACTTATTAGTATCCCAAGAGTTGGTATTTGTGAATAAATCGCAAACTTTTAAATTAGGATCATGATCATTCCGAAACCTATGAAGATATTGCGCATCTACCCAAATGTCAGACCATACATTAATGGTTTTTCCATTACCAACTAACCAAAGCAATCCTTTAGAGAAAAGATCTCTAATATTAAGAAGCCTACCAAATTGCCAAGAAGTTTTGAATCTACCTCTTTCCATAAGAGATTCTGTCGAGAGATATTTATTCGTAATTACCTTAGACCAAATATTATCTGGATCAGCCATGATTCTCCACAGAAGTTTCATTTGCATGCCAATATTAATTTGCTCAGCCGATTTAAAACCTAACCCACCATCTTTTTTAGGAGTGCACAGATGTTCCCAGCTAATTAGAGGATGATAGTTATCAGATTGAATTTTATTCCAAAAGAAATTTTTATTGATCTGATCAATTTTTTGTAGAACTCCTTTTGGAAGAAGAAATGATTGCATTAAATAATTTGTTTTGGAATTTAAATTCGCCTGAATTAGTACCGATCTACCAGCTTGAGAGAGAGCGTTAGATTTCCACTTGGATAGCTGCTTTTTAAGACTATTAATCGCCTCATCAAACAAGACATTGCTAACCCTACCACTAATAAGAGGAATACCTAGGTATTTTTCCATAGACTTCGTAACTGGAATATTTAGCTGTTGAGCAAGGGACTGGGCTTTATTGACAGGAATATTTTTATGAATTATTTTGTTGATTCATAATCTTTCTTACCATACTAATCCACTCCCTTTTTTTTAATTAAAAAGGTAGTTTATCTATATCTTTTTTATTTGTAAATATTTCAATTTAGATCAAATCAAACCATTAATTTGATGGATATTATGTTACCCATAAAAGTGGAAAAAACCTCTTTTCTTATTTTAAAACCTACGATCAGCGAACGATTTCGGGCAAGCGGCATCAATTGTAGTTAAGCTTCGAGCCAAGTCTCCTAAAAATCGTTGCAATGTGATGTTATGGATGTACTAAACGTAAATTTTCAGAATTATTCGGTTGAATCGGTCGATTTAACGCGTACTTTGAACGATAATTAGGAGATTATTCAGTGAAATTCTTATTTTTACGAGGTACACAGAAGCGATGAATAATTGCATAACTGTTGGGAAAAAGTAATTTTTTAGAATTATTCAGTTGAATCGATCGATTTAACGCGCATATTGAACGATAATTGAGAGATTATTCAGTGGAATTATTATTTTTACGAGATACACAAAATCGACGAGTAATTGCATAACCGTTGTAAATAAATAATTTTTTAGAATTATTCGATTGAATAGGCTGATTTAACGCATAACCGTTGTAACCATTGTGAATAAGTAAAATTTTCAAATTATTCGGTTGAATCGGTCGATTTAATGCGTACATTGAACAATAATTGGTGGATTATTCAGTGAAATTCTTATTTTTAAGAGGTAAAAAAACCCAAATCAAAAGAACCCCAATCCAAATAAATTGCACATAGTTCATGAATAATGAAAAAAAAATTCCAGAAAATACAAACCTAATTCTATATTCAACTAAAAATAATTGAATCTCTCTCACACAAAAAAAACCCAATTCATACCCAACCAAAATATCACCCAAAATCTCCAAAAAGCTTGATGCTTACTCATTAATGGAGCCCTCATGGTCGGCTCTTGAACCAATCGGAGAGAGAAGAGACCTTCTTCGCTCTTCTTCGATTCAATTCGTCGCCGGTTTCGATTTGATTCGATTCGAATCTGTGCGCCGCCGATCGATTAGCCTTCGCTCTTCTTCGATTCGATTCGCCATCGGGTTTGCCAAGAAGAAGCACCCTTGCCGCCATTGAAGAAGCCAATTTGTAAGGATGGGAAGCACGATCGTCAAAGTTTCGGAGGAGGCACCGTACCAATGGTTGAGACGTGGAGAAGAAAGGGTTTTAATGCTCCCACAAATTGCACGCGTTTCACTATCTAGGGATTGTGTTGAAGATTGGGTATTTAATTTATTTCTTTTTTTAACCATACCACGTGGCCCATTATAAGCCATCGATTTCAATAAGATCAATGGTCCATATTTATGCACAAGGTACACCCTAAGAGGTGTGTACACCCGAACCACATATATGCGGGACGGGACCGGGATTTGTGGGATCCCATAGTTTTGGCCCGCATCCCGTTCCGCATAATTTTTACGGGACGGGATTCACTTTTTTTTTTCCTTAAATCCCACCAGGACCGGGATGGGATCGGGATTTGCGGGATTTGTGTCCACCCCTAATTAGAACTAATACCATGAAGGATATATAATGAAAAAAGTACAAAATTGGAAACAAGCAAAGATCTCTTTCGGAGAGGAAACGAAATAAATCAGACCAGCATACGGGATACTCGAACAACACATAAATCCAACGGGGTTCCATTTCAAAACCAATTGGCAATGAGAGGGCAAAACCAATTGGCAATGAGAGGAGTAGCACTTCAACCTTATATGTTGTTCAAATATTCTCTATATTACCGATGTGAGACAACTATATTCCAATAGTTGCTTATAGGGATGCGGAGAAAAAAGGAAAAACACATTTGAGTTCTGTTGGGAGCAATTCGATCACGGACACTGCCATCCTCCCACAAAATTCAACGGATAAAAAGGGATGGATAGTAAAGTTTTTGAAACTAACTGGCAGTGTTTTGTAAATTTGCAAATAAGGGGGCGGGATGTTAACTGTTAAAGTTTCCCTTTTTCAAAAATACAAAATGCAGCGTTGTAATGCCAAAGAGAGTGAAACGACCAGTCTCGCTGATCCTCCCCAGACTCTCTAGTCTGTGCTTCGCCTGATACGCAAACGCAACGCCTTCCATCAAACCAACTACCAAATCGGAGCTCTCCTCCGGTCTCATCCCTACTCGCAGTCCAACCCTAACCCTAATCAAAGTTGCTCACGCTTGTTTCCATTTTCTTTGCTTGTATTTGCTTCGATTGCCTTATTTTTCGCTCTACCCCGTTCTCGGTAATTTGGTTCGATCTCACACAGTCACACACCTATCTTTATATTGCTTTACACCATTAGATTTTCCATTGCTCACTTGTTTTATGCATCTTTTAGCATCGGTGCTGTTTGTTGGATTACTGCTGAAAAAGAAGGGTTTATGGCTCGGATTATACTCTATTTTGAGATTAAGTTCTTATTCACAGCAGTTTCAAACGATTTCCCCGATCAATTTTTTTTTTCCTGTGAGTAAGCATCGCTAATTCGGTTCTAGTAAGCAATTCTCATTCGCTGACTGATAAGGATAACTGAAATTAGGCATTTTCTTTTCTGTTTTAGTCAGCATCTGTAATTTTTGTTCTAGTTAGCATCTTTTGAAATTTGTTGATTCTATATTTCGCATTTGATATTCAAATACTCAACTTTACCAGTTTTAAATTCCAATTTGACATTGCCAAAGAGTTTTTCGATTTTAGGCTACTTATTCTCGTTAGCAATGAAGTTGAAATTCACTACACTTGTTGTGCTATGAAGTTGAGAAGAAGGAAGAAGAAAGATGGAGAGCAAAACTCAGAGACGCATGGCGGCTCTCTCTCGACACCTTCAGCCCCACGCTGCACCGGATTCCCTTCTACGCCCTGTACAATTCCTTGTCCTTCCATTCTCTTCCTGTCCCTGAGCTTTGATTAATCTAGTTTGAACCGTTGTCTCTTTGCTGACAGGCGTTACTAAGCGGGCAACAGAGAAAGCAAGCGGATTTGATGCCTGTGGTGATAGGAGGGATGGTCTTGGATGTTCTTTCTACTCCTTCAGTTTCTGCTAACCCTAAAAGCACTACCCCTGGCAAGGTCCAACTTCTTTCTTTTCTCTTTCATTTCTGTTGTTGGATTTTGAACTGGTTTTGCTAGTCATTTGACTATTGAAATTAGGCAGTATTTGGGAAATGATAAAAGTACACAGTTTCTTGAAAATGTGTGATGTTTCAAATGTTCAATTTTTTTCTGACAAGAATGTATCAATCCCAACTGTATCTGGCTGAGTTACTCTATGTATAGTTGATAATTAAAAAAGAGTTATCACTATCCATAAAAGTAGTAAATAAAAAATCCCATTTACATATTTTTAATGATTGAGATGCTGTCAATTCGCGGCGGAGTAGATTCAAATCCATCGATTTCCTATCTGGAATTAGGGAATGGTTGTAATGTAAAATTGAAATAGAATTGAGTTAACCTTGCTTTGGTTATATTTGGCGAACAGATTTATCTATCAAATGCTGTCTTTTGATTTGCCCTCAGGTAGATTTCATGTTAGGTGGGGTTGCAAGGAATATAGGCGAATGCATGGCAAAGCTTGGAACAAAGTGCTACATGATCAGTGTACTTGGATGTGATATGGCAGGTGTTATAACTTGCATATTGGCTTTCTTAAAGTTTTTTAAGCATTAGAACTAGTTTTGATCAATTTGCCAATTGAAGGTTCAAGTTATTACTTCTCTAATTGATTTGGTTTTAAAAGATCTTCTTTGGGAAATTTTCAGAAAGTTCTCTGAAACTTTGGGACATCTCACTGATATTATGCAACAACACTTCAGGGTACTTCATTGAAATTTTCCTAGCTTGAAAAAAGTTTCAATCAATAGGGTAGTCAAAGTGCTATGGATATAACAGAAATTCACTATAATATTGACTGAATATGATTGCTTTTTTTTTCCCCTGCATTATTGTAAGGTTTCTCATCTTTTATCCATTGGCTCTACTAAAACAGGAGAATTGCTCTTAGCGCGTTGGAAATCTGCTGGTCTGCCTATTGCAGGTCAGTCATCGTCGCCCTTTATGTATGGTAGTCAAATTGGTGCATTGTGCTAATATTGCTCATAGTTTTCTCCCCTTATGGCTTGTGGAATTCGTTAGGCATTCGACAAGGACAGCATATTACAACTGCAACTGTAAACTGCATGTTTGATGTTGATGGTGAATTGGTTGCTGGTGTTGCAAATGTGGAATCTGTTGTGAGTGCATACATTTGTTATTATCTCTTATGCATATTAAGACTGATTTTAGTTTCTTGTTCTCATTCGTCATTGTCTATATTGCTATCTCAAGGATCTTATATTGATTTCCTGACATCATTCTTTTTTGTGGTCTGGATGTAGGAGAAGTTTCTTACCCGGGAGTGGATTCAAAAGTCCCATTCAGTCCTTCTTAATGCTCCATTGTTGGTGCTTGATGCTAATGTGACTCCTGCCACTCTGGAAGCGTCTTGCCAAAGTAAATCTATCTGGCTTTCAATGTGCTTGTGTTTCCTTCTATCTGGCTTTTATCCTTCTGTTACCTTAACATACAAATGCACATTGTTTTGGTTCATCGATTAGGTTTCTACCAATATACGAACAGTTACCGTTCACATTTTTATATTTCTCCTAAATTTTCAGTGGCAGTAGAGCTTAATCTTCCAGTTTGGTTTGAGCCTGTATCCATAGCTAAATGTAAACGAGTTGCCTCAGTTGCCAAGTATGTAAGTCCCAAAACTTCTCTGTTGTATTTCCATTGTCACATGGCAAACACCTGCAGGTTTTACTTCGATGGTCAAATTAATGGGTAGCATTGACGTATATTGATGCTATTTGTTGCCATCATTCTGAAGATTTGGTGTTGTTTCTCTGATTGATATGCTCAAGTGTTCCGTTGTTCCTTAGAATTTCACCTTGAACTGCACACTGAATATCCTTCAATTTTCCAAGTTGTGTCTGGGTTGTGTTCAATGAGCCGAATGATGACTAATATATTATTTGTCATGAATGGTTTTAAGTGATTTTTTTCATCGTCGTTTTCCTTGGGGAAGTCTTTCAGAAACACCCTCTTAACTAATTTGGGTAATAGGTGCTTACATTCCACACACCCCCCTCTCTCAGACCCTGCTTCGCTTGGGATACATTGGGGGTATTTGTTGTTTTTGTAGTCGTTGAGGTGACTTTTTTCCATCTGCTTCTGGTTGATTACAGATAACATTTGCTTCCCCAAATGAACTCGAGCTCATTGAAATGGCGAAAGCTTTGTCATGTGGAGCTTCCTTTGTTCCAGTTGACATTGATAGTAGCAGCAGGAAGTCTCCAGAATCTCTGTTCCAAATTCTCAAGCCCGCAATACTAGTTTTATTGGACAATGGTATCAAGTTTGTTCTGCTGACGATAGGGCCACATGGAGTATTTTTATGTTCTCGAGGTATAACGGCTCGCACAGATGCCCTTCTCGGATCAAGCTCAAATGATACAGGGAAAAACCTTTATGAAGTTATAAGCAAAACCTGTCCTCGAGAACGATATGCCCATTCTTCATCATTTAAAGGAGTCTCTGATCTTACTGTTGTGCACTATCCTGCCCTTAAAGCCTCGGTTGTACGGGTTAGTGGTGCTGGCGATTGTTTGGTTGGAGGGGTTGTTGCATCTCTGTGCTCAGGCTTGAATATCATACAAAGTGTGGCTGTTGGTGTTGCGGCCGCCAAAGCTGCCATTGAAGTGGAGACCAATGTGCCTTTGGAGTATAATTTGGCGACTATTGCAGGTTCTATTCAATCTTTTGCTTCATGTTTTTGCTGATAAATGAGCTTGAATGCTTTGAAAGATGAACTACTGCTGAAATATCTACGCCTTCCATGCCCATCTTTTGTCAGATGTATTAGCATTTTGTGATCCCTTGTCCGAATTAAAGATGAACATTGCTAACACGTTTGTTGAATCTCAGATGATGCAGGCTTGATTTACTCAGCGGCCAGGGTTCTGTCTTAGGAATCATGACATTGGAGAGCGATCAACAATTAAACCTGATTCCGCAAATTGTTGATGATTGTGAGTTTGTCTGTACATACATTTTTGCTGATTCAGCATTTCCAGATTTACTCAAAATTGAGGTCTACAATCTACATTACAGAACGGAACTGATGATCTTCAGTGTTCTCTTTGAAGATAGTTGACATGAAGAGACAGTTTGATTCATCATCTATATATGAATTATTATCCCCGTTGATAAATTGCTACTGTAGAATTCATGCTGAGTACATACATCTCACTTGTCATACTTGGGAAATGTGAAGAAATATTTTACGATGACCGAACATCTATCGTCTATGTCGTGAATTCCCACGAGTGAATATCGTTAAAAGAAAGAGAATGAATAAACAATGGGATAGCATCCGTGTTTTGATAAGAATTGCTCAGAACACAGAAAAAACTCTTTGCAATTAGAGTTTCTTATTGTTGTGATGTTTGATGGATACACAAACACACACTAATTCCAATCTCACACTCTATTTATAATAGAGGAATCCCTATAGGTAGAGCCTCTTATAGATAAACCTAGATATAGATAAAATATATCTTATTTAGAATCCCGTGCTCTTCACTTGTCTTCCTTTTTTTACTCTTCTTTCATTCATTAGTCTCTTTGCTCCTTGTTGGATCCACATCTTCATGAAATAATCAATAAAAACTCGTAGGTTCCGACTCCACTACTAAAACGTGTATAAATGCATATATAGCCTAAACCATGTATTATATACACACATTTAAATCATGCTAAATATCTATCTCAATGCGTGCTATCAAATTCCGCGATGAGTCCATTGGGGACCAAACCTGTCCTATTATCTAGTTGCGCAAAGCAGTTTTAAGTCTAAAATCAAGCAACAACCACAAAACGGTACATAGTTACCAAGGCAGGGCCGGGTCAAAACCGAAATACGAAGGAGAGTGCAAACTCTCTAAACGGTACATAGACGTCGGGGGAGGCTGAGGGAGCTATTGCTGCCGGTCATCGAGGAGAAAGGAGGAAGGCTTGGGCTTGGCCTTGCTTGAACACAAAACATGGAGGAATGGAGCTTGGAGGCTCGGTTTGGCTCCAAATGGAGGATGAAGAGGAAGATGAGGCCTTGGGCTGATGTGGTGGCATTGTGGTAGTGTTCAATCGACAGGAGGAGGGAGGTTGGGGTTGTGGTGCCTCACGACAAGGGGAGGAAGAAGGGAGAAAAGAGAGATCTTGAAGATAAGGTTTCTAGAGCTTTGTGTGAGAAGGTTTGTGTTTGATTTTTGTGGTGAGTGAGAAGAGCCACCCAAATTTGATTTTATGAAGCAAGATGGGTGTGAATTGTGGCTGAAATAAGATGGAGTGAGGGGACCATAGGGCTTGTTTGTCTTCTTGCCATTTTGGGAATGAACAAGGCAAGGGAGAGAAAATGGTGGAAGGTGGGTGCTTAGCCTTTTCAAGAAATGAGGAAGGAGTGTGGGAACCTTTCTTTGGGATTCAAATTCAGCTCAAGAGGGCTGAGCATTTTTGGATGTTAGTGGGAGAAAGAGACAAGAATTTCGGGGTCTCAAAAACGCTAGTTCGAATTTCCGACGTTAGTTCCCGAAAGTTAGTTTTCCGAATCCCGCTCTCTCTCGATCCTATCCCGACCAATCAAAAAGGATGTTGACATCCGCAGGTGTTCTCAAAACCCTTCACAAGATCCTTGAGAAACTGACCTCACATGACATATCTCTTCTTCTTTCTTACGAAGATTTGTCCCAAAAATATACACATGCCATTGTCCTGTACTTTTTTTTTTCTCTTCTTCTAAATTTATGCAACAACTCATACGTTGAACTCAAAACACAAATTTGGGCATTTGATTGAAAGAAGATGAAAGGCTAGGATTAAAAGAGATTTTTCTTTTTTCTTTTTTTTTATAATGGGACCCACGTGACCCAAAAAATACCCACTCCCTTCCATTTGATACGTGTTACCCAAACATTCCCCTCCACCCTTGCCTTTTCTTTTGTTTTTTTTTTTAAATATATAAAATATTTGTGAAATAATTTTTGTTTTTCGATGGGGAATAAATATTTTTGTTAAACCCACCTGATTTAGTTCGTTTTAAAGATTCGACAATTCCACCGAATAATGTTTCGCTTGCTACCGAATAATGTTCTGTTACCTTTAGTTCATATAAAAAATTATCAATTCCATTGAATAATTTGTCAAATGCTACCAAATAATGTTTTATTTTTTTCCCAATCAATTTCAGTTAAAAAAACCTCAAATCCCTAATCAATACTTACAATTAATATGAATAATGCTTCATATTTCACCGAATAATGTCTCATATTTCACCGAATAATGTCTCCATGTTCTGACAAATAATGAATAAGATTTCACTGAATAATTTACCAACTCATTACCACTAATAACCAAAATTCGACACATACATCAGAATAATTGACGAATAATGAATCAAACTATGCATATCGAAAACCCTACCCAACCACTCGATGCTCGATTTGGCTGGCCCCTAACACAAACACAAATTCGACACCTACGGCTGAATAATTCTTCGTTTTTACCCGAATAATGTAGTAATCACATGTTAATTTAGTAATAAATTTCAACCCTAACCCGATTTGACTGATATCTAACACAAACCCAAACCACCCCCTACCCCCACCCACCCACTGTAACGGCCCGGATATAAATATCCGGGATACGTTTCGAAGGTCGGATACCTTCGTTCGGATGTTGCAATTCAGGTACGGGTCGAGGTTTCAAACCTCTAATCAGTCGAAGTCTCAGAAATACAATTTAAACAAAAATAAAGCGGAAGTACGGTTTAGATACAAAGCCACGGCAGAGCCGGGTCAAAACCAAAACAAAGTGGGTGATTTGCCATTTGTCAAGTTAGAATATATTAGCCGGATTCTTCGATTCGCCAAAAGATTTCCCCGTCACAGAAGCATGGAGCAACAAGAGCGGTACCTAACACTATCCACGAAATCAGGCCTGGTGATCACCTGCGGGTCCTCTGACCGCGCTGAGGCCACATAACATGCCTATGCCTATATAAAAGATAACTAATGCAGTACAAGATTTAAATCACACTATCATGCCCCTAGTATATGTAATATGCTGAAAAGAACTGTAAAAGGGCCCAAGACAATGCCAAGTGGCATATCCCTCTCCTACCTCTGCACCCCTTCCCGTTAGTGCAGAGACTGGCCAGTTCGGGCTATAGCATAGCACTCTCTTCGTGGTGGTGCACTTCACCACGGTATCATCATATCATATCATATCTCATCATCATATCATATCTCCTCATCAATATCATAAATCATGCTCATGCCCGATGGTGCTGGGCTAATCATATCATATCATCTCTTGCCCGATGGTGCTGGGCTATCATATCATGCTCATATCGACTCGATAGACTCAGGGCACCCGATGGGGCTGTGCTACCCTATGACCCTAGCAAAGACTCTAGGACTATCACAGATAACGGCCGTTCTGTATTCAAACACACAATGGGGCTGTGCTACCCTATGACTCTAGGACTATCACAGATAACATGATACTACATGGCATGCTTTAATATGCAACAAAACTACACATTACATGACACATCAGGCAGGAGGTCCAGGTTACTGAGTAAGTCCCGTAGGATACTTACCTGTTGATGCAGAACAGCAAGATAACACAAGCAAGGGCCCAAATGCAAGTCCAAAGTAATCCAAAAGCAATACACACCTATCATCAAGCCATTTCTATAAGATACCAGACCAACATTCATACACACGAACCCAAGTTCCCAACATTCTCAAAACCGACCGATAGTAAAACCGTTTTCCAAAATCTTAAATCCAAATTAAGTCAACTCATATTCAAAATAATTCTCAAATCATACTTGGCCAAATTCCGACATTAAACATTTAAGCCTTAAAGTCAATTTCCCAAAATCATGTTATAAAATAATTCCGGCAAGTTTCTTATTTCAAAAACATAAAATAAGTTCCAATATTAAACCATCAACATAATTCTATGCTCACAATTCATACTTATAATTCAAAACCAACAATCACTTTAAAATTCCTAACTCACATAGTTAAATCCTCATCTTAAAAATCATCTTACAAATCATTATATAATAACACATCTCGAGGAATATTTAATATAATAAAACTTCCAAAATCACTTCATTTTTAATAACCCACATTTATAAATCAAAATACTAAATTTCTTTAACATATTTTAAATCATAGCTCAAAATCATCATATAACATCATATTAGTATATATGAACATAAGTTATATAACAAGTCATAATACATCCCAATAATATATTTCCAAAACAATATATATATATATAATATATATATATATATTAAATTTTCTAGAAATTATTATTTATCTTAAATCTCAGAATAATTTATAATAATAATAATAATAATTTAATCAAATAATATATATATATATATATCAAAATATATAAAACATAACACATAAATATAATACCCAAACCCTTACCCAAATCTCAGCCCAACCCAATAACCAAAACCCAGCCCAGCCGGATAGAAGAAGAGATCCGGATCCGACCCGCATGCCCAGCTCCATAACCCGGATACCCAAAACAATATTCCCAGATTAATGAACCGGAAGCAATAACTGAACCGATCTAAGGGAAATAAGAAAAGAAAAAGGGAAACCGGTCTGAGGGAACCCGTTTCCCTCCCCAACTTCACTCAAAACAGAGCATGAACAAGACGTCGGAGGAAGAAGAGGAAACCCAGGGACCTCCGGCGACCATCCTTTCCGACCCCAAACTCACTCCAACAGACCGAACCACTAACCCGACCGTCATGGACCCGGAAGGAAGCAAACGCAAGCAGAGGAGAGGGAGGAAAACGAGACTCACCAAGGATGTCGAAGGTTCGTCGGAGATGAGATTCGTCGGGGTTGAATCGAGCTTCGTCGGTGGCGGAATCGAGTTGCTCCTGGACTGGGATGAAAGGAGAGGTCAAAGGTGAGATTTTACCGAGTTTGAAAGCGAAATGAAGTGAAGGAGCCTCACCATTGGATTCGAGAAACAGAGGAAATAGGGTCGAAGGGGGCAGCTCCGAGATTGGACGTCGACCGGCTCGGGATCTGGCTACTGCTGCTGCTGGCTCTTAGCGAAATGGTGAAGGGCGAAGAGAGGGGTGATGAGCTCTCCTCTCGGCAAAACAGAGGAGGAGGGGGGTATAGCCCACGACTTGGACGGAGGTGGGGGAGGGTAAAGGAGGCGACGGTGGTGGTGAGGTGGGATTGTGGTGGTCTGCAGAAACAGAAAAGAGGGAGGCAGAGAGAAGAGGGATTTGTGAGGGTTTGCAAAATTGGATGAGAGTGAGGTGAGAAGGGAGGTGTGAGCTGTATATGAGGGAGAAGAGACAAAATGTGAGGGAGGGACCAGCTCCTTATTTCTACAGGAATCCGAGAGAGAGAGAGAGAGAAGAAAGAAAAAGGAAAATAAAATAAAATAGGAGTGGTCCTTACAACAGAAATTCGAATTAGCGGAATAGACCCGAATCCCGCTCGCCCGATCGAATCCCGACTAAATCAACTTTAATAAATTTAATTTACTAATTATAAGATAACGGAATTAAATAAATTTTATCAAACTCGGAGCTCGAAGGCGGAATTAAATCCGTTAAAATCTAAATTCTCAAAACGATGCCGGAATGTCTTTAAAATCAAACTTACGCTCGAGGACGGGTTTTCTCACATTTTTTACCGATTGAATAAAATAATAATATATTACTCAAAATAATAATATAATAATATAAAAATACATTCGGTCTTTACACCCACCCCTCCTCCCTCTTCTCCAACTCCCTCTCCGTCCCCATCAGACCCCATTCCGCCGCCGTCCCCATCAGAACCACTTTCTCCATCTCGATCCCGCTTGTCCGCCCACCATTGCCACCACATCGCCACTGCACTTCGCCACCCAGATCCGAATGAATAGATCTAGAAAAAAACCAACAACGTTAACCTCGAACCAGCAACTATCCTCGAAACGTCACCGCCACCTTCCCTTTCGCCCTTCACCGACGCCGCCGTTCCTCACACCGTTGCGACACCACCATCCCCGACTCCGCCTGGTCGATCCACACGATGAAGAAGAAGGCAACCAATGCCTCGGCCAGCCACCGCTCGCCTCCGCTCGGGAAGCCTACCATCGTCTCTAACCGTGAGGAGCCGTTGATATCGAACAGCAGAGACATGATTTTGGCTCCATGGTCCGGTCGATGGAAGAAGAAGATGAATTGGAGCCTTCGGTTCAACTGGACCCTCAAACGACTAAATTAAAAAAACTAAATCCTTCGAATTGTGGCCAGTCAATGGAAGAAGAATGAGAATTGTGGCCATTCGAGGGAAGAAGAAGGTGAATTGGGGCTTCGGTTCAACTAGCCGCTCAAATGAAGAAGAAAAAAAAAAAAATAGGGATTTAGGGTTTCTTTCCACACACATACACGCGCCAGGGATAAAAGAGTATGGATGGTTTTGTAAACCTTGTGGGCGGGACCCACTTGGGTTTAATTATAAAAAAAAAAGAAAAATCTCCTTTTAATCATCCATCCATCACAATCCGATCAATGGTTCACAATTGTGCACAAGGTACACTTTAAGGCTTGTGAACAATTGATCCATCCTATATATATATATATATATATATATATATATATATATATATATATATATATATATATATATATATATATATATATATTTGGGTGGGGTCAGCTCTTGTTTAGACCACCACCTAAGCGCATCCTTATGGATGAGAATACATAATTCGCATTTATTCGGAATGAAAGGAGTATGGGAAGGCTTAGCCAGTGTAAGAGGTGCAATCTTGTCCGTCACGTTGTTGATCTCTCATAAGTCCTGCAAAAACGAGATCGAGGGGATTTGCTGAAATGAGAATAGAATATCCAAGATGATGATCTCAATCTCCCATGAACAACTCCAGATGCCTTTGACCGTGTTGGCAATCGTCAGATTGTCACCTTCTACCATGATATGGTTAAGTCCAAAATCTCTCGCTCTTGAGACTCTGAGTCGAAGATCATTTGCTTTCGTGACTAGAACGAAGCTCTGCACAAAAGTAGTACTGTCGTAATCAATCAGCTCGCCAAGATGATCATGTATGATGAAGCCTACAGAATAAGAGTCATCGAAACTTCTAGTTCCATCAAAATTGATCTTGAATATGTTGTGTGGTGGTTTTTGACATGTTAAGTTTCTCTGTTTCCTTTGAGTTGATGTTTTGGTTTGTTGTTGTCTATCTTCGTCGTCTGGTGTTTTTTTGGTCTCCCAGTTCTTTAGTATTTGTTTTGTGAGATACTTCATGTTGTGTATTGTTGTTGTGTTTATCTCATCGATATTTTTTTGTTTTTGCTTGTCCATATACTCCACCAGTTGTAACCAACTTCTTTTTTTGCTCATTGTCTAATTTATTGAAGAGTTCGCAAATATTTCTCTTCATGGGATAGTCGTTCGTATCTTTATTTTGTAACATATGTTTAATGGTCGGGTCAATATTGTTAACTAGTTGAAGTGTTTGAGGACATTTGATAAACAAATGTGATGGTGTCTCATCTATCGGGTTACATAATGTACAACTAGTCGGTACATAGGCCAATTCCTTTGTTTGCTAGGCTAGTTTTAGTTGGTATGCCATCTAAAGACAAATTCCATAGGAAGTTCTTTTTTGATATCTTAGGGGCTACATCTAATTTCCATATCCATCTCATATTGTTTTGCTCATTAAAATTGTGTTTCGTTAAGTGTGTTAATGCATCAGTGGTGGAAAACCAGCCTTATTAAAATTCCGAAGGAAGGATGTTAGATAATTCCTCGATGTTCCATTTTTTACTATGACTAATGAACGTTTTTTTATCTTCATTTGTTTGTCGGTTATGTAGTTGTCGTCCCAGTCAGTTTCTCCGTCTAGCCACCTAACATTCCAGATTTTGATCGTTGTACCATTTCCTACTTGACATATCGGTCCCTTGCATAAATTATTTTTTAGTTCCATCAATTTTGTCCATTTATGTGAAGTATTTTATTTCTTTTCATATGTAAGAATGTGGTCGTCTTTAAGATATTTTTTGATGACTTGGACCCATGGGTTTTGGGGTTTAGTCAAAATCTTCCAAAGCAGCTTCATTTGTAGTGTCTAGTTGATATCCTTTGTTTTTATGTATTCCCGCCCCTTCTTGGTCTTTGATTTTGCATATCTTATCCCATCTGATTAAAGGTTTGTATGATGTAGTTTTATTCCAGAAGAAAGTTCTATTGATTTGATAAAGTTCCTTGCAGATTTCTATTGGGAGCATAAAATTTTGCATAATCTAATTGGCCTTTATTGCAAGGTTTGATCTAATAAGTGTTGTGCACTCTACCTTCTTGTGATAAGGAATTAGCTCTCCATTTAGAGAGTTGTGTTCTTATCTTGCATATTGTTTCTTCAAATGCTGTTTTATTTACTATCCCGTTAACGATCGGACATTCGAGATATTTGTCGATTGCATTCTAATTAGCGATATTAGACAGGTTTGTATCAATTGTTTCTATGCATATATAACTTTCAGAGTTGTTTGGAATGCTAATTTATGGAAGTTTATTAATTGCTCTGATATTCATCAATGGTGTTCTTGACCAGTTGAGCAGATTCTTGGATAATCTTGGCAAAAAATCATCATTTTGTCCGCAAAGGAAAGAAATGGAATTCTAGACCCCATTCTTGTAATATCGAAACCAATCGTGTTATTTGTTTCATTTCTTATTTTTTTTGTAACTTTCTTACATTACTAATATTTCTGCACCGATTATGAATAATAGTGGCAATAGTGGGTTTCCCTGTCTAATACCTCTTTTCGGTGTAAATAATTCGGTTGGTCCCTCGTTAACTAGGTCAGAGAAGGAGACTGTCGTTACGCATTATTCAATACAGTTTCTAACTTTAGGGCAAAATCCTAACTTTTTGAGGACTTCATAGAAAAATTCTCAATCCATTCTATCCAGGAAATAAAATATGTGATATTCTCAATATAAAAAAAAATCAATTTCCTAGACCTGATGGAGAATTCTATTCAAAATACTGGGAGATTGTAAGACCAATGGTAATTACAACTATCAAATGATTCTTCTACTCGGGAAGAATCCTACGACCAATCAACCAAATTTTTATCTCACTCATTTCAAAATGCGAGAACCCAACAATGACCAATCAATATAGACCTATCTGACTATGACCAAAAACTAGTTGTACCTGGATCGATTTGTAATTGCATTAGTAATTTATTTTCTTAAAAAATTATGAGAAGTGACTCTCTTAACAATTTAAGAGAGTATTTAAGATTGGAATTAATGAATCCATTAACATTTTGTTTGACCATTGGGTTAGAGATCATACTCTATAAAAAAAATTGGGAAATAATAATCATAAATTGAGAGTCTCAATATTTGGCTTCAAAGAAAAGATTTCCGCAATATTGTTAAATAAGCTTGGCGAGCGTCGTGTACGGGTTCCGCTATGTTTCAAGTTATATACAAAAATAAACTGCTTAAACAAAAAGCAAAGGAGTGGAGTAAGAAAACTTTCGGTAATATTTTCCATCAACTCCAAGAAGTCGAAAGCAGCTTGTTGGAGATACAACCACTAATGATTCAACAGAATTGGATGGACTATAGAACCAAAGAAAGGAACCTCCTGCAAAAGAAAGAGAAGCTTATATTGTTTCACAAAAAGTATTAGAACCAAAGAGCCAAAATGAAACATCTAAAACTGGCTGATTCAAACACATCCTACTTCCATAGGGTAGCTATTGGTAGAAGGAATAGAAAAATAATTCGATCAATTACTTCCAGCGAAGGTACATATATTGAGGGTGACGAAAATATCAAAAATGAAATTCGTAGAGATTTCGAGAAAAAGTTTAAACAGGAAAGAATAAATGAAAACCGCTTAAGGGAGTACTTAAATCTTGTCACCCCGACAATAACCAATGAGTATTATAGTTTTCTTACCCAACATCTGAGCAATGGAGAAATAAAAAGGGCGGTGTTCAGCCTTGGCAATAATAAGTCATTAGGCTCTGACAGAATGTCAACAGAATTCTACAAAACATACTATGGAGGATCGATCATCAAAGCGGTTAAAGGATTCTTCCTTTCTGGAAGAATTTTTCGTCAAATAAACCATACATTTATTTCACTTCTACCAAAATGCGATAATCCCTCTATGACTACACATTACAGACCAATTAGCCTATGCTCCACAATTTATAAAATTATTTCCAAAATTCTTACGGAGAGATTGAAAAATGTAATAGGCAAACTTATCCACCCTTTGCAAGGAGCTTTTGTGTCCGATCGGGCTATTCAAGACAATATCTTAATAGCCCATGAGGTTTTTCATTCATTTCGTAGCAGAAAAGGTAAGGAATGGTGGATGGCAATTAAACTAGATATGGAAAAAGCTTATGATAGAGTAGATTGGAAATTTACAAAGGCAGTAATGGAGAAATTTGGTTTCCATCCGACATTTATTAAATGGATTATGGAATGTATATCTACAGTATCATTCTCCGTTCTCGTTAACAATGGTCCAACGGAGTTATTCAGACCAACTAGAGGCCTTCGACAAGGCGACCCTCTCTCCTCTTTTCTTTTAATCTTGGGGGCAAAGGTTCTGGCAAGAAAACTTTCACTTGAAGCAAATATGAGAAATATCCTTATCAGATTCAGTTTCGGGAAGGATGATCTGCGTATCCCTTTCCTTGCTTTTGTTGATGATATGATTATATTTACCAAAGGTAACACCTTAGCTTGTCTAAAAGAGAAAACAATTATAGATTAATATTGCAGCATTTCAAGACAAAAAGTTAACTATCATAAGTCATTCTTTCAAACAACGAAAGAATCCCTAGATCCAGAATTGAGGAACTTGAAAGATACCTGGGAATATCTAATGAAATAATGATTGAAAAATATCTTGGTTGCCCTATTATAAATGGGCGAGTAAATAAACACACTTTTAAGGAAGTCGTGTGCAAATCAAAAGAGCAACTCAGTAAATGGCGTGCTAATGCCCTATCGCATCAGGGTCGTACTGTCCTTATTGGCACAAACCTAGCATCAAAACCCTTATACATGATGCAAAGTTTCATGCTCCCCAGCACAATCCATAAGGAATTAGACCAAATAAATAGATCTTTCTTTTGGAAAAAAGATCTCCTATATCGGCCTCACATAATCTGGGATAGAATATGTAGACCAAAAGGTAAGGGAGGTCTAGGCATCCAAAAATCTAAAGATATGAATGAGGCACTCCAAATGAAACTCCTTTGGAAAATTCTTGCGGAACCATATAATATATGGGTAAAATAAATTTAGCACAAATATTTGAAAAAAACGCATATATTAAATTATACGAAAAGTGGGGGTTCGTCTTGGCAATGGTCAAAACTAACTCTTCTTATTGAAAAATTTAAAAATGGCCTAATTTGGTCGGTGGGTAATGGGAAATCCATCAAATTCTGGACCGAAAATTGGATTACAAACTTCACCAATAATCAAAAGGGACGATTGTCCTACCTTTCGAAATGAGAATGAAACATAGAAAAAGAAATCTTGGATATCCCCCTTCCTATAAATACTTTTGAGGAAAGACTTTATTGGTGGGCGGATAGAGAGGGATGGTTTACAACAACTAGCGCCTACAAACTGATCACAAAAAATAACAACCAAAATGAATACAACAACTCTTGGACTTGGAAAATTGACACATCACCAAAAATTAAGAATTTCTTTTGGAAACTCGGACAGAAGGGTGTCCCAACAGCTACCCGTCTATCCCAAAAGGGGATTTCTGTTCCAACAACTTGTGTACTTTGCAATAGTGCGATCGAAGATGAAATACATCTGTTTTTGGAATGCCAGTTTGCTAAAAGCCATCTTCCATCTACCTTAGGTAAAATTAGGCTGTAGCCATCATGATTGCAAATTCGAGAGATTTTCCCCCTATCTTGTCACTAATTAGAAGCATTATCACAAAAACTGAAATAGAAAAATTAGCGGTCACTTGGTGGACAATATGGTACATCAAAAATCAAATGATATTTAGAAATGAATCCATTCCAAACCAGGAATCTGTTAAATACATTCACCACTCACTTGGAGAATTGGAAAAAAAAACCTCTTTATATGACAAGGAGGATGATATCTAGTATACTCAAAATACTAATGTTACAAATCACTCACGGCCAAGAATTCGACAGAAAAATGTTAAATGGAAAAAACCACCGATTGGCACGTTTAAAATAAACTTCGACGGTTCTACACTCAATAAAAAAGATAGCTCAATTGGCTACATCATTCGTGACTGGGAAGGGGGAACGATTCACATTGGTTATAATAGAATCAGTAACCAAACCCCGTTGAAAATAGAGGCATTGGCACTAACACATGGTTTAATACAAATCCGCGCACTAGGTATAAACAGGGTAGAAATAGAAGAGGACTCCCTTATAATCATTAATCATTTAAAAAAAATTCTACATGCCCATGGAAAATTGAATTGGTGATGTCCGATATTAAAACATTGTTGTCGAGTGTGAGAGAAGTTTTCCTTCTCTCACGTGCCCCGTATTGGCAACAGAGTGGCTGATAAGGTTGCACACCTTTACCGCTCTGCCAGGGGCCTCGACATTTACTCTGATTTAGGTCTTCAAGACCTCATATGTAAGGATGCTCTTGGGTAGGATTATTCCTCCCGAATTATTAGCTGTTCAAATAAATAAATAAATAAATAAATTGAGAGTCTCAAATCTTCAACCAAAATAAAAATTTGAACCATGGGTTTTAAAAACATTTGCCTTAATAACTTCACTAATCAGATCTTACCCAATATGATATTGGTTAGATTTAAAAGCTAAATATTTCACCAAAATTTAAAAAAAAAAACTTTATTTGAAAAACCTGTGTTGACGCCCACCCTACAAAGGATAGTGACCAATAGCTCCCCTCTCAGTATTTTCTTTGTAACAATATATGCTAAAAGATGATAACCACATTGTTTGGAGTGTTCGTTCACTAGATCTAGGATATCTTGTATCAACAAGGAATTGAATATCACAATCTATATGCCAAAGATGACTAATAACTTCAATGATAACCTTAAACAACCATTCATCAACAATAGAGATTTTATCTCTCTTTTCTTTTTTCCACGCTATTTAGGAGAATTGGAACAATAAGAAGGTCTTTAGATATGAGAATTCTCAACAAGTCCTCATAATTCCATTGTTCAAGCATCCGCTAATGTCAAGGGGTGTACTCTACCAAATTCAAATATTAAGGCTAACAAGAAGTCTAAACGTTGTTTAGATTTTTATAAGTTAAATTTTGATGGCTCTGTTAAGATTTTAGGCTAATCCTTTATTGGTTTTATACACCCCAGGAGAGCGAAAATATTGAGTTGTCGTCAAGTAGTTTTCTTAAACAAAAGTTCATATTTGACTCAGTTTTATTTATTTTTATAATTTTTATTTCTTTTATTTTTCTTCTACTAAAAATGTCTAATTAAATAAAAAATTTAAGGTTTTCTCCAATATATTTAAATAAAAACTTTCTTTTTCTAAATATCATATAAAACATTTCTCATTTTTTAAATAATTTTTTTTCAAACAAATTTCTACTAAAAATGACTATTTAAATAAAAAAATTTAGCTTTTTTATAATATATTTAAATAAAAAACTATTTTCATACAAACATGCAAAAAATATTTTTCATAAAATTTTATAGCCCCCAACTACTCCCCCCCCCCCCAAAAGAGTATGGATCTGCCATTGACCTGATAATCTCAGTGTTTAAGCATCCTCTAATGCCAAGGGGTGTGGTCTAGTAAATTCAGATATTAAGGCTGACATGAAGCCTAAACCACTTTTAGGTTTTTATAAGTTACATTGTGACGGGGTTAAGATTTTCGGCCAATTCTTTGTTTGTTGTATCATTATGGATGAATTGGGAGATGTTGATGTGATCTTAATGCCTTATGAGTCTGACCCATTTGTCTTACAATGTTTTGTTGCTAAAGTCAAATACATACTCTTGTTTAAGAAAAGTACTTGGACAACTCAATATTTTGGCTCTCCTAAGGTGTATAAATTTTTTTATTGAGGTCAATGAGCAGTCGTTGAAAAGTTGTTTTAAGTGACTACAACTTTCACGAAGAACATGTTCACTATATTGGCCAAAATCAACATTATGCTCAGTAGTCCAAATCTAACAAATTTTCTATTTTTTGTTTATATCAAAATAAGTCTCACATTGTTTTAAAATGCTTGGGGGCAACATTTTTAATCTATATATGCCTTGTAATAACTCTCTTTGAAGTCAATTCAAGTTTTAAGTTAAATTGAACATTTTGCTTCACTTGGTGAGAGACGAAGAGCAAACCCTTTGGTGAGAGAGAAGTCAAGTGTATGTGACACCCTAGTGATCAGAGGCGAAAGTATCAAATGGTTAAGATCCTCGGAGTGTCATTTTGACATAAATGAGATCGAGTATTGGGGATTTAAGAGATGACCCTGCCAAGGAATAACCAATATATATACCTTTGATTAGACCTAGCCCAAAAATCAAGATGACCTTGCCAAAGAACCGGTGGAGAACCTAAAATTGATAGCAACTCTCCCTCTCTTTTCTCTCCTCTCTATTAGTGACACTGAAATGTAACAAAAAATGGAATCTCTTTATTCTTACAGAATTTTTTTAAAAAGCCAAAGGTATATTGAGTATTTGGGTCTCAGACGATATTTTCAATTTGGGTATTTGGGTTGATAAATTGATTTTATTGGTGAGTTGTTATCAATTCAACAGGGGGAGATGGAATTGATTTTGAAGTTAAAACATGTCTCTAACAATTAATTTGAAGAAATTGTTGATACCAGTGAGTTGTCATTGATAACATGAATTTAGATGGAAATATTGGATTATATATATTTAGCTTAGTTATATTGCATATTGTGCATGAATTAGACAGAATTTGCTTTTATACTCATTTTGTGGTGAAGTCGGAATCTATATGTTTTTAATGATGATTTCAAGTGCAAGTAGATTTGATGTGGGACAAGTAGGATAATGAATGAAGGATAAAGAAGAGTCCAAAACGAGAGAAGAGTGGAGGTCCGAGAAGAAAAAGAGAAGCAAAACGAAGAACAAGAGTGTAGGTTGATTTTATAATACACTTTTTGGTGCCCTTGTGATAAGAGGGTTTCTCGACCAAATAAAATTTGTAGTCAAGACCCCACTATAGTATAGTAGAGTCAGATTCAGCCTCATGGGAGAAGTCAGCGTTTCTAGTTTAGTTGGTTTTGGGGTTCGGGAATAGAGGGAAAAAGGTGGTTGTTGTAACGGCCCGGATATAAATATCCGGGATACGTTTCGAAGGTCGGATACCTTCGTTCGGATGTTGCAATTCAGGTACGGGTCGAGGTTTCAAACCTCTAATCAGTCGAAGTCTCAGAAATACAATTTAAACGAAAATAAAGCGGAAGTACGGTTTAGATACAAAAGCCACGGCAGAGCCGGGTCAAAACCAAAACAAAGTGGGTGATTTGCCATTTGTCAAGTTAGAATATATTAGTCGGATTCTTCGATTCGCCAAAAGATTTCCCCGTCACAGAAGCATGGAGCAACAAGAGCGGTACCTAACACTATCCACGAAGTCAGGCCTGGTGATCGCCTGCAGGTCCTCTAACCGCGCTGAGGCCACATAACATGCCTATGCCTAAATAAAAGATGACTAATGCGGTACAAGATTTAAATCACACTATCATGCCCCTAGTATATATAGTGTGCGGAAAAGAACTGTAAAGGGCCCAAGACAATGCCAAGTGGCATATCCCTCTCCTACCTCTGCACCCCTTCCCGTTAGTGCAGAGACTGGCCAGTTCGTTGCTATAGCATAGCATATCCTCGTGGTGGTGCACTCACCCACGGTATCATCATAACATATATCAAAAATACGTAAATCTTGCCCGATGGTGCTGGGCTATCATATCATGCTCATATCGACTCGATAGACTCAGGGCACCCGATGAGGCTGGGCTACCCTATGACCCTAGCAAAGACTCTAGGACTATCACAGATAACGGCCGTTCTGTTTCAAACACACAAAGTAAACACATGCTCAGTTCAATGCAATCCTAGCATGATACTACATGGCATGCTTTAATATGCAACAAAACTACACATTACATGACACATCAGGCAGGAGGTCCAGGTTACTGAGTAAGTCCCGTAGGATACTTACCTGTTGATGCAGAACAGCAAGATAACACAAGCAAGGGCCCAAATGCAAGTCCAAAGTAATCCAAAAGCAATACACACCTATCATCAAGCCATTTCCATAAGATACCAGACCAACATTCATACACAGGAACCCAAGTTCTCAATATCCTCAAAACCGACTGATAGTAAAACAGTTTTCCAAAATCTTAAATCCAAATTAAGTCAACTCATCTTCCAAATAATTCTCAAATCATACTTGGCCAAATTCCGACATTAAACAATTTAACCTTAAAACCAATCTCTCAAAATCATATACTAGAAATCATTCCGGCATTTTATTTCAAACAATATATAAATAAATCCCAATATTAAATCATCAAAATAACCTATGCTCACAATCATAATTATAATTCAAAACCAACAATTCACTTTAAAATTCCCCACTCTCATATTTAAATCCTCATGAAATGCATCAATTAAATAATCCAATCAATATTATTTTAAAACAATAAACAATATATATATAACGATTA
Organism: Persicaria maculosa; assembly: GCA_963922045.1. NCBI lineage: Eukaryota > Viridiplantae > Streptophyta > Magnoliopsida > Caryophyllales > Polygonaceae > Persicaria > Persicaria maculosa. The sequence goes on from OY998266.1 coordinate 24,149,210, forward strand.
ATTTCCAGAAATTATAATTATAACCAAACCCAAAATAATACTAATTTTCACAAAATTTAACACTTACTATCCATATATTCTTAAAACAAACCAAAAATATGCTTATAACTCCATATCACTTAATATCACTTTTAAAACCATTTTAAATATAAATATTAATAATTTCAGAACATATAAATGTATATATTCATTTCCCAAAATCAGAATAATTAAAATCATATAACATATACGGGTATATATATATATATAAATACATAACACAATATATATATATATAAAACATAACAAAAAAATACCCAACAAATTTTAACCCACCCCAACCAAAATAACCCAGCCCAACCGAAAGCCCCAACCCGGAAGCCCACACCCAAACCCGAATACCCATACCCGGATCTGTTTTAAATGAACCGGACAATTGGCCTGAACCGGCCCAAGAAAAGGAAAGAAAAAGAGGGACTGAACCCGTCTTCTTCAGCCAGAATAGGGGACCTCGCGCAGCGGAAGAAAACGGAAGAGAGGAAGGTGATCTCAGGCCTCTCCGGCGACCCCTTTCCACAGCCCGACTCAACCCAGGTGGCCGGAATAGGATTCCGACCACAACGGACTCAAAAAGACAAAAACGAGAGTAAAGAGGAAGGAGGAAGAGGAAGCTCACCGGGGGGCGAATGTGGCTTTGGTGGTGACTCCGGGGCTGCTTCTGGGCGGCGTCACTGCTCGGAGACACCATGGTGGTGGGAGGAAGCTTCTGCTGGCATCTCGAGGAAGAAGAACGAAGGAGGAGGTGGTGGATCTGTGGGTGCTGTTCTCGGCAAGGCAGGGGAGCTGGGCTTGGCGGCGGCTTCTGACACTTCAGGTTGGGCTCGGCGTCGGAGGCCTGCTGCTGGTGGCTGTATTGCTTGCGGAAGAAGCAGGGGAGGTGGGCACGCCTTACTGACGACTTCGGAAGGAAGATGGTGCTAGTGGATGTGGTGGCTTGAGCTTCGGCAGGAGGGGAGGAAGAGCAATGAAAGGGGCTGCGTGCTCAGGAGGACAGAGGAGGCGTTTGGTGGGAGCTGTCGGCGCAAACAGAGGACAAGGAGGATTTGAGATGGATAAGGGTGAAGGTTTGAGAGCTTTGGATTCCATTTAGAGGGGAAGGGGGTGGTGTTCTGCAAAATCGAAAAGAGGGAGAGAGGGGACCAGTTTATAGGAGAGGAAATTGTTGAGCTGGTGAAAATGGCAGGGTGTGTGAGGAAGGCAGGGCTGCTGTGAGAGAGAGAGAGAAAAGAAAAAAGGAAAAGAAATTAAAATATATGTGGTCCCAACAATACCCAATTCAAATTAGCGGAAAAGACTCAAAACCCGCTCGTCCGATCGAATCCCGACTAAATCAAATTTAATCAAATTTCAATTACAAATCTCAAGATAACGGAATTAAATAAACTTTTCGATACTCGGAGCTTAATTAATTTTATAATTACTCGAACTCGAAGTCGAAAATTAAATCCCGTCAAAATCCTAAACTTAAAATGATGTCGGAAGGATCTTGAATTTTGAAGTCGTGCTCGAGGACGATTTTTCTCCGCTTTTACAAATTGAAATAAATACTAACATATTACATAAAAATAATAATATAGTATATATATATAATATATATTCGGTCTTTACATTTATCCACCTCTAAAAACAAGTCTCGTCCCCGAGACTAAAATCATTTTAAAGCAGGGGGGTGAAGTTTTAAAATCGGTGAGTCCGAGGACCATGTCCAAGGATCTTGTAATCGTCTCGGTTGCGTCTTCCGAGATTCTCACAACATCCTAGTCACGATCGTGACATCTCCAATTGGTCTTGTCGAGTGTGCAATGTTCTAAAAGGCGCTAGGCGGTCGCTAGGCGGCGGGTGACCGCCTAGCGCCTAGGCGGATAGGCGGGTGCCTAGGCGGCGCCTAGGCGGACTTAGAACAAACTTGATTATTTCCTTATCTTTTAACGTATAAAATATGTCAACAATTCATATAATGTAATAATAATCCATAATATCACTAATAAACCCAACTTTGTGGTGCTTAACTAACATTAAAGCAAATAAACACAAAAAATACGCGTCTGTCTAACGACTCTAAACCTCCTAAAATCCAAAACCATAGGTTTGAATAAAAAACAAATATATCTTGACTTCGGAGATAAAAACATCCTAAGTTGACTAATCACGTGTCTAAAAGCTAAAATTAAATAATCGTCGAGCTAGAAAGGACTAGGCGAGGTCTAGGCGGTGTCTAGGCGGATTTCCGCCTAGAGGCCTGCCTAGGCTTAAAAATTCCTAGGTCCCCTCCCGCCTAGCGCCTAAGCGGCGCCTAGGCGGTGCCTAGGCACGATTTTTAGAACACTGCGAGTGTGTAATAAGCGCCCCTATCACATCCTCGCTTCGACCTTTTGGAAGTATCACAACTCTAAAAGCATTATAGCGTCCGACTAGGTCTTAGCAAGCAATCTATAAGCGCCCCTATAAAATGCTTGTATCCACTTCGTGAGACGTCCTAATGTAAATCCATTTCGTAAATTCTCAAAGCGCTTTGTAAAGGGATAGGTTGTCATCCAAATCATTGAAACTCTCAATTTCTTTAACACCCCAAGTTGGCCATTTTTAAAACCGCTCAAAATCTTCAAATCCAATGTTTAATCAAGCAACTTTACACCAAAACAAGTCAATTCCTTTCAAATCAAGATTCCGTCACTCCCAAACACCAAAACAGCTTCTCGCATACCAATCAATCAAATTCAGAAGGTAGGAGGTGGAATCATCCACCTCTAAGGGCTGATCCCATATTCTCTCCCTAGGTTCCAAAATCGGATCAATCTATCAGTCTCAATTCAAGCAAGATGCATAAGCCATAAGAAATGTATAACTGTATAACCATCCAATCTCCAATCAACGCATCACACAACAAGTCTCAACATATACCAAAGTAGTGCCACAAGGTCAAATCAACATCTCCATATCATACTAAAGGTCGTAATATGCATTTCAACGACATACAAAATCATAACAACGTCCCAACATCACACCAGAAATCATAAAAGTATCTCTCATCACAGAATCAATGAACCAAAACCCATTATCAACACATCAACACAACAAGGTTAGGTTATTAAGATTCAGCAAAGGGGAAGGTCAGTCAATATGTAAATCACCAAAACGTCAGCATACTCGCAAAACATCATCTCAACTCATACAATGTCATATAACGAGCACTTAGCAATCACGCACCATTATCTCATATATATATATATATATTCATCATTTAACATCTCCTGATCATAATATAACATCATGCTCTCACATAGCAACATATCATTATTTCATGATTCATACAACACAACACAACATGCTTCTAGAACAACATAGTAGGATAGCAATGTATCACTATTTGATGATAATACTTGTCACTGTCAACTAGATTTCAAATATTGCATATCAACATGTAATATCAGGTCGTATCAGATTTATCATGGTCGCTATCTAACATCATGCCAGTACATATTAACTAATCACACAATCAAGAAAATTTGCACATTATACAAGTTAAAATAAAACGCAACCCCGCTCGCTCGTCCCCAACTCTCAAGCCAAAACCAATCCTCATCTAAACTCACCAACTCAGATAATATCCCCAAAGAACCCCAACTCATTTTGATACTCCAGTCTCACCCCTCATTTCACCAAGCGCTCTCACTAGCAATCCACCTCTAAGAGTCCAACCCTTAACTTTGTTTTCACACCCGAGCACACTCTCTCTCTATGTCCCCAATACCCCAAAGGTCATTTCTTACATTTCTCACTCTTCCCAAGGTATCACAACGTAGAACCCTTCTAACTATGCATCTTCAATAAAATTTTCTCGGTCACTACCTAACCAGCCTATCCTAACCATACCCTTATCCGAGATTCACCTAGGAGCTCATCGAAATCATCAAGCATTACCTCTTATAATTCCCGGACCCACTCGGTCCAACCTAAGTCAACACCCCTCTTCTGCAACTTTCCCTTACCACCGTCGATCATTCTAATCACTCAAAACCTTTCCCCACTCTCTGACCGCTTAACCAAAAAGACCTCACTCACATGTTCAAAGAAGAAGCAATCATGGACATCATTGCACATAAGGACTACATCATATCAACTAACATTTATATCAATAGCATCATTAAGCATTGCAACAAGTATCAAAAGTCTTAAATTACCGTCATGCTCAACAAGTATTGTAAAACATCATATATGAACTTAGTCGAATCAAGTTAACAAGTTTCATCATAATCTTAGCTAATAACCATTCAGATTCTCGGCAATTGCAGTTCATACTATATAGGAAAGAAATTTAGATCATGCTTAGCAACTCAGAGTAGCATCACATTAAGTCATCAAGGCACATTAGGATTGTAAGACATCGAATCATATCATCATAGTCAACAGACAATCAAGCAACAGTCACTCAACAAGCAGCTTTCAACATCAAGTCAGTGCAATATCATCATCAATAAGCTCAGAAAGGGTTAGCAATTCGAATAGAGGACGCTCCCACCTGCAAGTCATATGGTACTCAACAATCGTAATCCTCAAAGCGAGCTCGTTCCGTCGACATTATCGATCCTAAGGCCCGTGGGTTATGGGCCCACGCTTCCGCTGCGCTGCTCTATCGCTATTCGACTTCCCGTTCCCTTTTTCCATGCGGTCACTCGTCCAAGGTAACGCGTAGGAGTTTAAGTTAGCGGAGATAGGGGAGTGACAAGAGCGGACGACCCAATGTTTCTTTCGGAGAAGGAATAGGCCAAGGCTAAAGACGACATGACTAGAGACAAGACTCCGACTCGGGAATAGTAACGATGCGTTTATGGAAGTCCATTAGGGTACAATTGTGAGAAACAAGCATGAATTCACTATGAAGCATATCCATCACATCAATCCATACTAACATGTACCTATCTCGGGGGAAACATTCGTATTCATATCAAAGACACAATGAAGTCCTACGCTGATGTATGTGAAACAAGCTAAAATTCTAGTATTCCATGGAAACAGATCTGCCTAGTAACTTCGAGCAAGATAGGCGGAACCAACAAGGATCATATATGATTCGAAGTCAAGCGGAATTTAGTGAAGATAACGATCATCATGCATATGAACAATGTAAAAGCATGGTATACAAATCAACAAATGAGTCAAAATATATCATGGCAAGGTATATTATAACAATCGGATGACGCGTCATACAAGGACACATAAGAGCAGCATAGTAACTATCACATCTAACAACAATGATCACATATTAGGTCAAGCATGGCACGGAATCCTATGACGAGATCCATTTAGAGAGCATAGATCCTACATGATACTAGCGATACATAATGCGATACAAGCATAGTCAAGATTCATTAAGAGGAGTTCAACATAATGTTCACGAAACATGAGGCATCATCAAAAGTAACAAGATGGACATCATGGATGCTAGGTTATAATCATGCTAAGAAAGAATCATCATAGAGCACATAGACATCTTTACCATGTAAGCATGCTAGATTTGATCGTCACGGAAAGCTAGTCAATCATCGAATTCAACATTAAACTCATCAGGACGAGTGAAACATGTTAAGAGACCAGGAAGAGGAAAGAGCGACACTATCAGGTACCTAGTTCAAGAGTGAATCAACAATAACGTAGGCAAAGTAGAATTCGCACAAGTCACAACCAAGGGCCCAACATGTTACTAGTGGTTCAATATAACATATGGTACATACATGCACTTGACTGGTTAATACGACGGTATGCAAGAGTTCATTCAATCACATCTCAATGACATAGTGGCACAAGAGGAAAAAGCAACGAGGTATAGAGCAAGTCTAAGCAACATGGCTAGAATATGAGGACATGAGTTCGAATTGATGTATACTAGGGTAGAACATGTATTTATCAAGACTCGTTCACACTACCATATTCTCACTTAGCACGATTAACGCATAGCAGTTACTAGAATAATCAACAACAGTTAATCACAGAATAGGTGGGCATGCTATAGATTCTTGTCACAGAATGAATGATAAGCATCGAGGCATCATCGGCTAGCATGCTAAAGAGTACAATCTTATGAGGCATTCGTATAAAGAAGAGTCGATCACACTATCATGAACCTATTCATGGGGAGTACATCAATTGTACAACTTCCTAACACATGACATCTATAATCGTGCCCTAGTATGACAATGTAATATACTAAACAGATCATGTCGGGATGATATGGACATAATAAATGTAGTTCGAACCTATACAATGGTCATCATGAGCATCAAGGCACATAAGCACAAATTCACACTAAGGATCAATTGTAGGTCAAGGAGTAGTAGTGCATATAGGATCACACAATCATGAACAGGGCAATCAAGATAACCTGATAGAAGCCCATAAGGGCAACATTGACTCTTCCCAACTGACTCATTACCCATCTTTCCCGTGGAACTCGGATACGAATTTTCCGTGACAAGAGGACATTGATGGATCGTCATAAGAATTTATAAGGACAGCCTCGTAAACATCTCACTCTCTAACTCGGAATTTCATCAAGGACCGTCTTCCAATACTCTCCCGGACAATCTCTTCATTCAATCATGATTCCCGACACCATGTGTTTACCAACCCAATTCCCGTGGAAGACCGATATTCGAAGGGAGGACTCAATTGAACTATCAAAGGGTTCATAAGGAAAGGGGCGGTTCCACAAAAGCTGAGCTTAACCATATAAGAAGGAGGGTACTCCCGCTATCCCATTCACACAGATCGTTCAATATTCATCAAATAGTTAGGGCATACCAATCAATCTTTAGCATATCAAACACTCAACATAGAATCAGTCAATGGCAATTACAATGATCTCCTTGGAGTCTTCCCGACCCGTCTGTAAAGAACAAGCTAGTATTTCGCCTACCCATTTCCGACTACATCCAATAGGGATGGTCTAACGCCGTTTCTACCCACTCGATCCCTTATTAGTTGGTTCTCCTCTTTTATGATAAGCCAAGTTCATATTTAGTCCAATTGAGTTAGACATATTAAGTTCATTTTGCCCCTTTAAAACGCTTTCAAATCTTCCAAATCCGTGGGCGGTTTTCCAAAACATACACCCGACCCTTGCGTACCCGAATTGCACAACCTGGCTCTGATACCAACTTTGTAACGGCCTGGATATAAATATCCGGGATACGTTTCGAAGGTCGGATACCTTCGTTCGGATGTTGTAATTCAGGTACGGGTCGAGGTTTCAAACCTCTAATCAGTCGAAGTCTCAGAAATACAATTTAAACGAAAATAAAGCGGAAGTACGGTTTAGATACAAAAGCCACGGCAGAGCCGGGTCAAAACCAAAACAAAGTGGGTGATTTGCCATTTGTCAAGTTAGAATATATTAGTCGGATTCTTCGATTCGCCAAAAGATTTCCCCGTCACAGAAGCATGAAGCAACAAGAGCGGTACCTAACACTATCCACGAAGTCAGGCCTGGTGATCGCCTGCAGGTCCTCTAACCGCGTTGAGGCCACATAACATGCCTATGCCTAAATAAAAGATGACTAATGCGGTACAAGATTTAAATCACACTATCATGCCCCTAGTATATATAGTGTGCGGAAAAGAACTGTAAAGAGCCCAAGACAATGCCAAGTGGCATATCCCTCTCCTACCTCTGCACCCCTTCCCGTTAGTGCAGAGACTGGCCAGTTCGTTGCTATAGCATAGCATATCCTCGTGGTGGTGCACTCACCCACGGTATCATCATAGCATATATAAAAAAATACATAAATCTTGCCCGATAGTGTTGGGCTATCATATCATGCTCATATCGACTCGATAGACTCAGGGCACCCGATGGGGCTGGGCTACCCTATGACCCTAGCAAAGACTCTAGGACTATCACAGATAACGGCCGTTCTGTTTCAAACACACAAAGTAAACACATGCTCAGTTCAATGCAATCCTAGCATGATACTACATGGCATGCTTTAATATGCAACAAAACTACACATTACATGACACATCAGGCAGGAGGTCCAGGTTACTGAGTAAGTCCCGTAGGATACTTACCTGTTGATGCAGAACATCAAGATAACACAAGCAAGGGCCCAAATGCAAGTCCAAAGTAATCCAAAAGCAATACACACCTATCATCAAGCCATTTCCATAAGATACCAGACCAACATTCATACACACGAACCCAAGTTCTCAATATCCTCAAAACCGACTGATAGTAAAACCGTTTTCCAAAATCTTAAATCCAAATTAAGTCAACTCATATTCCAAATAATTCTCAAATCATACTTGGCCAAATTCCGACATTAAACAATTTAACCTTAAAACCAATCTCTCAAAATCATATACTAGAAATCATTCCGGCATTTTATTTCAAACAATATATAAATAAATCCCAATATTAAATCATCAAAATAACCTATGCTCACAATCATAATTATAATTCAAAACCAACAATTCACTTTCAAATTCCCCACTCTCATATTTAAATCCTCATGAAATGCATCAATTAAATAATCCAATCAATATTATTTTAAAACAATAAACAATATATATATATATCGATTAATTTCCAGAAATTATAATTATAACCAAACCCAAAATAATACTAATTTTCACAAATTTTAACACTTACTATCCATATATTCTTAAAACAAACCAAAAATATGCTTATAACTCCATATCACTTAATATCACTTTTAAAACCATTTTAAATATAAATATTAATAATTTCAGAACATATAAATATATATATTCATTTCCTAAAATTAGAATAATTAAAATCATATAACATATATGGGTATATATATATATATATATATATATATATATATATATATATATAAATACATAACACAATATATATATATAACATAACAAAAAAATACCCAACAAATTTTAACCCAGCCCAACCAAAATTACCCAGCCCAACCGAAAGCCCCAACCCGGAAGCCCACACCCAAACCCGAATACCCATACCCGGATCTGTTTTAAATGAACCGGACAATTGGCCTGAACCGGCCCAAGAAAAGGAAAGAAAAAGAGGGACTGAACCCGTCTTCTTCAGCCAGAACAGGGGACCTCGCGCAGCGGAAGAAAACGGAAGAGAGGAAGGTGATCTCAGGCCTCTCCGGCGACCCCTTTCCACAGCCCGACTCAACCCAGGTGGCCGGAATAGGATTCCGACCACAACGGACTCAAAAAGACAGAAACGAGAGTAAAGAGGAAGGAGGAAGAGGAAGCTCACCGGGGGGCGAATGTGGCTTTGGTGGTGACTCCGGGGCTGCTTCTGGGCGGCGTCACTGCTCGGAGACGCCATGGTGGTGGGAGGAAGCTTCTGCTGGCATCTCGACGAAGAAGAACGAAGGAGGAGGTGGTGGATCTGTGGGTGCTGTTCTCGGCAAGGCAGGGGAGCTGGGCTTGGCGGCGGCTTTGATGAGAGGGTTTCTCGACCAAATAAATTTGTAGTCAAGACCCCGCTATAGCATAGGGAGTCAGGATCGTCCACAGGAGAGAGTCAGCGTTTCTTATTTAGTTGCTTTGTCGGGTTGAAACTAACAAAAGAGATGGAAGAGAGATGGGTGGTGATAAGAGAATAAAATATGAATTTTAATTAATAAAAGGGAAAACTTCCAAGGCAAAGGATCGCCACAACAACAAACACATGGGAAAATCAATGAATCACATAAAAGGTTATGCTTTTATCATCAAACAATTGACTTTCATCAATCAACAAGTAAATCCATTCACTTTCGCATAAAAGACCTACTTGTTTCTACCTTCTCTTAATTAGGATCTTTTAACTTTCATTAGAAAACCCTAATTACTATCAAGTTAACAATTTCCTCTTTCAAGTTTAATTGCAACTATGAATTCCTTAAACTTTCATCAAAGGTTAAGCACATAGGTAGAAGACAATAAAAACATCACACAATTATAGATTCATCCATCACACACGTGCCTATTATTGGGCACACCCCAACCCTAGAAGGAAGATAACTACTCAAACATGACAATGGAAAACATGAATTTAAGAGAAGAAAACATAAACCAAACTTGCAATAATATAAAACCTGGAAATAAGCGTTCAATCGCAACAACAAACGCCCAAGCTTTCGCCCAAACGCCAAACAAAAACCCTAAAACTCGTCCTACAGCTGCTGCGCGCAGCCCTGCGCTATGTCGTCCTCTTCAAATCAGCCCCTAATAGCCTTTATTTAAAAGATAAAAATTAAGACTTAATCCCCAAGGAAAAGAGATTTTATCTTAGGAAAATAATAAAATCCATCTAAGGAAGGATAAAATATCCCAAGTCTATCTAACTAAAAGATCCTAAAAGAAATTCAGATGAAAATCCTAATTAAAAAGCCCATTAAGTAATAAAATCAGCCCGTAGAAACTTCTCCTGTTCGCAGATACCTCGGCGCCGAGGCTGTGGGTGTCGGCGCCGAGGGTCTGTTTGAATGCAGTAACTTCTGTTTTTCTCCAGCTTTTCGACTCTGACTTCAAACGCAATTTTCCGAGTCCTCGTTTATCCGATTGACGCATATAAATATGCGTTGGAAAGCTCTTTTCAAGGACTACAACTCTCATGAAGGCTCCAGAACTTGAATCGAAGTGTTGGATGGCGAAAATAAGGCTTTTCTCCAGCTGCACCACTTTTTGCTTTTGCTTGGCATCTCCATTGCCTTCATGATTTTTCATTAAGCTCTAAAGTGCATCCAAACTCCTTCAAATCAGCTTCAAAACCTACAAAAACACCACCAAAGCTTGTGTAGACTCCATATCTTGAATAATACGAAAACTAACACAAACGACACACTTTCCCAATACAAAAGTAAATAAAATGACTTAAATGAAATGAAAATATGACTAAAAATGCATACATCAAAACACCCCATACTTAGACTTGCTTGTCCTCAAGCAATAACCAAACTATGACCAAAACCCTTAACATGCCTTCGAGTCTTCGCCTTAGTCAAAAGCAACATCAATTTAGCATAGTGCAAATAAGAACAAGCATTGAACCATCATCACATATATTTAGATTACCTTAGGCAAAGCAACTAGAATCCAACCACTCAAGGGGAATAATGTGTTTTCACTCCCTTTCAAATGTGTTTAGGCTTGAAGTACATCTCTCAACTCAATCCTTTATGACATTAAGCTACATAGAAATTGCAATTAATATCACTAATCGATTCACCGAGATGTCAAAACATGCATTAACCATCAAGAGGACTTTGGCTCAATGGCCTTCAAAGAAGGACTCATTCGGCCGGGTTGTAACTTGGCTTGGTAAGAACATAAAGGTAGGAATTATTTAGGCTATGTGGTGCTAGAAATCCGAGAACCAAAGACTCCTAAATTTCCAACTCGACTCATCCAAACAATTCCATCATATAACACTTCCAAACTCATCTAATATGACACACCTCTTCAATAACCCCAAAATATCCAATATATCTCACATAAAATAAATAAAGATAAATTTGGCTCATGCACAATTTCTCATTTATTCCTTTTTTCTCTTTTTTTCTTTTTCTTTTTTTTTCTTTTTTTTTTCTTTTTTTTTTCGAACTCTCTTTTCTTTTTCATAATCTCATGTGCATTTATTTAAATATAAGAGCCAAAAATACCTTTTACAATAGATCAAGTGGTGAGAAAATAAAATGCCCACCCAAAAATGTGTCCCACACTTAAACCAATCATAGGTCTCTACTCCCCAAATATCAATCTCTACCAATCACTAAGTCCTAATTCCCGGATAAGGAGGTAAGGCTAATCATTAGCTAGGATAGATTTTGTGGAGTTACAAGAATAGGCTATAAGGCTCAAAGTGGTTAGAAGCAAAGGAAACATATATAAGGTAGGTAAAAGAGGATAAAAAGTGGCTAATAAAGAGTGCCTCTATCATTTGATCAAATTATGCAATGACTAGCTATCTCATATTGGTTTCAAGACTTAGATATACACCGCAATATCAAGAGGTAATGTATAAGGAGAGTAATACACACATCAAAAAGAAGGGAAAAATATATAAAGTACAATTCCTCATAGGCCAAGTAACTCACTAGGACATGTTGGATTCCAATCACCTAAATCCCAAAGTTATATATGCTCAATTTCAATTGCAAGTCAAACTTGACATAAAAACATTTTGTGCGACTTAGGCTAAACCATCCGAACTATGCTTTAGGATATTACATGATCAAGCTCAATTATTAGATTTCATCATTGGACATCTAAGTTAGGTGTTCTTAAACTACACTAAAACATAAGACAAAATGAAAATAAACATGCATTTTTTTATCTTTTTTTTTCCGACATTTTTTTTAAATTTTTTTTTTTTGGGATTTTTCAGATTTTATGAAACTAAAAGCATGACTAAAGACATGACAAAAGACTCAAATGCATAAATTTTAAACATGAATGCATAACATAATCCAAATAAAGTAAAATGCAACACATAAACATAAACATAATCCAAAACACATCAAACAAGTTTCTGAATCCCTCACCCCATACTTAAAAATAGACAGTGTCCCCACTGTCAAAAGAAAATCAAAGTAAAAGGGAAAGATTCCGAAACTCACAAAATCAAGATTCAGAAGCTGCTGAAGATCAATAAGCTCTCTATGGAAAGGGGGCGGCGGGTCAAACCAATATATGCCCAGGCCACACCTAATAACCACGTAAACCAAGCAAAATAACAAGAATAGTATGCACTATATAGATCATATAAGCATAGAAAGCAAGTGCAATAATATAAGTTCAAGGGCATTCTTAAAAATAGCAATAATCTCAAATGCACCCAAACTCACCACCATATAAAATATAATACATCACCTATAAAAATATTCTTAATATAAACCATATAAGTAATGTAAATCAATATGAACAAGTCAACCACCATAACCCCATACTTAAGTTCAAAACAAGTAAGATAAATATGAAATATATATAACTTGTTTGCACATGTCAAATCTTGCAAGAATATAATTTTCATGCTAAAATAGAAGAAACTAATCAACTTAAAGCATAAAAATCAATTCACAAATCAAAGCCTCGAATGAATCGCAATGAAATCTTAAAATCTAATTAGCTCGCAATCCATAAACAATTTGGCAATGCTATGAACATGAAAATTTCTCCAAATCAACCCAACAACACAACATATCATCAATTTCGACCAATTTGGCTTTTGGCAAAAAGCCCCAAATTCCGCTTCTAAATCAAACCCTGTTTCAATCTCAACCCAAATCATCAAATCAATCAAAATAATTGAAATAAACAAGTTTAGGGTTAGAAATCATACCACAACCGAGTAGAATGAAGAAGAAAAATCGGGATTTCGAAGGTATAACGAGCCAAAAAGTTCGAACAGCAAATTTTGGCAAAGTGGTTCAGTGGGGAGGCTACAGGGCTCGAACCAGGGTGGTTCTGGGGTCGGGGGGTGCGCCAAGGAGGGGGGGTCGAGCTGTGGTGGTGGCTTGGCCGGAGGTGGCTCGGGGTGAGGATGGGAGGCGCAGAGAGAAGTCGGGCTGGGCTGCGGGGTGGGGTTCGAAACCGGGGTGGGGACGTGGGAAACGGGGGCTGGGTGTGGGAGCTAGGGGCTCGAACCAGGGGGCTACTGGGCTCAGGGGGTGCGCCAAGGAGGGGTGGGTCGAGGTGGGGTGGTGGTGTGGTCGGAGTGAGGTGGTGGTAGCTGCGGGCAGTCGAAACCGAGGCGCTGGTTAGCCAGTAAAGAGAAGGAAAGAGGGAAGGAAAGAAGAAAAAAAAAGGAAAGAAAAAAAAGGTTTTCTGAAAATATATTTTTTTTTTTGGTAGGGGGTCGGTACCGAGGCAAGGGACCTCGGTACGGGGTCGGTATGCCCACTGGAATTTCTCTATTTTCCGAGATTCACTTACCTATCCGTTAGGGGGTCGGTACCGACCCTAGGGACCTCGGTACGGCCTCGGTACAGCTACTGGAATTTCTCGGTTTTCCGAGATTCACTTACCTGTCCGTCAGGAGGGTCGGTACCGACCCTAGGGACCTCGGTACGGCCTCGGTACAGCTACTGTTGAGCTTCTTTTTCCGTTTTTCGCCCATTTTCGCAGTGGTTTCCTCCTAAGCCCTGCATGGTTAGTGCAATATGCTCCACCCCAACTATCCTACCTATCCTAAAACTTAAAAAATAAAAGTAAAACTTAGAAAGAAAAGAAAATAAAGCGGGTTGCCTCCCGTAAGCGCTATATTTAAAGTCTATAGCTCGACATACTTCCCTTTTTTTCTTCAAACCGGGTCAGGAGGAGGTGGTGGATCCGGTGGCTCCGCTGGTGGAGACGGTGGGGGAACATCCTCCGGTGGTACATCGGGATAGATTGTCAAGTGATATGGCTCTTGCTCCTTGTACCTTTTTATGCCTCTCCTCCTTTCCTTATGGATGAGCTTGAACCTTCCCGAGTGAACACTCCAACATTCCCCCCCATTCATCTTTCCTTAGAAAGCACTCAGCAGGTGTGCTTTCCTCATGTATAATCCTCTTCCTCTTCATTGAATTGAGTTTTTGAGCTTCCTCGCCATCATACACAAATAGATGTATTTCATTGTTGAGTTCGATGTACAATGGTGGAGGGGGAAGAGATTCCTCCACTTCTTCTTCTTCTGCCTCATCTTCAACATGCCACTTCGCGAGTACCCCATACTTAAATGCAAAAGTCGATTGTTTGAGATCGTCGGGAATCACCTTTCCCTGGAATGGTAAAGGTGGCGGGGTAATGCATCGAACAATGACTTTTAGCTCCTCCTTTATCACTTCTTCTTCTTCCTCCAGGGGTTCCTCACATGGCTTCTCCTGAAATGTCTCGATACCAACATGTTCATCATGAGAAAAGAGGTTGAAAACCATATCTAACCTTACCTGTAGCTTTGTAGGATCATGGCAACTCTCTTCTTCCTCATTAGGACACGCAATTGCGTCGTCAGGGGCCTGAGTAGAGTTAGCACAAGTGTATGTTGACTTGGTTGGGATAGGTACCAACTCCTCCTCAGGCTCTTCTTCACCTACCAACTCGCAAAAGATAATGTTATCAAATGAACCAACCTCGTGCCTATATGACGTCTCTATTGGTTGTGAGGTTGCGTCTTGTGATGGTGATACTGACAGATCCTCCTTCCCTGCGGCCAAATCTCCCAATTGCACTTGGATACCCTTCAATTGGGAACTCATATCCTCGCAAAGCCCATTGAATTCCTCCTTGAGCTCTTGTACCCATGATGGTGGTTCCTGATGCTTAGGATACCAATATGATTCTTCCGGAGGCCGCTCCCATTGCTCATAAGGAGGAGGTGGTTCATGATAGAGATTCCATGGTTGGGAGGGCTCATACGAGTCCTTATAGTCAAGTTGAGGATAATACCTCACCGTTGGTTGATAGGACCCATATGACTCTTGGGTTTTGGTTGAATCCTCGAAGGACTTCTTTGCTTTCCAACTATCAAAATCAATGAAATCTTCATCCTCCTCATCAACCTCGGCTAGATAGCTTGCATACTCCTTTTTCCTTGCTTGTCGTCTTTCTTGTTCAACCCTTGTTTCAAAATAATCATATGTGTACTGCATCTTGTACCTAATCTTGAAAACTCAAACAAGCGCACAAATCAAATAGCAAGTGCTCGACACCAAGTCGGTACCGAGGAGGCGAGTGGTGGGAGGTGTGGTATTCTAAAAAATAAAAAATAAAAACTAAAATAAAGAAAATAAAATGATATTTACAAAATAAAGGAGGTGGGCTATTCCCAAACCCTAAAAACAACTAAACAAGGCGCGATTGAAATCTCCCCGGCAACGGCGCCAATTTGATGAGAGGGTTTCTCGACCAAATAAATTTGTAGTCAAGACCCCGCTATAGCATAGGGAGTCAGGATCGTCCACAGGAGAGAGTCAGCGTTTCTTATTTAGTTGCTTTGTCGGGTTGAAACTAACAAAAGAGATGGAAGAGAGATGGGTGGTGATAAGAGAATAAAATATGAATTTTAATTAATAAAAGGGAAAACTTCCAAGGCAAAGGATCGCCACAACAACAAACACATGGGAAAATCAATGAATCACATAAAAGGTTATGCTTTTATCATCAAACAATTGACTTTCATCAATCAACAAGTAAATCCATTCACTTTCGCATAAAAGACCTACTTGTTTCTACCTTCTCTTAATTAGGATCTTTTAACTTTCATTAGAAAACCCTAATTACTATCAAGTTAACAATTTCCTCTTTCAAGTTTAATTGCAACTATGAATTCCTTAAACTTTCATCAAAGGTTAAGCACATAGGTAGAAGACAATAAAAACATCACACAATTATAGATTCATCCATCACACACGTGCCTATTGTTGGGCACACCCCAACCCTAGAAGGAAGATAACTACTCAAACATGACAATGGAAAACATGAATTTAAGAGAAGAAAACATAAACCAAACTTGCAATAATATAAAACCTGGAAATAAGCGTTCAATCGCAACAACAAACGCCCAAGCTTTCGCCCAAACGCCAAACAAAAACCCTAAAACTCGTCCTACAGCTGCTGCGCGCAGCCCTGCGCTATGTCGTCCTCTTCAAATCAGCCCCTAATAGCCTTTATTTAAAAGATAAAAATTAAGACTTAATCCCCAAGGAAAAGAGATTTTATCTTAGGAAAATAATAAAATCCATCTAAGGAAGGATAAAATATCCCAAGTCTATCTAACTAAAAGATCCTAAAAGAAATTCAGATGAAAATCCTAATTAAAAAGCCCATTAAGTAATAAAATCAGCCCGTAGAAACTTCTCCTGTTCGCAGATACCTCGGCGCCGAGGCTGTGGGTGTCGGCGCCGAGGGTCTGTTTGAATGCAGTAACTTCTGTTTTTCTCCAGCTGTTCGACTCTGACTTCAAACGCAATTTTCCGAGTCCTCGTTTATCCGATTGACGCATATAAATATGCGTTGGAAAGCTCTTTTCAAGGACTACAACTCTCATGAAGGCTCCAGAACTTGAATCGAAGTGTTGGATGGCGAAAATAAGGCTTTTCTCCAGCTGCACCACTTTTTGCTTTTGCTTGGCATCTCCATTGCCTTCATGATTTTTCATTAAGCTCTAAAGTGCATCCAAACTCCTTCAAATCAGCTTCAAAACCTACAAAAACACCACCAAAGCTTGTGTAGACTCCATATCTTGAATAATACGAAAACTAACACAAACGACACACTTTCCCAATACAAAAGTAAATAAAATGACTTAAATGAAATGAAAATATGATGCAAAATATGACTAAAAATGCATACATCAGGCTTCTGACGCTTCAGGTTGGGCTCGGCGTCGGAGGCCTGCTGTTGGTGGCTGTATTGCTCGCGGAAGAAGTAGGGGAGGTGGGCACGCCTTACAGACGACGTCGGAAGGAAGATGGTGCTAGTGGATGTGGTGGCTTGAGCTTTAGCAGGAGGGGAGGAAGAGCAATGAATGGGGCTGCGTGCTCAGAAGGACAGAGGAGGCGTTTGGTGGGAGCTGTCGGTGCAAACAGAGGACAAGGAGGATTGGAGATGGATAAGGGTGAAGGTTTGAGAGCTTTGGATTCCATTTAGAGGGGAAGGGGGTGGTGTTCTGCAAAATCGAAAAGAGGGAGAGAGGGGACCAGTTTATAGGAGAGGAAATTGGTGAGCTGGTGAAATTGGCAGGGTGTGTGAGGAAGGCAGGGCTGCCGTGAGAGAGAGAGAGATAGAGAGAGAGAAAAGAAAAAAGGAAAAGAAATTAAAATATATGTGGTCCCAACAATACCCAATTCAAATTAGCGGAAAAGACTCAAAACCCGCTCGTCCGATCGAATCCCGACTAAATCAAATTTAATCAAATTTCAATTACAAATCTCAAGATAACGGAATTAAATAAATTTTTCGATACTCGGAGCTTAATTAATTTTATAATTACTCGAACTCGAAGTCGAAAATTAAATCCCGTCAAAATCCTAAACTTAAAATGATGCCGGAAGGATCTTAAATTTTGAAGTCGTGCTCGAGGACGATTTTTCTCCGCTTTTACAAATTGAAATAAATACTAACATATTACATAAAAATAATAATATAGTGTATATATATATATAAAATATATATTCGGTCTTTACAGTTGTCGAAAAAGAACAGAGTGGTCGATGTCGAGTGGTAGAGATCGATGTCAACTGAGACCTGATTGAGGTCGAGGGGATGGGATGAGAAGCTTTGGTCAGTGTCGGGTACTGTGCAAATTTAAACAATGAAAAGTAGCAAAAACAAATAAAATAAAAGTGCAAACTTCTAAGGTAAAGGATCGCCACAACAATAAACATATGTGTAACTCATGAATCATGTAAAGATGCATGCTTTCATATCAAGGAACAAGTTTTCACATATTCAAACAAATAGATATATTGACGCTAGCAAATAAACCTAATTTGTCTCTACCTTTTAGTGATTATAATCCAAATTGTTAACATGGATCCCTTTTAATTTCGTTAAAGGACTAAACCTAAGATAGGAGATGATGAAAATACTCAAAATCATGAATTCATGGATCAAACACACATGCCTATCGTTGGACTCATCTCAACCCTAGAAGATGGGAATTAGAAAGCAAACATAGGAAAAACAAACAACTTTAAAACTAAAAAAAAAACTTACAAAACCTAACCAAACGTTTTCCTTCACCGCCCCCGAAGGGCTGATCTTGTGTGTGTCCAAAAGCATAGCCCTCGAGGCTTTATTTATAGCAAAATCAATCCTTGCTATCCAAGGAAAACTAAACTCTATCTAAACTAGGAAAATAATTCTTTTATCTAAATTCTATCTAAATAGAAAATCCCTTGGGTAAATAGGAAAATATCCATAAGGAAACGTCTTTCTAATTTTAATGATATGTGAAAATCTCGGATATGGAAAGTTTCACAATATTCGGCCCAATCCGCTCCCATCCACAGCTTCTGGATTTTCAGTCGACGTCGAGTAAAAGTAGTCGACGTAAGATGGTCGACGTCGAGTGGTGATGGTCGATGTCGACCTCCTTTCAGCTTTTTCAGCATTATGCTCCGTCTTGAAACGCACTTTCAATTATCCTCGTTCGCTTGATTGACACATATGAATATGCGTTGGAAAGCTCTTTTCGGGAACTACAACTCGCATGAACACATCAGAACCGTGTAATAAATTAATGAAGTGTTATGTATGAAGAGATTAATTTGAATTAAAAAGAAAAAAGAAAAAAAAAACAAGCAAGTGCTTGTTTGTGTGCAGCATCAGCCATCAAGTATCGAAAAGGAGATATTTTGATGCTGTGAATTTTCATCTTCGCCCACACAAAATCTCCAAAGGATCATATCTCTCTCTCTCTCTCTCTCTCTGCTTTTCTTTTTTGATAAGCTTCTCTCTCCATTGAAGCGTCCCTTTCAGCAGTCAGCCTGTTTAGGGAGTGGGTGAAGTGAACAAATTAAACCACACACCCTTCATTCATCTGCATATATACTCTCTGCGTCATCCCTAAAATTATTATTTTTATATTTATAAAAAGTAATGATTTTTTTACTTGTACCCACAAAAGCATACAAAAATTGCAAGCCCCCCAAAATCTGCACCTATTTAATAACATCTGTTTGTTCATCTCCGGGTCTGGATTTGGATCCCCACCCCCATGTTGTGGTGGACTCACCAAGAAATAACCCAATTAATGAATTGAAAAGGGCTTACAATTAATTCAAACATTTATTGGGTCCTTTGGATTGTAGCTTTGTATACGTGTATGTGTATATACTTGTTGCTTGTTGTTACCCTCCCCCTTGCTTTCATATGCCTTCCTTTTGCTAGCCTTGCAGGATGAATCTTGCTTTGATACGGCGTCGTTTTCAAACGATATTCTTGTTTGGATTATGTTTGCCCCTTCCATGCTTTCAATGGCTGTGTTTAATGCTTATCATAGGCGGCCAAGGCCGTTTTAATTGGTTTCCACATCAAGAATATCCTGTCAATACAACTTTGCCTAACTAATAATACTCCCTCGATTACTCAAAACACGTTATTCTAGACTTTCATCCGGAGTACTTTTCAAGAAATATAAATAAAAGTACATATATATGGCCTTAATTATTATTTTATTTTTTCACTTTTTAAAAAATTGTAGATAAGAATTTCATAATCATTATACAAGTAGTTTTTTAAAGTGAACACTAAAATACTTAAAATGACATTTTTTTTTAATCAACAAGACTCACTCTCTAAAATAACGTGTTTGGCTTAACAGATGAAGTAAGTCGTCATTTTGTTACTATTTGAGTTCCGGTGATCGATATGTAAATTTCGATTAAAATTGAAAAAAGTCTGAAGACTTTTAACTTATTCATTGTTGAGATGTAAAGAGACTAAAAGAATTATACATCAAAAGTGTGAACAACAAGCCTAGTATATAAGTTGATGTGTTACTCTTATCACCAATTGATTTTATAATATAATATCAATGTACGTACTTATATGTTGGACTACTAATACATATGCATCTTTAAGCATGACACCCGATAATGAGTTTCAACGGATTTTAGTAATAACCCTTGAAAATGGAGATATCCTCTTAGTCTAAACTTTGATTTTACAAAAATAACAAAGGAAAAACAAAAAATTTGTAAAGAAAAAATCTAATTTAATTATTAATTGTTAAAATTAGAGCTAAGTAAATTTGATAACTATAGTAAAGAAAAACTGCATGAGTAACATGAGAATGAAACATATACAGATAACAATGATGTATGGAATCTAAAATTCATTTTATATTTGTCCTTCCACATTATTTAATTATAAATAAAAGTGTTTTCAATATTTGCACACAAAAATATTTATACAATTTTGTTGTCAAAAATATTTATACAATTTTGTTGTAGGAGATTTTTGGACTGATGCAACATGACTTGTTTTTTTATATAAGATAAGAATTCGAGGGTCAAACAGGCCTAGTTCCTTGAGTGGTCGACAAGTCGGTAGACAACGAATCGTCGAACATACAATCATAAAATAAAAGGTGCAACACAAAGGCGGCGAGCTCACAAACACATGGTAAACTAAGTGAAACTAAACCTAGCAAAACAGGGGACAACATAGACTAAGAGCAAAGCCAAGCGCCACAAGCATAGCTGGCCAGCAATACAATAGGACTCCCTGTACATGGGCAGTGAAGCTAGACGATCCACTAAGGAAGCTCCTTCCTGAACCAGGAGTCGCCTCGATACATATCACCTCTATCTCATCCAGACTCGGCTCCGGATGGTAGAGTCCCAACTAAACCATGAACCCATTCGCCTGAAAAGAAGTTGTAAATCACCTTGGTAAAAATGCACCTGAAGACCCTTTCAGGGAGTTTGTTCGAACCCTTTCGGGATTTTCTTTTAGCCCTTGTAGGATTTAAAGTGTTAATAAAGTGTCTCTCTCTCTCTCTCTCTCTCTCTCTATATATATATATATATATATATATATATATATATATATATATATATATTCCTTTTTCATTGTTTATGCTGCTTAATTTTGTCCCAAGAGAAAGTCTTGGGCCCATAACACAATTTTCGAGCCTAGATCAAACACCTCACACAGTGAGCAAAGCTAAGACAGCGAAAGAAGAAAAGGCCGCCACTACCCGAACAGAAACCCAACCGAAGGAGGCGCCACCAAGGCCAACCAGAGGGGGTCGACACCGGACACCGTCGTCAGCTTCGAAAAACCACGCACCGAGTAAATGCACCCTTGCCCGAAGAAGAAAAGCGAGCGGCAAGGGGGAGGCTGCGGGAAGTAACATGACTTGTCTTTTGATCGAATTAGAGACGACCTTGTATAAACTTTTATTTCTAATATTTAAAAGGTACTTTAATTTAATATTGGCTTTGTTGGGATGTCTTGAATCTAATTGGTTTAGGTTTAAACTTTATTGATAGATCTAATTTAAATATAATTTGGTTTATCTATTTATGCATTATTGATAGATTTATCCTATGATTAGAATTATGTAAGGCTACATAATCTCTCATAAACATACCCTAGATGTATTCAACTCAATTCAACACAATTCAGTTGAATCCTGACTGAGTGATCAGTAACACCAAGGGTTTGGGGACAAGACCCCCGACCAGTTGGAGTCCAAGAGGGTTAAGGTGAAGCCCTAATCAGCATGCTAAGGTTCCAAGGGTCTAACGGTGGTTCAGTGACTGTATTATGGTTCTAGGCTCATAGGGTTCTCGTTTATCATTTATCAGCCAGTGTGAGTGACACATCTTGTAATCATCTGGTTTCGAGGAACTCCTTAATTAAAATCTCTCAGTGTTGATGTAGCCAATTTGTTAAACCACGATAAACTGTGTATGCCAATCTTATTTGTTTGAATATCCGATCTTTCGTCACAACACACTAGTATTAGAGCAATGGTTTTGAAGTTTGTAACCCGGTGAGAAAGATGCTTGCTTTAAACACCAAGATTGACAAGTTTACAAGGATGAGTGGTTTCAATATGTGGTAGATCAAGATGAGAATTTTGCATTAGCACACACGAGGGCCTATGGGGGCAGCTATCGAGGAATCAAGAAGAAGGCGTTGAGATAGCCAAACTGGAGGAGAAGACGCACTCCACCATTATGTTGTGTCTTGTAAATGGTGTCATCACTGAGGGCTCAGACGAGGAGATTCCAGTACATATGCATTGCATTTGGTACGTTTGGTGTTATAACGCATTTGGTACATCTGAGAGGATTCAAGTCAAGGTGGAGATTTTGTTATATCATAGCATTGTCAAATATGTCTTGTACATATATCTATGAAGATTCAAGCCAAGATGGAGATATGTTGGGATATCTTGAATCTAATTAGTTTAAGTTTGAGCTTTATTGATAAATCTAATTTAGATAAAATTTGGTTTATCTATTTATATCTTATTGATAGAATATTTATACTAAGATTAGAATTATATAAGGCTATATAATCTCCCTAGGGATACCCTAAATGTATTCAATTCAATTCAACACAATTTATTTGAATCTTGACTGAGTGATCAGTAACCACCAAAGGTTTGGGGTAGGGGTGGAAATGGGTCGGGTGATGGGTGGGTGGAGCCATTTTTCCACCCGACCCGTCACAAAAAAAAAAATTTCACCCGACCCATCACCCATCCATCTAATATTTCACCCATCACCCGATTCGTCGGGTGGGTAATCAAGTGAAGTAAATTAAAAGAAAATGAGTCACAAGACATTCTTAGGAAATCGATCATATTCGATAATTTCACAAATCACATTAACATGGAAATCTTATTAAATATATAAAAGGTTTATTCATACATATATCACTATCCTCGTCTTACAAAGTTAGCATTAAAAGTTTAATATCAAATCAAATGAAATGAATTTTAGTCCGTTGTTGGACTCATAGTTAAAAAAAATGATTTGGTTAATTAATCATGCCTTAACACAACAAATGCTAACCAAGTCGCTTAAACGAGAGAAATTGCTAACACTCTAATAGCGTATGCAAAACAAATAAAATATTTTTTCAAAAAAATAAAAGATGTGATGTGGGGTTAAATAAAATAAGTTTATATTCTTTTCAGTAACACTCTATTTTTTTATAAACTAGGATTTTTTTTAAATAATCGGGTGAGTTAACGGGTTGTGAAACGAGTAGGATAACATGTCGGGTAATGGGTGAAAAACATATCATCCATCACCCGACCCATCACCCGTTTCACCCATCCATCACTTGGTTTTTTTCGGGTTTTCACCCGCATAATCGGGTCGGGTGAGTCGGTCACCCATGGCCACGGGTCACGAGTCGGGCGGGTCAATGACCCGTCGGGTCAACGGGTTGAAGGGTCATCTCGGGTTAAAGGTTAGGGTTAGGGTCGGGGGAAAGTGAACCCATGACTCGGCGGGTCAACCCAACGAGTTGACCCGACTACGACCCGGCGGGTCGACCCGTCGAGTTGACCCAATGGGTCAAATTTTTTTTAAAAAAAATTATTAAAAAAACTAGAATTTATATTTATAATTATTATGAATTTTATTTATTTATTCATAATATATAAATTCTCATGCATTGCATGTTATGAAAATCCTACCCACCCTTTGGTTCTTTTATAGACTTAGCACCCTCCCCCTCCCTTTCCTCTAGTTTAAATGTGGGATGGGATGTGGGACAAAAATAAGTAGAAACTAAATCATATCTTCAATCTCGATCATTCGGTTTTTTCATGTCAATCCATACTTATAAATTTTTATTATATACAAACACTAGTACTACACTTTATATAAATATTATTTTTTTGAAAAATATTTTACTTATCAATTATGAAAGATTAAAATAACGAACAGGTAACAAGAAAGTGTGAAGTTCAACACAATACCTTAAACATTTGCGTTATTTGGTAGCTCCACTATGAAATCATGATATATGATACTAAGTTAGGAGTCTTTATGATATAATTTCAAAGAATACAAATATTGTTGTTGATAAAGTTGTTACACATGTATGGTATCCTTAATGTCGATTTTCACTTATTTTGAAAATGTTATAGAACTTCGGATTTTCAAGCACAATGATGAAATATATTATTGGGTAATACTTTTCAAATGTGTCTTTTCATTTTATAACATGCAACACAAATAGGTAATCCAATAACATCATCATTATGTCTATACACAAAATGTGGCTAATTCAACTTTAAACGAGAAAGATTATCATATATCTATGTGAAGATGAGCCTAGATTTGAAATCAACAACCAAGAAATTAACATAATGCAAGTAAAATAAAACACTTATGATTAATCAATGGATCAACACAACTATCAATTGAATTGAATAGAAAGATTAATCCAACAAATTTGATATAATGTATCATGATGTTCCATCACCATGTGTTATTCATTTCATTAAATCCTAAGAGGTAAAGACTTTAATTATATTATATGTTACATCATATAATACAAAGACTTAAATTACATTATATATTCCACCATATAATCCAAATACTTTAATTACATTACATTTTACATCATATAATTCGATTCGTCGAAACATCAATTTCTACAATTTCTTCATATCCCATATTTCTGTCCCACATCGAAAGTGTGCTATCTACCTCTATTTTCTCTATATATATCTTCTCATATCCCTACTTGTCATTCCCACAATCCAACTTTTTCTTTCCCACATCTAAAGTGTGATGAAATGATGGAGTGGAATGAAGGTATATATATATCTTCCCACATACCATGTTTTGTCCACCTTAAATCTTTCCCTTTCAAAAATGTGGTGAAAGTTAAAAGTACTCGATGGGTTGAGTATTTTTTTTTTTCAAAACCAATTTTTTTTTCAAATGGTTGACTCGCCAAACCCGGCGGGTACCCGGTTCCTTGCCACGTGTGTCAACTCGGCGGGTCAACCCGTTGACCCGTCGACCCGCTGGATGACCCGAACCCGTCGACCCGTTGAATATCCGGGTAAGGATTCGGGTCATGTAACCCGGGTTCTCGACCCGGCGGGTCCGACCCGTCGACCCGGCGGGTCGGACCCGTGGCCACGTCTACCTCCGACCAGCAATAGTCCAAGAGGTTTGAGGGTAAAGTCCTAATCGGCAGGGCCAAGGTCCAAGTGACTAGCCGTGGTTCAGAAACGCTATTCTATATTTCCAAGTTCATAGGTATATTGTATATCGGTCAGTATGGATGACACATCCTCAATTGTTTATAGAGGTATTTACAGATTGCCTACGAACACTGTCACATTTATCAACTACGAGAATCGAACACACAACCTTAATTAATTTTAACAAGAAGTGGTTCATCCTTATCAATTAAGCCAACAAATGCTGCTACTTGATCTCGATTTTAATCATGTAGTAACATAATAGGACTTATTACTCAATTTTATTATTATTACATTATTATTATTATTATTATTATTATTATTATTATTATTATCATAAGTTGTTAGTCAAAACAAAAATTTGGAAATAAAATCATACTCCCTCTGTTAATTAAAACTTGTCGTTAACTATTCATGCACGCTTTTTTAGAATGATAAAAACTATATGAAATATTAACTTTTTTTAAAATTTATTTTTATAAATTCATACTTAATAGTAACAAGTATGAAATTATTAAAAAATATATTAAAAAAGTTAACATTTTATATAGTTTTTAACACCTCAAAAAGCGTGCGTGAATAATAAAATGTCAAGTTTTAATTAACGCAGGGAATATAATGTCAAAAAATAATATGGGATTCCAGCAGTCAAAAGGCAGCCTAATCACTGTGTTAGTGTCTTTTTGAGACCAAATTTGTTTCCCTTTCAAAATTGACCATTTTAGATAATTAGATTGATGATAGCAACTTGGTAGGTGAAGAAATTAAGCATTTAGGTACTTTGGAATATTTCCCCATCAGATGTGTAAACAGTTGGATCCTCCTCTGTCCCACCAT
Organism: Persicaria maculosa; assembly: GCA_963922045.1. Lineage (NCBI taxonomy): Eukaryota > Viridiplantae > Streptophyta > Magnoliopsida > Caryophyllales > Polygonaceae > Persicaria > Persicaria maculosa. The sequence goes on from OY998266.1 coordinate 24,175,749, forward strand.
CGCCACCACCACCTCTAATCCCAATCATTTTAAACCCTACGAACTGTTTCTTCCATTTCTCACATATAAAAGTCAAAACAATTTAATCCCTATATATATTTTTTAATTTAAAAATAATTAATTATTCAACCTATAATCATATCCGAGGAAGATAATTTCACTTGAGCCTTTATATGAAAATGATCTTAAATTTCATCATTTTAAAAATATATATTGGTTGACCGGTTTTTTACTCTAATGGAAATATGATATATGTCTATGCATGTGTATACATACATAACGTACTCTTACCAATAATTAATGTTGTCCACCTAAAGTCTAGACAAGATCTAGCCTTTCACAAAATACCAAGGGAGAATTACTTGATAAATTCGCAAATTTAATTCCATCCCATGAACTATATATATATATATATATATATATATATATATATATATATATATATATATATATATATATATATATAATACAATTAGTTATATAGTCTACCTATCAATTCGACTCTAATTAGGCAAATGTCTTTTTTCTAATCTTAACTAAGTAAAAACTACATCATATAACTAAAAGTTTATCCCTTAATTATAATTAATTAAAAAGTGCATTATATAGTTATTATAATAAATTAGAAAAGACCCGCGGTTCCCACAACCCCCAAATTTGACGCGCACCTCACGGCTCCACTTGCAATTTGCTAATTTAATCTCATTTTTCAACCTGATTTTTTATTATTTACCAAAATTATCTCATACTTTATATTTAAAATAATTATTACCCGATTCATAAATGTTTAATAAATAATTTTTTATGAAAATAGTTACTAACAACATTAATAAAACTATTTGATGACAATTTTAATAAAAGTAATTGTTGACAATTTTAATAAAATAAATTGACCACAAACAAATTTTTTTTGCCAACTAGAAAGAAGTTAGATTTTTTTAGTAGGAAGGAATATTAATTACTCCCTCCGATTTTTAATATAAGGCATTTGACTTTTGTGCACGTGGTTTAAGGAGCTAAAAACTATATACAATATTAATTTTTTTAATTAAATTTTTTTACATTATAATACTTATTAATAGTAAGTATTATGATGTAAAAAAATTAATTAAAAAAATTAATATTTTATATAGTTTTAGGCTCCTTAAACTACGTGTACAAAAGTCAAATGACTTATATTAAAAATCGGAGGGAGTATTTTTTTCCAGCAAGGTAAAATTTGAAGTATAATTTTTGTGCTAACAAAATTCGATCATAACTAACAAAAATAACTGTTGATAAACAAATCTCAACTATTTGTTTTCCCAACAATATTGTTGACACTTGATTACTAACACTTATTAATTGATACTTTAAATAATTTTTGAAAAAAGACTTCACTAATTTTTTTTCCAACATTCTTGTTGACACTTGATTACTAACACTTACTCACACTTGACAATGTTGTGTTGACATTGTTAACAATGATGTGTTGACATTCTTGTGTTGTTTTACTTGGATGATGATGCTGACAATGCTATGTTGACAGACCAATTAACCCTTACTCTAGTGGTAAGGGAGAGGTACCCCTTGCAAGAGGTCAAGGGTTCAAATCTCATTCTTTACACAATTCAATTTGTGTAATTAGTGGGTGTCCAAGCCTTCATTGGTTTGGGTAAGCCTGTCATGTGGCTTGTCGCATCGCTTACCGGTTCGTGTCTTTTGCAGGCTAGGGCTCGGACCGGTGGGGGATTAGTCGACAACCTCGGAATCCCCACGTTAAAAAAAAAACGCTATGCTGACAGTGTTATGTTGGTAAGTGCTATGTTCTTTTGAATTAGAACTTGAATGTGTAGCAAATGTCGCAATCTCGTCGAGTACACAATTCTTATAGTGTTGTGTTGTTTTAAATTAGGAATTAAAACAAAGTGTTGATTGTGTTGTGTTGTTTTATTTGGATGAGGGTGCTTACAATGCTATGTTGTTTTGAAAGGGGTGCTTACAACGTTTGAAAATGTCAGTGGTTAAAATCTCTAACACCTTTTGCATAAATTTTTTTTAAAATAAAATATGAGCATTTAAATATCAGTAGTATTCGAAGTGTCAGCAGTCAAAATCGCTGACACTTTTTGCATAAAAAATTACTCCCTCCGTCTCAAAATTTAAGTCGTTTTAGGATTTTGCACAAGTTTTAATGAAACACTCACCCCTCAATCAACATCATCATTCCACTAACTTTTTCATAAATTTTATTATTTTTTAACACCCACCATATTTTTTAACCAATCAAAATCTTTAAAAAAGTCAACAACACACAAATCGATACAAATCATTACTATCTCTTATCTAGAAAAACTAAAATGACCTAAATTTTGATACAAGAATTAAAGGCTAAAACGACCTAAATTTCGAGACGGATGAAGTATAAAAAAGGGGTGTAAATAGTCAAATGTTATGAGTCAAAGTGTTTCCAAGTGTCAACAATCAACACACTGACACTTTTTATTCTCTCGAATTCTTATTTTCACTAGATCTGAACTAGATCTGGCACTATCGATTTCGGATCTGACCAGAGGACCATTGAAACGTCAAAGGTCGAGCGTCACCACTATTCCTCCTTCACAAAGCACACCTCTTTCGAGCATAATCCACTCCTCCCCCAAGCGCCATCCATTTTCCCATCGAAGAATGCTATCATCGTCTTCTTCATCGAGTGAAAATTCTCAATCGATTGCTCAATCTCACTATTGTCTTTTTCCATACCCAAAGGAATGGGTTTCATTCTTTTTGCTTTTTTTTTAATTGATCCGAATTTTTGTCCATGAAACTCTCAATGTCAGGTTTAGAAAGGATTTCATGGTCATGAAGGCTTATGTACGAGTTTGATGGAATGAATTTCATGGATTATGGGCTCAAGGCCATGGAATACTGTAATTTAATTTCTTCTTTCTCCATACATATTTTGATTTTTTTAAATATCAATCAATTTTGTGCTATTTGAAATCCCTAACCTAAAATTTTTCGATTATTGATTTCTTCTTCATCCAAGCAATAAAAAATACACTTCAATATTTTTTTTTAACAGATCTCTAATGGAATAGTAAAATAGGTGGCTTTTTGCTAACAGAGTAGATTTGAAGGGTGGTATTCGATAATTAGTTATAAAATGGGTGGTATTCGATAATTAGTTATAAAATGGGTGGTTATGAACAATATGACATATTTTAAGGGTGGTTTTCCACAATTTACCCTACATATAAAGTGGCAGCCTGGATGGAAATTAAGGAAGTGGGAAGGGGACCATCCATCATATCAAACTGTCCCAATACAATAAAAACTCACCTCCCAATTGTGATTTTGTGTCATTTCAAGGGGGGAGGGGGGCTGTCTCCACAAACATAATCATTTTTAATTTTCTTGCTCAAAATAATTGGTTATAATTTGAAGCCATGAAACAACACCATAACAAGGACTATTTTTATTTTCTCTCACCAATAGTTTTCTCAAAAAAATTTCTATAGTTATGATTATATATGTCATGTGTACGTATTTTGAGAGAATTTTGAGACATCTAAATTTGCAATACATACAAATTGGCAAATTATCAATACTTGTTGTGATATACTCCCGTATTTATGTCTAGTATGAATCAATAAAATCAAAGCTTTTCATATTTTGAGTATATGAACTATTGGATCAAAATTCATGTTTGTTAAATTTCCTTCTTATTTTAAAATGTAGGAATATGAGTCTCTCCCTCCTGTTGCATTATTGCAAAGCTAACTGATTATAAAAAAAAAGGGACTAGCTATTACAGGATCGGAAAAGCAATCACTAATGTATCTAATAACCCGTTATAACTTATAATCGAATAAACGACCAACAAAAGCATAAAAAAAATACAATATGAGATATGAGAAATCAGCTCCTCGATTTAACTACCTCTTCATGGATGTGACCAGGGCCGTCCAATGATTTTTGGGGGCCCTGTTCAATCCATAGTGTATATTAAATTTTAATACGGAGTAATAAAAAATTACAAAATATGAAGTAAATTAGTATTGTATTAAAAATATTTTAAAATTTTAATTTTTAAAAATAGTAAAACTAGGCCAAAATAAATTTAATATATATGACTAATTTGTACGGAGTATTAGATTTAAACTCATTTTTAACTCACTGTATTTATATTGTTACATATATGTTTTATTTTTTCACATTTTTAATCCTAATTGACTAAGTCAAGTTTTTATTACAAATCAGAAGAGATTTTTGGAAAAAAAATTATTTGAAAAAAAAAAGAAAAGAAAAACTATGTGCATGTATGTAGTTAATTGTAGGCTATATTGAAAATAATAAAATGTCATAACCTATACTCAGTGGTAGAGTAAACAACAACCTTTTTGATGAAGCTATTACAAGCCTAAAAAAACAACTTTGTAAATGGAAATCAAACACCCTCTCTCAAGCTGGAAGATCTGTCCTCATTCAAGCTAATCTTAATTCTAAAACCAACTACCTCATGCAATCCTTCCTTCTTCCAAAAGGAATTCTTGACAAAATTGACCAAATCAATAAAAAAATTTTCTGGAATAAACTTCAATCTGATAATTATCACCCTTTAATTAGTTGGGAACGACTATGTACCCCAAAAAGGAATGGTGGACTAGGCTTTAAAACAGCTGAACAAATTAACTTAGGCATGCAAATGAAACTTCTCTGGAGAATTATAGCTAACCCCAACAACATTTGGTCAAAAATCATCACTGAAAAATATCTCTCCAAAGAACCATTAATGCAAAGAAATAAAGCTAAAACTTCCTGGCAATTTGGACGTCTCTTAAACATCAGAGACACTTTCTCTAAAGGATTACTTTGGCTAGTAGGCAATGGCAAAACCATCAATGTTTGGTCTGATACCTGGATAAAAACAGAAAAACTAGAAAAGTTTAGAAATAACCATAACCCTAATCTAAAGGTTTGTGATCTATTCACAAACTCGAATAATTGGGACACCAATAAAATAAACTATTTATTCCCACCACATATTGCTCACATGATTTTGAAGATTTACATCCCCAAAATTGATATTGCCGACAGATTAATTTGGATCTATAATAACAATGGAACATTCACTGTTAAATCTACCTCCTCTCTCCTCAACACAGGAAAAAATATTAATACAAATAATATGTCTCAAGACTGGATCTGGAAGCTAAATATCGCTCCAAATATTAAAAACTTTATTTGGAAAACAGTTCTAGATATCTTACCTACCACTGAACGTCTAAATAGATACATAAATAGAGTCCTCAGTACCTGTTCACTTTGTGACCATGAACAAGAAGATGCAAATCACCTATTTTTTAACTGCCAGGTAACCAAATCCCTTATCCATAACCTAGGCATCAGACTAAAAAAATCCTTTATAATTCCTAACCCGACTAACAACATCTCTGAAAACATTTTAAACACTAAGAACCTAAACAAAGACTTCACTGACCTTTGCCATCTTTGGCACTCAATCTGGGAACTCCGAAACAATATCATTTTCCGAAAAAATTTGAATAATAATACAGCCTACACCCTCACCCAAACAATTGATAAAATTTTATGCTGGAACAAGGAGGAAACAATTACAAAATCCCCTAAACACACTAGACCCCACCGACAATTAAATTGGAAATACCCACCTACAATTAAATTGGCCGCTTGGTTTAAAAATCCTTAGGTCATTTACCACTGGGCTGAGAAAACAATGTTATACTTATGACAACAAATATAATAAGTATAAATAAATTATTAGTTGGGGCCCCATAAAATATGGGGGCCCTGTTCTGGTGGGCTGCTCGCACACCCCAATGGACGGGCCTGGATGTGACCGAAGTGAATGATCAATGTTGTAATATGGTTGCCACTCGAATATATGCCAGCTTGAGAATTTTGGGCGCATGAAGACAAAACAAGCGAATTTGAAGGTGTGATAAGAATTAACTGAAGAATACTAAAAGAAAAGAAAAGAAAAAAGTCTTCACACCTCTTTTGATCTCAAATAACGGACAACCAGTCTAGTCTAAAGAGAAATCCTCTCTCCCTGAAACTCTCAATCAAGAGATGAACTCTAACAACACTTCCAGCCGCCTCCAACAAAGACCCGACCAAATCCTCCATAATTTGAGTAGAGCACACACCCGAATCCATGAAATTCAAAGTCCAGACTCCCCTAATTCAAAGAAAAGCAAAAGAAATTCCAAATCCTTTATAAAAAAACATCTTTGAATCGCGAAAAGAAAAATTAATAAAAAGAGGAAGATAAGATGGAAATTTACAATGGAATTAAGATCAAGGTAGATGTTTTTCCGTGTTCTCGCTATTTACAGTTTCATCCTGAAATCACCCATCGACTTCCTCATTTGTATGACATTTCTTTGCTTTGTTCAATGTGGGCTAGGATATTTACATTTTTGCTTGTTAGTATCATGACGGTTAGCCCGTCTGTCGTTTGTTTCGACCCTTCAATTTACCCGACACTAGTATGTCGAATATTTTAAATCTTTACCTTGATAAAAAAGAAATAATGATCAACCGAAACTCTTCACAACTACCACCCCTATCCACCACCACCCATTTACGTTTGTCACCCTCATCACCACCTTATCTCCATTGCCTCTTACCTTGCCCACAACCAATATTATCATTGCCTCAGGCTCCTCCATGGTTGGTCCTCCGATAAGATATGGCCACAGGTTATGGGTAACCCATGACCTGTCAAGTCGATGACCCATTAGGTCCAGGTCGTCATATCGACGGGTTCGGGTTAAGTTCAAACTCATTGGAACCCGCTTGGTCGACCTTTTGTATAAAAAAATGTTATATAACCAAAAAATCAATCTAAGTCCTTCATCCTTTTTTCCTCAAACCATCTTAAAAGTTCTAAGATATTTTATGACTTTGACAATTACAAAAATGGAACATTTTTTTTTCAAATTGGACACAAAAAAAAACCCCAAAACCCGACGGGTAAACTCGACTACCTAGCCAATTCTGGCTTGTTGCATGATCCAGAAGGTCAACTCGCCAACACGGTGAGTCACATAAAGTAGCCGACCCGTACTCCCCCCCCCCCCACCGGATTAGGGTTTGGGTTGGGTTTTCTTAACCCACGATCCGACGAGTCAAATTGATGGGTTGAACCCGTGTATGGCAAATTCTTAAGCTAAAATGGTGACCTCTTAATCTCAAATTGTGGGGATTGTGGACACCGCCTACCTCCGCGTGCGACTTTGGCTAATCTCCTTCACCACCAAAAACACACCCTTCGCCCTCCCTCCCACCACCATTGACCAATGGATTTCAGGCCACCACCCCATCAACAAGGCCTTCACCGCCCCGATCATCTTTTTAAGCCATCCTTCTGGCTTGGTGAGGCATCTCAACTTGTGGGTCAAATTCCACTTCCGAGGTCTTTCTCCGCTATTGATTCATCTTGGTTGTCCAACCACCAAACTTGGTGCATCCTAGCAGTCGTTCGCTATGATTACTTTCACTCATTTGCCATTGATTTCGAGGTCTTCATCCTTGTCGTGCAAGGTTGAATGGAGGAAAGAACAAAAAAATTCTACCTTTTCTGTTCAAGGTTAAAAAAAAAAATTCAAAGAGCTCCTTGCCCTCGAAATGTCACTTCAGTATGCGTGTGTATATATAGGTAAAAGTTATAATGAAATAAAAAATACGGTGTAACGGTGAAATAAATGAATATGGCCGACCTTACAATAGTATGAATATTATGCACGTGGATATGAATATATGAATATTGTTGTGTATAAATGTTATCATATGATGTTCTTTATTTTATGTTATTTAAATATGAATAATATGATATTCATATACTCATATTTACTTTATATTATATTCAAACAACCCCATATCCATATATTTATTTGAACGTACATATGAATACATGTATATGTTGTTATTTATTTCATGTTATGCAAGGCCTTGATCATTTCAACATGGGTTGTTCAGGTTGTTCTGTGTTTGTGCTATTGGTGGTCTTAGGTGTTTCTTCGATTCTGTTGAAGGCCGGTGTGGTGGCCTGAGTCGGGACCGGTCGGGGTCGGTATAGTGTGTTTGTGACGACTCCATTTCCGGGAGGCAATTCCTTGAAGTTTCATCTTCACTATTCACATGAGTCTGAGCCTTGATCTAGCCATTTAACGGTGATACCGTTGTGGTACTTGAATTATTTCTTTGTCTGCTTCTTTGACTTGATGGTTTTGGTTAGGACTTGGTTCCATTTTTTAGTGTGGGTTCAACCTTTTGTTGCCCCTTTGTTTTTTGTTTGGTTTGTTTTATTTCATAATGGTTAGTTGTACGCCGGTCCATCGATCTCTTGATTGATCAAGTAGTTTATTGTCCGATTTCTCAAAAAATTTCATGTATCAAACAAAAAACAAAAATTTCGCCAGGTACCCCTAAGGTATTGCGTTTTTCGCGTGGTGTACAAAAATTTCACTTATTTCGCCCGGTACCCCTAAGTTTTATATAAAATTCGCCCCGTGCCCCTGCTTAGTTAAAACTAACAATAATTACCACTTCCGTTTATTTCTTTTGATTGAGAAAGAGAAACGAAGAGACAAGAGAAGCAGCAACTGGAGGTCGACTGGAGCAGAAGGAATCGGCAAAAACCAAGAGAGCACACACAAGGCACCCGCCGGAGGCACTGGAAAGAGTGGTGGAGGCACTACAGGACCCACCGAAAGTGGTGGTGGAGGTGTCAGCCAGGCATGTCCCCTTTTAAAAAAATTAGGGTTTCATTATCACCGAATTTAGGTTCTAAGTTCTTATAGAAGTGCAATCAAAGTATCAGCCATGTTCAATAATCAAGTATCAACCTTGTGGGGTTTCAATTTGTATGTTTATTTTTCTTTCCTGATCTGGTCTAAGGTCATTTGAATTTGAAATAATTCTACTAGTGTGACACCCCTGTTTTTCTCAACAATTCTTTCACTTTCTGACATAAACTTGTCTACCTTTCTTCATCGCCCATTCCATAGATGGCATCCTAATAACCAAATTCGACACCATTGATGACAAGGCATGTTTAATAAGGCTCTTGTATTTCCCATCCTTTACTGTCTTTGCTTATGTGACTTACATATCAGTTTATCATGTTCTTCTATCTGATTCATCCAATGATGATGTAGCAAGGAACATTGTTTTAGGGGTTAGATTCAGTGGTTTTGTTCTAGATGCAGTTTTTTTTTATCAATTCATTGAAACTGAAAACATATTAAAATGACATTTCCTTTCACAATAATTGAGTATTAGGGCTTGATTTACGGCTTCTCTCTTGTTGAGAATTAGTTATCAATATGGGGCTTTTGGGCAAAATCATTTGATTATTGAGTAGGTTGATCGAGGGTATAATAGTATGCACATAAATCACCCGAGCAAGCTTATAAACCCTAAAAATTTGTCATTGAGCAATGGATTTGTCGTTGATCGAGGGCTCTATTTGGGGCTTTTCTCTTGTTGAGAATTAGATACTTCGTATCAATTTGGGGCTCTTGGGCAAAATCATTTGATTATTGAGTAGGTTGATCGAGGGTATAATAATATGCACATAAATCACTTGAGCAAGCTTATATGCCCTAAAATTTTTGTCATTGAGCAATGAATTTGAATACCTTTGTTTGACATTTTTTCTGAATTACAGTAGTGTTGAGTGACTTATTTTCAAATGTGTGGTTTTGCTTAATGAAGAGATTGAGATTGAAAATTAGCCTATTAGCTTAATTGGTAAAGCGATGTGTTCACACATAATGATGTGGGTTCGACTCCCACATAGGCTTATAAGTTCTGGTATTGTAACTTGCTCTAAACTTTTATAGCAAATGATTCACAATTTGTTCTATTTTCTCACCTTTTTACTTTGGTTTAGCTAAGATGGTTGATCCCTTTTTATTAGGTCCTTTCTCTTATTATTTTTGGTCCTTTGGTTTTAAGTTGAATTTGTTATATTGGTGACATATGTGACTAGTGACACTGTAATGTTCTCAAAGTTTGATGTGCTATGATGTGATTAGTGAGGCTGTATAATAGATGAGTGCTCTCATTTGTGTAATTTACAACTTTAGAGGAGTGTAAATCATTTCATGACTACCCACCTATAAAAGCATTAGAATTTAGATCCCATTGTAATTTAAATCCCATTGTAGCTTGAGAAGCTGCTAAATCTCACATGACAATGATGAAATATGTACCATGACAAGAAATTTCACATGTACTACACAATTTACTTGTTACCTATCCCACTATCATATTAAGCTTATGCAAGCAAATCAAACCCACAAGCATATCGTAATTGCCCAAATCTGAGCTTCTAGCTTAAATTTAAATAATTCAATTCATGTTAGTGTACAATCCATTGTCAAGAATGAATCAAGAATTCAACAAGCCTATGTGGGATTTGAACCCACGTCTTTATGCATGAGCTAATAAGCTAATAAGCTAATAAGCTAATAAGCTAAAAAGAATTTCATAATTGAAATTTGAAATAGAATTAGAAACATTAGATTGAAATAGAATTAAAGAACTGAAATTTTAGTTCTGCAAATTTGAGAACTGAAATTTGAAATAGAATTAAAAATTTTAGATAAGCATGGCATTACATAACTGAAATTTTAGAACTGAAATTTCAGTAACAGGATAGTATGTTTGAGATTACATGTTACTTAAATCTCCATGTATTAACCATTGATCGAATTCCTCCTATCTTTTAGAGTGTTTTTTTACAAAGAGAAAGCAAACTATCAAGAGAATGGCTTAAAAGTTCAAGCGTGATGTGCAGGCTATGCAAATGCAACAATCATATTCAAGAAATTCCCTTCTATGCCCTATGATTTAAAGCCAAAAAGTTAACTGAAACTCACAAATGTTACGTAACAAAACTGGCAAGTGGCAACCATACGCAAGGCATAAAGTCGGGGAAACAAGCTAGTGCCAATGCCACTAGAAAGCTATAAACCAATAAAATCATCAATCACGTAGACATATTATAAGAACTAAGAAAGGAAGCATCATACTATATAAATGATCCTCCAAGAGGAAGTATACATGTAAATAGAAACCAATATTGCCATTATTATATATCTCATCAGTGGTCACGTTCCATTAAAATTCACAAGGCAGAAAACAGTTGGACGACTAATTTTGTGCTGGAGAGTAAAATTGTAAGAAGTTACATATATGCTGACAGGTAAATCCACCCATCATATGGAAGGTAAATCAGCATATCCTCTGGCAACCATACCCAACAAGATAAGCTCGTTCTCTGGTAATACCCATTGAGAAATTCGATCTTCGTCAAATATAACCCTTAATCTCTTCCATATAAAGTTTAAGCAGAGCCCCAATCAGACAATGAGAACAGAAATTGCTACTCCAATAGTCCAATTCGCCAAATTCATCAGAGTGGAGAAATAAGTTGAATAAACTTAAAATACCAATTCACAAATGGAACTACAATCCCTAAAGCCCCAATTCAGAACAACAATCCATAAATCCTAAATTCCCAAATCCGATCCCAATTTTGAAATTCTAAATTTAAAAACCCTAAATTTTCACATTGGGAGAATTCAGCAGACTAATTTCACAAAATTCATTGGGAGGAATAACCTACCTTCACCATAGTACAATCTCAGTCGCGGGGCATCCGGTTGAACGGGCGTCGTCTCTCTTCCCCGAGTCTGGTTGTCGTCTCTCCTCCCTGGGTATGGTTATGTCTCTCTTCTTTGGGTCTGGTCGTGTCTCTCCCCAATCTTCTCTAGTTCTATGTGTCAATATAGTTTGTCTATGTGAATCGTGAAAGGAGGAAGGAGCACGTATATCTTCTTCTTCTTGGTTGTCGCCGATTCTTTCTCCTCCAGTCGACCTCTCCTCTTCACCGGTTGCTGCTTCTCTTGTTTCTTCATTTCTCTTTCTCAATCAGAAGAAACAAATGGAAGGTCTAACGACAGTTAGTTTTAACTAAGCAGGGGCGCGAGACGAATTTTATATAAAACTTAGGGGTATCGGGCGACATTAGTGAATCTTTTGTACACCACACGAAAAACGCAATATCTCAGGGGTACCCGGCGAAATTTCCGAACAAAAAATTATGTATATCCTTGCAAGTCAGGTAAATGAGATGATTTTTAACCATTTATTACGCACAAAATATCCTCACACCTATCTATAATATATGTATCCAATGTGAGAATAATGTTTGATGTGTTACAAACTCCCCACTTAAAACTAACACAAATATATATATATCATTGTTTCATCAGAGCACACACTTTTAGACAAGAGTCAATTATAAAGAGTCAATTATAAAGAGTCAATTATGTGGCGTGTGTAAGATTCAATGTCTTACATCTATGATCCATGTCAACCAAACCATTTTAATGTCTTACATCCATGATCCATGTCAATCAAACCATTTTAGATCTATTGTTCTCATTTGAATCTTGAAAATGAAGACAAATTATTTACATGAGACAATCTCATATATCGATCTATAAATTGAACTTGCGAGGAAGGTTATTAAGTGAATCGGTTTCTTCTTAACCAATGTTTATACTCTTAATATTAGAAGAATGAAGTAACATATACATATATGCATATCACACCAAAAAAGCAATGCAAGTTTTAGGACATGTCATTTGTCAAAGGGGGCAAAAGAATATCAAAGGGTATGAAGTTGACGCACTCTACGTGGCTTTGGCTTCTTTGAGCCAAAAAGGCAACAGATAAATGTTTATTCTTCGTTTACCTTTTTTATCTATGACTTAAAAAGCTTGAAAGCTAGAGGGATTTTTCACCTTTAAATTTGTACCATTTTCAATTTTCATCACCAAATGCAAAATTCAACTTCATAAAGTTTCAAGGAACATATCTTTTGATTAATGTGTAGCTTTTTTTTGGTGGAATTAATTAATGTGTAGCTATGGATTTTGTTGGCTACCTAACCTTTCCCCCATTTTTTTTCTTCTCACTTTCCTTATGACGTTAAGATTTTGGGATATAATGTAATTCACCAAGCTAGATTGGTTTATAGAGAGAGATTGTGAGATGATGTTTGTATACTCTAATTTCACTTGAATCGTGGAGGTATGCATCTAATTTCCCTTAAAGTGTACGGAATTGAGCATTGTTTATAAAGACATTATTAGGGGTGGGCATGGGACGAGACGAGATTGGGGTCATCCCGTGCCTCATCTCGTGTATTTTTAGTGAGACGGGATCGGGACGGAATTTAATTTTTTTTTTTTAAATTTCACCGGGCCTTATCCCTCACGAGACGGGACGGGATCGGGACAGGACGGGTCTTATCCCTCATTAATTTTGGGTGATAATATTTACACCCATAAATTTTACTATATGCACCACACCTACCCCTCTTGAATCACACCCCTGCTCCTCTTGAGTCACACACCTACCCCTCAAGAGGCGCAGGGTATTTTACATTAAAATACCTTGCGCCTCTTGAGGGACAGGTGTGTGACTCAAGAGGAGCAGGGTGTATTTTAAAAAATATATATAAAAAGTGAGATATGTGGTGTAAATAATAAATTTTGTGGTGTAAATAACATTGGCTTTAATTTTTTTTAAAAAGTAATTCCAAAAAACAAAAACTTATTAAGCAATGGATTTATATTACGTACAAATTCAGTTTCCATAATTAATATGTCCATGTATATATAATTACAACTATAGTAGCAAATAGCAAGTTTTACAACTACTGCTTCAAAAATCTTTACAACTTTATTTAGTTTATTGAAGAAATGTGCATCAGTGTGTATATATATACTACTTTGATGTTTTTATTAATTTTATTTTTTTATAAATAAAAATATTATATATACGTGGGACGGGACGGAATTTGTGGGATGAGGATTCTTCATCCCGCGCCGCGTCCTGCCCCGTATATTTTTTGTGGAACGGGATCGGAACGGGATTAAAAAAATTCTCAAATCTCACCAGGATCGGAACGTGATCGAGACAAGATGTGGGATGAGACGAGATTTGCGAAATTTTTTACCACTCTTAGACATAATCATGGAATTAGAGGTTCCAAAAGATTTCTCTGGACAAAGGAGAAACTTTGGTGCATCCCCTTTTCAATATAATATCCATAAATTAAGAAAAGGTTACAAAATCATAATCATAATACAGTATTTTTTTTTGGGTTTTTCTTTTACTTGATTAGTTCACCAATTTGCAGATATAAACATAATCATTACAAGAAATCTATATACCAAATACAATTGGTCAGCAACTCTTATTTTTCACAAATGTGCCATAAACGTTAACTACTTTATTAATTATCAGGAGCCCTTTATTGATGAATGTGATGATAAAAAAAATATGGGTAATGTAGGAAACTTAAAATAGTCACATTTGTTTTAAATCACCCCCTAAAATTAAAATCATAAAAAATCACATCATGTTGTTTCTTTTAGAGAGGTTACACAAAACCTTACGAGTAGAGTGATCAAGTATTATCTTTTCATATGTTCAGCAAAATAAGTTATTTTAGGGTATTAATTTTATTTAGAAAAATATATCATTATATGTATTTTGTTCTCTATTTTACTAATGATGGTTGATATGATGGAAGACAAAGAAAGGTAGAAAAATATATCATTATATGTATTTTGTTCTCTATTTTACCTTCCGAGTAGAGTGATCATGTTGTTTCTTTTAGAGAGGTCACATCATGTTTGTTGATATGATGGAAGACAAAGAAAGGTAGTATTTATTTTATGCAAATATCAATTAGATTATTTATTGGGATTTATATTTAAATTAGTTGTTGGAGATTTTGTGCATGATTTGATTTGGTTATTGAAGATTTGGGGTTGACTTTCTAGAAGCCTCTTTGAGGATTTTGTGGAGCAATCTTCACATTCAAAAGGTTGTTGGTTTGTTGAGATCTTCAAGAGATTTGGTTGAACCAATCTTTGGTTGCCTTCAACGTTTTAAAACAAACCATCAAGACCTTACTGTTTGAAACAAAAGCCAAAACCTTGGTTTCCAGGTTTTGGTAAGCCCTTACTGGCTCTGGTAAGACCTTACCAACAGTGGCCTCAGGAATTACACGAGCTTGGAATTGAATAGCACGGACTCAATGTAATTGGGCCTATTTTTAATGGGTCTATTTTTATTAAGTCTACAATTCCATATCTAAGGTTCAATATTTTATTGGGCCTAATTGATTGTGACTTGAATTCAATTACGGGATTGATATATTGGGTTTTAAATTCTATCTTGTAAATTTATTTTATCTAATCCATATCTACTAGTTTGTTGCTGAGATTTTGTAGGGATTTGGTTGAACAATTATTCAGCCTTTTCAACGTTTCAAGTAATCAAATCCCTGCATATCCGAGTGAAGCTTTTGGAACGCAGTTTGAATTGCCGGTTGTTCTCCCCGTATATCAAGCAACGTCTTCAAGGATTCAAACGTTCAAATCATTTCAAATTGAACGTGCTGGCCTATTTAAGGAGAAGATGAAGATTGCAGACGACACAAGTACACAACGCTCAAAGGCTCCTGCAATCTCATCTCCTACATCATCGTCTCGCATCTCTCCATTGGTTTAAGTGTTTTATTTCTTTGAGAGTTTGTGAGGTTTACATTGAGCTTTATCGTACAATTCATTTTGAGTTACACTCAGGGTTCTTTACCCAATCATAGAGGGTACTTCGGTATCCTTAGAAGCTTTATTTCACTAGTGCGCTTGGGTTGCTAGATAGGAAGTTAGTCTAGAAGAGGGAAGGTCTTTTAGAGGTTATATCTAGGGCTCATAAGATAAAGTGAAATAAAGTTGTTTAATCCTACGGGTTGGATAACCCTAGGCGGGGACGTAGGCAAGGTTGTGCCGAACCTCGTTAACAATTCGCGTGTGCTTTACTTTATGCGCTTTATCCTTATTATTTTCGTTTGCCTTACTTCTTATTCGTTTTTCTTGCTTAACTTGTTTCTGAGTTTCAGATAAGGTCTTACCTCTGGCTGGTAAGGTCTTACAGTTTCCTGTATTTGCGAAAAATTGTCATACTCTATTCTTCTCCCCATCTAGAGTATTTCTTTGCCTTTTATCTGCCTATTCCGCACTTCAACCTTCAAATCTCTTTAAATTGCATTCACATCATGTAAGAATAAAATTGCAGATGCATTTACCAAGCCTCTTATCACCATGAAATTTCATTCGCTTCAGGCCCGTCCATTGGGCTGTGCAAAGAGCCCAACAGAACAGGGCCCCAAATCCAAAGGGCCCCATATATATTTTAATATATATATATATATACTGATTTTTTTTACAAGCCTCATTAATGATAAAGCGGCTCCAGGCGCACGCTTCTCTCCATCTTCATCATCTGCATTTGCTAATTTTGGACGCTTCGCTTTCTTCGCAAGTTTTCAATTCGTCTTAATCGCACACTTTCAACTCCAATCATGCCTCCATCGTCTTCTGGTTTAAATTCCAAGGTTGTCCACTCTCTCAATCCTTAAAAATCTTTCACACTCTTTCAATTCATCCCACTCTAAACTCATTCTGCCATCATCGATCCGGTTTCGATTCGGCAGTCGTCATCATCGGGTTTCAATTCAGCGATATTTGGTGTTTATTCGACTCCTCGATTCATCCTCCTGGGCCTCCAATCTCCGTCGTCCCCACAAAGAAAGGTAAGGTTACATTTCAGATTTCATTAATTGTTCATCTATTTTTTATTTTAGAGGACGAATTTTAGGTTTTTTCTCTTGGATTCAAGTTGTTTTGGATTTGGATTCCATATTTACAAGGCTTAATTTAGGGATGAAAATGAATTTTGAAAATTTTAAAGGAATTAGGGTTAAGAGTTAGGATGCTTATGTTTTAGATCAGGGTTTAGGAGTTACGATGCTGTATAGATCAATTAAGCTTTTTTTTTTGCCATTAAGGGTTGGGAGTTATGGCGTGGACTTCTGTAGTTTCATTAGGGGTTAGGAGTTTTGCCTTTTAATGAATTTTAAAGGTGCAACCGATTCAAAGGCTAAATTATTTTAAATTTTTTGACATTGTAAATTACTAAATGATTTGATAGCATGGTTCAAGTTGCAATCGATTGAATTTAGGGATGTTTTATTTCAAAATTTGCAGATTTCTTATTCACTAAGGATTTTGTATTCACTAATGATTTATAAATTCATCAATTTTTTATTTCAGAAAGGTGGCAATCGGCACTCTAGCAGGAAATGGAGAGACACTGGAGACACTGGAGTTCTTAAAAAAAACTCAAAGGCGTAAGACACTAGAGGAACTAAAAAAAAAACTACCTCATTTTTAGTTTCGCACAGGGCCCCCGAATTCAATTGGACGGCCCTGATTCGCTTCAATCCCAACTCTACTTAGCACCGTTGGGCTCGTCGAGGCACACTAAGGCAATGGAGCCTACTATCGACAATGGCCTTGGCTTAATCCAAATCTTGAAGACTAATTAACCTCCATGTATGTAAAACCTAATACAATTATCATAGAAACACATAGAATGCTATAGATACTTGTATATAAACACCGGAATGGAGATCCCAATGTAATTAAAAATCAATAAATGAAAGAAAGTATTATGATTTGATTGGTGTTCTACTAACTGCTCCCCCGTAACTCTCATTCCATCGTCAAAAGACCGCAAATAAGATATTTCTATTTTGTGTGTTCCTTAACTATCATCAAAATTGCCAAATTGCCCATTCATATATAAAAAATCCAAAACTCTAATCTAACCCCAAAAATCTCAAATCGTCTCAAACCAAAACCTAGTCTGTTAAATTTTTTAGAGATCTCCATATCCGTAGACGTAAACTCATGAACTTTTTCACTAGTTTTTTTTTTTTCAATTGCTACAAAGTGAAAATCGAATTGTATCATAGAGTTCAATTGAACTCAATTGCTTATGTGATTGAGAAGATGCTTATTTTAGTCAATTTAATCACTTTTTTTTTTAATGGAACTCTAAAAAAAGTAATGTGGAAGGTGATGGTGTATATGTTAACGAGACGAGTGTTATGGGTGATTTCCTGCAATTTTAAATGTAACAGGTAGTTTTCTGCAATTTAACAGGTGGTAATTTGCTAATGAGACGAGTGTTATGGGTGGTTTTTGCAATTAAAATGTAGCGGGTGGTTTCGTGCAATTCACCTTAAAATGTTGGCAAACATAGATATATCGTCAGCGCTAACATACGGAATTGGTTTGCAAGAGCCAGGGGCGGATAATCACGGTAATTACACATTACAAACTTAATTAATTTAATAAACAAATTTGAACAAAACATTAAACATTTAAATACTGATTATCCTCGTCCACCTCTCCTCCTAGTTTAAGTAACCTACAAAATTAATTGTGTCACCGAAACCCAGGAAAATACTTCGTAATAATAACAGAAAATAACAAAATTATGTAACTACTCACTCGGACTACTTAACTTAGATGGTTCCCAAAACCTGCTGATTACGCAGCACAAAAGCGGCAAAATATATATATATAACTTGAATTTATTCAAATCACTAGAGGATCCGACCCGAATATTTCACCAATATCCGGAAAATGGTCGTCCACGGGCCAAGCACGATCCAAAATCTCCAGCCCAAAATCTTCAGTCTTCGGGGAGGAGGTGGGGAAGAAGAACCTCCCGCCGTCACAAAGCTCATAGTCGAAACACAGATCCGAATCCGGGAACAATTCGGGTACGGGAGGTAGAGGTTGCGGCAACGGCAACGCCGCATCGAACGCGAATACTTCGGATGGGAACAGCGATTCAATCGAGGAGGCCTCCAAATCCCATCCCATGGCTTCTTCTCTTTCTTTCTTCACCGGTATGAGAGTCGGCTTCGTTTCTGGCTCGAGGAACGGGAGGCTGGTGGAATCGGCCTCGTCGGTGGCGGAGTACTGGAACCGGAGGACGGAGGTTGGGGAGGGAATGGAGCGGTCGTCGCCGGAGTTGTATCCGGAGCAAGTCAGAGGCGGCGGGGGGGAGGGGGGGAGGGGGAGAGGAGGTGGGTTGACGAAGTTGGTGAGCGCGTTGGGGCCACGGAGCTGGATGGCGGCGTTGTCGTAGACGATGGCAGCCTCCTCGGCGGTGTCGTAGGTGCCGAGCCAGAGCCTCACGCGCCGGAGCGGGTCGCGAATCTCGGCTGCCCATTTCCCCCACGGCCTCTGCCTCACACCTCGGAACTTCCTCTCTCCGCCTCCGGCCACTGTAACAGCCGCCGCCGCCGCCGGCTTCTTGGTGGGCTGCCGCTTCCTCTTGGAGCGAGGCACACGCGCGGGCGCGGGGAGAGTGGCGGTGGAGGAGGAGGAGGAGGGGGGCTCGATGGAGACGGTGTTGACGAAGCGCTTGAGACGACGGCGTTCGGAGTCGTTGTTGTTGTTGTCGTCGTCGCTGGAGGAGTCGGTGGCGTAGGCGTCGGTGACGGAGATCCGTAGGGTTCTTGGAAGGGAGGAGTTGGGAGGCATGATTCTGTGTTAAGTGAGTGTCAGTGGGAGGGAATCCACCATTGATATCAAAGAGAGAGAGAGAGAGAGGGGGGGTTTTGGAGAAGAAGCAAGCAAAAAATAAAGGAAGGAAAGAAAGGGGGAGAGAGAGATTTGGGGCTAACAAATTGGGGAGAATCGTTGGGGAGAATAGAATAAAAGAGTGAAAAGGAGATTTGAGAGAGAGAATTTGGGGGCTGAGAAAAAGTAGAGAGACTGTGAAACTGTGAAAGATTAAATCTTTCAAATGGAGGAGGAGGAGGAGGAGAGTAATTTTCATCCTCACTCTCCCTTCAATTTGGGGATTTAAAGGCCGACCAGATATTTCACGCTCACCTTTTCTTTTCTTTTCTTTCCTTTTTTTTTATATAAAATAAAATAAAATTAACTTCTATTCTACCGGCTTCGTACGGTCACAACTCACAAGTTCACAACTAACCAGCCTCACACTTGCAAGTTGCAAAAATAATTCATTAACTTTAACTTCTTCTTTTTTTTTAATTCTTTTAATGGTAACAATTAGACCTGTCAAAACATGACCCGACCCAAAAAACCCGATCCGTACGTTCGTTAATTTTACGGGTTTGAACCTAGTGTTTTAGACCCGGTACCCGAAATCGACCCGAACCCGAATTACCCGGAACTTTTATGGTCAAGACCCGGTGATCTGGTGGGTCAAAACCAACCCGGTGAGTCAGCACCATCTAGACGCCACACAAGCACCAGATTGACCGTACACAGATTCGCCATGCAATTGTATTCGTTAAAGTCACTCATAAGTTAAATAACTTATATATATTTTATAATAATAGTATGTTTAGAACATTTATTTATATAAATATGATTTCTATGCTTAAAATATTATTATAATATTATTATAATAATATTATTATAAATTTAATTATAATATTAGTATTTAATTTAATTTGACATATTTATATTACAATTTCATTTTGATATTATTTTAATATTTTTAAAAAGCCTTCAAAAACTTTGAGGTTTTTGACCCGGTGGGTCGACCCGAACCCGGAACAAACCCGGTTTGGCTCGACCTGGAATGACTGGTAACTCGACTGATCCGAAACCCGATTTACCCGGGACCCGAATGACCCGAACCCGAACTCGACCCGAATGACCCGTTTGACAGGTCTAGTAACAATGCTTCCTCTAATCGCGAAACTAATCAAAATATCTTGACCTTTATAGGTTGTGTTAAAATACTGATTTTTTTTATTAGTTTTGCCTTTCATAAATTATTATTTTTTTACCATGTATGTGCTATGTCATCATTTTTTGGCGAAACTAATTAAAATAACCCAACCTTTAAGGGGGTGTTAAAAATATATCCCTTTCTTTCAAATGTAAGATAAATATCCCAACCTTTTTAAGGGATGGTAATATAATATCCCAAAATTTTCTCCCCCACAAAAATGCTTACATGGCACATATGTGGCAAAAAATAATGATCATATTCACAAGCATGCCCTTGGATCTTAATGCTCGAATTATACAAAGTATAGTCTAGATTGTCATGATAATTTAAAAAAAAAATAAGTCTCTTTTGTAACCGAAAAAAAATCATTCAATTAAATACGTTTTTATAGATTATAATTAAATTTAATCAAAACAAATATAATAAAACAAGTAAATATTTAAAATATAATTTTCAATATCTTGATTGTTTGAAATATCATTTAAGTTTATTAGATTAAATTAGATTCGTTTTTAAGTTTATCTTAATTTTTTATTTTGGATTTTAGAAAAAATAAAAAAAAATTACATTCTTTTATATACTTTTTAATAATAATAATAATAATAATTTACTTCTTATATATAAATGAACACCATTGAATAATCTAAATAATTAAATTTTCATTTCAGTTTCATAGTAACATAAAGTTTATAATTGATAAAATATTTTTCAGTTTTGATAAGTTAAATCACTAGCTAATCATTTACTAATTGAAAATATGTTATTTTTCTTTACATTTTTTTTAGTTGGCTTGTTATAGATATTGATTTAAAAAAAGATATAAAAAGTTAGGTACAAATTAAATCTAAAACTACGAAAGTTTATTAAATAAAATTTTAAACTCATCTAATTTAATTTTATACAGTATGTTTTATTTGAATTGAAAATACATACAAAAAATAAGAATTTTATTGGAGAGAAATCATTGGGATATTATATTATCATCACTTATAAAGGTTGGGATATTTATCTTACATTTGAAATATTGAGATATATTTTTAACACCCCCTTAAAGGTTGGGTTATTTTAATTAGTTTCGCCTCATTTTTTTAAGATAAAATTATTGTGATATTATTTTAACACCACTTATAAAGGTCGGGATATTTATCTTACATTTGAAAAGTGGAGATATATTTTTAACATCCCTTTAAATGTTGAGTTATTTTAATTAGTTTCACCATGAATAAGTCATTTTAACTTCTTGTATAATTGTTTAAAAAATCAATAAATACTATTTTATCCTTATTTATTACATTAACATTTGACATAATATACAGAAACGGTTTGTCTATTATGTGCCCTAACAACACATGATAAACAGATTTTATTGAGAAAAAAAAATTGCAAGGAACGATCAGATTCATTAACTTAACTGACCTTCCTATGATAATGGGTGATTTTAAAAAAAAAACTTAATTTTAGGTTTTGTTACAAAATTATCTAGGATATTTGAAACATAATAATGATAATATTACGGATAAAGTTGGCTTTATATGAACGAGCTATGGACAAGTTTAATTTTTTAAAGACATAAATAAGGGGGAACAATAATGAATACTTGTGAATTTTGGGCTGTTCAAAAAGTTCTAATTGGGCACTTTATAATGATTAATCTATCATTATTTTTATTATATATAATAAAAGAGAAGTCATCTTTCTTAAATAACATTTGTATTCCTTATTGTAGTATAGTATTTTTAACTAATTTAAATTTTTTTTATTAATCAAAATAAATTATTAAATTTTTTCAAGCTCCACTTAATCAATATATATATATATATATATTTAAGATAAGATTTTACCTATATATATATATATATTTGACGTGGAGGTTCCGAGGTTATCTACTAATCCTCCACGGGCCGAGCACTAGCCCGCAAAGCACTCGAGCCTTATACGATTCATGATTAATGTAAGATTTTACCTTTTTTCAATGAGAGTTTTTGGCTCGCCGCCACACTGTTCTCAACCTAGCTTCCTGCCGCCGCCGCCCTCAGTTGTCACTGCAGACACCACCCTCCTTGCTACCACTGCCCTCGGCTCACCACCGTTGTACACCGATCTCCATCGCCTCTCAATGACCTCCACAGCGTCCGCCTCCTGTTTCTACAGGGGCTTCGCACCAACCCGGCCATTGCTTCTTTGGGCCTTTCGCCTGCCTTGACCACTCTTCATTGTTCCCACTGACTTCTACATCTTCATCTCCGGCCACTCTTCTCCCCCAGACTGTCATGGTGCTTCTCTGAGGCTCCGATGCCTCCCACCATAGCCCTTGTCGTCCTCCTCTTCTAGAGGGCTGCGAGCAGTTGCCTAAGCCTTCCCCCGGGCTCTTCACCTTCGCCAGCCTTGTCATCTCCCCCTCCGGCATGGCTCTCAGGTTGGTCCCTCCTTGGTTTCGCCTTCGCCTCCGGTGCTCGGTCATGCCTTGTGTTGTTGCTTCAATTTGGTGGCCGGCTGCCTTTTAGGGGTTTCTGTCCATTCCGTTCTTCTTTCCTTGTGCCTTATATTGCTGTTCAATTCTCTGCTCTGTTCCGTCCCAATCACCTCTATTTTGACTACCTAGTAGTCTCTTGTGATTTTGTTATCGTCCTTGAGGGTTTGAGACGGATTGGGGTTTTTTTATTGAGCAATGATTTGGCTTGGGGTTGGATTTGCGGTCTGGTATGCTGTGTTGTTCTTATTGTGATGCAGGCCTCAGGTGAACGGTATTTGATTTGCTGTATCCGAAGACGTCGGGGATTTGCGATTGATATCTGATGACTTTTCGTAGTCCATAATCTGAGATGTCCGCTAGTGTCCCCAGAGTTCTCTGTGTGCGTCGTCCATTGGCTGGTTGATTCGTTTTTCGTGTTGGCTTTGTGTTACAGTGTAGGATAGGTGGCACGGTTATTTTATTTTTGCTTTTTCAATTATGTCATTTGCTTCATGTTATTTCCTTTCTGTCATTTGCTTCTGTTATTTGATTTGGTTGTACATGATGATTAGTCTATCTACCGGCTTGTCCGGTCTCTCGGTTTCTCTAGACGTGTCTAGAGAACTGAATTCTTATCTTGCTTAAAAAAAAATGTAAGATTTTACCCAATTTAATTTAATATCGATATAGTTTTTCAATATTTTACCAAATTTTGTTAAATATTGATATATTAGATCAATTCTCTCCTTAATTTCGATCTATCCATTTATTTTATGTATTTTATTTTCCAATATTATTTTATAAATCCAATCTCTATCCATCCATATATATGTTTCCAAACAAAATCAATTGTAATAATGATTATATTTTATTTTATTTAAATTGAATGATTGTAAATTAAATTAAATTCTATTTCTATTTACCTATATATTCTATCCATTTTATTGCTATCCATTTCAATAATATATTATATTTTCATATATTTTTTTTAGAATTATACTCCATCTATTTTAACATTAAATAGATATGAGTGAATATATTATGAAAATATTGTAAAATATTTAAATATTTGGAAGCAATATGCAAATAACTTTAAAAAAGGATTAAAACTAGATGAAATATTAACATGATTTTTATTAATTTAAAAATAAATTTTCTAGGTGGTATAGGTATAATATTATAAGATATTAAATAACACTCGATCACTTTAACATGATGGTTTTAATTTGATTTCTTAATATATTAAAAACTCATAGGTTATAATTTTGGTATGTTAGTTCAAAGAGTATAGTTTATAAAAACCAATCTTATACAACACTAAAACAATAGTTGTTTTGCCACATGTCAAATTCTAGTGAGAATTTTTCTCTATTCTCTACTAGTTTTTAGCCTATAAGAAGATTATGCCCTGTATGAACGTAATGTCACATATTTGTTAACTATTATTTTAATTTTTTAATGCATTGTCATCAAAATAATTATTTTTGATAAGTATATATATTTTTTTATTAAGTTGAATCCTAAGCGCATGTCTAACAGCTTTCCTAAAACAATATCTAAAATAGAGGATTATAAGTCATATATTCTTAATATTTTTTAGGCCCATTTGCAGAAATACACCAAATCGGTGTTCGGTTTGCAAAAGTATACCAGTTTTATGAGAATAGCAAAAATAGGATAGGTGGGTCATTTATGCTAAAAAATAGGTCATTTGTACTAAAAAATAATGACTGATTTTACCTTTAAATTTAAATGTAAAAATCATTAAAAGGAGATTTATGAATTAAAAGAAAAGTTTAAAAATATAAAAAAAATCAAATATACATTAAAATAATGTTTTTAATTTTTTTTCTCAGAAATTTAAAAATAATAAAAGTAGCCGGATGAAAAATATCGCCTTAGTAAGATAATTAATACTAACAGGAACAATTTTTTTGTTGACAGGATATATGTTTTTTATGACAAGGCTAAAAATTAATACTGACAGGATGGAGTTTATAATAGGGAAGAGAATAAAGATACGGTTTTATCCTACCATAACTAGAAATTAAAGGCATGTCCAAGATGACAAAGTTATTCGTTTACTACGACATGATTAATGTTTATAGTGACAAAGCTGCGGATGTACATTGACAGGATTGAAGCTATAATCTAGGAGAGAATCACTGAAGATACGGTAAATCATATCTTCAGGATTATTAACCATATTTACAAAAGGATTGTCAATATATATCTTGAAATCAATATATATCTTGAAATCATAATATTATTACATTGACAGGGTGAATATTGTTCTTGACAATCTCAAATATGAACATTGACAGGATATGATCAATAATCGGCGGGAGATTGAGTAAAGATACAGTTTTGACCTAAATTATAACCACTAGATTATAATCGGCGGGAGATGGAGCCGGAGCCGGAGGTTGGTATGCTCTTGGGGTCGAGGCCGGAGCCGGATTGCGCCGGAGTGCTCGCGTAGCGATGGAGGGTGAAGGCAGCGACAGTCGGGCTGCTCTTGTGTGTTCTGGTTAGGGATTGTGATTGGGTCGGTCGGGGGGCGCCGGAGTGTAGGCGCAGCGACGGAGCCGGAGACGCGGGCTCAGGTCTGAGCGCCGGAGACTTGGGGTTGGGGCTGAGCGCCGGAGACTTAGGGTTGGGGTTGGTCTTGTGTGTTTTTTGTTAGGGATTGTGTCGGTCGGGGCTAGGCTATCCTGTTAGTAGGGATTGGGTTGGGATTGGGAAATTTTTTTTTTAATTTCAGTTTTTTTATTATTTAATTATTTAAAATAATTTTAAAATATAATAAAAATGAAAAATACTTAAAATATTTAACTTTTTTTTTTCTGATTTTTTGGGGTGGTGGGTAGTTTTGATAATTAAATAAGGTATTTTTGCAAATTTCCATATATTGATGCAATTGTTTTCAAACCTAGGTATTTTTGCAAACCAATTATCAAAGTGGGGTATTTAGTAGTAATTCCCCTATTTTTTATCCCATTTCTGAACGCTTCCCTATTATGAAGTTTACCCCAAAATATATAGAGATTTTCCCAAATTTAGGGAATCATCTCCATGCTTCATCTTCATTCTCTATTTTGGAGAATGTAATGGGAAACAGTTGGACAAAAAATCATCTCAATATTCTCCAAAAAATCAAGATGGGGAACCTGTTGGGCTTGCTATAATTTACCTAATTGAATATTTTAAAGGGAAATTTACATAAAACCACCCTTTAAATATATCTCTTTATACTTAACCACCCGCTAAAAATGAAATTACATAAAACCACCCATTAAATGAGTTTTGTTTTCAAATCACCACCCACCACATATTTCCATTAGAATTCCACTGAATATAGTATATTTTAACTTGAATACAGTTAAATTATATTTATTCTAGGGGTTAAAAATTATATTAATATATTAGGGGCAAAAGCGTGTACAAATTTTAAATTTATTTGGAGGGCAGAGGTTCTAAATGTGAAAAATATTATTTAATTTTATTTAAAAAGTCATACAAACTTTAATAAAGGTACATTTAATAAAAATACTTTTGAGCCTGGAAAAATATTTTTTAAACAATATTTAGATTTTTTTTTCAATTTTTAGTATGTAGTGAATGTGTTTACAAATATGAAAGAAAATGAGAAATTAATTATTAGTATCAAAATAATTATTAAATTTAAACAATGCTAATGACTTATAAACTTATTTTAATTTTGATTAAAATGAAGTCTACAAAATTTATAACCATTTTTAGGAATAAAATAGAACAATTTTGTTCATATATACATCAAGTTTGTTAAAAAAATATTTTTAAAAAATTTAGTCAAATATATTTTTAAGCATTTGAGATTTTAAATTAAATATAAAACTTAAAATATTGTAGTAACATATATATTTGAGAAAAAACCTAATAGAAATAGACAATGGGTGGTGATTTGAAAACAAAACCCATTTAATGGGTGGTTTTTTATAATTTTTTGTTTAACTGGTGGTTAAGTGTAAAAGACTATATTTAACAAGTGATTTTCTGTAAATTTCCCTATTTTAAAATCTTTACTTATACTCTTTCCTTGCATTTTTTGTATTATCTTATATTTATTATTTTATATTCCATTTGATGGAAAACTATAATATATTTTTTTATAGAAAATTAATATTGTATAATTGACAGCTAAAATTACATGTATTACTTTAAAATTATAATTTAAGTATTTAGAATATATATATATATATATATATATATATATATATATATATATATATATATATATATATATATATATATATATATATATATATATATAGACACAAACACTTTTATATATATTTGTAATAATATCACATTGATTATAAAACTTGACTACAATTGATAATTTTAAATTCACACATCATAATATGAAAATAAGTGAGTTGGATCCATATATATTAAAGTAAATGATACTTTTAAACTTGATTAATGTGAGATACACTTATTCTTTTTGGATTAGGTTAATTTAGATACATATTAAAGTAAATGATACTTTTAATAGAAAATTGCTCAATAGATTTTTTTATTGAAATGAAATTAGGTCAATCTTAATCCCACTTAAATAAATAAATAGTAGTATTGGACATTTTTAGAGATGTTAAAAATAAAAATAATTTTTCATTTTTCATTTTTTTTTACTAAGAATTGATATGATTTATTTTTGGGTATTTTTTTCAAACTATTTACAAAAAAATAATTCTTTACAATAATATTCACACATTCAAAATATTTACGAAAATATTCATTTTTTGCAGAGTACACAGAGAAACACAGGTTGAGACCGCGTTTCTTTTACAAGTCTTAAGATCTGAAACTGAAGTGAGGTTTAAAAAAAGTAGATAAAAAACGCGGGTTGAAACCGCGTTTTATAATAAATTTTCGGTAAAACGCGGTTTTAAACCGCGTTATATCAATTTATTTTTTAAAATTAAAAAAACAATAAAAAGGAATGAAGCCTACAGTGCGCTGTGCCGCTGTTACACAAAACAAAACACATGAAGCGCGGCCTGAGCGCAGTCTCATGCCGCGCTTCATGTGATTATAAATACGGTTTTAAATCCCGTTTTACCCAAAATTGATTATAAAATGCGCTTTCAATCAGTGTTTCTTTCATTTTTTTACCAAGTTTCAGACCTCAGCGATTTTGAATGAAACGTGGTTTAAAACCGCATTTCTCTTTATACCCTGTAAAAAATGAATATTTCCATAAATATTTTGAATGTGTGAATATTATTGTAAATAATTATTTTTTTGTGAATATTTTGAAAAAAATTCTTATTTTTAAACTAAGTCGTGCAACGCATGAGTCATATACTAGTACAATACTCCGTAGTTAACAAATATTAGAATGAATGAGTGTTAGTACCAAATTTATTTTTTAAAAAATAAATTTTAATTATATATATAGATTATATATATAATTTGATTTCTTCTCAGTTTATCATCATCTTTAAATTGATATAACAATTAATATTGAATTTTAAAACAAAATTTTAAAATATTGTGTATAAATTGATGATATATTCTCATTTGATGATTATTTTTAAGTTAATTAATTAGTTTGAATCAAATCTTCACACAAACTTATTTTATAAAAATTATTTGCACAAGAGTGCAAATACTTTTAAAATTTACAGAGGAAATATAATAGTGTTTACAATATTATATAATCATCTATTTTTATAAAATACCATACAAGACATGAGTACTATAACAAGGGTGAACATCATAAATGTATAATAATATAATTGTAAGATATTTATGAATTAGTTTATTAATAAACAGTGGTAATTTTTGTTTGAAGATAGCCTAATTAAGTAATTCGGTCTTTCTAGCCTATGCCATAAGGACATATATAGATTAAGAAGCTCACATGCATGAAAGATTATCTACCAAATAAAGAAGTGATTTTAGAAAAATAATATTAAAAAAATAAATTTGGAGATTTTTTTTATTAACCTTCTTAACCTATTAGTATTTCCCAATGATACAAAGTAGAAAAATCGTAATTAAAATAATGAGTGGCTTTAAATTTTATTTATGTATAATGTATTTATATATGGCTAGTTTGTAAACAGTGTCACGATTTAAGGATGGTTTTATCTTGTTTTTTAGTTTTGAAAAAAGGGTATTGCATAATGTAGCTATGAAACGAGTAGGTTGAAAGAATTTTTGTGTGAGATAAATGAAAGCTTATATATATGCAAAAGCAAAATAGAGATTTTTGGAAACTGAGGGATTTAAAAGGAAAAGAATCTGTATATAATTATATATAAGTTATAGGGATAACGTACTATTTTGATTTAAAAAAAATAAACGGGCTGGATCGAGTACGTATATGTTTTCCTTTCTTAAACTTCTATTTATTCTATACTATATATACATTATGCGTTTTAAATTATTTTACTTAATTACCTTTTAACTCTGTACAGCGTGAATATTATATATCATTGACTCCGTATCATTTAAAACGTGCTGTATTACTAACGTACTCTTCATGTAGTTATTGTTCAGGGTTTCGACAACAGTGATGAACATGATTCCAGCTGGGATTATTTTATTTTATTGTTTTTTTTTAATAAAAAAACGGGTTTGCTGTTTGCACGGCCAAAATTCACAATCCGCACGGTACCGAGCTCGAAATCCGGTAAGGGTGGTCTGCCTACTTGGGAATTCGGCATAGGCAGAGGAGCCGACTTGATCCAACGGTGATCTTCCCACTCAGTGAAGGGCTGTCGATCAATGCAGGGTTGTCGACTCGAAAACTCAGCATTAACACTGTACGAATGGCGAAAAAATGGACGTGTGAATAACAGGACCCTAAAAAAAAGGGAGTCGATATCGAAATCGTTTTAGTCGTAGTGAATGAGTTTGAGAAGATAATAGGTTTACTCCCGTTAGGATAAAAATCTGTTCGGATAATTTATTAGGGAGTTATTAGGACTCTATAAAGCAGAGAAACGATGAACCTTATACGATAAATGAAACTGATTTGAAAAATCATTGCTGAATCAAACAATATCTCGATCAAAGTTATCAATGAAAAGTGCCTCACAGAGGTTGGTCTAAACTTATGTCGATTCGCAATCTATTTGTTAAAGGTTTAAGATGGGGTGCTCTCTTGCCTATCAATGATGAACACTTATATTGGAAGGTCGGTCAACTTTGACTAGGATGTTCCCAATATTGAAAGACAGTTGGGAGGTATTAATATTCTTTCGTATTCTTACATAAAACATATTTCTAACATCATTCTACATTTCTACTAGTTACACGATTGTCTGATAGATTTTATTGGCCAGGGTCCAACCACATTAGGTTGGTTCACCACTAAGTCAGCCACCTTTGTATGCAAATGCAAATGCAAATGAAATACACGTAAACAAAATTATAACCTTTTAATTGATATATATTGTTTTTTTGTTATCTAATATATTGGAGAAGCAACCAAGTTTCTAGCATGTAGAATAACATATTATATATCTATAATCTGTTAAACAATCTGGAATTAGATAATATATGGATGTTTTGAGGCGTAGCTAACTGATTAGAATTAAGCTAGTACTCATGTGGATCACAAGCCCTTTTTTAACAGTTGAATGTATTGTAGTGATTCTGCCATGTTTTTTAGTATGTTAGCCCCACCAAATTTGTAGTCATCTTTCAAAGAACTATATGAAGCTTCATGGTTACTTCCAAAAAAAAGCGAATGAAGCTTCATTGGAAAACGACGTCGTCGTACATGGGGAAATCAGTTTGCAATATGCAAAGAATGATTTGCATTTCATTCAAGCCTCACTACCCAAAATAAAAAAACAAAACTTTCAAAACGGACATCGTTATATGTACAATCATTCAACGTACTATAACGTAGATTGGAAACACTAAAGGGTAATTAAGTTACCAGTGGCAGAACCGGAATTATATATCCGGGGGCGAAAAAAATATTATGATTTTTTTATATTATTTTATATCAGATTCATAACCATTTTTAAATATATTATTCTAGAGGCTAATATAGAGATCTGAACCCCGTCTTAATTTGTAGATTAAAATACTTCTCATTTACCAACTACTTAAGTTAGATGAATTAGTTATTAAAATGTTCTTTCACTATTAAATATATTAACAAAAAATTTACATGTGACAATTTTTTTTTCGCCCGAGGGGCCATAGCTACCTCCCGCCCCGAAAGAGTTCCACCAGTTATATACATGATTAATTTTTCGACAGTGTCAACATTGATTTTTTAGAGTCGGTGCCGATATACCTTACACTTGACAAAAAATTGATCATGTAAATATCAAACCGAAAAAAAAAAAATCATTTATCAGCTCGTTAAAAGTAAGTGTTTATTTTTAGTCATTATAAAGACCAACAATATATGATGGCGTGGTATGCGACGTACAAATCGTCCATTGCTAACTCAATACACTTATGAAATAATAATAATAATATGTACTTAGAGACATAAGACATTGTGCTTTTAAAAGGGACGTGACTACAATAGTTCGTACATATATATATATATATCGACTTCAAGATGGATGTTAACTTTTAAGCACCAGCCAATATTGGCCAGCAACTCACAAATGTGTTTGGGCTTCAATTATTTGCAACTGTCCTTCTATATATATCCATCTCTTCTTTTGTTGATGACATCAAAAGTTTACGTACGTTACTAAGCTGAACACACAATACATGTTTAAATTTCATATAATTATAATGTGAGATACATTTTTTTTTTTACCATTTCACATCTTCCACAATTATAGTGATAAATTAAAGATAAAAATGTAAACGTATAAACAATCAAATTAAATATATAAGCAAAAATATTTGTACGTAGCTGATTATAATGCCATTTATATTATCAACAATTATTCAAAGGTATAAATCAAGTGTACAAAATAATTGTAAAAATAATAATCAGAGTATCAGTACGTACTTGGAACTTGGAAGAAGAACAATAATACATGAGCTAGGTAGAGTTTATAATTTGCTGGCTGGAATTCCAAATAATTGAGAAACTACATCTATTTTCACCCTCTTTTGCTTTCTAGTTTCTACTCAACCCATATAATCTGACATATTTCGCGTGATAATCATGAAATTTAAGCAAAATTGATCACATCCTTTCTTGTCATTTCTTTAATATTCGGACAAAAATGTTAATTTTTATATACTTTTTAGTAAAAAAAAGGATGATTTTTTTTAACTGTTGGACAATTTTTTTTTTCAAATCCTTGGTGCTCCAAATCTTTTTCCTAATCAAAAAACAAAAATAAAAATAAAAATCCTTGTTGCTCCAATATAGTTGAATGGTAGATGGATATATTACTATGAATATTTTACAGAGTTGGATATAACAAAGGTCTATTATATGAAATTCAAGAACTCCATCTCGAAGAGGTTGGATTCTGTTAGAAATTAGAATATAATTAAAGGATTATAATTGTAAATAGTAATACTAGTAAGTGAATATATCTTGATATATATAAATATCTGTTGATGACTTGATGTATTGGACGACACAGGTATTAAAGAATGAATGAAATGCCTTTCCCTACTCTTTTTTCTTTTCTACCTTTTGACAAACGTCTGAGTATAGCTACAAACAGAGTGTAGAATTTAGAGAGGGATAAAACCCTAATAGATTGGTGGTGGAAGCTTCATATTACAGAAGACAAACACACCTATATCGTTATTATTCAACCCTTTATATAGGTATTACAATGCTTGGAGAATAAGTAATATAAAGATATCGATATATAATCTAAACCTACCAAAGATATATATTTCTAACTTAATATAACAAGATCAAAGATTATATCATAATACAATCATATCTAATATATCATAAAATATATCTATACTAATATATCTCTAACACGCCCCCGCAGTCGAAGCGAGAGTAGAGCCACGAACGCTGAAGACTAGAAGCATAAGATAGATCTTCGGTTGATGTAGATGGCTAGAACACGAACGATGAGAGCCCGAGAGTATGAAAAACCATGCCAACAAGAACAAGGTAGAGGCTGACGAACCAGGTAGAGACAAACAAACGATGGTTGACATGTAGATTCGCACCATCAAAGAACAACAGAGGCGAATGACGCCCCCACAATTAGACAAGGTATAGACTAGTAAAGTAGAACCGATATGGTTAAAAGGGTAGATAATAGGTAATCAACCGTGGCAAGTGGAGCCGACGACGTTCAGTCAGATGGAAAAAAAACATATATGGATAGGGTAAGGTAAGGCAGCGGAAGTGTTTAACGAAGAAGGTGGAGGCCAAGATCGAAACCCGCTCTGATACCATGATAAATACCGGTGGGCCATATAACGTGGGGGGTCCACACGTCCGAGCGCATCATGCGCACCCAAGCCGAGCACACAAGACCAGCGAGGTTCCATCCTAAAACCAATTGGCAATAGGAGGAGTGACCCACTGACTTATATGCAAGGCTCGAGTTCTCGTGTTTTTCGATGTGGACAAATGTTCCAAGACATCACAACACGCCCCCTCAAGTGCAACTGCCTGGCCCTGCAATATATGCCAGTTGCACTTGACGTAAGAACCTTAAGGCCGGCTAGCCCAGTAGTTAGACCAGGGTCCCGAACCGCACCGCTCTGATACCATGTAGAATTTAGAGAGGGATAAAACCCTAATAGATTGGTGGTGGAAGCCTCATATTATAGAAGGCAAACACACCTATAACATTATTAGTCAACCCTTTATATAGGGATTACAATGCTTGGAGAATAAGTAATATAAAGATATCGATAATCTAAACCTACCAAATATATATATTTCTAACCTAATATAACAAAATCAAAGATTATATCTTAATACAATCATATCTAATATATCATAAAATATATCTATACTAATATATCTCTAACACAGAGAGAAAGAGAGAGAACGAGAGAGAAGATGAAATTCTGTTATTCTCCAAAACTGTCTTGATCTGTTATAGAGGCTCCTATTTATATTAGGAGACCACCTATTCCTATATTTAAAATCTGTACCCTTAACTTATACATTTCATATACATATATCCTAATACCACACTCAAGTTGGATCTGGGAAAGAAAACACTAGTCCCAACTTGACTGACAAGCCCTTATGTTGTGCCTCCCCCAATGGTTTGGTCATAATATCTGCCAATTGAAGAGTAGTAGGTACATGGTAAGTATGTAGGAACCCATCGTGCTCAGGGACGGAACTAGGGGTGGGCTGGTGTATGCTACAGCCCACCCTATTCTACTAGTAATATATATAATATAGGTATGTCTAAGTCACATTGTTCCAGTAGCCCATTTGGTTGGGAGTCAAGGGTGGTAGCATATAGCTCCCCAGGTTCGAATCCTATTCTTTCGTTTTATTTTTCCTTGTGCCTTCTGAAGCCCACCTTCTCAAATCTGAAGAATGAAACGAGAGGGCTCACTGCTGCCAGATCAATTGCACATCCAGGAGCTCCCAGCCTCCCCGTTAAAGAATATTTATAATTATAGGTATTTGATATACCTATAAATTAGTGATTTTTTATCACTAATTTATTTAAATTAGTGATTTTTATCACTTTTTTTTTGAAGAAACACTAATTTATTTAAATTAGTGATAAGAGATAAAAAAAACATGGATGAATTTCATTTGATGGGTATTTGATATATAAAAAGCTTAAAGAATATTTGATAAGTAGTTAACTCTATTATTGCTAATTTAATTATAGATAAACAAATATCTCTAATTTTTTTTTTGTAAAAATTAAAATTTAATAGATATAGTGATAGATAGGGAAAAAAATTAAAATTACATGCAAATCCAACCTACCCAAGATTATAATCCTGGTTCCGTGCCTGATCTTGCTGCTTTCACGAACGAATTAAGTGGCAATCCACACGAAGATGTTTTGTTCGTTCGTGGAATACAGGGTTAGCTGCAAGGTGTTGTGCTGCCTTGTTATCACAATGCAGAGGGATTGAGAGAGGAAGATTAACCTTTAGATCCTGAAATAGACCCTTCAACCACACAATCTCATTGGTGGAGTAGGACATAGCCATGTATTCTGACTCGGTGGATGACTTAGACACAGTGAGTTGCTTCTTGGTTTTCCAGGAAACCAAGGAATCTCCTAACATCATGCAATAACCAGATAAAGAACGAGCTGAGTATTGGCAAGCTGCCTAGTCTGCATCAGAGAATGCAGAGAGATGCAGCTCAGATTTAGCAAAGTAAAATAAACCCGCTCCAATTGTCCCCTTCAAATACCTCAAAACATGTATCATGGCATTGAAGTGAGGCACCTTTGGAGAAACTTATAAATTGAGATAGGTGTTGTACTGCATAAGATATATCAAGCCGAGTAAGATTTAGGAATAATAATTTCCCTACAATCCTTCTGTAACACTCTGGATCTTTATATGGATCACCTTTATCTAGGGACAGTCTCAAACCCCTTGGCAGAGGACACACAACAACCTTACAATCCAGAACCTTAGTATCCTTTAAAAGATCAAGCAAATACTTTCTCTACCTGATGATGATCTAGCAATCTCAAGACCCAAAAAATATCGAGCCAACCCCAAATATTTGATTGTGAACTCACTGTGTAGCTATTGCTTTGTCTGGATGATTACACTTTCATCATCTCCAGTTAGAAGAAGATCATCAACATACACTAAAGCCACCACAATCCCTTTCTGTACCTATTTAACAAAGAGAGAATAGTCTTGTTTTGACTGAGAAAATCCAATAGACACTAGAAATCTAGTGAGCTCAACGTTCCACGGTCGGCTTGCCTACTTTAGTCCATAGAGAGACCTCTTTAAATGACAAACCTAACCAGGTTGAGCTTTATCATACCCTTGTGGAGGGGTTATATATATGTTTTCATCAAGATACTCATGGAGAAACGCGTTATTGACGTCCAAGTGATGAATAGGCCATCCTTTGATTGTGGCTAAGGGAAGTAAGCACCCTATTGTTGTAAACTTGGCAACTGGAGAGAACGTGTGCTTGTAATCTTTTTCCTTAATCTGATTATACCCTTTTGCCACTAAACAAACCTTATACCTCTCAATAGAACCATCAGGCTTGTGCTTGATTTTATATACCCACTTAGATCCAATTGCAACCTTGGTTGGAGGGAGTGCAGTAAGTTCCCAAAGTCTTGTTGCTTTCTAATGCAGCAAGCTCTTTATTCATAGCATATATCCAATTGGAATAAGCCTAAGCCTGATGATAAGAGTGGGGTTCATGTCTTTGAACCATATTTGCAAAGGACTGAATAAAATTTGCTGAAAACTACTCTGTGTTGCCAATAACTTGTGACAGAAAGGATACTGACTGAGTGTCTAAACTTTGTATAGATGGAAAAATGAAATTTTTGAGTTTTGAAGGAGGATCATGAGTCCTGGAAGACTTCCTGACTGGTTGATCTCTAATAGGTTGAACTTTGATGACTGGAGGAGCCAAATGACCATCCAAGGAAGATGAAACCTCCTGTCACTTTCTTAAATAATAGAATCTTCTACAAT
The DNA here is from genome assembly GCA_963922045.1 of Persicaria maculosa. Lineage (NCBI taxonomy): Eukaryota > Viridiplantae > Streptophyta > Magnoliopsida > Caryophyllales > Polygonaceae > Persicaria > Persicaria maculosa. Next base: position 24,212,533 of record OY998266.1, read on the forward strand.
ATCCCTCACAGGAGACTCATTATGAAATTGTCTATCTCCTGCACTTGAGTTAGATGGAACAGATGAAACATAATATTGTTGTCCTATAATATCATATGAATCCTCTGCAGGATTTACCAAATGTAAAGACATATCTTTGCTAGATTTGGTAATTCCTGACTCAGTTTGCTGCTTAAATGGAAAGATGTTTTCAACAAAATTAACATCTCTACTAATAATAATCTTCTTAGCAGAAATGTCAAACAACTTGAAGGCTTTTTGACCAAAGGGATATCCTATAACAATGCATTTTCTTGCTTTTGAATCAAATTTGTCTCTCTTATTATCCAAAGATAGTGCATAACATGGACATCCTATAGTTTTTAAACCCTCATAACTAGGAGATTTACCAAATAAAACCTAATGAGGTGTTTTCCACTCAAGAACAGAAGAGGGCAACTTGTTCAAAATGTGGGTTGCAGCCAACACATATTCTCCCCAAAATTTTTTGGTAAACAAGCATGAAGCAAAATTGCCCTTGTTGTTTCTATAAGGTGTCTATGCTTGCGTTCCACTTTTCCATTTTATTGAGGAGTATAAGGAGCACTCATTTGATGTATAATACCTTTAGAAGCAAACAATATATTGAGAACATGCTGACTGAATGAATTCAGCTCCATTGTCACTTCTAATGGTTTTAATTTGTGCATCAAACTGAGTTGAAACATATGATAAAAAGAAGGTAAGAATAGACAATACTTCAGACTTTTTCTTCATGACATAAGTCCATGTAATTTTACTCTTGTCATCCAAGATAGTAAGGAAATAAGAAGCACCAGTAACTGATTTAACAGGAAAAGGTCCCCATATATCCAAGTGAATCAAGTCAAAACATTTCTCAACTTTAGATTTGCTTAAAGGAAAAGGTAAATGATGCATCTTGGCCATTACACAAGTCTCACAATGAGGTAAAGAAGCAGAAGATGAAATACATTGTAAATGTTTCATCTTAGTCAGGGAAACATGACCTAACTGAACATGTAACCTCAAGAGATCCTACTCAGAGATGCTATAAAATACAGAAGGTATAACAGAAGCATTATTATGAGACATAACAGAAGGTAAGACAAAAGAAATCTTATGAAAACTATTATCTTTCAAAGCTGAAGCAACATCCACATGATCATTGGAGGTCAATCTATAGAGCTCTGCTTTTCGAGAGCCTGAGCCTATGATTTAACTAGTTCCAAGGTCCTGTAAATACCAGTGCTTAGAGGTAAAAATGGCTGCAAAATTTGAATCTTCAACCAATTTTCCTATGGACAACAAATTGTGCTTAAACACTGGGACTAATAATACATTTCTAAGAGTGATTGTGGATGTAAGATGCAATGTTCCAATTTTATGAACTACAGATAAACTACCATCAGGAAGACCTATATGAATGGGCTTATCTAAACAACGTTTATCAACCAGAAGATGATCAAAAGCAGTCATATGATCCGTAGCACCTGTATCTAAAATCCAATTCTTATCATGACTAGCATTAGAATTAAGAGCAATTGCATAACCATATAATGAACCTGCCATAGAAGTAGATGCAGAGTAATTAGCTTGAGAATGACCCTGCATAACTTTAATGACTTTTTGACATATGGAACTAACAAATGAAGGATCCATCTTGACACTGTCAAAGTTCACACCATTGTCACTCATATCCAGAGGACTCTCAACCACATCAACATTAGCATTGTTAGCTCTAGTAGTACTCTTCCCATCCTTAGGAGGCTTGTACCAATCAGGCACACCATGAAGCTTAAAACAACTTTCAACTTGATGCCCCTTTGTACTCTAGAAGAAAAGCTCCTAGACCTAACAAGATTAAGTGACAGTGTGTACAGAACATGTCTTTCTTATCTTTCTTATAATCCTTCTTGTCATACTGAGATGATGATTTTCTGGAAGCAGCAAGAGCTGTGCTGTCATTCAGATTCCCAAAAGAAGATATACCAGAACCATCTTTAGAGCCTTCAACCTACTGAACTAAGTAATAGGCTTTGCCAATGGTGGGAAAGGGATCCATAACCAAAATACTATTTTTAACTCCGTCATAATCACTCCCTAACCCCATCAAGAACTACATAACTCGATTTCTGTTTTCAACTTCTGTAACCTGCTTGCCTAAATCACAACGACAAACTGCCATAGCCCCACAAGTGCATCCAGGTAAACCATCAACACACTGAAGCTCATCCCAAATCTTTTTGAGCTTGTTAAAGTAATCAACCACTAAACTGTTTCCTCTAACAACCGAACACAAATCATTCTTTAATTGAAAGATCAAAGGATCGTTCGTCTGACCATACCGCTCAGACAATTCATCCCATAACTGCTTCGAGGATTCAGCAAATACAAAACTCTCTGAAATCAAATTCACCATGGAATTCAAGAGCCAACAATGCACCATGTAGTCAGCTCGCACCCAACGCTGTACATTCAACAAACCAACTGAATTCTTGGTGCAAGAACCATCGATAAATCCAAGTTTATTCTTAGCCCCAAGCGCTAACCTCACTCCCCGACTCCAACCAAGAAAATTTTTCCCAGAAAATTGAACAGCGACCAACTGAGAGCCTAGATTATCAGAATTATCCAAATTCAATGGATCATTCGAATTGGGATTCAAATTTCCCTGATTACCATCACTTTGATCTCCAAGAGATGCAAAACCTGACAAATCCCCTATACTTAATCGACGAATTGAAGAACTCAAAATCAGCAAGAACACAACAGATCTCTCAGATCGAGATCAAAAGAAAACCATAGTAAGAGTATTTGGTGTAAACGATTATGCGGAAGCAAAATTCGAGAGCGATCACAGCCCAGATCGAGCCTTGCGCTCTGATACCATGACAAACGTCTGAGTATAGCTACAGACAGAGAGAAAGAGAGAGAACGAGAGAGAGAAGATGAAATTATGTTATTCTTGAAAACTGTCTTGATCTACTACAGAGGCTCCTATTTATAGTAGGAGACCACTTATTCCTATATTTACAATCTGTACCCTTAATTTATACATTTCATATACATATATCCTAATACCTTCCTCTCTCTCATTTTTTGAATCCTCCATCTCTCTCACAAAACCATCGTAGAAGCCATAGTTTCAACCCATTCAACCTTTGGATCCTACCAATTTCACTATAGTTGATTTCTTATAATATATACTTCGTACTATACTCGTTAATAAGGAGTTTTTCCATGAAATTATGTAGCACGCACTTCATATCAAAGTCTCGGACTCGTATTGTCAATAAAGTCAAACGATATTAAAGCATTATATTACATAAATGAAATATCTAAGGACGATAGCTTGGAGTTCGGGATGAAGAGACAAGGAGCCGAAAATGTCAACGTGTCATAGACGAACAATACAGTCTGTAACAAAGTTGAGTTTTTGAAAGATATGCCTGAAGGATACCGTCTAAAAAGCCTAGCCAACAACAAATCTATCTCTTGATTCTCAGTGAATGTATGTTTGCTAATTTTTTTATACAAAGTAAGGATTTGGGAGGCATTAGGCCTTGTTGACACGCTACCCAATGACATGACATCCTCCTAACGAGAAAAAAGGAGCTCCGGATGCAACATGATTATCTCGTGTTCCCTCGATGTCGTAGCTGCGTCACCTTATCTGCAACCTGATCGATTGAGTTCACGGAAGACGTGTGTGTAGGACGACCACTCAAAAAAACGATGAAGCTGTAGAATGTTCATGATGGTCATCTCGATATCTCATGGACATCTCCACTTATCAGTGATGGAGTTAATGACCATCCGGTTGTCCCACTTATATTAATGCATCGGAGACCAAGATTTATAGCAGTTACAAGCTCTTCTCATCCTGAACGTATGTTTGCTAAATCTTATAATATTCTTCTTTCTTTCCTTTTTTTCTTTTTAAAAATAATTGTATGGCTCACAGTGTTTTTTACGACAAAGTTTACGTACTGGATTTTGCGGCCTTTTGTCCTCCACATGTTGCTACAGAGGCAACATATTTTCCCTTGTTATTTTGAACATTTCCGGACATATAGTCAGTATCGTTGAAATTGAGATTTTGGATTGAATTGAAAAACAGTTTACTGATTTGACTACAAAATTGAATCATAACATCTTAGAATTCCATCGTATGTATGAATTTTGTAAATAATTAAGTCAGCTATTACCTTAAACCATAAAAAGAATACTCCTAATGTTGTAAGATTTTTAAAATACACTAAATATAAGTATGTACTATAAACTAATATAACAATAACATTTTCGGTTTATCTGTTTAAGTAGGATATGAGGAGCCAAGTTTTACATACTCTTTCCCCGACCATGTCAAAACAGTATTTTCGAGCGATCCAAACAAATACAGAAACACACAATAAACAAAAGAAACTAGTATAACAAATGGTAAAGTAAAGGAGATTAGTAAAAAAACCAGTGTGAGAACAGAGATGGAGGAAGAATGGATACGATCTCTGTCAGTCATTTGAGACTCAACTTGACCCTCTTTGATATGAATAATGCTCATTCACTGGATGTTATCCCTACTAGGTCATGTTCTCATTAAGGCTCCCGCAATGCCAAATTTTGTCTATGCGAACTTCTCCATGATCATGCTCCTCACCTCCCCACTGCAAGGTCTCCTCTATCAACATTTCTCTATGCGAATTTTGCCCTTCGAACACCTTGTGCATGTTCCCACCGACCGTTGAACATGATAGTGAGAAAAACCAATACTTTCTCCCCTATAAAAGTAAGAGGAGAACATAGTCTAATCACTTTTGGTGGGAATATGAAGAGGATGGAGAGTAGTGATGACCATAAAACAAATACCGCAAGCTTACTTACCCATTTTCGTTAATATATACTATTTGATTTAGGCACGAGTCACCCTTCGTTTGACAGTAATAATCATTTGTTGTCCCGTATTTCCTATTGCCTGACATATAACTGGTAATTGGGTCCACCTTTGCTTCCCGATCACCTTCAATGGCGCCTCTTTACTTTCCCTCACAACCTTGAGCTGTGATGTTTTTTGTGATGGATCTGTGTTTGAATTAACTGCTTTTATAAATCTCAATCATCTCTCTCTCCTTTTTTTAGGCGGGAACTTTGGATGCATAAAATGCATGAGACTGCATTTAATGTCCATGAACTCATTCCACTATCTCCTCTACTTTTCCATACAACTTCTATCCCTTTTTATGTTGCTGGCCTCTCACAGCCAACAAAAATTCGTCACAGTCACTCCTTTGCACCTCCTTTTTTTTGGTAACCTTCAACCGGTTAAGAGGGCTAAAAAAATGCAAAAGTGACATTCCTTCCCCTTGCAAATTACGCAGTAGTAGTTCTACTTTTGCAAAACCCTATCTTTTGGTATATTTATGCAAATTTTCCAAAAAAAATTATAAAAAAAATGAGGTTATAGAAATTTGAACCCATGACCTCAAAGAAATAAACACACTTTCTTACAAACTAAGTTAAGCTATTTTTGTGATTTTTTACTCTTTTTACACTCTTTTATCCTTAAAATTAGTAAAAATTATAAAAAAATATTAAAATTTTTTTCTCACTTTTCTTTCAGGCTAGGGGGGCTAACGCCACCTCGAACCCCCTAGCTGGTCCACCATTGGTCTGGATACACATCTCAAAACTAAATACACTAGTTTTTACAGAATAAGTCTTGACAAGAACAAACTAGGCTATATAAAGGACAAGTGGGTCGGAGATCCTTGCGAATGAGTAAAATAATAGTCTTTGAATCAACCTCTGCATCAACCATCCTATAGCTCTACTGCCATGCCAGTTCAAGCCCATGAAAGATCCCCCAAAGTTTAGGTGAAAGAATTGAATAAGATCCCAAATTAAATGCAAACCTGGACGGTCATTTCGCATCAGAATTACGCACCCTAGGAGTCGTAAAATGTTTAAAACCACCTTTTATTACTCTTTTTAATGAAAAAAATAACATTTTACTATTTATATATGCATTTTTAGTGTTAAAAATATATAAAATATCAATTTTTAAATAATTTCATACTTATTATTATTAAGTATGAATATATAAAAAGATATTGTTAACAAAGTTGATATTTTATATAATTTTTATTATTTTAAAAAAGTGCGCATAAATAGTAAACGACGTGTTTAAATTAATGGATAAAGTTTTTAGGGAAAATGGCAGAAAACCACCCCTTAAATATGGCTCTTTGCAGAAAACCACCCTTAAAATTGAAATTGCAGAAAACCACCCCTTAAACCCATTATGTCGGGTAAATCGCCACCCACAACTATTTTTTCCGTTAGCTTGCCGTTAAAAATGATGAAAATTCATTTTTACCCTCCCTTTTAATGTTATTTTAATGAGTGAAAAATGTATGAATTGAAATAAATTAATAAAATCTATTTATCCAACCATTTTAATGTTATTTTAATAGAATAACATACCTTTTTCTCTAATTAAAATAACATTAAAAGAGAGGGGTAAAAATGACTTTTCACTGTTTTTAACGGTAAGCTAACGGAAAAAAAAGATTGTGGGTGGCGATTTACAGATATGATGGGTTTAAGGGGTGGTTTTCTACAATTTCAATTTTAAGGAGTGGTTTATGCAAAGAGCCATATTTAAAAGGTGGTTTTATGCCATTTTCCCAAGTTTTTATTATTTTATGTAGTTTTTAATAGTTAGAGGTGTTATCTGAGTAAAATGGTTGAACATTTCTTGTTTATTTATAGTTGAAATATCATATTTGTGTCGGTGGTCTAAACCGCCTATTGTCTCCCAACAAAACACACCCTGCAAGGGAATCGTCAATTTAATAGATTTCATTACTTGAAAAAGTATCCTCTTCCGATCTGAATTGAATTTACCTCCACCTTAAAGTGTGTGTCATCTGACAACGAAAGATTTTTGCATATATACAATTAAGTAGTGTAGTATGTGAGTATGTCGTGGCGGGTTTGCCTAAGAACATCTTTAATGATGGTACTCCAAGTATCATAGCAATTAAAGAAAAAGGAAATGTAAGAAAAAATAAGATTTTTGAAAGAACCCATAAAAAAAAGTGAGCTCAAGTATCATGTGTATGATACTCATTCTTACACAATACCATAGAATATTACCCAATAAAAAATTAATAGTGGATCTCATTTGATTTTTACTTCCAAAAAAAATTACAAAAAACAATTTTGATGCAAAAATGAATTAAGATACTCATGTCAAGTATCATGGTTGTGGAGTATCAAATATTAAAATGAGGTGAATGTGAGAGAAATGGCAAAAAGCATGATACTCAACATGAGTACCAAGGTTAAAGATGCTCTAACAAACATTCACAGTGATACAAATATTGTAATGGATGCTGAAACTTAATTAATGCACGTACAGTAACACGTCTGTGCGACGCCCTCCCACCCCCATATAGAACTCATTATTTTATAATATATGCTTAATTAATAGGGTTTTGGGAACTTGCAGAAATCTATATATGAAAGCCTCTAACTAGTACGTAGTAGTAGTAGTAGTGTGGTCCAATTAAAGATTCAAGGGAAGGGAGACATGTTTTGGTTCCTATATATACTCTACATTCTACAGTAATCCATGCCTTATCTATACACACTTGGCACTCCATTTCCCCTTGTATCTATATATCTGTGCCACGTATCACTGTATCACTATATATATAGAGGTGGGTAGTAGCTAGCTAGACATATATATATATATATATAAAAGTTAGTTCCTGTGTACTCAAGCCTTAACGTGTATCATGTACACACATCTAGGCCGTTGGTTTATTAGGATCGGATGACTGAGATTATTCCGTATAATTGAATAATAAAAAAAATGAAAATGAAAAATACCACAAAAACTCTCCTATGTGCGCGTGTAACCACACCAGATCTTATCCATACCCCACCATCGTCACTTTCATCCTCTTCCTACCCCACATTCGACGCTTTTTCCAACTGAAGAAAGAGAGAGGGTTTAGGGCGATTCGGCGATCGAGACAGGGCTCCTCCGTCTCGACAGCAACCGGAGTGGGTGATCCTGAAGCGGAAGTGGAAATCGGCCTTCGACCACCACGAGCAGCTTGCACATCCACCACGATCGGACCAAAATCGGTTCTCCCTTTTTGATTTGAAGGTGCTAGAGTATCAAGAAGGGCTTAGGCATACCGAAATTGGTTCGATTTCAAAGGAACCGCAACAGATCTTCAACAACAAGTTGAAGCCGTTCGATTTCAACAATGGGTAAGAGGGGTGGTTGGTTTTAACGATTTTTTGGGGTTTATTTTGGAGGTTTTAGGGTCGAAAATCAGTGATGCCGTTGATTACTATATTATTTGTGTGCAAAATTGATCATGAATATAAGTTAGGGTCGAAAAGCAGAGAGTTCATCACACGATTTAGGGGGTTTATTTTGTTGATTTTGGAGGTTTTCGGGTCGACAAACAAGGATTTCATTGATTATTGGAGTATTTGTGTGCGAAATGGATCATCAAACGAAGTTAGGTTTTGTATGGTATTGATTTAGGATTTTGAGTGGGTGGAAGGTGGTTGTTTGTTTGATAATTTCAGGAATTGATACGTTTATTGTTTAATAAGGTTTTGGTTCGTATTGACTTTGGATTTTGAGGATTTGTATAAATGGGGAGGGTTTTTATGTGCATTTATATATTATTCTGGTGTAACATCCCATTATGCATCTATATGTTACTGTTTATTCACTTACATGTTGTATTTCACATATAAGGGTGTATTCGGGCATACAACTTCATGAATATAAACAGGGTTCATTTGAAGGGTATTCGGGCCATAGTACATAATATGCAGATGTATGAGTATAAGTGTTTGATAATTTGAGGATTTGATTACTTTATTGTTTAATAATTAAGGTTGTGGTTCGTATTGATTTTGAGGATTTATATATTATTCTGGTATAACCCCCTATTATGCATCTATATGTTACTGTTTATTCACTTACATGTTGTATGAGTATAATAACTTAAAATTACATGTAGAGGGGGATCCATTACTTTTGCTGTCACCCAATTATAATTGCTTATCTCGTTTGTTACAAATATAATTGCTTATGAAATCATGTAGTATTCTAGTTATGAATATTTATTATTCATGTATAATTTGTGATTTCGTAATGATTATGCAACTAAATACTGAGGGTCCTGATTTTGGGTTTTATGTAAAGTAACCAAAAGCAAGGGAAAGGGGAAAGCAACTGCACAAGGTGGAAAGAGTTCAGAGTCAGGCTCCTATTCCGACCGATCAAATAAGAAACGAGCAGTTTATTCGGATGATAGCGAGGAGGACTTCGTGAACGAGGCAAGCAAGGCTGCACCTGGTAAGAAGAAGAAAGCAGATCCACCACCCCAACACAAAGCAAGGACAAAGAAAGCACGTGCCATGACATCAGTAGTGGAAGGTATTTCATAGAATACAACGCGGAAAATGATTAACTCCAGTTTGTGTACTATATAAGACTTGCTTAAACTATTTGTGATACATGCAGAGGATGATCTTCAGATAACTATTACTGACAATCAAGTATCCGCCGAACCACCAGAGCATACAACCCCATAATCGGAAACAACGCAGGGCGAGGTGACTAAAAAGCCAAGGATGAATACAAGGGGTAAAATGGCATTGTACCAACCGTTGGATACAAGATCATTGCCGAGCACTTTTGTCGATGCAATGCATCAGTTGAAAGCAAACGAAGGTAATGAGAGGCAATTAAGAACAGTGGAACACATTGGTTTCAACGCACTGCTGGATTTGGAGGTGAAGAAGCAACCACTTTCCTAGGCGTCCTGGGTTGTCGACCACTTCAATCCAAATAAGTGCAACATTGAGTTTGATGATGGACGAAGCATAGAACTCACTGATGTCGACGTCCATAGGTGCTTGGGGATTCCTATAGTTGGCAATCCAGTTTTGTTGAAGGGACAGAATGAGAACAAAGAGTTACTTGAGGGATGGAGGTCACAATTCGAACAACAGTATGCATATCTGAGACCTGCAATAGTAGGTAATGCAATGGTAAGTGCGGTCGATGGGGGGCTGCAGTTCATACAAAATTTCATGGTCTTGTTTGATAGCACATTAGTTAGCAGCCAGCAGAGCGGCGGAGTTACCCAACGTTTAGTTAGGGGAATGGATAGTGTTGATTCAGTGAAGGGTTTGAATTGGTGTCAATTTGTGCTAACGAGCTTGTTTAAGGCAAAATTGAAATATGGATCAGAAAAAAGGGGTTCTTCGAAGGATCCGTCATATTCTTAGTGGTATGTATATTGTATATAAATTATTTATCTTATGTATAGTCTATTTCATAGCATTCTAACCAAGCGTATATTTGCAAAAACGCAGCTATTGCACGTGGACAGAGTTGTAAACCAAGGAGAACGCAACATCCATAGAATCATACTTGTGTTGAAGGGATGGACTGACACTTTGTTATCGACAAGAGAGAAATGCGAAATGGAAAGTGGGGGGTTCGGAAAAGGCCGGATAGACCCACCAATGGAAGTGCAATCAAGGGAGGGTTCTTTTGAAAGAAATGAGGTACATCTAAAAGGAACAATGAATGCATGATTCCATGATTAGTAATAGGTTTACTAATTATAAATGTTCATTTGTATGTGTCCATGGTGCCCAATATTTTTGTTAAATAGGTATCATATGAAGTGGTTTAATTATGTGGAAGTCATGTGATATTGCTAATATCTAGTACCTTAACAACAATTATTCACATATATCGACTACATTTTTATATTCGGTTTAACATACAGGTACATTATGAGAAGTTGGTAAATGTAGCTATTGAATTGAGCCTAAAGGGAATGTTGAAGAACATCCCAAATGAGCTAGGATAGAAAAGCGCGTGAGAGATATTTTTTTAAATTAAAAATTAGTTCCGTTTTAACCAATGAGATCACTTCTTTCCTTCTCACCGGACTGGATGCTTCTCACTTGAACCCTCCCCTATATATATATATAGGGATTGACTCCGGTGAAAACCTCAAATTGCAGTAAAAATCGTGAGGACTATTTTATAGCTTGGTTTATTTGAAACACGTGCTAAAAACCTCAATTACATAGTGACTTTACAACTCAGTTGAACCTAAAAACCGTGCTAAAAACTCCAGTTTTAAAATAACACATGACTTTATATATCGGTTAAACCTAAAAACCGTGCTGAAAACTCATGTTTTAAAATTACATTAGTGACTTTATAGCTCGGTTTTATTCAGAACCGGGCTAAAATATGTGACCTTATAGATCGGTTCTATTTATAAACGGGCTATAAAGCTAGTGAACGGGGCTAAAAAGCCGGTCCTCACAGGTTTTTACCGCAATTTTGGTTTTCACCGGAGCGCAACCCTATATATATATATATAGGGTCGGGTTCAGGTGAGAAGAGGTGAACCGGTGAGAAGGAAAGAAGTAATTTGATTGGTCCACGTGTCCAAAACTGAATTAAAAATAGGAGACACGTAGATTTCCCCAATTAATTAGTAACACCTACACAAATTAATTAGTAACACCCCCACTCTCACAAGTAACACTAATTAATTGCACGCGCCAATCAACACAACTTACTAATTAATTAGACAATTTACTTACATGTTAAAGTGTTTACATGGACATTTAAAAATTATTTTCTGGCAGTTTCAGTTGTTAAAAAAATATAAAAAATATATTTTTGGGTGTAATTTAATTTTATTTACACATAGACACCCACTTTGTATATGTTTTTTTTGAAAAAAAAAGTGGTTCACAAGTTATAAAAAAGTGGTTCATCAAGTTATCAAGAAGTTGTTCAACCCTTTTACTCTTAGTGGTTCAGCCCTGTTACTCTTAGTGGTTCAGCCTTTTTACTCTAAGTGGTTCAGTCCTTTTATTCATAGTGGTTCAGCCCTTTTACTCTTAGTGGTTCAACCCTTTTATTCATAGTGGTTCAACCCTTTTACTCGTGTGGTTCAGCCCTTTTACTTATAGTGGTTCATCCAGTAGATTGGCATGCTTACATAACCCCAAATCATGAGACAATACTCAACTAAAATTTCATATATACCACAACACTTCCAAAACCTATGATAAACCCATCTGCCACACCCTCAACTGCCACACCCTCACAAAACCCATGATAAACCCTCCCAAGAACATGCTCAGATAGCGCAGCACCTTCCCGACCTGCATAAAAAGCAACATAAAGCCATTCAAAACCAAATCAAATGAACAATTCCAAATATACCACAACACTTCATTCAGTACCCTACTAAAATTTCCTTCTAAAAATCAATTACATTCGGCGTCGCGTGATATCGAAACTAAAAATAAATAATTAAATTTTTTAGTCACTGAACCACTTAGTATAAAAACTCTAAACCACTTGGTATTAAAACCCTCAACCACTTGGTATTAAACCCTAAACCACTTGGTATTAAAAAAATAAATAATTAAATTTTTTAGTCACTGAATCAATCTCTATTTAGTCACTGAACCACTCTCTATTTAGTCACTGAATCAATCTCTATTTAGTCCCTAAACCACTCTTTATTTAGTATTGAACCAATCTCTATTTAGTCACTGAACCAATCTCTATTTAGTCACCGAACCACTCTTTATTTAGTACTGAACTAATCTCTATTTAGTCACTGAACCACTCTCTATTTAGTCACTGAACCAATCTCTCTTTAGTCACTGAACCAATCTATTTTTAGTCACTGAACCACTATCTAGTTAGTCATTGAACCACTTGGTATTAAAACACTGAACCACTTTCTATTTAGTCACTTAACCAATCTCTATTAAGTCACTGAACCACTCTCTATTTAATCACTGAACCAATTTCTATTTAGTCACTAAATCAATCTATTTTTAGTCAATGAACTTCAGCTCTAAAAACAGTAATAACCAATTGGCAAAAGCCCCTCGGCCTTAACCGCGACATCTTCATGTACAGGTAGTTACTTTTATATATATTTTTTTCATATAATTAACTTCAGTTATATAGATTTAAAACAAATTAGCTGCTTAATTGATTTTTTTCGGATGACGAGTTCGTATATCAGCTTGCTCGTTTGAAGGTTGTTGTATCTGAACGAAATTAGGGCCACCGACATCAAGTAGCTGTACAATTGGGTACGTAAGTGACGGCATAATAATATAAATAAAACAAGGGAAATTTGTTAATTTGAGATGAATTGGCCGGTACTTGTAGGTATCAACTCTGTTGAAGTTTTTGAGGGTGACGATAATGATGAAAGACGTCAAAGAGAAGAGCGAGCACAATGATTTTTACAGGCGCGTGAGAGAGTTTTTATTCTAAAAAAAATTACACTCGTCTCCACCAATCAAATTACAATTATAATTACACACACAAACTTTAATTATAATTTGAATTGCAATGTGGAATTAAGAATAAAGAAATCTACCAAAATCATTCAAAGTAAGAATATAGATTTGACCTTGAAAAAAAGTGTTGCAAAGAAACACTTGATACCAGAAACAAAAACATAGCGATATTGATCAAATTGTTATGACCTAGTTTCTAATTTCCCAATCATATATAGCACGAATACTTTTAGAGAGACAATATATCCGTATCCAACATTACACTTATCTCTTTGCCTATTACCCTTTTTCTTATATTTTCTTTTTCCAAATTTAGATATCTAGTAAAAGTATATATGACCCATTTTGATTCCAATTTTGGAGGCAATTTTATTAAAATTTTGATTTGATTAGTATATTGGGTGTAAAACTAGTAGTGGTGGTGTACGTTGATTTGGGCTTGAAAATAGAAGTTTAGGGTTAGCTTTCTAGCTATATTCGAATTCGTATCCTATTGTTGTTTAAAATTGTGTGTATCCATGATACAGTGTCCCAAACCAATCGACAAACAAATGAGAGTATAAGACCTCGAGGTTTTGTAAGCAAAATTTCCAGTAGACCGCCGACTACTTGAATTCAAAAACTCAAAAGGACCAGAGACTTTATATCTGTTGATATCTTGATAACTGTTTGGTATCGATAACTAGATATCAAGATATCGGGTGATATCTCCCTCAAAATCGGTATATCAAATTAGGCCAAATTTGATGTCTAAATATCAAGCGATATTGATATCAGACGATACCAAACACAGATATTAGATATCACTTGATATGTGGGAATACCAAACACTAAATATCAATACGAAGTGTTAGCACGTGTTTAACAAAATCCCACACAAAGGTTCATAAATTCATATTCCAATTTCCAAGGGGAAACTCAACGTCATGTGCTCACAAATTAACAGACCACATATCCAAACAACAATTGACATACCAGGGAGTATTTTATGCAGACAAGTGAAGTAGTTGGCAGTTGATACTAATAACTTCCATTCTATTTGAGTATCATACATTTTTTAATGTGGAATCTGTTGAGCATTTTAATACACATGTTCATGAGGAGGTTATTGAAAATAATCCAAATACTAAACATAAAACTGGAGAAATACCTTCTCTGGAGTATTTTATTGAAGCAGATCGAGCGACTGATTCAACACCTTCATAAGCCACAATATGTGGTCAGCTACAACTTAGAGAATTTGTAACATAACAGTATTCGGTAGTATGTTTCACATTTCACCGAATAATGCTTCAAATTTCACCGAACAATGCTTCACATTTCACCGAATAATATTTGTGAACAATGTACACTTTAAGGGGTGTGTACACCCGAACCACACCATATATATATATATATACACACACACACTAGGCCAGTTTGACGTTCTAGACACGGGCAAATTTCGTCCCCTGAAGAGGGTTTTGGACGCCTACTAACTCTAGGGACGTACATTCGTCCCCTGAGGTCTGTGCCTTGTAGAGTGACCCTAGAGCACTTAAAAGACGGACCAATTGAACCTCCGTTCCTTGTTTGACATCCAAGCGACCGACCCACGAGGCCATTGTCAAACATGATATTGTTGAGGCCACCACTAAAGTTTGTGTCTTGATAACTGAGGAGGCAAACATAAGGTGAATTAATGTTGTGTCTTGACGAACATCTGGTTATTCATGTTGTCCCTCAAAGTGTTTAGGTGACGAACATTTGGTTATTGAACCTCCTTCATACCATTCAACAAACATCGTTTGCTGTGACCTGAGAGTTTTGGGGATCAACTTTGGGTTCAAAATGTTTGTGGCTTCAGTTAATAGGAGTTTAGTCGTTTTAGGTTTGTAGCCTGAGTCTATAAAAAATTTAAAAAAATATACACTGCATTTTTTGATGCTCCCTGTCCGAAACCAAATGTAACCCACAAATACTACATACAAAATAGAGTGCACCAGCACCCATTTCCATACAAACCAAATGTAACCCACAAACACTGCATATTCCATACAAACAAAACACATTGTCCATACATTAAAACCTGCAATACCATGTCATGTTGTTCATCAACCAACCCAAACACCAATTTCAGCAAAACAACCTACCAATGTACTTGAGTTGAAACACACAAACGGAATTAAAGTTTAGAAACACCATGTTCAAACACAAACTGCACTTAAAGTCTAGAATTGTGACCCAAAAGTTGCACAAACTAACCCAAAAGTGAAGAAAATAAGCCGTGCAAGCTGCAACCAAGTTCTTGTTAATTGTCACCTACCTAGATCGCCAAGTGCTCAAACCTGCACTTCGGTAGGGAAGTGTTGAGCCATCAGCCTCTCAAAGCGCTCCATTTTTTCCTTCATCTGATCATATTTTTCATTGGCTAGCTTGGCGTCCTCCTCAGCCTTCCTTGCTCGCTCATTAGCCTCCCTGGCTTGGTCTTCCAGCTGTTGTCTTTTTGCCGCGCCTAGAGTGGACCAATCAGCCCCTCGCTTCCTTGGAGGCTTCCTCATAGCCGCGCCCATCCCTAAATAAAGGCAAAGAAGGTGAAAGTTACATGGATATAAAAAGTAAAAAAATTAGATTGATAACATGAAAATGACAGTATGACATTGGTTCCTAAAATCTGATGGTAAAGTTCCTAAATGATGTATGATATAAAATGACAGTATGACATTCATGCTCTTATTCAGTTGGATTTCATGCTTTCATGTAGCTCTTAAATGATGTAAAGTTATGAAAATCGGATTGTAAAGTTCCTAACTCAGTTTGAGATGAATCAACTTATATATAATTGAACTCATTTTGAAGCTTTATATAGTTATATATATAACTGATAGTAATGATAATATATAATCATCAAGGTATATATATATAACTGATCAATTATCAAACTCATTTTAAAGCTTTATATAACTTGGTTTACCTCGTACAGAAGTGCCCCTCCTCTCTCCAAAGGCCTTGACGATTATCTCACACTGAGTAGCTACTGGTATGACATCATGATCTTCTTCCTCTGGTCGCGAATTCACATAGTCGTCAATTGCCTGCTGCATAATTGCCTGGGAACACAAACAAAACATTAGCATCCTACACAATAAAATCATCCAAGGAACTCAACAATCACATCCTAGAAGTCAGAGATAGCTAAACCGTCAGTACACACTCACCACAGTCGACTCATCTTCATCGTCCTGGAGGTATTCGTCTATTGAAGCTTGCACAAAAGGGGCCAAGTGTCCGTCTTTGTAGAGCTGCTCTGCCCGGTAGCACACAGGTCTAGGCCCTGAGTGGTGCTTGATAGGCTTGGGATTCTTAGTTCTGTTGAGCTTGTTGCGGTTGCTTATTGCCTCCAACGACACAAGAACATATAAACATCAGAGAACAACAACAATAAAGCTATGGAAATAGTTGAATGAAAAAGAAACAAATAAGCTAACCAGTTTTTCAGGGGCGAGGACCTCCTTCTCCACAAGGTAGCGCCATTGCTCAGGACGGAGTTTGAACTCAAGAGGTATGGCTGGACCATGCTTCAAGAAGTGGGAATGACACTTGTACTTCCAACTACGGTACCTTGATGCTGCCTGAGTCTCAATATACTTCTTCAATTTTTCATCATCAGGAGATACAACGTACATATTCTACATAAATAAGAATGCAATTATATATATCAATTACCAGTTCTGAAAATTTACATGCAGTAATAAAAATTTCTTTATACTGGAACAACTAACTATCAGCACATATCAAACTTGATGATGAATTGAGCTTGATGAAGATTGAGATTAACCTTGATCATACAGAATGCAAGTGAAGAACACAGAACAAGAGAGATGGGCAAAGCAAAGTGAAAATGAATAGATGCAAGTGAAGAAAATAGTTTGTTGCATTCAGAATGCAACAAAAGAACACAGAACAACTAACTATCAGAATGCAAGTGAAGAAAACAGTTTATTACATTCAGTGAAAATGAAATTATCATATCATTATCAGACCATGAGAATGCAAGTGAAGAAAGCAAAGTGAACAACTAACTATCATTCCGTGAACAGCTACCTATCATTCCTTATCAGCAAAGTGAACACAGAACAACTAACTATGAGAATGCAAGTGAACAACTAACTATCATTCAGTGAGAATGCAAGTGAAGAAAGCAAAGGATATTTAACTCCTAAGACATTGACAACTAACTATCAACAACTACCAAACTCCTCAAACTCCTAAAACATTATCATATATTATTATCAGACCATTATAAAATTCAGCAAATACCAAACTAAAAGCTACTATGAAACTCCTAAAACTAACAACAACTACCACACAACCAAAACTCCTAAAACATTATCAAAATTCAGCAAATACCAATCTCATAACACATTATACAATCTAGCAAAATAAACACTTCAATTTATTGACAACAACTCCTAAACCAGTAGACAAAATAGTAAAAGAAGGGAAGAGAATAATTGATTACATCCAGATAAGCGGCAAGCGTATCCTGGTGCTCCTTCTCAAGCTGCTCGAAGGAGGAGGCTAGCATTGGCACATGTGTCTTCACAGCAGTCCCTATGTCCCTGATCAGCAAGCTGTATTGGTTGCGCTCGGGGTTTCCATGGAACTCCGACCACGAAATTTTTTATCTTTCCAGAGACCCTCACTATCTGCATAGTCTTGTTACTCACCACAGTTCTTCCTTTCCCTACAAATGATGAAGACAACGATTAGATAAACAAAGACACATACAAACCCTAAAATTTAGGGAATCCGAAAACCCTAAAACAAAGATAAACCCTAAAAATCTATATTCTCTCTCTGAAATCATCAAACAAAGATAAACCCTATAAAAATTGGGGAATCAAATAACCCTAAAACCTCTGAAATTATAAAAAAACCAACCTCGAATTGGTAGATAGACCTCCTCGGGTGCTTCCTCAGCCTGTTCTCCACCGACGGACAGAGGGGGGGGGGGGGGTTGAGGGGTGGTCGACCGAGCCCGTGAGGCACTGACTGACTCAGAGGAGGCCGGAGAGGTGGTTGAACGAGCCCGTGCACCACCGACAGACGAAGGAGTCCAGAGGGGTGGTGGTCTCATCTTCCACTGCAGCCACTGATAGAGGGGGGGGGGGAGCCTGTTAGGTGGTGGCCGTCGGTGTTATTGGAGAGGAGGCCATGGCTGCCGACGAGGAAGAGTCGCCCCGTACCAGTCGTCTCTTCAGGGGTGGTGGCTTCCGAGGAGCTGCTGTCTTCCGAGGGCTCCTCCGAAGTGGTGGTGAGGCGGGCTGAGTTGGCCTCGGAGGTGGTGGTGACGCGGGCTGAGTTGGCCTCGCAGGTGGTGGTGACGCGGGCTAAGTTGGCACCCGAGGTGACCTCCGAGGAGTGGTGGCCGGTTGTGGAGTGGTGGCTGGGCTCGGCGGTGGTGGAGTAACCCTTGGGCGAATGTGGACCTTCTTTGCCTTTTTTGGTGGCATGATGGAAGAGGAATCGGCGGTGGTGAGTGTGAAGAGGGGTTGGAGTTTGACGGCGAGAGAAATGACAGATGAGGAGGCCGGAATCAGAGGTGGTGAGAGTGAAGAGGAATCAGAGGTGGTGACTGGTGTGGGTTTGGGGTTTGAAGAGGAATCAGCGGAGAGAGAGAGGAGGGTTTGGGAGGGTTGGGGTTTCAGAATGACATATCTAGAGAGTGAGGAGGGTACGTGTGAGAAATGACAGATCTAGACAGTGAAAATATTGGGGGGAAAAATCCCGCCTTAATTGACATTCATTCAAGATACGAACGGAGGTTATGTTTGTCCCTTCAATAATCTAGGGTTAAAATTTTTTATAAAGGTATATGATATTTATATGTGTATATGATATTTATATGTTTGTAACTTTGGAGGTGTTGATAATAACTTTTACAAAGGTATGTATCCCGCCAATATTATATAAAACTAAAACCAATGTATCTTGATTTGAATCTTTATCTCAAATCTCGATCTCAAACGGAAATATGAAATTCATAGATCTTCATCTCAAACGAAATTTAGAAATCTCGGCCTTGATCATATGTTTTGCTTCATTCTTCGTCCTCGACGTCTTCCCTGTCCTCGACGTCTTCACCATCCTCGCCTTCCGTTTCAATCCCATCCTCTTCGTAGGCTTCTTCTTCAGTTTCGACCTCGTAGTCTTCCTCAGCTTCGGTATCTTCGCTCTCTTCTTCATCGTCGCTCTCTCCTACATGGTTGAATAGTGGGAGATCAACGACAAGGTTAAAATGCCCATTAATGACAGGGGCTTCCTCTTGATAGGCTTCATCTCCGCCTGGAATGATATCACCTTCGATTGTCGCCAAGGTTCTAGCATCACAGATGTTCCTATGTGACATTACATTGACCACCTTCCATCCATCGCCCACCTTTGGGTCATCAACATAGAACACTTGCTTTGCCATGGTTGCGAGACAGAATGGAGAATCATCATACCAACTGCTATTTGTGTCAATAGATAACAACCCATGATCGAACATATGCGTGATACCGAGATTGTTGGGATCAGTGTCATACCATTTGCACTTGAATAGCACCACTGGCATGTCGTTGGCGTACAACAGTTCAACCACAGCTTCAAGGATCCCGTAATAGGCGGTGTCCTCTGTACTTACCATCACTCCACAATTTTGGGTAAGCAATTTTCTATCTCTGTTCCACGACATGAACTTCACCCCATTCACAACACATGATGAGTAAATCCTATGGAGTTGGGGTTTTCTCGCCAAATTAAGAATCTCTGGTTTAACATATGCAACCTCGTCTTTTGGTGTCCATAGATCTGTCAATAAGTGTCCATTAATTAGTGCAACGATGACAACAATGTCATTAACCCATGAATAACATAACTAAGAAGAATGCTTACCCATCTGATTAAATAGCGATGGAAATGCAACTTGCGATCCTTGTCATTGTGATCTGGGTAATGTTGTGTGTAGAGCTCCTCGTGTGCATTTAAGTAGTTTGACACTTCCTCACAGTTAAGTAAGACTTGCCAATGAGCCTCCAGAATATCCTCTCCACTTAGTCGTGCACGTGAAACATAGCCTTGTGGGCGCACAAGCTCGGAAACAACAGAAATATCGAACACAGAAGGAGTAGTGGTTGATGTCCCATGCTGACCTTCTCCAACCTCCAAGTACAAATTACAATAGGTCACTGCCTTTGCTGCAATGTAACGTGTGGTAATGGTCCCTTCTGGGTAACGAGGATTGACGACATATTTCTTGTATGCGCCAAGTTGTCTGAAATAGGATGGGTGACTTTCAATGCGACGATATGAACAGAAGGTATAAACTAAACGGAATTAAAGATGATGAAATGAAATGTACCATTCTATTGGATACATCCAGGTGTAATGAACAGGGCCGGTGAGCAACACTTGGCGAGGAAGATGAACTAGGAGGTGGACCATAATGGTGAAGAAGTGAGGAGGAAAAATCATCTCAAAGCTGCATAGAATCTGTACTATCTCATCTTCCATTAGTCGAACTTCCTCCTTCCTTAATTCTCTAGAACTTAATTTCTGAAACCATTTGCATAGGGCCACTAAAGTCATCACAACGGAAACTGGTAAGTACGGCCGAATTACGATTGGAAGAAGACGTTGAAGCATTACATGGCAATCGTGTGTCTTCAATCCGATAAACTTTTTTTCTCGTACACGTACTCTACTTTTCAAACATCCAGCGTAACCATGAGGGTACTTCACATAACCAAACCATTCAAACACCTCCTGAAGATAGTCTGAATGGACTGTGTATGGTGCAGGAGGAAGTTGACCATTATCCCTTGCATGTAGAGCTTTCCGCACCCCTCTTTTTCTTAAAGCTGTGCGGGCTTGGGGACCGTCTTTGGACTTTCTTTCAATACAGAAAATGGTTCCGATGATGTTGTCAAACACATTCTTCTCAATGTGCATGACATCAAGACAATATCTCACTTTCGTGTACGGCCAATAAGGCAATCTCCAAAATATGGATCTATGAGTCCAACAAACTCTATTACTAGAATTGTATGGAGCCTTGAACTGCTCGTGTGAATTGAGGGTGGGGTACGTGCAGCTGATAAAAAACAAATGATATAATTGATATAAAGAAATGAAAGTAACGATGGAAATGAAATGTACCATAATGATAGAAAGAATTTTGTACCTGTCAATTTGTGCCAGGAGTTCCTCCCCATCAACGTCTGGCGGCCTTGACCGTAGCTCAGATTTCCCATTGAAAGCATGACCTGCTGTTCGCCAAGGATGGTTTAAAGGAAGCCATCTACGGTGACCATCGTAGACTATTCTCCCGCATTCAAATGTTGATGAGATATCATCCAAACAGGTAGGGCATGCTTTATACCCCTTAGTGGCTGACCCTGCTAGCATCCCTAAACCAGGAAAGTCACTAATAGTCCACAACACAGCTGCTTTCATTGTGAAAGTTGTTTGCGAGTAACGATCAACCGTACAGACTCCAGTGTGCCATAGTTGAAGCAACTCGTCGACCAAGGGCTCCAGGAAAACACTTAGACACTTCCCAGGTGACTTCGGACCTGGGATCAGCAATGTCAACATGTTGAACTCCTTCTTCATGCACATCGATGGCGGTAAATTATATGGAAGTAAAATGACAGGCCATGTACTGTGTGTAGTTGTCATATTCCCAAATGGATTGAATCCATCAGTTGCTAGCCCAAGCCGCACATTCCTCGCGTCATGAGAAAAATGAGGGTACAGTCTATCAAATTCTTGCCAGGCTTCCCCGTCTGCAGGATGTTTCAAACAACCATCATCTTTCACCCGTGCGGCATGCCACCGCATATGCTTTGCAACATCTTTAGACATGAACAAGCGTTTCATTCTATGAGTCAGAGGAAAGTACTTTACCACTTTTCTAGCGACCTTGCATCCATCCTCACCTACCTGTGTCTTCCATCTTGAAGTATGGCATATGGGACACACTTCTAGATCCAAATACCTCTTATAAAACAACACACAATTGTATTGACAAGCATGAATATCCACATAACTCAATCCGATATCCTTGCACACCTTGCGAACCCTTTTCCAATCCGGAGGGAAGCTGTTACATTGCGGAAGAATGTCATTGATAAACGCACAGTTGTCATCCACACATTTATCAGACATCCCATGTTTTGCCTTTAACTTCATTGCCTTCAAAACAGCGCTCAAAATAGTTTCCTTACATCCATGAAACAACGGAGTTCGAGCTTCCACTAACAGTCTCTCATATTTTTCATAATCATCGTCCACCACATCCTCAAAACGAACTGAATCATCACCTGCCCCATATCCGGCATGATACGGGAAGTTGTCGTAAAGAATGTTCATCACCGGATCAACGCTAGAAGAACTTGAAGCCCCTTGCTCCAAATATCGCCTTCTGGCAAGGGAGAAACTCGGTGAAACCGGGGCTTCGCCATGTTTGTCCCAAACTGTATAACATGGATCCATACCTCTACGATACAAGTGTGAAAACATTTATCCAGGTGTCAATGGTTCTCGACCATTACGACAATGGTTGCATGGACAATGAAAATGGGTCCTCCCTGTTCCTTTCTCAATCTCATGGACAATTCGCACAAACTCGATTATCCCATCAACGTATCCTTTAGATTGAAAAGGAAGTTGCATCCAATTCTTATCCACCATCTTTTCGCAAACCACTCCCTATTAAGAAATATATCCACCATAAATTCAATTAATTTAAACTCTTAACCAAATTTCTTTTCACCAATAAAAAAATTCCACAATATCAAAGATTACACTCTTAACCAAATTACATGTATCAAGCAACACAAACAACACACATCTCTCGTCATTGCATACAAATTTCATTCTTGTTAAAAACTATGAAGTCAAACATCTCATATCCAAATTTCATTCTCCACAATTTCACAAATTAAAGTTTCTATCAACACAAACACACACATATACTATATATTACATATTTGACGCAACACAAACACACATATCTCAACATTTCATCCAATTTTCATTCTTTTTCAAAAGTACCAAAAACTCCACAATTTCAACCCTAGCACAACATAAACACATATTTACTACTATATATATAATCACAATACACAAATGATTTAAAAATGTTTCGCATCACCAAACTCAAATGTAACCAATACTTCCTCAAATGTAACAAATTTAGGGAGAATTTGTGCAATTTGTTTTTGTGAAGATCCACCATGAAAGAGAGGATGAAGAGGAAGAGCAAGCTCGTTTGTGTACTACTGCTCCCGTATACCCAACACAACAACTTAACCTTAAACATTTAAGGTAACAAGTACACATTCATTAATGCGGTGGTTGGACAGAGTGTATTCAAGGGACGAACATATAAATGTTCGTCCCTACAATGATGTGGTCAACGTCTGGTCAAATGCAGCAACTTGGGTATGTTGAATTGGGTCAAATGCAGCAACTTCGGGCAGGTGGAGTTGGGCTGAATCTATTTAATTCAATTTTACAAATTTAAAGGCCCATATATAGTTTTGTAGCCCAAATATAACACATAAGGCCCATAGTTTTGTGGCCCACATTGTACTAATGCTAAGTTCAACAAACCGACATTCGAAATGTTATGTTCAACTAACTGACATGAAGAACGCTAGTAGCTACAATACGATACAAAAGTCTGGGAGTTAGAACGATCTAGTTGCCTTGTTATCCAATCCTACGAAGAGAATGACACGATTACATAAGGTGGAGGCCACGCGTACTTCTTCACAAATGCAAGGAGGAGTTCTCCCATCTGATGGTTGCGTTCAATTAGATCCCGGTTGCGCTCAGTTAGATACCGGTTGCGTTCTTCCACTTCATGTAGCCGCTCAGTTAGATTCCGGTTGTGCTCTGTTAGATCCTGGTTGATTTCTACCATCTGACGGAGCAATGGGTTCTCCCTACTGGTTGCATCATCCTCCAGAGCAGCCGTGACATGGTTGTTATTTTTGCTGTCTTGCTGCGCTTCCTCCATCTCTTCACTGTAGACCATCCACTATGAATCATATATGAAATAAGACAAACGAATCATGAAATTATATTCAGAAGCATGACATTATATTTAGATGCAATCATAACGTCATTTTCAGAGGATACTAATATATGTATTCATACAATGTATTGGATGATTTAAAGGCAAATAATTTCCTTTCAAGAGCCATATGCATCCAAGGAACAATCAATCAACAAAATCATGTGAGAAGTTCATCTCTAATAAAATCAAAAGCAAGTTGTTTACCTCACGTTCGTATGGCTCATCCCCTCCAATCCAAGGGTACTTTTCGGGGCAACCGCTCGGCCAACTACCGGATATGTCTGAGATACCTGTGGACGGAACAATAGGGAGTATAAGAAACACCAGGCAATTCATGACAACAATCAAAACCTTAATGATTTCCCCAATCGAATCCCTTTCGATTTGAAGATATTCCTCTTTTAATTCCTTTAAGACAATTCCAAATTTCACCTAATTGAAACCCTTCTACCTCTTTTCACTCTAATTAACCTTTTCAATTGGAGATTGGAGATTCTACAACTAGCTTAACCCACACAAGCAAGAGGAAGCAATGCAGTTCCGAACACACGAGAAAAAGGAAGCAATACTGAAACAGAAAAGGTTGTAACAGAGCAAACAATGCAGCTAGCTTAACCCACACAAGCCAGAGGAAGCAATGTTGTAACAGAAAAGGCTTCTCTGATCGATTTTCTCATTCTCATCTACAAAAACCGATTGTAAACACTCCCAAATCAATGTTGTAACAGAAAAGGCTAGGGCGAACCCCCATATTGCAATATATCAGTGTATATAGTGTATATAAGTTTAATTTCAATTCCAAGAAACACTCTGATTTTCTTAATTATAGATTTAGAGACAGTAATGGAGGCTAGAGCGATTTGGGTTTCAGATTTCGTTTTCAGATTTCACAATCAAGGAGATCGATCGAACAAGGAATTGAACCCCAAAGTAAAAGAAATAGGTGAAAAAATCAAGCAATAGGCGACATCAATCAAGGTGAAAGCAATCAAGGAGATTTCGTTTTCAGATTCCTCACAGATCTGGAATTCAAGCCGAAGTAAAAGATAGGTGACAACAACCAAGGAGATCGATAGAACAAGGAAGGAGAAGAGGTACGTACCTAACAGAGAGAGCGACTGAAGAACGAATTGGAGGTCGACCAGGGGAGAGATGCCAAATAGCCCTCACTGTCCGGAAGAAGACGATGCCAAAATAACCCCACTGTCCGGAAGAAGACGATATGCTAAACACGGAGAATCACATGTTTTTATTTAAAAGTAAAGTTGATTCAAGGGACAAACTTATATATGTTCGTCCCTTCAATGATGGTGACATGACTGGCATCTGACAATCCTTGTTGAATCATCATGTTTGTTGACGGTTAACGGTGTGGTCAACTTCCACTTCTTATTCAGGCGATGGACTTATTAATTATTCATCCCCTGACAGCCTCTCTTGGATGGGTATACATCTGGTCCTATTGTAAGTGACAACTCAGTCTATGTTTGTCCCTTGAATTGAATTCAGGAGACGACTAAAAAGGCGTCCGTGTCTAGAGTGTGAAACTGGCCTAGTGATATATATATATATATATATATATATATATATATATATATGACCTGTATCATGTTAATATTCAGTGGGTTGAATTGGATATGTGGTCTCTTGAAGGTGCGATTAAGCTTACCATTTACCAAGGTCTAGGAAAATGAGAATAGAGATGTGAAGAAGTGGAAATGAATAATAGCTATATATATATAGCTATTATTCATTTCCACTGAATATTAACATGATACAGGTCAATCAATCAGCTGGTTACGTCCCCTTTAGATGTTATCCAATTCAAAATCAGATATCGAAGATAAATGGCTCGCTCAAACCATAGCTTCCAAAAACACCAACATATATTAGTGAATAAAAAGTTCATATATATAGTACCAATAGCTTACAGCTGGTAATGCAAAGGAAAACACCTTTTCCATGGAATCACATTATATATATATATAAACAAACTAGTAAAAACATATAACAAGAAAGGAACCTGAGTTTTCTTTACCAAGTCCATGTTCAACAAGCATGCAACTATGTCATGGTGCAAGTCAGGCGACGAACATATGTAGCTTCGTCGCTAGGAACGTGTTTAGGTGACGGACAAAGTCAGAGTCGTTGCCCCAAACAACCCCAAGGCAAAGTACATATTGGAACTCAGGCGACGAACATTGTTAATTTTATGTTGGTCACCTGAACAGATGGTAAAATGTGACCATAGGTATAAAGTACTTAAGTGACGAACATATGAGCAATGTTCGCCGCCTGAATCTATTCAGGCGACGAACAATATGGATATGGTCACCTGAATAGATGACAAAAGTTGACCAAAAAGTAAGTTGCATTTAGGCGACGAGAGTATACTATGTCCGTCGCCTGAATTAAGGGACCTACCTACCACATTTAAAGCTGTTAATTGAGGCAACGGATATATTCCAATGTTCGTCACCTGAGTGAAAATTTTAAACACAGCATTAACTACAATGTATACACATTTTCGACATCTTCTCCATCTCCATCCTCACCCCTCCATTTTCTTCTCCAAGGAAGTCAAGAGGTATGTAATATATATATATATATATATATATATATATATATATATATATATATATATATATATATATATATATATATATATATATATATATATATATATATATATATAATTTATTGTATTTTTTGGGGAATTTTCGTTTATTAATCTATGTATTTAAGTGAAAAATGTTATATTTATTGTAATTTTGGGGGATTTTTCATATATTAGGTTATTTTTTTGTTTTGAAATTTATGATTGAGAATGAGATTGTGTTTTATATTTGTTATATAAATTAGGTTGAGATTGAAATAGTGATTTTGGTTGAGATTGTCATTGAAATGTTTATTTATTATAATTTTTTGTTGAGAGCTTTTGAATGAGATTGAAATGGAGTTTGTGATTGAGATTGTTCATTTAGTTTTTATTTTCTTATATAAATTAGGTTGAGGTTGGAATAGAGATTTTGATTAATATTTTGAATGTAATTGTGATTGAAATGTTTTTTTGTTGGTTGATTGAGATTTCAAATGAGCTTGAAATGGATATTGTGATTGACCTTTTTATGTTTTGGAGTTTGTTAAAGTTGTTATATGGTTTAGAGAAATTATGATTGAGAATGTGATTGTGTTTGAGATTTTATCTTTGATGTTGTTGTATAAATTCGAATGAGATTGACATTTTGAATGCAATAGAGATTTTAATTGTGGTTAGGTTGTGATTGGAATAGAAATTAGGTTGAGATTGAAATGGATGTTGTGATTGACATTGGAATTTATAATTGAGATTGTAATTTTGTTGGAAGATGGAGGTTTCGGATAAGAGTTGGATGTTACTCCCTCGTGGTCATCCAAAATACAGTGAGGGGATTTCTTTGTTTTGTGCTTGGGCCTATCACCAAGCAAATGAGAGGTCATTTGTTCATTGTCCATGTGCTCATTGTTGCAACTCTTGTGGGGTTACGGTTGTGGAGATGTTTAAGCACGTGGCCGAATCAGGTATGTGGGCTAGCTACATGGTATGGGAGAAACATGGGGAGCAACCAGTCGATTGAATGACAGACCAACTTAGAATGCAGATATTGGATCGAGGGCCTTTACTTCTAATGAGGGCCCTGTGATGGAGATGTTGTACGATGCATTTCCATATCATGCTGGATACAATGCATATGTAGAGAACAACCCTATCTTTGATGATGGAATGCCAACTTTCGAGGATGTCGTTGATGATGATTACAGCAAGTATGAGAGACTTTTAGTTGAAGCTCGGACTTCGTTGTACCTTGGCACCAAGATCACTGTTTTGGGTGCTGTTTTAGATGCAATGAAGGTGAAGATGAAGAATCGATGGACAGGTAACAACATCTATGACATGTGCAGACACATTAACCGTTTGCTCCCCCTGGACACAAGTACCTTTTAAGTGGAAAAACAATGAAGGGAATTTGTATGAATCTCGGGCTTGATTATCAGAAATCCATGCTTGTGAGTACAATTGTTGCTTTTTTATAAGCAGTATGAGAATTACGATGTTTGTCCCATATGTGATACCCCGAGATGGAAGCCACATCTAGATAGGAGAGGAAGAAGAGTTGCCAAAAAGACACTTCGGTATTTCCCATTGACTCCTAGATTGAAGAGGTTGTACATGGAGCCGAATATTGCAAAAGCCATGCGCTGGCATAGCGAAAGGGTTACTTCTGATGAGTGGTTGAAGCATCCAGCAGATAGGGAGGCGTGGAAGGAATTTGATAGGATGTTTCCACATTTTTCACATGACATAGGATGTTTCTATGCACATTTATGTCCATTTTGTCGATATTTGCATGCATATTGGTTGGGAAAACATATGATTAATGTAGTTTATGCTTATTTGTCAAATATAGAGGTCTACACGAGTTTTTATGTTATTTTGCAAAAATCGAGACAAAAATGGATCAATTTGGACAAGTGAAGAAGAGCGGAAAAAGAACTTAAAGTCTACTGAAGAGTCGAAATTGACCTATAGTATCGACATCGAGTGGAAACAGAGCACCAGAAATCGAGCAGAGGAAGAACAAAGCATGTCGATAGAGAGAGGTCAATATCGATGTTACATGGTCGATATCGAGTGGCCTAAATCGAGGATATTGATAGAAGTCGAGTGCCAATCCGAGGTCGAGTAGAACTGCTCGAGATAAAGAAAAGAAGAGGTCGATGTCGAGGTCCCTGGTCGATATCGAATGCTGCTGCAGACAGATCCGATGCTGTTTTTGATAGAATTCTATCCGAAGAGCTTAAGATTATCCCAAAGTCGAGATCTTCTATCATATACCACCAGACTTGTTATCCCTTATGGTGAATGTGTTATTTACCTAAGGAGTTTTAGTTTTTTACTTTAAATTAAGTTTTTATCTTAGGAATAAAGATAGGTTTTCGAATCATTGGATAGTGAGGTTAGAGATCTATAATTAGAGGCCATTAGGGCTGAGTTTAAACATTCAATTCTAGCAAGAAAAACACATAGTTACACAGAGAATAGGTAGAGAGAGAGAGAGCCGAGTGAGTTGGAGGGAAGCAAGAGCAGAGATTTGGCTTTGTTCGGTGTAATCTTTCTTTGCAAGTTTAATACAAAGTAGTTTGTTTTCAATGATGATGAGTTCAATGATGACGAATCGCGAGTGGTTCACCCACTTCTAGGGTCGGGGTGAGCATGACGATAGCAATGTAAGTTTGTGCATCAAAGGTATGATTTTTACGCGATTCCGTCTTCTATCCTATGCATGATCCTTTGCGAGAGTTGAGGAGATTCATTATTTACATTATTGAAGCGAAAGCCAATCATATTGTGAATTTGGATTTGTCATGAAATTGGATAGTAACTCTTAGGTTTTATGCGAGAGCCTCTAATCACCTAAAAGTTGGTAACGAAAGTTATTTGACGGAAAGGCATCATCTTTCATGAATTTGGCATAATACTTGCGTGGTTATCGTTGTGGCATAAATCCCCAACCTTGGAAGCTTTAAGTTTATAAAAGCTAATTAAAATTTGTGTTTTATTCTGTCCACCCTTCCCTCATCATTCTACGTTCTTCGGACATCTTTTCCGACACAAATAGGTTCGTTTACAGTTATTGTTGAAGACTCGATTTCGACTACAGAGGTCGATATCGAGTGTTGACATCGATATCGAGTGAACAACTCGACGTCAACTGTGCTTTTGTCTTCTGAAGGAAACTTAGCTGGAAATCGACCAGAACTGAGGTCGATATCGACTGCACTACTCGATATCGAGTGGTCTTCTAGAGTCGAAACCTGATCGTGATTGCAACTTAGGAAGCACTGACATACCTCCTCGTGGATTCGATCCTGAATTACCCTACCACTACATCGAGAGGGATTCTTGTATTTTATTTGTTTGGACAAGGGAGTCGGTCTATTTTAAGATTTTATTTGAATATTTTATTTAAGCGAATCTCCTCCCCCCTACAAACAAGAATCAATGTGACGAACCAAGAGGGCACTGACTTCTACCTTCTCATGAACGAAATGGAAATCAACAGGGATATGCTTGGATCGGCTAGTAATAATCGGATTCCTTGTCATGAAGGTGGCGCTGAGGCTGTCACAAAGAATAATAGGCAAACTTGTGAGGTGCAAGCTGAGATCAACAAGAAATTCTTGAATCCAGCTGACCTCCACGATAGTCTCTGCAATGGCCCAATATTCAGCCTCTGTGCTAGCAACGACTCACTGCTTCTTAGAGATCCAACTGATGAGAGAGTCGCCCATGTAGATAGCAAACCTATATTGCGAGCAACAATCATCGAAGTCAGAAACCCAACCAGCATCAGTGAATGCAATGATACGAAGCTGTGAGCAGGGCCGAGGCCCTTGAGGTAGCACAAAATGCGCTTAACTATGGCCCAATTCTCTTCAGTTGGACCCTACATGTATTGACACACTCGGTTCACAGCAAAGCGAGCTCAGGCTAAGTGATGACAATAGAGGGATGGGTTGGACATGGGATCCTCATCACAGTGAAGTCGAGAATGAGGCTCAACAGGACTGCAGATGGGCTTAGCTTCATCAATCTTGGAGCGAGTGAGAAAATCTCGAATGTATTGCTACTGAGAGAGAAGTATCCGATTAGAGGAGCGAGATACCTCAACACCTAGAAAAAAGTGAAGCGGCCCTAGATCCTTAAGCAAAAACCTCTCATTGAGCTGTGCAATGAAGCGAGTAATGGCAGAGGACATATTCCTTATTATGATAATATCATCAATATATATAAGTACATCAATAAGGCATGATTGTGACTGCAAGACAAACAGAGCAATCCGATTGGCAACCATGGAAGCCAGAGCGTTTCATAAATGACTTGAGCTTGTTGAACCAAGCCTGAGAAGCCTGCTTGAGGCCGTATAAGGCCTTACAAAGATGATAGACATGGCCAGGGCAAGAGGGGTCCACAAAGCCTAAAGGCTGATCCATGTAGACCTCTTTGGACAGATCCCCATTTAAAAAGGCATTATTGGTGTCAAACTGACGAATAGGCCAACCTCTGGACAGAGCAATGTAGAGCACAAGACGAATTGTCGTGGGATGAACCACATGAATGAAGGTATCGAAATAATCGATGTCTTCCTCTTGGTTATATCCTTTGGCAACAAGCCTGACCTTGTAACGATCAATGGTGCCATCCGATGTCCTCTTAATTCTGTAAACCCATTTTTAGATGAAAATATTCCTAGATGGATGCCGAGGGACAAGCGACCACGTACCTGATTTTGCAAGGGCATCGATCTCGGAGCGCATAGCGGAGACCTAGTGAGGGCACTTTTCAGCCTGTCGATGGGTTTTGGGTTCAGTTTCGATGAAGGAGGGTGAGGGTAAAGGATGTTTGAAGGTGATGAGGGCTTTAGGTTTGAGGGTACCCTTTTGGGCACGGGTAGTCATAGGATGTACATATGTGTCTAAAGGGTGAAGGTAAGGTAGGTGAGGCGAAGGAGTGGGTCAAACACAGTTGGAAGAGGTAGGAGAGGTGGAAGGTGTAGTATAGTCTTCAGTAGGAGAGGCAGGGGATGGCGGGTGAAAGGAGGGTGAGGTCGATGTCGGGGAGGGTAGGGTCGATGTCAGGGAGAGGCCGGTGGAGGCAGATGTGTAGCCGATGGGGGAGATGATGGTGATGCTTTTGCCGAGGAACCCTCAGGGAGAGGGGAAGGAGGTGCTGCACCTGCGTCGACAGTGGGCTCACGACCGGTGGTTACCGAAGGCAAAAAAGATGTGGAGGCGGTGACTAACATGTCATCAAGGAGACTCTACACAGGAGAGGAAGAAGGTGGTGACATAGGTGCAGATGGGATAGATAGAAAGACAGACTCATGGAAGACAACATGACAACTAATGTAAACTTGTTTGGTGGTGGAATCATAACAGAAATAAACGTTGTAACTTGAACTGTACCCCAAGAAGATGCAAGCCATGGTTTTAAACTCAAGTTTATTGGCGTGATGGAGGCCAAAAAAAAGGAAGCATAGACATCTAAACGAGCGACGAATGGAATAGTCTAGGGTTCGATGAAGGAGACGGTAATAGGGAGATTGATTTTCAAGGACGGGTGTGGGGGTGCGGTTGTGAAGGTAGATAACGGTGTGAAAAGCATGTTCCTAACACTCAAGAGGAAGTTTGGAATGGGCAAGGAGAGTGAGTCCCTTCTCCTGGATTGTCCGATTCCGTCGTTCAACCATCCCATTTTGAGTAGGGGTGTAGGGACAGGAGATGCGATGATCAATGCCTTAAGATTGGAGGAGAGATGAGACATTGTGGTATTGTCCTCCCCAATCCGTTTGGAGGACTTTGATAGTTTGGTTGAATTGAGTATGGACCATGGCTTGAAAGAGCTTGAAGTAATGCAGAACCTGAGACTTATGGGTCATAAAATAGATCCAAGTGAATTGGGTGCAATCATCCACAAATAACACAAAATAGCGGCAACCATTTATTGATAATGACGGAGCAAGGCCCCAAATATCAGAGTAAACAAGTTCAAAATGAGTAGTTTTGGACACATGCGTAGATAAAATAGGTAGACGATGACTCTTCCCCAATGATCAAGACTGACACTTAGACATAGAAGTAAAATTGGAAAGTGGTAACTTAAACGAATTACATAATAGATGAAAAATTTGAGGACTAGGATGACCAATACGATGGTGCCACAGACTCGGACTGGTTCGTTCACCGACAAGTGCATGAGAAGGAACTGGTGATCGGAGGCGGGAGAGACTGTAACGCCCATTGTCAATGATTCTTTTGAGAAGCACCCTTCCCTGCATTATTTTCTCTCATTAGGCGAGAGATACTAATAAGGTTCTTTTTCATTTTGGAACAACAAGAACATTAGAGAGTTTGACAGGGATAGTGGTAGTTGGGAAAGTAGTATGGCCAATATGAGAAATAGGAAGGGTGGTACCATTGCCAAGAGATAACTGGTCATCTCCACCATATGCTGAGTCGATGAAAACCTTGCTAAGATCACCAGTGATGTGGTCCGTGGCACCAGAATGAAAGTACTAGTTGGGATTGACTAGCGTCGACGAAGAAGCCATGTATGTCGTAGGATTCGATGGTGGTTGGCGCTGCAGGTGCTCGGGTGGGTGGTGCGATGGGAAGGCCTGCATATCAAGCCATTTGAAATAGTCCTTTGCAACATGGCACATCCTGTCGCAAATTTGACATGGGACCTTTGGGCGAGAACGAGAGTTCTAGGCGGAGGATTCCTGTTGCGAAGCTGGTGACGGAGCGAAGGACAGACGACCTTGCCTCGAGTGGCCAGACGGCCTGTTTGAGGAGCGCTGCTGTGACATGGAGGAAGAGCGGGACTGCCCATATTGAGCAGAGGGCTGATCGACTACAGAGGAAGCCTGGGACTCATCTTGAAGGCGTTGTTCCTCTCGTAGCAAGTGTCTGAGAAGGGATGTTGAAGTCAGCTGTTTAGAGGGCATCTGAACAGTGGCTCGAAAAGGGCCATAGGATGCATCTAATCCCTAGAGGAGACATGCAGCGAATTCATCATCCGAGATGGGTTGAAGGCACTCAGCAAGAGCATCCGCCATGGCCTGTTTCTTCTCAAAATACTCGATTATGGGGGATCCCGCCTTGGAGAGGATATGGAGTTGTTTCTTGAGGTACATAGCCTTGACTCTGGACTAGTGCTGAAGCATGTCATTGATAGCGACCCACGTCTCACGGGAGGTGGTGCGGGGCCAGATGAAGATACATTTATCCATTTTCCTCCATGTGACATAGTCGGGGTCGGGTGTGGAGGATGAGGCAGCGGTGTTTGAGGAAGGTGCAGAGATGGTTTTTGAGGGGATTGTGTCGCTCAGGATAAAATCTTTCAAGTGAAAGGCATCGAAGGCATCAAGAACATTGGCACGCCAAATGGAGAAGTTGGATTGATCCAATTTGACAGTGAATTGAGAAAAATGAAGACTAAAGGTAGGGTGGGAGCCAAGGGTAGTGGAGAGAAGATTGGCTGAGGAATTTGGAGTGTGGGTGGCGTCGGGTGTGATGTTGGAGTTAGTCGGGCTGGTGGTGGAGGACATGGCTAGCGACGGTGCTGAAGAGAGAAAAGAATAAAAAATCAGGGTTTCGAACTGGCTCTGGATACCATTACAGATTACACAAGAAGTGATTGTAATCTTTGTTACTCAATTAGAGGATAATATATTTATATTTGACGTTACATAATAAAATATACGCAAGAGATAAGTGCAAATCATAAGGAGATAATTACAAATCTTTACAAATATTGTCCTTTCCTAATTAAGAGGATGAAGGTGACGAGAGGTGGTGAATGATGTTTTAAAGGAGGGCAGGAGAATGGTAATGGCGAGGGTGGAGTGCTGAAGGGAGAATGCAGGAGGTGTGATGATGAGAGTGAAATAATTGGAGGGATGGTGATGGGAAATGAAATATGAAGAAAAGGGAGGGGATGATTTTTGACAGATGAAATAGGGGGTAGGGGTGTTGCAGGGGTGAGGCCGGGTGAAGAGGTGAGGGAGTGGGTGTGTGAGGTTGAGTGTATAAGTGGGTATAAAAGTCAAATTAATACCCGAAAATAAATTCTGAAACCCGCATTCTGACCTTAACCCGACGCGATTAAAATAAATTTAAAATAACATCCGAATCCAAATTAAATAACAAAACACGAAGATATTTTCAAGCCTCGAAATAACAAAGCGGGATCATTTCGTTTTCAAATCAAATAACAATTTCATGTCGGAATTTGTCTCAAAAGAATAAAATAAAATTGCTTGCTCGAGTATGAAAATCTTCAAAATTTTCCAGAA
The DNA here is from genome assembly GCA_963922045.1 of Persicaria maculosa. NCBI lineage: Eukaryota > Viridiplantae > Streptophyta > Magnoliopsida > Caryophyllales > Polygonaceae > Persicaria > Persicaria maculosa. The sequence goes on from OY998266.1 coordinate 24,247,948, forward strand.
TCTTAGAAATTAAATAAATTTTAAATCGGAATGAAATTTATATTATAAAAATAGTATTTAAAAATCTTGGTCTTTACATATAAGACGCTCATAGGGGTAGACATGGGATGATATGGGATGGGATGGGACGGGACGGGAGTCGTCCCGCGTCCCATCCCACGTTATTTTTGCGAGACGGGACCTGGACGGATTCACTATTTTTTTCCAATCCCGCACGGGCCTTGTCCCTCGTGGGATGGGACGAGCCTTGTCCCTCAAATAAAAAATTATTATAAAATAATTCTAAAATTCCTATATATTTGTCATTTTTCAAAGACACAACTTATATATTTATATTACAACAAAACACAAGGTCTATGTAATAAGAGAAAGTAATTCAAAATCATATTACTTTCCATGTTTTCAAATATTGTCAACACCATATATTTATTAGCCAGTTTATAGGCTAGATTGATTCACAATCCCTTGATTTGTTGGATATCCTTCTCTCATTTACTTGTATATATTCTACTGTAAATATCTGTCAAAATACAACTGTTCCAATTCACTTTTGCCTTCCCTTTCATTGTATCACAACATTGACCCCCCCCCCAAATGTACAATCCAATGGCCAATCAACCAAACACTCTGCCCAATGACCTTGAGCCAAACACACCATTTGTTGTGGTTGCCTTTCACAACATCACCAAGCTCACAAACACCCATTACCTTTCATGGAAGCTTCAAGTTGAAGCTGTCCTCATCGGTTATGGATTGTTCAAATTTATCGATGGAAGTCATCCTTGTCCTAACAAAACTATTTCTTCCAATGCCACACCACCTCTTCAATCTCCCAATCCAGCCTACCAAACTTGGGTTCGCCAAGACAAACTGCAATTCGGTGCACTCGTTGGTACCCTCTCTCCCACCATTAGCACTCTTTTGTCAAGTCTCACCACAACGAAAGATGCTTGGGAACTATTAGCCAAAACCTTTGCTTGTCCTACTCATAGACATATTAGATAACTCAAATACCAACTTCGCCAAACTACAAAAGGCCACATTTCTATCACTGAGTATATACAGTCCATAAAACGCATTGTTGAAGAGCTTGCTCTTCTTGGAAAACCTATGGAGCAAGAAGACATCACTGATCGCATCCTCGATGGCCTCGACACAAATTACCAATCCGTGATTGAAGCTGTCCATGCTCGTGATTCTCCCATCATCTTTGAGGAGTTACATGAAAAACTCATCAATAAAGAATTATCGCTTTACCACAAAACCAACCAAACCTCGCTTCCAGCAGTTGCCCATGCCACTTCCACCCGAAACAATTCCTCTTTTTCCTATATCCAGCGTAGCCAATCCTCCCAAAAGCCACCCGCAAAACCTTTTATAGGGTGTTGCCAATGGTGTGACAACCAAGGTCATACCTTGTCTCGTTGTTTAAGCTTTCAACGCCTACATCGCACCATCGAAGTTCCCCCACACTAGTCTCACCCTTCTACTCCAAAACCACAAGCCCATCCCACCACTACCACAAACAACAACCCTTCTTGGTTACTTGACAACGAAGCATCACACCACGTCACCTCTGATTTAGCCAATCTCTCAATTCGCTACCCATATGATGGCATCGATGAGATTATCATTGGTGATGGTTCTGGTATACCTATGACTAATATGGGGTCTACAACCCTTCCCTCTGCATCTAAATCCTTTTTGCTGTCAAATATTCTTCACTCTCCACTCATGCACAAGAATATAATCTCTATTAACAAGTTTTGCATTGATAATCAAACTACTATGGAACTCTCACAAACTGTCTTTTGTGTGAAGGATCTACAAACTCGAGTGCCCCTGCTGACCAGACCGACTAAGAGTGGGCTCTATGAATGGACGATGGCCTCGCCTCGGCACCGTACTATTCTTCATACCAAGTCCACTAGTGTTACTTGGCACCATCGCCTCGGACACCCCCTCTACAAAAATATCTAGCTTAATTTTTCAAAAAATGCATGTATCTCCTTTAGGAGACTCCCCCTGTAATGCCTGCAATATAAATAAAAGTCAAGCTAATAGGTACTGTCTTTTCTCCCAAAGTCTCCCAAGGGCGATTTCCGATTCCCTTCCGTGTGGTGCTCCGGCCAAGCCCCGGCGGGGGTCTCTCTCCCCTGTTCTCCTCTCCATCAAGCATGGCTCTCCTCCCTCTTCCTCCCTAGATGTTGAGGTATGGTGTCTCTTCGGCGGCGGTAGGTTCTTCTCCCTCTCCTTCCTCTCGTTTTCTCTCTTCTCTCCTCTTCCACTCTTGTGTTCTTGGTTTTTCCGTTGTTTCTTCTTGCTCTTTCTTTTGGTTTTAGATTGTTTTCTTGTTGGTTCTTGGCGTCTTTTTGTGGCTGTTTTCTTACGCTTGATGAGCAAGAAGCTTAAGGTTCTCGGTATGGGTGGTGGTGATCCTTCCAAGTACCTTGAGGTTTCTCCTCCCATGGCAACCAAGAAGGGTGGTGACAAGAAAAAGATGAAGAAACCAAAAGTTCCATCTCTTAGTGATGGTGTGGATGTCCCTATTACTAATGGAGCTAGATTGACGAGAAATGGTAGTAAATTGGCTAAGGTTGGCGCTGGTTCTAGCTTGGATCTGAAGAAGAAGACCTTTCCCTCTTCTTTGTCTTCTCAAGGTACGATTACTGGCCTTTCTGTTTTAAACTCTAACGCTTTTGATGAAGTGGATCAAGCAATCTATGGGAAAAACAAAGACAATGAGCTTGAAGGGGATTTCTTTCAAGAGTTTGCTCGAGTTGCCGACATGGCCTCTCCTCCTCCGACTATTGCACCTCCACTTTCCGGCCAAACTCCGGCTGGGCTTGTCCTTGGTGCCGTTGGAGGAGGTGATGACCCATTAATGTGTGGAGCGGGGGTCTTGAATGCCGGCATTGGGAGTGTGCATAGTGCGCCCCCCCTTGAGCCATCTTGTGTGTTTACAATTAATGAAGTGGGTTTGAATTCTAATTCAAACTTAGACCAATTTAATGATGGAATTAAGAAAAAGGTTAGTTCCCTAGACACTACTACTTTGAATTCAAATAATGTGCAGGTTAACCATGAGCAAGGTGGTGACTACAACGGTTATGGCGCCAATACGGGTTCCTTGGTCGCCGATGCACTTGTTGAACCTACCACTTCCACTATGGTTGCTCTCGCTGGTACACAGACGGATACGGCTTCGTGGGTGTGCACTGAGGATGTTGCCGCTGGCGAAAAGGATGCCCTGGCTTCTCTTGATGCCCGAATGTCCTCGGTGTCTACCCAAGTGCCTTCGCCTGTATGCTCGGACGATGTCCATGATCCCGCGGTTACTCCCCTAGTGCCAGCGACTATTGCGCCTGAACTACAAGTGCCTAAGGACCCGATCACATCAAACGGTATGGACCAACATCCGAACCAAGGTACTACTTCTAACCCTTCTAATGTTTGGTTCAACAAGCCGAAAAAGATATTTATGAACACCGGTGTCGGAGGTAAGATTGATTATTTTGAGGATAACAAGTCTAAAACAATTATTAAGATTGATGTTAGTGAAGCCATTCCAAGTCATGAGGTGTGGGGATGGACACTCTTGGGTCAATATGTCGGTAGGCATCCGGGATACTTCAAGATCAATGAAATGCGAAGAGGATGGGGTGTGAAATCTAAGTTCTATAAGGAGAATGGATGGTTTGTCTTCTCCTTTGACTCGGAGGAGGTTGCTAATGGTGTGCTCAAGGGTGGTCCGTACTTCATCCATGGACGCCCCTTCATCCTTAAGCATGTTCCGGAGATGTTTGCTTTCACGAGGAAGGAAGCGGCTACGGTCCCTCTTTGGGTGCGCATGATGGGTGTCCCGGTGAACTTTTGGACCCACAATGTGATAGGTAAGATTCCTTCCACCCTTGGTAAACCCCTCTTTATTGACAAGGTAACCGAGGAAAAGACGCGGAAGGCATATGCCCGGGCACTCATTGAAATTAACTTTGCCGAGCCAATCAACAAGGAGGTAACACTTGCCTTTAGCAATAACACTAGTCTTAGTGTTTCTTTCTTTATTGAGCATGAGCCTAAATATTGTGATAAGTGTTGCACTTTTGGTCATAATCCTTGTGAATGTCCTTTGAGCGCCAATGTTTCTAACAAGTTGACCAAGAATGCAGCCCCTAGTTTGAACATTCATGACAATGGGAAGCAAAAAGCTCTAGCTAAAGGGTCTAATGGCCACCCCATGGCTTGTGGTACTTCTGGTCTAACTCCGGAGGAGAAGATGGCCGAGAATAAGGACAAAGGAACTCAAGGCCCTACTAGAGAAAACTCAAAGGGAGCCAACGGTAAAGGAGTGAATAATCCCTCCCAAGATGACGCCAACACCAAGGTAAATACCGCTCCTAGCTCCTCCTCTCCTTTGACAGACTCTAATGTTGATATTGTTGTTACAAGGGTTGAGGAGAATGAGGACAAACAGCTGAATGACATCAAGGCTAGGAATGGTAGGAAAAGAAGGAGATCAAAGAATAAGAAGCGGAAGGAACCACCTCATGTACATGATGAAGGAGAGAAGGGAAAGCTCTTGGAAACAAAGGTTAGTACCCCTCCAAATGTTTATGCTACTAGATCCAAATCGCTCCCTCCATTGAATAGGTTGAGCGATGAAAGACCTCTCGATGTTACCCCTTTGAATTTGGATGTATCGTCCTCGGATGGATGTGAAGATCCAAATGAAGATGATGACATATCCATCCATTCTTGGGATAGAAAAGATGAGGAAGAATGCAATGACTCCACAAACTTCACCGTGGTAATGTCAAAGAAAGAAAAAAGACGAATGACTAAGGTTGCCGACGGCAAATGCGAGGTGGAATGCGCTTCGAGGGCCGAGACCAAAGGGCCTGTAAATGGTGGATGCTCGAACTTTCACTCGGCTGACCTTGGAAGTAAGGAGACTCACAACAACATCAAAGGGTCTTTATGAGGATCATAGCTTGGAATGTGAAGAGGTTAAACCTACCCCTGAAACAAAAAGGTGTAAGGAACTTAGTTTGAATGCACGATGCTAAGGTATGTGGTATACTTGAGGCTAAAGCTCATGATGGTCGATTTAATATTCAAAATTTCATGTCTTCCTACTTTCCTCGTTGGGAGCATGCCTCCAATTCCCACCTTGATCCTAGAGGTCGTATGCTCCTTGTGTGGGATCCCAACTTTGTTCACTTGAATGTGGTCGAGGTTGGTGTTCAACACATGGGCTGCATTTTGAACGACAAGTCTACGGGTGTTGAGATGGGGGTATGCTTCGTCTATGGACTCCATTCGGTGGTCCATAGAAGAGGAATTTGGGAAGCTTTGGCCAACCTCTTGTGCAGATTTTCTCTCCCTTGGATGGCCTTGGGAGACTTCAATAATGTCATGAACTTTGAGGAGAGGATAAATGGTGCTCCAGTGACGAACTATGAGTATAAGGACATGGTTGAGGCTTGCCAAAACCTTGGTTTAATCGACTCTCCCTTCACTAGTGATAGTTTGTTTACTTGGTCGAATGGTACCATCTCTAGTAAGATTGATAGGGTGCTAATTAATGCCGAATGGGTCAATAGAAATCTCTTTTGCCACACTTATTACCCGGCCATGTGGGAGCTCTCCGACCACAAGCCGGCGGTTGTTTCTTTGTGCAGGAATGAGAGGAAGAAAGGGGGAATGTTCAAATTCCTCAATCTTTGGAGCCATGACGATAGGTTCCTTGAGATTGTAAGGGCTAACTGGAATGTGCCTAGGGGTGGGTCATTCCAATTTCGCCTTTGCAAGCTTCTCAAGAGACTCAAAAGACCCCTTAAGGCGCTAAATTGTAAGGAGTACACCCACATCTCCGAGAGAACCATGAGAGCTAATGAGGGTTTGGCTTCGGCTATGGAGGCTGCGGTGGCTAACCCTGGTTGTGGCGATGCGATGGAGGCCTTGGCTAGTGCTAGGCTCTTAGCTATTCGGCTCAACAAAGCAGAACACGCCTATTTGAGACAACATGCCAAAGCTAAATACATTCTCCTTAGTGATCATTGCAACAAGTATTTTCATTCCTTAATGAAGTCTAATAGCCATAGGAATCACATTGTCTCTATGACTAAGAGCGATGGTTCTATTACAACTTCAAGCTTAGATGTTGCAAATGAGTTTGTCAAGTACTACAAAAATCTTCTTGGTTGTGCAGGACCGGATGTGGAAATCGATAACTCTTGGTTTGCCAGAGGAGTGTCAATCCGTGAGGAGGATAAGTGCATGCTCATAGAACAGGTGTCAAACGAGGAGATCAAGGCGGCCTTGTGGGGCATTGGAGAGGACAAGGCCCCGGGGCCTGATGGCTACTCTTCTTGTTTCTTCAAGGCCACTTGGAATGTCACGGGGTCGGAGCTTTGCTCGGCGGTGAAGGAGTTCTTCCGGAATGGGAAATTATTAAGACAAATGAACCACACTATAATCAGCTTGATCCCTAAGAAGGATGAGTCATTTAGGGTTGAACACTTTAGGCCGATCTCTTGTTGCAATGTTGCTTACAAGGTTGTTTCTAAGATCCTCACATTGAGGCTTGGGAAGTGCCTTGGCTACATTGTGGACTCCGCCCAAAATGCCTTCATCCCTAACCGACTTATGTCCGATAATATCTTTTTGGTGCAGGAGCTTTTATGCAAATATAATGTTAAGCGTGATATTAGGAGATGTTTTCTTAACATTGACCTAGCTAAGGCTTATGACTCTTTATTGTGGAAGTTCTTACGCTTTGTGTTATGTGAATTAGGTTTCCCTCCGGAGTTTATAGCATGGGTAATGGAATGTGTTGAGACTACCTCTTTCTCCATCAAGGTGAACAACGAGATACATGGCATGTTTGAAGGTAAAAGGGGGCTTAGGCAAGGTGACCCACTCTCTCCCTTACTTTTTGTCTTACCTATGGAATTCTTCTCTAGGATTGTCAAAGTTGAGACTAGTAAGGTTGGTTTTCATTTCCATCAACATTGTAAGAGTGTTAGACTTGCCCACCTAATGTTTGCTGATGATATAGTGCTCTTTAGCCGTGGTGACTTGAGTTCGGTTAGGTGTTTGATGACTTGCCTTCACCGATTTGAGAAGGCCTCGGGTCTCTCGGTCAACAAGGAGAAGTCTTCGGCTTTCTTAGCTTCGGCTCCTCCCAATGAAGCGCAAGCTATTTTTGGGAGCAACGGGGTTCAAGAAGGGTGAATTCCCCTTCCGTTACCTTGGAGTTCCCATCAGCCCTCATGGCCTCCGGGTGGCTCATTATGGCCCGCTCTTGGACAAGATTGGTAAGAAACTTAATAGTTGGGTTGGTAAGCACTTGTCTTATGCAGGAAGAAGGGAGCTTATTGCTTCGGTGCTTCAAGGGATGGAGGGGTTTTGGCTTTCGGTACTTCCAATTCCGGAGTCCATTTTGCAAGCTCTTATAAGCTTGTGCCGCTCCTTCCTTTGGACTTCACCAAGAGTAAGATGGAGCAAGGTGTGCAAGCCGCGGCAAGAAGGAGGACTAGGGCTGATTGACATTCGGCCTTGGAATGATGCCTTCATGTGCAAGCATCTTTGGAGGATCAAGGAGAAGAAGGAGAGCCTTTGGGTTCGGTGGGTGCACCATCGGTACCTTCAAGTGGAGGAGGTGGAGACCTGGGAAGCTCATAGGAGAGACTCACCGCTCATCAAAGCTATTGTTGAGGTAAAGAACAAAATGTTGTTTTTGAACCCTAACCTTAATATTTTGTTTGTTGAGTGGTGTGATGGAGAGAGATTTAAGGTCAAGAGGGCGTATGAGGAGCTTCGAGTTAAGGAGACTAAAGTCCATTGGTATAAGGAGGTTTGGGCGAAAGGATGCACCCCGAAGCATAGCTTCATCCTTTGGCTCGCTACCTTGGGTAAGCTCCCTACCTTAGATAGGCTTTTCTTTCTTGATATTGACCATGGGTGTAGGTTTTGTGGAGAAGACTTCTTGGAGACACATGAACACCTTTTCTTCAAGTGCCCTTATACTAAGGGTATTTGGAGGAGAACGAGTGAGCGGTTCTTGATTCCGGAAGGGGTTGATAGCTTGGCTCGTGGATTAAGGTGGCTCCGGAGATACAAAAGGAAGAAAGGATGTGAAGCTAAGGCCAAAACCTTTGCCTTTTCTGCTGCCATCTACTTCGTTTGGCATGCGAGAAATGCAAAGATCTATGAAGATAATCATATCCCTGAGGAGGTGGTGGCTAGACTCATAGCGACCCATGTCTTCCGCCTTCTTCATGCTTCTTTCACTCTTGATGACGTTGAGAAGATCTAAGTTTCGGTTCTCTTTTATGCCCGTTTGGTCTATGGTTGGTTGGATAGTTGAGATCTTTGGATGGTGTCCTAGGGCCTGCGTGCCTCTAGTGCCTGCGTGCACTTGGGAACCATCTCTGCTTAGTGTGTCTTTGGCTTGTGTCCCTTTGGGTGCCTGCGTGGCCCGGGTGCAAGGTCTTTTTGGTGTATTTTGGAGGTGTGTTGGGTTTGCATATCCTAACCGCTCCCATTGCTTGTTTTCTTGGCATTTTGTATGTGCTCATCCAAGCTGTGCCTTGTATGGGACATACACCTGTTATTTTTATTTTAGCTTTGTTCCTTTGATGAGATAGGCTGCGCCCTTTCTCATTTTTGGCTCAAACTCTTGATGTTTGATCCTTTTTGGATCCCCCATTTTTTCATTAATATTTACATACTCCTCCCTTCACCCGGACTTAGTGCCGGGGGGGTTGGTTTCCAAAAAAAAATATAAATAAAAGTCATAAGCTCCCCTCACTACTAGAAAAATACAATTAGACATCTGTTGTGAACAGATGTCTTTCAAAAAAATTTCCGATCTTATTGTGCGTGTAGTAAAAGATCAACTTTTTCACATCAGTTTTAAGCCGATGTCTTTTCTTGGTCAAAACATCTATTTTATTTTGAATATAGATATAAATCAACCCCTCAATTTTATTTTTGACATGTTCACTTGTCGTTAAAGCCTCATTATTTTCCATCTATAAGCTTATGAAGATGTCCACACCAAGCCTAAATTTTACATTTACATCACTATTTTTAAAATAATCAATGTATTAGAACAAAATAAACATCTTTTTTAATATATTGATTTTGTGTATATTAATTTCATATATATAATTTGTGATGTTTTATTATTTTAAAATAATTTATTGTATGATATATGTACATAACTGATGTATTAATATGATATAGACATCATTTTAGATTTTTATAAGGATGTTGTTGTTAGCAATATATATCAATTTATATTAATATTGTGATGTAAAAATATATGTTACACATTTATTTAGATTATTTAGACGATGTCTATAATGATGCTAACATCTGTTTTTATAAAATGGTTGGATTTCATATCTATTCAAGCACAACATCGAAATACATGAATAAATCAGCTCCAAAAACAGACTAGACAACATGACTCAACATCGAAATACATATTACATATATCTTAGTAGCTCTCATAACAATAAACACCCAATGGCTCAAACCAACCCCAAACTTTGAAATAAAATGGCTAAAAAATGAATAAATTAGCTCCAAAAACAGCCGAAAACCCGGGGCACATGCCCCAACAAAAGAACCCATCAAAGTGCAAAATAGCTCATGAAAGCATCACCTAAAATAGTTTCAGAACTGAAAAAAGCAGCAGCTTCATTTCTGCCTTAACTAGTTCTCGTACTTTTGTTTGATTATGAGTACTCTTCTCACCAACCCATTGCTGCCTTAACTAGTTCTAACACGGTAAACCTGCAACCATAAGAAGATACAAGGTGCACTTTGCTTCAATGATGTTTGAAAAAGGGATATTGTATCCTGAACACAAAGCATCAGATTAAAGATTTTGAAAAATATTGAGCATTAACAATCACAGAAAAGGAACCATCGGCCATCACAAAACAAAGGACTAGTGACAACCCTGTGGTAATCCTCAAAGGCAATACAAATCAATGCACATGACATTAAAGTCCGAAGAAAGTGAATTAACATGAGGTATAATGTAACTCTACTAGGATCACTTGATTAACAATTCAAAACAATTTTTTTCATATTAAGAAAATAATTCATAAATGCAAACCTGATCCATACTTGTTACTTAACTAGTGATTCCTCCTTCTCCCTGGATATCATTTCCTTCTCCCAAAAGTGATTCCTTCTCTTTCAACATTGTCTCCTTCTCTTCTGACAATGATTCCTTTTTCTTTGACAGTAAATCAAACATCCTCTGTACATTTATAGGAACACATAAATGAAAAGACTAAACAACACTCACTTTATAGCAGTAAATGACCATCGAGCATTTTACCATTACAGAAAACCATAAAAAATGTCCATTTATCTGGAGGACTAACCTTTAGCTGAGCATTGGTCTTCTTTTGTTTCTCAATATCAGCTTTTAGATTTGCCTACATGTCAATCAAAGCCACAATTAAGTATATTGACATCTACTATCATTTTTAAATTCAGGAAAATATAATATAATTCACCTGTCACTAGGATGGAGTCATTTGAATCTGCTAATAACGAGTATTAGCAGCCAACTGCAAGAAACACAAAGGCAACTTAAGTCTACATGCTTTTATTTTGTTTTATTGGAATACTATACTATAGAATTTGCAATTTGACAAAAAAAATCATCTCAGTTTTATGTAAGAATGACCAGCAAGATTCTTAGATTTGAAAGCCCATAGCTGGTTGGATTGAAAGAATATGAAAGCAACCAAAAATAATAAGTGAATTACGTGTTAAGAAATCCCATAAGCTAGTAGGCATTAGAAATGGCTATTAAAACCAATTGCCACAAACTCAACATCATAAGAAATCAGTAAGTTACCTTACTATACCAATGAGTAATAAATACCATAACCCAGTACCTCAATTTCATAATAGAGTTCTAAAGAGCTAGCACCAAGTTACCGTACTATACCAATTGTCAATCAAGGTGTTGTGCAATTTTAAATATATGCTAATTTGTCAAAGCTGAAATATAAATTTGGAAGTTCAAGATGGGTGTATAACTGGACAAATGGATGATATAATACAAAATATTTAAAAGGAAAACATATGACATAGCTCTAGAACTAGATCCATTACACAGAATGGGAGGGGCTCAAACATGCTGAGACGTAATTCCCGAGTGACAGAAAAAGGAAATACAAAGAAGGAAATCAGATCAATTTTGAAGATAATGACAAAGTTCATAGAAAAAACCTTGCCTAAATACAAGATTAGTATAACATGAACCAATAACAGATACTCTTGTCCAAATCCAGGACCTAAAGTTCTAAGAATTGAATAAATATACAGGCAGTGTCAGCAGGAAGGTACAAGGGTATATAACTAGCTTACAACACCTTACTTTGAACAGTTTCCAGTCTTCTGCTGAGAATATCAACTTTCGCTCCACTCCCTGAAATAATAAAAGGAAAGAAATTCAATGTCAAAAACCTGTATGATGAGTCCAGCAAAAAACCAAAAAAGATATTCTATAGTTCGACAATGAAACTTAAAAGCAAATTTTTTTAGCGAACAAGGGATCAAAATGACAGAACCATCATTTCAAACGCTAGTATATGAGCTTTATCCACATCCCCGACTAAGTAGTACCTTCCATTAGCCGATTGCTTCTCAAACACTAGTATATGAGCTTCAGCCATATCTTTCACATGGGTCCATCCATACACCGAATTTGGATAAGTAGTCGCCTCTACCATTAATCAAACTACGAATGGTGAAAACAATTACAATGCATTTGCAAGCTCAACAAGGTGGGGAAAATGTTTATATGTTTAGTGTACCATTGATCAAGTTTAGAACCACGGCAGAGCTAGTATTGAGTGTAGGTTGTAGCAAGGGGCCGATGACCATTGCAGAATTAATGGTAACCATGTCGATCCCTTTCTCCTTCGCAAACTTCCAAGCAGCCTCTTCGGCCAAAGTATTTGAAAGCACATACCACTTTTGCACCCATCAACCCAATGTAGATACTTAATTTTAACAGACATTACAAGGAGTACGCAGGTCTAGAAATCGATACAGACTCAACGAACAGAATGTCGCGAAATAGTATATAATTTCTCACCTTGGACTCCCTGCAGAAATCTGGATCTGACCAGCCTTCATACACTACAACATCAGGGGTTCTAGGCTTACTGTTGTATGCCACAGCAGCTAGTGAAGATGTCACAACTACCCTCTTCATAGATGAAGCTCTTGAAACTGAACCAAGAACGTTAAGGGTCCCTTTTACTACTAGATCTATTAACTCTGCCTACCACAATAGAAATAACAATATATATTTAGCTTCCAACATGAACCATGAAACAACAAAGTTTTTGTAGCAACTATATATAGTAACCTGTGGATCCTAGACATCATGGTAAAAGGGCGAAGCGGTATGAAAAACACCAACGCAGATCTTCTGGTCTACAAGCAGATCTTCTGGTCAGCAACCACAATAGAAACATCAACCATGAAGCAACAAGATTGATATTTACATTTAAGTGATTATTAGCAAGCAGATCTTCTGGTCAAAAAGAAATTATAACCAAACCACTTTTGGAAGGGAATGACGATAGTTCAACCAATCACTGCAACCAGACTCTTCGAACAGTCGCAACAAAACATATTAGGGAGTCGAAGATACCCGTGGGGGCATAAGCAATGGCACAGAATGGGAGTGCCTCTAGTTTCTTAGCTGATAATGATGCAGTTCCCAACCCATGAGCAATGTATTGTACAAATTACATGGGTTTTAGGCTAAGCATAATACTTTTGAAAAAGGGTTTTTTTGTGCTAAAGTAAACGCAACCAGCGTATTCTACTGGGATATCCGATTCCTCAACCTCGGAGAGCATTAAGTTTCAGCCAAAAGTAATAGAAAATTTGCTTACATGGATGCAGTTGCGATTCCACGAGCAATGGGATCACGAATCAACTCAGATCTGAGGAAGGGAGACACAGACTAAAGTAGACGAGGAGGAGAACACCATCGGCGTGAGGGTGAACCTCCTAATTAATGAAGAGATGACAGATCTGAGGTTTTGATGATCTCGGTTATTTTCAAATCGAAGAGTAACCTAATTTTAAAATCGAAGAATAAAAAAGAAGCCGAGAAATGAGGATATAGGAAACGTTGTACCTGAGAGAGAGAGAGAGAAGTGACGCTCTCCGTAGCAGTCGATGCCTCAACATCAACAACAACGGCCTTGTCGCGCCCACTCCGATCCTCCCGGAGCCTCCTCAGATCCAGCCTTCTTGACGCCCTCGCGAGGAGATGAACAAGCCCTTCAATTTCTAGTGGACGTAAATCTGGTGTAGGTGGCGCTCCTCGTCGCGGATAGTCTTGAAAGTAGAGTCTGCGGGGGCGGATCGAGGCGGCGAGAAAAAAGTTCGGCCAATTGGAGGCATGCCGTGGTGGTGTGGTGTCTCTGAAACCGGAAGACTGAGAACAATAGAAGCCGCCATGGGTGAATCTGGAGGAAGGAGAGAAGGAGGTCGGTGGTGGCTGCGAGGAGAGAGCGAACAGAGAGGTTTGGATGAAATACTTGTGCAGCGGCGGCAGCGACGGCGGTGGTGGTGGTGGCGTTAGGGGCGGTGGGAGAAAGGAGAGTTTTGGGAGAAAGGAGACAGCGTAGGGGAGTGTTGGACTCTTCAATCAGTTCATACCCTGACCCTCTATTCTCTCGAAGTATGGGTGGGTGTTTAAAAAATATCGAAGTATGGGCGGGAGTTCAAATACTTAAAAATTTTCATCAAGTGCGTGTTTTAATGCCTTTTAAAATTAACCATTTAACATCTGTCAAAAAATTCAACTGTTTTCATAAGTTTTTTTAACATCACAAATTTATTATTTGATGTAATAGATTACTTTAACATCGGTGACTTTTTTGACAGACTTAAATCACATGATGTCTGATTGCAGAATTCTAGTAGTGCCTTTTCCACCTCTTCTCTCACTAATAATGCACTTATCCAAATCATTTTTCAGTGATGTTTGGACTTTACCCATACACTCTTATGACCAATATAAATATTATATCATCTTTGTTGACCATTTTTCAAAGTATATATGGCTTTATCCCTTGCAAAAAAAAATCTGACACCCTGGCTGTTTTTTCAAAATTCAAATGCCTTGTTGAGAAGCACTTTGATCGACCCATCCTCACTCTCTATTCTGGCAATGGAGCTGAATATATTGGTTTAGGAAATCTCTCCTTTCAACTCATGGTATTGCCTAGCTAACCTCTCAACCACACACTCTATATCATAATCGGTTTGCTGAACGTCGTCATCGCCATGTCGTAGAAACCGGACTAGCCCTCCTTAGTCATGCATCCCTTCCCCTAAAATATGGTCTCATACCATGTTAACTGCTGCTTATCTTATTAATAGATTACGTACACCTACCCTTGCTAATATCTCTCTATATGAAAAATGATGCGTTGGTATTCCCGATTCTTCGCCTATGGGCTTCGAATCAAGAACAACGACTTGTTGTTGGCCCGATCTTGCAATTATCCTTGCTATATTTTTGATGACTACAATCAATTACAATAAAGGCTTTGAACTATTGCAGCGGAAACAAGTAAGAATAAACCACCAACACTAAAGGATAAAGGAGACATCGACGAAAAAAACAACTGGAGGCGGCGGGATGGCAGCAACCAGGCGGCGGGCATGCAGCGGTCACAACCTATAGGGGGCGGCCGTCGCTGGCTTTGGTGTGTGGGAGCGCGGCGACGTTCCTTCTCCATCTGTGACGGTTCCTTCTAGGGTTTGTGCGACGGCTTCTGCAGTAATTGTGTTTGTGTTGATGGGTTGTGTTTTGGGGTTAGGGTTTGGTATCAGATGATTGATCGAACTATAACTTGAAGGCAAAAGCTTTTGGATTGGGGAATCGAAGAACCTTTTTAGCCAAAAAGGTTTCTTCAATATTAATTCCAATCTGATTTTTATTTAATGCCAAAGAACGTTTAAATAGAATCCTAATCTCTATAAACCCTAATATGTGGCTAGCCATTTGTGTTTGTGTTTATGGGTTGTGTTTTGGGGTTAGGGTTTGGTGTCGGATGATTGATCGAACTATAACTTGAAGGCAAAAGCTTTTGGATTGGGGAATCGAAGAACCTTTTTAGCCAAAAAGGTTTCTTCAATATTAATTCCAATCTGATTTTTATTTAATGCCAAAGAACGTTTAAATAGAATCCTAATCTCTATAAACCCTAATATGTGGCCAACCATCATTTACAAAAGGATAGACTTGGTTGACCTAATTCTAATATAATAATATAACTAAAATCCTAACTAGATAAATCATAAAAAGATGATAATTAAGATAGCTAAGGATAGACTCTCCTAATCATCTTATTTAACCTAACTAAGTAATACTATAAATAAGACATTCCATAAATAGCTCCAACTAACATAGGAGTTACTAAATATGGAAAGAACCTAAAAACTAATAATAATAATTATTATTATTATTAAATAAATAAAATATCTTTTCTTCAAGCCATGGTGGCGCCTTCTTCTTCCTCTTGAGGACGACACTCTTTGCCATCAATATCCCTCGAATCGGTCTTGAGAGCTCGCCTGGATCAAGATCATTGTTTGACCCACAGAAGGCCATCTTGATCCGCATCAAAAAATTATTTGCCATATCTCCGAAATATGAGAATCTGCGGAGCTTTGGGTGTTTATGTTACCCATGGCTAAAACCGTACTGATAATGCATATTTCAATAGACATTATAGAGTAGAATTAGTTGCATTTCATGGGTATTTGGTTGTTTTTTATAGTTAATTTCATATTATGTCCTTTTGGTTGGAAAGTTCGGAAACTATGCTATTTCGATTGTTTTATGTAGATTCGTGGTACTGACCCATGGTTAGCTTGGGAGTGATCAAAATGGAGTAAAGAAGAGGAAGAAATATAAGGAAAAGAAGAAATGAAGAGCAAAGGCCAAGAGCAACAGAAGCTGGAAAATAGTTGTGTCGCGGCCGCGAGATGGATTTCGCCATCGCGAAAAGATCCATCTCGCCATGGTTAAGAGGAACCAAGGAGCACTGATGAAACACAGAAGTCATGACCATGAGACATCAAGTCGCGGCTGCGAGATCCTCATGTCTGCCATGGAGAAGTGCCCGCGAGAAGCAGCAACTGAACGACACTAGTCCCGGCCGCGAGAGACATTTCGCGACGGCGAAAACGTCCACAAAAAGTTCGAATCAAGATCAAATCTTATCTTTTCGGAAGGAAACTCGATCCAATCTTTTTAGTAGTTATTCCTTATGGTTTAAAGAAGTTAGATTAGACTTATTTATTTATTATTTTTGGATTTAATATTTTTAGGATATTTAATTATATTTTAGAATATTTTCTACATTATCTTTTAGGAAAGTATCTAGGGTTTCGGGGTCTCTTTTCTCATATATTGGGAGGCCAAAAAAATCCTAAAGATTCAACCCTTATTCTCAGACTTTCAATCATATTTTACAATAGGTTTTTATTCCATTCAAGGTTGCTTAATTTCCATTAATTCGAAGGAGATTTAGGTAAGCCATGAGTGGCTAAGTTTGTTATTTATCTCGGAGATTTGGTTGGTGATTTGTGAGGCGTAAATTCAGTTGTTTCCTATTGTTCTTTCGATTTCTCTTGCGTTTATTAATGATATTATTGTGATTCGCGACCATAATAATATCTTGCTAGGTTTTTGTTCTTTCGTCATTGAATGAATTCCGTAGTGGCATGCTTAGGATTATGAAAACCGTGTTTTGATCATGACTAAGTAGGGATTTCGACATATGTTCTAAACATCGATTACCGTGTTTACTTGGTGTTATTCAAATGCCTAGACTCTTAGGAATTTGTGCTATCTTTATGTTAAATCTTTGTCCGTGCTTAGGTTACATAAAGTTGTAAGGGTTAATTGTGCTCGTTGTGCTTTAATCTATTAAAACTAAGATGGTAAGAATGTATTTAAAAGGAATTATAATACTTGAATTTATGTCTAGGACCAATTAAGCCAAACAATGTCGATGAATGCACATATGGAACTATTTTCTCTATTGAATTGATATCGAAACCATCATTCTTATGCTTTGTTATTTCATTTGCAACCGTGATCTTTAGTTTTATTTCATATATTTATTTGCTTATTTCCCACTTTTTAGTAAAGTAGCGTTTAGATTGTTGATCTTAGATTTCCCTGTGGGTTCGACCCTGCACTTATTGATATACTAGTTATTTGTGTAGGAATTTCATTGGCGAGGTTTACACACGACGATTTACCTTCGACCACGTACTCTCCTCATAAATTAGCCCCCAAATCCACACCCTGTATTTTTATGGGTTACTCCCCAACCCAACATGCCTTTTATTGTTTAGATCCTTCAAATGATAAAATCTATGTATCAAGACATGTCCGTTTCTTTGAATCTACTTTTCCTTTGGCTTCTACTATACAAACGTCACAACAACAGAAACCGCCCCATTACAAGTGATGCGTAGTGCTCCATGATGCTCCCTGTCTCCATCAATGTCAGCCCTCCAACAATTCACCTACCCTACCTACTCAAACATCACATGTCATCCCTCCCCTACCAACCCACGTGTGATCATCACAAGATCTCACAATAATATCTCAAAACCCATAAAAAAAACTTAACCTTTCTGCCCATCTCACCTCAACTTAACCCAAAACAGTGTCCAAAGCTCTAAAAGATCCTATTTGGCATCAAGCCATAAACGAGCAATACCGAGCTCTTCTTACCAACCAAACATGGGATCTCGTCCCCACATCCATGGAGAAAAATGTAGTAGGGTGTAAATGGGTCTTTAGGACCAAATACAACCCTGATAGGTCTATCGAAAGACACAAAGCAAGGCTCGTGGACAAAGGGTTCCACCAACGTCCTGGAATTGACTACACCAAAACATTTAGCCCGGTTATTAACCAGCCACCATCCGTCTTATCCTTTCCCTAGTCGTCACTCTTGGCTGGCCTATGTGCCAACTTGACGTCAATGATGCCTTTTTACAAGGCCGCCTATCGAATGATGTGTATATGGTGCAGCCTCCGGGCTTCATCGACCCTGAAAAGCCAGCACATGTATATCGTCTTCATAAAGCTATTTACGAGCTCAAGAAAGCCCCAAGGGACTGGTACAATGAATTCAAAATGCATCTCCACTAGTACAAAAAAAGGATTATAGCCCGGGCGTTTTTGACTTTATAGCCCGGATCTGACAGAATACCCATCCGGGCTTCAGGTAGGTTGGGGTAAAAAGAGGGGCCAGTTTTATACCCCGGACCTAAATTAAAAATATCCGGGCTATTTGCCTATTTTATTTTTTTTCCTAAATTTGATTTCTGGGAACGCCCAGGGTATATACCTACAAGGTCCGGGCTATATTCCAGCAAGGACCGTGCTATATTATTTTGACCTCTTCTTCTAATATCCGGGGTATAACCTTTAATATGTCCGGGCTATATAGTCACAATTCATAACTAAAAAAGGGGGACTTTATAGCCCATATATAAATATCCGGGCTATAAAGTCCCATTAAAATTAAAAAAAATATTGCTGCTAGAATTTGCTACATTGGCATAAATAATTTAACCACATCTATCAATCACCAACATTGTTGTTGCTTGCAGTGTTACATTACAAAACATCTAAACAATATATATGATCATACAACACATCTATCAACAACCAAAATGACAAAACCAAAGATACAAAGAACTTGGAATTCAATATAAAACTTGATTAAAAATGTTCAGATTGGGGATTCAAACAAAGCTGCTCCCAATGGATGTACAACACTTGCTCAGACAGAGAAGAGAACCTGTTAAATAGAAAACTATTTCAAGATTACATTTTTCAAAAATAACATGATATCATTAATATGAAAAATAATTCAAGGAAAACGCACCATTTAGGACTCTTTGATCCAACCAAGTTAAAGAATTTAAGTTTGTCCTACTACTGCACTCATCTAGTTTGATAGAACTGGGGAAAACAAAGAGTTTCCAACTTCTGAATAACCTTGCACATATTATCATAGACTATTGAAATAACGCTTGAAACATTGTCTTATTTTTCAAGAGTCCACTACTGCATTGATTTCCATGTTTATGCAATTTATTCAACAAGCAAAAAAATCATAGTAAGCAGTCACGAAATATAGACTTTTGGGGAGTTATGATTGATGAATTAAAGCAGTGACGAAAAGAAGTGTGTCAAAAGAATACAAGTGATGGAAATGCATTAGATCTCTCACTAATGAAAGCATTATGGACTTGTGATAGAAAAATGATTGATAAAAAGAAGGCAGAATATATATATACTATAGTTGGGCAACTGTTATGACTTGTGAGAAGTGAGAACTAATACCTTCACATTTGGATCAAACATCAGACAGGCCATCATCATTATATCTCATTTCCTGCATATGACCAAGCAATACATAACATATATATATCAATATAAACTGTAAGAAATGGGGAATATTAATCATCGGAGTGTAGATTTGTTAATGACTTAATGCATAACATTAAGCGACCAATCCTGAGTTAAAACAAGCTGCTGAAACTTACAAAAAAAAGTCAAAGCAAATATAAAGGCAAATTTGAACGTAAACAAGAACACGGACATTATGTGAAATCTCCATCTTCATTGAAAAACCTAGAAACCAAAGCAACCAATATGAATTTAAAGTTTAAACACATTAATCTCTAAATTCTTTTTTTTCCTAACTTCTAATAATTTATTCAAAGTGCTTTGAGAACTTTCTATAAGCGTTTTGCATCAACTTTGGATAAACATGGACATTTAAAAGATGTAAATTTATAAAGATACCTGTCCATTGTGCTAAAAATAAGTGTTAAAATAAAATGAAAGAGGTGAGGGTTATATCTAACCTTTCCATGTCCTATAAAGCAAGAAAAATAAAAAAAATTTGTCATATTATGAAGCTTTTCTACTTATCAATAGAAAATGATGGCAAATAAGCATGAAGAAATACCTAATATTTGGTGGGTATATATATAGGTTGTTAATTAACTAATTCAATATAAAATTTGAAATGGTCCTCTAAATGAATAAATTGAAATGAACAAGTTCATTAAACCATTTGTCCATTTGATTCCAAACAAGCTACTAATGGACTTGACCGATCAACATTCTCAAATCCATCGAATTTCATTTCATTAAATGGAGTTAGAATCCTCTCTTTGTCGAAGACGAATTGTATATTTACCAACTTACAATAAATGGAATGATTCTATCTAACAAAGAGGCTCTTCATCTACAGATATAAAGGAGTGCTTTTCATGTAGCAGAATGGATATCAGTGATCCCATAGCAAAGCATCATAATTATTTCCTCAACATACATGAAATTCAAAGTCTAAAACAAATGAACTTGGGGGAAAAGCCACTTACAATTGAAAGGTAGCAGCAGCCCAATCTCTTGTGAATATCCCATCAACAAGGAGACAATCACTTCCCCTCTTCAGACACCTTGAAGAATGTACACGACAAGATCAGGTTATTGATTTCATCCACTCGAAAGCAATTTGAGGTAGATTTATTCATGAAAAGAGGATAATCATTCATAGTTTGGTGTTCTTTGAAAGCAAACAAGTAGTTTGGAGCTCTTTTTTCCCCTTTTCCCCTGCATAAAGCACCAAACAACATCGACAAACAGAAATGGTGGATGGATGACAACAAGAGTAAAGTTAAGCAACATTAAACTCACAGCCACACAGGAACCTTGGAAATCTTTACAAACTCAAAACAGTAACAAATAGGCAAAAATTTCACAAGCCCCAAAAGATGAAAAATGAAATTTAAAGGAAATCCTTTACCTCCATAATTTTCATTTCTAACATCCAAATGATGACATTCAGATCTTCGATTAGGCATGCACTCCGATCCTCAATAGTGGTGTACTAGTGTCGCCCACAATGTAACAGCTTCATGTCGAGCGCGCGAGAGAGATCGACGGCAAAGAGATGTAAACGAGAGGTAGAAATCTAATCAGACTAAAGATCGAAGGAGATAGAGCAACGAAATTCCCAGATCCATAAATGGGGATGGCGAAGGAGATCGAAGGGGGAAATTCCAGATCTGGGATGAGGATGACGAGAGGGAATGTGATAGAGGAGGGCTCGAGTTTAGGGGGTCTTCAATGGCAGATGCGCGAGGTTGAGTACATGAACAAGAGGAAGAGATAGGTCGCGAGGAGGAGGGCGACGAGGCTTAAGATCTCAGATCTGTTAGGGAGAGGGAAAGGCGGCGGTTGGTCGGGTTCTTCTTCTCCGTTATCTAGGGCGAGATGCGGGAGGGAAACCTAGAGAGGGACGGCCAGGATCGTGAGAGAGATCTTCATGTGAGGAAGCTTGGGTGTGGAAATGGAGCTATGTCCTCCATGAAAGCGGCGCACAAGACTAAAGAAAGAAAAGTAGGCACAGGGTTTTCAATAAAATAATAAAATAATATATGCCCCGGATATTTGTGCTCCGGGCTATGTAGTTATGGTGTTTTGGGCAACTTATAAGTTTATACCCCGGATATTCACTTGTTAAAACGCCCGGGCTATGTAAATGCAGTGACCTATTATCGCGTTTAAATATAGCCCGAGGATTTTCATATTATCCGGGCTAAATAATTTTTTAATTACCTGAAAATAAAAAACAATGTTTTTTAAGCCTTTATACCCCGAGATTTTGTGATCCGGGCTAATAGCCTATGAGCTAAAATCCAATTTTTGTACTAGTGCTCTTTCGCGTTGGCTTCATCAACTTCACCTCCGATACATCCCTCTTCATCCTTAAAAGGCATAAAAGTATGGTTTATCTACTAATTTATGTTGATGACATTATAATTACATGCTCTAGTATGGTGGATGTTCAACATGTCATTCATAGCCTCACTGGCCTATTCAAGCTCAAAGACCTTGGAAACCTAAGCTATTTTCTAGGGGTCAAAGTCCAGCCATGTGTTCGTGGCATCTTCCTCAATCAACATCGGTTCATTTTTTAGCTTCTTGAGCGGTACTGGATCCACCATTGTTACTTGACTGTAGCACTCCGATACAAGATTCCTTGACCTATCGATAAGCTGTCGGTAGTCTCCAATATTTTTCCTTAACTCGGCCCGATCTGGCATTTGTAGTTAACAAATTGTCTCAATTCATGCACCACCCCATCGACATCCATTGGACTGCAGTCAAGCGCCTGCTTTGCTACTTGGTAGGCACATTATCTCATGGTTTACTTATCTCTCATGACTCTCCGTCTACCTTGCACGCCTTCTTCAACTCCGACTGGGCATGTGACAAGGAAGACTACCGCTCCACTTGTGCCTACATAGTATACATTGGTCGAACCCAATCTTCTAGAGCTCAAAAAAGAAACCAACAATAGCTCGATCCTCCACTAAAGCGGAGTACCAAACCGTGGCCAACACTTCCACTGAACTCCGCTGCCTTAGTTCTTTACTCTCAGAAATTGGAGTATGAACCCCTCAACCGCTTGTTGTGTATTGTGATAATGTTGGAGCAACTAAGCTATGTTCAAATCCAATATTTCACTCCCAAATGAAGCACATTTCACTTGATTACCACTTCATCCGAGAGAAAGTTCAGAATGGATTACTTCAAGTTGCTCACGTTCCCAATGACGATCAACTACCCGATGCACTAACCAAGCTATTACCTCGTCGTCGGCTGCATATGCTTCTTGAAAGATCGGCCTATCGTCTCCTCCGTCCGTTTTACGAGGGGATAATAAGGGAAAGTAATTCAAAATCATATTACTTTCCATGTCTTCAAATATTGTCAACACCGTTTATTTATTAGCTAGTTTATAGGCTAGATTGATTCACAATCCCTTGATTTGTGGGATATTGATAATGCCTATTTTATATAGGCATTATAGGTAGTTCTTATTGCATTTAGAAAGGAGTTTTGCATATGTTTTGGTGCATTTCTATATCTTTCTTGTGACATATTCGAGTTCGGAATCTACGCTTTTTTTAGTGTTTATTCTGCAGTTTTACATTCCGACCTTGGATGGGATCTTGGAGGAGCTTAAATGGATGATTTAGGAGCATAAGAAGGATAATGAAGAAGCAAGGAAGCAAAATGTCAAAGCTAAGAAGAATTATGGAGTCTGATGGAACGGTGCCCGCCGTTATTCACCTGCTGCCCGCCAGTGTTCCATGTTCAGCAATTGCCGATTTTAGCCGAAGATTCTATTTGATTATTATATTAATATCTTATCTTGTAGGGTTTTTCATGGTTTTATTTAGGTTATATTCATCATTATTCAGCCGTGTAGCAAAAAGGAGGTTGTTGGTTTTACCGTGAGACACATACAGAGAGGGAGAAGAGCGTTATTATGGCTATGAGTTGCTAAACTCATAGTTTCACATGTGATTCGAAGACATGGTTGAATGAATTGTGAGGATTTGATTTCAATTAGTTATTTATGAGTATATTTATCATCTTCTTCTTATTGATATGAATTTGTGTTTCTTTCTATGATTGATCACCATGTTAGGAATTGCATCTAGGCTATGAAGCCGTTGTTGGTTTCTCGATAGCAAACGAAGTAATTGATTTAGTGATATTTCTATGTCTTTGTAGTGGATGATATCGATTGATGTATGTCGAGTAGATGTTTATAAGGTCGAGAGGGTTGCTCCATTGTCTTCTATTTGCATTGAATCGATATGCTAATTGGTCTTAAGAACTTGAATTGTTAATGCTATTCTTTAGTGATATTGAATAAGAAGATTGTATCTTTGCGAATGAATCAACCTTAGTCAAGTCGACATATGCTCTATAAATACTATTTAATCAATCCTAGGACCTTGAACCTCTACCATTGTCGAGAATTATAGGTGAAATGCTTTTCTATCTTGTTATCAATACTTTGCAATCATTATCCTATTTACTTTATTTCGTCATTAAGTTACTATAAACTATTGCTATTGTCTTAAGAAATCATTGTTAGGAATATTATAGTTGCAACCATTTCACTATACTAATCTATTGGTTTATCGCTATACTAATCTATTGGTTTATCAATCTATCGGTTTACTAATCCATTGGTTTGACAATTGAGTTAGGATATTATTACTATTTGGGCGAAGCAAAAGCTAACAACGTTCGCCGAGCACCAAATTCTTGGCTCCATTATCGGGGATAAATAAAGTTTGCTTTAATTTTTCTATCATTGATTTCGTTTTATCTTTATTTTTATTTTAGCCTTTGGTTTTTCTTTAGGTTTGTGTTACTCTTGTATGGTTCAAACTCACTCTTCTAATTCATCACCTTTATCTTTTGATCATGAGATTGAAAGATCTCTTTCTAGGTTGAAAAGGAGGCTCGATTTTGATCAAAACAAGGAGATGGCAGACAACGAAAACAACAATAACGACATCATCAATCCGCCAAGAAGGACCCTGAGAAGCTTGAAAGAACCTAATTTGAATGCACAACTGCTTGCAATTAGACTTCTCGCTCTCCATGAGGGTTCAAGGTTCAAATACAAATTAAATTGGTCTACTATTTTACCTAATTTTCATGGATTGCCTGGGGAGGAACCAAACAAACACCTTGAAAACTTTGCTAGTGTATGCAATAGACTTAGTCCCCAAGGCCTAACCGATGAGCAATTAATGCTTAGAGTGTTCCCCTTTACCTTAAAAGATGCAGCCAATGATTGGTTATATTATCTTCCTGCCGAAAGCATTACTACTTGGGTTGAGTTAAAGAAAACTTTCCTTCAAAAGTATTTCCCTGCTACTCGCCTCAGCAAACTCAAAAAGGAATTGTCTAGTATTGAGCAATCACCTACGGAGAGTCTTTATGAGTATGTTGAGAGATCTAAGAGGCTTACGAGTAGTTGTCCAAAACATGGTATACCCGAGGATGATTTAGTGCTATATCTATATGAAGGCTTGCTTGATAGGGATAGGAGTGTTATCAATGCTACTAGTGTTGGAGATGTTTTGGATTTAATACCTCAGGAAGCAATTCAAATTTTCAAAGGTTTAGCTAATGCTCGCAACAATATGGGAAACACCAAGGAGTAAGAGGAGTACATAAGTTGGATAATTCTGGAGATAGTCGCAGAGATGATTTGGATAGGCTTACTGAGATCATCAATAAGATGGCTTTGTAATTGAATCAATCAAAACATGTAAAGACTCGAAATTTAAAAAATATTATTTTTCTAAATTAAGATTTAATCTTCGATTTAATATTGATTTAATCTTAACTTAATTCTCAAGGATTTGAAAAATTTTAAAAATTTCCTTCCTCAAGCAAGCAATTTTATTTTATTCATTCGAGAAAAATTCCGGCATGATCTTGTTATCCGATTTGGAAATGAATTTCTCCCGCTTTATTATTCCAAGGCTTGGAAATATTTTGTGGTTTCGTTATTTATTTCGGGTATGATTTTTTTATTTTAAATTTATTTTAATCACATCGGGTTGGGTTAAGGTTGGAAAGCGAGTTTCGGGGTTTATTTTCGGGTATTTATTTTAACCTAATACCCTCCCACACTCAACCTTACCCGGCCTCACCCCTACCCCCTATTTCCTCTGTAACCCATCCCTCTTCATTTTATATAGCCGTCACCACCATCCCTTTGTCACTCTTTCAATTCACCCCCATGACCACATCACTCTTCCTGCATCTCCCTTTGGTCCCTCAACAACCCCTTCCTCCAACTGCTTGCCGAGCCATCACCATCAATTTCAGCCACCTTCGCCAGGGACTTTCCCCCTTTTCCTCGACGAGGTAACCGATCACCTCGCCCCTCCTCTCTCTCTCATTTCCCGTTGAGCAACCAGAAACACTACTTCCTCATCCACCAACAGTAGCCCATCCTCCGTTCGAACCGCAGGAGCCCCTTCGAAGCTCCGACGCCAAGCCCAGGAGCCCTCGAAGCTGCTTGTGACCTTTGTTTCCTTCAAGAAATTTGGTCGAGCTCGCTTTGACCTAGTTCTGATGAAGCCGAAGAGCTCCGATTGAGCCACCGAAGATCGAGCCATCGAACCCGCACCCTCGGTGAGCACTATTCCTTCGATATCATTTATTCCCCGACCTTCAGAACTGGATTGGCACCCACATTCGTGACTTCTGATGAGGATGAGCGTGAGCGAGCGGCGGTGAGCGTGAGCGATCGGAGATGGATGAGAGCAAGCGAGAACGAGCGAGAGTGCGCGGGAGATGCGAGGGAGGGATGGCCGAAGTCGAGGTAAGGCTGAGAGCGAGGAGCGAGCTTCGAACCAGGAGAGGCGCGAGTCCGAGGTTGACGACGATGGGTAACGTTCAGGTGGCCTCGGTTTTGTTTTTATATTTTTTTTCTCTCCTATTTGTCCGGTTGGAGATTTGAATAAAAAAGGGTCTGGTTTAGGCGGGTTCGGTTTGGGTGTATTTAGTTTGGTCCGGTTGTGTTTTACTTAATTATTTACTTGTTTATTTATTCGTTTATTTGATTATTTATTTGGTTATTATTGTTATTTAATTGTTGATTTATTTAATTGACTAATTAGTGACTATTTAATTATTAATTATTTGATTAAGTATTAATGGTATTTAAGCGAGTATATTTAAAATATATTATTGTGGATTATTTACCAAGTGTCTTAAATTATTTGAAACAATAGAAAAAAGGTTTTGAAATATACTAACTTATGCCAGGATTGTTCAATAATATTATATTACGAGATTAGTTAAGGTTTTAGAATAAAACTAACTTGTGCCGGGTTCTTTTGACAAGATGACTTTGTAAAATTTGTTTAACAGATTAAATGGTGATGTTTATGTTATTTTTTTTACTATGTTAACTTAATTTATTTATTATTTAGCTAACGAATTATTTAATAATTGTTATTATTAGTTATTATTTCTAATTTATTTATTTATGATTTATTGGTTATTTATATTATTTAATGATTTGTTTTGGTCATATGTGGTATTTAAATGGTGGGAATTAAAATATATTATTTGAAATGATTTATTGCTAAGTATTTATTTAAAAGTTATATGTATACTTGGTGATTAAATGTTAGATATGTTATTCTAATGTTATTTGTATGATTATATGTATATGTGATATTTATGACAACTAAACTGTTAGAGTCTATAAAAAGTGTTGCTTGTGTTAATTGAATATGACATTTAAAAGAGCACATTCGGGAAAAGCTTTCGAAGGATGGAAGTTGATTTAACTATTTGAAAGAAGGTTTTAACTATGGCAGAATGCTTGATAAAATGATATCATAAGTTTAAAATAAAATAAAAGGGATATTCATGGGGAGAGAGAAAACTAGAGAGAGAAGCTCCGCTGGCCCAAAATTCCTTGGCTCTCGAGGGCTACGAGTACCAAATCCAAACCTAATCTATGTTGATCAACCGACCCTGGTCATCCAAATTTGTGGTGGATATGGGCGCTGCTCCCAATTCGGATCGGAATCTCAAAGGGGTTCCGGAGTGGATGACTGTGAAAACAAGTTTGTAATCAATGGTTTTTGGGGATTCTCAAGAGGTAGATCCCCCAACGGTGGCATGAGTGTTGGTAGGGTGGTTGAAGCAAATTGGGGGAAATCCATGAGAGGGATGAGAGTAATTAATTCGGGTCGCCCCCCTCCTTGGCCCGATCCATTCCTAGGTGACGAAATCATGGAGATCTTGTTGATGGGATGGATTGGGAAAAATCTATGCAAAATTGGAGAGGATTTGGTGAAGTTTTACAAAAATCGAGCTAAAGGAATGTACGGAGATATCTCAATGTCCAGATTTGCTCTCCCCCATTCTGGTATTTCCTTCTCTTTAAGAGGTCTGCAGACTCTGCTGAGTCTTCACCTTTCTCAATTCTCCTTCTTCATCTCTTTTCTTCAGTTCTACTATCAATTATATAACAATCTCTACTATCTACTGTCTGGAATGAAGACTGCTGGAGATACCAAAGGAAAACAACCCATGGGCTCGGTTTCGGCCGACCCATTGCCTACCCCCCGAAAGGGCCTCAAATCCGGCTTGGGAGGAGTGCACATCTCCGTCGGAATTAACATTCCTGAGGTCGATGCTGCTGTTCCTCCAAAGAGCTCGGCTGGAAAGAAAAAAAAGAAAAAGAAGCCTATCGACAGGGAGAAACTCAAAGCTCTGCAAGGTAAGGTGCAGGCTAATATCACTGCTCTTAGTATCACATCTCTATTTGCAATGATAATTGGTGATCCTATTGAGGCTAGGGAGATAAGGAAAAGAATTAAATTTGTGTGGAAGTTCTTGACTGGGGGATTTCAATTAATCCCGTATGCTAACAATTGGTTCGAGTTACGTTTCGATGTGGTTGAGGATCGTGAGCGTGTGTGGGAGGCAAGGCCTTTCCACATCTCTGGTTAACTCATGGTTCTCCGCCCATGGAGACTCGATTTCGACCCCTGGATTGAGTCAATAACCAAGATGGACCTGTGGGTCAGATTTCCCCGTTTACCAGTGAAGTACATCGACGACAAGTTGCTCAAAGACATTGTTGAGGATAATGAGCTTGGCGAGGTGCTTCGTGTGGCGGCCTTCAATGAGAAAGGTACGCGTTATCGCTACCCTGGAGTATGCATTTCTACTGATCTTACTCTTATCCCTGACTGGAGAATTGTGGTTGTCAATGAGCTAGGAGAAGAGGAGTCTTACCCTGTATGGTTTGAAGACTTTCCAGACGGTTGCGGGTGTTGTGGATCTCATGAACATGTCTTTGACAGTTGCCCCTTGAGGGTGCTTTGCAACCCATCTGTTGGGGGGTCGCTTGGAGATTTCTCAGTCCAAGCTGAATCTGATGCTTTTCCTGCAACCGAGGCTCCCCAGCAACAAGGGGAATGGGTTAATGTCACCCGTAAGAACATCCCTCCTCCACCACCACCCATGTTCGGACACAGCAAATCGGAGCTTCTTAAGCTCTTCGGTACCAATGTTGTCTACTCCTCTGACTCTTCTTCTTCGAAAACATCTTCTAAGTCAGGGGAGGTTTCTATGACTAACCCGGTGGTGATGCAGAATTTTGGAGATCAGGGATTTAAGCCTCAAATGGATCCTGATTTGGCTATACCATACATGTCTGATGGGGAACCAGTGGCGATGCAGAATTATGAAAATGATGGGATCGACCCTCTAATGGTTCCTGTTGCGGATATGTCAAACGTGTTTGAAGGCCTTCAAACAGATGCTGATGGCACCCTGGCGTACCCTGATCCTACTGCCTCCGAGCTGAATGCGTATGACAATGATGATATGCTGGATTATGGGGATGCGCTTGAGCCATTGGATGGCTTTGGGGAATTCTCTTATGAGGTTATGCAAGATGCCATGGAGGAGGCTTTCAGTGACGTTCCTCCTTCATCGGAATATCATATTGCTAACATAAGCAACCCCGCACCGGTCGTTCCGTCCACTCTCAGCCTCCTGGCGGCTCCTTCTGAGGCTACGCTTGTTGCTCGGGAATTTGAATCGCTTGGCGTTGAGACACCTAATAATTCTGAGTCTAGCAAACGCAAGGTCGCTACGGATGAGGATGACGCGGTCAGCTCCGGTCGAATGGGGGCTGCCGGCAAGAAGGGTAGACATGATATCTGACCGACATACGGGCCGTATTGATAGCCTTGGTGGTGGTTCTAAGGTTATCGCGGCCATGCTAATGCTGCAACCATCAGTACTGTCTAATTATATTTCTAGTGTGTTCTTTTGGCTTCTATGTTGCTCAGCCTGTTATCTGAGCAGTGGTGCAGCAATGATCCTTGGCCGAGTACATCCCTATCTCAGTAGGTCCTGGTGGTATGCTTATTGTATCCTGATCCATTTTGAACGAATGTTTGTATATAGGGCCTTGCTAGATCAGGCTTGTGTCGTCTTGGATGTAACTTGGGGCTATATTTGGATCACTGGCTATGTGAATGACAAGAATATGAAATCTGCTATGCCTTATATTTATATGGTGAACTTGATGCATTGTCTCTCTTCGTTCACTCCTCATTCGATTGCGTTTAACTGGGTTAGTGTGATAGCTAGAATGGGATGTATTGAGATGGTCTATTGGGTGCAATCATCTTTAGCTAGCGGTTGGGAGATATGGGATAGGCGGCTACGCGTTCTTGTGCGGGGGCATAAACATTATGCCGATCAATTCTTCGGTACTCATTATTATGATAGGCCGCACTACTTTGAGATTATATGGAGGATCCAGGTGTACATGTGTTTGGTCTTCTTTCACTATACGAGAGTGCCAATGTGGTTATTTCATATGAAGCTTCGGCAGCTTGGGCATACAAAGTCACTTGTGGACTTGGTAATTATGAGCTATATTAGGCAGGTAGTGGCCTTTGTATGGCTGTGGATGAGTTGTTTAGGTGAATTAAATCAGTTGCATTCAACTACTGTGTTATCTCCATGGATTAATATAAGGCTCATGGAAAAGATAAACCTTAGCATCACCTATATTAGGATGAAAAGGGATGGTTATCGTAATTGTACTCGTGGAAAAACTACTAATAGAGCCCAATTCCAGCAGCCACAGAAAGTATTACCGGTTATGAGCACTACTGTTGCAATCTATTGGGTTATTATTGTCAAGCGTAAATCACTTTTGATACATGGTCTTACCAACCCCCTTGACCATGTATCCGAAATCGTCGAATTATGAAGATTTCCTTCTGGAATTCTAGAGGCATCGGAAGCAAACTGTTTTGGACAGAAATTAAATCCATGCGAATAAATAATCATGTGCAAATCATGGCGATTGCAGAAACTAAGACTGATAAAATACCAGACGAGAATTGTTGGCGACATGTCGGATTCACAAATGCAGTTTGGTCCCCGGCTACTGGTCGTGCAGGTGGTTTAGGGGTTTTGTTGAACGAAAATAGCTTCACTAATGAATCCATTTCTGTTGAAATTCATCTTCCACGCATCATTGGATTAAAATACAGTGATCTTCTGAAGGGGTTTTCTTGTCTTATTCTGATAGTCTACGGTCCACCCCATACTAATGATAAAGCCATTTTCTGGGAAACTCTGCAAAATATTATTCTCAACAACACACTACCTTGTATGGTTATTGGAGACCTAAATAAGATTAGATCTAGTACTGAAAAATCGGGTGGGGCAGATAACTCCATCAGTAGATTTCTCAGACTGACGAAGTTTATGGATGTATGTTCCCTTATTGACCTACCCACTACCGGCAATTATTTCACCTGGCGAAAGAAAGTTGATGGGGAAGCCAATGTCTTGGAAAAATTAGACCGTGTACTTGTACAACAGCAGTTCTTACAAACTTATCAGGACTTGCAAACTATTAACGGTGCTTTCTCGATATCTGATCATTGTCCTATTTTCATTTCTCTCAATAATTCACATCCCTTCAAACTGCCACCGTTTAAATTTGAAAATATTTGGACCCAAAGGAAAGACTTCAGAAATATAGTAATACAATCGTGGCGAGCCTCTTGTGATGGATCGCTTATGTATAAGATTCTTTTCAAGACAAAAATACTCAAACAGAAAGCGAAGATATGGAATAAGCGTACTTTCGGAAATATTTTCAGGCAACTTGCGGATGTAGAGCAATCTCTCATCGACACTCAATCTATAGATCAACAGGTCCGCCCAAAAAATATTGTAGCAAGGGAAAGGCAACTCATATTTAAAAAAGAAAAACTGTTATTATATCATAAAAAATTCTAGAGCCAACGAGCCAAAGATAGGCATTTACAATTAGCTGACTCTAACACAACATATTTCCACCATATAGCAACTGGTAGGAGAAACCGCAAAGTCATCAAAAATATTATCACCAGTGAAGGCACGCTCATAACAGGAGAAAATAATATTCGCACCGAAATCAGGCGAGACTTCGAGCGTCGATTTACTGGAACCCCTACAAACATAGATAGTTCACCGGAATTTCTTGATCTAATCAATACTATGATTTCTCAAGACGAAAATGATCGATTAATTGCTATGCCATGTAATAAAGAGATCAAGGATGTGGTGTTTTCTCTTGGTTCTAACAAGTCCCCTAGACCAGATGGCATGACGGCAGAATTCTACAAAACGTATTGGGATATTGTAGGACCAGATATAACACGCGCTGTTAAAGCGTTCTTCCATACGGGTAAAATTCTACGACAAATAAATCATACGTTCATTACTCTCCTACCCAAATGTGATAATCCCAACAAAACTACGGACTACAGGCCTATTAGCTTATGCTCGACAATTTACAAAATCATATCAAAAATTCTAACAAATAGGCTAAAGACAGTTATGCACAAACTCATACACCCCCTACAAGGAGCTTTTGTGTCTGACAGAGCTATCCAGGATAACGTGCTTATTGCACACGAGATATTCCACTCTTTCAAAAGTCGTAAAGGAGTGGACGGCTGGTTAGCAATAAAACTAGATATGGAGAAGGCATATGATTGTGTTGATTGGAAATTCACACAGGCTGTCTTACAGAAATACGGATTCCATCGCAAATTTATAGCCCTCATTATGGAATGTGTAACTACAGTTTCGTTCTCAGTCTTGGTAAACAATGGTCCTACTGAGGTGTTTAAACCCTCCAGGGGGCTTAGACAGGGTGATCCCCTATCCCCATTTCTATTCATCCTTGGTGCGGAAGTTTTAGCCAGGAAACTAGCACAAGAAGCCTATGTTGGAGATAAGCTAATTGGGTTCCCGTTCGGCAGGGGTGGCCCCTGTATCCCGTTTCTAGCCTTTGCTGACGATATCATCATCTTCAGCAAAGGAAACTTGGATGCATGTCACAAGACAAAATCCATTATTGATAAGTTTTGTAGTATTTCTGGTCAGAAAGTTAATTGGCCTCTTTGCATAAGTAGACCAAAAAAAGGGCCCATTTGCATAAGTAGACATGTACCCTTTTTTTTGCTAGGGGTAGAAAGTGGTATATTTTTGCAAATGCAAAAATACCACCGAGAGAGGAAGTAGCAGGTGAATGGGAGGCCAGCACTGTAGCTGCATCAGTTGGCCGAGAGAAATCAGGAGGGGGAGGTACTGCACATGTCAGAGGAATTTGGGTGTGGCTCAAATAAAGTAGGGAAATAAGGGGGGAGCATTTATGAGGGGAAATTTAAATAATTGGAATTAAAGGTGCCAATCAACCCTTATAAAATCTTGATTGATGGGTGTCATTCCTTATTAAATGCTCTGCAAAAAAGAGAGCCAACATTGGAGACGAGTGGAAAGGTGAGGGCAAAGCATCACCTTCAATTCTGGGAACTAGACACGTTTGGATTACCAATAGAAGACATTCGTCTTACCAATAGGCCAAAACTGTCCTACCATACATGGAAATTTTGGAGATAATATGGAGGGGATTGTCCGTAGCGGTTTTGGCGGGATGTCCGTGTAATTTTGGCGCCAAAACAGGATTCTTCATTGGGGGAAGAGGAAGAGCATCTGTCTGACCAATATGGTAAATTTATCTTACCAATAGCATAGAGTTATCATACCAATAGGCTTAAGACGTCCTACCATAGCTGAAAATGTTGGAGACATTTGGAGTGGATTGACCGTAGCTGTTTTGGCGGGTTGTCAGTGTAATTTTGGCGCCAAAACGGGGTTCTTCATTGGGGGGAAGGGGGGAGCATTTATGAGGGGAAAATGCAATCATTGCATTGATGGGTGTTCCCCAAGCACATATATAAGGTTGAGAGGAGGATCTCAAACACCCCAACATGCCCTGCAAAAAGTGAGGCAGAGCAGGAGAGAGGCGGAAAGGACGGGGGAAAAGGCACACGTGCATCCGAGGAAACGATACAGTTGTCATCCTACCAATAGTACAGTTCTGGCCTGCCAATAGTGTTCAACTGTCTTTCCATTTCAGGAAAAGTGCAACAAGCTTGTTGGTGGCAGTGGTAGCGATGGGTAAGTCATCTTGTACCTTTCCTTTGTAGTTGTTCCTCTTTCCTATATCAGAACTACCCCCCAGGCTGATCCTCTATTCCCGTGGCGTACCCCAGGTGATAGGGTATGTATAAATGTCATGTGTGGCGGTTGGTGGGCTCCCGGGAGTGGGAGCTTGGTGTTCAAGGGAGAGGCACGTACGACAGCTATGGTGGTGGCACAGAATATTGCCATTGTCGACGGGGAGAATGACGCATCCTGGGGTTTTTTTTTCGTCAAATGACACATCCTGGGGTTCAATGGGCACTTCGAAACTCATCAAATACTTGGTCTTTACTATTATGATGATAAATAGCCTATTAGCTCAATTGGTAGAGCATTGTGTTTGCACACAGAGATGTGAGTTCGACTCTCACATAGGCTAATACGGAGTGTGTGTTCATAAGTCTCTGATATATTGTGTTGTGGTAAAGTCAATTATGCATTTACATATTTCCAATAGTATAAATATATCGTACCATCAGTGTGCATCTATCCTACCATTAGTGTCAAGTTATACAGGAATTACTGGGTTTCAATTATGATCCTACCAATATTGTTGTTTTCTCCTACCATTAGTTTCCATCAATCCTACCATTATGATCCTACCGATATCGTTGTTTTCTCCACATTTTTCAGAAAAACAACCAAGGGTAGAGTCCTCTATGTCGCGACGCCGCTTGTTGAGGCACTTAGCGTGGCCTAGAATCCGGAACCCCTCCGCACCCTCCCCATCTTCATCATCGGCGTCGTCTTTCTCCTCGGGATCCCTGTTGAGCTCGATGAGAGGGCCTCTCTCATCGAAGCCGTTCTCAACCCTGGAATTTTGCGTGGACTGCTGTAGAGGGATCGACGAATTCTTGCGCAATCGGGAGTCGATCTGGAACGAGATCGATTCGTCGTTCATCCGCGGGGCCCTAATCGTGTTCTCCAATGGTGCTCACCCAGGATTTGGCTCGGAGGAGGCAGCGACGGATCTGAGTTCTAGCCTCTCTCATCTTTTCTCTTCCCATGTCACCTCCTACAATGGGTAATGAACAGTGCCAAAAAACCTGTTGTTATATTTGCTTGGGGGTAGAGAGGTTATTTTGGGCCAATTTTTGGGCTTGTGGTCTAGTTGTGCAAATAGGCCCATTTTTTGGTCTAGTTGCTACCCTTTCCTCAAGTTAATTACCATAAGTCAGCTTTTCATGTATCACCAGGAATCCCAAGATCTAGAATTCCCCAAATTGAAAGTGTCCTAAATATCTCAAAGGAAATTAACTTAGATAAATATTTGGGTTGTCTCGTAATCAAAGGCAGGGTCAACAAATCCACTTTTGAAGATATAATCATCAAATCCGCCAACCAACTCAAGAAATGGAGAGCGAGCACCCTCTCTCAACAAGGACGAGCTACCCTCATAGCAGCGAACTTATCATCAAAACCACTATATTCAATGCAAAATTTTATGCTACCAACTCATGTGCACAATAGGCTGGACCAAATTAATAGATCATTTTTCTTGAATAAGGACCTAACATATAAACCACTTATTAGCTGGGATAGAATTTGCAAACACAAGGACTACGGAGGCCTGGGTCTTCGAAAATCTAAACATATGAATGATGCTCTTCAATTAAAACTTCTGTGGAAAATCTTGGCGGAACCATACAACGCATGGGTGCAGATCATCAAGCATAAATATTTGAAAGCAACTAACATTCTTGATCATGAGTTTAAAAGAGGTAATGTTTCATGGCAATGGTCAAAATTGAGAAATCTTATTCCACTATTTAAGGATGGCCTCACCTGGGTAGTGGGCAATGGTGAAACAATAAACTTTTGGAAAGACAATTGGATAAAACAGGGTGGCCTGTTATAGGAATGCATTTGCCCAGATAATATCAACGACAGAGAAAAGGTCAGTAACTATATACAGAATAATAGTTGGTATATTGGGAAACTAAAGTCAGTCCTCCCACATAATATTGCAGACCAAATCTCAGATATTGCTCTTCCTATCAATCCCAGTGAAGACCGCCTATATTGGTGGCCAGACAAAAAGGGTTGGTTCACTACATCTAGTGCCTATAAACTAACAACTAGTTCATCAGGACAGACCGTCGACGATAATGCCTGGATATGGAAGGTTAATGTGCCTCCGAAGGTTAAAAACTTCTTGTGGAAAATAAGCCAGAATGGTTTACCTACTACAGCAAGGCTTTCCAGAAGAGGTATCGCTGTCACTCCTTATTGCGCAATATGTAACTACCATGAGGAAGATAATGCCCACCTCTTATTTGAATGTAAATTCAGTACATTCTTCCACAATATGAATGCCCAACAGAAAACCCATATCACACAATGTATATTACTAAATCGTAACTGCAGCCAAGCTATGGCCTATCTAGGAAGTATTTTATCCAATAAGGACAAAACTGAACTGGCATTCAGATGGTGGACCGCATGGAACATTAGAAATAACTTTATCTTTAACAACGAGAAGCTGCCTACTATTGAAGGCTTCAATCGAGCTGTAAGTATGCATAAGGCTAATTGGTTTAGGGCTACTACGCCCGCAAGTAAAAAGGAGTTGTCTATATTCGGATCCGATTCAAGTAGGGGAAACAAAACGGATAATCAGTGTCGACAAGTATCTAAGTGGAAATCACCCCCATCTAGGAGATATAAACTAAACTTTGATGGGTCTTCACTGACAACCGGTGATAGCTCGGTTGGTTTTATCATTCGAGACTGGAAGGGTAATCCTATTCATATTGGAGGGCGGAAAGTAGGGAAGCAAAATCCAATTCAAGCTGAAGCTCTAGCCCTTAGAGATGGAATTTCGGAAGCAATCTAGGAATTCAAAACATCACTATTGAAGGTGATTCGTTGATTATTATAAATCATTTCAAACACAGCTCTAAATGTCCGTGGGAGGTGGAGCTGCTGTTATCAGATATTAAAACGCTTCTTTTAAAGATTAATGTGGTAGCATTCTCACATGTTCTAAGAAGCGGGAACTGCGTGGCTGACAAGGTTGCACACCTCAGCCGTCAATTTACTGATCGTACCTTGATTTCTGACACAGGTCTTATTGACCTCATCCGAAAGGATGCACTCGGTTAGCGACTCGTACGAGTCGCAACCGAAATCTTACCTAATAAAAAAAACAAAAAAAAATGATATCATAAGTTTGTTTTGAAGGGTTTCATATTTTACCAATTGATTTGGCTAAGTATGATTTTGAAAGAACTGTTTGATTATTGAGTTGATTATGAGCATGATTATAAATAAAGCATGATATGTTGAGATGATGAGTTGATGATAACGAGAATGGGATGATATATAATGATATGAGACGTTGAGTTATGTAAGATGAACGATGATGATGATGGTGTGAATAAGATGTGATGATGAGAATATGCCCAAGTTGTGGAAACGAGATTAGGAATTGAATTGAGATGTTAATGTTGATGATGATGGGATGGTTAACTTATATATGTTTTATGTGAATCTTATGTATGTTATTTGATATGCTTTTTGTCAGTTAGACTTAGACTTATTATGTTACTTATCTTCTAGGTGATCTCTAATCTGTCTGGATTTGCTTGCTTGTTGTATTGCTTGGATTCTGCGCTTCTCGAGGTAAGTTCTTTGAACTTACTCATGATGGGCGCTTTATGCATTGAGTGTTATATAGTAGGCTAGTGTTCATGCACCACACGACTTAGAATCAAGCTTAGG
The DNA here is from genome assembly GCA_963922045.1 of Persicaria maculosa. Classification (NCBI taxonomy): domain Eukaryota; kingdom Viridiplantae; phylum Streptophyta; class Magnoliopsida; order Caryophyllales; family Polygonaceae; genus Persicaria; species Persicaria maculosa. The sequence continues at coordinate 24,285,725 of OY998266.1, forward strand.
ATCTAAAATGAAAATCATATGACTTGTTATATGTCTTTGCTAGAAAACGACCGTTATAGGTGTTACTATTCGTAGGGGAGGGGTATCGCTTAAATAAAATATTCAAATCAAACTAAGCTAACTCCCTTATTCAAGCAAATAAAATAAAAGAATCCCTCCCGATGTAGTGGTAGGGTAATTCAAGATCGAATCCACGAGGAGGTATGTCAGTGCTTCCTAAGATGCAATCACGATCAAGTTTCGACTCCAGAAGACCACTCGATATCGAGGTGTCTGGTCGATATCGACCTCAGTTCTGGTCGATTTCCAGCTAAGTACCTGCAGAAGACAGAAGCAACAAGTCGACGTCGAGTTGGGTACTCGATATCGATGTCAGCACTCGATATCGACCTCAGCAGTCGAAATCGAGTCTTCAAACAGTAACTGTAAACGAACCTATTTGTGTCGGAAAAGAAGTCTGAAGAATGTAGAATGGTGATGGAAGGTTGGACAGAAATAAAAACACAAACTTTTTATGAACTTCAACAAACTAAAAGCTTCCAAGGTCGGGGATTAATGCCACAACGATAATCACGCAAGTTTTATGCCAAATTTATGAAAGATGATGCATTTCTGTCAAATAACTTTCGTTACCAACACTTAAGTGATTAGAGGCTCTCGCATAAAAACTAAGAGTTACTATCCAATTTCATGGGAAATCCAAATTCACAATATGATTGGCTTTCGCTTCAATAATGCAAATAATGAATCTCCTCAACTCTCGCAAAGGATCATGCATAAGATAGAAAACGGAATCGAATAAAAATCATACCTTTGATGTACAAATTTACATTGCTATCATCGGGCTCACCCCGACCCCAGAAGTGGGTGATCATCATCATCATGTAAACGAAACTACTTTGTTTAAAATTGCAAAGAAAGATTACACCGAACAAAGCCAACTCTCCGCTCTCGCTTCCACTCAACCTCACTAGGCTCTCTCTCTCTCTCTAACTCGCTGCTACTGTAAAAACTGAAATTCTTGCTGTCTGTGGATGGTTGAACTCAACCCTAATGGCCTCTAATTATAGATCTTTCACCTCGCTATCCAAGGATTCAAAAACCTATCTTTATTCCTAAGATAAAACTTTAATAAAGTAAATAACTAAAACTCCTTGGTGAATAACATAAAAGATGAAGTGTCTGGTGGTATTTGATAGAAGATCTCGATTTTAGGATAAAATTGAACGCTTCGGATAGAATTCTATCAAAAACAGCGTCGGATCTGTTCTGCAACAGTCGATGTCGACCTCAGACCTCGATATCGACCTCTTCTTTTCTCTATCTCGACCTCGGATTGGCACTCGACTTCTATCAATTTGCTCGATCTCGACCACTCGATATCGACCTTGCAACATCGATATCGACCTTGTTGTGTCGACATGCTCTGTTCTTCCTCTGCTCAATTTCTGGTGCTTTGTTTTTCGACTCCTCAGTAGACTTCGAGTTCTTTTTCCGCTCTTCTTCTATTGTCCAAATTCGTCCATTTTCATCTCGATTTCTATGAAAAAACATAAAAACTCGTGTAGACCTTTATATTTGACAAAAAAAAAACATAAACTACACTAATCTTATGTTTTCCCAGCCAATATGCATACAAATATCAACAAAATGGACATAAATGTGCCTAGAAAATATGGCAATTTGCGCGCACATCAGACATCCCATACTTAAGCTTGCTTGTCCCCAAGCAATACTTTTAATGGTCATTCAGGGGAAGAAAGTAAACCCTCAACATCATAGATTCATTCTTATATGTCCCTACAATCAATTCCCATCCTCGAAAAGGTACTAATGTCAACCAAATCCATGCCTCTTAATAAAAGCAACATTTTACTCACAAAAGGAGATTTATATGCATAAAACAATATCACGCAACATAACATTAATAATCAAGAGGACTTTTGCAAGCTTATGAGAAGTAGATTGGTAAAAGGCTAAAGGTGGGCTAATTTTTGCCCATGTGGTGTTAAATCCGGGGAAATTAAATTTCTTTCCAACTCATTCCACATTCCTTCTTCATAATATTTCTCATCTTTCACTCATGGCTCAATGCTTTTTTCACTATAATGATTTTACCTCTCTAACCTTAGCATTGCCTTCTCGCAAGTCGCAAACATGGGTGTCATGAATGGCCCCGGATAGTTAGCACTTCGGACTCCTCACCTTGTGTCCTATCTCGCTGAACTAACATCTCAACGAGCAGGGTTGACCTACCTTTATCTCCTGAGGTGATCGGATTTTTTTCTCACTCATTAAATTTTCCATAATTCAAAATTTCTTTCATTCTTGCCAACAACTTTATAATAATGCACAAACTCCATATAACAACTCCATATAACAACTCCAAACATGACTTCCATTCTCAAACTTGTTCCCGGATAGGGTATAAGGTATAAAAAATGGGTAGTATGTAATGTATATGGAGCAATTATAATAATGTAAGGCTCATATATGGCTTGTGTATTTTGCAATATGCATAGGTAAGGCTAGGATATGAACTTTAGCACATATATGGAAATTATAAAGTCCTCCATCATCTTATCATGCATATGTCAAAAGCAACTTCAAATTTTACCTCTCTTTTATGGTTTTCTCTAAAAACATCGCACTTCATTGTGACTTCCCTTAACTAGGCAATTTCATGTTATATCTCTAATGAATCTACTTTTGCATCGTCGAGTTCCTTAAAAGCTTCCATGACTCTTTTCTTTATTTTCAAAATTTTTGATGGGGGTCATTTTTTTTTCGAAAATATAAACATACTTAAAGATAAATATGATGCACTAAATATAAAAGTAACTAAATTAACTATGTATGAAAAATATGCATAAACATGTAAAAACTATGCAAAAACTTATGAAAAATTTTTAAAAAATGCTAAAAATATGCAAGTAAGCCTTTCCCCCACCCCATACTTAAAGATTATATTGTCCTCACTGTATAAGAACTAGGGTTAAGAAAGAAACTTACTAAAACTTTGCGAAAATCAGGAGTCAAAGGCGTCTGCAGTAGAGGTCAATTTCGGGCATACGAGTTGATGTCAACTAGTTACCTCGATTTCTGGTTAGTTATGAGCTTCAGGGTGATCCGGCCTCGACCACAAGCTATCTGAATTGACCTTTTTGGTCGATATCGAGCATACTACTCGATTTCGATGTCTCTTATGCGTTCCTTCTCTTTCCTGAAACTCGTTAGAAATAAAAACAAAACCAAACACAAATAAAAATGAATCATTTATAATGTCTCAAAACAAAGTAAAAATGTCCAAAACCAAAACTAGTTGTCTTTTACAAGCTCTAGACTTTATAGTCGCTAGGCCGACTTCTTCTTTTAACGCTCTCAAGGCGGCGTCTGCAGAGCCCATGTGTCTTGGGCCTCAAATAGAACTCCTTTCTTATCTCTCAGCTGCATTCCGCCTGGATGGATTTGATTCACAATGAATGGTCCCATCCTCTTCGTTTTGAATCTACTCGGGAACCAATGGTCTTTTGATTTAGAGACATACACCGTATCTCCTACTTCATAGCTCCTTGGATCATTATTGGATACCCTGCACAAGCGCACATACCAAGGCAAACCTCTTCCAAAAAGTGATAAATCCTTAATTGAAATGGAAAAAGAGGAATATGTACCTTGGTTTACCTTTTCTTCTGTCAGTGGGTTAGGTCGATATCGATTAGTGGTACTCGATATCGAGCTCTGTTCAGCTCTTGGAGGTCCTATCGATTTGGAGGGTTTCTGCTCGATATGCTATGGTCGATTTCGACCTGTCATACTCGATATCGAGGTTCCTCCTCCTTCTTTCTCAACTTTTGGGACAATCGATTTTGGCATAGGTTTCTAGTCGATTTTGACCCATGTGCTCGATTTCGATATTTCTTCTCCTACGTCGACCTCATACTTATAACTTGGCACAGAATCTTGAACTTTTTTAATCGATATCGACTTACCTGGGTCGATTTCGAGTGGCTTTTTGGCTCCTTCGTTCAAGATTGCCACGACTTCCTCCACTTTGGCTTCTATGGCCCTCTTTTCAAGCTCCTCAGGTGTCATATTCCTTACCTTTGCTTCCCCACATGTGATGTAGACACCTTTAATTGACTTTACCTCCATTAGCCCTTTATGATTCCTCACCATCTTGTTGAAGGCATACTCTATCACTTCGTCACTGATGGTGAATGAGAGCAATCCTTTCTTCACGCTTATGTTGGAATCGACGGTTGTTAAGAATGGCCTACCTAAAATAATGGGACAAGCAGGGTCCTCTGCTATATCAACAACTAGAAAATCAGCAGGGACAAAGAACTTACCTACTTGTACTGGCACATCATCTACCATCCCTGTTGGAATTACACCCGTAGCCATGTAAAGCTTAGCATCCACAGGCTCTAGGGGACCTATCTTTATCTTGTTCCATATGGTGAGTGACATCATGCTAACACTAGCACCTAAATCAACTAAAGTATTAAAGCGATATTGACCTAAGCCTATAGCGATAGAAAACTTACCTGGGTCCGCCCGCTTCTCTGGTAGATCCAATCTGTTGCACTCCTCTGCGATCTCAACAATTGATCGCTTCTTACCTAGTATATCCTTAAGGAACCTCACATATGATGGCATCTCATGAAGTGCTTTAGTAAAGGGAATAGAAACATTGAGCCCTTGAAGCATCTTCACAAATCACTAGAACTTCTTTTCCGCTGGGTCCTTAACAATTTTCTTAGGGAATGGCAACACCTTCTTTTTCCATGCGGCTGGAGTTGAGTCAACATCGAGTGGTTGGTGGTCGATATCGACTGGAGGAGTCGATTTCTGGTGATCTTCAGCAACTGTGTAGACATCGAGTACAGTGGGCTCGACATCGATATCACTCTGGTCGATATCGACTGGGGTGTCGATATCGATGTTCCTTCTGGTGCCTTCTCATCCGCTTTTTTGCTCGGGCGTTTGCAATTGACGCCCACTCCTTAGATTCATGGTTGCTATGTGTCTAGTAGTTTTGCCCTTTTGATTGGGCACAATTGATCCAGGCAGCGATCCTGACGGTTTGGGTATTTATTCAGCCAATTGACCCATTTGGGTCTCCATGTTCCGCTTCTAAACATCTATCTCCCCGAGCCTAGAGTTGATGCCTTGTAGCTGAGTATGCACGAAGTTATTTTCTTGTGTGAACTCAGCGTTGTTCCTTCACATCTCATCAAGAATGATCTACAAGTCATCCTTCTTGGTGCTCTATAAGGTGGGGGATCCCTTTGTTGATGTTGATGTTGATAGAACCGTTGATCTCCCCAATACTGCTGATTGCCCCCTCCATAGGGGCCTCTCGTCCACTTAGCTTCCCCATGTTGCTCCACCATAGATACTTGCTCAAGATGTGGGTAGGCACTAGTGTTATGCCTTGTTGAGCCACATTCCTGACAAGGTTGATTGTTGCTGAGGAATCTAACTTGCTTTTGAAGGCGACGTGTTTGATCGTTATGAAATTATTGCCGCACATCAGGATCAATCTCCTTTGGAGGCTCATAAAGTGGCATAGATGGGGCAGGCCTTGAGTCATAGGTCGTAGAAGTCCTATAAGTGTTATCAAAGTTAACCAGCCTCTCAATTGTCTCCCAGGCCTCCGTTGGTGTGAGCTCAATGTACTGATAGGAGGTGTAAGAATTGATTCTCTCCTTATTCGGCCCATCAAGGGAGTTGTAGAAGATCTCCTGGATGACATATGGTAATTGCCCATGCGTCGGGCATGATCTCAACAAGTCCATAAAACGCTCCCACGCTTGTGCCAACGTCTCACCGGGCTTTTGTTTGAAAGTCGTGATCCTTTACCGCAGCATCGCCATTTTAGATGGAGGAAAAAACTTGTTTAGGAATGCATCCTTCACCTCTGCCCATGTCCTCGGCGAGCGTGGAGCCAAACTCTCTAGCCATTGTAATGCCTTCCCTGCCAAAGACCATCGAAAGTACTTTAGTCTAACATATTCTAAATCACACCATCACCAATAGTTTCACATAAATCCATGAAAGTATAGATATATTGCAAGGGGCATTCATTAGGTCTTCCTTCAAAAGTGTTTCTTTTAATCTCAGATAGGAAGTTTATCTTTATTTCATAGTTTGATGAAGGAATTAAAATAGCAGATTCAAGCACATGTAGCGGTGGATGCATGTATTGCATCGCCGTTTGTGGATACTGATTGAGCCTCTCATGGGCTTGTTTGCGCGCATCCTCCTCTCTATGAGCACGGGCTCGCTCTGCAGCAGCGGCGGCCCTTTCAGCATCGATTGTAGCGTTATGATCCTCTATCTCTTTCCTTAACCACTCAATGGTCTGAGCCTGTGTCTCGTTATCCGCCATGATTCTGATAGCTTTGTTGCAAAGATGGAAGAAATGTTCAAACTCGTCAATACTCTCCAAGATAGGTTCGCGATCAGAGCGTTGCATAAACCTGCAAAATAAGCACTAAAAGAAGATCGTGAGAAAAGCTTAGGGCGCGATTGATTGCCTCCCTGGAAACGGCGCCAATTTGTTCGTAAAGGAGGGGTATCGCTTAAATAAAATATTCAAATCAAACTAAGCTAACTCCCTTATCCAAGCAAATAAAATACAAGAATCCCTCCCGATGTAGTGGTAGGGTAATTCAGGATCGAATCCACGAGGAGGTATGTCAGCGCTTCCTAAGATGCAATCATGATCAAGTTTCGACTCCAGAAGAACACTCGATATCGAGGTGTCTGGTCGTTATCGACCTCAGTTCTGGTCGATTTCCAGCTAAGTACCTGCAGAAGACAGAAGCAACAAGTCGACGTTGAGTTGGGTACTCTCGCAAAGAATCATGCATAGGATAGAAGACGGAATCACATAAATATCATACCTTTGATGCACAAACTTACATTGCTATTGTCGGGCTCACCGTGACCCTAGAAGTGGGTGAACTACTCGCGCTTCATCATTGAACTCATCATCATCATGTAAAAGAAACTACTTTGATTAAAATTGCAAAGAAAGATTACACCGAACAAAGCCAACTCTCCGCTCTCACTTCCACTCAACCTCACTCGGCTCTCTCTCTAACTCGCTACTATTGTAAAAACTAAAATTCTTGCTGTCTGTGGATGATTGAACTCATCCCTAATGGCCTCTAATTATAGATCTCTCACCTCGTTATCCAAGGATTCGAAAACCTATCTTTATTCCTAAGATAAAACTTTAATAAAGTAAATAACTAAAACTCCTTGGTAAATAATATAAAGGATGAAGTGTCAGATTGTATTTGATAGAAGATCTTGACTTTAGAATAAACTTGAACGCTTTGGATAGAATTCTCAAAATCAGTGTCGGATCTGTTCTACAGCAGCAGTCGATATCGACCTCAGACCTCGATATCGACCTCTTCTTTTCTCTATCTCGAGCAGTCCTACTCGACCTTAGACTGGCACTCGACTTCTATCAATTTGCTCGATCTCAGCCACTCGATATCGACCCTGCAACATCGATATCAACCTTGTTATGTCGACATGCTCTGTTCTTCCTCTGCTCGATTTCTGGTGCTCCGTTTCACTCAATGTCGAGTCTTTAGGTCGATTTCGACTCCTCAATAGACTTCGATTTCTTTTTCCGCTCTTCTTCTCTTGTCCAAATTCGTCCATTTTCGTCTCGATTTCTGCAAAATAACATAAAAACTCTTGTAGACCTCTATATTTCACAAAGAAGCATAAACTACGCTAATCTTATGTTTTTCCAACCAATATGCATGCAAATATCGACAAAATGGACATAAATGTGCATAGAAAATATGGCAATTTACGCGCACATCAGTTACTAGATAGGACCTTTTTCTTCATTCTTGTCATCTTTGTTGGTGCTTATTATAGAAAGTTACTTGCACTCGATGATGCGGTAGGCTTTTGGTATAGAAATTTTCTTGCAATCGATGATGTCGTCGGCTTTTTGGTAATAAGTTGCCATAGGACTCTTAGAGCCTTAGGCCTTATACAAGTGTTGTTGCTTGCCTTCCTTTCATAGTTAGTAGGCTTATTACGTGGGGTCGGCCTGCACGATAAGGTGAGGTTGCTCCTTTGATGGTGAGTTGCTATAGGTTTTCTTAGGAGCTTAGAGGGACATGCCATTTGCCATTTCTTGAAGCCCATTTTCCCTTACCGCGCTTCTTTATTTATTTCTGCACTTATGTATCGACATGATTGTTTGTTTCATTTCCGCATCGCATTACAAATTTCATCTTAGGAATAGAATGCTTATTATATGCTTCTCAGAGTGTGTTTACACACGCGTAAGAGTGGCCTGATGACAGATCCCCCTCTTTTTTTTAGATTCAGGTAACCGTTAGCCACTATCTTTGCTTATATGGATGCTTGTCGGGTTCATACTTTTGGCATTAGATCGAGAACTTGAGAGACCACTAAATTCCCTCTCTTTTAAACTCTTTTATGTCGTTTTGACCCGGCTCTGCCGTGGCACCACTTTGGATTGTATTTCGATTAATACTTTACTTTCGTTTCCGCTCGATTTCACGATTAGACTAAGGCAGGTACTTGGTCCCCAATGGACCTGTGATCTTTAAGGTTTCGAAATCCCTATTTCAAAACCTTGCTTCTTTTTATTATGAAAACTTGTGACTCGTACTCGGGTTGTAAGATCTAGTAGGAAGGTAACCTTGCCTTCTTAAACGTAACTCGGATAATTAGGTTTTCTTTCCTAGGCCCAAGGGAGGGGAAATTAGGGGAAAGAAGATCCTTACTTTCCAGGTCGTTACACAACAGCCTAGCCCCTACAGTGTCTGCGGAGATCCAAACCATCCTAATGATAAGTGCCTATTGATCCAATAGGACGTTGCTGATCTCAATGTTATGGATTATGGACCTCTCCGCAACTTTGGTAACAAATTCTACAGTCAGAACTACAATTAAAATTATTAAAGTTGATCCTGAATTGGTTACTATGAGAGCTTGGAGATACACTTACTGTTTGACCCCTAATGCATTGCAAATTCCTGACTGGGTTCAGTTATTTCTGGGAAGTTGTACTGAGATGATTAGGGCTACACATGTGAGATCTAATCATACTATTGCTTTTGGAGGTTTGGTGTCGCTGATTGCTCGACACTTGGGAGTTCGTCTTGATGATTTGCGCCCTCTTGATGGTGACTCGATCTACAATATTGCTGCTCTAACCTGATGTGGCATTATTGTAGCAACTCGACGTCCCAGTGGAGCGGAGTGTATCAGATGGATAACAAGAGATCATAGAGAGCATCATCTATACCTTCCTGTAGAGCTACCTTATTGTTGCAGATTAGCTGATTTCACCGTAAGCCATAATAGTTTCCCTTACCACTAGAGCCACTTGAGAATAATTCTAAGGGACATGGTCCTGAGGAAACTGATTTGGCAGTAGGGGAGGAGCAGAATGAGAATGAAGAAGAAGAGGATGTCATTGATGTACACATTTGCACCTTCTTTTATTGCATCTTTTGAATTTGTATTTCATTCGATCTCCAAAGAAAAGGTTCAAAAGAATATAAACTTGTGTAAGAATGGGCTAAAATACAAGAAATAGAGTCTGCACAAGTTTTAAGCTAACCATGCAGGAATTCGAGCGAAATCGGAGTCAAAACGGAGAAACCAAGTGAAGCTGAGGAGAGGTAGATATCGACCCTAGACCCAGATATCGACCTCTGGGGTAGATATCGACCTTCAACATAGATATCGACCTCAACATAGACATCAAGTGAAGCTGAGAAGAGGTAGATATCGACCTTAGACCCAGATATCGACCCCCAGTGTCGATATCGACCGCCATATCGACCTCAATATAGAAATCGACCAGAGCTGAACAAGTCGAGCAGGAACAAAGACCTCGATATCGACCTCTGGTGTCGATATCGACCCCTTATCTCGACAGAAGATAGACTCGATTTCGAATGCGGATTGGAACTATATCTTCAAGGAGGCACGGAATTATCTTACACTTTCAAGATAGAGGACAGCTGAAGTTTTATTTATCTTTTACCATTAAGTTTTTATCAAAATAAAAGACCTATCCTAATTGTTCGGATAGAGTTATTAGTTTAGATAGGAGTTACAATCCTTGGATAGCGAGGATTAGTAGCCTATAAATAAAGCCCTAGGGCTGATTTGTTAGATCATCCAATAATCCAATCCTAGAACAATCCAAGACAAAGATAATAGACAATAGAGTTAGAGTTAGAGAGAAGTTTTAGGGTTTGACGTTTGCGAAAGTTGACGTTGAGTTGTAAAGCTTCGAAGTTATTTTTAATGCAAGTTTCTTCCTTTCAATTGACGATGAGTTCCATGATGAGAAGCGAGTAGTTCCCCAAAGCTCTTAGGGTCGGGGTGAGCCCGACGTTAGCCATGCGCGCTTGAGGTAAGTATTTGATGTTGATATCGTTGTGTCTATCTCTCCTCCTACGATTCTATGTTTAGTCCTTATCGAAAAAAAGGGATTCATGCTAACAACTTGAGTTATAAACATAAAATTGGTAGAGACAATTAGGTTTATTTGAAAGAGTAATCCTAAGAGTTGGTGTACGGCGAAAGCTCGTCCCTCGGGTGAAATAGCGCAATTGTCCGTCTTATTTATCTTATCGCATGCATTGGTTAACGTTGTGGTAAACCCTAATCCTAGGAGTTGTTTTTACATATTTTATATTCATCGAAACCCACTGTTTTATTTCTATTCATTGCTTCTCTCTCCATTCTTAAATCTTCGGCCTTTCTTCGCCGACAAAGAACTAACTCACTGTAGGAAGACATCGATATCGACCACTGAGTTCGTCGACAGTTTTCTGAGTCGACGACGAACATCGCTGCGGAGTTTGCTAAGCATCGATATCGACACCAGACATCGATATCGACCCCTCTGTATCGACTGGCAGTCTTCTGAGCCAGTCGATTTCGTGGACTAACATCGATATCGACCCCCACCAGTCGATGTCGACCACTTGTTTTTGTCTCTGCAGGTCTTCTGTTGCAGAGAACATCGACAGCCGAGGTCGACATCGAGGCCCAAGGTCGAAATCGAGGCTTTTGGTCGACGCAGACGTGAAATTTCCAACGCTACTAGGATCCCGCTGACACGCCTCCTCGTGGATCGATCCTGACTACCCTTCCACTACAACGGGAGGAAGTCTTGTAATTATTTGCTTAGGCCAGGAGTCGGATTACGTTTATTACATATTATTATTTGTACTCGACACACCTCCTTAACAAATTGGCGCCGTTGCCGGGGAGGCAATCAATCGCGCCCTAGTAGTCTATCTCACGTCTTTACCTAGTTTGGTTTTGCAGGTGTATGCGACGCGCTGATCGCCCACCTGATTTTGAAGGAGTAGACGACCCTGAGCGTTATTTCCATCTAAGGGCACAAGCTCAAAGAATCATGGTGGAAAACGCGAACCAAGCAGAACTTATTGAACAACTAAGGAAGCAGGTTGAGGACTTAACGACTAGAGAGGCGGCACTTAAGGAGCGTGCGGATAGGGAGGAGGAAGGCCGGAGGCAAATAGAAGCCCAAATCAATGCCCTCCCTAGGAATGCCAAGCAATATATGCACCCCGCTCTCACAGTGCCTGAATCAGCAATTCTTATCCCTGCCTCTAATTTCGAAATTAAACCTAACTTCCTGACTGAAATAAGAAGGCATCAATATGAAGGAAAACCTAATGAGTGCCCTATGGCACATATTTCAACCTTCTTAGACCTTTGTGATACTATTGCTGATGGACGAAGTCTTGAATATGTCCAACTAAAAGCCTTTCGATGGTCTCTTACAGGTAAAGCATTGCAGTGGTTGGAGAGTTTAGCCCCAAGATCGCTCCGCACCTGGAATGAAGTCAAGGACGCGTTCCTCAACAAGTTCTTCCCTCCTTCTAAGACGGCGTTGATCCGACAGAAAATCACGGCTTTCAAACAAAAGCCTGGTGAAGCTCTGGCGACTGTTTGGGAAAGGTTCAAGGACCTTCTACAATCATGCCCGACGCATGGCCAACCACCCTATGTAATTCAGGAGATCATATACAATGCTCTCGACGCTGCAACAAAGGAGAGGATCAACACCTACACCGCCTATGGCTACCTTGAACTCGCCCCACAAGAGGCTTGGGAGACCATAGAGAGGTTGGTGGAATTTGACAATACATATGGGACTCCTGAGGCTTCCGACGCATCATCATCGTTGAGGCCTCCCCCATCTATGCCCTTATATGAACCCTCCAATGTAATCGATCCGGACGTGAAGGAGCAATTCCATAGAGATCAACTTAGAAAGCTCCAAAAGCAAGTAAGGTTCCTTTCAGTGAACCAAGATTGCATTGAATGTGGATCGCAGCGGCACACCACCATCGAGTGCCCCCATGCCGAACAAGTACACCTAGCGGAGACTCACCAAGAGGCGCGCTACATGAGGGGTCCCAATAACCAATATTGGGGAGACCAAAGGTTCCATCAACCACAAAGGAACCCGGTTAACCCTAGGGACCCTCCGCCTTATAGAGCTCCTGGGCACCCGGAGAGAGACCAAAAGAAGGATGATCTTCAACTTGTGTTGGATGAGATAAGGCGGAACCAAGCTAAGAACGATCAATCCAACAATGCTATCCACTCTCAACTCAATCACCTTACCACAAGGATTGGGGAGATGGATATTTGGAAGAAGAACGTAGAGACCCAACTGGGTCAATTGGCGGCACAAATCCCTAGGCCGTCCAGAACACTCCCTGGCCAACCCACTACAAATCCTAAGGGACAATCCGGGATGGGCCATGTCGCAGCCATACAATTAAGGAGTGGCACCAAAGTACAAAAGCCACGGATGGAAACGGAGGAGAAAGCAGCAGACCCAGTCGACGTCGACAGACCAGTCGATGTCGACCCAGAGGTAGAAATCGACCCCCATGTCGACCCCCTGATCGACGTCGATGACACTGCAGAGCCATCAGAGCCACAACAGAGGTCTAAATCGACCCTACCAGTCGATATCGACCCAACTCCAGTCGACATCGATGTTCAGCAGGCCCCTCTGACCTCCGTTTTGGCCCCTACTCCAAAGAAGACGTTGTCATTCCCTTCCAAAGCATTGGAGGATCCCACCAAAGGTAAGTTTAGGCGCTTCATAAAGATACTTCAAGGACTCAACATCACTATCCCTCTAACAGAAGCCCTAAGCGAGATGCCCGCCTATGTACGATTCCTCAAAGACATCCTGAGCAAGAAGAGGTCCATGGCAGAGATCGCAGAGGAGTGCTCAAAGATGGATTTCCCTGAGAAGAAGAGTGATCCAGGGAAGTTCGCAATCATCGTGGGACTTGGCCAACATCGTTATAAAGCCCTATGTGACCTCGGGGCAAGTGTAAGTCTCATGCCTCTTTCTATTTGGCAAAAGGTGAACATTGGCGCCCTTGAACCTGTGGACATGAAGCTCTATATGGCTGACAACTCATTCGTCAGACCCACAGGTATAGTTGATGACGTTCCGGTAAAGGTAGGTAAGTTCTTTGTGCCTACTAATTTCATTGTATTGGAGATGCCTGAAGATCCTGTAGTGCCTATTATACTTGGTAGGCCTTTCTTAGCTACTGTTGATGCCAATATCAATGTACGTCGAGGGTTACTAACCTTTACTATAGGGAACGAAGTGATAGAATTCTCTTTCAACCCAACCATGAGCGAAACAAAGCACCTAGAACAAGTTGTCCTCTCGCCGGCTAAGGAGAAGCTTAGAAAATTTTTGTTGGCGAGGACGGAAACAGCAAGCAGGGTCGACATCGACTGGAACCAGTCGATATCGACTAAAAACATCGACATCGACCCCCCTTGGTCGAAATCGAGTATGCCAGATCACTGCCAGGAGCTTAAGTATGGGGTCACAGAGGTCGATATCGACCCCCACATGTCGATATCGACCACAGCACTCGAAATCGACCCTCCTTGGTCGAAATCGACCACCCCTCAGCCCGAAGATTTCTGTTTCGGGCCCAAACAGGTAAGCCCAGGTATGACTCCTAGCCCTCCTCCATCCATTATTGATAAATCAATTAAGCCGATTATTGATAATTCTATTAAAGAGAGGGTCAAAGCTCCATGGTTTGCCTATATAGCTAAAGTTAGGTCAAGAAAGAGAAGAAAAGCACCCAAAGAAGAACCTAACATCAAAGAAGCCTTGGTCGCCGAACTTCGCTACTACCAAAAGGACCTGGATGATCCAGGAGAAGGCTCACGCTCGAAGGGTCCCTATATAAAAGGGTCATGAAGAATTGACGGAGAAGTCGGCCTAGCGACTCAAAAATCTAGAGCATGTACATAAAAACTTTTAAATTTTTGCATAGATGGTTTTTAGGATTTAACTTTTGGCTGTTTGAACTTTTAAAACTGAGATAATTCGTGCTTTATCTATATTCCTAACCAAGATTTCAGGTTATCAAGCAAAAGGAACGACGGAGAAGAAAAGAAGCTTCTGCAGAGGCAGTCGAAATCGACCCCCCCAGGGTCAAGCCATCTCCTGAAGTCGACATCGAGGACTCAAGAGCGAAAAGCAGAGGTCGATATCGACCCTAATACTCGATATCGACCCCAATCAGGCAGCCCTTGTCTTCATCTTCTTCCTCGACTTCAACAGATGCAGTCGACATCGACCACTGACCTAGATATCGACTTCTGGCATCGACCTCACCTGAAATCGACCTGAATCCGCAGGTTGCGCTGTGAGTTTCTCTCTACCCTTGTTCTCTTTTTAATACAGTGAGGACACTGTATATTTTAAGTATGGGGTGGGGGAAAGACATGTTATGGTCATAACTTGGTTTCTTCTTCGCATTGCATTCATGTTTAAATTTTTGTTCTTAGTCTTACTTTTATAAAATAAAATAAAATAAAATAAATTAGAAAAATGTCATAAATACAAAAAATGCATGTTTATTTTTAAGTTTATTTTTCTTTACCCTACTTAGATGTCCTATGATGAAAACTCAATAGCTGACTTGATCATGTAAACCCTATGGCATATTTGGATGGTTTAGCCTAAGTCCTTAAAATTTTTATGTAGATTGTGAACTTGTGATGAAATTGAGCACATATGATCCTAGGCTAGAAAGCAAATCCAACAAAAATTGTCCTTGTGAGAATTTTGACCTATAGGGAGAACATCAAAAATCCCTCCGCTTTCTTGAGTGAATTTACTCTTCCTATGCATCTCTAAATGTTGTGATAGTTATTCAAAACCAATGCATATATATGTTTATGTTTACGAGAATTAAATGATGGATGCATCTTTTAAGCCATTTTTACCCTCTCTTTACCTACCCTGCATTATCCCTGCTTGAAGCCAGAACATTAGCCTGAGCCTAAGATTGCAAACTGCACAAAATTATCCCTAGCCGAATTGAGCCTGACGCCCATTTGGGAATTGAGACTTAGATTGGTTGGACTAATGCCTTGTGGAAAGAAAAGAGCATAATGTCCAGTTTTGAGCAAGGAAATTGTAGGATGGTACATATTTACATTTTGTCATATTTTGTAAAAGGATTTTTTTGGCTCACCATATAAATGCACATAGCTTTAGTATTATTTCCGAAAAAAAATCCGAAAAAATAAATAAATATATATATAGTGCATGAGCCAAAATCCTTAAGTCCTTTATTCATACAAGTGTTATATTTTTGAGAGCATATTATGGAAAGATGAGTTTGGAAAAAGCATTATAGAGATTGAGCTTACATTGAAGAGTTATGGTTTGGGTATTGCAAGTGTTGAGATTTAGGAGTCTTGATTCCCGAATTATAAAAGCACCACATAGCCAAATAATTCCATACCCTTTATTTCATACCAAGCCCCATTACAACCCCGCCGAATGGAGTCTTCTGTGAAGTCTTCCATTGAGCGAAAGTCCTCCTGATGATTCTTATTGCATTTTCATAATTGGTTGCGAAGTGGATTATTATAAATTACAATGTTTATGAGATTGTATATGGAATTGAGTTGAGAGTTGATCCTCGTAGCCTAAACACATGAGAGTTGAGTGCAAACACATTATCCCTGTGAGGTTGGATCAAAATTGCATATGCCTATGGATCGCCAAAATATGTGCTATGACGTTAGATTCACTTGCTTTGCTTTGCTACCGCTTATGATGTTGCTTTTGACAAAGGCGAAGACTTGAAGGGTGTGTTGTAGGTGTTGGTTATTGCTTGGTTATTGCTTGAGGACAAGCAAGTCTAAGTATGGGGTGTTTTGATGTACACATTTGCACCTTCTTTTATTGCATCTTTTGAATTTGTATTTCATTCGATCTCCAAAGAAAAGGTTCAAAAGAATATAAACTTGTGTAAGAATGGGCTAAAATACAAGAAATAGAGTCTGCACAAGTTTTAAGCTAACCATGCAAGAATTCGAGCGAAATCGGAGTCAAAACGGAGAAACCAAGTGAAGCTGAGCAGAGGTAGATATCGACCCTAGACCCAGATATCGACCTCTGGGGTAGATATCGACCTTCAACATAGATATCGACCTCAACATAGACATCAAGTGAAGCTGAGAAGAGGTAGATATCGACCTTAGACCCAGATATCGACCCCCAGTGTCGATATCGACCCCCATATCGACCTCAACATAGAAATCGACCAGAGCTGAACAAGTCGAGCAGGAACAAAGACCTCGATATCGACCTCTGGTGTCGATATCGACCCCTTATCTCGACAGAAGATAGACTCGATTTCGAATGCGGATTGGAACTATATCTTCAAGGAGGCACGGAATTATCTTACACTTTCAAGATAGAGGACAGCTGAAGTTTTATTTATCTTTTACCATTAAGTTTTTATCAAAATAAAAGACCTATCCTAATTGTTCGGATAGAGTTATTAGTTTAGATAGGAGTTACAATCCTTGGATAGCGAGGATTAGTAGCCTATAAATAAAGCCCTAGGGCTGATTTGTTAGATCATCCAATAATCCAATCCTAGAACAATCCAAGACAAAGATAATAAACAATAGAGTTAGAGTTAGAGAGAAGTTTTAGGGTTTGACGTTTGCGAAAGTTGACGTTGAGTTGTAAAGCTTCGAAGTTATTTTTAATGCAAGTTTCTTCCTTTCAATTGACGATGAGTTCCATGATGAGAAGCGAGTAGTTCCCCAAAGCTCTTAGGGTCGGGGTGAGCCCGACGTTAGCCATGCGCGCTTGAGGTAAGTATTTGATGTTGATATCGTTGTGTCTATCTCTCCTCCTACGATTCTATGTTTAGTCCTTATCGAAAGAAAAGGGATTCATGCTAACAACTTGAGTTATAAACATAAAATTGGTAGAGACAATTAGGTTTATTTGAAAGAGTAATCCTAAGAGTTGGTGTACGGCGAAAGCTCGTCCCTCGGGTGAAATAGCGCAATTGTCCGTCTTATTTATCTTATCACATGCATTGGTTAACGTTGTGGTAAACCCTAATCCTAGGAGTTGTTTTTACATATTTTATATTCATCGAAACCCACTGTTTTATTTCTATTCATTGCTTCTCTCTCCATTCTTAAATCTTCGGCCTTTCTTCGCCGACAAAGAACTAACTCACTGTAGGAAGACATCGATATCGACCACTGAGTTCGTCGACAGTTTTCTGAGTCGACGACGAACATCGCTGCGGAGTTTGCTAAGCATCGATATCGACACCAGACATCGATATCGACCCCTCTGTATCGACTGGCAGTCTTCTGAGCCAGTCGATTTCGTGGACTAACATCGATATCGACCCCCACCAGTCGATGTCGACCACTTGTTTTTGTCTCTGCAGGTCTTCTGTTGCAGAGAACATCGACAGCCGAGGTCGACATCGAGGCCCAAGGTCGAAATCGAGGCTTTTGGTCGACGCAGACGTGAAATTTCCAACGCTACTAGGATCCCGCTGACACGCCTCCTCGTGGATCGATCCTGACTACCCTTCCACTACAACAGGAGGAAGTCTTGTAATTATTTGCTTAGGCCAGGAGTCGGATTACGTTTATTACAGCCCAAGGTCGAAATCGAGGCTTTTGGTCGACGCAGACGTGAAATTTCCAACGCTACTAGGATCCCGCTGACACGCCTCCTCGTGGATCGATCCTGACTACCCTTCCACTACAACAGGAGGAAGTCTTGTAATTATTTGCTTAGGCCAGGAGTCGGATTACGTTTATTACATATTATTATTTGTACTCGACACACCTCCTTAACAGTCATTGTTGATGACGCTGGCCCTATTTATGCTACTTTGGATGATCTTGAGCGTCGATTTGCTGATTTGGAAAGGAGAAATACTGATAAGCTCGCAAGTATTTCTGAAAAGATTACTGGTCTTCAGAGAGTGTTATTGCGCATAATGGATAGCGTTCGTCAGCGGTCTGGATCCCAGACCCCATCTCCACATTCATAGGTTAGTTATTCGCTTCCTTCACCCTCAATTTAATTTTCATTGTTCTTTTTTGTTTATGCATTGAGGACAATGCAACATTTAAGAGTGGGGGGAGTGGTTTATGTTAGTTAAGTTCATTTAGTTAGTTCATGTTTATTTTATGTTTCATGTTTAATTTTTAAGTTGTTATTTATGTTTAAATGTTATTGTCAATTCATGCATCATGTCTAAATTTATTTATTTGTTACCAAAAACCGAAAAAAAGTATAAAATGTTGAATAAATGAAAGAAAAAAGAGTTTGTCATGCATTGCATATATATGTGTTATTAAAGATACCCATCTAGTTTGAGTTTGTCCTATCAACTTTATTCTAGCATGATCTTATATATCCCATGGAATTCTGGAATGAGTTGACCTTGTCTTAAAATTATTTTTATGTGAATATGATTTGACATAGGTAACTGAGATTGTATGATCTAAGTTCTTAGGCAAGTTTGATATCCAACAAGAAATTGTCCTAGTGAGAATTTTGGCCTTATAAAGGATTACATCTATACTCCCTTTTGCTTTTGTTGTGTGATTTACTCTTTTTATGCATTTATCTTTGAGTATTAACATGGTTATCTATTTTCGAGGCCGATCATATACATGATCATTGTTTGATAAGTTCAAATGATAGAGGCACCTTTTAGCCACATCTTATTCATGTCTACCTTATTTTATATCTTGCTTTGAAGCCAATTTGAGCCTTTAGCCTATTTTATTTGTAAGCTCCACAAAATTCATTTTTTCTAGCCTATGATAAGCCTTACCCTTTCCGGGGAAATTAAGATTTAGAGTTGATTATGAAAATTCATTTGGAGTTATGGGAAAGAAGCTAAAGTGTGAGATTGTCATGATTTATGGTTTTGGAGAAGATGTAATGTTATGTGCTTATAGTTTCCCTCATATTATGCTATATTGCATTATTTTCGGCTCAATAAAAAAATCAAAAATACTGAAAGAAAGAAAAAAATGAAAGGAAAGTGGCATTCGAAAAAGAAAAAAGAAAAGAAAGAATAAAGAGCCATTTTATCTATTTTTGCATATGAGGAGTTGGATTGATGTTTGGTTGAGAGTTACTTGAGTTGGGTGTTATATATGCATATTTGAGCATATTTTGAGATATTTGAGATTATTGGAGTTTGTTGATATGTTTGTGAGAGTTATGAGCATATTGCTACATTTTGATAGTTGTGCTACATTGTGAGCTTGATGTATTATTGAGTTGGTTTGCATTATGTTGGGAGTTTTAGGAATCTTATTTTCCCACAATTAATAGCACCACATGACCAAATACAATTCCTTGCCCTTATGGTTTTACCAAGCCTCATTACAACCCCGCCGAATGGAGTCTTCTATGAGGGTTTCCATTGAGCGAAAGTACTCTTGATGTTCTTGTTTTTGCTTTGATGTAACCGGTGGAGATTTTGTGACATAAATGTCAATATTTGATTCAATGCTTGTATATGGAATTGAGGTGAGTGTATGGTTAAAAGTCTAAACACATGAGAGCGAGAGAAACACATATTTTCCCTTTGTGTGGTTGGATTGTTAAGCATGTAAGCTACTTGATCACCTATATACATGTTATGACGTTTTTGTGCCTTGTTCATATTTTCACTATGAATTGAAGTTGCTTTTCATGAGGAAGAAGTATGAAAGAATCTCTTGTGGGATGCATTGATTGTGTTTATGTTTCATGGTTGCTTGAGGACAAGCAAGAGCTTAAGTGGGGGGGGGGGGGGGGGGGGGAATTTGATAATGCATATTTTATATAGGCATTATAGGTAGTTCTTATTGCATTTAGATAGGATTTTTGCATACGTTTTGGTCTATTTTTATATCTTTCTTGTGAAGTATTCGAGTTTGGAATATACGCCTTTTTAGTGTTTATTCTACAGTTTTACATTTTGATCTTGAATGAGATCTTGAAGGAGCTTAAATGTATGATTTAGGAGCATAAGAAGGCTAAGGAAGGAGCATCAAAGGAGCAAGGAAGCAAAACATCGAAGCTAAGAAGGATTATGGAGTCTAATGGAACGGCACCCGCCGGTGTTCCGTGTTTAGCAATTGCCGATTTTAGTCCGAAAATTCTATTTGATTATTATATTAATATCTTATTCTCTAAGGTTTTGCACGACTCTATTTAGGTTATATTCATCATTATTCAGCCCTGTGCAAAAAGGAGGTTGTTGGTTTTGCCGTGAAACACACACACACACATATATATATATACACACACACAAAGAGAGAGAGATGGGTGTTACTTTGGCTATGAGTCGCTAAACTCATAGTTTCGCATGATTCGAAGACATGGTTGAATGAATTGTGAGGATTTGATTTCAATTAGTTATTTATGAATATATTTATCATCTTCTTCTTATTGATATGAATTTGTGTTCCTTTCTATGATTGATCACCATTTTAGGATTTGCATCTAGGCTATGAATATGTTGTTGGTTTCTCAACAGCGAACAAAGTCATTGATTTAGTGATATTTCATGTCTTTGTAGTGGATGATATCGATTGATCTTTGTCAATTAGATGTTTATAGGGCCGAGAGGGTTTCTCCATTGTCTTCTATTTGCATTGAATCGATATGCCAATTGGTCTTAAGTATTTGAATTGTTAATGCTATTCTTTAGTGATATTGAATAAGAAGATTGTATGTTTGAGAATCAATCAACCTTATTCAAGTCGACATATGCTCTATAAATACTATTGAATCAATCCTAGAACCCTGAACCTCAACCATTGTCAAGAATTACAGGTGAAATGTTTTTCTATCTTGTTATCAATACTTTGCAATCATTATCCTATTTACTTTTGTCTTGCCTTTCAGTATGAAATTATTGAAATCATATTAGAGTACTTGATAATTTAAAGATATTTAAAATTATTTACGTTGAATTACATCAAGTTATTAAATATAAAAAAAAAATTAAAATTATATCAAATTATAGTAATATAAGAGAAAATATTTAAATTATATCAAATTATAGTAATTATATCAAATTATTTAATATACGATATTATTGGAATGACCATAAATCCACCAATTCTGTTAGACTCGATGAAGATGCTTTAGCAATTGGGATTTGGGATGGGTTTATTGCACCCAAGAGATGGATTTTGAGAGATCTCAAATGAATAGATCGGATGGGGATTTGGGAAACAAGTTTATTGTTTCAATTCAACACTTAGTTATTCGAGCTATGTACGGAGTATAAAATCTAGAAAAAATTTGCAAAACATGCACTTTATTTGGACAAATTGGGGAATTGTCCACCTTTTTGGACAAATTAGCAAAACGTTCACTATAAATACTTATTCTCACTTGTACAGACATATTCTCGTGTATACTCTCTTCCAAACTCTCTTCTCGCGCTCGTCAGTTTTCATCGGTTTTCTTCGTTCTCGTTCCTTCAATCTGTGCGTAAGTAGTGAGATTTCGGCCGATTTCTGTTCGTTGTTGTGCTATCTGGTTCAATGTCGTCATCTAGCAACTCTTCAGGTATCGATATCGCTTGTTTTTGCTAAATGTTTCGTGCTAGGGTTTTGGAAGAAGTTGATTTATGTTGATTTTATTGATTTCTGCTTTCAGTTTTGATCACCTATAGGTAAATCGATGCTTGATATGCATAAATGTTTGCGATTTTGAGTGTTGTAGGTAGTTTAAGTAATTTGCATGTGTTAAATTCGTTTATTTTAACTGTTTGTGTGCTTCAATTTTTGTGATGCGGCAATTTGTATGTGCTTTTTTAGCGTTATTCGTGTATTTTTCAACAATGTGTGTACTTGATGCTTTTTATTGTTTGTGTTGTTCATAGTGTAGATATCTGTAGGTATGCTCATGTGTAAGCGCGCTGACACTGTCTGTTTTTATACATGGTTGTTTTAGTTTTGGTAGTTTCAACAATGTGTGTACTTTGATTGGGGTTTCTGTGTTGTTTTTGTGATGTTTATGTTCTTTTCTTATGTGGTGGTGTCATTTTATTGTTATTTTTTTTATGGTTATTTGGTTTATCATGGATTCTGTTATTGTATTTTTATATTATTCTTTATTTTATTTTTATTAGCGGCTCAATCTGGTGATGCATCCACATCTTATAGGGGTTCTGATGTAAGTTATTTTGTTTTTCCATTTTGAATTTTTTTGTTGATGAGCAAGTTTTGATTTTATCCTAATCTGATGTTGTGTTTTTGGGTACTTTGTATGTGATTGATCAGGGTTTGGAATATTGCATTCCTGTTTCTGAACGATTCCATTGTAGGTCCAACATATATTCATATCCATCTGTTTGCGATTTGATTGAGAAGCATTTGTCTCATTCTGATTACAATATTCTGCGGGAAAGTTGTGTGGGATGGGTGCTGACGCAGGGCACCAAAATGGCTACCAATTTTCAGCTTATGCATCAAATGGTGCTTCGTCAAGTCCAAACTCAGAAGGAGAATGAGTTGTGGTTTAGAGTTGGTGGATATCTTGCACGTTTTTCAATTTTTGAGTTTCATGTCATCACTGGCCTTCCTTGTGAAGAACGTGTTTGTAATATCTCAAAAAAAGTGTCAATATCTGAATTTTTTGGGCAGAAGAAGATGACTCATGATGATTTAGTTGCTCGTTTCATATCTGAGAGCCCGAAGTCTAAGAAGAAGTTGATCATGGCAAAGTTGTTGTTGATTGAGAGGTTAATTGTATATAGGAGGTCAGAGGTTGTGAGTGCACAATTCCTTTCTCTTGCATGTAATGAGAAGGAATTTGAATTATATCCTTGGGGTAGAGAGTCGTACACCCGTTTGTTGAAGTCTTTGAAGAGTTCTTCTGTTGCAGACCGTGCTGGTGTTAGGGGCTCTTATCAAATGTATGGGTATTGCCTTGCATTCCAGGTATTCTGTTTTAGTGCTTGAATCACTTTTGTCATCAATATTTGTCTGTGTCATCACAACTTTTATTGTGTATGTTAAGATTTTTGTCTAATATTGTTTTGTAATCTCTTTTTGCGTTTTATTTTGTAACAGTCTTGGATATTAGAAGCTTTCCCAGCCCTCTCTGCTAAAATTGACTGTAATTTTATGATGCCTGATAGAGATCCATACTCATTGCACTGGGTATGCGAGTTTAGCCATTCGTATGTTGAAGCTGAGCATTTGTTTCATGGTGATTTGGTAATATTTTTATGTTATTTATCTTTAAGACCATTTTTAGTTGATGCATCTTTGTTTATTTTTTTTTTAAACATATTTTTATACTTGCATTTTGGGCAGACTCCGTTGTTCCCTACTTATGGGGAGTTTGCACGCACAGCAAGGATGGGGTTTGCTAATGAAAAAGATGATCCAGTCGTTGATGCATCAGTTGAAGAAGTATGTGGTGGAGCTGTTGATGATGCATTATATGACAGCCGTCGTTTTCGTCAAAGGGCATATGCAGCTAGGTTTTCAAACAGAGTTGTACAAGCTGGTGGTGAAGAAGATAATATCTCGGAGAAAGGTGATGAAGCAGAGACCTCAAAGAGGAAGACACCTGTGAAGAGAGGCAAAGCTGCTGGAAAGAAACAGGATGGGAAGTCCTTTGAAACTGCTTTTCAAGTTTTTCCTAAGGTAGAAAACAAAGATGTTGTAGAGTCCTCAAAGAAGAGGAAATCTGAGAGTGGAGGGATGGCTGGTAAAAAGAAAAAGAAGGTGGTGTCCAGCGATACTGCTGATGGATTGGTTTATGTGAGGAGGGGTCGTTCTGCAGCTAGGCAATGTGGTACAGTTGTTCCTTCTGAGAATGTGAAGATAATTAATGTTGACACAGATATGCACGAGGAGGGTGATGTGGTTGCTTCACCTTCCAAGCGAGGTCGGTTGGTTACT
This sequence comes from Persicaria maculosa, assembly GCA_963922045.1. NCBI lineage: Eukaryota > Viridiplantae > Streptophyta > Magnoliopsida > Caryophyllales > Polygonaceae > Persicaria > Persicaria maculosa. The sequence continues at coordinate 24,310,076 of OY998266.1, forward strand.
AATTTATGTGATTTATTAGATGATGATACCCCACTGAAATTTGTCTTTCAGCGGAGGTATAAGATGAAGAAAGCTGGGTTAGGTAGTGGGAGGCCATTGTATGATAGTACTGCTGACATGTCTTCTGTTCTTCCTTCAGTTTCTCTTGGTGATAATCAGAGTACTCATGGAGTGGAGAACGAAGAAATTCATGCTGCAGGCTTTACATCTGGTGGTGAAGGCAGTGATGGCGATGACAAGGTTGATGATTTTACTGCTGACACCCATTCTTGTGGATCTAATGCTGGCACTGAAGGTGTATCTCCCCAAATGGAGGCCAAAAATGATTCAACGGGGGAGTTGCCTCCAAAAACACATGGTGATGGTTTTGCTTCTTCTACCCCATCTTATCCTGATTGGGTGAAGGAGATTTTTAAGAGGATTGAGAAGCTTGAAGATGTACCTCAGCATATGGATGTGTTGGGTGCGAGGGTTGATGCTATTGAATCAAAGATTGCAGAGATGGCTGGGATGCTTGGAGTTGTTGGTGAGATGGCGATGAGGTATGATGAGCTTGAGGTTAGGGTTTCTAATTATGAAGCTATGTTTGCCAGGTCACAGGTAAATCCTGGGAATGCTGATGATAAGCATATAGGTGGTAAGCCCCAGGGCAGTCCTGTGAAGGTTGTTGATGAAGATGTCAGCGCAAAAATTGTCAATGATGTTGTAGCTGATCTTCAGAAGTGTTTCTCTGCTGATGAGGAAATGGTGAAATCATCACCCCATTCTGTCAATGTTGAGGACGTGTCCTTGCCCTCAATAAGATCAGAGGGCCCAACTTTGGATAAGGATATTCTGTATACTGAAATCCCTCCTGTGTTCCCAACTGTTGTCGCTGACACTGAGGGTGAGGATGTTGGTGCAGATGTGAAAGGTTTTAAGGATTTGAAAGGTGATATTTCATTAAATAAGAATGAAGTTGATGATGCCAAAAGGAGTGCAGATGAGTTTGGAATTCCATCAAGTTCTGCTGAAGTTGCTCGATCTGCCAAGTGTGAGGTTGAAGGTGGTGATGCTGTAGTCGGTGCAGTTGGTGGGCACTCATCGTTGGAAAAGTTCATATCTCTGTCTGATGATGAATATGACACGGGTGCAGGTGTTGATTGGGATTCGGTAGCCAAGGATACTGAAATTATAAATGAAGTTGAAAAATTAAAGGCTTCGAATCTTATCCCGTCAACCAGTACATTCTTGTATGGCCCAGCTGAGATTGAAAAGAAGGTGAGAATCTTAAAGCACGTCCCTAACAAGTCATTGATCAGCTTTGAAGATCATGAGTTTATGTATGGACTTGTAAAGACGAAAAGGTATGCTTTATTTTTTTGTTCAATCTTTTTTTATGGAATGTTGTCTTTGTTTTAGTACAGCACCTCATTCTTTATATATTTATATTCATCTTGTGTAATTTGGTTAGGAATTTTTCTGTTGCTGGTCCAATATCAAGGTGGGACAAAAAGTTTTTCCTGCACATCATATCAAAGAATATGTGGCTTGATTGTCAGGTAATATCTGCTTGTTTTTGAAATATATATATGTGTGTGGATTGGATTCTATTGTGTTTGTTGATTGTTGACATCTTTTTTTTATTACTATGTTGTGTAGCATCTAGAAGCAGGTTTGATTCACTTTAGGAGGCGCATTTCTGAAGACCCTGTGAAATATCGAGAGGTTCTTGTTCTTGATTGGCTATTTTACTTAAAGTACCTGCCTGATTATGCTTCAAATTATGGGGAAGATTTGCCTCTTGAAGTCAACACCGAGGAGTATTTTGTTGGTATGTGCCCTGCTGAGTATGGGAAGCCATGGGACTCTGTAAAGAAAGTCTACACAATATTCAATGTTATAAACAAACATTGGGTGGCGTTGGAGATTATGCTTGAGGAGACGGGAATCAACGTGTACGATTGCAATGTGACTGCTGTTAAGGCTGGTGTACTTGAAGAACAATTGCAACCGTTTGCTATTTGGTTCCCAATTCATTTGGCAAAGGCTGGGCTCTATCAAAACTTTGCTTCCTCTCCTTTCCAGCTAAATATGGTTGATGATTTAATACATGATTCTACTGGGTATGTATTTTATATGTTGTATTGTTTGTCGTTTAGCCTAAGATACTTGTTATTTATGTGCTCACATGACATGGGGTCTTTTTGTGTTTGTAGGGCTTCATGCGGCGTCTTTACATTAAAAGCAATTGAAGCATCTGTCTTTGGGGGAAATGTGAAACGATTCAACAATGAGAAGCTCTTTCGATACAGAGAACTCATGTGCTCAGATCTGATCAAGGAGACCTGGAGTTTTAGGTTTTAAAACAATTGTTTAGATATGTAGTTGGTGCATACATGGGGTATTTTTTGATGTAATATGACAATCTATGTGCTCAAATTGTTAATTTGGTGGACATGTATGTATATTTGTAGGTAATGGATTTTATGGGATATTTTTTGGATGCCCTGTATTTGCGATGTGACTTTGAATCTGTTATGATTGTACATTTTAACTTTTATTAATGTTTATTAAGGTATCTATTTTTGCAATGACAATGTTTTATTTGAATTTGTATTAATAATGTGGGGGGCATGGGTACATATTTACCATGCTATAACAAAAGTGGTGACACCAGTCTTGTGTTTTCTGATATTGAAGTTTATGTGGTGACACTAGGTTTTTGAGGCCCAAAGTAGTGCTGACACTGTTAGTAGTTATAAATAGTGGTGACACCAGTCTGGTTTTTTTCTGATATTGAAGTTTATGTGGGGACACTAGGTCTTTGATGTCCAAAGTAGTGCTGACACTGATATTAGTTACAAGTAGTGGTGACACCAGTCTTGCATTTTTTTATTTTGAATTGTATGTGGTAACACTAGGTGGTTGAGGCCCAAAGCAAGGCTGCCAATGATATTAGTTACAAGTAGTGGTGACACTACCCTTGTTTTTTCTGATATTGAAGTGTATGGGGTTATATTTTCTGTTATTGAAGTTTATGTGGTGACAGTAGATGGGTAAGGCCCAAAGCAGTGCTGACACTGATATTAGTTACAAGTATTGGCGACAGTAGGGTTGTATTTTTTTTATTTTGTTTTTTATGTGGTTGCACGAGGTGGTAAGGCCCAAAGTCTTGTGTGACACTGTTGGTTAGAGTAGTTGGAAGTATTGGTGACACTAGCTTTGTGTGTTCTTTGTTATTTAAGTTTATATGGTGACAGTAGGTGGTTAAGGCCCAAAGTAGTGCTGACACGAGGTGGTTAATGTCCAACAGTGATAACTGTAAGCCCAAAGCAGCGATGACACGAGGGGGTTGTTGTCCAGCAATTATAACTGTAATCCATTTACAGTTTATATTTTTACAGTTTTTATAGTTTTTTACAGGTACTCTGAAATGAAGTGCCCCAAATAACTGTCATAAGAAAGAAAACTGTATAATTATTGGCTATATATATCCAGAAATAATTCTTTGGTGTCCATTGGTGTCTACAAACTAATTGTAACAGAAATCAGAATACCAGAACTTGTATTCTTACTGCTTAATCACCCCCCACCAAAAAGATGAATTATGGCAACACTGTTGAGTTCTGCACAAGATTCCACCAAATGATGGATGATCTGGATGGTGTTGTTTACCGTGGGTATCACATGAGTCTCGTTGATGAGGCATGTGAGACTAACAAAGAGGCTCACAGGGTTGAGTTGGTGGAAGCCGTTGTGTTTCATTATACATTATATGAGGAATTACAAAGATCAATAATAGCAAATGAATATCATATTCGCAGAGCAACCAAAGATGAAGATGCTGAAGCACTATCAAAGGTGATATATGAATTTTTATCCTTACTTTTTTTCCCTCTCTAGTGTTAACTCTTATATTTTATGTTTTATCTAGGGGGAACGAGAACTTGGGGAACAAAGGCAGATGTTGGAAGAGGCAAAGGACAACCTTATGCAGTGCGTTAAAGAAGTTTTAGATGCAGAAATGGAAAGGAGGAGGAAGATTGATGAATTTTTAGGCCTGTAGGTCTTGTATATTAATAGTGATAATATTGGAACTTATTTATATATTTTAGTTTATATGTGTGTTCATAATGAAGATATGATGTAAGTTATTAATATCATATTAATTATATGGATATTTTGTAATTTCGCACCTCGTATTTGATATTATAAAGTGTTATTGGAGTTTTAAGTCTTCATTGGTTGATACTGCGGACACATAGAGTAATTTGGGAATTGTTTTGGCAAAAGTAGTGCTGACACTGTTTAACTAAGGGTTTATGTTATTGTGAATTTGCTCAACATCATCTTAGTTTTGCTCAACAATAGTTTATATTTGCACAACAAACGAGATTTGTGAAATTTTGCCCAAAATAATCCTATTTTCTTTAATATAATTTTATACTTTCTCAATAGATAATTGCACAACATGGTATTATTTTTTTATAGTATCTTCTTTTCGTAGTAGTGTTTTTTTTATAGTATTGATGACAGAATTGCGCTGACAGGCTTATTTTGTGTGCTTTTACCCTCTTCTTGAACTCTCCTATTGAAATCTTTCTCTTGCAAAGTATTGTCAATACTTAGGAATGAATATCATTAAATAAACTATATTTATAAAATACACCAGTTATAAACAGAAATCAAATATTTTACTACCGGTGACAGAATTGTGTTGACATAGAGAAAAGAATACAGAATTGGTCAGATGCAGTTATAGTTGTATGAAATTGACAAATACAATCCAGGTTAAAATCATATGGAAAACAACTGTCTTAATGCTCACGAAACAACTTTTCAGAAGCAGAGTACACAACTGTCTACACCCCAATACATTTGATAGTTTGCAACAAAAACATTATATTGTGTTGTAGCTGTTCAACCAAGGTTTATTTTTTGGCCTTGAATCCCCTTTGAAATCATTCTTGAATGGGATTTTGCTGCCTTCATAACTTCTTTGTTCACTTCATTCAGCTCTGAGCACACAATATCTGTTAGGTACTTCACCCGTAGTTTTGAGATATTCTTGAAATTGCCCTTTTCAAATCCACACTTGTAGCCTCGCTCTGACCCAAAGAAAGTCTCCATGTGACGCATGAGGCATACCCCAGAATGCTGAACTTTCTCTTCTCCAGCCCACGCGATGGGGACAATTGATGTTGGTGCAGTTGACACTATTTCTGCCTTTGCTTCAAGCCCCTTCTCTGTTAGAAACGCAATCAGCATATCTCCCTGCATTTATTGAATTATAGAGCATTTAATGTTAATTGGGAACTCAGGTGATATTAGATTTAAGTTAATACAACTCAAGAAGATATTATGTATCATTAATAAAACTTACCAAACATTCAAAGGGGGATGCAAAGGTGCAAGTTTCAGCAGGGCAAGTTGGGTTGATATCAATGATTTGGGTGACTTTGTTTTTCAAGTTGAAGACAACCATGATGTAGACCTCTTCTTGTTCAACTCCAAAAACAAACTAATGAACATAATATTAAACAGATAGAAATTAGGGATTGAGTTTGTTAACTTTGATCTCAAAATCAGTATTTAGAGAACTTTTCATTCTTGTGGTTGTGAAGGGAGTACCATGTCTATATCTTTCAAAGAAATGTGTGGTGACAATGACAAAGCAGTATCAAGGTGGAGGTTAAACCTCTGAAACTGTTCATCACAAGCTCCTGATGACACACTGTCCACATTAATAATGACACTAGACAGTTGGGGACTGCTGTCCATGCATCAATAATGACACTAGACAGTTGGGTTTCATCTTCAAGTGTACCCATGTCTCTTCTAACCACCTCAATAGACTTGTGTTTAAATAAGACTTCACTGCAAATGCAAGACATTATGAAGATGTATTAAATAAAAAATATCTTTTACTTGTAACTGAACATACATTAAGTAAATTAAGATTAAAATGAACTTTACGTGCTATGAGTTGTTGTCATTGCTAAATAGGCTGAAACAGTCCGCTCAATTTCAGAGATAGGATCGTTAATATCTACAACACGGGCCGCGGAGTAATAGGGGCTTCTCAAAGATGCAGACGGTTTATATGCTCTCTTTGCAGCTTCTTCTCTCTTTGTGTCATGAAGTTGTTGTGGTGCATTCTCAGGAGCTGCGTTGACATGTGGTGACCTCCGGGGGGCAATGGAGCAGGGGACTTGGATTTTCTTTTATCCTCCAATGGCTTCTCTGGTGGAATATCAGTTTGGAATTGAGTGGGGAGGGGATTGGGAGGGGTGCATAATGTGTCTGCAGTTTTAGCTTGGACATCCTGTTGTATTGGAGGATGACCATGGCTGGGTCCAGGAGCTTGTTGTGCGTCATTACCATCCTTGGTTGCATCTGCAACGTTCTGTGGTATCCCTGTATCTTCCCCCAAAACAGGATCATTTACAAATATATCAAAGGAAAATTGTCCATCTCCTTTGATATTTGATTTCAATTTTTGCTTATTCTGATACGCAAGCTCAATCTGAGTAAGGCAATCTATAAAAGCAGGGTCTGACCAGAATGGGTGTTGGGAGTTGTTAAAAATTGTGTTTGGAGAGTCGTCCATATATGACCTGTCAGCAGCATCTGTAGCAGGCGCAGGGGTCACATCTCCCATCCCTAGGAGCTGGTTGGCTCCACGCAGAAGTGAATTCACCTTGTCATCATTTTGTAGTTCAGGCGGTATATTTGTAGACCACTCCACAAATTCAGAAATAGCAGATGCAAGCACAGAAGTCTTTTGAGCAAAAGTCTGTATCCAATTCTAGAAGACAAGAGCACATGAGAAAATAAGATTAAAAAAAACATCAGTAAATAAGAAAACATGATAAATTGCACAATTGTAGATTGAATTGGTTAAAAAAAATTCATATAGACCTGAAGTGGAGGTGGTTGTTTTTCTGGACCAGCGGGGTGTTCAGTGCATTCTTCATTGTGTGTAGTAGATTGGGGACAAGCCGTAGGAGGTATTTCTTGAGTGGGAGGAACGATTTGGCGAGGTTGGATTGAGCCACGGCTAAAGCCTCCACTATTAATGTCATCAGTCTCTCTTTGGCGTAGAAGTTTGGAATTGATGCCAAAAAACACTAGCAAAGAACGAGGTATTCGTCTAAGCGCTGTGCTTGTGAACAGTTTCACCCTATCCATATACAGCAATTGACACATGAATGGGATAAACATATATCAGTATAATGATTCAGGACGGGAGTGCTGACACGAATAATATTGTATATATGAAATTAAAAATTGGCACTGGTGACATGGGCACTACAGACATGGTAAAGAAATTAAGTGGGGGGAGGAGTGCTGACATGAATAATATTGTAGATACTAAAGTTAAAATAGGCACTGGTGACATGGGTACTACAGACATTGTAAAGAAATTAATTTAACATCACAGGGAAGATGATGGAGTGGGGCAGTGCTGACATGAATAATATTGTAGTTAGGAAACTTAAAATAGGCACTGGTGACATGGGTAGTACAGTCATGGTAAAGAAATTAATTTAACAACAGAGGAAATGTTTGAAAAACTACTTACAACCAAGAACAATATAGGCCCTCTGAAGTGTCCATCCTTGTTCTTTTCCCAACTTTTTTTCGCATCAACCAAACTTTCTAACACAAGACCACACCAATTTAGCTCTCTCATGTCACCTAATTCCGGAACAACTCTTACTAAACTATGGTTTGCATGTCCATTTCCTAAAGTATCAATCAAGTAAGAGTCTAATACAACAATAAAGTTCACGAAGAATTGGTCACCACAATTAGTGTCAGCTATCAATTTATCCATAACCATAGCTGATGTTATATTATCCTTAACTTCAAATGTGTTTCTCCAATCTTTCACAAGGTTGAAATTTTCCTTTGCTGTTTTTCTTGCTACTAAAACCTTTCCCATAGGCAATCCCAATGTGATATGAACATCCATCTCAGTAATTTCAAGTTCTCCTCCATTAGCCATAACCAAACAACACTTGTTACGGTCAAACTGATCCACTAACCAATATGAAAGATATTGTGGAAGGGAAACAATGTTCAAGTCGAACAAACATCCAAACCCAATATCTCTAATGAATTTCTTTTGCTTGTCATTCATTTTCTGCAATGATGACACAAGCAGGCGGGGGCTTGAACGTGTTTTCAAAGAGTTGAATTGTTTCTGTCTGCTGTCCCTCTCGGTCTTTGCAATCATTTTTCTGTTTTCTGAGATAGGTTGGATTTCAGTGCCTTCTGTTTGCTCATCAGATGTGATGTTATGCACAGTTGGGTTCACTGGTTGACCAAGCGTTACATTAGGTGAATCGTCTTGCAAAACTGTAATTTCAAGGGCTTCTAAACCAACAGTGCTAGTAGGAACAGTAGTCTCATGGGGGACCTCTTTCTTACTGTTTTTCCGAACAAGCGGTTGTGAATCTTTAGATTCAAGTGACAGGGAACCGACCCCTGTTTCACATGCTCTATCAGGCTGAGTATCTTCAAACAGTTCATCAATGAAAGTTGGTGAATCCCTAGATAAATCAATTACTGGAGGTTTAACGCCAGATCTTTTTGATCTCTTCGAAATTTGGTTTTGACTGTCTATAGTAGGTGAGTCACTCAATCTCTGCGGGCGTTTACCTATGTAATGAACACTGAAAATCAACTTCTACAAATAATGCATGCAATGGCATTGTAAAAGAAGGGAGTTTATTCCATATAAATTTGAAAATTGAACGATAAGTCCATCACATTAACTACACATTATAATGCCGAAGTCCTTAAATTAGCAAAGGCAGCTCGTGGAAGGTCGAATAACTTGAATAATTCCCATTTCCTGCTTTTCGTTGGAGCTAAACCCTAAACCGTAATCATTCTTGTTTAAACTGTAATAAACGGAGAATAGGAAATCAAACCTTTCCGGTCTGGAGACATGGTGATGTATATGGTAGAGCAATAGAGAGGGGGATTTTCGATCTGGTCTCAGTGAGCGTATAATCAAACGTGAAGCAAACTTTGCAGAGCAAGAGAGATGAGATTCGGGGGGGAGGATGAAAGAAATGACGATGACCGACTGTGTGTTGTAGAATGTGTTTTAATACCTTATTTATTGTTTTTTCTAATTTTTGTTTTTTTTTCTTTTCTTGTTTTTTTTTTAAATTACGGCAAGTGGTTAATACTTTATTTATTCCTCATTTTTGCTCAACATGCTCTTATTTTTGCTCAACACTAGTTTATTTTTGCACAACTATCAAGACTTTTGTGAAATTGTGATTCATATGATCTTATTTTTCTCAATAAGTTCTCTTAGTTTCTCTATAGATAATTGCACAACACGATCTTATTTTTGCTCAACAATAGACTATAATTGCACAACATGAGCGTTTGTTGGAATTTTGCTCAACAGGCTCTTATTTTTGCTCAAGATGATCATATTTTTGCTCATTAATAGCCTATAATTGGACAACAGGGGCATTTGGTGGATTTTTGCTCAACTTGCTGTTATTTTTGCTCAACAATAGTTTATATTTACACAACTATATAAGACTTTGTGAAATAGTGCTCAACATGATCTTATTTTTTCTCAATATGTTTTCATACTTTCTCTATAAATAATTTCACAACACGGTCTTATTTTTGCTCAACAATATACTATAATTGCACAACATGGGCGTTTGTTGGAAATTTGCTCAACATGCTTTTATTTTTGCTCAACACAGTGTTATTTTTGCTCATCAATAATTGCACAACATGGGCGTTGTTGGAAATTTGCTCAACATGCTCTTATTTTTGCTCAACAATAGTTTATATTTACACAACTATATAAGACTTTGTGAAATAGTGCTCAACATGATCTTATTTTTTATTAATATGTTTTTATAGTTTCTCTATTATTAATTTCACAACACGATCTTATTTTTGCTCAACAATAGATTATAATTGCACAACATGGGTGTTTGTTGGAAATTTGCTCAACATGCTCTTATTTTTGCTCAACACAGTCTTATTTTTGCTCATCAATACTCTATTATTGCACAACATGGGCGTTTGTTCGAAATTTGGTCAACATGCTCTTATTTTTGCTCAACACAGTCTTATTTGTGCTCATCAATACCCTATAATTGCACAACATGGGGCACTTTGTGAAATTGTTGAGCAAAATTAAGAGCAAAAATAAGAGAAGATGTTAATGGGCTTATTTTAAAATTGATGAATGGAAGGGTTTGGCCCAATGTTATCTCTTCATACCCACGTTTTCAACCCAAAGCAGTTCGTAGTACCCTTCAATCACTTTTCAACCGGTTACCCCCGTTTTGTGTTTACAGGCGACGATCACTTTCTTGTCTGTAGCGGTTACCGAGTACCCTTCAATCGCCGGTGTCCTTTCAGTTCTTCTCTTCTTCAATGGCTTTTCAACCGGTTATTCAACAAGGGTATCATCACACTGTTGGTGAGTTTGTAGTTGAACTTTTAGCAAGCGAGTCGTCTGTATATGGTTCGAGTGAAATGTTAGTGTCAATCCACTCCGTGGATGTTCCTCTAATACTTCATCATTTATACGTTTGGAATGGTTTGCCAATGAGCTTACGGCGCTGCAATGGAATATTACGGGACGCGGGAATCCCAGCTGTTGTTCGAAATCAAGTAGCAAATCATATCTTAAGGGATTTTACAAGTACTTGGTTTGCTCAAGATGATGACTTGATTGAATATGGTCTCTGCCCTAACATCACCATCAATTTGTACTACACTTCCAACTCTTCTTCCGATTCAAGCTCTGACTCTTCTGACTCGGACATGGAGGTTGACTACCCACATCATGCAGCCACTACAGCAGCTATTGATGGTCTACAAGAGTTATATCATCTTGAGCTCGATGGGCAGGCATGTTCAATATGTCTTGACCCGATGTTGGATTCAATGCCTGTCCTTGGCATGCCATGCTCACATTTCTTCCACCCAAATTGTATCCGAGAATGGCTTAGGGTTGAAGGGTCTTGTCCACTTTATCGGTTTGCATTGTAAACTTACTTTTTCTGTAGTATTGTCATGTTAGTAAAAGAAAATGTAGTTTAACTTTTTGAGGGACTTGGTGTAAGCAAACTTGTATTCCCTGTTCTGTGAACTTGGTTTAAGCAAATGTATAATATGAATGGAATTTTGTTTTAATTGTATTTGTTTACAATTTTCACCAACTCCAAACTATCAGCTGGGAATGTCTGTTGATCTTCTTTGTCATTATCTGTTTTAATGCTGACACACAACTCAACAGCAAATTTAACATCATCTAGTTTGGACAACTCTAAAAACTCTTTCAAATCAGCATCACATTCAACGGTAAGAGGACCTCTCAAGACTTTGAAAGGGTGCAAATAGATTGCAGTAGTAAGAAACACAATTTGATTGAAGTGTTGACACAAGGAACCAAAATTTTATATGATTCAAATACAGTGCTAACATGGAGCAATCAAAGTGTAATAATGAATGTGGAGTTCATTATATTGTCAAATGCAATATTGGATGCAGCAGTGAGGAATGGATATCATTAAATCAACTATATGAATAAGATATACCAGTTATGAACACAATCCTACAAAATTTGCACCTCCGGTGCAAATTTTCTATGATTTAAGTGCAGTGCTGACATGGAGCAATCAAAGTGTAATAATGAATGTAGAGTTCATTATATTGTCAAATGCAATATTGGATGAAACAGTGAAGAATGGATCTCATTAAATCAACTATATGAATAGAATACACCAGTTATGAACAGAGTCCTACAAAATTTGCACCTCCGGTGCAAATTTTCTAAGATTTTAAGTGCAGTGATGACAAGTGGTGAATCAAAGTATAAGCACATTTTAACTAGATATAGGAATGCTACATTTTAAAGTGCAAGCACATAATTCAAATGAGCATAAAGAAGCATGTATTCAAAAGGAGACTTCAAAATCTCATCCAATACATCAAAAATGAAATTTTCTGTAATTTCATTGCATTTATCATTTGAATTGGAATGTATTTGATAAAGATTTACCAATGTAACATATTAACGATCATAAATAAGCATAAACAAGCAAAGTTTCGATTGTACACTTGAAAATAAGACACATATAGCAAAAAACAATCATTATCAGTAATTGATGCTTCAAAAATCAAGCAACATTTGAATAGAATACACCAGTTATGAACAGAATTCTATTATTCAAATGCAGTGCTGACATGGAGCAATCAAAGTGTAATAATGAATGTAGAGTTCATTATATTGTCAAATGCAATATTGGATGCAACAGTGAAGAATGGATCTCATTAAATTAACTATATGAATAGAATACACCAGTTATGAACAGAATCCTACAAAATTTGCACCTCCGGTGCAAATTTTCTAAGATTTTAAGTGCAGTGATGACAAGAGGTGAATCAAAGTATAAGCACATTTTAACTAGATATAGCAATGCTACATTTTAAAGTGCAAGCACATAATTCAAATGAGCATAAAGAAGCATGTATTTAAAAGGAGACTTCAAAATCTCATCCAATACATCAAAAATGAAATTTTCTGTAATTTTATTGGAGTAATCACTGAAGTTTATGTTGTAACACTAGGTGGTTGAGGCCCAAAGCAAGGGTGACAATGATATTAGTTACAAGTATAACTGCATGTGATATTAGTTACAAGTAGGTGTTTTCTGATAATGAAATTTATGTGGTGACACTTGGTGTTTGTGGCCCAAAGTAGTGCTGACACTGTTATTAGTTACAAATAGTGGTGACATCAGTCTGCTGTTTTCTGATATTGAAGTTTATGTGGTGACACTAGGTGTTTGAGGTATGAAGTAGTGCTGACACTGATATTAGTTTCAAGTAGTGGTGACACCAGTCCAAAGTAGTGCTGACACAGATTTTTTTTTGGAAGAATGCATATTTTTTAAATCAAAGTGGCAAAATTGCACAACATGGGCGTTTGTTGGAAATTTGGTCAACATGCTCTTATTTTTGCTCAACACAGTCTTATTTTTGCTCATCAATAGCCTATAATTGCACAACACGGGGCATTTTGTGGAAATTTTCTCAACATGCTCTTATTTTTGCTCTAAATGCTGTTATTTTTGCTCGACAATAGTTTATATTTGCACAATTATCAAGACTTTGTGAAATTGTGATCAATTTGATCTTATATTTTTCTCAATGTGTTCTCATAGTTTGTCTATAGATAATTGCACAACATGGTCTTATTTTTGCTCAACAATAGAGTATAATTGCACTGCACAACGTCGGCGTTCATTTAAAATTTGCTCAACATGCTATTATTTTTGCTCAACACAGTCTTAATTTTGCTCACCAATAGCCTATAATTGCACAACATGCTCTTATTTTTGCTCAACAATAGTTATTGTGGGGACACCACCGTGGTGTTCTTTGTTATTGAAGCTATTGTGGTGGGGTGGTGGAACGAGGTTGTTAATCTAAAATATTATAGAATAATATTTTAGATTATTTCTCAACATTGTATTGTTTTTTAAGTAAACAACAATGATATAAATCTGAAATTTGATGAGTACCGATGACAAAATTGCGCTGACATAGAGAAAAGAATGTACAAACTTGTATTATTACATGATAAAATCTACAATTTTATTCTATAATGTTGAATGAATGTTTATTTTGGAACATACATGTCATTCATAATGTCTAAGCTGTATTCTTTCCTAGTAGTAATTTTACATAATACCAATGACAGAAATTGTGCTGACAGCCTTATTTTGAATGCTTTATCCTCCTCTTGAACTCTCCCATTGATAGCTTTCTATTTGAAGGAGGTCTTCCTGCTCTCTTTCTTACTATAGGGGGGTAACATTTGATAGATTTTATCGCATCAGGGACGTTTCCTTCATCTTCTTCCAACACTGGATATATTGTTTCTGCATATGCCATACGCCAAGCATCATTGCTGTAAAAATTTGCAACAAAATCAGATATATTTGCCTTTACGTGTGTAATGGCTGATAGAGCATGTACACAAGGTATTTTCTCGACATCAAATACCCTGCACGTACATGTCTTCGCTGATAGATCAACTATAGCTACAGCTCCTTCGCCTTTGATCTCAAATTGTGATGCATTCATCCTTTCTACTCTGTATAATCCAATTTGCTCTTGTGATTTCCTTATCACCTTAAGGATTTCAGGAGTTATTCTGTCTTGGTTTTCTAGTGCTTTCTCTCTTCTCTCCTGGAACCATGATGTGAGCTTTTCCCTAGCAAACTCTATAAGTGCCACAATAGGATAATCCTTTTTCCCTTTGAAAATGGAGTTCAAGCTCTCTGCATTGTTGGATGTCATCATATTGTATCTATTGCACTTTGCATGTGCTCTGGCTCATTTTTCAAAACGTGCTGACACCAAATATTCTGACAGTTTTGGACAGGTTGCTTCTATTTGTGCAAGCCAGCTGTTGAACTCTTGGATAGTGTAACTCTCTGCTGCTTTCTTGAACATTTTTCCCAGGTGCTTTTTCTTGAATGTCGCTTTGATGTTTTGTTTCAAGTGCCACATACATATGCAGTGTGTAGCTGTTGGGTAAACTAAAGATATAGCCCTTGCAATGCTAGCATGTCTATCAGAGACAAACACTAAGTCAATTGAGGGAGGCACAACCTTCAGCAGCCGGTACAAAAACCATTCCCAAGAGTTGTTGTTTTCAGAGTCAACAATTCCAAAAGCAAGGGGATAAATATGTTTGTTTGCATCTTGAGCAACTGCTCCAAGCAATGTGCCTCTATATTGTCCAGTTAAGAATGTCCCATCAATAACAACAACCTGGTAGATAAATAAATGAAATTACTAGTTATATTGAATTTATGAAATTCAATGAGAACAGAATTTATGCTGACACTGAGTAAGACATACCTTCTTTAAGAAGGGGAATGCTCTGATGCATTGGCCAAAGGATAGGAACAAGTACTTAAACCTGTCTTCTTTGTCTGTTGAAATCAATGCTATAGTCCCATTGTTTTTCTCCATAAGCATGTGGCAAAATGATGGCAAATCTGCATAATTGGATTCTGGTGTCCCCTTGACAATTTCTTTTGCAATTTTTGATGATTTCCATGCTATCCAGTAGGTAATTGCCATTTTTTGTTCTGTTCTCAGCTTATCCATTATCTGTGCTGGTTTGTATCCAGTGTCAACGCTGTTGAATTATATTAAAATTAGAATAAATAATATATTAAAAAGCAATATTAAATCTAAATACTATTTCTTACAAAATTTACTCACCTTGATTTGATGATGCTTGCAACCACTGATGATGAAGGTTTTTTGCAGTGTTTTGATCTGATATCCCACGTGCAGGTGTGCATGTCATCGTACACTGTAACCTCATGCCAAGTTTGACCAAAAGTTTTGACATGCACTTTCCATTTGCAGTTAGGATCTACACAATGCACCCTATAATACCTGGGTTCTGATTTTGCCACACGAAAACCAAATATCTCTGTTATTGACAATATTCTCAAAGCATTCTTAACTGCATTCCTGGATTCAAAGGTTTTGCCTATGTATATCAATTTTTCTGAATTCTGATTCATAATAGGCATGGTAGGGCTGTCAGCATCCCAATCTTCTAGTGTAGTCTCTCTTCTCTGTGCTGAAGAATATAGGGTGCTCCATATTACAGAGTACATGTCATCTCCAATATCCTCTAACAACACACCCTTCATCCTGTTGTCACCGATCAATGTCATGCTATTTTCTTCAGTGACAATGTTAGTTATATTTGGATTGCATGTCACCAACTCCAAACTATCAGCTGGGAATGTCTGTTGATCTTCTTTGTCATTATCTGTTTTAATGCTGACACACAACTCAACAGCAAATTTAACATCATCTAGTTTGGACAACTCTAAAAACTCTTTCAAATCAGCATCACATTCAACGGTAAGAGGACCTCTCAAGACTTTGAAAGGGTGCAAATGATTGAATTCTAATTCAAATGCGTTGTCTACATTGAATCTGTTGTGCACTTTTTCACTTAAACCCTGTAGTGTTATTGAGTCATCAACTATGAACACTTTTGAAGTAGTGTGTCCGGCAAAGGTTGGACCTGATTCATCAAATAACCATTTCCCACCATATATAACTGTAATAACGTGGGTTGCCATTGTAATCTGTAGAATATGAATTTAAGAGGATAAATAGATTGCAGTAGTAAGAAACACAATTTGATTGAAGTGTTGACACAAGGAACCAAAATTTTATATGATTCAAATACAGTGCTGACATGGAGCAATCAAAGTGTAATAATGAATGTGGAGTTCATTATATTGTCAAATGCAATATTGGATGCAGCAGTGAGGAATGGATATCATTAAATCAACTATATGAATAAGATATACCAGTTATGAACACAATCCTACAAAATTTGCACCTCCGGTGCAAATTTTCTATGATTTAAGTGCAGTGCTGACATGGAGCAATCAAAGTGTAATAATGAATGTAGAGTTCATTATATTGTCAAATGCAATATTGGATGCAACAGTGAAGAATGGATCTCATTAAATTAACTATATGAATAGAATACACCAGTTATGAACAGAGTCCTACAAAATTTGCACCTCCGGTGCAAATTTTCTAAGATTTTAAGTGCAGTGATGACAAGTGGTGAATCAAAGTATAAGCACATTTTAACTAGATATAGGAATGCTACATTTTAAAGTGCAAGCACATAATTCAAATGAGCATAAAGAAGCATGTATTCAAAAGGAGACTTCAAAATCTCATCCAATACATCAAAAATGAAATTTTCTGTAATTTCATTGCATTTATCATTTGAATTGGAATGTATTTGATAAAGATTTACCAATGTAACATATTAACGATCATAAATAAGCATAAACAAGCAAAGTTTCGATTGTACACTTGAAAATAAGACACATATAGCAAAAAACAATCATTATCAGTAATTGATGCTTCAAAAATCAAGCAACATTTGAATAGAATACACCAGTTATGAACAGAATTCTATTATTCAAATGCAGTGCTGACATGGAGCAATCAAAGTGTAATAATGAATGTAGAGTTCATTATATTGTCAAATGCAATATTGGATGCAACAGTGAAGAATGGATCTCATTAAATTAACTATATGAATAGAATACACCAGTTATGAACAGAATCCTACAAAATTTGCACCTCCGGTGCAAATTTTCTAAGATTTTAAGTGCAGTGATGACAAGAGGTGAATCAAAGTATAAGCACATTTTAACTAGATACAGCAATGCTACATTTTAAAGTGCAAGCACATAATTCAAATGAGCATAAAGAAGCATGTATTTAAAAGGAGACTTCAAAATCTCATCCAATACATCAAAAATGAACTAAGTGCAGTGATGACAAGAGGTGAAATTTTATAGGAAAAAACGATCATAATCAGAAATCAATGCTTTAAAAATCAATCAAAATTTGCGCCAAAGGCGCAAATTTTGAGGCATTCCATAACAGTAATCACTCGATTCGACTGTATTTCATATAGATATAGCAGAAACGAACTTAAACAAGCTCAGATTTGGTTGTTTTGAAAAACCTCTTCGATAAGTCAAAAATTGAAGAATTACTTCAAAATTTGCGCCGAAGGCGCAAATTTTGTGTGGTTCTAATGGACAGAGTAGTAAATTCGTCAGCACAATCCAGAATCAACTTAGAAACGTGAAAAATCTATGATAATTTGCGCCTTTGGCGCAAATTTTCAATGAATTGAAGGCCGCTTTTTGATGTAGTTTGTAATCGAATGTTGTACTTACTTGATTCTGTAGAAGAGATGCTCAAATCGGTTGTTTTGATGAGATCGGAGAGATGATGGGCACCAATTCTACAAAATCACCGTCGAGCAGGGCGTGAGAGAGAGCGTGCGGAGAGGGAGACAGAGTAGGAGAGAGAAAGTGCGTGGGAGGTTTATATTGTGGACATTTCACAAATTTGTCCCAAAAAGTGGATATTTCTCAAATTAAGACATATTTTATGGACATTTCACAAATTCCCCCTAAAATCTATCAATTAAAATAACCAATGATGATTTCTATAGATTACAAGTAAATGTTTTCAGGACAACATTTGTGGATATAAATTCATTTTTTATTTGTCCATTCTTTATATTTGATATTAAAAATTGTGAAACTTTCATAGTGCTATTCGCTAGAATATGCAACTATATATGGTAGTCGTTTGGCTTTTTGACTATATTTTTTTTGAGGTTGCTAACCGATAGCCCAAAGTTTGGTGCACGTTCTCCCGTTAACACATTGGATAATTTTTAATCTTATATATATATTTTGTATGTTTTTCATGCATAATTAACCACTTATATGTGTTAAGTATCCTTCATTTTGTGAAAGAGTAGAAACATGTGAGAATCTACAAGTGCCTCTACCACCCTTGCGAACTAAAATAATTTGGAAAAAAAATCTGAATATTGTTTGGGAACCGCACTAGTACGTTTTTCTTTAAATGAAATATGTGTTCGAACGCGATTTCCCACCTCAAGGCCACATTCAAAATTCCAACTATTGGAATGAATTCCACCGCCCTTTTTCCAACCTGGTGTTTCTCATTAAAATTCCAATAATAGGTAAAAACACATTAAAACTTCCACCCTGAATCACCGTTGTTAATCCTTGTGTTTCTAGATTTAACCTAACGTTATAAAAATCTTGAACCAAATATTATGAAATCTAACACCTATATTTATAAAAATCATGAACCTATAGATAGCTATAAAAAATTTCAACCTATATTTAAAAAATATCTTGAACCTATATACCAATATATTAAAAAATGAATAAAATTTTAAAACTACTATTATAAAAATTTTGATTCTATATTTATAAAATCTTTGTATCTAGTATCTACGTAACATTATAAAAATCTTTTACCCATAGCTGTAAAAAAATCTTTAAACGATAGGTATAAAATCTTGAATCCACGATTATTTTAAAAAAAAATCTCAAAATCACAACTATAAAATCTTAAACCCATATCAGTAAATCAAATCACTCCTTTCAATCCATTGTTACAAGTGATACAGTCCTCTTGGATAAGAGTAGATTAGCGTTGAAATAAAATTAATATAAGGATGATAATAGATGGAGTTTAAATTCGATAAAAGGTGGTGAAACTAAAGCAAAGCCAATTGCTTAATATTAATGGGATAAGCATATGATTTGGATTTGGCACTGTAAGCTCTCCTTGCAAGTTGTATGTTTGCAGCTTCAGTTGGGTGAAACGCATCCCAAAACAGATATTCCTTTCTGTTTTCGCATGGACTTTGCAATGGTAAACATGTGATTTGGCCGTTGTTCTTTCCCACCCCGCAACACCCCTTGTCAACAACCTTAAACCCTGTGCATATATACATTATCAATATATAATAAGAATTAGTGAAACCTAAGAAAAAAAAATTTTGATACAAAGACTGATATTAAATATATGGTTCCATAATTAAATTGCTTACCATAAGAAGTTCCATTAGATGAAAGATCATGCGTGCTTTGGTAAGAGTCCAAGTAGACAAATGTGGCACCAGGAAGCTGACCCCCATTGAACCGATCAACCATTGCTTTAAGCCCAACATTGAAGATGTTGATGACTGAATTGATCCCTTCATTGCACGGACCCTTGCCAGAAGTTGTGTTGTCATACCTCGCCAACTGGTAAGGTATGCACCCTATCTTTCCCACTGCAGTGACGACCACTTTCCGAGCTCCCAATTGGTACAAGAACTGACCCCGGCTCAGCCCATCCCAACCCATGCATAGCTAGTTAGTAAAAGATGGAGTGTCTCCAATGGAATTGCTATATATTAATGTATATATTTAACATGTACAAGTATGTGAAATGGCATCCGCAGGATTTTCTAGAGGGGGGTGGGGCACAATTTTTTTTTTTTGAATGTTTTTTCTTGGTATATATAATGAATAATTAAAAAAATTATATTGAAAGAAAACCATCAATTGTGTTATAAATATGATATTTTATTATAAAAGTTCATACAATAAAATATAATATTTTTTTCATATATATGTATAGCATGATGAATATTTTTTTAAAGAATATTGAAAGAAAATTATAAATTTTTAAAAAAATATGTCATTTACAAATGGAAAAAATTGATAGGATTGAAAAGTGTGACAAAAAACCCATAAATTGTGGTTTAAATATGACATTGATTGTAAAAAAACCTATACGAATAAAAAATAGAAGAATTTTTTAAAATACATATGTGTAGTATAATGAATATTCTTATGAAAAATATTAAAAGAAAACTATAAAATTTGATTTAAATATGACATTTATAATAGAAATAATTTGGTAAGAGTAAAAAGTAAAAAAAAAAAATGAGGGTTGAACACATGACCTCTTGTATTACTTATGTCTCCTGAGTCGGTGTTAAAAGTGCACATCATGTATTTGAAAAGGGTTGTACGAACTCTGTTGTACATCGTGTGAATGTGTGTGTATATATATATATATAGTATGTGGTTACCATGAGTTGGCGGGAGTAGTCTTGGAGAAGGGAGGCAGCAAAGGCCTGAGGAGTGAACTGGGAGGAGGTGGAGTAGTAGTCTGTCATGAAGTAATTGTTGAGGTAGTCGTTGCTTCCCATTCCTGAATAGAAAATGCACTTACTGAGGTGTGCTGCTACTGCCGCTGAGTCTCCTCTCATGTATCTTCTCATTTCTCCTACTAGTCTTGCAAAGTTGTTCACTTGTTGATTCATTGACACATGATCTCCCTGTAGTTCCATTCATTTATTTTTTTTTTTTGATAATATGGAGAAGTAAGATTATTTATACATCTCAACTTACTTTTATATATATATATATATATATATATATATATATATATATATATATATATATATGACACTTGAAGTGTCCATATATAATATTGTAATTGTATAAAATAAGAATTAATAGAAATGGTTATACTACTAAACGTATTTAAAGGCCAAGATCTAGCTCTTGTATATGCATTGGCAGATTAAGGGTCAGCTCAGTGGCGGATTCAGAAATTTTTGTAAGGGGGGGCTGAATTTTTTTTCCAAGAAATGACGATGTGAAACGTTCGAGTCTAAGGTTGTACCTATATACACCGTTGACACCGTCAGTCCTGCTTATTTGTTGACTAACACAAAAAACGCCACTATACTGTTTTGCGGATTCAAGAACCTACATCACTAACAACTGTAATGTAACTAGACCCGGGCAAACGTGGGCATGTGCCGAGCTTGGGGCGGGTTTTACCCCAAATATTATCCCGGTGTTGCAGGCGCGCGCGGGCCAGGCTAAGCTCACTTCCCGGGTTTAATATATTGTCCAAGTCCGTCCGGTATTGCGGGCGCGGGTTACCCATGGGTATCCATAAAATCTAAATTGTCTGTGTAATTCGACAACAACAAAAATGTTGTATGCTATCTACTTCAATTCAAAAAAAAATATTTGTTGGGGTAATGAACAAGTTGCTTGATGTTGTGTACTTAGAACAAAAATAAAACGACAGTTATCTATTTGTTGAATTTTAATTAATATTGTATTAATCATTATAAGTATTGATTATAAGGTAAAAAAAGGGGTTAGTGTTTTAAAAAAAAAACAAAGGAAAAAAGGGGTTTAGTGTTTTTAAAAAAAAAACAAAGGAAAAAAGGGGATTAGTGTTTTTAAAAAAAAAACAAAGGAAAAAAGGGGTTGATGGTTTTTTAAAAATGCAGATGCGGTTGGTGTTTTAAAAACAACAAAGAAAAAGGAGGGTTTGCGTTTTTTTTAAAAAAAAAACAGAAAACAACAAAGAAGAAGGAGGGTTGGCGTTGGCAATTTTTTTGTAAAAAAAAAACAGATGCACAGAAGAAAGGGATGGCGCTGAGAATCGAACCGGGATGCCACACTCCCCATTAAATTATTCCAGCGCCTTAACC
This sequence comes from Persicaria maculosa, assembly GCA_963922045.1. Taxonomy (NCBI): domain Eukaryota; kingdom Viridiplantae; phylum Streptophyta; class Magnoliopsida; order Caryophyllales; family Polygonaceae; genus Persicaria; species Persicaria maculosa. The sequence goes on from OY998266.1 coordinate 24,332,052, forward strand.
GCTGGGCTAACACGCTTATATGATTTTTTCTACTTTAATTTTAAATAATACTTAATTAACAGATATATAAAAATACACATATACCCTTATTTTGGCCAGCGGGGGGCTTCAGCCACCTCGAGCCCCCCCACAGATCCGCCACTGGGTGAGCTTCAGTAGACCGAAAAAAAAAATACAAAGGATTTTCCAGGGAAAAACAAAAGAGTAAATAAAGTATAAATTATTTAGAAGTTGTAATTAGAGCCCAATTAGAGCATAAAAGTCTTATTGCACAATTTTTCTTTTGCAAAATGGAAAGCAATTAGAATGAGGTATGAATGATCAATAATCCATGCTAGGACATCTTTTCGGATGAGAAGTTGTAGCTCTAAATTTATGGCATGGTTAAAGATAGTGGTTGCATAATCCAAGAGGGTCAATTCGTCCGCTACTCTATTCACTTCCCTAAACACATGACCGATATGAACTATCTAAAAACGACAAAGATCCCCGAAAGAGGCAAAAATAATCATTTCGATTTCCCAAATGACACTTTCAAATACCCTTAAATGCATTAATAATCAAAGTTTGTCACCTTCTATGTTGATAATGCATGATTAGTATAGGCATTATGAGTCATTCTTAAGTTATTTAGGTTGCATTTATACATGTTTTTAGCATAAAGTGCATTCATATCTCTTAAGTTGCAAACTTCAAAATCTACGCATTTTTAGTGTTTATTTACAGGAAATAGATTCGAGCTTCGAATGGTGGAGGAATCATGGATCAAATGGAGCTTGGAAGAGCTAAGAAAGAAGCCCCAAAGAGCAAGGGACAAGTCAAGGAAGGGTTAGAAGCCAAATCGGGAGGCTAAGGAACGAGCCAAAACGAAGGAAATGGAGAAACCTCACATTTTGGCTTTTAATCACTTAGAGTCAGATTCTAGTGTCTTCATGAGAGTTGTATTCCTTGAAAAGAGCTTTTGAACGCATATTCATATGCATCAATTGGACGAACGAGGATTCCAAAACGTGAATTATAAGACAAAGCTGAAAAAGCTGGAAAACAGGATCGGCGCTCGCCGATCCTGAGCACCCGCGGAAGATCCTGAGCGCCCGCTTAGTCGACGCCCGCCGATAACCTATCGGGCCTCGCCGATCACCGTATCTCAGCAAATCTTCTTGGTCGAATCTGGCCCTTTGGGCTTTGCTTCTACCTTAAGTTGGCCAACTTCTAAGGTTTTAGCGCTATAAATAGAGCTCTCTTCTCATTCATTCAACACACAATTCACACACTCATTATCTTCTCTCTCCCTCTCCCTCTCTCTCTCTCTCTTTTAGGGTTTTTCCTCCCTTGCGAAGTAGAAACACTAGGATTTCTCTTTTCTTTTATGTTTTGCATGAAGATAGTCATGCTAGGTTAATCTTCCACTCATCTACATGTGAAGACATTGGTTTGGTTATCAATTCAGGCTCTTTCTATCTTATTATCTCATTTCCTTGGCGCTTATATGGTTATTATGTATTTATGTTGTTACTTTATGTTGATTGATCCCTTAGACTGAGTTGCATCTAGCTAGGGTTTCGACTACCTTCGCTCATGTGGGTCGAACCTCTATAGTAGCAAACACATCCAGTGATAACAGGTTGGGAAGCTAGCTTGTGTAAGGAAATCGACAAGTGAGAATCATCTCTTGTAGCGAAAGCGATAGCTGGGTTGACAACCAGGTGACATGTCGATGATGTAGGAGAGATGTTGATCCACGTGCTTCGGAGACTAGGAACCCAATGCTTCTCGAACTCCCATGCAAAAGTTTAGGGAGTTGTTAGTGATCGAATAAGGAACCTATACAACCCTGCGCATAAACCAGTCCCTAGGGTGATAAGAGGAACCATGAAACGAGTAACCAACCATGTCGAGATAAGTAGATGAAACAAATTCCATCCTATTCACTCACTTATTGTTAGTATTTCTTTACTTTGCTTACAACTGCGTTCACATCAATCATTTACTTTATTACTTTGCTTCTCTAATGTGTCATTTCCTCTTTATTCTAAATAGTTGACAAAAAATGTACTAAATACACGCTCTTTGTGGGAACGACACCTATACTTATTCGATATACTAGTGTTGAGCATAAGGTATTTATTTTGGCAAGAATCAACGACAAGTTCACCGCTCCTCATATGTAAATGTTTTGGATATTACGTTCTAGTGCTTCACATATTCTGGCTCTTAAAGTTGTAGCCTCAACTCCAATAACCGAGCATAATGGGATTTTAAAACCTTTTATCGAGACACAATCTGCTTCATGAACCCGAATCATAGAGGTGATTGCAGAGTTTTTGTTTTCCCTAAAGGATCCATCACAGTTTGGTTTGAACCTAATCTTGGGTTTTCCCATTTTATTCCTTTTTCTTTCTTTCTGTTTTCAAAAGTTGGTAAGTTATTTGAAAAATTAAGAGTTGATGTTATGTTTATCTCTTCCTCTTCAGTCTTAGTTGTGTTGCAGTTAATAATCTGTTGTTTGATGAATTTTATGATATTATTTGTTGTTCTATCTTCATTTTTAAAAACCATTTGATTCCTAAAGTTCCAAATACTCCTCCAAATGGTTTCCATTGTACTAGTTTTCTTTGTACCGATAGTTTGCTTCGGTGTTTTAATAATGTAATGTTCATCTCTCATATTTTTGTACTACTTATCTACGACTTCAAAATCTTTACCGTACACTCTTCCGATAATATTTTTGACAAAGTTACAATCCATGAATAAATGGAAGAAATCTTGTCTATAATGTTTATAAAACTCGCATTGCATAGGGACTACAATTCTTTCTTCTTCTCATTTTCCTTGTGTTGGTGTTCCACATTGAGAGGCCCTCCATAAGAAGTGTTTGGTATTAGGAGTGCAATCTAAATCCCAAATCTAGTTAAGGTCGGATTTAGAATTACCCTTTTTTCGGAAGAAAGTTGATAGATGATTTTTTAGAGAGCCACGCATCTAGGCTTGATCTTCAATAGAGTTTATCTATGTTATTATTGGTAATATAGTCGTTAACTTTGGTTGTTTCATTCATCAAGCTTTTATTTCTGGCTATTTTAGTAAGAGGTGTGTCAAATACTCAATCATCAAGCCAAAAGTTAATGGTGTTACCGTTCCCCACTTACCACTTAAAACCCGAAGTAAAAATGAGCATGAGTTTAGCCCATTTCCAACATGTAGAGTACGAATTGTTTTTTGCATTAGATTGTAATTTTTTTGGTACTTATGTCTCAAAATTTTGAATCATTTATTATCTGGTTCTACAATAATTTTCTACAATAGTTTAAATTGCAGTGCTAAATTGATTTCTTCTGCTTTCCTAATACACACTAGCTTCTCCATCGAATTAGAGGGTGGCAATTTCCTTTTTTATTCCAATACAAGTTATTATTGACTTTATCTAGTTCTAAGAATATATTATTTGGTAGAAAGAAATTTTACTTGGTATATAGAAGTTTTGCACTAAGGTTAGTTTTTATCAGTATAAGCTTTTTCCCTATTGGGATAGAGAATTTGTCTTCTATTTTTATAGTCGTTTTTTTATTTAGTAACAATTTCTTCAAATGTTTACTTGTTAACTCTTTATTAACAATCGGACAACCTAAATATTTTTCTAATAGGATCGTAGAGGTGATCTGCAAATTGTTTTATATTATTTGTTTAGCTTGGTTGAAAATATTAGTTGTGTTTTGGGAAGTTGATTTGTTGTAATTAATGGATTTGACATGATGTTTCACAACAGTCATCAAGGATTTCCTTTACACATAACCATGTTGATTTGTTTGCATTAGGGAAGATGATAATGTCATCCTTACCTAGGAATGGAATGATATTACCTTGGTGGCAATTTTTATCCCAATATTAGTATTGTTATTATTACTTTTTTATTGTAGCATTCTAGCGATTATCTCTGTCCCTATGATAAAAAGAAAATGGGAAAAGGGGATCCATGTCTAGAGGTGACAATCGGGCGGGTCGGTTCGGGTTCGGTTAGTCGGGTTTCAAATAATGTCTAATATTTTTGTCATTCGGTTGGGGCGGGTTCGGGTTTTGGTTGTATCGGTTTTCAATTATGCGGGTTTCGATTGTCTTGGGTTTCGGTTCTTTCGGGTTTTGATTTTCTCGGGTTTCAGTTATTTCGGGATTGGATTGTCTCAAGTTTTCATTATTTCAATATTGATTTTAAAAAATTTACTAGAATGTATCTTAAAGTTCGGGTTATTTCGGGTTTCGATTATAACGGGTTCGGGTCTTAATGAGTAGTTTCGATTGAATCAAGTTCGGTTCATTCGGATTTGGGTGAGTTTCGATTATCTGTTATTCAGATTTCGGGTCCAAAATGGGTTGGGTTGGGACGTTGTTCAGAACAATCGGTTCCGATCGACCGAGTCGGGTTTTCAGGTTCGGGTTAGGTTTTGCCAGCTCTATCCATGTCTAAGGTCTCTTTTAGGAAAAAAATTGCTCTGATGGGCTATCATTGTCATGTACTGAGTAGGAGACTGTCATGATTCTTCTTTAATCCATTTAATGGAAGTGGGTTTGAAACCAAATTTGTTTAGAACTTGGAAAATGAAATCTCTCTTCGAATTTAACTGTCATTAATCATTTAACTCCTTTTTTATTTCTAAGGGTGTGAAAAATTTTCTGTGCAATTAGAACATTCTCATGGATGGATCTGCTTAGGACAAAGGCCATTACATAGGGTGAATAAGTTTGGAATAATGTTTTTCAATATTCTCGCAAGTATTTTTTTAAAGTGATCTTGTATATTGTTGAACGCAAGCTCATTGGTCTAAAGTGATTAATCGTGTTAGGATTCATCACATTATGATAATAGAATAATAAATGTGTGATTTATTTGTTTAAGAAGTTATCCATTTCTAAAGAAATATTTGGCTGCATCGATTATTGTTGGTCTGATTTCAAAATATTTTCCTAATTTAACTTATTTTACCTATATTTTTTTATTTGGGGGGGGGGGGGTGGGGGTTAAATATCTAAATCTAGGGAATCTTTTATAATAGGAAAAATGACAAAAAAAAATATTATGAATTATCAACTAGAACCAATATTAATACGAACTTTAAAAACTATAAAAAATAATACGAACTATCAGTCATGAACTAATATTAATAAGAACTTTAAAAACTACCAAAAATAATATGAATAATTTCACATTGAACCAATTTTGATACTAAAAAAATTTTGATCAATTTTTCGGCCAAACTTTTGACGTGGTAATCGAACGTTCGAAAATTTAACGACATTGCATCACATCATCAAACCTTCAATGTATTTTATGTAAAAACCCAAATTTGAGTGCGAATTAGATGAATAAATTAACCTTATAATCCAATTTGTATTGATAATTAGTTTTTATTTTCAAATATTATACTTATGCATTTAATAATATGATGTCACGTCATTAAATTTTTGAACATTTACTTGGGACGTTGAAAAATTAACTGGGATTTTTTTCCATAATGAAATTGGTTTAATGTGAAATAGTTTATATTATTTTTGGTAGTTTTTAAAGTTTGTATTAATATTAGTTCACGACTGATAGTTCCTATTATTTTTGGTATTTTTTAAAGTTCGTATTAATATTGGTTTATGGCTGATATTTTGTCTTATTTTTGGTCATTTTTCCTTTCTAATATGGTTTGTTTAACCTAGATTAAAATGACCATTGTTAATAGGCTTTTATACATAATTAATGTACTTTATAATATCATATTAACATATTTTCGTGCATTAGACAAGAATTATGCTAGTGTGTATATATATATATATATATATTTACAGAGTACTTACAAGATTGTTGCCTGTTTCATCTCTAATGCCAGAGGCTCCTGACGCAAAATTTACTCCCCTCACAATGGAAGGCCCTCTTGCTCTTGAATAAGGTGGAATATAGTCTGTAAATCCAAGTAGTTCCGCTGTACGTATGTACCCCAAATTTGGGTCCAAAGAGTTCTTAATTAGATCGATTTCCAAAATTAAACATCCATTTAACTACCAATATTAATATAAAGTTACATCTGGGCAGCCAAAATACACAAACAAAACAATAATACCATAGAGTTACTAGTATGTACGTGTCGGAATGCCTATATGCACAAATGTGCAAATTCTATGATCTATTAACCAAAATTAAATGAATTTAAGTATGCTTTATAATTTATTTTACACTTTTGGTCTAAATTATAAATCAAATTGAGAAAAAATCTATCTATCTATCTATCTTTTTTTTTTTTTTGAGGAAATCTATCTATATCTATGCCTACAAGTAAAAGAAGCTTTTTACTCATTTAATGTCAATTTAAGATAAATTTTTTTCTAAAAGTAAAATTAGTATTTTAGGAGTATTAATGCACATTACCAAGATTAAAAGAAAATGATTGATGACGGTAAAAAAAATTATACTTTTTCTTTAAAAAAGTGTTTTAGTTGGATATTTATATATATACACAATATAAATTCTTAATTCATCACAAATTATAGAACGAGATAAAATGTCTAATCAAAATTTTATCTTATAAATAATTTAAAAAAAAATTAGTAGGAAACGTAATAGTAAAGTAAGTTTTTCTATTCACATAAATGAACGAGATAAAAATTGATGACAACAAAAAATTATACTTTTTATTTTAAAAAGTGTTTTAGTTTATATATACACAATTTAAAGTCAAATTATAGATTGAGTTATAAAAAAAGTTTAATTAAAATTTTATCTTATAAATAAAATTTTCAAAAATATTAGCAAGAAACATGGTAGTCAAGTAAAAATTTTATGTTTACATTTTACGTTGATAGTAGGAAATGCAGAGTAAGGTTATTATGGAGTAGTAAAGTAAGATTTTTATAGGTCATTTATTATATAAAAAAAATTAGCAAGAGACATAAAGCTTATTAGAACTATGCATAAAAATCAAATTATAAAAAATTAAATTAAGTACATAATAGTTTGATTTTATTATTTTTACTTTTGATTGACTTTATTTTTTAAACCCATTTATGAATATATAACACTATTTAATGGTAAAAAAATTGATAGTTCCGTGCGTAGTACGGGATAACCCACTAGTACTTTAAATTTAAATGTATAATAATTCATAAAGAGACTAATTAAAGCATCGACAATAATGTATTTAATGTATTTTATTTTGCAACCCCGTAGAAAAAGATTGGTTGATCCAAAAATTTCTTTAGGGAGAGTCTAATTTACACACATGAAAAATATTTTTTCAAATAGTAGAAAAAATTTTAAATTTGTGATTTAAATATTCTTTATAATTAATTACGCTTTTTATCTCTTTGAATCATAAAATTATTAAAAATAAAAAATTATATTTGATATGTATTTTTAATGGTATTTGATTTTAAAAAATACAACTGGAGAGCTTAATTATTAAATCCAAGTGTGATCATTTAGGGTACACAGAGATGGATCTGAGGCGTTCGTTTTTTTTATGTTTTAGCTCACTTGGGTTTATACATTTAAATATGACATTCTGAATTTAGTTAATCTATTGTATAAAATATAGAAAGTGTCCTAAATAATCCACACTCATTATATATATATATATATATATGAAAAAAAGAGAGAGAGAGAAGTAGATACCTAGAGCGTCAACAAAAGTGCGACCGTTGGTAAAGCGGCCAGTGACGCCTTGTGCGAAGTCAATCCCGTAAGGAGAGTAGTTGGCTCGAGCAAGGGTGAGCATGCCATTGTTGTTCCCGTTGTCGACGAGAGAGTCTCCGAACACGAACAACCCCGGCACCTGCAGCTGCCATCCTTTGCAGCAAACCCCACCTACAATCAACACCACCAATACTACAACCACCCCATAACTCCCTCTCCGGTTGCACACACTGCCCATTTTTTTTATTCTCAATTAATGATATATTGATATGATCGATTTACTAATTAATTAAGCTCTCCAATCGTGCCCTTCGTTGGCTACCTATAACCAGCTTCAACTGAATTTATATTTATATATATGTGAATGTACGTATCGATTGATCCAGTTATACGTACATGAAATCGAGGCCGGTGAATTAATTAATAAGCTAGTGAGATTCATGCATGGGTTGCTTGGCTTCACCTCTATAGTGAATTATTGCATTTAACCAAACAGAGTCACAGACTCACAGTGTTGCTGGAAAGAAATCCGTTTCCCGTGGGAGTCGGTGGATAACTTTTTTCCATGTGACACCATCGAGTTCCCATCGGCTCCATCAACAATTCGTCAAATATATGCAAGAGGTGTTTCCGTGCCCAACAAACTCCTTTGCTTCCATCCAAATTAAGATCCAAACAGGAATTGATCGAAAAAGAACGGCATTTTTTTTTTTTTTTTTGCATAAGGGGAGCTACTAATTGTGCTGTCACCTACTTTAACGACGAATTTGTTTGAAATTAGCTCCAATTTTGCCTTCTAATTGCACTTTGCCCCAGTTTGCGAAAAGTGTATATGAATGAGTGTTCTTCATATCCTGATTTGTTTCAAATTGAAACTCAAGATGTACTGGGATTTCAATTTTTTTCCAGACGAACTACCTTGATTTTTTTTTTAACCGGAAAAAAATTTGACAAATAGAAGATCTCACTTGCCAAGGGCATCCAGACGGATGTAATCACGAAGCATAGGATCGTCAGGGGTCTGTGAAGAGGAGAGAGCAAGGCGGAGGTGCGATAAGCGGTTGGCAGCTCGGTTTGCCTCTCGAAAGACGTGACGAATTTCAACAGATTGGAAGAACCCAAGAGAGATTCGACTGTCTGAGACAATCATTTCGGAATCTCCCGTAGGATTACCACAACCCTTGAGGCTGTTAATTATGGTCAGCTTGTCGCCTTCAATGATCAGATTCGGTATGCGTAGTTGCCGGGCCATATTGATACCATACCAGAGCCCGAGACCCTCGGATCCCGCGACAGAACAAATTGATGAGAGACCCGCCCCACAGTGGATAGGTTTGCCTGTGTGATCTCTGATTATGTAACCGAACGCCCCGCCGAGACTAGGAGTGAAAGCTCCATCAAAGTTGAGCTTACAAGTCCCGATAGGAGGTGGTTTCCAATGCGACTTTCGTCTCGCTCGTTTAGATGACAGTCTTGGTTCTCTGTTGTTAGGCGTAGAAATGATGTTTGGCAAATCTTCATCATTGTATTTAGATGTGTGCCATAGGAACATTTGGTCTTTGATGAAGATTAATATTTTATGTACGGTAGTTTTTGTGTCATTAAATAGGGATTTGTTGCGTGAGTACCAGATACCCCACCAAGCGAACGCAAGTTTTGTGAATTTTTTATTACCAATTTTCTCTTTTACTTCTCTTAGAGCTGTTTGTAGGTCAGTTGACTGAGAGAAGTTGTTGTTTAGAGCTATCATTATTCTGGGGTCTAGGTTCGCAATGGTCTGTCGAGAGATTTGACAGACCCACAGTAAGTGTGGTGGGTCCTCTTGGTTTGAGTCACAATGTGGGCAAACTGTGGGTACTTCGAAGCCCATGGAGGCTAATTTTGTTGCAGTTGGTAATCCATTTTTTGTGATTTTCCATAGCAGGGTTTTAATCTTGGCCGGTAAGTCGAGTTTCCATATCCATGTCATGTCGGATTTTTGGTGTTTCTTGGAGTTGTTGATCATCTGTATTGCGGAGCTCATACTGAACCATCCGTTTCTACTCCATTTCCAGTATAGTCTGTCCATTTCGATATTTTTTGGTATTGTGAAGGATATTATTGTGTCGATGGTGCTATGTTGCAAAATGTTGTTGCAAGTGGATAGCACTTTGGTATGGTCCCAAGCTTTTGTTGGTGTTATGAAGTCTGAGACCTTGTGCTTGTGTCAATAGGCGATGGGTCATGTACTAGGTCTATGAGAGGAGATGTGCCAATCCAGTGGTCAGTCCAGAACCTAACATTCTTTCCGTTTCCAATGGACCAGCATAGACCTTGTTTTAATAGTGGCAGTAGCCCAGTAAGTTGCTCCATTGCCAGGAATTTTCCCCCTTTCTATGGTACTGTAGTATGCTTTGCTGCTTAAGGTACTTTTCCTTAATTATGGTGACCCAAGCATTAGTTGGTTCTGCTAGGATTTTCCATAATAACTTTAATTGTAGTGCTTTGTTCATATCTGCCGAGTTTCGAATGCCTAGCCCACCATGTGATTTGTCTTTGCAGACCTCATACCAGCTGATTAGTGGTTTGTGATTATTGCCTTTGTTCCATAGGAAGTTTCTGTTTATCTTGTCAAGCTCCATGTGTATGTGTCGAGGCAGTAGAAAACATTGCATGAGGTGTAGAGGTTTAGATGCCAATGTGGACTTGATTAGCGTACAGCGACCAGCTTGCGATAAGCAGTTAGCTTTCCATTTACTCAGTTGTGATTTTGTCGTGTGCAGAAGATCGGAGAAAGTATCTCTTGTTACCTTGCCACAGATAATTGGACATCCTAAATAGGGGCCAAGGTTGGTTGTGTAAGTGATGTTTAATTCGTTGTGCATTAAATTTTTTTTGATAGGCTGACAGATTCATTGTAGTTTGGAAATGTGATTTATGCCTATTTACATTCTGTCCCGATAGTGTGCAGTAGTCATTTAATATCTTATTGATTTGGTCACATGCCCTCTTTGTAGCTGACGCAAAAATGACTATGTCATCGGCAAAGGCGAGGAATGGAATTCTGGTTCCATTACGTGTCAGTGTTACGCCAAGATGAGTGTTTGGGGCTTCAGATTCTTGGTGTAGTCCTCGGGCCAGTACCTCAGATCGAATGAGGAATAGGTATGGTGATAGAGGGTCTCCTTGGCGGAGACCCCTTTGTGGGGTGAAAAGTTCTATGGGTTCATTATTTACTAGAACTAAGTAGCTGACTGTTGAGATGCATTCTTTGATCCAACTAGTGAATTTTGGTGAAAATCCGAATATGGACATAACGGTGAGTAAGAATTCCCAGTCGACAAGGTCAAAGGCCTTTTCCATGTCAAGTTTAACCGCCATCCAACCCGTTTTTCCTTTTTTCTTTGAGAACGAGTGGAAAATTTCATTTGCAATCAATATGTTGTCTTGTATTGCCCTCCCAGAAGTGAAAGCACTCTGGAGAGGGCTAATTATTTTTGGTAAGATTTTCCGCAGTCTTGCCGCCATGACGTTGGAAATTATTTTGTATGTTGTTGAGCAAAGACTAATAGGTATATATTGTGATGTTGTTTTTGGGTTTTCACATTTAGGGATTAGTGCTATAAAGGTATGATTTACTTGCTTTAGAATCCTATCGCTAAGGAAAAAGCTTCTGACTGCCTTCGTGACCGATGGACCGACTATGTGCCAGTATTTCTTGAAGAATCCTGCTGGGAAGCCATCGAGACCAGGTGATTTGTCGTTGGCTAAGCTGAAAACGGCCTTTTTGATTTCAGCATTGGAGACTTGTTTGATGAGGTAGTCGTTGTCATGGTCGTTTATTTATGTGTTGATGTTGTTTAGAAGTTGATCCGGAATTCTTTGTCTGCGACTGCTCTGGAATTTGTTGATGAAATCGAATTTGATTACTGTTCTTATCTCATTATCCGTTGTTATTGTTAGTCCTGCCACAGTCTGTAGAGATTTGATTATATTTCTATTCCTCCTTCCTGTAGCAATTCTGTGGAAATATTTTGTGTTGTCGTCTATTTTTTTATATGATTTCTTTTAGCTCTCTGTCCCCAGTATGTTGCCTGGTATTTGATTAGGGAGGCATGTTTGTAGGTAAGTCTCTTTATTTTAGCGTCCATTCTTTTGTCGTAGCTGACACAATTATGTGTTTGTAGTTCTTGAAGTTGCCTCTCCACGCTGGATACTTGTCTGAAGATGTTCCCGAAAGTGAATTTACTCCAGATTTTGCTCTTTTTTTGTACTTCCATTAGTTTCTTTGTTCATTTATATAGTTGGGATCCTGGACTGTCAGTTCTCCATGCGTTTGTAACTAGCTTTTCGAAATCTGGTCTTGTTGTCCAAGCCATCTCAAATTTGAAAGGTTGTAGCTTCGGTTTCTGTTTGTCGACTAAGTCGAAGGTGATTTGTGCATGATCAGATTTTATGAATGCATGGTTTTTTGTATGCGAATTGGGAATTTGTTGCATAAGTGAGTGACTTATTAGTGTTCGGTCAAGTTTTTCATATATGTTGTTTATTCCATGAGAACGCTTTCTCCATGTATATCTGTTTCCAATTGTCAGGACATCTATCAGATTATGAGATGTAGTAAAATCTGTTAGTCTATGAAATCTACGGAGATCTGGCACGGCTCCCCCCATTTTGTCAAAGGGTTCCAGTATTTCATTGAGGTCCCCTATGACAATGATGTCACCTAAGAGACTGCGAATCGTAGAAGAGAGGCCATCCCAGAAGAGAGGTTTTTCACAATCGTGTGGAGGAGCGTAGACAAATATGATTGTGAATTCTAAAAAGAGCGTGTGGTTAACATATTTGGTTTGTATTGTTCTGCTATCCGAGGTTATTATGCTGAAAGTTTCGTTGCTTAGCTGTGATGCGTTCCATAGGAGACACATTCCCCCCGAGAGGGCAATAGAAGGGCAGAAGGGGAAGTTGTCAAATCTAGCCTTTCGCTAAACATTGTCGGGGGGGAGGTCTGGAGTTTTGTTTCTGCTAGAGCCAGTATTTTGATATGCTCTGTCCGGCAAGTTGATTCAATGTGGGTCCAAATATGTCTCTTACGGAGACCCCGAACATTCCAGTAACTAAATTTCATTTGTCAACTGTGTGCTTATCTTTGGGTGTTAGCATGTCATACATTTGAAGTGTACTAATATAGTGTTTATTGAATGCATGTGGCATTGTTGCCCTTATATTCGTTGTCAGAGTCTGTTTGTGGTTGATGTTAGGATGTTGTTCGTGTTGTGCTTTTAGTAATAGCTTTTGTGCCATCGGTTGTAACTTAATTCCACCTGAAAGGGAGACTAGTTTGCGGGTGTAGTGTAATGTAGAATTCTTTACCAGGAGAATCAGTTTGTTGTGACAGAAATAATATGGTTGAAAGCATGAGCTGCCGAACCAAATTGTGGAGTCAGTAGATAGTGTTCTTATGTTATTGTTACAGTCGTAATAGAGTCGTTGTAGACTGTTAATCCCTATTGTCAGCCCACTACTTAAGGTCTTCTTGCATTGTTTCTTGTTTCTTTCACTTGGGTCTTTTCCTATGTCTAAATTCCCGAGGTGAGGTGAGTGCAGCCATGTCTTTGAGCAAGCCATTGTAAATCTTGTAGCCCTAGTTACCAGGTTCATATTCAAAAAAGAAAGCCAAGCCTGTGTGTCCTTGGTTGTGGACCTGGAAAGCCAGAGAGTAGAGTATGAGGTGGGAGTGTTGCAATATGATATATGTTTATGTTGCACAGAGAGTATAGATAAGCAGTGAACAAGTTGTAAGCAAGTGAGAACAAGTGTGGTAGACATAATGCCTTTACTCCAGGTGGTCATTGTGACAATCGAGGCTCTTCTACTAAAGAGTGTGTACCTACAAGGGGAAGATAAATGCATTATAATGAATATGATATATCCTTGATAGTATTTAGGCTTGACAGTAATATAATATATATGGTTAGCAGCGATTGAGTATGTGAGAGATTTCTTTTTGTATCTATACATCCAGTTAAAGCATATAGTTGTGGTTATGGGTCTGTTTAGGTTAAAGCATATATGGTTTTAGTTCTGGTGTGCAGTAATGAAGCTGATATCTGTAGATTTCAGTAATTTTAGTATCTTGTAACTCAATAAGGGTAGTTATGAGGTACTTACTTATGATGGAGATGGCTGAAGGCCTGAGCGTGGATCTCCAATCTCATTTTTTGTCGTGCAAGTGACACATTTGAGGTGGATGATTGTTCTTGGATACCATGATTGCCACCAGAAGGGTTGATGAAGTTTGTGCTTCCTCAGAGGAGTCATGCAACAGTAGATCATGTTATGCATAGAGTAGAGATCTGGATTAGCATTAATGTAATTTGCTTGTGACACATTTAACAAGGTCAGTAAATTTTTTGTGGTGTCAAATACCATGTTAAACTGATTATGGTAATTATAGTAATGGAAGAAAGTATTGTAGAGAAGAGATGTGGATAAGAGAGTGCTTACTTGACTATCCAGAGGTTTTGTGTTCTTGTAGGATTCACTTTCTTTGTGAATGTTTGCATCATGTAAGAGTGGGTATGTAGAGATGCATCTTGATTTATGGTTAGTATAATCCACAAAAAAAATGTTATGAAGCCAGTTTATGTTTTTTTAAAGTGATTTTTGTCAATTCTTTGAGAAAGGTTGAGATTTCTGTTTAAAAGAAGCAAGCAGCAGTTTTCTAATTTGTTACTTGGCATTTCATCAGTGGGTAAGTTCCAAGCTTGGGAATCGTAGGCTTGGTAGTTACAAGAGGAGTAGCAATTCATTATAACATAGAGATATTTCTTACATAGTACATAGAGCATTGGATTGAGATTACAAGAATTGAGATTCCATAATGAGCCATTAGAACCAACAACAACCAGACAGATTGAGTTATTTGAGTGGCTCAATAGTGCCTTAGCAGTCCTACAAACATAGAAACTAAAGTAGTAATAGGTAGCATGTCTTAGTACAAGATTTTGGCAAGCAATAGGGTTGCAAAAGGGTTCAAAAGGTGATGTTTGAATTTTGCAGTCATCACAAAAGGCCCAGGGGCTAGGCTGGATTTCCCCATTGCTTGCTAAAAGCTTGGTCATCATGGTTTCAGTTAATGTTCTTGCCCCTCTTCAGGTTGGAGCTTGCCGTGTCGTCCTCTCCACAGGTTCCTTTCCTTTTGAATGAACTAGAAGTGGAAGTCTCCATGGGTGGTGCATCCATGGCAGAAATCAATCTGACCATGTTTGAAGTGGAGTGAATTGAATGGAAAGATGGGTCAGATGCAAGATCATTGGGGTTATCCATCATTGGATCATCCACCAAGTAGTCAACCTCTTCATATCCATCTAACATATCCTCTTCATTACGGTCATACTGGAGGCATTCCAGGGTTTCAGATTCCACTTCAGCACCTAGTTCATTGAAGAGTGTAGGATCTGGGAGTGGGAAGGCAGCTGCCATTGTCTCATCATTAGAGGGTTTGCAGAGTATGTTGGGGTCTGGTGCTACAGGTGCACTGCTGAGATTGTTATCAGTAGGCAAGGTGATGGTGTGTTCCACTGCAGGCTGCTCCATAACACTCGAGCACCCAATGAAACTAGCTGCCAAGGCAGGGTTACCAATGGGTGCTGCAAGAGGGAAGTGAGGAGTAGTAGCAACAGCAGTACGAGCTGCAGGCAGTTCAACAGTAGGCAGGTGCGTCTCAGGATTTCCATCATGTGGGTTATGATCATTTGTAGATTTAGAACCCCTTAATGAAGAAGAGGAGTTGGACAAGGCTTCAAAAGCCACTGAAACCCCACCCCTACCAGATATATATGGCTTGTTACTAAAAGCTTGTATGGAGTTAGGAAGTCTGATGGGTTTCCCATGTTTCCCAATCATGGTCCAGTCATCATTTCCAGTAGAGTGCTCAAAGAGGGTGTTCTTTGTTTGTGGTTTTTTTATTTTTATATGGATTTTCTTTTGCTTAGGGACAAAGAGGGGACAGTTAGAGAATAGATGATCCTAGCCCCCACAATTCCCACATCCCTCGGGGAACTCTTCGAACCAAATGATATAGGCAAATACTTCATTCTTGTTTACAGGGATAAGAATGGTGTTGGAGACACCAAGAGCAATGTCAAGATTGACACAGATTCGAGCATACCTTGCATTTGGATCAACACTGGTATCATCCTTGATGAAAGTAGCAAATCGGTTGTGAGTGATGATGGTCTCTAGTGCAGCAGGCTTCTTGTAAGCCTCAAGAATTGAGGTAATGCGAATCCACATATCCAAACAGGTGGTATATTCTGTGAGCGGGTCAAAAGAGGATTTCCATGGGCGAAGTATGATTAACTGAGCATATACATGGTAGGGTCTCGCTTCCCAAACACACAGTAGGTCTTGCGGGTTGGAGAATCTGACTTCAAACCAATTGTTTGGGAGTTCTAGGATTTGAAGATCACCTGAGATGCCCTTCCAATCAAAGGTGAGTTTGGATTCTAGTTTGCTGAATTCAATGGGTGCTCCAAAGACTCTGCCATACAAAATGGCATTGGTTTTGAAATGATAGTGAGGTTGGTATTGCTGTAGTTGATCAAAGAAAGAGGAAAGATCAAGCTTTCCTTTTCCTTTATCAGGTTTTGGTGGCTTTAGATGGGTTGAAAGTTTAGGGGTGTCACTCAAAGGCTTCCCTTTGGATTGGGTGGTTATGGGTGTCGGTGAGTCCCCATTGGAGACCCCCTTACCTTTGGATTTGGTGGTTATGGGTGTCGGTGAGTCCATTAGAGACCCCTTTCCCTTTGTTTTATTGGTTATTTGCCATTGGAGCAAGCCAGTGAGAGATATTGCCGTACAGAACAGAAAAGCCAGGAACTTTTTGTTTTCGAGAGATAGAGAGGGAGAAGTTGGTAGAAGTTGCATTAAATTCATATCTAAGATTGTTTATATAGTGGGATTTAGTTATGTGTAAATAAAAAATTCCCCAAAACCCCGAAAGCATCCGGATTTTGGGAACAAGATTTGGGTTTAGGCTAACATACTTGTCAAATCCAGTGGGAGCTTGAAATGATAGAAGAGAATGATGAAGATGTAGTCCTCTACACGCAGAAGCCCGTTGACGCCTCCGTGAGAGGGAGGAGTTGTCCCATCGACCAGATCGGCCGAGGAAGAGAAGAGGAGAGGAGCCTCCTTTGATTGTTGTAATGATTGGATGTAGATCCCTCATTGAGGAGAGTTGTTCGAACTAGAAGAGCGAAACCCCAAAGAAGATTTGACCCTTCTAACCCCGAGCTTGTACCAGTGCTTTTGCCAGATCCAAAACCAGTAGCCCTTTCACTTGATTAGACTGAAGCTGTTGTAGATTTGAGCATAGTTTGGCGTTAGATTAGGATTAGGGTTCTTCTTTTTGTATGAATTGGCTTTGGGTTTCAGAGGTTGAAGTGAAGGTTTGGGGTCAAAGAGGGGAGCCTGATCAAGCGCATTGATTTAGGGGAAATTTGGGGTTTCTGGTTCCATTTTAATTGAGAACTACCTTGATTTGTTTCCAATTTGTTCGAATTGGAACTAGCTTTACCCTAACTTTTTTTTTGATCAGGTAATAATTTCGGTGGGATTACCCTATCCAAAAGCATACTTGCGTTTCTCAAAAAAAAAATGAAAACATACTTGCGAATGAGGTATTGAAGACCTTTGTCGTTATAAATGTCCAGACTCCTGATGGAGTGGCAAATGTGTGCAATCTTGTGAACCAATCTATTACCATTACGGGGTACGTGCGAGAAGGACACTTCTCTCACCCTCGACAGTAGATTCTGATATCTTACATAATCAATTCTATTTCCTATGGACATTTGTTTTTTAAGTTAAGATGGTTTATGATTATGAGTAAGTCTTTTTCGATATGCAGTTTGTTGATACCTAGATTTAAAGATTCGATACCTTGTCTAAGAGTCAATGTCTCTGCCTTTAATGGGGTATGGGTGCCTATCCTGCCAAAACTCATATGAACAGTGCGTCCTTCCTAATCTCGTATTATGACACCCGTTGAGCTATCATTATGTACGATAGTTGATCCATCGAAATTGAGTTTAAATGTTCCTGGTAGGGGTTTCTTCCATGTTGTTGATCTTAGTTGTGCCCTTACCTTGTCCATCTGTACATATATTTAATTATTCTATAGCAACTCAAACCATCCTTAATATCTTTCTCCTATAAGGATGTTTTCCTCTAATTTTCCATATCTATAGAGATAATTTGTTTGATAGCATCCTGTGTGGGGTTTCATTTCTAAATATCAATTGGTTTCTGATGAACCAAGTTGTACACGACGTACATTAAAGGTTAGTTTTTCTTTTACCATTTTTGTAGTTTGTTGCCCAACATCGCAAGTATGTGTTTGATTTCTCTTAATTATGTAATCATGTTGGTGATAGTTTGACGGGTATCTATGATGAGGGACTAGTGATTATTATTGTACTAGCATTCTATGAATGATCATGTCATCCTCCACTGCCTAGTTACACAGTATGCATGTTGTTGGGACAAACACTCCTTTTTGCATGAGATGAGAGGTTGTTGGGAGTCCATTATGGCTCAATTTCCACACGAAGTTTTTAACTTTAGGAGGGATATCTAGTTTCCAAATCCACGCATTGTCGTCAATGTCATTGTCCATCCTACTATGTCGATTTCCACAAAGGAACAATCAATAATCCTGAAATCCTAAATTCGAAAAACATATAAAATTTATCAAAATTGACCACGAAGAACAACAATCAAGGCTTCGAAGATCTCAGCCACAACAAAAGAAGGAAAAATCGAGCCTCAATTTGTTCGAATTCAACCATAACTTGGCCGAAGTCCTTCAACCATATGCACAAAATCGAAAATGAAAAATCCCTAAATTTTAAGCAATTGATCCATTAACAGTAAGCACACTTTTTAAGATTAAAAAAACAGTATAAGCATGCATCCAGAGAGTAATTTAACATACAGAGAACAAGAGAGGGCGAGAGGAAGAAAGATGAGCATCTTTTTCACATAAAATAACAAAAGAATCCGATATTTTTACAATTTTCTCTATAGATAATCATAAGGATTTTGCATTTGGCCGGATATGTTAAGCATTGGGGGTTGTTATTGGCACGGTGCTCATCTCGCCAATCGCACGGTCTCAGTACCGATTCCTGAAGTCGGCAAGCCCTTCGTCGACACTGAACACCGGCGAGGGCAAGGTGGAAGCCGATGCCGACTGACGAGGTCGGTAGCCCCCTCCGTCCACCATATCTCTCCTCGATTTGTCTCCCTCTTCTCTCATCCTCTCCCCCTCCGATCTCCTCTTCCTTGCCGGATTCGTACTCTGAGAGCTCCACCTCTTGCTCTTCATCGTCTTTGGTTTCGCTTGGGTGATCCGAGGAGTAGACCTCGCCGCGGTCGAAGCGGTTGCTGCTGAGCAGGTGGAGGAGGCAATTCCCGGTGAAGCACTAGACCAGATCCGAGAAATTGCATATTCAATTAGACATTTTGAGCTCTTCGCTTCTTCGATCATCGATTGATTTCTAAAAGGAAAGAGAGAGTGGAGCTGCGTTGTGTATGTGAAAGCTCAATTGAGCAAGTGCAGAGGATGAGGTCCATGATTTTGTGGCGTGGGGGTGACAACACACCTCATGGCACCGATACCGACTCAAGAGGTCGGCTGTGGAGCTCGCCGAACCCGGAAGACGGCAGCTGCACCGTGCGAATGGCGAGAAATTGTCGTGCCGATAGAATGCCCGTAAGCATTTTATCATTATAAAACTCCCAGGACCAATTTCAATTTGATGTCTAAATGACATATAGATAAAAGCTTTTTAAGTATCAACTAGTTCAGTACCCGCACTTTTGTGCGATTATTTTTTTTAAATAAATATATTTAATATTAAAATGTATAAAAAAATTTATAAGTAAACTTTAAATTCTAAGTATCACTACTCACATCTAAACATTGTTAATTATTATATAATTAATGGTAAAAAAACATTGAATAATATTTGTAATTAGAGACAAAATTTTATCCCATTGTTGATTAATAGTTGTACTCAAATTAGTTTTGATTGGAACAATAAAAAAAATTAATTTTGAATTAAACTAAAAAATCCTCAACTATTGGATAAGAACTCTCAATTCTACAAATTGACACATCGTATTGAATGAATTAGAGCTTGACACATAAGACCTCAAAATGTAGAAAAAATGACACTAGCTTCATGAACCAAACTTCTTCTTTACTTTAATTTTAATGAATATGGTTGCGCCGAGTGTTGACTGAGGTTGAATTTGGGGGTATATATGCAAGCAGCTAGGTTGTGGATCTCTGGCGGTTGATTTCCTTGCAACGGTGGATTCTTATCCTAAGCCAAACGACAAGATCCGAAGCACCAGCTTGAAGGTAATCAAATCCTATCGGCATATATGAAATCGGGAAAATTTGGTAAGTGTCCATATTTTGGGCAAAAATTAAGCCCGAGGACAAAAAGGGGAATAAATTAAGAGGGTGTCCAAAAATTCCAATTTTCCCCTTCCTTCCCATTTTTTAGTTTGACCATTGACCATTGACCATTGACTGGTCAAAGGCATTGACTTTTGGTGACACATGTGTGGTGACATGTAAATTTTGTGATTACACAGTTTCGTTTTTTTTACGGGGTCATTGTCACCACCACTCTTTGACAGTGGTGACAGTGGTGACATGAAATTTTTTTTATTACAGTTTCGTTTTTAGAGTTTTTTTTTATACGGGGTCACTGTCACCACTCTTTAACAGTGGTGACACGTGTGTGGTGACATGAAATTTTTTTTATTACAGTTTCGTTTTTAGAGTTTTTTTTTTACGGGGTCACTGTAACCACTCTTTGACAGTGGTGACACGTGTGTGGTGACATGAAATTTTTTTGATTACAGCTTCGTTTTTAGAGTTTTTTTTTACGGGGTCACTGTCACCACTCTTTGACAGTGATGACAGTGGTGACACGTGTGTGGTGACACGTGTGTTGTCAGTGGTGACAGTGGTGACAGTGGTGACACGTGTGTGATGACAGATTCGTTTCAAGAGTTTTTTTTTTAATTTTTTTTACGGGGTCACTGTCACCACTCTTATCAGTGAATGCCTAATTTACTTAAATTTTTTGATGACACCTTCTTTTTACGAGTTTTTTTTACGGGGTCACTGTCATCCCTAATCGTGAGTGAATTCATGTTTTGACTAGGATGTAGCAGCTGTAAATGGATCATTACATTGAGGATTCTCCTTGGGCTGAGGCCCATTGTCATTAGAAGGTATGTGGGCCTTAGTATTTATACTCCATCAAAATATCTTTTTCAATTGGAAATTGCAGAGGCCTTGGAGATCCGGCCCTCGCCCTCCTCTCTTTCTTCTCTTCCAACAACGGACAACCTCTCCACCGGCGTCGGTAACTCCCCCGCCCTCCTCGTCGGCAACTCCCCCGCCCAAATCCGGCGCCAAGATTACAACTTTCTTCTCATTCTAGATCTAAGGTGAAATGGAAGGAGAACGGAAGAGAGGAGTGATAACTACCGAGATCTGATGATGTCGATTGTAAAATTGGAATCGACTGTAAAATTGGAAGGAGAATCGATTATAAACCTCTGATGTTGTCAATGTCGATTCAAAATCTACTGAGATCTGCGAAAATTTGTGATACCATAGATATAGATTCGCTGATGTTGGCCAGAGATCGATTCATCGATGTCGATTCGAAGCCTACGACGATCTACAATGCCTTCAATGTCGATTTCAAAACTCCGATGCTTTCGAGGTCGATTCTGAAACTCCGATGCCAAAGGTGATGAATGGAAATGCGGAGGAGAACGGAGGTGATATGATGGATCGAGGAAAGGGAAGAAGGGTTTTGTTTTAATTAAAACAGGGGTAAAAGGGGTATTATGAAAATATTATGGACAATTGCTAACAAAGCCCAACTCCTAGGACAAATACTAAATGGGCTAATGGAAAAATGCCTTTGGGCCAAATATCTTGTATGAAATCATAAACACCTGATCGGCAAATCCTATCGGCATATATTAAATATCGCCTTAGGCTCCTATAGATTTGTTATCGGCATATATTAATTAGAGTACTTAATTAAATTAATTAGAGTAATTAATTAACAAATTAAAAAAAAAACTCTATTTTAACAATCAATTAATCGGCATATCTTATAACTAATCGGATAAGCGGGATAACAATCATAACCACCAGATAAGTGGGACAACAATCAATTAACATTTTAATTTTTAAATCTAATTCTTTTTTATTATTAATGTAATTAATCTAATTAAGTAACAAATCATAAATACAAAATAAAAAAAAAGCTAATTTAAAGAAGAAGTCGCCACATGGCATAAGCGACTTCTCCTTTAGTATTATTATAACTAGTTTTACTTTACCCGCCCGTTGTGCGGTTTCTTAATAAACAAAATGATGATTAATTTATATTTTTTCTGAAATTTGAAGGTTATATCTATTCAAATTAAACATAAGATTTTTCAAAATATAATTAAAAAATTGAGCAAAGGTATAGTGTAGTTGTATTATAAAAAAAAAGTACTAAAATAAGTGGTAATTTAATTTGTGGTTAATATCCTTATGACCCTTTAAAATAAAAAGAGAAATATGTAATTATTATGTATAGGTTTGATAAGATTGTTTATATAATACGTACTAAAACATATTATTATTAACAATTTTATTATACGATTAAAATATATAATATTAGATAAATTTATCTAATTAAGATATAATGTTATATTGGATAGATTATTTGATCTAAAAAGATAAGTTTTTTACCTAACTACATTGACTTATTAATTGATGTGGTCCAAATAAATAATACCAATTTAATTCAGAATATGACACGTAAGCAAAAATAATTCCGTTTTAATCCAGAAAATTCCACGTAGGCGAATCGCACCAGAGGCCGTTTCAGACCTCTGCTTTAGTATTTTACTAGTCTTATTACTCGCCCGTTGTGCGATTTTTTTTAATAAATTTTGTTATATAAAATATCTTTGAATTAATATAAATTTTGATTGGATTGGGTTAAAAATGGACATCTAATAAAATGCCCAAATATAAATTCAGTACTTTAATTTAAAGGAACAAAATTTTACGGCATGGGCAGAGTGTTGGATCTGCGTTTTATTGGCCCTATCATTTTTTTTTGAATCTTGAATTAAAAAAGGTGGGTAATTTTATCATTTATTTCAGTTTAATTGGGCTAATATAGTTTATTAACAAAAGCATGAAAATAATAAATATGTATAACAACTAATTGAAGTTATATTAGATAGATTATTGATCTAAAAAGATAAGTTTTTAGGTAACTATATTCATTTATTAATTTATGTGGGCCAGAAATTTAATACCACTTTAATCCAGAAAATGCCACGTAAGCAAAAATAATCCCGCTTTAATCCAGAAAATTCCGTGGACGCGAGATCGCACCAGAGCCCATTTCAGGCCTCTGTTTTAGTATTTTATATAGATAGATATAGATAGATATATAGATATAGATATTGATGAAGACAGTTTAGGAC
This sequence comes from Persicaria maculosa, assembly GCA_963922045.1. Taxonomy (NCBI): domain Eukaryota; kingdom Viridiplantae; phylum Streptophyta; class Magnoliopsida; order Caryophyllales; family Polygonaceae; genus Persicaria; species Persicaria maculosa. The sequence goes on from OY998266.1 coordinate 24,355,303, forward strand.
ATAACAAAACAACAGGGTATATTGGTAATTTGATGCAATTTAACAGATGACAAACAGAATGGGAGAAAGGGTGGTTACTTGCTAACGAAATCACTTTAATAAAGGGTGGTTTGACGCAATTTCATATTTAAAGGGTAGTTATGTGCAATATGCCCTATTTAAAGGGTGATTTTATGCAGTTTACCCTTTTATTTAAAAATGGCCCATCAATTCATTAGTCAACCCGATAAAGAAAAAGGCCCATAAAACCAGATTATTTGGGCTTACAATGAGCCCGAAAGAGAATAACTATATATTCTCTTTTTTTAATATCAATCTATGTTCTGTAATTCTGCAGAATGTGGTAAACAGTGGCAGGGGGAGTTTTTGTTGTCATACATTATACGGAGAAGAGAGAGAGGGAGAGAGAGTTCATCATCTTCCCAAGTAGAGCAATAAAAAACAATCCCCCAATCACTTTGGTTGCTGCTGTTGGATCCCTGCAAATCGCCCGAAGATGAACAACGCCGATGTCTCCAAGCAGATCCAGCAGATGGTCCGCTTCATCCACCAGGAAGCGGAGGAGAAGGCCAGCGAGATCTCCGTCTCTGCCGAAGAAGTACCGATTTCTCTTTTCTCTTACTTTTCCGATCTCGATTTGTTATCCAAGTGCTCGGACTTGGTTTGATTCCGGGAAAATTGATTTGTGTAGTGCTTGATGGTTGCTTTTTGCTTTTTGCTTTGTAGGAGTTCAACATCGAGAAATTGCAATTAGTTGAAGCGGAGAAGAAGAAGATCAGGCAAGAGTATGAACGTAAAGAGAAGCAAGTTCAAATAAGGAAGAAGATGTGAGTTGCCTCCCCCAATTTCGTTTTTGCTTTCAAGTTTCGGTTTCGTTATTTGGATCTGAATCTCGTTGACTTAACTAATTGTGAGGCGTAAAGAACGCTCTCAGCTTCATTTACGAATTCCGATCTGCCAGTGCAAGTTCGATAATTTGATTACCTGCTCTGCTTTCATGCTTCAAAAGATCTTCAATTTGGGAAGGGACTGTATAGTTGATTGGCGAATAAAATCTCGATGGAATGAATATAGGTGGATATGATTTGATTGTGTTCTCTGGATTTGGGAGGGAGGGAGGATATTTTATTTTAAAGTTTTGTGCTTGCAAGGATCTATTATATATTGTGGAAAAATTCTGTTAGGGTGTGAAAGATGTTTGATTTGTCATTGCAGTGAGTATTCGATGCAGTTGAATGCTTCTCGGATCAAGGTCCTACAAGCTCAGGATGATATGGTCAACTCAATGAGAGAGGCAGCGTCCAAGGAACTCCTGCGTGTCAGTGGTGAGCATCATCTTTATAAGAAGCTTTTGAAAGATCTCATTGTTCAGGTATGCAAAGATGAAATAAAATCTGTCTTCTACAGTAGATTGTAAATGAGTTGTGTTTTATTTATTTATTTATTTTTGCATTTGATCACTTCACCTGGGGGCATTGAAATTGATCACTTAAACTTGCGGTTTATTATTGTTCTTCACTTGATAACTTGATCAGATGTATTATAGACAGATAATGATTTTGATGAATGATGATGACTAAACAATTTCAGTTTTCTGTTCGGATTGCATTGAGTTGCCAAATATATATGGAGTATACAGAGAAGGATATTCCAAACTAGGATTTATGTTCCATTCATATTCTATCTTCTATGAGTGCAAAATTGTTTAGATTACCTGGCTGCTTTGCTCTAGCTTTCTAACCTTAATCTGAATTCCTTCATATTGCAGAGTTTGCTTAGGTTGAAAGAACCTGCTGTGTTATTGAGGTGTCGCAAGTCTGATGTAGATTTGGTGGAGTCTATATTGTCTTCTGCCAAAGAGGAGTATGCGCACAAAACAGATGTTCATGAGCCTGAGATCATAGTTGATACTATCTATCTTCCACCTGCTCCTAGTCATCACGATAATCATGAGCTTTCATGGTAAATTTCTGAAATCTGACAATCAATAATTTGCATTCACTCTGACTTCTAGTATGTTTTGTAACCACTCGAAAGTCAAAACTAGTACTGGAATAGTTTGTGAGGTTCATTCATTTGCTCATTTGTTCAGTGCTGGAGGGGTTGTGTTGGCTTCTCGAGATGGGAAAATCGTATGTGAGAACACACTCGATGCAAGGTTGGATGTTGCATACCGTAACAAGCTTCCTCAGGTAATGGCTTCTGATTTATTATCTATTCCTTGGTAAAGATATATTGGTCAAGGGAGTTTGTTTGATATTGGCATTCATTTATGGTGATTAGTAATCAGTTATTTTGATACAAATAGCATTCTATATCTTGTTAGTTGATGTCTTGTTCAGATACTATTTGTCAGTTGTTGGTATCTTATCAGTTATCATGTTAGCATTCTATATCTTGATTATTAATCAGTTATTTCGATACAAATAGCATTCTGTATCTTGTTAGTTGTAGTCTTGTTCACATACTATCACGCCATATAGCACCTTACTGATTCAACTGTTGGAGTTTCTGGGAAAAGAAAGTCTATGATACACTAATTTGTTTAGCTTATAGTATGCTATTGATGATGCATTGTTTGGACATTACAATTTCAATAGTGTACATTGGATTTCAGTTATTCACTTCAGTAAACCATGCACAGTTGCTTAGACTCAAGTGTAAGGGATGCATGTCTCTCAGTTTTCATAGGAATTGCTTACACATTTTTGTAATCCAAATTATCGACATTGCTTATTTAGGCTTTGAAATGACACATAAATGTTCTTGCTTCTGCAACAGATTCGTAAACAACTCTTCAGGGTGGTTGCTGCCTGATGTTCAATTAGATATCAAGAGTCTCACCTCACCTGCCTCTGAGTTCATGGGGGCTTGTTGTTATCCAGGTAATGAGTTGTGGACCACAGTCGGTTTGTTTAATGATCTGCTTTTGAGAGTTCATGTCTCTTGTATGTTAGTACCAAATTTGAGAATTTTCTATATTAATGATCACATGAAATGAGATGTGGAAGATGTGTTCTCGGATCCTTATGCTATGTTCTATTTAATAAGGCAAAGGTTCGTATGAAAGCTGTTGTCTTTCAACTTACCATTTTATGGTTGTTGGGGTACGGGATCACTTGGACACCTAATCTATGGTTCATGTTTTAATTAACAAGCCAATTAGCTGATTAACCTCTTAGATTCTAGATTACATTGTGTGTTTTATATTGAGTTTGAACACCCAGACACTCCAACGAGATTTGACGAGAAGAAATTCCGAATCCACCACTTTGATGCACAAGTATGAAAAAAACTCTCAGTTTCACACAATGCCAAATTCCAAGCAACTCCCAGGTTCCAAATTCGAACATAACTCATCCTAGTTATAACAAATCCGGGTCCTGGTTAAAAGTATCTCTAGTACAGGAAACATGCCTAGGTAGTAGAAGGATGCAGCTTGAAGCCTTTGGCATAGCCAACCTTCCTTCGACATGGGGAGCCTGTGTTAGCGACAGAGGGTGTGAGTTGCGGCACACGTGTCTGCTGTTGAAGGATATGAAGACAGCAGACACCTTTTTCCTCTTCCTCCTAGATCTCTCCCGTACTTAGTACCCTTCAGAGGTTCTGGTCTTCGATCCAGAAACACATCAATGGTGTTATCGGATCATTGGTTAATAAGAAATGGTTGTGAAACTTCCGTCAGAATTTGAAGCAGCTGTACTTAATGTTGAAGCAAGAATACATGAACAAGCATCATCATAGTAATGTCTCAAGTTTAGGTTGTCTGCACTCATTCTATTATCTTCACTAGTTATATTACCCACATATGACGCTGTTTTTTAAATAAATTTTAAATAATTTTAATAGAATAAAGAAAATATATAATTCTCATACATATTTTTTTGGGTGCATGCATAATTAATTTTTTTTATTTCTACGGTATTGTAATTGATTAACTTATAAATAATATATAAGTATATTGTTTTTTTGGGTGCATATATGCATAATTAATTTTTTTTATTACTTTAATATAACCAATTTTAACGACTAAAAAAAGTAACTCAAGGTAAAATATTTATAAAATAAATGAAGGTAAATGATAGAATTTATAACCACTTAAAATATAAAAATTAATTATAATAATCAATTAAGATAGACACATAAGATAACACGTGAATAAATAAATAGAGTCATTGTTCAACGTGGCTTGAATAAATTGGATCATCATTAATTGACGTGTCAAAAAACCCGGATTAGATTGCACCAGAGTACAACATGTAAGCGAATTCGACCAGAGTCTGCTACATAGAGTTTGTCAATGGACCGATGAAGATGGATCAAATTTACTCATCATGTGGTTCGTCAATGGATGGTGATAACAAAACAAATTTGGCACCCTCCATGATATCTCAACCACAGCTTTTTTTTTAAAAAAAAATTGTTTGCGACTTAGAAACGACAACCTGCAAGCAATAAAGTATAGAAGTGAACACAAACCTGACATTGGAGACTTCAGAAACAAGCGAGAATAATGTGGTAAACACGTTTTCTCACACCGCCGAAACCTAACGAAGGCGGGCATAAAAAAAAGTGGGACAAAACTACAATAGAAATCCGACAAAGAGAAAGCGACGACAGCATTTGTGGACTAACAAACAAGTACATGGAAGCAAGGACATTGGCGCTTGTATAGCTTTATCTGTCATTTCATTTTCATACATGTATGTATGTGTGTGTGTGACCTTTCATAAAACATTGAACAATGATTGACTCTCTGATTCTACTGGTTAGTACAAAATCACACTATAGTTGCATGAGCTCTAATTGAGTTAAAAGGTAGGGAATGTGTCTTATGAAAGCATGTAAGAGGCATGGTCTACTCTATGGGGTTATTGGTTTTCTATCCAGTTTGCAATTCTATGTGTGATTCGTTAGTAATATATTATTTACACAGTTGACATAGTTTGATCAATTCCACTCTTGTTACAGTGTTAATCATTATTTTATTCTTTTATTTTATTGATTTATTTGAAGATAATTTTAATTATTTAATTAAAAATTGGAATGCTCAACCACGAAAAAAAAAAGGCACACAGATTCACGTTTTTATGCTACAAGTATAAACGCGGCTAGAAAAATCTATTCATCATGAAAAACTATAAGGATTGCTTGTTATTGAATTGGTATTTCCATTAAAACAATATTAAAAAAATCAGATTGTTATTCGCGTGATGTCATTTCACCAAACGCACAAAGATGTCACCGACTTTCGGCTCCGGTGGAGGTGAAAGGGACAAAGTGAGCAAATACTGAAGGGAAACAAGATAACCAATTCACGACTTGCCGACTTAAGATGACGGTTGCGATAAAGGAGGTAGAGCCACTTTGTCGTTACCAACTTCCGATGTCGATGATGGTAACTGTGTGTTTGGCGAGGTAATCGTTGTATTAATAACAAGACCAAAAGAAAGTATTGTTGCGTTTATTCTTGCCAGTTGCATGTGGTGCTCATTGCCCCTCTCTCTTGGTTTGGCCTATTTCTTTTGATGGCGTTGCCTCTCATGCGTGGTGGTCGTTACTTTCTAACGGTTGGCAACTAGGTTCTCTTGTTGCTGCCTTTGTATTAAGTACCTAGACCTGTCAATCGGATCAGGTTCAGATCGGATCATTTCGGGTTTCAGGTAAAACAGATTTCTGATAAAACGGGTCTCGGGTATATTCGAGTGAACTCGAACCCAAGTTGACCCAGTTTCGGGTGAAATAGGGTCAATTTCGGGGTTGTCAATTTTTTTTATTTTTTTCTAAATTGTATTTTGAAGACTTTGCGATAACTTTAAAATACTAAAGTTAAATAGGTGGTTGCTAAATTGTTCTTTTTACTTAATTTTTTGAAATTATTTCATACCAATTAGTAACGAGTATAAAAATTATTTTTAAATTTTAACAAAAAAATTTAATATTTTATATATTTTTCTTAGCTTTTTAAAAAACATGATGAAAGATAAATAATCAAATATTATCAATAGGAGAGAGTAATATACAATACAAATAAATATAAAAGTTGATTTTCAAAGAAAGATCGAGTATTTGTAATTATAAAATGTAATAAATTGGAATCTTCATGAATAATTTTAATAATATATAATTATAAATTAATTAATTTTAATAATATATTAATTACTTAACTTACTATAATATGACTTTGGGAATTTCTTGGCTGTTAATTAGTCAAAGTTTTTTTTTAACAAACTGCGTCAGCATAGTCGAAACCCATTTGATCAAGAAAATACCGATCATTTGGGTTCGGATCCAAAAAATTTTCCGGGTCAGAATTTTCAGGTCTTGACCACTAAGTTTCTAGATCGTATCCGAATCAAAAGAGTTCCTTATTTTTTTCGATTTTGGGTTCACTATTTTATAGCAAAATTTGTGACAAATTTGAATAAATTGGGGTTGGATTGGATCTACTTGCTTTTGAGGCGCTACACACCCTTGATACAAATCATAGCACAACTCCGAACAAATTGTGGATTCGAGAGCGTGAGTTGTTCGGATGATTCAGATGGAGGTGGGGGAATTTTGGATTCAAGAGCGAGGAAACGCACAAGGAGAGGCTTGATTGTGCAGTGGAGATGGAGGAGAAAGGAAGAATTGATTAAAGGTGAAATGTGAAATATTATTCGATTAAATATGAAGCAATATTCATATAAATTGTAAGTATTATTTAGAGATTTGGGGTTTCTGAAATATGAGGCTTGATTGTGCATTATTTGGTAGAATTTATGAAATTTTGGATGGTAATATACGACGGTTACAATTATCGTCGATAATATGATGAAAGGTGAAACGTGAAACATTATTAAGTGAAATATGAAGCATTATTCGTATAAATCGTTAGTATTGTTTAGGGATTTGAGTTTTTTTAATTTTAAAATTAAAATTTTGAAGCATTATGTTTCACATGACATCGAATAATGTTTGGATTGATGGTGAAAACTAACTCAAGCATTATTCGGTAGCATATGAAATATTATTTAGTGAAATTACTAAAAAAAATTATTTGAAATTGATGGACAAAAAAACAAAATATTATTCAGTAGTATGTGACAATTTATGCAGTGGATTTGGTAAATTTTGATCTAAACTGGATGGAAAAAAACATAACATTATTTGGTAGCATGTGGAACATTATTCAATGAAATCGAAAATTTTTTAAATGAAATGGATGGAAAAGAAAAACTGATTTGGTGAATCTCCATTAACATTTTTTTTAAAAGACCTATTTGATTTGCATCCCAACAGATTAGTTGATCATTGATCCTTCTTCAAGTTCTTTTCTACTTCTATGATTGTTATTTTCCTAATTTTGTGTAAATTACTAGTCATATGAGTTCTTATAACACTTACTAATTAGATAACCCTGAAATATTCAAGAGTCAACCTAATAGTAGCGTTAAGATTAACGATTAACCATAATGCATATAACACAAAACTACGAGTCAACATTCACACACAATTAATTTTCATCAAACTAATTTAGTCATAAGAGTCCTAAAAATACATGATTGCTACTTCAAATTAATGTTTGCTACAAGAAATCTACAAAATCCTAGCAATAGAATAGTCTCAATCTCAACTAGTTGCGCAGATTAGAGGAAATAAAAAATATTCAATCAATAATAATTAGCGCAAGAAAATCAGTAAAAATCATAGGAATAAAACACGAATAGAAATCTCACAACTTTATTCAAACCAAAACTTCAATCTGTAGACAAAACAAAAAACTTTAGCCATAGATCCCCTCTAACATTTCATGAATTTCAAAACTGAATTTGTTTGATGTGTTAAAATATCTAAAACTAATCCTAAAAAGACCTTAAATAGTCGCCAAATACAACCTTTAAAAGATAAACTTAAAACACTTAACTAGGGTTTGAAATAAAAACGCATAACTTCGGTGACAGCAGATCTTGCGACCACAACAACGTTTCCGTGGTTGCGGATCGTCAAGTTGCACAAGGTTGTCAGTTTCGACCATCACACGGTTGTAGATTAGGGCCTGCAGTCACGGGTCTTCACAGCTTTTCAGACTCTTCCTTCTAGATTTAGGCTCAATGTCAACAAAGAAGTTGTATATCTCATAAAGAGCTTTTCAACACATACTCACAATATTCGATCAGACAACCAAGACCACTAGAAAGTGCTTTACAAGCTCAGCTTGTCCGGTGGATAACTTTGCTGGCTTATTATTCATTTATGCTCTCTTCTTCTTCTCGAGATCTCTTTAAATCAACTTGAACTCCTTGAACAATGCGTTATCAACCCAAGTCTCTTCCGACCTACCTGGAAATATGCATAAAAGCGTGTAGATTCCAACTTCACACAATATACGGAAACGCTAAAACTACCTAAAATATGTGAATCAATGTTATCTAACTAAGTTAAATATGTCCTAATACTACTACCTAAATGCATGTTATCGAATTCACCAACACTTAAACTATTGTTTGTCATCAAGCTAGGAAAAAGCAAAATTAATTAGCATCACACAAACAAGCAATTGATGCATCTAATTCAATAATTTGAGATAGAAAATAGTAACCACAATTTGACAAATAACATCATAACATGTATAATAGGAAATCAATAGAACCAAGAAAATATATTCCTTCCAAACATTGATAGGATAATATATTTTCACTCGCACTCATAGACTTTGCACCAGTGGTTAGATGTTTATGCTCAAATTCAATATTTGAAAGCTTTGCTAAAATAGACTTTGCACCAGTGGTTTACTTCTCCACTGCTAGTGACTTCACATAAATAAAAAATCAAAACTTTCAATAAAGTTGTAATGAGACCAAGGTAAAAACAATAAGGCATAAAAAATTTAGGCCATGTGGTTCTCAAATTTAAAAACTAAGACAATTCACCAAATCAACATCACCACCCATAATAACACACACCAAATCTCTACAATTCCATCATAATGTCATATGCTCAACTTTCATCAACGACAAACAACTCTTTTCATTTTTTTTCTTCATTTTTGAAGGTTCGATAATATAAAACAAGGTAATATAGAAATACTCTAGAAGGGGGTTGAATAGAGTATGCCCTTTTTTCGCAGAAAGTCTCAAGACTTTTGGAGCTCGTATAAAACCCTTTGAGATTAAACCTGAATCACAAAGTTAGACAATCGAACCAAGTGCGGAAATAAGGTAAAGCAATAGATAAAGGACACGAGTAATTGTTTACGAGGTTCGGCACGAACTTGGCCTACGTCCCCGCCTAGGGTTCTTCCACAACCCTAGGATTCAAAAGGCTTTATTGATTCGCAAAGCTTAAGATGCTAATAGCTCACCGAGAAGCCTCTCTCCTATACAATTGCAATCTAGTCAACTCACGTTCCCTTGGAGTCCTAGACCAATCTAGAAGAGCCCCACCTCTCTCAGCTATCTAGTACAATCCTCTTACTCTCACAAATCAATAGCCTAGTGCTTCCTTCCCGAGTTACAAACTCTCGAGTAACACTATAAATGAATATATCCTATAAGCTCAAAATGTAACTCTCAAAGGCTTTGAAATGAAATAACAAACTCTTGAGCGCTAGCAGAGAGTACACTTGGAAGACAGATCTCGCTTGAATAAATGAAAGCTTGTGTTCAACCAGTATATCCTGTCTTCTTCTTCCTTTCCTTTATATAGAAGCAACATGGCGCCTAAGGATCTTCAACAACGGCTAGTTCGGATCATGGCGCGCCCAAGGATCTTCTATTTTTGGACACTTCGAAGACATGATCTCTCCAATTTGGATCTCCTCAATATGCACCATAAGGAAAGAAGTAATTCGAATAATACTTCCTGAAAGGTTAGTTAGGCATATAATATAATGGAAGTATATAATATTAAATAATATTCGGACACAATAATATATAGAACAGGTTTTGTATTTCATCAATACTGTTAAAGCTCCAAGACCTTTGACACAGACAAACTGTCAAGGCCTTTGAAACTTTATTCCGATTTTCATCAAGGGAGGGAGTTATCAATCTCCCCCTTGATGAAAGACAAAACCTGTGCATCCCTGCAACTTAGTCAAGCATAAATAATATAAGTGAAATCGGACTAAGTACCTGCATGGGTTAGACAAATGTTGGATCAAATTTTTAAAGCATGAAAAAGCCATCCAACCGAAAACCAAAAATAAAAAAACCAAGGTCTTCCAAGACCTTCAAGCAGAAAGGTTTTCAAGTCTAAACAACCACAGATCATCTCCCCCTTTTTGTCTTTCAACAAAGGGAGGAGGTACCAGTCACCAAAAGTTTTGAAAAAGTTTCCAAAAACCAGCAATGTATCAGATTTCAGGGATGGGATAGGGTAGGGTAGGGCTTAAGCTTCGTCGTCCAGAGCATCATCAGTGAGCCTCGTCCACAGACCTTGCAGCATCTTGGTTATCCCGCTCATCTCCGTTATAACCTCCTTGTGCAGCTCCTTGATATCCAGGCGAGCTTCCTCCAAGCTCAACTCCAGGTTGTCCATGCGTTCATCAACGGCTGAAGCAGTGGGAAGAGCTTTTGAAGGAGTGGCAAGACTCAAGGTCCCTTGGGGAGACCGAGTGATGCCAATCTTTTCAAGGCTCATGGAGTCGAACTTACCCATATGACGCTGCTGTTCTTCATTTCTGAAATCAATTCCAGAAGCTTTGAAGAGTGGGGTCAAAAGGGTAGCAAAGGGGAGGGGGGCTCCTTTCTTGGCTTTTCTTGTGTGAGCCATGGATCCTAAAATAGTGTTGGCCAGATCAAAATCAAGGCCATTGAGGATACGGTAAAGGAGGATCATGGCATTGTCAGTAAGGAGCGAGCCAGAGTTAAGACGGGGTAAGAGGCATCGAACAATGATGTTAAATATGATTTTTGCCTCAAGGGTAAGGGATGAGTGGGTGAGTTGCTTTGAGGTGTTGTTAGATGCTTCGGGTAGGAGGTACTTGGCTCGGGCAAGGATGATGCAATTTTCTTTTGAGGGGTGTATTTCAGAGGGTGGACATGGGCTAGGTAGGCCAAGGAAATCTGCAAAGTCATTGGAGTTGAAAGAGATTCTAACCCCTTTGACAACAGAATCCAAAGACCAACCATTGGCGTCGTGTTTGGCTTTTAGGTTTATGTAGAACAGGCGGGTAAGCTGGGGATAGTAAACGGTTTCAAGATTGAGAAGGGTCCAGGCTGTGGATATTTTTGAGAAGATCAATGCAGGGTAGCTTCAAAGCTTCGAAGAACTCAATATCCAAAAAATCAGAACAATAAATCCTACGAGTTCGAAACTCATCTACCCACTTACCAGCAGTCTCAGCATTTTCAAACCAACAGGAGGGCAAGGATTGGTTTACCTGGATGTAGGCAGGTGGATCGGCGTTCTTCCTACGAGCAATCGTTGGAGCGGCTTTCTTGACAGACGCTTCAAGGCTTCTGAGAGTGCCCTTCCTGGTGCGCTTTGGGGATGGAGGCTTGACTGCAATTGGGGCTTTCCGCTTCTTAGGAGACGGGGGAGGAGGAGAAGGAGAGGGAGATTCTTCCTCCTCTTCCTCAGACCCCGAGTCCTCACCGGACCCCGCTTTATCTCCTTCAGCTTCCTCGTCTTCTCCAGATCCGTCTTGCTCTTCGTCTTCTTCCTCAGGCTCCTCTTCAGATGGAACCTCCTCGGCTTCGGCTTCCTTCCGAATCCTCTCAGCTTCTTCCTCGGCAAGTTTCCTTGCAAGCTCGGCTTCCTCCTCGGCCTTTTTCTTCTTCAAGGCTTCCTCTTCGACTTCCTTGGCAGCATCTCTTTCCAGAATAGCGTCGAGATCATCTTCCTCCTCTTCCTCGTCCACCTCCTCAGCTAATATCTTCCTTTTCCCTTTCTCTTTCGCACTAAGGGGCTTCTTAGCAGAGCGCTTTTGAGAGCCCTTGGTAAAAATGGCCGTGCTCTCAGCGATGGTGCTCTAGACAACAGTTGGGATAATGGCTTGAGGAGTGGGTTCAGGTGTGGGAGAGGTGGTAGTGACCTGACGTCCCTTGGGGGTGGCGCCAAGTCTTTTGGGTGTGGAAGCTTTCTTTGATTTGGGAGCCATGGAGGAAATCGGTTAGGGTTTTCTTAGAACAGGTTGAGAGGTTGAAGAAGAAGAAGGTGAAAGGGTTTGGAGAGGTTCAGAGTTTGTGAGGGAATCGGGTACAGAATTGGGTTTAAGTAGAGAGAGAAGATGATGGAGTGATAGGACGGGTTTAGAGTTCCAAGGGAGGGTAATGATATCATTGCCAAATTTGAAAATTTTCCAATTCAAAATTCAAACTATTCCATTAAAATAGGACTGAATAACCGAAATATTTAGTTCCAAAATTAAGATATCTCAACGGAAAGAAAATATAACATAAATAGGCAATTTTGAAATCCGATAAAAATATAATTGATTAAATATCTAGAAAGATATTAACCAAAAATATGTGATCCGATGTATGTAATCTACCATTTAGTTCACAAACCTTGACATAATTCTCAAAGGTCTTGACACTAAGTAGATATTATCTTTCGTAAAGGGAAAGCTCCCCCTACGAAAGTGCATCCTTGTTAAGCATCCCAATCTCTCGTCTTATGAAGGTGAACCTGTCCTCTGCCAAAGGCTTAGTAAAAATGTCAGCCCATTGATAATCAGTTGAAATAAACGAAATGGACACATCACCTTTTTCAACATGGTCTCTAATGAAATGATGCCTTACATCAATATGTTTGGTCCTTGAATGCTGAATAGGATTCTTAGTGATGGAGATGGCACTTGTATTGTCACATTTAATAGGAATGCCTTTGAGGTTGATGCCAAAATCTCGCATTTGTTGAGCTATCCAAAGGATTTGGGAGCAACAGGCTCCAGCTGCAATGTAGTCGGCTTCTGCAGTGAATAGAGCGACTGAGTTTTGTTTCTTTGAGTGCCAACTGATCAAGGATGCTCCTAAGAATTGGCAACATCCTGATGTGCTCTTCCTATCCACCTTATACCCTGCAAAATCTGCATCAGAATATCCAATTAATGTGAAATCCTTTTGCTTTGGGTACCATGTGCCATTGAGATATCGAAAGATCCTCTTTACAGCCACGAGGTGAGATTCTTTAGGATCAGCTTGAAACCTAGCACACATGCAAACACTAAACATGATGTCAGGTCTATTAGTCGTGAGATATAATAAAGATCCAATCATTCCTCGATACTCCTTTTGATTGACACTTTTCCCAGTCTTGTCTTGATCTAGAGATAATGTTGAGCTCATTGGAGTCTTGGCTGCTTTGGATTGATCCATCTTGAACTTCTTCAAGAGATCCTTAGTGTACTTGCTTTGGTTGACAAAGATCCCTTTCTTGGATTGGTGAACTTGTAATCCCAAAAAGAAGTTGAGTTCACCCATCAAGCTCATCTCGAATTCACTGCACATGATGTTAGAAAATTCCTTGCACAAAGATGTGTTAGTAGCACCAAATAATATATCATCAACATAAATTTGAATGACCAAAATGTCCTTTCCTTTGGTCTTGACAAAAAGAGTCTTGTCGATCAACCCCCTTTTAAAATCATTTTCTAAAAGATATTTTGACAAGCGCTCATACCAAGCTCTTGGGGCTTGTTTCAAACCATAAAGCCCTTTGTCAAGTTTATAAAAATGATTGGGAAATTCCAAACTTTCAAATCCTGGGGGTTGAGCCACATAGACTTCTTCCTCTAAGAAACCATTAAGAAAAGCACACTTGACATCCATTTGATATAACTTTATGCAAATGCTAATAAAATGCGAATGGCTCCAAGCCTGGCTACAGGAGCAAAGGTCTCCTCGTAGTCAATACCTTCCTTTTGATTGTAGCCTTGAGCAACAAGCCTTGCCTTGTTCCTCACGATCTTACCATGTGGGTGTGTGTGAAAAATTGTGTAATATTTACCCTAGCATTGTGTAATATTTACCCGATCTGATCTTTCACTTTACATACAACGTTGGATCCAACGTTATAATATAATTAACGCTACAACATCGAATCCGATGTTGATTAGCATATCTAATCTATGGATTTACGATGTATATAGGGACGCCAATTAGATTTTATCAGCTCTTACTCCAACTACCGCATGTCGTTCACTCCGCCACTAACTTGTCAAATTATGTGGAATTAGGGGTGGACACAAATCCCACAAATTCCGAGCCCGTCCCGGGCCCGTTCCGATCCCGGTTGGATTTGAAAAACAAAATAGTGAATCCCGTCCAGTAAAAATTATGCGGGACGGGACGCGGGATGAGGATTCCATATCCCGTAAATCCCGTCCCATCCCGCATATATATAATATAATATAATATAATAAACAGTGTGTATATATATATATTATACAGATATAATATATATTTATACATTGTGTGTATAGATTGTACATTTATATACACCGAGTGTATACCTTGTACATGTATATATACTAATAAACACTGTATTTATTTTTTTAAAAAAAAGAGTATATATACACTGTATATATACAATGTATATATATACTATTGTAATATACACTATTGATAAAAAAAAGAGTATATACACACTGCATATATAGTGTCACGACTATATATATATATATATAAAAGTGTATATTTGTATCGATCCATGTATATATATTGCGCGTAATTATACGTATAATGTGTCCAATGTATAGAATGTATAAGAAAAATTATAAAATATAAAAAAAATATTATCAATCTATATATGTCATGTCTTTAAAAAATGTAAAATATATAGGAATTTCATAATTTTTTTGACAATGTTTTTATTTGAGGGACAGGGTCCGTCCCATCCCGGTCCCGCGCGGAATTGAAAAAAAAAAGTAGTGAATCCCGTCCCACAAAAATTACGGGGGACGGGACACAAGACGACCCCCGTCCCATCCCGTCCCACGCCCACCCCTATGTGAAATAATTCTAGTACCTTTCCTTGTAAAAAATGACAAAAATCAAAAACAAAAAACAGACAAAAATCAAAAACAAAAAACAAACATGAAGTGTCAGCCTGGTGGGAGAAGAAAAAATGCTTTTGTCTAAATGCAATTATTTGCTAGCAGCCTGGCAATGGGGTGTTATGGTCAACAAATTGCTCAAAAATTACAGAAAATCTCCTGTAATTTATGTTATTTTTCATATAACAACCCAAAAATATTTGTTTTTCAGAAAACCACCCATATTCATGAAGGCCTCGTTTGGTATGAATGCAGTAATCAGAATGGGATTCAAAAATTGAAATCAGTCATTACCAAAGCATGTTGTTTGGTATAATGTTGGAATGAGCAATTAAAAAGTCAATCTTAAAATACACCAATTTAAGCTAAACAATTCAAAATCCCCCAAATCCAATATCTCGAATTAAGCATAAAACCCACATAAATAATACAAACCTATTTCAAAAATCAAAATCTCATGGACTATTGGGCATTGGCGGTGGTCACTGGGAGGGAGGGAGGGGGGGAGAGAGAGAGATCTAGACGAGCGGTTGCAGCGTGAGGAAGAGGACGACGACGATCTGGACAACGTTGGACAGCGATGGAGGTAGATCTAGACAAGGGCGGCGGTGGCAGCGTCGACGAATCCGAGCTATGGCGGTGGCGGTGGCGGTGGCGACGACAAGATCGAGGACAATGATGCCGGTGAGAAGAAAACGATGAAGAAGATGAATAGTCGGGGGTGAAATATGGCACAAGATCCGTGGACAAATAAGCACAGGGAAGAAGATGAATCGTAGATCTGGGAAGTGGGATAATTTGGAATGGGGGATTTCTGAGGTTTTTGGGGGGAATGAAATATCCCCAAAATTGGGAATAAAGGATTACATGGTAATCGATTTAATTCCGACTTTCATGCTACCAAACACCTAAACCTAGAATCATCGATTCCCATTCCAGTTTTTTTTTATTATCAGGAATCCATACCAAACAGGCCCGAAATGTTTTCAATGAACCACCCGTCCGGCCTTCTTCGTGAATTTCCCATTTGAAATTATTTAAAACACAAAAATACCCTTGTTTTAACCTTTGAGTAAAAAGATAACATAAATTTTGTTTAACATAGTACTTTTTCCCTTTAGCGCATGGTCGCAATGACCATGTTCACAATGAACATAGGTGGAGTTAGTCGCAACGTATACCATGGGTGAAATGGGTCGCAACGACTCAGCAGTATCGAGCATGTGCTACTGTGGTTGCAATGATCACAACAAAGGGTGGTCGCACCGACCAATAGTTTTAAGTCCGGTTCTAAACTGAACTGAGCTAAAAAAGGTTCCATGAATAATAAAAAAATGGGACTTTTTAGCTCGGTTCTTTTTGAAACCGGGCTAAAAAGTCCCTTAATATTGCAAAAAGGAAAAGAATAGTATGAACTTCTTTTCCATCACACCAGTGCACAAACCTTTTTTCCATTAATGGTGGATTATATTTTTTGACAATTTTGCTCGATCTTTAGCAAGTTTGAATGAATTTTAACCCTCCAAATTCAATGAAAACATCAATTGATAATTTATTATCAAATCTACATTGAATTTTAAGCGAAATTCATAAAAATCTAAAAAAAAAGTTAAATTCAACCATTAGTGATATGGACCTCCACTACGAACATCATAGGGCAACCACCTCGCCCACTGTACCCATGAACCGCCTCCTTCGTCACACAATTGCCGTGAAGATCTGAAAGAAAAACATATGATTAAAATTTTAGCTCCTTTGAAATTTTCTTTTGCCTTCTTTGAGAGAGATAGAGGAGTGTAGAGGGGGAGAGAAAGAGGGTATTGTGTAATTTTTGAGAATTTTAAGGGTAGAATTATTATACTCTAAAAGTAAAAATAGGTTGTTCTAAAAAGTAGAACCCAAAAATAAATTAAAATACTTTTATTTTAAGAAAGTATGAGACAATGAAGAAGTGAATATTAAGACTTAGAGACGATGAAAATGAGATGAGTAAATGACCAATTGACCATCACAACAATTGACCATCACATAATTACAATTCACACCATCAAAATAAATTAGCAACTAAAATTGTCATTAATTTCTACTACTCAAAGAAGCAAGCCAATGGAAGGAGGTGTAGTTGTTTGGTGGCAAATAGACTAATAGCTCACTGATCGAGCGCTCTTGCGCCCCCCAATGGGAGGTTGGTAAGTAAATTCGATTAATGTGAAAAGTTCGGGGGAACCTAAAATAACAAGGTTACAAGCAGCTTCTAGTTACACAAAGTCAACACGCAGGCCAACTCCTAAGTAACTAAGAAGCAAAATAAAAACCGGTATGTTTAGGCAAGCACGCAAACCTCCTAACACATACTAAAGCCAACAAAGAAGGATGGGTATATTCACCACGGCATGCAGGCCTAGTGAAACATACAAAACCACAAAAACAAGGGAAGCCCAAAGAAGCACGCATGCCTCTTCGCATACCCCTTGCCAAGATCAAACCTAACCCAACAACCTAAGAAGAAGGCTAAAGACATGAGTCTCCCCCAACCGTCTAACAAACTCCAAAGGAATTTTGTTGCCATAAAAAAATAGACTATTCAGGGCATGCCAAATATAGTAAACTATAGTCACAAAGGCAAAGGTCTTACTTCTGGCCAAGGAACCCCTCTCTCTAGCTCTCCTCCGAAGTCATCTCAGAGCCCTTGGGATAGTGTCCACACCCAAGGAAATGCCAACCTTCTGCCGAATATCCGTCTATATTCTCCTAGCAAATTGACACTCAAAGAACAGGTGGTCGTGTGTCTCCAAATCTACATCACAAAGGCGCCACCTTGGTTCAATATCCATGTAAGACAATCTGTCAAAGTTAGATAGCTTACCAAGGATAGCGAGCCCAAGGATGAAAGCATGCTTCAGGTGTTGCCCGATCTCCACACCACTCTATACCATATAATCGTAGGTAAGGAAATCAAAAGATCCTTGTAAGCTTTGTCAACATGGAACGTGTCTCCCAAACTCCAGCTATCTAACATCTCCTGAATACTCCCCTTAGTAGTTATCAAATCACAAGCCTGGATGATGGCTCAACCACCCGAAGGTACTTGTGGTGAACCCACCGAAACCCAAATACTATCCCTCTTAAGGTGAATCTAGCCATAGTGTTTACACATGAAGGCTTGGTTCTAAAGACCAAGATCTAAGAACCCCAAGCCTCCTTCATTATTCGGGCAGCACACCTTACTCCAAGCAACCTTAGGGGTTTTCCAAAAAAAGTTCCTACAAAGAGCAACCACTCTATAAAAAAACACAAGAAGGTACGAGAAGAATAGGAAGCCAGAATCTCGTCATACCTTGGAGCACATTAGCTATAAGCTCTCTCTTACTAGCAAAGGAGAGGTGTTTCCTAGACCACCCATCAAGCCTTTTACCCATAGCATCAATCAAGGGGGCATAGTGAACCACATGGAGGATATGGGGACTAATAGGAATCCCAAGGTATCTAAAGGGAAAAGAACCGAAAGAAAGACCACTCTCCGCAATAATAGAGTTAGCATCATCTTCAGGAACCGAAGCAATGAAGATAGAAAACTTACTTGGGTTCGTGGACAGCCCAGAACACTTCTCGAAATTCCTCAAACACACCAAAAGGGTAGATATGGAATCCAAGTTCCTGCGACAAAAGAGGACAATGTCATCCGCAAACATCAAGTGGGCAATCCTTAAGGTTTTGCAATTTTGATGAAACCTAAAGGATGCTCTTGTGGTACCTGCTTCGATCATACAAGACAAGAACTCCATGCAAATAACAAAGAGGAAGGGAGAGAAGGGGTCTCCTTGCATCAAACCACGTCTCCCCGAGAAGTGACCATGGAGCTCACCATTGACTTTAATAGAGTAGTAGATAGTGGAGACACACTCCATAACCCAATTAATGAAAACCAAAGGAAAGTTAAGCTCCGACAAAGGCATACCTCAAAAAGCTCCAAGAGACGGTGTCATAAGCTTTGGCGAGATCAATGTTGAGGAAGCATCTCCGAGTATCTCTTTTCACTTTATATCTCCTCAAGAGATCTTGAACGAGAAATATGTTATCAGACATGAGCTGGTTGGGAAAAAAAGCGACTTGGGCCGGATCAATGAGGTATCCAAGACAACCTCCAAGCCTTGAAGTAAGGACCTTGGAGATTATCTTGTATACCACATTACAATAAGAAATAGGCCTGAATTGCTTGACACAAGAGAGGTTGTCCACTTTGGAGATTAGAGCAATAATAGCATGATTGAATTGTTTAAGAAGCTTATCATTGACGAAAAACTCCTTAACCGTAGCACAAACCTCTCCTCCAACAATCTCCCAAGCTGCCTTAAAGAAGTTGGCAGAAAATCCATTGGGACCTGGCACTTTCGCATCTCCAATAGCCCAAAGTGCAGCCTTTATCTCCTCATTCAAGACCGGGCATGTGAGCAGCCCTTTTTCCTCCTGTTTGAGCCTAGAACTCCAGGAAATTCCCTAAACCTATGACCCTTCAGCAATCTATTGTAAAAATCAATTATACCTTAATAATAACATTCAATTCCTTCCCTACAATTAGTGATTATGTCAACTAGACTCTAAAGACCCTTATTGATGAATAACCTAGAAACTATCTAGATTCAATTCAACAATAGCAATAATCATCAGGGAAATTCAATAGAAACAATTGTAATAAAGCAAATAGCAATAAACCAATTGTATCTTTATCATCTTGTAATCAACCAAGTTAACTAGCCCTAGATGTTCACAGTTTGCTAATACGATCTAATTTATTCAACCAGAATTCTTATAGACCTAGCGAAATGCATGCTATCAAATTCTCTCACACTTAAACCTTTATTTCTCCTCAAGATATTAAACATAATCATCCAATAGCACCCCACAGAGAAGCAATTCATGATCCACTTCAATACACTTTTAACTAAGAGGAAAACTAGCAAACACAATTGATCAAGAACATCATAGCATATATTTTAGCAATCAATGAAATCAAACAAATATATCCATTCTAGACCTCACTAGGAGCATGTGTTTGACTCTCACTCATGTGTTTAAGGGTTTGTTTTTTATGCTCAAACTCAATCTTTGAAAGCTTAGCTACAATACACATGTACCAGTGTTCTAAATCTCCACCACTCGTGACTTTTCACATAACAAAAATCACGAGGTCTTCCAATAAGGTTGTAATGGGGCCAAAGTAGAAACAATAGGGTATGGAACAATGTAGGCCATTGAAAATGCATTATTTGTATAGGCATTCTAAGTCATTCTTAACTCATTTAGGTTGCATCTAGTTAGGTTTTAAGCATAAATACAAACATTGCCTTGAAAGTTGCAAAGTTTGGAATCTACGCGTTTTATGCCTATCTATGCAAATTCCTGGAAATAAAGCTAAAGAAGATAGAGGAAAGCTAAGATATGAAGCTTAAAGAGCATAAGGAAGAGTCAAGGAAGAAGGCGGAAGGAGAAACGAGCAAGACAAGACAAGAAGAAGAGAAAATAAGCTATTGCGGAAGAGCGGCGCTCGCGGCCGAGACCGGCGCCCACCAACCTTCCGCGCACACTCCAGGCTTCCACGGACTAAGGTGGATCGGCGCCCACCGATGCATTGTCGGCGCCCGCCGACGAGGATTTTGGTAGATTTCCGCCGTGGGCAAATCTGTCCAATTGGGCTTTTCTTCTACCTTAAGTTCTCCGAACCCTAAGGTCTCCTACGCCTATAAATACAGCTCTCCTCAGCACCCAATTAACATATACAAACAACTTACACACCACAATTCACAACACATCTCTCTCTTTTCCCGTTTATGTTATTTCGGTAAGCCATGCTCGGCTAAACCTTTTATAGTTTTGCTTATATTTTATGCATTAGTTAGATACATGTGAGGGTTGTTTGAATACTATTTTATAGTTATTATTTGGTTTATGCATATTTGGTTATTCATTAATCTTGTTCTTTATATGTTAAGTTGTTTACTTGTCTTAATTGGCCACTAAGATAGATAATCAATATGCTAATTGATTATAGCTAAATCTGCTATTGCGGGCCTTAATCCAACATAGTATCAAACATATCTTGATGAACATGTTGGAATTCATGAATATGAAAGAGTAATGATGGATAGTTTAGTTGTCTTAGCGGATGCGATAGCTGGGTTGACAACCAGGTGACACGTTGAATATGCAAGAATTACATGAATTATATGCTTATGTGATTAGGGAATTATTGTTTCTCCAACCCCATGCAAGAGTTTAGGGAGTTGAAGGTGATCGAATCAGGAAGCTGTTCAACTCTGTGCACAAACTGACACTAAGATAGCCGAGCATAAGCAAACAACCCGATGATCATGAATCTACCAATGTTGCAAATATAAGTGAAACTATATACTTCTCTCATAGTATTTCCTTTTGCAATCATTATTTCGTTTACTGCTTTCCATTCACTATTACCATTTCCTTCTTTACAAACTGCTTGCTTACTTACTACGTTTGACCAAAGTCGCACGAACTCTCTGTGGGATCGACATGTACTTGCTGCTAATACTCATTATTAGTTGAAAGTAAGATTACTATTTGAGGTGTAGAACACACGACATTCTACACGCACCAGCCATGTAGTGTTAACAATCTGAGAATTAAGAGAGCAACCTAATCATAAACACCAACCATCATAACTCATACCAATATCTACAATCCCACACAACTATAACATGCTCAACTCTTCTCAATCAAATTTAATTCCTTCTTTGGTTATCATGCTTCTTTTTTATGACTCTATTTTTTTTCCTTTTCTTTCCTTGATTTTTATCTCTAAGTGAATTATATCCTCCTTAGGTTTTAAGTAATCTGCTCCATAGAAATATTCTCAGTAGGCTCACATGAAACTATGAATACATCATCATACCCATCTTCACCTATATACATTCTCACCAACTATCTCCTAATTCCCGAAAGGGTAAGGCTATCAGTTAGCTATGAAAAAATTTATAGAGCTATAAAAGATAGGCTAATCAAGCTCAAATGGGCTTCAAGCAGAAGACAACATATCAAGGTAGGAAAAAATCAAATATGGTTAACAAAGAATGCTTCAATCATATTTAAGTTATGTGCAAAAATCATATAAAATGTAACCTTGAAAAAGATATCTCAATGCAAGTCATAGAGGAAGCAATCAAAGAGAGTACACACAACAAGCAAGATGACTCAATATGTATAGTCTATATAGGTAAAAAACAATCTCACATGATCAATGGCTAGAACTTCAATATTACTCTAATCTCAGGGATTATACATGCTCAATTATAAATCCATCGTGCTCATCAACCATTTTTTAAAAGACATATTAAAGTTTCAACAATCCAAGCCAATCATGGGTCTAAATAGCATCAAACAAATCAGAGGACAAGTGGTTATTCATATGGGCAAATAAGACCTAAACTTAACCAATGGATGAATTTTTTTTCTTTTTTTTACTAGAATAAATATGAACAGAAATAAATATGACATGCAAACTAATATGCTCCTCTCCTATACTTAAATCATTCATTGTCCCCAATGAATTCTAACTTTCTAAGACAATAAAAGACACAAATATAAGGAAAAGGCACATGAAAAACTCACAGTATGTGGAAAGAATCGATGCCATGAGTGAAACAACACCATTCAAGGAAGAGTAGAAGCGAGTGTTCCAAGTAGAGACAAGCCACGGTTGTGGTGGTAGGTGTTGAAGTCGCAACTCCTATGTATTCCATCTTATCTTGCAGTGTTAGCCTACGACACTGAAAAACTGACACTAAGACATAAAATGAAAAGGGAAAAGGAAAAAAACTACCTATCTTAGGTTTTTCCCAAGCACTGCCTTTAATTAACATTGTTGGCTCGATTCAGTCAAAGCTCAAATCCCAAGGTTAGCTAGTTCCCTGAGAATCAACTCTTCCACTACATCCTTGGTATCCCCTCCAAGGTGTCCTACTATTCCCTTTTAACAATGAATCATGTACACCAATGAGAAATTTTCCGCTATGCAAGGTTAACGTTAAAAGCCTGGGATCAAGGGGATGAGTGGACTTCCCAATACACATGTCTAGCTTTCCTACTTAACCCTATGTGTTAGTACATAAGATATAGTCCTTAGAAACATCCTGAAACAAGGGCTCAATAACATCTGCAAACATAAAGAATGAACATCAGAAGATTGCTTAATAACAACATCAATATTGTACGTTACTTTCTCCCCATCAAACTCCGTAGTTAGAAAACCATTATACACATCAATCTTAGTCCTAGAAGTTATAAGAAATGGTCTAACTAATAGAATAGGAATCGCATCAATGTCAGATTTTATATCCAGGACAAAGATATATGTAGAAAATATAAGCTTTCCAACTCTAACCAAAACATCTTTAACTACCCCTCTTGGGCTTATAGTAGAACGGTCAGCCAATTGAATAAGTGTCCTAGTGTCCTATAATGGTCCTAATCCCAAAAGGTTGTACAGATAATAAGGCAAAACATTAATAAATGCACCTAAATAAAGCATAGCTCAAATTTTAATTGACCTATCTCACATGAAATATTAAATATGCCTGGATCACCCCACTTCTCAAGAATTCTTCGTTGTAAAATAGCAGACACAGTTGCACATATCTTCACCTTGCTTTTCACTTTTTCTTTATGTTTCCTCTTTATCATACAAAGTTCTTTTAAAAACTTAGCATAACGAGGAATATACTTGATAAGCTTATTTAAAGGAATATTTACCTTGCCATTTTTTAACGTATCAAAGATTTCTTTATCATACTCCAAGTTATGTGTGTCTCTCGGTGCTTCTTGAAAGGGAGGAATGGACTTATACGAGTTGAGTGGTGGGAAGTTTGGATGAACATAATCATTCTAAGCCTCATCCTCTAGGCCACGGGCGCGGTTTTGGGGTCGCGTGCATAGCTCTCCTGGCCACGAGCGTGGCCTTTAGTGTGTTCATCCTCCTCTTCTCGCGTATTTGCTTGAGCTTATTGTTCCTTCTTATTTGGGCCTTCTCTCTCACCTTAGGGCACAACAACCACTTCCTTGTCACTCCTTAGAAACATCTCACTCACGTTCTCCACTAGGGTAACCACTGTTTGCTATGGTAGTTTGCTTGAATGACGTGCTTGATGTTTGCTCATCGTTTGAGCCAATTGGCTCACTTACTTCTCTAAGGTGTTGCTTTGCTCTGCTTGTGACATCATCACTTGCATAAGTTTATTATTTTGTTCAACAAGAACCTTTAATTGATCATTCGGTGTGCAGTTAGCTTATGGGGGTCCCCTTGGCCTGGAGTCGTATTGTTGTTGTGGTATGAATTGGGTTCCTCCTTGTGGGTTGACCAAAGGTTGTTGATTCCCATAACCATAAACCTATTGATAGCCTGCATTATATTGGCTAGCATTGAAATTATTAGAATTAGCATAATTACTAAACCTGGCCCTCTCTAGTACGAATCCTCCCATTACATTCACCTCCATGTTAGGCTCTTGAAAATATGCACAAATAGTCATGGGGTGGTAAGGGGCAACACAACTCTCACATGTCTTGAGTTGTTGTAGAGTTCCATTGAGCATCATCTCCTCATCATCTCTTTTATCTCTGCCAACTCAGCTTGTATATGGTAGAAGTTGCCGAATCCAAAGCGAACACCCCACGAGCCTGAGGTCTCTTACTGAACTGCTTGTAGCCCTCGGAAAGCTCAACGAACACCTTCCCAAGCTGTAGAAGGTGTTATGTTTAGGATGTTACCTCCACAAGTAAAGTTTATAGTTTTGTGCTCCTTATTATTTAGCCCATTGAACAAGAATAGCACCAGATCTTTCTTTGCGAAGTCGTAGTGGGGGAAGCTGGCATAGAGCTTCTTAAAGCAACGAAAGTATTTATATATTGTCTCTGTTTGCTATTGTTCAATGTTGTTGATTGCCTTCTTTAGGTCGTTGAGCTTCATCGCAAGAAAATAGTTTTCCAGAAAGACTCACTTCATATCTATCCATGTTGGTATACTACCTGTTGGCAAGTAGTAGAACCACTTGTTACCGACATCCTTCAGCGAGAATGGAAATGCCCTCAACTTCAACGAGAGTAGCACGAGTGTGGACCATAAAGATGGTCCATACAAGAAATAGCACAAAAATAAAATGCATAAATTGTCAAGCAAGTCCCCGGCAATGGCATTAAAATTGATATGGGATTTTTTGGTTGCCTAAATCCTATCAAATAATTCCAAACTAACCTCATTAGTGTATCTTGGCAAGTACGAGTCAAACCCATATAGAATCATGAAATTCGTATGCTCAATTTGTATGTTAAGATGTGAGTGATGTGAAAAGGGGGTTTTATAAGTATGGATGGTAAACACAAAAGTAGACAAAGAATGCAATGTTGATGATTGGTAACAATATTTGGGAAACATGTTTGATGAATTAGTATCCACTTTTAGTTTGGATTTCGATCATTGAAATTCCCTAAACCTATGACTCGTGAGCAACCTATTGTGAAAATAAACTATACCTTGATAATAACTTTCAATTTATTCCCTGTAAATAGTGATTATGTCAACCAGACTCTAAGCACCCTTATTGATGAATAACCTAAAACCTATCCAGATGCAATTCAACAATAGCAACAAACACCAGGAAAATTCAATAGGAACAATCGAAATAAAGCAACTAGCAATAAACCAATTATATATTTATCCTCTTGCAATCAACCAAGTCACTTAGCCCTTGATGATCACAATTTGATACTACGATCTAAGTTATTCAACTAGAATTCCTATGGACCTAATGATAATGCGTATTTTTAATAGGCATTATAGGTTAGTTTTAGGCACATTTCATTATTTCATATCTATGTTTTATAGTTAATTTATAATAAATACCCTTTTGTGAAAAAGTTCAGAATCTAATTTATTTCGGTTTATTTATATAGATTCATAGATCTGAGGCAAAGAGCACGATAAACAGAGCTAAGAAGGCTAAGGAGAGACTTGGAAAAGACAAGGAAGGGTTAGAAGCCAAATCAGAAAGTAAGAAACGAGCCAAAACGAAGAAAATGGGAAAACCTCCTCTTTTAGATATTAAACACTACAAATTAGGTTCTAATGTCTTCATGAGAATTGTAGTCCTCAAAAATAGCTTTCCAACGCATATTCATACGCATCAATTGGACAAATGAGGACTCCTAAAAGCGCATTACAAGTTCAGTCTGTTGGAGTTGTCGCCTCGACGAGTTCCGAGTCTCCGCCGCAACCTAAATCAAGAGAAAATGAATTCCTAGTTCCAAGTCGCTGCAGCGAGTTGCCCTTTTTCCATAGCCAGAGCCCGTGAGTCCCTTTGAAGTTAACCTATCTATCGCATCTGCGAGATGCCTTGTCGCCAAATATCTATCTTTGGAAATCTTATCTTTTCGGTTTGGAAACTTTATTAATCGGGATTGGATCTATCTTTTATTTACTTAATTAAGAGGATTTTCTCAATTTAGGATTTTAGTCTATCTTTTAGGATTATTTATATTATCTTTTAAGGGTAAACTAGGATTTTTCGGGCCCATCTTTCCTCTATACATACCCATAGGCACGAAAAACCTAGCATCCAATTCAGAATTCATATCAACACATTCAGATTTCATCATTAAATAGAGCATTTAGGAGCATTCATCCAAGAGAAGGAAGTTAGGCAAGCCATGCTTGACAAATTTTTCATTGTTTCCGCCTATACTTTCGAGACTTGATTGGTGGTTTGTGAGTTTCTAATAAAATTAGTACTTTTCCTCTCTTTAATATCCTTCAACTTCTTTATTCTTATCACCTATATTTTTATGATTAGCTATCGTGATAGTATCTTTCTAGGGTTTTATTCTATTGAATTTGCTTAAAATCTGTAGTAGCATGCTTAGGATTGTGGATTTCGAGTTTGAAGCAAGGCTAAGTACGAAGGTTGACATGTGTCTTAAATATTGAAATAGGTGTTATTCATGTGCTCAGGTTCTTGGGACTTTGTGCTATCTCTAGGTTGAATCTTAACCATGTTAGGGTTACTTGGATTTGTGAGGGGTTAATTGTACTCGTTGTGCTTTAATCTATTCAAACCAAGATGGGAGGAATTCGTTGGAAACACTTTAATTGGATTCGATGACCAATAACACCAATCAAAGCCGAGAACTTATGGGCAAAAACACCTCTCTTATGTATATTACTTGCTTTTGTTTATATCGTTTCCTTTTATTTTCTTTTACAAAAATCTCATCTTTTCCTTTTTGATTGGTAATTGCACAATATCTCGGAAGTACTTATTTCTCTGTGGGGATCGACCCCGTACTTGCTCACTATACTGGTTAATAGGTTTAGGATTTACTTTGGCGAAGTGAAACACGACATTTACCTCCATCGTACCTAACGAAATGCATGTTATAAGTGAGCAATCTCTTTCCAATTAAGTCAAAAAACTTTTTATCGAGGGTGATAGTAAGATTATGGTCATGCTATTAACAAGAAGAGAAGCACACCATGGGAGATCTTATTGATCACAAAAGAGATCAACAAGCTCAACATCCCCTTCGAATCTGTCAGTTTTCACCATTGCTATAGAAAAGCAAATTTAGTAGCTGACTTTATCGCTAATCATGGTGGTAATTTTAATCTTCTCTTTGTTTTCACATTTAGAGAACTTTGTAAAATCATTCATTAGGATGATCAGTGGTGATTTTTTTTTCGAAAACATTTCATTCTTTGCCTATTATAAAAAAAATCAGTAACTTGATTTTGTGATTTTGATATCTCAGGTAAAAAAAGTTACCGATAACAAAACCCTAGATCCCAAAATTGAACTTGTTTATTGAAATAGATGGGGAAATCAATTGTGGTGGTGGAGGAGGACCTTCTTTTATTTTATTCTCTCCTCTTTTTTTAAATTATAAAATAAAATAAAAATAAAAACAGGATATTTTTGTTTTTTCAAATTAAAGTTGATGGAAGAACGCAAATGTTTAGAAGCTTGAATTGAAGCTCTTTTTTCTCTCTAGCAATTTTAGAGAGATGAGGAAAAAAAAACAACACCTAAAAATCCACCAGAGTGCCATCGCCAAACCACCAATCCACTTTCATTGAACCACTGCTACCACACAACATCCACAACAGTAATACCAACACACACAACCTCCACCACCAGATTTTCACCACTACCACTTTAATCAACCATACCTCTCTTCCGCCAATCACCTTAACTACCACCGTAACCAATCCACCATCCATCTGTTGCATCCAAATGGACTTAAGGATGGACCTTTCTCATCCTTCTCAATCATTGACTCCGACTTCATCCCTTCATCAACTTGCAAAAAGAACCCCTGCCCACCTGCCACTACCACGAACACCACAGCTGGTGTGATGCGTCAAGTCAACCGACGGTGTTTTTGACGTTTCATGCCTCGCCTGGCTCAATGGATGTGTCGTCCGTGCCACCATCTTTCTTCCCTGTGTTCAGCATCTAAGGTCCTCGCTCGCTGCCAACCCAACCCTTGCGTATGTGCAAGGAAGACATCCAGGTTTTTTGAGATCTCGACCTTTTTCTTACCTTGCTTGGAAAGGGTTATATATATATATGTGTGTATAGTGTATGGATCATTTGTGCACAAGCCTTAGGGTGTGCACTGTGCACAAATATTATTCGGTGAAATGTGAAACATTATTTGGTGAAATTTGAAACATTTCGTATAAATTGTAAGTATTGTTTAGGGAATTGAGGTTGCTTTTATTTGAAATGGATGAATAAAAAACTAAACATTATTCGGTAGAATGTTACAAATTAGTCAGTGGAATTGGAACGTTTTCATTTGAATTGAACGGAAAAAAAACATAACAGTATTCGGTAGAATGTTTCACATTTCACCGAATAATGTTTCAAATTTCACCGAATAATGTTTCACATTTCACCGAATAATATTTGTGCACAGTGCACACCCTAAGGGGTGTGCACACCCGAACCACACCATATATATATTTGCACCCTTTGCCTTGTTATGTGCTTTTACTTTTGGTGGTCCTATGTGTGTTTCGGATGGATTGAAGTTGCAACATCCTGAGTTGGGACTGGCCGCGTTTGTGGAGGTGTGTTTTAGACAACTGTGGTTCCGAGAGGCGCTTTCTTAGTGTTGGTCTTCACTTCGCAAGAGATAGCTTTCTGATGTACCACTGGCCAACGGTGTCACTATGGTGATGCTTGACTTAGTTCTTCGTCTGTTTATTCAATTATAGTAGGGTGCTTCCAACCTTGGGCTATACCTATAATTTCAATTTATTTTCTTTGTATTGTATCATGACGGTTAGTTCATCTGTTGATTTGTTGGCCTCTCGAGAATCATGCATACTTGAATTCTCGAATATTTTGTTGTATCAAAAAAAAATTAAGGTTGATGGAAAAAGTTAAATTGTTGGTTCACTGAAGACATTTCTTGAATAGTTCGCTTTATGTCTACTACATGGCTCCACAAACCAGTAATCCCCACCAACACCAACACCCCGCAAACCTACCATCACCACAACCGTATTCCAAACCGACTACCATCATCCTCTTCGTCTGACCTCCATCTCGGCTCTCCACAACACCATCGTCGTCCCCGGGTGCCCTTGTTCCATGCTTCTGCCGCTGATTTGGGTTTCTAGTGTTTCCTGGCTTCTAATACATGCTTGGGCTCCTCAAAGCCTCCCTCTCTTCGCTCGTGGTAGTTCAGCAATGTGCATCTTCAGCTAGTTGGGGGTTGTCGCCTGTCTGTCCAGTTTTGTTCCCCTCCGTCACCGGCGCTGTCATTTTGTCTTTCGATCGCCGGGTTGATGTTTTTTGGCTACTCGATTACATTGTTCTCTTCTGTCCCTTTTGGGTGAGAACGACTAAAAAATCTCAAAATGGTTTGAACAAAATATTGAAAGGGTTCGAAAAATTTATGTATGGATCTGAGCAAACCTCCTTCACATTCGAAAACCCGATAAGGCTTGAGTAAGCAATATAAAATTAGTAATCATAATGTTAATAGTAGTAATAACTTGGTGCATTTTGATCGGGCGTTACCCGGCTTTCCTTTGGTGTGTATGGGCGATCTACTTCTTCACTAGGGTTCTAGCATTCGGAGTCGGGACTGACTGAGATCATGGTAGTGTGTACGGGGCAACTCCGTGTATGGAAGGGTGCTTCCTTGAATGTTCGTCTTCACTGTCCACATGGATTCCTGATGTATCGCTTGCTAGCGGTGCTATTTCACGATGGTATTTGGGTTCGTCCTCAGTCTACGTCCCCAACTTGCTGGTTTTAGATTTGCTTAGATTTGTCTTTGTTGGGTGGATGTTGCATGTTTTATTGCATTTTTTCTGTTATTTGTTGTATGTTTAACGGTCTTCCGTTGTCAGCCTTTCGACTTTCGAGATTCAGACATGTCTGATCTCAAATTCTTACTTTATAAAAAAAATCTTAAATATGGGTGGTTGTCTAAAAATGGACTTAATTTATGGGTGATTATCTATAATTTACCCTTTTCATAGTTGTTCGTACGTGCACGCATTAAAGGAAAACAACACAAAAAATTATTGTTTGTTTTAATAAATAAATAAAATCTTTTTTAACTCATCATCTAAGAACAGACGGAGTATGTTGCTTTCGATTAGGAAAAAATTTCTTCAAACTTTCATTGTTTAAAAATTTAAAAATTTTGACAAACAGAATTTACCTATTTAAAATTAGGGAAAACTAATTAAAATACCCCCACCTCTAGGGATATGATAAAAATATATCCTCAACTTTTTAATGTAATAAAAATATCATGACCTTTTAGGGTAGTGGTACTATATTACCACAGGTTTTCTAACGGGTCAAAAATGCTGACAAGACAGCATATGTGGATGTTTTATGACAAAGGTTTTATTGAACAGTTTCCTTAGGAGAAAAATAAAGAATTGGACCGGGTTCATACCCAACGCCTTTTTCTCTTTTATTCGTTCACGGACTTGGCTAAGTAAATTTTGTTTTTTCTCCTCTTTGTTGTTGTTGTTGTTGTTGTTTTCGTTTTAGTTTTGTTGTCGGTTTGGTGTTAGGAATAGTCGTGTTAGATTAATTTGAGGCAATTTAGACCAGATTAGTTGCTTGGTTGAATTAATTTCGTTTTTCAGGTTTAATTTTTTTGTCGGTTAATTTTTTTACTAAGGAAAACGTTCAAGAATACCCAAGTTTAGTGCTAATTTGTAAAAAAGCTTCCACGCAGGCTGCCTTGTTAAACAAAAAATCAACGTAGGATGTCTTGTCAGCATTTTGACCCATGAGAAAACCCGTGATAATATATTACCACTACCCTCAAATGTCGGGATATTTTTATTACATTTGAAAGTTGATGATATATTTCTACCCTACCCTCAAAGGTGAGGGTATTTTAATTAGTTTTCCCTTAAAATTATAACAACACTTTCTCTAAAAATAATCCATCAATGGAAACAAGATCTCAATCATCAGAATTTTGAAATGTGTGGAAGGCGAGCGCATTGCACCTATGGTTGCGAGCGCATCTCGCCTCCCACCTCGCCTAAGCCAAGGCGAGCACAAGCAATGCATAAGCACACTTCTAATACATAGTTTAAGAATATAGGTTAGAACGACCGATAATGAAATAGACAACCCCCCTAAACTAAAGGAGTGAATTACTATCCGCTGAAGTTAAAAGCTGGTGGATCCGATGACTGATTCAAGAATCTGCAGGAAATCAAATAATGCCAAAAACAAAACAATAAACAAATGTATTGCAAATCTTCTGAATTTGTTACACGCTAGTTAGTGGCCTAGTGCACATATCATTAAATCATGTCCTAGTTTCACAGTACACGAGTGTCTGAATCAAGATCCTCAGTCATTGGAAATTGCAAAATAACCACAAAATGGAGGACTAAGAAGAAACACTCATCCAACCTCCCTGACATGAATGGTAGCATCCAGGACTCTAGCCATTTGATTTAATCTCAAATAGCAAAGCACCTGCCCATCTTGTAAGCAGTTTTTATATATAAGCTTTGATTAGTAGTTTGACTTTTTGTTTTTGTTAACAGACTTTCTTGGACAGATCAGAAGCTGGAGAATCAGAAACAAACTATCACAACTGCTATGACTTCGGATTTATTAAAAAATGCTGACTATCTGGTACTGTGCAATGCATTATAAGAAGCTACTAGTTCTGTAGTTGAGTACATGTATTTCAGCCAATTTGTGGCAGCTGGAATTCCTCCTGGGAAGCCATGCTTCTTGTTATTTGATCACTTTAAGGCGTTGTCGTTCGTGGTCTTCTTTTTCAGGCTTCATAAACAATCTGAATTTGATCTAAAACAGCAAATCACCAGCAAGGAAAGAAGCCCCGTTCTTGTAAGCAGCTTCTTCTTCTTCTTTTTGTTGTTGTTGTTGTTTGTCTATGTGATCACAAAATTGTTTTTTTGAGTGTGAAGTATTACTGACAGACAAAATCATGCTTGACCGATTCGGACCTCTACAGGTTTAGAGAATTGATCAAAAAGGCAGAAAAATCCAGTCTGAATCTGAAAGTCAGTTACTACCAAGATGGGTAAGAGGTTCTGGGGTGTATTCGGTGGGCGAGGAACAGTCGGTTCACTCTATGAGCCTTTGCAAGCAGAAGATGAGAACACGATTGAAGGTGAAGGTGATGGTGAGAAGAATGTGAGTCCTTTTGCCCAAGCAGGGCTGCTCAGCACACTGACATTCTGGTGGCTCAATCCACTGATGAGGAAAGGAAAGGAGAAAACTCTAGAAGACAGTGATATTCCGCGGTTAAGGCTGGCAGATCGAGCACACACTTGCTATTCGGTGTTCATGGAGCTGCTTCTTCGAAAAACCAAGGCTAAAGTTTCTTCTAATTCCCATTCTCCTCCAATCCTTTCGACACTTGTCATGTGGCAGTGGAGACCAATCTTGGTTGCAGGATTCTTTGCACTTGCCAAGATCCTTGCAACTTCGACATGCCCCATTTTTCTCACATACTTCATCAAGGTGGCGGAGGGAGAAGAAACTTTCAAGTATGAAGGGTATGTGCTCACTGCAGGGCTCTTCGCTGTGAAATGCTTGGAGTCGTTTTCAGAGAGACAGTGGTACTTAAGAATGAGATTGGTAGGAGTACAAGTGAGGTCTATGTTGTGTGCAGCTATCTATAAGAAGCAGCTCAAGGTCTCCCCTTCGGCCAAGTTCACTTCGGGGGAGATAGTTAGCTTTGTCACCGTTGATGCTTATAGGCTAGGAGAGTTCTTCTTCTGGCTCCACCAGATATGGACAACACCTCTTCAGCTCTTCATTGCGCTGCTCATCATCTATTACTGCATTGGCTTGGCGGCCTTGGCAGCTGTACTAGTCATTATACTAACGGTGCTTGGGAACTCGCCAGTAGCAAAGCTTCAAACTAAGTACCAAAGTGAGTTCATGGAGAAACAGGACAAGTTGGTGCAGTTCATCTCCATATCCCTCTCCGCAATGAAGGTCTTGAAGTTGTATGCATGGGATAAGCATTTCAAGAAGATAGTTGAAGGCTTGAGAGAGGAAGAATATGTTTGGCAGAAGGCGATTCAGGTACAAAAGGGTTACTATATTGTGTTGTTCTGGTTAGCTCCCGTGCTCGTCCCAATTGCAGCATTTGCGGCTTGCTACTTCCTAGGGATCACACTGACAACTGCAAGTGTCTTCACCTTCCTTGCAACTATAAGACTTGTCCAGGAGCCTATTAGATCACTCCCGGATGTTGTGGGAGCATTTATTGATGCCCAAGTTGCCCTGAACCGGATCAAAACATTTCTTGAAGCTCCAGAGCTGCACAGTGCAAGAAAGGACATTCAGAAACAAGAAATGGTGAAAGGATATGCTGTATCTGTCAAAGCAAGGAGGATCTCATGGGACCATAGCTATCAGAGACCCAACTTGAGGAACATAGACATTGTGGTTAATGCAGCGGAAAAAGTGGCAATATGTGGAGAGGTGGGAGCGAGTAAATCAACCCTTTTAGCAGCCATCCTCGGAGAGGTTCCATACATTGACGGAGAAGTATGTGCCACCCTTCCTATTCCTTGAAAGATATTATAAATGAGACACTACATATACATACAATGATACAAAATATATTGAACAAATAATTGTAAAGATCCAAGAGAATAAAAAGTTTTACTTGTTAATCTTATGTTTCTTTGGATTATCAGGTTCATGTGAATGGGAGGATAGCATATGTTTCCCAGACAGCTTGGATACAGACGGGAACGATCCAGGAAAACATATTGTTTGGGTCATCCATGGATTCAGTTAGATACCAAGACACACTCACCAAGTGTTGTCTGATTAAAGATCTTGAGATGCTTCCCTTTGGTGATCAAACGGTGATAGGAGAAAGAGGAGTCAATCTAAGTGGTGGACAAAAGCAGAGGGTACAACTGGCTCGTGCCTTGTATCAAGATGCAGATATTTATATACTGGATGATCCATTTAGTGCCGTGGATGCACATACTGCAACCAGGTTATTCAATGTAATCTTTCTCATATACTCTCTTCCATCTTTAATCTTTCTTGAGAGATAGCGTTCGTTTTATTTTCACCAAGCTTTTAAAAATGGTAATTTTGATTTTGATAGGGATATGTCATGGACGCACTTGCAGGAAAGACCGTCTTGCTTGTAACTCATCAAGTTGACTTCCTACCTGCATTTCATTCAATTTTGGTCAGTAATACCTCATTTAGGAAATACTAATATGCTTTCTTCTACGACTCAACGCAGAAGCCAAATTGAAACAAGTTTACATTTTCCTTGTAGCTAATGTCGGAAGGGGAAGTTCTAAGATCAGGTACTTACAATGAGCTTCTAGCTACAAGTGAAGAGTTTAATACCCTTGTTCATGCACACAGTGACTTTAGTTCCAGGAGGGATGTAGAAGATGATATCTCCGAAAGTAAG
This sequence comes from Persicaria maculosa, assembly GCA_963922045.1. NCBI lineage: Eukaryota > Viridiplantae > Streptophyta > Magnoliopsida > Caryophyllales > Polygonaceae > Persicaria > Persicaria maculosa. The sequence continues at coordinate 24,390,299 of OY998266.1, forward strand.
AGTTGGAAATCAGAAATACAAAAGGTGAGCAGCACAGAACAGTTCATCTTGGCAGATCAGCTGGTTAAGAAAGAAGAAAAGGAGACAGGAGACAGTGGTTTGAAGCCTTACTTTCAGTACATGAAACATGGAAAAGGATTCTTGTATGTGACTCTAGCAACTGTTGTTCATGTACTGTTTACCGTTGGGCAGTTCATACAAAGTTATTGGTTAGCTGCTAACCTTCAGGGCTCTAGCATGAGTGAGGGGACACTTGTTGCAGTTTACGCTCTTATTGGTTGTCCCTTGTTCATCTTCTTGCTTCTCAGATCATTATTTGTGGTTACTCTTGCCCTTGGAACTTCAAGGTCCATCTTTTCATCACTGATCAATTCTATCTTCAGAGCTCCAATGTCTTTCTATGATTCAACTCCTCTGGGAAGGGTATTAAGCCGGGTAAGAAACGGAAGCTTTCCATAACAAAGATGTAAATTATCAATTATGCTATTGCAGAAAGAAACATCGGGTTATTTATCCTTGTGGTTTGTTGCCTTTTAGGTATCATCCGATTTGAGTTTCATTGACCTTGATCTACCCAGTAGATTGACTATTACTATCGGATCAACCCTGAACACTTACTTCTACTTTGGAATACTGGCTGTTCTTGCTTGGGAAGTTCTGTTACTGATCATCCCAATGATCTACCTCATAATTGTCCTTCAGGTAGAACCAAAATCAGATTATTGTTATTATTAATATTCCCTATATGGCTACTATTACTCTTTTTCTTCATCTATTCAGCTATTCTTCGAGTTTACACATTTCCACTGCTAGTGCTAGAGCTGCCTGATTTGGCATTTGGCTCTATCATGAAGGTTTCTGAAATTTGTAAGTTACATAGTATGGTTTACAGTTTACCTGAGTGCATTCATTTATGGAGCAGAGGTACTTCATTACTACCGCCAAAGAGCTGATGAGAATCAATGGAACGACAAGGTCAGCACTAGCCAGCCATGTTGCTGAAACTGCAGCAGGAGTTGCAACAATCAGAGCACTAGGAGGGGAAGATCGGTTCTTCACAAAAAACCTAGACCTTATTGACAAGGATGCAAGCCCATTCTTCCACAGCTTTTCAGTAAACGAGTGGTTCATCGGGAGGCTGGAGATAGCTTGTGCAATTGTGCTATCGGCAGCAGCTCTATTCATGACTATGTTTCCGCAATCAGAATCTGCAGCAGGTTCGCAAACTTTTTAAGCAATACCAAAAGCATTCGCTTCTTTAAAACTTATTCACCAAACTATAAATAACTGAAACCTCTTATTTTCAGCCAAAATATTAGCATCCTCCGTAGACATAATGTTGTTGATACCACATGGTCTTGTTATGCAGGTTATATTGGACTGGCACTTTCATATGGTATATCATTGAATTTATTCCTAACAGTTTCAGTCAGAAGCCAATGTATGCTATCAGACATGATGGTATCTGTGGAAAGACTAGAGCAATACATGAATATCCCCAGTGAAGCTCCCGAGATAATAGAAGGAAATAGACCTTCCCCTAGTTGGCCTGATAAGGGGAGAGTAGAGATATGCAATTTGAAGGTATAATTAATCAAACCAAATCTAAATGCTGGTTCAACCTTCTATGTGTTTCCAAACTCACAATACCGTGAGATGTAATATTTGGCAGGTCAGGTATCAACCTAATTCCCCTCTAGTTCTTTTGGGGATTAGTTGTGTCTTTGAAGGAGGAGATAAAATTGGCATAGTTGGCCGGACAGGTAGTGGCAAGACTACTCTTATCAACACCTTGTTTCGACTAGTCGAGCCCGCAGAAGGAAATATTGTAATTGATAGTGTAGATATCTCCACCATTGGACTGCATGATCTCAGATCCCATTTCGGAGTCATTCCACAAGAAGCAACACTTTTTGGTGGAACTGTGAGACACAATCTTGACCCCCTATCTGAACATTCTGATCAGGAGATTTGGGAGGTAAAACAATCAGCTTCATTTTGTTTCTCCATAGTTCCTGAAACTTAAATTATATCACAGGGCACTCACCTATATTGATAAAAATCTGTCATGTTGTGAAGGTTTTGGGAAAATGTCAGCTCAAAGAGGCAGTTCTAGAAAAACCGGAAGGCCTCAGCTCCTATGGTAAGAAACATAGCCTACAATGCCTCCTTCCCTTGAACCACAAGACTTCCACAGAGAAAAAGGAAGAAAACTTAATATGGTGTACTGCTGCAGTTGTACAAGATGGATCAAACTGGAGCATGGGGCAAAGGCAGCTTTTCTGTTTGGGTCGGGCACTGCTGAAGAGAAGAAAAATACTAGTTCTGGATGAAGCCACAGCTTCCATTGACAATGCCACAGATGCCATCATCCAGAAAACAATTAGAACAGAGTTTGCGAGCTCTACTGTGATCACGGTAGCTCATAGGATACCAACAGTCATGGATTGCACACGAGTGCTTTCAATGAGCGATGGTAATGATAATTGCTTGATTCTAAGACCAATTATGCTATCCAAAATTACCCTTCATACATGAAAATCATCTTTCTAAAAGTAAAAATTTCTAGTAGAACTAGAAGGTCGTCAAAATATAAGCCACCACTTCTAAAGATTAGAACTTAATTTGAAGGTTTTGTTTATATTATGCAGGGAAGTTGGTGGAGTATGATGATCCAACTAAGCTGATAGCAGAAGAAGGCTCACTGTTTGGCCAACTTGTGAGAGAATACTGGGCTAATACTGCAAATGCAAGCTTCAACAAATAAGAGTACTACCAAGTATAAATGTGCAAATAAAATGCTTTAGGAAGGCTCAACTCTTCCTGGACCGAAGCATCTGAAGTTCAAGCTGGTTTGTGGTGGGTTTCTATTATTTTGAACTGAATTATGGCCATTAGTAAGATGGGTATGTTTTGGCCCTTATTTGTTGGTAATAAGTCATTTTAGCAAGTTTTGTAGACTTGTTACTGTTTTGGCTGAGATTTTATATGAATAAGATGGTTCTTCAAAAATGAAAGGTAAAAGGCATCAGATAAGGATAGAATGTTCACTTGGTCAAGGTTAGAATGACTAATGATGTAGGTGCCTTTTAACAGCTCAAGTAGATGAAAGAGATATAGTGATATTACATATATAAATAGACAAACATATGATACAACCCGAAGACCTCGCCATAAATGAACGAAACCCAAAGTAAGCAATAGAAAACAACACAGCACGACATAACTTGGATTAAAATTGTCATAACTTTCTGATCATAGCTCAATAGGTTGAAGAACCCATAATCCATATGCAGGCAAAAATACTGCAATTCTAGCATCACAACCCTAGTGGAAAGACGCTGGGACATGATGTCTTGCATATCAAGTTTATTATTATTGTTGTTGTTGTTATTATAAACTTCACTATGCAAATTCTATATCACTCCATGATGTCTTGCATATCAAGAAAATCAATGACATAATAAGTTGAACTTTAATATAAGAAAAACTCACCAAATTAAGTTGAATAATATTGAAGGTTTTTCTAAGTAAGGGAAGGTCAAGGAGGATAGACATTGAAAAGGAAATTTTCCTAGTTTTGATGATACTAGGTCAAGTTTTAATTTATATATACGTGTTATATTACCCTAGAGTCTGACCCAACGGTGACCCACGGGTTAACCAACCCGACCCATAAATTTGCATGTTGAACGGATTCGGGTCATTTCAAGTTTCGGGTTGAAATATTTGCGGCAGAACCCACATTTTACTCATCGGTTTCTCAGGTGGGGCTGCATTTTGACAGGTCTACACTCCATACATACTTGAACCAATATGACATTTTTTTTTCAAAAGACTTCCCAAGAGAAGTTCATTTCTAAAGTTTAAACTATTTAATAATTGAGTTCAAACTTAATAATAAAATTACTGCTACTAATATGCTGTTAATGATATTTATTACAGTTATTTTAAATGACACTCTGTTTTGTTTGAATCAAGTCTTTGTATAGCATTACTTATTTGAAAATTTTTAAAATGCCGCAATATTGGTGGACCCTTTTATATCCTTTTATATATTTCACTTAATCAAACTCTTGAAAATTACCAAACACTTCTACCTATTTTTCTGGGTCATTACCGGACACTTTACCTAATTCAGTTAATATTGAATCTAAAAGCTAAGAAAATAGGTCTGGTTCTTTCTATCGGTCAACTATCCAGAATAAATAAACCATTATCAGACACTCCTACGTCCTCCTATGCCAAGAAAATTGGAGAAAGCAAGCCACTGGTTAATTCCCCTGCTTAATGATTCTCTCTGGGGTTTTCAGTACCTGCACCTTTCTTGATTTGGACTGAGTACATTAAACAGGCCATTTGCAGGTATGTTCAGCTCCCACAAACCAGTTTATTCTCTTTAGATTTTCTTACTTGCATTCATCTTAAAAATTAAAGGGTTTGTCCTTTCAGGTCGCTGCAGAACATTGAGGCATATATTGTAGTATGCAAGACAGTGAAAAGTAGTCAACAGGTTTCTTTGGTCTATCATAGCATCATATTCACTATTCACGAATGCAAGGGAATTGAGTGGATTTGAAATCACTTACAGTTCTGACTTCTTAGCAATCATCGATCCAACTTCGTGTATCAACCACAGGCTTGTCATATCCATTAACGTACTCCTGCTGATATGCTTCTTCATCTTTATCCACAAAGATAAACCTTCACTTAAAGCAATGTCATCTATGCAAGCATGCTCAGCAGGTTCAATTCAGCTCCAGGTCTGGCTTACTTGTGCTCAGCAGTCAGGGTCAACAGGAGAACAGCTGGGATCCTAAGTAGGCTGACATTTTGGTGGCAGAATCCACTGATGAAAAAGCGTAAAAATAAGATTCTAGCAGATGATGATATTCAATGCTTAACGAAGGAGAATCGGACAAGAACATGTTACCTTCGTTCATGGAGCAGCTAAGCAAGAAGAAAGCAAACAGATCCTCTGTGCCTCACTATTTCCTTACCATCATTCTTCCCTGGCAGTGGAGAGCAATAGTGATACATGAATACTTGCCCTGATCAAGGTCATCACAGTGGCCAGTGGCCACTGGCCACAGGACCACTTTTTCTCAAAGCCTTCATCAGTGTGCCAGAGGGCCACTTTTTCTCAAAGCCTTCATCAGTGTTGCAGGAGGTAATAACAAGGGTTTCGAAAAAACTCTTAGGTGGCTATAAATCTAAGTGATGATAAGGTAGCCTAAATTTGCAGTTTTGTAACCATGGCACTTGATATGGAAATTAGAGCAAAAGTAAAACACAACTGACATACTAAATTGGAGTTAAAACAAAACAAAACATAAATAAATAGAATACAAAAACAAAGTATACACACAAAGCAAAAGGCAAACCACAGACGAGAAAACCTGCTTCAAGCATTTAACATCTTCTATTTATGAAAGAGCTAGAGCCACAAAAAGGGCCAATTTTTAAAAAAAAATTACCAAAAAAACTAAGGCAAGCTTTGGTACCATGAGAAGGGCCTCAACCATTTGATGGATCAATATTTCATGTCCTAATCTTAGAAAAGAGAAATGAACTTAAAAGAAAAACAATGTTTGGTGGCTTATCAAACTACACAGTGCAACTGGCAAACTAATGAAAACAGCAATGCAGAGTTGTTTGTCACATTGTCACGAGCTATTAGGATATAATTATCCAAGGATCCTTCATCTTAAGCTACAACAGGACCTTGTAAAAGTCGAGACCTAACTATGAGACACCAAGCAATGATCCTAAAGTGCACCTGCAAAATCTACACTTATTTGCTAATCACCCAAAAGAAATCAACATTATAGATAATAACTAAAACAGAAAAGTCAAAAACCCAATGGAAATAATTTTAGAACACAATATTCAAAAATAGCAACATATTTGGATAAATAGCTTTTTTCCATCAGGTTCAACAGCCTTTTCACAGAGTAAAAACTCGTCCTGCTGAAGCCTGAAGTCTTTACCACGCACAAGTAAACAACTATCTTCAGGATTCAGATGAAGCAAGATACTGAGTTTCAGTCTTTTATGGAATAGTATATTCCATAGGCTCCTTACAAAACGTGGTCAAGTCTAAATTACAATAATTGTGAAACGAAGTAACTATTAGCTTATTTTACAAAAAAGCTTAAAGAAGTAAAATAGATGAGGCCCTTCTCATGGTACCTAATATGCTCAGAAAGCAAACAACTGCTCATAAGAGAGAATAAAAATAATAAAAGAGGCCAGGATTTCAACATTTTCTTTATCCTAACCGTAAGAAGTAAAATCTTGGCTGCTGAGACCTCAACAGTGCACTGGTGCGGGATTTCAACCCGAAAAATCAAACTAGGACGGCAAAGTATAATCAGTGGTAAACTTTCTCATCATTGAGTACTGACAGAGAGCATTCCACTTATATCAAATGATATAACTTCATACAAGGGTTAATGATCCCTAAGAATTAAAAGAAGATAAGAAATTCAGATGACAAATAACAGTTTTCTTATGTGAAGACAAACAATAAACAATCCAAAAGAAACTAGGAGTTTCACATCCCAACATGCAAATTAAATCTCCCATTTCAAAACCATGTGAAACAGAACGTCATATCTACATGAAAGGTGCCAAGGAAACAACATCTGATCAATGATTCCCTTCCCTATCAATCCAGTGATAACTATGATCTCACTTTTGTGGCTATTGCTCTTAGAGTCTGCGCAGGGCTGTCATTGAAGGAACCCTCCATGTACTCTATAGTAGCTTCAGAGCAGCTCCAAAGGTTGAATATGAACCAAAGATACGTGTTTTCCATGTTTGCAACAATAGTATCATAAGGGCTCATAGAGGCCTATCATATGACCATCAAGGCATCTCATTGCAGCAACCTACAGGCAAAAACAATTTTTTTTAAAAAAAAAAAAAGTGATGATTCACTTATAGCTATTGATTGATGTCAATCTTTATTCTTTAGAATCTTTCACAAAATTTGGACCTTTATGGTGAATAATGATTCTTACAGCTAAGGATAGATATTCAGGGATTCACCTTTCCATGGATTTCATGCTTGATCGGGCCATCCAGCTCAGCACCTAAAGCCATCAGCTTAGTCACCGTTATATTCATGTCTGGCACAGTAAATGATAAAAGTGAAGAGTACCTCTTTTCAATCAGATGCTCACTGCACAGCCAATTTATTTTCATGTTATATTCCTTGTATTTGAACTTAAATGTGCAGTGGGCAGAAGCTCGAACTTCATGACAAAAAGTTTTTAAAAAAAAACAGATATTGAAGATGAATAGGAAACTACCAGATAAATAATTTCATAACATCCGAACCATGAAATTGAAAGTAGCTGATCATAATAGGTCTTATTACTTATTAGAATCTAAAGTTATACAAATCTAAGTGCAAATCCTATCCATTCCAGACTTCCCCTTGCTTCAAGAACCATCACATTTTAAGTTCCTACAATGCAACTAACGGATTCTCCCATTTCCATAGAATTCCCAATCTATCCTCTTCTGTATAATGGATGCAAGTCATTTAATAAACCCTAATTTTCCATACGCTTTCCCGAAAAAACCCTAAACCCAAGGCACCTTCGCAATTGAAAATAATTCTACTAAATTGAAGAAAACAACGATCGGCGCATCAAATCGAGAGTAAAACTGAGGAAAGAGAGAGAAGGGGGAGGACCTGGGAGAGTGGAGAAGGGCGAGGGAGAGAGGGCCGGAGTGGAGCTCCGCCCAACGGAGGGAGCAAACATGGATGGTGAAATCCAAACCTTCGGAATAGAAACGAGCAGCTCTAGGAACATCCCTGTGCAGTTGCATCACCCACCTCAGCTTGGCAGCCATTGTTCGTCTTCCTTCACCGCACGAACAATCAATCAGATTAAAACGGTGGTTTGTTGGTATAAATTGGCAACGAACGGATTCGGCGCCAGGCCTGAGGCTGCAAGTCTGTCCGACTCGTCTGAGTTCAAATACCATACACAAGCTGAATATTTCTAGCCTACTATTCTAGCATGGTTGCGGGCCTTGCGGCTTCTCAAGAGGGGTAGAGTTGCCTTGGCCAATGGCCATTATTTTGTAGGGTTGGTTATTTACACTCAAAATTTTACCATCTTTAGATCAAAATTAAAGTTTTTACTCCTTTATCTCAAAATTTAGGTCGTTTGACTTTTTGGTATGTTTTTTTATCGTGTTCAAAACTCTATAAAATATTATTTTTTTTCAAAATATTTTAAAATAATTACTAACTTATAAATATGGGTGATTTTGGTAACTAGACCTTTGGGAAAATCTAATTAGCTACTTAGACCCCGAACAAATTAAATTAGGTGGGGTGGACTCTTCCCTTCCCTTTCTTCCTTCCCATCCTTCCTTCCACTTTGACGATTGATGCCATTTTTTGTGATGTCATTTTTTCACCATTAATCATTGATGTCACTTTTTTGATGCAATTTTTTTATGTCATTTTTGTTTATCGTGATGCCATTTATTTCAAAGTAGTGTTTTTATGCCTTTTTTTAATGACATTTTTTTCTTTAATGTGATGCAACTTTTTTAAAGTAGTGTTTTGATGCAATTTTTCTAATATAATTATTTGATGCCACTTTTTTATCAAATCGTTTGATGCCATTTTTTTTAATTTAATCAATTGTATATCGATATATTTTCATCGATTCTACTTTTATTCACTGATGACACGTTTGTGATTACACTTCATTGATGCAATCATTTGTGGTGACATGTTTATTACATTTTTATTCATTGATGACATTTGTGATTACATTTCATTGATAATCATTTGTGATGACATTGCTTGTTGATGACATTTGTGATTACACTTCATTGATCGCAAATTTATCTAAAAGCAAATTTCAAAATAAGAAATAAATATGAAATAAATTTACGAAATAGCCTATGCGGGATTTGAACCCGCATTTTCGTGCTTAAGCACATCACTCTACCATTTGAGCTAATAGGCTTTAAATTAGTAATAAAGTCGGTCATTTTAATGTGACCAAAACACAATTAAATACTATGATTTAAGAAATATAAAACACTATGAAAAAATTGAATATAGTAATAATGCTTCAAAAGATATTTTTTCACAAAATATTAGTAAATGAAAACATACCATGATTGAGCCAAAATATAAAACACTATTAAAAGAAATTTTATAGTAAATCTAGGTTAGCACCATCAAATGAATTGAAACAAGAAACAAAAAAAAAAAGAAAAGAAATTGACATATACTTGGATAATTTGGATTCATTAAGCACTGTTGCATGTGCTGATATACAAATAAACATTTCCACCTTTTAATTACCATTCAAAGGGAATGCAAAAAAGGACAGTGGCAATCTCAGTTACTCGGAAGCCTAGGGATTGATGGTTTTTGAGAAATTAATGCCAGGAAGATGCTAAGAAGTACTGCAATTCAATAGATTTTCTATTGCAACAACATTTACAGTAGATGGCCTATTGCAGAATTAACGAGCAATTGTTTAAAAAATTATAGAAGTGCAGTCATTCAGTTCAGAATTACTCCATATATTTAATGCAAGACGATCGATAAAGTCTTTGAACTAGAAAGAACTATGTATAATCAGATCTTAACATCTTAATTTCCTCCCATTAGCCATACCCAAGCCCATAAACAATGTTCCCAATCAGGAATATGAGGTGAAAGGATGAGAAATCCTTTATTTCATATGCACTGCATGATACAATACATGGATATCCTCATCTTCTATAACACTCAGCTGCTCTTGTAAAGCCAATAACTTCTGAGATATATGGCTAAAGATCAGTGAGAAAGAGACCATGTAGTTGAGTAGCAGTAGAACTTGGAACCAGAAACCATCTAAAGAAAGGTAAACAACCAAAGTACAATCCTTCAAAGCAACTGAAATCAATGACAGAACAATTCCTAATAACAATGTGTAAATTTGTACATTTGTCCTCTTCACGTGTATGATTCGTTTGCTCAAGGGCTCCAAGCGCTCACCTTTCTCCATAGAAAAAGCATGTAAATCTTCCATTGTCGCTTTATCTGCAAATCAAAAAGGAAGTTAGAACCATATACTATCTCTCTCAGAAGCATTTCATCAAACACCTTGCTTGCAAATCAATGAAACAAAAAAAAATCCGAACTCACCTTTCAAACGGCGATTCATCAGCAGAGGGAGAAACTCCATGACCGTAAACTTCAAATTAGAATCCCAATTAAGATGGCCTTGGCTCTCCATAAAGCGGCGATGGATCTGGAAGGGCATGAGCCTTTGCCGAATTGGATCTAGATTTAGGGTTTTTTGAGCGTGAGACCTCGAATGGTGAGATTTGGAATCAGGATTGGATGCGAGCGTGGTTTCTAACAAGAAGATGTAGACGACAGGGGAAGTGAATTGAGAGTAGATGATGCAGGCGGTGAGTCAAAAATCTAATCGATCAACCGCAACTCCTTCAGTCGACAACAACACCGCCGATCCTTTGCATTCTCCGCACCTCCGCCGCACTCAATGTCATCTTCATCTTCCTTCTTCCTCTCTTCCGGCTTTAGAATCGGCAAGGAGGAGGAGGCAGAATGGGTGAGAGAGGAGAGCGAGGAGGAGGAGGGCGAGAAATCGCCGGTAGAGGAGAAGGGTGAGGGGAGAATGAATAAAGGGGTCTAACTTACCTTAAAAAAAATATTGAATGGGGTTTAGTACGGCTAAAAAAACATTTAAATGGGCTAATTAGCTAATTAAAAGTTGATAGGGGTTCAAAAGACCAAATTTTTCCAATAAATAATAAGTTTGAAATTATTTAAAAAATTTTGAAAAAAAATTAATATTTCATAGAGTTTTTAACACATTAAAAAGCGTACCAAAAAGTCAAACGACTTAAATTTTGAGACGGAGGGAGTATGTTTTTTAAATAAACCCTACGCCTCTTGAATCATAGATGTGTGACTCAACGGGCGTAGCTATTTTTTTTTATATACATGTCCGACCCCAAATGTGACTCAAGAGACGTAGAGTTTTGATTTTTGGTGTAAATAGTAAAATTTTTGGGTGTAAATAACAACACCCTATTTTATTTTTTTTGAAAGAAGGCCAGAATTTGGAAATGTCGTCGCTCATTAACCTCTCTCCTAACTAGGGCTGTGCAAAAAATACGACACGGTTAACACGACACGAAACTGCAACAAAATGACATGAAAAAACACGAAACGATATAGATACGGCACAATTATTACACGAAACGGTAAAACACGACAATAAACGTGTTGTGTTCGGATCGACATATTTCCCTTATCGGGTATCTGACACGACACGTTAAATTTTTTTTAATATTAGTTGTTTGTTATATTAGACCTAGAATAAATGTCTTGAAATAGTAAGGTTAGCACAATTGGTTGAGCAGGTATGAGCATTGGGCAAAAGGTTTGGGGTTCGATCCCGGTTTCCAACCTTTTTTTCCTTTACCTTTTATTGTCTAGGGTTGCCTTCAACGATTCAACCATTCACTTCAGTTCAGCAAGCCTCTCGCTGAGACACCGAATTGCTCGCAATCTATCTCGTCTTATCGGCCGCACAAACCAAAAGACCCTCACCGGCTCGCCAGTAGCCTCTCGCTCGCTGAGTCGATATTCACTACTTCGCACTTTCGCAGGCTCGCAATGTCGCCCTCTCCTCTCGCTCAGGCGGCTCAGGCACTCTCGCTCGCCCTCTCCTCTTGTTCAGTTCAAATATGTCGTGTTCACTGTTGGACACACCTTCAAGCTTCAGATTCAGTACCATGGTAGAACAATGGAACACGGACTATAGCCCTCATATCCAGATAGGCTTGCCGTTGGTGGTTGGATGGAAAAAAAACTCGTGTGTTTGAGTATGTGGGGAATCGCGGTACCGTGGTGTGATTGGGTGGTTGAATTGTTGATTTGGGCGTTACTGATCATTTTAGTGGCGAAAGTGAAAAACAAAGACTCCATTGCAGGCCAAAACATTCAGATCCAACGACCTCTTCTCCGGTATTGTACGGGCACTGCAGGCCAAAACATTTTGGAAAAAAAGTATTTTTTATAGATGATTCGTGTCGTGATACAAAGGTATCCGACACGAATCTATTTCGTGTTTTCATGTCAGATACCCGATTTCTATCGTGTCGTGTTTGGATCACATTTTCAGTGTTATCGGTTTCATGTATACGACATACCGTGTCGTGTCGTGACGGATGCCCGTTTATGCACCGCCCTACTCCTAACAAGATAAAAGCCACTTCGGATGTGATACGAGAGTGTTATGGTCTATAGAATATTGTAAATTGTAATTTCACCACTTTGTATTTTGTCTGTCACTTAGTTGACCTTTGTAAAAGACGTGTGTACAATACGATGACTCAAAATGATACAAGAATTGTAGAATGTCTGTGATGATCATATCAGTCTCTCCTTAGCATTTTCATTTGTCAACGATGGGTTTGATGATTGTAAAGTTATCTCATTCGATATCAATGCATTGGAAGTTGAGATCTTTTGTTGTCGATAGACTAAAATGGAGCGTCAAACCTTGTGCCATCAAAGAGGATGCACCATCTTAAAGTGTCCAATTATTGTTATCTTTTAATCTTAAATGCATTTACATAATGTATAAGATAGCCTAGTGGTTAAGATTATTTATGTCATGTTTTCGAAGCCGTGAAGATATTTTACGGTCTCGGAAATCCTCGCTTCCACTATACCATTGGCAAGTTCCTAATATTAATGATTTTATGAAAAAATATATTTCTTAAAATAAATAAAAATTATTAAAATGCAAATTCACTCTTAAAACTATAGGACTAGAAAATATTAAATACAAGATAAGTCATGGTTCGTCGACGAATCCATGTCAGTTTTATTATCAACCTTTTAACACATGCTTTCAATCAAGTATGATGTAAATGTTATTGCTCAACCGTATAATGCACTCGAATATGAGTTTCAATGTTTGTTTTCATGTACTCTGGGCAATCATTATAGTAAGTCGAACCAACGAGCGTTAAAATTGTGCGTCTTCGTATATGGTAGTTTCATGGAAGTAATCCATGTTACTTTTGACTGCACATTGTGGATGAATTTAAGATTTTGCTCATGCACTCATCTCTTGAAAAGTGTGGAAGTTGCTCGTGCACTCAAACCAACGAGTGTTAAAATTTACTTTTGACTGAACAGTTTTATTATCAACCTTCATGGAAGTTAGAAAGGTGTCCTAAATTCACTTCAACCTTTTATTATATATTATTGAGATATTATGTGGTCTCTGATTTATAATGCACATATGCATTATGCATTATGAATCATACTAATTTACTGTAATGGCCCAGATTATAAATCCGGGTTACGTTTAGAGGGAAGAATTATCCCTCTGCCAGATCTTGCAATCCAAGTACGAGCTGCTTATTAATTAACTTCAAGTTATAACCCTGTTTATGTCTTAAGAATCTGATGAAAAAAGGGGATTTCAAACCCTCGAGACAATCAAAAGAAATAAAACGAGAACCTGTCCTAATTCAACTAGTCAAAACTCAAAAGAGATAAAACGAGTTTAAATCAATATAAATACAACATGTTTCTAAATGACAACTTAACCAAAACATTTGTAAAGTCAAGCCAGAATAGGTGAAGTCTTCTTAGCACTCTCGTCCCGTGAGAAAACCCCGCCATAGAAGCAAATCAACAAGCAAAGGGAGCAGGTACCTGAAACTATACCACAAGTCAAGGTCGAGCCACTCATGCGGGACCGGAAGTCCTTGCTGAGGTCATATAATACGTCTATACCTACAATAAAGGATGACTAATGCAGTACAAGATTTAAATCACACAAGCATGCTTTAACAATTATAATATGCGGAAAAAAATTGTAAAGGGCCCAAGACAATGCCAAGTGGCATATCCCTCTCCTACCTCTGCACCCCTTCCCGTTAGTGCAGAGACTGGCCAGTTCGGTGCTATAGCATAGCAATATCCTCGTGGTGGTGCACTCACCACGGCATCATCATATCATATCATATCATCTCATCTCTTGCCCGATGTTGCTGGGCTAATCATATCATATCATCTCATCTCTTGCCCGGTGGTGCTGGGCTAATCATATCATGCTCATATCGACTCGATAGACTCAGGGCACCCGATGAGGCTGGACTACCCTATGACCCTAGCAAAGACTCTAGGACTATCACAGATAACAGCCGTTATGTTTCAAACGCATAAAGAATATGGATGCTCATTCATAAGTGCAAGTCCTAAACATGATACTACATGGCATGCTTTTATGCATATGCAACACCTACATACTATATGACACATCAGGCATGAGGTCCAATCACTTGAGCAAGCCCCGGAGGACTTACCTGGAGTCTTCACATCCCATTAGCCAGCAAACAAGCCACTCAAAGAATCATCCATCAGCAAACAAGCCACCAGAGAATCATCCAATCACGCTAGCAGGTAATAAGCACGGAATAATTCATCAATACATATTTAATCAACACACAAGCAGACTCTCAAGTCAACGCAAGACTAAGTACTATTTTATCCAGGTAAACTGACATTCTCCTCAAAACCGAATAATATCACTTGTATTTTCATCTCCCACTTATAAAGTTATAACACTATATTCTAAGGATCACAATTTAAGCACTACTCATATACCTTCCTTTACCCCAAAACCTTAACAGAACTCAAGCAAGATCTCATTTATCGATTCACTCCTCAAGAATTTATTCATAGTCAGAGAGCAACAAAATAAGTTTACTTATGGCAAAACCACTTCGGTCAGGTCCAACTAATAAGGCACCACAATCAAGTTTACCATTATAACAAGTCTAATGAGGGGGAGACAAGTTAACATCTAAGATGTCATTTATATATCCATGTCGAAATAGAACTCTAAAAGGTTCTTACCTAAAACCAAGTTTGAGATTCTTAAATCATTTACTCAAGTTAAACCATAAACTTTAAGAATCTCAAAAGGAGTCAACAAAGTCTCTTTTATCCAACTATTTTATCAAGGATCATTTATTCATTCATATACAAAGAGTAAATAAGGACAAGGCGACATTTTGATAATCCTTTTAAATTCAACTTTAACTTAATTACTCAAACGAGGTCATGACTCATAAAATATCACAAGTATAACAAGTTCTCAAGATGTCTCTTAAATCCTCTTACATACTTGGTTATATCTTAAATACACTTATATACTTAAGGTCTTAGTTCCAATGGGAAGAGTTACATCTCAATTGTCAATTCAATTTATCTCGAGTCACACAATCAATCATGTTTAGGGCATATCAAAATCGAGCGTAGTTCCAATTCAAGTAGTGGTAGCTTTTTAATCACTAATCATAGTAAACTCATATATCAACAACATTCAAACACAATATCTATTTTTCAGTTGTAATGTATATGATCTTAATTCAATTGGCACGTGCATCAATAGCCCTTATTTATGTCTTAATAGATGTTAATACTACCTAGTCCACAAATAGTCCACACACCTAAGAAATTCTAATTAATTAAATTTAAGGCAAACAAACTTAGTTTCCAGTTAAACTTATCTACCATGCCCAGACTTAAAACCATTTCAACCCAAACGAGCTGACAAATCCCACTACCTAAAGTAACTCATTTTCATCTATAATTTCGCAACTTAACTTAACTTAACTAATAGATTCATTGAGCTCATAAATCCATCGAGTCAGTTTACTATTTTAGAGATATAACCGTTCTTTATCTCTCAAATTACACATAACATACTAATCATTTCAAAATAAAACCCCATTTAGTTGATTCATACCTCTTGCCGACACAACTATGACACATTAGGGTCTCGATAATTCAAAATGAATTTATTAAGCTACCAACACTAGCAAGAAAATCAATTAATTCAAAACTTGCAGAACAATAGGTCTAAAACCAAATCTTAAACTTGAACTGTTATAATATTATTATATATGTGGATATACATGGGAAACCCTAGTTGTGCTTAGGGCCCAAGACTTATAATGTCTATATATAGGGCTCATTGTTTACCCTAATAGATGATCAGTTTTTCCTCTCTTCTCATATGCCTCCGTTTCTCTAATCTCTATTTACTTCGATTTATCACACGTTACCAGCACGGAGGTTTGCTTCTTTGATTTGCTCTTTGCTACGGTATGAGCGTTCTTAATATCATTCAACCGTCAATTAATTTTGCATACGAAATTCTTTCGACTCCCTCTGATTAACTATAGCATCCTGTTCTCCATTATAATTAATTTGAAACTGGCCAGATGGTAAAACCTGTGACGAAATTTTACATATGAAATTAATTCATCTTTCATCATGGTTAACGAAATTCTGCATATGAAATTGATTACCACTGTTCTCAACTACAATTGATTACCTCGTCATGGTCATTCATCCTTCATCTCGTCCTTTAACTCTTGTCCTTTAACTCTCTATACAGTACCTATTGTATATCATTATTGTAATATTCTATCATTCATATTGTATATCATCGTACGTAATAGATTAGTCTTTGTCTACATATCGTATATAATTGTTATATTCTATCATCGTAATTCGTAATATTCTCCACAAGTTTTGTTGTATAGAAATAAAATTAGGTTATTTTAGTATCGCCACACTCTAATCGTTTGTAATCGGCGTTCGATCGGCCAACATCCAACGTTTGGAGAATACCAGTACCACCCCTACAACATCTAAGTATCTAACTAATGTTGACGGCCGCCTTGGTATGTATCCCTAACTTCTTCGTTTGAAATTGAATATGTGTTATAACCACCGTAAATAGAATCGGATATATATTGTGCATCTATAAAGAACTTGATTTGATTAATCAACTTGGTGGATTACATATAGTTACGTAATTAAATCGGAATCCTAGATCATTCGATCAATTCTCCTATGCCTGCATGATTCAATATATATGATACCTTAATTTAATTGCTTGTTTAGTGGAGAATCGATCATATACCAAGTTGTCAAATTCGATCATATATTGTTAATTATATTCCCATATAATCATGTTTTCAATTTGGGAAATGTTTTAATTAGTCTCGTTTGGTAGTCTTATTTTCATTTATCCGCCCTAGTTATAATTTTGATTTAGATCATGCTCCACCATGGATTTGAGATTGTTGTTTTGGTTTTGTTTATTTGATCATATTGAAGCATGCAAGTTTGCAGATTTGCTGTTGATATTGGGAAAAATTAATGGTTGCTAATGATTTTATTCTCTTAATTTGGGTGATCCATTCATTTTATGTGAAATCCTTTTCTTTTGAAGAATGAGTTGATTCGTAATCCATTTATGATTAGTATTAGTGTACTACGTATTATATTGTACATTTAATTTTATTGACCGATGCAAATTTATCTCTACGAATTCACCATCCCCGCAGAGATGATCGAACATCTCCAAAGATGATGTGTAGACATGAAGTTATAAGTTATATGGAATCCCTGAAGTGGTGAATTTTATCCCTTGAAGTAAATATAAAATACATAATCTCAAGTATCTATCCCCTGAAGCGGATAAATCACTCAATGTGCTTAATAAATCTCATCCTCGTAGAGATATCGAGCCGATAAATTTCATCCCCGTAGTGATGAAATTATATTTATTTTTGTGTTTATTTATATATGTGTTATTTTATTTATTTTATTTAAATTAAATTTTTTCTCTCATCTCCCGAAGTAGATGAACCAATGAATGGTTAAATATCATCCCTGTAGCGATGAACGATAAATCAATCTCACCCCCGAAGTGATGAAACGATAAATCTCATCCCTGTAGCGATGGAACAAATAAATTTCATCCCTGAAGCGATGAACCAAATATTCTCATCCCTATAGTGATGCACCAATGATTATTTATTTATTTTATTTTATTTGTATGATTTATTTTTCTTTTCTTCATCTCCTGAAGTAGATGAATATTATCTCCTGAAGTAGATAAAAATTGTCAAACAAATATAGTATCCCAGAAGTGATAAATTTATCTCCGAAAGAAGATAAAACATTTTAGCATATATATCATGATAAAATTTATCTCCCGTAGTAGATAAAAATTTTAAAATTTATAATAATTATGTAGCAATGATTTATATAGCTAAACAAACAAATTATGGTTTCTCCAACAGTCTCCAGAAGTAGCTGAACATGTATTTTTAGATGTTTATTTCCTTGTCACCAAAAGTTGACAATATGCCAATTTGATTTGATTTATTTATGATTTTATAGTGTTGTTATCTATATCAACCATGTATTTATATATTATCAATTCTCGAAATAAATAAACTCATCTCCTGAA
The DNA here is from genome assembly GCA_963922045.1 of Persicaria maculosa. NCBI lineage: Eukaryota > Viridiplantae > Streptophyta > Magnoliopsida > Caryophyllales > Polygonaceae > Persicaria > Persicaria maculosa. The sequence continues at coordinate 24,408,661 of OY998266.1, forward strand.
ATGGATAAACACATAATCCTCCTAAATTGTTCCTACAGTAACGATAATCCTCTCCTGGAGAGTTATATATGAAAAGAAAATTCATAAAATGGCTCACTCTCTCGTCAATACAGAATTTGTCTTCATTTTGTGAAGTAAATGAATGATAAGTTATATTGTATATTCTCCTAATGAGGAAACCATACCCTGAAGTGTATGAGGTTTTATTTTAAAGTTGCACAAATAATGCATAAAGCGATGTGTATAAAGTAAAGATAGATATAACCCTTGAAGTGGTTGTATACAAGTTGTCTTCTCTCTGAAGTGATTACTAATCAATCGTACCATTTCTTGAAAAATATGGTTAAAGTTTACGGACAACTTACTATATTTTGGAATGCAACTTATTATCGTTTGGAGTACGTGAATTATACATAATAGAGACTAATTATAATCTTTTTAGACATTTTAGCATTCGATTTTGAATTTTGTTTTGTTATGTTTTTGAACTATTGCATGCTTAAGTATTAAATTTGATATTGTCTTATTCATAATCTAAATTTGAGAATCGGTTTTGATTTTTTAGTTGAATTATCTTGAGAAACCTTAAGTTCTTTTATCGAGCATGCAAATGACCATTTAGGAGAAAGACCTATCATAATCCAGTAGATTATGACGAAATTTAACACCTATATAAAAGCCTGAAGACTCTAAATATAATGGTTAAATAATCCAACAAATTTTGGGATTAGTCATCATCTCCATAAGAGCCCGGAGACTCTATTGATGGATTTTTATTAACTCCTGAAGAGTAAAGAATCTTATGAACTCTAGAAGAGTGAAAGTATTTTATGGACTCCAAAGCATTGCCATCATGCCCCTCCTGTAGAGGGTGTAAAAGAGATCTAGATATGAAAGATCATCAATGAAGAAGCCTAGATTATTCAATGCCTTTGATTTTGCAACCTTTATCGTTTTTGGTCTGTTATTAGTCCAATTTGGTTATTTTTAAGGTACGTGAAATCTTTATTTTATTCATATATCTGTGTAGGTTTGATTTGCATTTTATGTCGATATATATGCCTTGAGAATGTTTCCTGAAGAAATAATTATGGGAAGATAATGTCCATTTAATTTGACAACTAATGATTTGGGAGAAGAGTTTGAAGCATATTCTTGTTAAATTGTGTGAAATTGATAAAATTAGTTTATGAGAGCCCGAAGACTCTTTCTTTTGAGATCTTGTTCTTAATCTACTTGAGTATGGTAGAACTCAAATAAATAGCTAGCCAAATGACCTATGGTTCATAACAACCTCTCTTATTGCCAGATGCAATATATATTGTTACCTCTAGCAGAGGACATAAAGAGGATACGGTGCGCGCGACCGTTGTTAGGATACTGGTCATAATTTTGAAAATGATTATAGATAATCATGTATGAGTCGACTCCCACATCAAGGAGAATGTAGAAGAACAAGTCAAAGATAATGGTTTACCTAATTTGTATTTGTAATCTCCAAAATTGTGAATGGATCATCGTATGAAAATTTTAGAATGGTTTAGAGCTTAGTCTCATTGATATGTGCCAAAAATGATATGGGAAACCTGAAGTTTTCGGGATGATATAAATGATAAATGTGTGTATAATGTCTATACTTGACACAATTAAACGTTATACATGGCTCCATAAGAGCATAAAAAATTAGTCCTTGAAGGACTGTGGATATAATCAAACAATAAATTCATATGAAAAATGACTCTAGAAGAGCATCAAAACACTCTAAAAGAAAAGAGTGAGGACCGATAAACTAGGATCATAAAGGTCAATGGATGACTAATAATTGCCAGAAGAAATGGTTTTCCTCTAGTTGAGGATGTCAAAAGGAGATCCGACATAATGAATAGATTTCTCATGTTGGCAATATGGATGTAATATAGAAATGTTATCAATGAAATTGATATGTTGGATATATAAGCATTGAGGAGTTGAAGATTAAATCAACCAAGTGAAGTCATTACTTATGGGATTATCATTCACGATAATGATAATACATGGAATGACCCAGTAGAGTCATCAATAATAGCTAACAAGCATGCATGCATATCAAGAGTTTGTTTCGATTTCGGTCAACAATAGAATAAATTCTCGTTTTGTAATTTATCTCTGGAAGAGAGCTTGGTATTTACAAGTTTTTAAATGTTCGGTATAATCACCGAAATCCCCCCAGATTACACTAAATTGTTGTAAAGACCAGGAAGGTTGATGCATATGGAGGTTTGAGTCCCCATGGATGATCAAATACCTAGAGTTTATCATAGATGATAGAATACTCGGTATTTAGGGGGAGATGAAAAGGAGATCAAGAAGTAATATGTTGCATGGATTAGAAGTGAAACAAAAGTTCAATGAACTATATAGCAAACAAGCTTGTAAAGGCATTAGTAAATGCAAAAGATAGTGACAAAAATCACATTTATAACAAATAATGCACTAGTACGATTTAGATCGAGGTTCTAGTAGTAACTTCAAACAATGGTGATATGTCCACAAGTATAAAACTCCTGAAGAGATTTCATAAACGTTGACAATGTTAATTGGTTATGGGTTATCTTGAAATGATCAGGTCCTTGATTATCGTTGATGACACAGATCTAAGTTTGCACTTGAAGTGTTTGATAAGAATAATTAAAGCTTATAAATAGAAGTATATCTACATTAAAATGATTAATTTAATTGGATTCTTGGACAAGTTAAACATTAATATTTTGGACCCGTAGCTCCAATATTGAAGATGTGAAATCATTTGATTAGGAATGAATGTCCTTACAAAACGCTAAGAGCGTAATGCAATTGTTTTATTGAAAGGTCTAGAAATATCTCGACCTGAAGGTCTAGAAATATCTTACGTCCAGCAGTACCATGTCTTTATAAAATTGGTGATTTATATGTTAAATTGAGGGGGAGAAAAGTTGTACTCTTTTCCTTAAATTTGGTTTTTGTCCCATTTGGGTTTTTCCAAAGCAAGGTTTTTAACGAGGCAACTCCTCTCATAAGGATACATTGTATATCCCAAATTCAAGGAAAAAATCGTCAAAGTCGGTGTCGCGGTGTCGAGCCTTTATAAATTCGATCAAATGAGGATCCAATATTTACGAAGCTACTACCTCCAATGAAGTTTAAAGACATTCCAAGAAGTTTGAAGAGCCAGACGTCCAACACATTGAACTCAGGGGGAGCATTATACGCACTGCACTCTTTTTCCCTTCGATCAGGTTTTTATCCCAAATGGGTTTTTCCTGTCAAGGTTTTTAACGAGGCAGAACAACAAGAGCGTACATAGAAGGCTGCACTCTTTTTCCCTAAGCTATGGTTTTGTCCCATTGGGTTTTCCTAGCTAGGTTTTTAACGAGGCAGTATCACCAAAGCACATCACATGTCATTTGTATTTTTCCTTGGTCCTAGTTTTGGTCCCATTGGGTTTTCTAGGCGAGGTTTTTAATATGACGGTTTTGTAATATTAGTGATTTATATCCAAGGGGGAGTGTTATAATATTATTATATGTGTGGATATATATGGGAAACCTAGTTGTGCTTAGGGCCCAAGACTTATAATGTCTATATATAGGGCTAATTGTTTACCCTAATAGATGATCAGTTTTTCCTCTCTTCTCATATGCCTCCGTTTCTCTAATCTCTATTTACTTCGATTTATCACATGAACTAATATAAACCAAATTTCACAATTAGTCTATACAAAGCCCCAGTTCAAAGAGTTATACCCAAGCTGGCTGATTGGGGTTCGGATTCAAGGGCTTCGGCACCGGCTCATAGTTAAGTCCGTCTTGACTTAGTCATCATTGGCTTCGAGTGCTGGACTCGCAGTTTGGAGTCCCAAAAATGGGCGTCGGCATGAGTGAAGACGCAAGAGGGAGAGAGAGGGGCACTTGTTGTTGGTCCATCACACGCAGGCGAGCGGGGGCGGAGATGAGAGGAAGGTCAGTCCGACTGCAACTCCGACCACAAACAAGGGGTCGAGGGGGTCGTGGGCATGAGCTCCGCTGGGGCGACATCGGAGGGAACGAAGGCCAAGCCGGCGGCCTAGAATCAAGTTCTAGGCTAGGGGCGCTAGGATGGCATCTCCATGGCTGCTCCGGCGTTCAGATCTAATGCGAGGACGGAAGAGAGGAGCGAGGTCGTCGAGGAAACGGGAAAGGAGACTGAGAAGTGATGGCAGCCATGGGAGGAGCTCTAGACGTGACCTCGACGGTCAGGGTTCGGCGCAGCGAGAAGGAGAAAGGGAGAGAGTGTCCATGGAAGGTCGACAAAGAAGGAGAGTAGAGGCGAGGGGCTGTGTTCAGATCGAAGGAAGAGGAGGTTCAAGGGAGGAGGAGCGGATGCCATTGGAGAGCTCAGATCTGAAATTGAAGAGGAAGGGACAAGGGGGACGAGCGGCTGAGTGAAAATGGACGAGGGTTGGGGGTGGTAAGGGGGTTTATAATTGGGGAAAATTAGGGTTAGCCTTATATTAGAAAAAAATTACAAAAATCATCCCGCTATTTTTGTTTTTCCAAAATTCTATCACAATAAATAACAAGATTTAACCCAACAAAATCTGTTTAATTTAGAATGTCATAAGAATTGTCATACTCGTCTCATTAGATTCAAATCGATATTCATAAAATAATATTTTAAAATTTCCGGTCTTTACATTTACAGCTTGGTTTTTGTCTATTTCTTTTTCTAGAAATAAGTCTCTTGCGTGGGACATTTTATTTCAATTTTCAATAGGAGTATAAATACTTATTTTCTTTTATTTTGAAGGGTGTGAGAGTATTATCTAAAGGCAGCTTAAGATGCAAGGCAAACCCTAGTGCCATGGTTTTCTTTTTCCTATCTTTCTTTGTTTCATTGATTGCTTGAGTGAATCTGCTGCATATTTCATATAATCTGATTGGTGTTTGATCAGATCTACCATCAAAATCCACCTTTTTACATGGTATCAGAGTCGAAGGGCTTTCCTTGGTAGTTTCCGTTATGATGACGACTCAAGGCTCACCTCAGTTCGTCCTTGCCAATTATGATCTGCAAGGTAATTTTGGAGATCCCCTTTTCTTAGCTAATTTTGAGCACCCTGGCGCTCAACTAGTTACTATTGTTTTTGATGGAATCAATTTTTTGCCAAGGATGAGGGGTGTTATGATGGCATTAGGAGCTAAGAACCAGCTTGGTTTCATTGATGGTTCGTGTGTTAAGCCAACCCCAGAAGGATTTGTTGATTCCCAAAAGTGGGTCAGGGTTGCTTTCATGGTTAGATGTTGGCTTCTTAACTCCATGTCTAGCTCCATTAAGGAGAGTTTTAACAAGTTGGTTATGCCAAACAACTTTGGGATGAGATAGCTGAAAGATATGGCCATTCTAATGGCCCCCTGATATTTTAATTAAAGAAGAAGCTTAAAACGATTGTGCATAAAAGCTTAACTATTGTAGAATATTTTAACAAGTTGAAGGTGATTTGGGATCAACTTCAAGTCTTAGAGGGGATTCTTGTTTGTACTTGTGGAGGAATAGTGAATTGTTGACGCAATTTACAAGGAAAGATGAAGGATACAGAGATGAGAAATAAGTTGGTGCAATTTTTCATGGGTTTAAATGACTGCTATGATGATGTTAGAAGTCAAATTATGTCCACCGATCCTATTCCTAACATAAATAGGGCTTATTATCTAGTCTCTCAAGCTGAAAGTCAAAAGGGGGAAGTTCTTCTAATGTTCCTATTCAAGATTCTAGTGCTCTTGTTGTGAGAAAGCGGTTGAGTAAAAGCTATTCTAAGACACCGTATCAAGGTGCTGGAAATACTGAAAGAAGAGATTTTAGAAAGGAGGGTCAGAGCAGATTTGACAACAAGTTTGACAAATCTGAGAAGACAAATAGAAAGTGTAATTTTTGCCATAAAAAGGGTCATTACATGGACCAATGTTTCAAGTTACATGGGTATCCAGAGTGGTACCAAGGTACAAGAGATTCCGGAAAAGTATATGCCAATGCAACATGAGTATATGAGCAAGACAATCCTTTTGATGAAGACAAAGGGCACAAAGGAAATACAAATACAAGCCTTGACAAGGAACTTGTTAATGTAGTATGCTAGGAAGTATTTAAGATGATGAAAGGGAAGAATCATGCAGATGGTGCATCTACAACGAATTTTACAAGTATATCTTGTTTTGCTACTGTCAATTCAGTTAATAGAGTAGAGAATTCTGTGGAATGGATTATTGATACAAGTGCCACTGATCACATGATCAATGATGACTCTCTTATTCATGATAAAATGAAGTTATCACAACATTTCTATGTAGGGTTTGTAACGGCCCGGATATAAATATCCGAGATACGTTTTGAAGGTTGGATACTTTCGTTCGGATGTTGTAATTCAGGTACGGGTCGAGGTTTCAAACCTCTAAAGATCAGTATTTAAAGCGGGGATTTCGAACCCTAAGCAATCGAAGTCGCGGAAATGCATTTGAAAGAAACTGCGAAAGCAGGATTAAAGTACAACTTGCCACGGCAAGGCCGGGTCAAAACCAAATCCATAAAACATAGATTTAAGAAAGCCTTTAGCCAAGTTAGCGGGTTAGTCCGGTTCTTCGTATTCGCCCGGGGGGATTCCCACGCCATAGGAACATAAAACAAGCATACCTAAAAACAATTTGTGCGAGCGGGTCAGACCGAGTCCCCCCAACGCACTCTGTCCCGTAAGCAAGCATACACATATGCTATATATATAATAAAGATGCTCTAATGCAGTACGGAAATTTAAATCACACTAGCATGCTCCTAGTTGGAGGAATATGCAGAACAACTGTAAAGGCGCCCAAAGAATGTCAAGTGGCATATCCCTCTCCTACCTCTGCACCCCTTCCCGTTAATGCAGAGACTGGCCAGTTCGATGCTATAGCATATCATATCTCATCATAGCATATCGTATCTCATCATCATATCATATCTCATCATCATATCATATATCATCATCATATCATATATCATCATCATATCATATATCATGCTCATGCCCGATGGTGCTGGGCTATCTCATCATCATATCATATATCATGCTCATGCCCGATGGTGCTGGGCTATCTCATCATCATGCTCATATATCGACAATACTGACTCAGGGCATCCGATGAAGCTGAGCTACCCTATGACCCTAGCAAAGACTCTATGACTCATAGATAACGGCCGTTCTGTTTTCAAACACACAAAGTAACCGAATGCTCATTCACAAGTGCAATCCTAGCATGATACTACATGGCATGCTTTAAATGCATATGAAGCATCTAGTATGTCATATGATCACAAGAAGGAGATTTCTCTTTCGAATCTGAGTAAGCCCATAAAGGAACTTACTTGGATAGGCACAACAGCAAAAGGCAGAATCCATGTATACAGCAAGTCATACATCACATATGATAACCTATCATATATAAGTAATGTATATGAGTCTACTTCTAATTTACACTAAGCGTATCTCAATCACACAAGGCGCCCCTAACTATCACATATAAGTTCACAAAATCATAGAATATAACATCTTAACATTAATTCATCATTATCATCTCAAGTCATGTCGTCATGCATCGCATACCATCTCACATCTCATCTCATCTCAATATCTAACATCCCATAATCTCAACATTTGATCATTTCAACTCATCATTTAGAAATCATGCACCATTATTATAAATATAAGTCATATTCATACTCTAAGGTATATTCATATTCTAATCGTCATATAACATATCATACTTCAACATTTAAGAACTTATCATGCTTCTTAATCATATACTATAACATCATGCTTTCATATGTACGACAACACATCACGATATAATATTTAAGGACATATATCAACATATCATATCCTAATTCATACTTAATCATTATATCGATATCATAACACAACACCTCATAGCATGCTTCATAATCAACCCATAACACATCAATATCTCATATCATAATTTACAAGTCATACAAGCAAGTCAATTTCCCAAGATTTCCAAAGTTCTTAAATCTCAAGTTAGATCAATCTTTATTTAAAATATTTTTCCAAATCTCACTTGACCCAAAAATCCATTCATAAACCATTTCTCTTTAATCAACTTATTATTATATTTTATTAAAATAATTCCGACAAGGTTAGTATTTCCGAAAATTCTCCTTTATCTTATAACCCAATTTCCATCATTTAAACCTTTTCCAAATCCTTTTTCCAAATTCTTTTCCTTTTAAAATCCAAATCTCATAATATTATATCTTAAATCACCTTAATAATATTATATGTTTAAATCTTAATAACAATATTTTAAAATATCACCTTTATCTAATATATTAAAACGAAATCAATTTTTGTCTTAAGACATAACATTCACAATATATTATAACCCCCAAATATCTACTCTTAAAACAACTTATAACATATATATATATATATATGTATATATATAAATACTTTATAGAAATTATCATTTATATTCATAAATCAGAAATAATATAACAATAAAAATAAACTAACCATATTTAAATACAACCATAACATATAACACATATATACATATACCCATTTAGACAATAACAAACCCAAAGCAATAGCCCAAACCCCAACCCAACAGCCCAAAAGAGAAACCCGGCCCACAACCAAACCCGGACCCGGACCCAAATTCCTTTCAAAACAAATCCGGATCCAACTTCCCAACTCTTTAAAAGTGAACCGGTTCAACCCCATTTTATATTAGAAAAACAGTGAACCAAACCCATGGTTAAAACAAAAGAAAACTGGACCCCTATAGCTACTGTTCACCCTCCCTTTCCCCCCACCCAGCTCTCTGCTTGAATTCAGGAAAAAGGGGAGAAGAAATTGGCCTCGCTGGGGACTCGTTTTCGACCCAACTCTCACCCAGACAGATCGACAAACCCCGTCCCGACCCTACTCAACAGAAAACAAATCAAACACATTCAAAGGAAGAAGAGGAAATAGGCTCACCGTGGATTGAAGTTTCCGCCGGAAAAGGGGTCGTTGGAGTTGATTTGAGTTTCGTCGGGGGTGGTTTGATGTCGGTATGGCCTAGGACAAAAGTAGTGGGCTTAGAGGTGGAGCTTCATAAAGTTCCAAACCAAAGGAGGAGAAAAGGGAGGACTACCACTGTTTAATCGGAGAACAGAGGAAGGGAGAAGGAAGTGCTCGGCGTCGGCGACTCCGGCTACCCCTGGGATGCTCTTGGGCGGCCCAGCTTCGTCGGACGTCGGGTAAGAGGCGGAGTTGCCGTTGAGCTCGACAAAGATGAGAAATGAAGGCTGCAGGGCTATCGGAGGTGCTCTCGGTGGTGCTCGATTCGGAGCAGGGCCACTAGTGGTGGCGTCATGGAGGTGGCGACTGAACAGGTGGTAGCGGCAGAGAGGTGTAGGTGTGTTGGTGGTGGTGTAAGGTGGCGGAAGAGGGGTGAAAGGAGTGGTGGTGACTGGTGAGGGGTCTGTGCAGGCGGCAAAAGGGGTGGTTTTGGAGCCCCTTGTTCTCACGGCAAGGAAGAGAGGGAGGGAGCTATAAGGTGTGTTTGGTTTTGAAAATGAAAGGTAGAGAATGGGGGGTTGTGTTCAGACATGTGAAGGAAGAAAGAGGGCTGCAGCTGGTCCAACAAGGAGGCAGAGGTAGCTGCAGAAAAGGAGAGGGTGGGATTGAATGTGGGGATTGTGTATGCAGATCCGAAATCAACAGAAGGAGGGTGCTGATATTGGGTGTGAAATGGAAGAAAAGACAAACCTTGTGGTCCCAATCAAAGATTAAAATTTCCCGGAAAATAAACCTCGAAACCCGCTCGCTCAAACCAATCCCGACTCAATAGAAAATTACATCGAAATTTCCAATCTGAAAAAATAATAATGGAATCTAAATAATAATTTCAAATCTCGGGGTAAGAATGCGGAAGTAAAATCCGTTTTTTTTTCAATTTTAATTTTACGTCGGAACTTGCTTTGGAATAACTGAAATAAAATTATTCTCCTTGAGGACGAAATTTCAAAATTTTCCGAAATCTTAGAATTCAAATCCCAATTAAATCAATATTAAATCAAAATGCATTCTTAATTTAAAAGATACTATTTTAAAATCTTCCGGTCTTTACAGGGTTGCCAGATGATCATATCATTCGTGTTATATAATCAAGAAAAGTGTTGTTATCTAGGCACATTACTTTGCAAAATGTGCTTTATGTGCCTGGTTTCAAATACAACCTTCTATCTGTTGGAAGGTTAGTTGATGAATCTGATTTCAGGGCTACTTTTGACAAGCATAGTTGCATATTACAGGTCCCTGGATGTGAAGAGATTTTGCTTAGAGGATACAGAAGAGGCAATCTTTATAAGATATATCAGGAGATGGAGCTGAGTCATGTAAATAGAGCTTCAAGCAGCAACATGAGTCACTCTCCTTCAGTTTTTGCTACTACTAAAGTATATCTGGATGTTTATCATGCTAAGCTTGGACATATATCAATTTCTAAGTTAAGACATTTATATTTTATGAATGTTTTTCCCATAGATGATTTGTCATATGATACTTGCAGTTTGGCTAAGCACCATCGTGTGCCTTTTCAATTGAGTAATTCTATTGCTGATGGCATTTTTTACTTGATTCATGTTGATTTATGGGGTCCGTATAGGGCACTTGACATCACTGGGGCAAAATATTTCTTAACTGTGGTTGATGGCCACATTAAGGCTACTTGGACATTTCTAATTAAGGAGAAAATAGAAGTGTTCAAGGTTGTAAGAAATTTTATCAATTATGTTTCTACAAAGTTCAACAAGAAGGTGAAGTGCATTAGAAGTGATAATGGGATAGAGTTTGTTCACAGGGAATGCTCATATTTCTTAGCATCACAGGAAATTGTGCATCAAAGAAGTGTTTCTTATACTCCTCAACAAAATGAGAGTGGAGAGGAAGCATAGGCATCTCTTAGAGACTGCTAGAGCAATGAGAATACATGCTAACTTGCTTGTCAGATTTTGGAGTGAATGTATACTTGCAGCTACACATGTGATAAACAAGCTGCCTATTGATGTTTTGAGTTGGAAGGCACCTTATGAGATGTGGTTTCATAAGAAACGATCATATGATGAGCTGAGGATAATTGGATGTCTGTGTTATGCTTCTATTGAGCACTCTAAGTTGGATAAATTTGAAGCTAGAGGTAGAAGGTGTATTCTACTTGGATACCCGCATGCTCAGAAGGCATACATGTTATATGATATGCAATCAAAGCAAATTTTTGTGAGTCGAGATGTCATTTTCAATGAGAAAGTTTTCCCTTACATGGAGGACATTGTGTTGAAGGTATCTGATAAGTCATCTCAGAGTTTGCCCCTTGTAAATCTAGCTGTTGATTTTGAAGTACAGAACATTCAGCCTCAGAGTTCTTCTATGACAAATTCACCAAGTATGACTGATAGTTCATAAGAGGTTGGTACTGATGAGGTCTTTATGTCTCCATGGAGAAGTGCTTCTCCTCGGCATGTTGAAAATACATACATTCTTGATCCTGCAGAGTTTCCACCATTGAGAAGATCAAGAAGAGTGATCAATAGGCCAAGTAATCTGAATGATTTTGTATGTGGTGCAACAGTTATTCCCAGGTCATATGTTTTTTTTATCTATGGTCTAAGGTGACTTGGATCTGTATTCACAAGAATATGTGATGTCTTTTTCCAAGATGGTGAATGTTGTTGAACCTAATTGCTAAAAGCACCTTGTGGCAAAAGGCAATGAACAAAGAGCTTGTTGCTCTTCAGCATAATCAGACATGGGTGATGACATCTTTGTGAGTTGTTCATAAGCCCATCGGTTGCAGGTGGGTGTATAAAGTTAAATATTGACCTGATGGATCTGTCAAGAGATACAAAGCAAGACTTGTTGCAAAGGGATACAATCAGATTGAAGGAAAAGACTATAAGCATACCTTTTCACCAGTGGCCAAACTAGCCACAATTAGACTAATCTTTTCTTTGGCAGCTAAGAAAGATTGGTATTTGTATCAACTAGACATTAATAATGCATTCTTACATGACACTTTGAAAGAAAAAGTGTATATGTGCCCTTAGGAAGGGTTTGCTACCAAGCCAGGTGAATATCGCAAGCTTCAGAAATCACTATATGGTCTAAAGCAAGCTTTTGGGTAATGGAACATTGATTTGACACAGTTCTTTATTCACTTTTCATAATGAGAGTGCCAATGGGTCAAGTTGTGGCCCTTGTGTACGTTGAGGATCTTCTATTGACAGGGGATATGCAGATGTGATCAACTCTCTCAAGAGTGCTTTGCACAGAGCCTACATCATCAAGGATTTAGGTTTAGCCAAATATTTTTTGGGTTTGGAGATTAATAAATCTTCAATAGGGATATCCCTCCAATCCATCAAAGAAAATATATCTTGAACATCATAGATGATTGTGGCATGAGTGAATGCAAGCCGAGTAGTTTTCTCTTACTAATTGTTAGTGGATGTTGGTGAACCATTAGGGGATCCAGAGAAGTACAGAAGGCTCATTGGAAGGCTATTATTTCTAAACCTTATTAGGCTTGATCTATCATATGCTATTCAACACTTGAGTCAGTTCATATATGTTGTCCTAGAGAGCCTCATATGACAGTAGCTTTACATGTTGTTAGATATCTTGCAGGGAGAATCCACGTGGGATTGTTTCTTGAAAAAGATGATGATTTCAACATCACTGGTTATTGTGATGCTGATTGGGTTGCTTGCGCTTAGGCGTGGCCACGGGTCCGACCCGCCGAGTCAAGGGTCGGGGAAGGGTGACCCGAACCCTAACCCGGGAATCCCACGGGTTGGCGGGTTCGTGTCACCCGGCGGGTTCCAGGGTCGACGGGTCGACCCAGCGGGTCGAAACCCGTCGGTTAACCGGCGTGTCGACCCGTCGGGTATTATTTTCATAAAACGTAAATAAACGCAGAAAAAAATCAAAATCAAGTGTTAACTTACTAATGTCGATATTTTAAGTGAGAAAGAACACTAAATAATAAAGTTACAAATGTTTGGCCAAAGCTAGTTTCTCTGGATGCTTTAATTGGATATGACGACTGAAGTTCCCATATCCTCCTCCATTCGGGTGCTTGAAGACCATCCCGCAGAAATTACAACTGATGTCGCAACTGTTTTTATCCCTCGGGTGCTTTGTGAACCAGCATGTGAATGTAGCGGCCCGAACTTGGGCCACACTCAAGAGCCTGTGGGTTTCTTGTTGCGGGCCTTGGACACCGGATTCGCCCTCCTCCTCATCGTGTCGCAGGTCTTCAACACTGGATTCGCAATCGCTTGTCCTGCTGCTCATCACATCGCAGGCCTTAATACAGAGCGTTTACAGAGATTGAGATGAGGTATGAGTAAAATGGGAGGGAGGTGAGGCTTATTTATAGCCAAAATCGAGAGGGAAAAGAAACAAATCGACCGTTGGGCAACGTTCGACCCGGCGGGTCCAACGGTCGACCCGACGGGTCGGCCGTTGGAATTTCGAACGTTGCCCCTATTTTTTAAAATTTTATGGATGGTTTCACACTTGAGCTTCATAGCCTGCTGGTTTTGTACTACGTTTTACAAATATTCAGTTTATTTTATGTCATTATGTCACTCGTAAATCGTAATACGGTTCGAAAATCGAAACCGTGATTACGTGTACATCGATATTTGACACCACACACACTGACACACACATAACATGAGTACATGACACTAACACGAAGTCTTTAACAGTGTAACACACTCACACTTCACACACCTGCACTGCTAGAGCCTAGAGTCCAAGACGACCTAGACACATAGTCACCTGAGGCCGAGCCCGAACCTCCTTAGATTTGCATCTTGTCGGGATGCTTCCTCGTTATATGAAGCTTTAGATTTTCATAATCGGCGCCTCTCGTAACCTTGAACTTGTGACCACAATGACGACAAACCGCTTCGACCTTCCCCAGGTCTAGCTCGACCTTGTCGAAGTGGTTTTGGAACAAAGTAACGGATTGATCGGACATGATAACGTTATTACAAAAATGAAATGTATGAGTGTAATGAAATGAAATGAACCAAGGAGACAAGATTCATAGGCGTTTTGGGTTGAGCTAGTCGTTGCACAACAGCTAAATATTTCAAAAAAGTAGGTTTGACCCGGCAGGTCGACCCGTCGGGTCCAACCCGCCGGGTCATCGGGTTTTCAAACCCCCGACCCTAACCCTAACCCGCAACCCGCCTTGACCCTTTGACCCGAGAACCCGCACCCGCCAGGTCACTGACCCGTCGGGTTACCGACCGGTATGACCCGCCGGGTCACGGGTCGACCCATGGCCACGCCTACTTGCGCTTATAGTGGGAGGTCTTTGACATGGTATTGTATTTATCTAGGGAATGCACTGATCTCATGGAAAAAAAAAGCAACCGATTGTATCAAAGTCTTCAGCTGAATCTGAGTACAGAAGCATGTCAAAGGCTGTTAGTGAGCTTGTATGGATTCATGGTTTATTGGATGATCTGTCTATTCATCCCAATTTGCCCATTCCTCTATACTGTGACAGTAAGGCTGCAATTTATATTGCAGCTAATCCTGTTTTCCATGAGCGAACGAAGCATATTAAAGTTGATTGTCACTTCATCAGGGAGAAAGTGTTGGAAGGTTTCATTCATACTCCACATGTTAAAACTGGTTTGCCAATTGCAGCCATTATGACAAAGCCTTTAGGAGAAGATCAGTTCAAATTCTTCTTTGCCAAGTTGGGACTTGTCACTACATCTCCAAGTCTAACTTGAGGAGGGGGTATTGAGATATTATGTGGTCCTTGATTTATAATGCACATATGCATTATGCATTATGAATCATACTCATTTACAGCTCGGTTTTTGTCGCTTTCTTCTTCTGGAAACAAGTCTCCTGCGTGGGACATTTTATTTCAATTTGCAGTAGGAGTATAAATACTTGTTTTCTGTTATTTTGAAGGTTATGAGAGTATTATTTAAATGAAGCTTAAGCTGTAAGGCAAACCCTAGTGCCATGGTTTTCTTCTTCCTATCTTTCTCTTTTTCATTGATTGTTTGAGTGAATCTGCTGCATATTTCATATAATCTGATTAGTGTTTGATCAGATCTACCATCAAAATCCACCTTTTTACATATATTCACTTTCATCGATCAATATAGGAAAGCACATTAAAAATCTACCCAGTCTTGAACACTCTCAATTGAACACCATCCAACCCATATCTAACACGTATAAGTTTTCGCTTTGCCTTGCAAAGGCATTCGATCGATCATGGTTGCTTGTTGTTGGGACGTTTGCGAGGTGAACTACTGAGATCATTGATGTTCATGAAGAGGTCAAGGTTAAGGGGGGTCGACCTACTGATCACATGAAGGGCAAGGCTGTAGTGACCAACCGGGAAAGGCTAGGAGATGACTCTCACGAACCCTTCTCAACGCCTGAGTATCGGGTTACCTCTGTTGAAGAAAGCAAGAGCTCGCCGACTACATGGAAATCGTGGGCAACCAAGTGGAGAAGATTGGCACCGACATCAACGCTCTAGAGTTTCACACATTTGAGAAGATGGAGCAAATCCTTGGGGCTCTTGATGGGGCTATGCTTGAAGAGGTTAAGCGCATGGACACCATGGACAGGACCATTCAGGCTCTTGTAGATCAAATTAGGAAGCTCCAAGCTGACTTGGACCAAGCCCAATAATTTGGGTTACGAGTGCTAATCAACGAAGGAATGCCCCAACGATTGCGATCGCTCCTCGCATCGAGACCCCAAAACCGGGTTTATCTCGGGTTCGGGTCGACCCCCCAGGTCAAAAAACTCGAACTTTTTGAAGAATTTTTAAAAATATTAAAATAAAATTATAATATAAATATGTCAAATTAAACTAAATAATAATATTATAATTAAATTTATAAATATAATAATAATAATAATATTTTAAGCATAAAAAATCATATTTATACAAATAAGTGTTATAAACAAACTATAATTATAAAATATATAAGGTATTTAACTTATGAGTGACCTTAATGAATACAATTGCATCTCGAATTTGTGTGGGGTTAATCTGGTGCCTATGTGGCGTCTACATATTGCTGACTCACCGAGTCGATTTTGACCAAATGGGTCACCGGATATTGATCCTAAATGTCCCGGGTAATTCAGGTTCGGGTCCATTTCGGATCCCGGATCTAAAATATCGGGTTCAAACCCATAAAATTACTGAACGTACGGATCGAGTCATGTTTTGACTGGTCTAAACCCAACCCAAAATAACTCAGAACAAACCTAAGTACCCACCAAACCACTTGAACTCTAACCCAATTCAGCCCAGCCCATCCCAAAGCATCCACCTAACTTGAAATGACTCAATCCGAATTCAACCCAATTGCCAAACAAAACAAATAGTCTCGCGGGTTGAATGTTCAAACTTCAACACTAAAATTCTGGGTTGATGTGCTTTGATAGGGTTACATGAAATGAAACACATATTGCATCGCATCCGTGCAAATTCTCCATTTGCATACATTTTCAGCCTATAAGATTGACAAAAAATATACCATTACTCAACCTCATAAAATGTAAAAGAACCAAAAAAACAAAAACAAAAAGAAACAGCTTGCTTATATACATATAAGAAATTATCTTGCATGAAATCATTAGCCTTGCTCTGAAGCAGAAACTGATAATTCTAGGAAGAACCCTTGAGGATTTTCAGCCGAGACCGATACCCGACTCTCGCCTTTGGCTCTTGCAGCTTCGCCTTCAGCGTGTTCTTCGAAGTCGATTCCAACATTTCAGGATGCGGTGATGCAGAGCTTGCGATCGCCTTGTTGAGAGGGCTCGCATTGGTAGCTTTCCTTCTCAATGAAGGATTCCAGTCACTGAAGGCAACTTCCCTGTGCTTGTTCTCGTCGGCATCTACAATCCCATGGCCTCCTTCTGATAGCAAAAGCTCACTCACCAGCTTGTGCATTGCACCTTTGCCTTCTCTCGGAGCAGCATGCTTGTCCAGAGGAGCTTGTAACAAACTGATTTCAGTAACGGTTTTCTCTTGATCCGCAGCAAGCTTGGTTTCCGAGTCTACAGCCTGGATCTCGTCTTGATGATTCGCAGCTGTTGTAGCCTCACTGTATTCGTTCTTCTTGAGAGGATCTTTCCTGATTCTATCCTCATGGGAGTCGAACCTTTTGTTTCCCGTTTGCGTGGCCTGAATGAAACGGGCAGAGGCAGCAGAGTCTTCGTTGCCCATGTATCTAGGAGCGCTTCCTGCGTCATGTAAGGGGAAAGATTCAAGAGAATTCCTCCTGAGATGGCTATGTTTCGCATTTTCTTTAGAAGCAACGCTTTTCCGAGCCTGAAGGAAGTTCTCTATCTCATCTCGTATTTTGTCAACGACCAAGTCCTGTTGCACAAAACCGCTGTCTTGCGTGTCTTCTTGATCCCTCATCTGGATGCGTTCATCGAGCCAAGATTCACACATATGAATGATCAGATGGTCACCTTCAGTCATTCGGATACCCATATCGGTCCGATTCTTTTCAGGCTTCTGTCGAAGAATATGTGCTTCCTGCTCATATTCTATTATTCCCTTGGCAAACTCATCACATAGCTCTTCCAACAAACAACGACCTGCCCTCTCTCTCTCGAGCTCTTTGAAAGAAGTAGAAAGAGCTACTTTGACCTCAAAGATCTCCCTAGCCAACCTTCTATGGAGGCCTTCGGAACGCTTTCTCAGCTTCCTTTCATCTTCTAGTTCTCCCCTCAGGGACTCGACAGTAGCATGGATCCTCTCCTGGTCTTTGCTTTTCTTAGATAGCTTATCCTCTGCCACTTGCTTCATTAATTCATCTATCTCATGCCTGCTCGCCTGCTGATCTCTGTGCAGCTCTTTGATCCTCATACGTGCATGATCGAGTTCTGTTTTCAAAGCTTTCACCAGAGATATGTTGGACGCATGCTGCTCTTCTAGTGTCCAGATTCGATTCAGCACTTTGAGAAGCTCTGTTGATGTTTTAAAGCCATAGCCCGATTCACCAATTCTTCCCTTGAACTCTATCGAACTTGAAGGTGTTGAAGGCTGGTTGTATGCGTTAATCTGCAAGGAAGAAACAGAGAGATTTGAAACAATTCTGGCCATGGCAAAGTTTTAACATAACCAATTGCATTTGCAACGGCGATAATAAGAACTACAATGTTCATTACGAGTATGATCCAAACCCTCTCAATTGACCAATGATATTCCTCCAGAGCTTAGAACAAGATCTATCCGATTCGTATCTATGCATATTAATACTTCATACTGTAGTTTATTTTCCAATGTCCATCAAAATGACTTTTCATACAGATTTTTTTTTGTCAGAAGGACTTCATACCGAATAGTATGCACATCGGATAGTTTACTTACCTCCAAGGAACTTCCATAACTAGCAGGAGACCGTGGCTGAGGATGATGACAATTCCTTTCACTTCTTCGATGATGCTGTGCAAGCAGCGCGGCCACTTGGCGCCTCAAACTGCTAGCTGTTGCAGGCTGCCATAAGAATTAGACATGGTTTAGACTAGTTAGATCCACAAAGCCCGTCGCCCTGTTATCCTGTCGACGTTAAGAAATGAAGCAAATATGGAATAATTTCTCTCACAGAATCATCACCAACAGATCTGAAACATCAAAGAACAATATATTTTCTTGCATTGTTGGATACATATATAAATATCAAAGCTCACTTATACTCATAAACATCTAAAAGTGCTTCTACAGGCAATGTGGCCAAAGGATTCAAACTACAAATTCAAGGTCACAAACTGAAATAAACAACAACTTCACCTAAAATGATTTAGGCAGCAACTTTTAACATTCCACAGAAAAAGGCACATTCTCTAATATCACACAGCAACTTCAAGACAAAAAATAACTGTGACTTTCAGAAGATGAGGGCACTGATAAGTCATAATTCATAACCCTTGAATGATTTAATTCAATTGTTTTTTTCCTCTTGGAAATTCCAGTTTGGAGCTTCTCAAATGAGCTTACAACAGGTTTGATCAGACAAAATTCCAGAATCTGAAAACCATCTGACAAATAAAATGAAATGAAACTAGCAAACAAACAAACAAACAACACCCAGATGAACAGGTAAAACAAAAATTGAAACTAGGGCAAGCAAAACCAAATCCATCAACAAAATCTGAATACAAACCCCAAAATTCAGACCCAAAAGGCAAAAACTAAAAATCACCTGATGTTCAGGTGATCGATGGGAAGGACCACCCGGATTGACCTGATCATCAAAACCCACATCGCCCTTCACCTGCAGGCGCCGGTGGTGAAGGTAGTGCTGGTGGTGATCCCGGCGGCGGCGCTGGTGGTGCTGGTGCAGTCGGAGCCTTAACCCATCACCGTCACCATCACCTTCGCCCCCAAATTGCATGACCTCAGGCGGCGAGAAGTACTGAAGGAACTCCCACAGGGCAGCGGCTACCCTCCTGGCCGGAATCGGCGCCGGAGAAGGCGGGAGAAAAAGGGGAGTTAATTGATGGGCGCCACCGCCACTAAAGACACCATCAACAACCAAAACTCCCTCAGTACACTTCCATGGGCGAATTGGAGTACTAGTAGCAGTTTCAGCGGGCCCACCCCCTCTTTTGGGTGGTGCTAATAATATCAACTCCCCTCCTTTACATCTCACCCTTGAATTTGATCCCGAAAATTCCCCTTTCTCCTCCTTTACATCATCTCTCCTTTCCATTCCTTTTTTTTTTTTGGCCTTATAAAATTGTAACAGTGGCTTTCTTTTCCTTTTTGTTTAGATCTGGCCGGGGTCTCATGTTTTCTGAATTTGCGTCTGAAGAGGGGAAATTGAGACTGACGTGATACAAAAAGGGAAGGGACAGTTCAGTGATGGAGTGTTTGGAAGTTGCT
The DNA here is from genome assembly GCA_963922045.1 of Persicaria maculosa. Lineage (NCBI taxonomy): Eukaryota > Viridiplantae > Streptophyta > Magnoliopsida > Caryophyllales > Polygonaceae > Persicaria > Persicaria maculosa. Next base: position 24,428,655 of record OY998266.1, read on the forward strand.
GTTAAATGGGTATTTCATCGTAGCTTCTCAGAGTGAGATCGAGCTTAGCACAGTAGGAGATGACGTGGCAGGAGCTCAGATGGGGTATAGGGAACTGTGTGTCGTGAACTGCTACACCCATCTCTCTTAGATTTCTCCACTTTTGTTTGGATCTTTCTCCTGAATGTCTACCAGTTGTCTGGTGAAAAATATAGCGGTGCGGTAGAGTTTCATCCTCGGTTTGTTTTTGTACAGAGGAGGAAGGTAATACTCCGTTTACTTTTATCTATACATTAAGAAGTGGATATAAGATTATTATGAAAAATAATTAATTTATAGCATATATGATTGTAATTAATATATATATATATATAATTTTTGACTAAAATTCTTTTATGGATATAATTGATGGAGGTTTTTTTTAAAAAAAAGTAACAAGTTAATAGATTAATGTTTACCAAGTATTTTGTATAAAAGTAAGAATACCAATTTTAATACAATACTGGATGATTTAGGTTCTGTTTTACATTAAACTAGTATGATTCCCGCGCCATGACGCGTTTTTTTTAAACTAAAATATTATATATAAAAATATTAATAAATGTTAAGATAAAAATCATAAAAAAAAAAACTTTACAACAAATGTATCTTACAATTATCTCAGAAAATTATTTTTAAAAATCTTATGTAAAGTATAATACATAAATATAGATATTTTAAATTACTCAGGAATAATAATATCAATATTATTATAACATTGTTTAAATGTGATGTGTCATAATCAATAGTTATATTCAATGTTTTGAATTAAGCTCAACAGTTAGTAAATAAATTTGAATTAAGCCCAATGGTTATATTAGATTGAATTCAATGTTTTGAATTAAGCCCAATAGTTATTAAAATTAAAGAAAAAAGAGAATTAAAGGAATAAAGAAGAAAAAAAAGAGAATTAAAGAAAATCAAAGAAAAATGACAAAAAAATATGATTGGTTAAAACTCCTAAAATGCCTCTAAGATTGACACATCATCCTAACTCTTCTAAATTAAGAGTTTATATAGATATATAGATATAGATAGTTATTAAAATTAAAGAAAAAAGAGAATTAAAGGAATAAAGAAGAAAAAAAAGATAATTAAAGAAAATCAAAGAAAAATGGCAAAAAAAAATAATTGGTTAAAACTCCTAAAATGCCTCTAAGATTGACACATCATCCTAAACTCTTCTAAATTAAGAGTTTATATAGAAGTTATTAAAATTAAAGAAAAAAGAGAATTAAAGGAATAAAGAAGAAAAAAAAGAGAATTAAAGAAAATCAAAGAAAAATGACAAAAAATATGATTGGTTAAAACTCCTAAAATGCCTCTAAGATTGACACATCATCCTAAACTCTTCTAAATTAAGAGTTTATATAGATATAGATAGTTATTAAAATTAAAGAAAAAAGAGAATTAAAGGAATAAAGAAGAAAAAAAAGATAATTAAAGAAAATCAAAGAAAAATGGCAAAAAAAAATGATTGGTTAAAACTCCTAAAATGCCTCTAAGATTGACACATCATCCTAAACTCTTCTAAATTAAGAGTTTATATAGATTATGGAGATTTCAATAAAAGAAAACAAAATTTGAATACAATGGTGTTTGGTGGTGGATTGTGAGGCGTGCGGGATTGAGTTTTTGTAGATTGTGGGAGATTATTTTGGTGGATTTCGGAAATCTTGGGGGATGAAGATTGTGGAGATTTGAAGGAGATTATGGGCGTGTTTGATAGCAGGTTAAGGTGGGGGTTTGGGGGGTTATGGAGTTTTAAAAAATAAAACTCTGAAGCTTCATGTTTGGAAGCAGCTTTGGCTTGAGGTTATGGAGTTGGAGGGGAGCTTATTTTTCTGATTTTGGAAGCTGAGAGGGGTAGCTTTGGGAAGTTATTTAATCAGGTTATGAAAATTTGTACAATTTTACCCCTACTCATTTTTCCCTTTTCGTATCTAAAGGGTATTTTTGACTTTTCATCCACAATACCCACTTACAAACCTTATACTCACCAAACATCAATCATCTTTTTTACAAGGTTATTTTAAAAAAAAAATCTCCACCTCCCACACCTCCATAATACATGAAATAAACTCCACCTCCTAAAAAATACCCAACCCCTAAAAAACCCCCCAAATTGCCAAACACGCGCTATTTTGGTAGTTTAGTCTTTTTCGCTCGAAACAATCCTTCTAAGTTCGTGTTTGACAGTAGATTATAAAAGGAGATTTTGTGTAGATTATGTAGATTTTAGAGGTTAGGGGTTTTTTTTTAAAGATTATGGAGATTTTGGAGTTTTAGATATTTTTTGTAAAAAAATCTAATGAAAAAGCTAGAAAGGTGTTTGGCGTTTATAAAATTTTGAAGGGGTTTTTAAGATGGAAAAGTCTAAAATGCCCTTACTTTTACCCTCCCCTTCCCTTTGCCCTCAGCCACACAATCTCAGCCGGACACCATTGCAACCTGTTTTCACTGAGGTCTCGCTCTGCTCGTGGTGTCATTGGACCCTTGATCCGTTGGCTTGGTGCTCTCCTTCCGTTCCTTCTACGTTGGGCACTTGGAGGTACATCTGTTGACGACACCCTGCATAGGAGCATCATCTTCTGCTTGGTGCGCGGAGACAGCAGTGGACGACGGCCTGCATAGGAGCATCATATTTCCTGATATATATATATATATATATATATATATATATATATATATATATATATATATATATATATATATATATATATATATATATATAGAGAGAGAGAGAGAGAGAGAGAGAGAGAGAGAGAGAGAGAGAGGGTGGGTCATGTGTAACCATATCTTATTGTGTTTTGTGTTAACAAATATAGGCCATTGATTGATTAGAATGGATGGATATGATTAATTGAGACTTTCCCTTTTTATTTAAATAAAAAAGAGTAGGTCCCACCATTATTATAGCCAAATTGCTGAAGCAGAAGCGTGTGTGTTGGTTTTTTTGTGAGGTAACGTTTTTTTTTGTGGGGAGGAGGAGATTTTGTTTGGACTGTTTGTTCGATGAATAATGACGAACAAATTACCAAATAATTTCATATTATCAACGAATAATAATTCTGAACTTCCAGATTTTGCTTGCACTTTGTGGCGTAACGTTTTTCAAAAACACGGTGTGAAAGCGATATGCTTCCACCTTCTCATCTGACTCTCTTCACAAGGCGATTCCGGCGAGATTCGTCCCTCTGAGCAGCGCCGCAGCTATTTCCGGCTACGTGAGGCGACATGGCTTGAAGTGGAACCTCCGGCGAAGCTGCTGTGGGTGGATCTGAAGGCCGCACATACCGAATTTGTCTAGGGAATAGAGCGTCGTCTAATGAATAATTGAGTGACCGTGATGAATATTTGATAAATTTTAATGAATAATTGAGTAACTGTGATGAATATTTGAGTGACTGCGATGAATATTTGATAATTTTTAACAAAAACTTTGATGAATAATTGAGTGATTGTGATGAATATTTGATAAATTTTGCCGAATATTGATGACTACTTGGAAAATTGTGAAGAATATTTGATAAATTTTGTCGAATAATTGAGTGACTGTGATAAATATTCATGATGCCAATTAATAAAAAAAACTTAAGTCCATGTGTTTTAGCATCCCATTACCGTCATCAGCACAAACAATTGCATAGTTACAACGAATACTTGCTTCCCAACATCGAATGTTTGAACTGCTCATGATGTTTTCTAACCCATTACCTGAATCCATCAGCGATTTTCACCGTCCGCTTTGCTTCTTCCTCTTCTTCACCGTCCGCTTGGTTGAAACCGTCACTGATTTCCAAAGATTTCACAACCCAGATTAATTGATCGATCATGATCTTTTCAAAAAGGAAATTGGTGAAAATTGGCAAAAAAAAAAAAATCAACGCTTTCCATGATTTGCTCCCACCCGGATTTGAGCAGTTATCTGGCTGAGTTTCATCACAAGCTCTACCATTGTGAGAGTGGAGCAGTTATATGGCTGGGTCCCACTTTTTTAATAAAAATAAATTATTAAAATGCTTGATTAATCACAATCTTCCATCTTCATTCAATCAACGGTCATTATTTGTAAACATAAAACACATTAAGAGTTGTTAACATTTGATCCGACGCCTATATATATATATATATATATATATATATATATATATATATATATATTATTGGCCTTTGAAAACCATCTATTGGACGCGATATAATAGAAATGTGAAAAAATATTATATTATTAGATGAAATTGAATATAATATATCTATATATAAATTTGTAGCATGCATGCCGTCAAATTTTGATTAATTATTCTACTTTTTATATCAAATTGAATATAATATATTTAAATATAAATATGTACCATCTTAATTTGATGATAAAATTTGAGAAAGGTTAACCCTATTCGATGACTCCATTTAATTTGATTATAAATAGTCAACCTTTCATGTTAATTAGTTATAAAACTTATCCTTTTATATTTCATATCTAAGAAATAATATATCTTTTCAATATAATAACTTAAATTATATGTCTATTGATAAATATTTTACCTCAATCAAGATATATTTAAATATCCATATTTTAATAATAAAATAAAGTAAAATAAAGTAGGATAACATGTAGGCTAAAACTCTTTTGTTTTAAGAATATATATATATATATATATATATATATATATATATATATATATATATATATATATATATATCAAGATTTACATATAGATTAATAGTATACATTAGATTGAATTCAATATTTTGAATTAAAAATAAAAGAAAAAAGTGATTGATTTAAAGAGATAAAGAAAAGAAGAAAAAATAATTAAAGGAAAAAATATTTGATTGTTTTAAAAGAGCTAAAAAAAGATAGAGATGACACATGAGTTAAGACTTAAAAAAATAGATATAGATATAGATTTTATATATATGGAAGAGTTAAAATGTAAAATTGTCATAGGGTGTAAAATCCTAAAATGTAAAATTTTGTGAAACTAACACACACGCCTCCCATTTTCAAAGACAACAACGCGCTTAGGAACCTTCACTCTCGGCCTACCACACCCACACCCACGTCGAGCCACCTCCGGCCACCAGTGCCTAGCCGCACTCGAGCCCACCCCCCGAGCCCTGACTTGGCTTGGTTCGAGCCCAGTTGCACCATCACCGAACCCATTCCCCCTTGTTCGATCCACCACTTTTTCGGCCTCCCACGCCACCCACGAGCCAGCTCCGGCCACCAGCCCCCACCCGCTCGAACCACCCCGCTCAGGCGCACCCCCCGAAACCGGAACCCCCTTGGTTCGTGCCCAGCCGAGCTTACACCGAGCCCATCTCCCCCAATAGTGATGTTCGGCCTTTTTGGCTCGAAATCATTCAAAATCCCGATTTTTATCTTTGTTTCAACTCGAATTTGGTATGATTTCTAACCCTAAACTTGTGTATTACAATTATTTAGATTGTTTGAATGATTTAGATTGAGAATGAAAACCTAGGGTTTGATTTAGGAGTGAAATTTGGGGTTTTTTGCCAAAAGCCAAATTGATTAAAATTGATGATATGGTTGTGTTTTTGGGTTGATTTTGAGCTAATTTCATGTTCATAGCATTGTCAAATTGTTTATGGATCATGAGGTAATTGGATTTTAGAATTTTATTGCGATATGCTTTAGAATTTGGGGGTTTTTTGCCAAAAGCCAAACTGGCTGAAATTGATGATATGGTTGTGTTGTTGGGTTGATTTGGAGCTAATTTCATGTTCATAGCATTGTCAAATTGTTTATGGATCATGAGCTAATTGGATTTTAGAATTTTATTGCGATATGCTTTAGAATTTGGGGTTTTTTTTGCCAAAAGCCAAATTGATTGAAATTGATGATATAGTTGTGTTGTTGGGTTGATTTGGAGCTAATTACATGTTCATAGCATTGTCAAATTGTTTGTGAATCATGAGCTAATTGGATTTTAGAATTTTATTGCGATATGCTTTAGGTCGATTAGGTTCTTCTGTTTTAGCATTAAAATCATAATTTAGCCTATTAGCTCAATTGGTAGAGCAATGTGCGTTTGCACAAAGATGTGGGCTCAAATCCCACATAAGTTACATAATAGACAAGAGCGCAACAATAGCAAAATGCTAATCATGCACATTATAATCTTAGTTATGCACTTTTTAACCTTAATTATGCACATTTTAATCTTATTTATGCACTTTAATTTAAAAGCCTATTATATATGCACACCATAATGTTATATTTGCACAACATAACATTATATTTGCATATTTTAATCTTATTTATGCACTTTAATTTTAAAGCCTATTATATATGCACACCATAATGTTATATTTGCACAACATAATATTATATTTGCACATTTTAATCTTATTTATGCACTTTAATTTGAAATTGTTATACGTAAAAAAACAGATAGACGATAAGTCCGTTTAAAATAAACATTGCATACCGTAAAGGAGGGGTGGCGCTGCCCCCCTAACCCCCTCTCCAGGGGCGCGTCGCCCCCTAGACCCCCGACTCGTTGACCGGTCAGCGAGACCACCACCGGGGCGCTCCGCCCCCCGGACCCCCCGATGCGATGCCGGTGAAAAATGATTCAAGACATATTAACAATAATCTTAATTGTGCACTTCATATTATTATTCATACACATCGTTATTTTATTCTTGCACTTTATCATTTTATTTATACACTTTATATTTGCACAACAAAAAGTGTTGAAAATGGGAAAAAAGTGCATTTACCCATAAAATTAGACATATTTACTTATTTACCCATAAAATTAGGCTCATTTACCCATAAATTAAGCATATTTCAATTATAAATTTTATAATTGAAATAGACTCATTTACCTATTTACCTATAAGAAATTATTATGTCTGCACAACATAAAGTTATATTTGCACAACATAATATTATATGTGCACAACATCAAGTTATATTTGCACAACACAAAGTGTTGACACGAAAAAAAAATCCTGCTGTGTAAAAAAAAAATTACCCGAGAAGGGGGGCACAAGGGCAAGGGGGCACACGCATGGGGGCAAGGGGGGCACATGAGGTTGACATTTTTACTAATTAAATTAGGCCCATTTACTTATAAATTAAGCCCATTAGCAATTTACTTACAAAAATTAGGCCCATTAAGAGAATTTTACACATTAAGCATTTTACACCCTATGACAATTTTACATTTGATCCAATCCATATATATATATATATATATATATATATGCCCAGCCGATGAGCTTCCTGCATCCTATGAAGCAGACCCAGAGCCTCTGCTTGCAACGCTGAGGACTTACCGCAACTCTGCACCCCACAGTTGAGAATTCCACCACGATCGTCTCGAATGACGAACCCCCAAGCAACATTACCATTAGTGGTCCTAGCCCCATCGAATTTTAGTTTCATGAATCCTTCACGAGATTTTTTCCATTTTATGATTTTTGGTCTGCGTGGCTTGTTCTATTTGTTGGTCGGTTCTTTGGTTATCTCTTCCTCATCTAAATCTTCAATATGTGCCTTCTTCCCGCTGTCTCTTTGTTGCTTAATGTAGTTTATCCACTCTTCGGGACCACGATAAGTATGGTCGTCAAAGATAATTCTATTCCTTAGATACCAGATGCCCTAGAGGGAAAAAGCTAGGATTGATCTTTGTTCTTGAGTTAGTTTTGCAAATATTTCTATAATAATGTCTTTATAGGTTCTGTTATTTTTGTTTGTATCCTGGATTATCCTTTCAATCTGTTGGTCCATTTTTCGAATGATTGTGAGTGTGGTCTGACATTTTGTGAACACATGTCTTGCATCTTCCTGGGGGTGATTACAGAGAGCGCATTCCATTGGCACATGAATATCTTTGTCTCGTATTCGCTCTTTGGTAGGAGTGCCATTTAGAATGTTTTTCCATAAAAAAATTTTCACCTTTGGCGGGCAGTCTATTTTCCATATCCATTCAAACGATTCAGTTGAGTTTCTTCGTGGTCTAGTGGTATAATCTAGGGCACTGGCCGTAGAGAACCAACCATTTTTACTTGCTTTCCAGTAAAGTCTATCCTCGAATTCATTTAGAGGTATATGGATGCTACAAATTTGCTCAATTTTATCCATAGGGAGAACTTCCTTTAGTTTTTGCACTTTCCAGGTTCTGTCTAGGTTTATATATTTGTCAACAGTTTCCCATTCATTTATGTTTTCGTGTAGCCGATTTTCTATCATATTTGTGTCATTGTTTATCCAGCTATCTTTCCAGAATGTAATAGTTTTCCCATTTCCAACCTGCCAGATCAAACCCGAGCAGAATTCAGTTTTATCTCCATGAGTTTTGCCTATTGTCAAGAGGTATTTTTGTTCTTTTATAGTCCCAAATGGTTTTTCCTTTAAGGTATTTTTCTGAAATTATTTTGACCCATTCATTATGTGGTTCAGCTAGGATTTTCCATAGTAATTTCATCTGCAAAGCCTTGTTTATATCTTTTGTCTTGTTTAGTCCTAGTCCTCCTTCCTTTTTTGGTCTACATATTTTGTCCCATCCGATCAGAGGTTTATAGTTTTGGTCCTTGTTCCAGAAGAATCGACTATTTAGTCGGTCAAGTTCTGTATGGATGCTTGTCGGGAGCATAAAGTTTTGCATTACAAAATTTGGTTTGGTTGACAGGTTTGTTTTAATTAGTACTGTCCTCCCCTGCTGTGTCAATGCATTAGCTTTCCATTTTGTTAGCTGGGTTCTCATTTTTCCAAGCACATCTTCAAAGGTGTTCTTACTTACTCTTCCATTAATAATTAGGCATCCCAAATATTTTTCTAGCGCTGCTTGATTCGTGATTTGTAGTACCGTTTGAATCATTTGTTTTTTGGTAGGAGAGACCCCTTTTGTAACCTGAAAAGCAGATTTTTGAAAGTTCACCTTTTTTCCAGATATTTGGCAGTATTCATCTAAGGTTTCTTTCATAGTTGTGCATGTTTCTTGGTTTGCTTTGGAAAATATCATGATATCATCAGCAAAGGATAAAAAGGGGATTTTTGGTCCCTTTGTGGTCATCTTGAATCCAACTGTATTCCCTGTTTGGTCACAATGTTGTTGGAGTTTTTGAGCTAGCACTTCTGCACCTAAGATAAATAGGTATAGAGATAAGGGATCGCCTTGGCGAATCCCCCTGGAAGGTCTAAAGGTTTCAGTGGGCTCATCATTTACGAGGACTGAGAAAGAAACGGTTTGGATACATTCTCTAATCCAACTGCAGAACCTTTGGCAGAATCCGAATTTATCCATGACTGCGAGTAGAAATTTCCAATCAACTCTGTCATATGCTTTCTCCATATCCACCTTTATTGCAATCCACCCTTCTTTTCCTTTTCTGTTTCTGAAAGAATGAAATATTTCATGTGCGATGAGCACATTGTCCTGAATTGCTGTATTTGTCACGAATGCTCCTTGCAATGGATGGATAATTTTTCCCATTGTTCTTTTCATTCTTTCGGCCAATATTTTCGCTATAGCCTTATATATGGTCGAGCATAAACTTATTGGTCTATAGTTATTCGTCGTTCGCGGGTTGTGGTATTTAGGAATCAATGTTATGAATGTTTCATTAATTTGTCGAAGCATCTTGCCCGATGCAAAGAACGCCTTGATTGCCTTTATAATCGATGGACCTACCACATCCCAGTAATGCTGATAGAATTCAGCAGTCATACCATCAGGTCCAGGGGATTTATTCTTTCCAATCGAAAAGAATGCATTTTTAACTTCTTGGTTTGTGACAGGTTTATAAGATTGTCGTTATCTTCATTTGTTATTTTTGTGGTAATTTGGTTGAGGTAATCTCCTAGAAGCTCCCCGTTTAGTTGTTCCCTTTTGAATCGTTTTTCGTATTCTTCTTTAATCTGTTTTATGTGGTAATTTGGTTAGGGTAATCTCCTAGAAGCTCCCCGTGCCTGTCCCAGTTTTTACTAGTATTGATAATATATAATTTTTGTGAGAATGAAAATTTAATTTTAATATAGATAGATAGATAGATAAATTCCAATATGAAAAAAAAAACAATTAGGATCATATTAACGAAGCAAAAAATATTTAAAGGGTAGCAAACTAGCAAATTAGCAATGCAAGAAACAAACAGTTTGGGCATAGACAAAAATAAGCCCCAAAGGCCCAAATTCAATAACGACGGTCAGTCCCATTAATAGCCCAATGAATTCGGCAAGGTAGTTGGCGTTGACCGTCAAAGGCAGTAAATGACGTGGCATCAACGAACCTTATCCCTTTTCGTTCCACCGTCTTTCAATCCCAGCCGCTCCTTCTTTCTATAAATAAAATATTTTAGCCCATTTTCGTTTGTTCCAATTTTCTATTTCTTTTTTCCCTCCTCTCCCTTCGAGAAATTGAATCGACTTTCTCTACTTTTCAGATCAATGATGATCGATCTATCTCCTGCGCTTCGTTTCATCGTTGACGGCGCATCGTTCACCTATGAAGTCCCTTAAGCAGAGGATCTTCCTGATTGACTCTGATTTTGGATGTTGGATCATGGATGATCATCTTCTGCGACGTCGTTTTCAGGTACGTCGTTGATTATAGCCCGATTTGCTTTGTTTTGATTGAATCGCTTGATCTTGAATTCCATTGATCTGTTTTCTTTGTTTCTTCTTTTGGTTCAAGTTTGATTATAACCCGATCATCGTGTTTTTTTTTTTATCAACCTTCAGGCTTGATTAATCTGTCAAGATTTGTCCAACGCCGTGATCTTCTATTTTCCAGATCCTGATTCAGTAGATTATCAAAGACATACTTTTCTTTGTTTTGTTAGGAACTTACGTTAGGGTTAGCGAGTCTTTAGGTTTTCTAGTTGTAGAAGTCATAGGTCGACCTTTGCCATGTCGGGTGCGCTTGCTTGGCAGGTCACAAAACCGATCGCAATAAAAGAGGAGATTTTTGGTGGTGGGGGAGAGGCACGGTGGTTTTTGACCGGCTCTCCCTCCGATTTGGGTGTTTGGGGGAGAGGCACGGTGGTTTTTTGACCGGCTCTCCCTCCCTGTGTGTGCTTGTTCTCCCCCTCTCCCTCCCCATCCCTAAAAAGCAAAAAAAAAAAAAAAGAAAGAAAGAAAAGAAAAAAAGCAAAACAAAGAAAACCAAACCATCTAAACACAAGCGAGCATCAACACCTCAAATTCGAGCATCCAACTCGTTAAATTCGGTAACTAGTGCAATCATTTTGCTCAAATTTGTTACACGCAACTCGCATTGATATCTCAAATTCGCTACATTGGAGAAAACAGTTCCTTTAATTTTGTTACACTCGAGCATCAACTCTTGTTGATGGCCTTCCAGTCCGATGAGAGCGAGCAAGTTATTCATCTTATTGTCGATTTTCCAATTGCAATTTTTGAGCATAAATCTGAAATCTTTTGATTGTTTCATTGTACAATTATGCAGTTTCGATCCACATTGAATAATTTCAATAAAATCACATTGATTCACACCTCATTGAGTTATTTGTTGTCATTTATCGGAATTTTAATCTTTCAGTTATCATGATTCATTATATATTTGTATGATTAAAATGTAGTGTTGTTGAGATTATATCAAATTGTTGTAATGTTGTTGAGATTACTTGAAAAACTTACTGCAACAGCTTTGTTTTGCCATTGGTGTTTAGAAAAATAGATAAATTGAATCAAAGTTGTTGCATTCATGCAAAGATCCATAAGCTCCAAATGGAAGCGCCCAGACATTAGTGTTCGAGAGGTTTGGTGGTTCAAGTCCACATGGATCTATCTTTCCTGATCTAAATGGCTGTAAACCATACACCACATTATAACTGTATGAAGGCACAACATATTGATTGTTGATAAGTTACTTATATGGACCGATTTTGGTGTACGAATAGACTTGTTTTGGTTCATGCCTGAACTCGAGAACATCTCCATCCGTAATGATACTTCTAACTGTCCAATTGCCCCTAAACCAATTTTTATCAAATTCCATTTACAATCCAAATTGGAACAACAATTCCAAAAACAAAATTATCTCGGCTTGCTAATTGAACCTCTAGAAACAATTGAACAATAGATTAGCACAATTCTTAAACCAATTTTATCAATTCTAATTTTTAAAAGAGGGGACCTCAGACCTGCTGCAAGACCTGTGGATGTCGGAATGGACTGATTGAAGGTGATTGAAGGTAGTCTGAATAATGGAAGATGATTGAAGGTAGTCTGAGAATTAATTGGAGAAGATTAAGAGGAGAGGCGGCGTGATCTTTTCTTCCCCGCTTTTCCTCCTCGCCGCCCACTGGAATCCTCCAATTCCGTCGCCAGTTTCGCTTTCGGTAGCCCTAACACTGATTTCAAGATGTTGAGGCTTTCGTTGTCTAGAGATACTTTCAAGATTCCATATTATAAATTGTTCTCGATTCAAGAAGGCCAATGGAGGAATTTGCCGACCTCGAATTGAGTCAATTTCCCCCGTCAAATCGTTTTCATGGTGAAGATCAGTTGCTATGAGAATGAAACCATTCATTGGATATGATAGCCACAACACCTGATTCATACTACACCTTGTTGGCATTTGATTGGGAGCGTGATTAATTGACAGCCATGGATCTCTCCGAGGATGTCAGTCGTGGTTTGTATAAGAGGATGGAGGTCTTTGTTCTACTCAAGAGGATGAAAGGTCTGGGTAGGACTCCTCACCCTAGGGTTGTTATATGAACTGAACAGCTCGGGATCGGCTCGAAAAAGCTCGACTCGAGCTCCCTCACTTATTTAAACAAGCCGAGTTTGAACAAAATTTTAAGCTCGGTTGAAAGCTCGACTCGTTCAAATATAGCTCGAATAGCTCGAATTCTATGGAATTTCTAAAATTTCCTTTAAGTTAACATGTTATAACCAAGTAGAACTACTTAAAGCTTGAAAAAAGCTCGGTTCGAGCTCCTTCATTTCCTAAACAAGCCAAGCTTGAACAAAATAAAAAGGTCGTTTAAAAATTAGGCTCGGCTCGGCTCGAGCTCGTTTAACAAACGAACCAAGCTTGAACATGCCAAGCTCGGCTCGTTCGGCTCAAATAACACCCCTACTCACCCCTCAAATTTACTTTTTCAATTAATCAATTTTTCATTAATTATATAAATATTTTTATACAGGTGTCCGATTTTAAGTGGAAGTGTAAAATTTAGTGTTTTACACTGAGTGTAAACATAGACTTTTCCATAAAATTAAAGGAAAAGTCTCTGTTTACACTCGGTGTAAAAACTATATAAAATATTATTTTTTTGATTATTTTTTTAATAATATCATACATTTTAGTAATAAGCATAATATTATTAAATAAATAAATATTTTATATAGTTTTTTATCACCTTAAAAAACGTACATGAATAGTAAAAATACAATTAAAAGTGATTGGACGGTGTTTATAAAATATTATTTTTTTAATTAATTTTTCAAAATATACTTTTTAGTAATAAGTATGATATTATTAAAAAAAATATTACATAATAAATATTTTTTATAGTTTTTTATAACCTTAAAAACGTGCATAAATAGTAAAAAGACAATTAAAAGTGAATGGATGAAGTAGTTATCTTTATAAATCCATATTTAAGTTAAGATTCATTAATCATTATTCTAACCATTATCCTTCTTCTCTCATTTTTCATACAAAATTTGTTACCTTTTTTTTCGATATTTCATTTCCTAATTTTAATAAGGATAATATACTCTAATCATTTCCCCATCATCTCCTCTAGGTTCACAAAAAATAATAATCATGTACATTTTATATGTAATTTTTTTTTTATTTTCATTCCCTCTTGCGGATGCAAACGAGACCTCAATGTAGTAGGGAAAATTGCCGAAAAAATCCCATAGTTCATGTATTGCAAATATGTGATTGATAGAGGAAAGTTATATTTTCAAAAACGAGGGCAATAACTTAGGGTGTGTTTGCAATGGGATTATTTTTTAGGAGGTGGAGATACTTTTTTTTATACAGGTAAGAATTTGAAAGAGGTTAGCCCCTACTAGTCCACCAACCAATGGCATCCTTGCGGATGCAAATGCAAAGTACCATGTCTTGCATTGGATCAACCTTGGTTGAAGTCTGGAACAAGCGAGCGTCACGATCCGCACACTGGTTAATTTCCATAAAGACATGGGAAATCGAGACGATCTCGAACTGGAGAAGCAGAAGCCGGATGTCGGATAGAAGGACTTCGATCTTCCAAGGGCATTGCCATACGCCATTAAGAGCATTAATAACCACCAGATTGTTGCCCTCTACCATGATTCGGGAAATACCTAGCTCCTTTGCTTTTAGCAGACCAAGCCTCAAAGCAAGCGCTTCAGACTCTACGACACTCTTAGGCCCTAGCAATGCACCGCCAATCGCAATCGGCGAGCCCAGGTGGTTCCTAATGATGAAACTAGTAGAAGAAACTCCAGAGGAGGTGAGACTACCATCAAAGTTTAATTTGCACGTATCAACATTTGGGTTTTCCCATCTCATGCTTCTTTTTCTTCTAGGTGATGTTGTATTGTTTACCGTTTTCCTGTTATCCTTGTCAATAGTTTTCGTTTTTTCCCAACTTGCCAATGCATGTTTCGTAAGCATTTCCATGTTCTGGACTGTTGTGGAATTGCAGTTGTCAAATATTTTTCTATTTTTGTTCGTCCATATACTCCACCATGTTGTTGCAAGTGTTGCTCTCTGTTTTTTGTTCAGTTTTTGAAAGATGTGGTTCATGTTTTCCTTTATATTGTCGTTGTTTGTATCAACATCATGTATTACCTTTTCTATTTTGGATTTATTTTTTTAATTAGCGTTGTTGTACAATGACACTTGATGAATAGGTGGGTTGGGGTTTCGTCGGCTTGATCACATAATTCACAACTTGTTGGTATCATAACTCCCTTATTTGTCAGTCTCGTTTTTGTTGGGATTCCATTCAAATAAAGTTTCCACATGAAATTTTTTTTACCTTTGGTGTCATTTCCAATTCCCACACCCATTTGGTGTTCCTATGTTCATTATCATTCCTATTTGTGATATATCTCATTGCGCTGGATTTTAAGAACCATCCATTCTTAGCATATTTCCAATATAATCTATCATCAAGGGGGTTGTCAGGTATATATACATTTTCAATTTTTTTTAACTATATTTGTGGGTAGGTATCTTGTCAATTCATCAATCTTCCATTTTCGACATATATCTATAAATTTATCTACTGTAATGCTCCTATCGATTCAATAGTTGTCATCCTTCTAGTGGTTCGTTGTCTAACCAATTATCTTTCCAAAAGTTGATTGTTCTCCCGTTGCCTATTTTCCATACAAGTCCCTTACAGAATTCATCTTTCAGTGACATTAGTTTTCCCATTGCCATGATGTATTTCCTGTTTTTTGATATTTTAGTATTCCTTGTCTTTTTAGATATTTGTGTTACACTGTTTGTACCCATGGATTTTCCGGTTCAGCTAGGATTTTCCATATTAATTTCATTTGCAGTGTATATTCATATCCTTTGTTTTGTGTATTCATGCTCTTCCTTCATCTTTCCTTTTACATATCTTATCCCATCCGATGAGAGGTTTGTACGAGTTTTCTTTGTTCCAAAAGAATGATCTATTTATTTGGTCTAACTCTCTGTGTATTTCATACGGAAGCATGAAGTTTCGCATAATAAAGTTTGGTTTCATCGCTAGATTTGCTCTGATAAGTGTTGCTCTACCTTCTTGCGATAGCGCATTAGCTTTCCATTTATTTAGTTGGGTCTTAGTTTTATTTATCGTTTCCTCAAAAGTTAATTTGTTCACTCTACCATTGATGATAGGATAACCCAGATATTTTTCCAGCCGATTTTGGTATGTAATGGTCACGATGTCTTGAATAGTTTGTTTCTGCTCACTTGTGATCTTCGGGGTCATTTGGAAAGCTCATTTACTAAAGTTGACCTTTTGTCCTGATGCTTCGCAGTATTTGTCTATAATTATTTTCACTGTTTGTGCCGCATTTTCGTTTGCTCTCGTAAAAATAATCATATCATCTGCAAATGACAGAAATGATATTCTTGGTCCCGTTCTCGTAATGTTGAATCCAATAAATTATGTCTTCTGCTTTGTTACTTTCTGTTTGAAACTTTCTGGCTAGTATTTCTGCGCCCAGAATGAATAGAAGGGGTGAGAGTGGGTTTCCTTGTCTTAGTCCTTTTTCTTGTTTGAAAGGTTCTGACGGCCCTTCATTGACCAAAATTGAGAAGGAAACTGTTCTCACACATTGCTTAATCCATTTTATTATTTTCGAACAGAACCCAAATTGTCTACGTATTCTGACTAGGAAGTCCCAGTCAACCTTGTCATATGCCTTTTCCATGTCTAATTTTATCGTCATCCATCCCGTTTTCCCTTTTATGTTTCTAAACGAGTGAAATATTTCGTGGGCTATGAGGATGTTGTCTTGGATAGCTTTGTTGGATATGAATGCACCTTGTAGAGGCTATACTAGTTTTTTGATGATCGATTTTAATCTTTCTGCAATAATTTTTGCTATTGTCTTATATATAGTTGTGCAGAGACTAATTGGTTTAAAGTCATTTGTTGTTCGTGGGTTATCTGTTTTTAGGATTAATGAGATGAAAGTTTGATTTATTTGTTTCAGTATTCTCCCTGATTAAAAAAAAATCCTTTTATTGCTCTAGTGACTGTGGGTCCTACAATGTCCCAGTAGACTTGGTAGAATTCTGCTGTTATACCATCTGAGCCCAGTGGAGATAATTTTTGGGGGTGAAGGGGATAAAGATACTTTTTTGGGGTGGGGGAGATGGAGATTATTTGCATAAAATAATCCCGAACGTGTTTAGTTGAATGGAGATGGGTGGTATAATGTTGTCGAGGTAAATAACTAGATTGCCCCTCATTTTCAACTAAAAATGACAAAAATGCTTCTAAACTTACCTTAGTATTTATGTTCGTCAATTGAGAAATCATCCATTGCAATCTGTCTAAAGCTATCGAACGAGGTTCTTCGAAATCAGTGGACGAGCTTTGAGGCAGCCCTCCCATCGCCGGTCACGAAGAGCATATGCTCCGTCGGCGTCGTACACCCCCTCGCTGGAAGTAAAGGACGGTACACGGTGAGGCCACCACCCACCTCAGACTGTCGCCATGTGAATCACTTTTGTGGAATCGCCAATTTTTGTTCTAGTTGTTATGCTTAAAACTGGTTGGTTTTGGTATTGGTTAGTTGCATTTCGATGAGTTAGGATGTGTTGTTGCCCGACATGAGTACAAATTTTTAGAAATTTTACCCAAACTTGAATTTGATAAACCTAGGGTTTTGCATTCCTATTTTCAAATCACTCAAGTACGGTGGAAATTGGTTGTTTCCCGTCCCCTGCACTTCAATTAGAGGCATTTAGATGCATTGCCAGCCGGGAATTCCCTCATCTACTTGTACTTGTATTGTAGGTTCATTCCTGCCCCAAGTTATTGATAGTCTTCAACCTAACTTTTTTGCATTACCATCTTCGGTTAGGGTAAGTGTGGGGAGTCCTCCTTCTGCTTGACCAAAATAAAATCTACCAAAATAAAATTAGCAAGGGTATGATAGGAATACATATAGTAGCAATTAGAGAAAAGAATCTAAGAAATTAAAACCAACAAAAGACATTGTATTTACATGGACTTGAATCTAGCAACAATTGGGAATTTGGAGTAACAACATCTACCTTAACTTTTGCATTCATCTTACTTCCTCCCACTTTTGAGGCAACAACTTATAAAACCTATCTCAGGCTTCGACTTTGCAATTTTTTTTTTTCAAAAACAGCTTTTATCTTGTTCAGATTGAGGTTGATATGGTTTGTGGAAGATTAGGTGTAGTTTTATATCCCTAAAAGCAAATATACTTTCTCAAGACAAGTTCAAGTGTAATCCATAGACCCTTAAAATTTGCAGTGGCCATCTTTGTGCAACTAGTTTCAAGGATTCAATTTGTTCCACTTCCCAAATCATTCTAGAACCATTACATCAAGTTGTCGTAATTTCATTTGTCTTTTGTTCATTCCTAACTTGCGATTTTGATCCTCACATGGTGACACCCTCTCGGGCAGCTAGTTAGTTTTCCACAGGCTGATATGGCTTCCAATAGAAAGGGAAAGGGCAAGAGAAATGGGAAGGTAAGTAGAAGCAAGGGGACGATGATGAGCCGATTGCCTCCTCCTTCTACTGGTCTTATGAGCATACAAAGTTGTTCGTTGAGGTGCTCCTTCGTCACAAGCATATCATCAGGAAAGACCATCCTTTCCCATGGTCGACACTGATGCCTGAATTCCAAGAGCTCTCAAGGAAGAAGTGCAACATGTACACGTTGAAGAACCGCTATCGGGACATGAAGAAGTACAACAACGATTGGAAAACATTAAAGAATTGTGATACAGGGTTGGGATGGGATGCCGAGAACGGAACGATTAAGGCATCAGATAAGAAATGGGAGAGAAAGATTGCGGTTAGTCCCCCTTATCCTTATGTCGATTACTTGGTTCGCAATCGTAATAACTTGCTCACGTCCAAATGGCCAGGAAAACGCAAAATTCAAGTACAGGAAGAAAGGTATTCAGCCAGAGTTTGAGGATCTATGGGAGTAGCTGTATGGTGGAATTGTTGCGACCGGACAATACTACGTTGCCCCTTCGATGGATCTGATTCAAGGACAGCCACCTCCCCCGGCCTCATGCATGGAGGTAGACGATGAAACTACCAATGTGCACTAAGTGAATCTTGATGGAGCCACTCAAGATGGGGGAGGGGCCGTGCCGACAGTGGGTTCCGAGTATGGTCCAATTGAAACCGAGCTAGATGAGCTTTTCATGAGCCAAGGCCCATCTGCCCAACCTTCGTCGATGGAGCAGGTTCTTCGGGGGATATGCGAGGACGGGCCCAACACCAACGACCCTAGAGGAAGACGCCCCACATCTGCCCTGGAGTAGCGGGGTCCAGATTGGCGTCTGTTCAACCTTCTGCTAAGAGGAACACGAGTAGGTCGGAGGAGTCATGGTCGCACCAATAGCAAGTGGACATGGTTCCAGACACAAGAAGAAAGTTGACTGTTATGCTCGAGCAGGAGGAGGTATCCACCAACAAGCCTGTGAACACAACGACCCTTGCTCTAGACATTGTCGAGGAGTTGGTCTAATATGGGTTGATTGACGTCTTAGACCCGCTCAAGTGCTTCACAATTGAGCTGATGCGGGACCCTGAGTGCAGAGACCTTTTATTGGGTATCAAGCATAATGACCAGAGGGTTCGATGGTTGCAGTAGTTGTATGATCTGAACGGAGGTCACCTTAATCATAAACTTCACGCAACACAATACTAGATTTCTAATTACCGGACGATCCCGATGCTTCGTCGACTTTTTCGGGATGCTTCTTCGCTAGATGATTCTTTAAATTGCCATAACACAAGTTGTTCGTTATCTTGTACTTATGACCACAATAACGACACTCCGCTTCGATCTTCCCCAGGGCTTGGACGACCTTGTTGAAATGATTGAACAATGACGAGCTCAAGGATCCACTACGGTCGGCCATTACGAGTTTACGACGATTGACGAGAATGAATCAATGAAATATAAGTTGATTGATGGGATGTTAAAGTAAAATGAATTGGAGAGGAGGGGATGCCTATTTATAGGCTCGACCCTATGTTGAAGCCGACCAACGACTACATTTAAAAAAAAATAACCGTTCAAGTGGGGCCCACACCACAACGGCTACATTTTAAAGGCCAACCCGTGTGACCCGGTCGGTTGATCCGGCGGGTCACGGGTTATCTTCTCCCCGACCCTAATCCTGACCCTCAGCCCGAGCCAACCCTGCGACCCTTTGACCCTGACCCGGCGGGTCACGGGTCGACTCGCCTGACTCGTGACCCGTCGCCATGTCTACCTTAATGACACCTTGGGTCAACCTTGTGCATTTCATTTTTCCGATACGAGAAATGTATTCATTGGTTGGTTTGTGTTTCAATATTACTTTCGAATAAGTTGTTGACTTCGAGTACTTATCGTATTTGTTTCAGTTGCTTTTCTTTTTGTTATTTGATTTCTACATGCATTTGAACATACTCGTATTTGTTTCAGTTGCTTTTCTTTTTGTTATTTGATTTCTACATGCATTTGAACACTCCTTATTGGCACTAGTAAAAAAGGGGGGACCATGCTTTTTTTTTTTATGCATGGGAGCACACTTCTTGTACTGTGCTTATAGTGGGTACGCTCCCAAACAAGCACACTTATTATTCAAATGTTTTCCCATATTTTAAGCATAGTTTTGTGTTGAATCGTTCTTAAAATTGTTATACAACCAATATCCGTTCTGCTCGAATTATAAGAACACTTCAATTGAAGTGTGCTCAAATAATATTCAGTTTTAACACATTTTTTTCTTCAAACCGTGCTTAATAATAAGTAGACTTTAAATAAAAAGTGTGCCCTTTTAGTACTTTCAAATATCTCTCAAACGATTATATCCATCTCAACACTGGTCCAATACAATATCTTACCTCTCGAACCAAGAGTCGAACCCGCGACCTCTTGCACCCTCATACCGAATTCGTTCGCTTCACATGTCTGCCACCTGATCTACGAAATTTAGGTGTGATCACTTTGTTCATTTACTTAATCTAATTACAAAAAAAAAAACTCTAAATATAAAAAAAATATTTATTTTGAGAACGGTATATAAAAATAAATGAGAACGGTTTAAAAGAAAAATGTGTTCCCGCTAGTTAAATTTGGTTTTGTGAAGACACTTTTCTTATAAAACAGTGTTCGTTTTAATTTTTAAGCACTTTTTACACAAAACCGAGCTAATTATTCTTTTAGAAACAAACAAGAACGGTTCTATAGAAAAGCGTGTTGATTTTAGTTAAATTTGGTTTTGGAAACACACTTTGAAAATGAAAATGTGTTCGTTTTCATTTTTTTAAGCACGCTTTACACGAAAATCGGGCTTAATATTTTTTTATAAATAAACGAGAACGGCTTTATAGAAAAGCGTGTTCATTTTTGTTAAATTTGATTTTGGGAACACACTTTGAGAATTAAACCGTGGTCGTTGTAATTTTTTTAATTGGGTTAAATATTTTTTTTAACAAGTAAACGAGAACAATTTTATAGCAAAGTGTGTTTGTTTTAGTCAAATCTGGTATTAGGAACACACTTTGAAAATTAAACCGTATTCGTTTTAATTTTTTTAAAGCATGCTTTACATGAAAACTGACTAAATATTTTTTTAGAAATAAACGAGAACGGTTTTATGGAAAAGCGTGTTGCTTTTAGTTGAATTTGGGGTTGAGAACACACTTTTAATATAAAACTGTGCTTGAAATAAACAAAATAAGGACGCTTGTCAAAAACCGTACCCAACTTACCGTGCTGCACCCCTTATATTGCACTAGTGTGGTAAAGACGAGTTGCCACACTAGTACAATATAGGCATGATGACGGACCAACATAAGGGAGACAAACTTCAATACCGTTCTTTTTTTTTTTAAAAAAAAAGCATAATTCTGGCAAGATATATGATTTAAACATAGTTTTAATGCTAAAATATCTATGGTAATTTTTCATAAAAAAATAACATTACAATAAAACCACATATTTTCCCAAAAACGCCCCCCACAAAAAACCCAATCTCCTTCTAACCCTAGCCCCTAAGCTCGCCGCCTCTCCAGCGCCGCCATCTAATTCTTCTCCCGGCATCGGCCCAGGCGGAACTTCCTACCCACCTTCAGCCTCCCGCTGCGGCCACAAACTCAGGGCTGCTTCCCCGCCGCCAGGGCTCGACTGCTGTCCGGCCCCTTGGCCGTGGTGGGGAACTGCGGTGCCAGTAAACCGACTCGAACTCCTCGTCCCCCTGTTGGCTCTTTTCTCTCCTTCCTCCCTTGCCGATCTACTCTGATCCTTAAGCTATTCCTCCAAGGCGCCTCCTCTTCAACTCATCAGCAGCTCCCCGGTGCCGTGACCACCTCCTGGTCCCGACCGGTCACCTACATACCTCGTCCCGGCGATGGTGCTCCCAGGGCTGTTACCGTGATCCCCGGAGACGGAATCAAATCCCTTATCACCGGTGATATCGAGAAGGTGATGAATTTTAAATTTATTCAGCTAAAATTATGGCTTAACAGCCAAGGTAACAATATCATGATATGTTGGAATCCAAAATTGTTCAGCTACCCGTTTCTTATCCTGATAGAGAAGTTTAATTCACAAGGCTTAAGAGCCATTACAATCTATATTCTATTTTGGTTTTCTAATAGTTATGGGTTTTGGGTGATCACTGTCTCGGCATACTGTAGGGTAATTAGGCTGATGTTTTTAGGTTGTCTGTCGTCTGGCCTTCCTCAGAGTATCCTTGTTTTTATTGTGTATATAGGTATCTCTTGGGAGGTCTGGATCTGGTCTTTGATTAGGGGTTGTGTGGTGTTTGGCCTTGGTTTCCCAGGGTCTTACTATGTTGTTTACACTTGTTGTATGATGTATGTTGTGTTTATAATTAAAGACTATCAAATAAGTTGGATTACAACTGATGACAATCGGCTTAACAGCCAGAGTGATGGGTTAACACCCGACTTCTGTGGTTTTAAAAATTTTCAGATACAAAACTTGAAACAGTGGTGGACAGATTTGGAAAATCTCAACTACTTTGATATGTATATTTATTTCCTTTAAAAGATTATAATTTGGTAAATAGTTTTTCTTATACCCATAATCAACTTAATTTTGTGTTCTATTTGATTTCTAGCCATGACCCCCTCGATTTTGGGTTCTGCTATAGGCTAAAATCTTGGTTTTTGGCACATACAAATGTACTTGACAATAGCCATGATCTTGCTGTTCATATGGAGGTTTGTGTAAGGGTATGTCTGTCGTTGTTGGATACAACTGTAATTTTAAATGGGGCTGCTGTCATAACTCTAAAATTCTGTCGTCCTAGCAGCCTGCTGGTGACCTGTTTGCTGATGTTTACTTTAAATTGTGAGGCGAAATTTATGTCTATTTGGCTTCACAATCGGGCTTTTGAGGTAGCAAATAGGGAGTCAGCTTATAGGACAGATTTTGGGTGTGTTAAATTTGATTTTCTGGGTGTTTATAAGGGCTTTTATAGTACTCTGTTTTCTCAAAAGTATTGCTTTACAAGTGATAGTGAGGTGCTTAACAGGAAATTTGATGGGTTAACACCCCTGTGGTTTATTTTAAAAGATGTTGAATTCCATTTTTATAAACATATATGGGTGACAAATTCGATTAAGTGTAATTTCCGAAATTGGTGGAAATTTGGAGAATTTAGCTTAGTTAACATATTATTTTTTAATGATTATCAAATGAGATGTGTATTTAATAATTGGGATTATGATCTTCTAAATTATTGGCCGACAAATGAGGGGTATAGTTTAGATTATAGATTATCCCATAGCACTTATCAATTTAGAGTTATATTCAACACTAGGAAAGATTTGATCACAATTGCGTTTATCAGCTGTAAGAATACTCCAAATTATAATTTTAATACCATTTTACTTTTAAATGTGTGGATGATTAACCATGCAATATATAACATAAATGATTTTAACCAACAAAAAAGATATAATTATCAAGCTATTATAATTAGTATATTCACGGTTACTCAATATTGTCAATTATGGTTATTGTATGTCTTAGAAATGCTCACAAAGCAGGTATGCACAAAACAGTTTATTAAATGACGAACATCGCATATTGGAATATTAGGGGTGTCAAAAAAGCTAACCTGGGGCAAGACTTAGCTTATATTCAAAAAAGAAATAAATTGGATATTTTAGTCCTTGCAGAAACCAAGTCTACCGAGCCACCCGCTCAATCCCTCTATATTCGAGCAGGTTTTAACAATGCTCATCACATTGCCTCTATTGGAACAAAAGGGGGTTTCTGGATTTTAGTTAAGACTTCTAAATTTACACAATCTTTTCAACAAATCTCAGCATTAGATAGATACATTATTTACCGAGTTAATATTGATAACTTTAGCTTTATTATTACTTTCATTTACGCTCCTTCAAATCAAGTAGATAAAAATAGGTTCTGGAATGAGTTATTCGTTGTTATTCATAACCAAACTCTCCCATGTTTGATTATGGGAGATTTCAATGAAATCGAATCAGTTTCTGAGAAAATTGGTGGGTTAATTCCGCAGGCTAATAGATTTATACGAATTCGGCAGATTGTGGAAGAGTTAGATGTGCATACGATCCCTTGTACAGGTAGTCCTATAACATGGAGGAAGAGTCAAAATCCTATCGAAAATATCTATGAGCGATTAGATAGAGTAATGATACATACAGATATCTTAACACAGTTCCCTAATTTATCAGTACACAATCATCATTTTACGACTTCAGATCATTCTTTAATGTCTATGTCCATAGGAAGTACAAAAATTAGGGCTGGTTCACCGTTTAAATTTGAAATGTCTTGGACTAGTAATGACAACTATAATAGGTTAGTTAAATCAACTTGGCAGAATAAGCTTCATGGGTCGTTTATGTTTACACTTCTACAAAAACAGAAACTACTAAAAAAAAATACAAAGATCTGGTGTAAGTCTCACCCAAATAATAATTTCCGACAGATAAAAGATATAGAAGATCAGCTTCTATTACTTCAAACTCAACAAATCAATGGGAATTCAAATGATACCATAAATATTAGGCGTAATAGGTTGTTAAGTAAACGTGAAGCTCTTATGGACTTTAATAATACCTTCTGGAAACAACGAGCAAAATCAAATTTTTTAAGATTTGGAGATAGAAATACTAAATATTACCAATCAGTATCTAAAATAAGAAATTCTAAAAATGTCACTCGTAATTTTACAAATAAATATGGTTTAGTGATTGAGGAGGAGGATCAAATTAGAGATGAAATTACGACTGAATTGGCTGAAAGATTTATTTCAAATAACGCACCGGTTAGTAGCGATCCATATTTCCTAAATTTAATTGATCAGACCATTACTGAATCTGAAAATAGAAATTTGACACAAGATGTTTCAGATGAAGAAATTAAGGATACCCTTTTTTCAATGACAGATGATAAGTCTCCAGGTCCTGATGGTTTTCCGCCAGAGTTCTATAAAAAATATTGGGATATTGTCGATAAATTAGTTTGCAAAGCTGTTAAATCATTTTTTCATTCTGGAGTGCTACTCAATGAAGTAAATTCAACCTTCATTGCACTTATTCCTAAAATTGATACGCCTAGTAATATTAACCATTACCGTCCGATTAGTCTGTGCAATACTATTTATAAGGTTATTTCAAAAATTTTGGCTAACCGTTTGAAGCCTATATTACCACATATTATTAATCCTTTTCAAGGAGCTTTTGTACAAGGTAGAAATATTCAAGATAATATACTAATAGCTCAAGAGGTTTTCCACTCTTTTCATAACAAAAAAGGTAAAGCTGGGTGGATGGCATTAAAGTTAGATATGGAAAAAGCTTATGACAAAATAAGTTGGAGTTTTATTCGTATTATTCTAAATAAATTTGGTTTTGATTCCAGATGGATTGATTGGGTTATGACATGCCTAACTAAAACTAGCTTTTCAGTTTTAGTAAATAATTTGCCGGGTCGTACATTTCATACTCATAGGGGAATTCGACAAGGAGATCCTCTTGCACCATATATTTTTGTATTGGTTATGGAACTAATAGGGAGAATGTTGCAACAAGAATCTTTGGAATGTGACCCTTTGGTTGGAATCAAACTTACAAATAATAGTGATCCTATTCCATTTCTTTCCTTTGCAGATGACACCCTAATTTTTGGACGAGCTGATGATTTAAGTCTTCATACGATTAAAAATCTTTTAAATACTTTCTCCAATATGTCTGGATTAACTATAAATTATAATAAAAGTTCTTTACAAGTTTCTAAAAATATTCCTGTCAATAAAGTCCAATCCCTTGCTCAACAGCTAAATATTCCAGTTACGAAGTCTATGGAAAAATACCTAGGTATTCCTCTTATTAGTGGTAGGGTTAGCAATGTCTTGTTTGATGAGGTGATTAATAGTCTTAAAAAGCAGCTATCCAAGTGGAAATCTAACGCTCTCTCTCAAGCTGGTAGATCGGTACTAATTCAGGCGAATTTAAATTCCAAAACAAATTATTTAATGCAATCATTTCTTCTTCCAAAAGAAGTTCTACAAAAAATTGATCAGATCAATAAAAATTTCTTTTGGAATAAAATTCAATCTGATAACTATCATCCTCTAATTAGCTGGGAACATCTGTGCACTCCTAAAAAAGATGGTGGGTTAGGTTTTAAATCGGCTGAGCAAATTAATATTGGCATGCAAATGAAACTTCTGTGGAGAATCATGGCTGATCCAGATAATATTTGGTCTAAGGTAATTACGAATAAATATCTCTCGACAGAATCTCTTATGGAAAGAGGTAGATTCAAAACTTCATGGCAATTTGGTAGGCTTCTTAATATTAGAGATCTTTTCTCTAAAGGATTGTTCTAGTTAGTTGGTAATGGAAAAACCATTAATGTATGGTCTGACATTTGGGTAGATGCGCAATATCTTCATAGGTTTCGGAATGATCATGATCCTAATTTAAAAGTTTGCGATTTATTCACAAATACCAACTCTTGGGATACTAATAAGTTAAATTCTATCTTTCCTTCTCATATAGTTCAAGCAATTACTCATATCCATATTCCTGTAACTGATATTCCAGACAAGTTAATTTGGATTTACAGTAATAATGGAAAATTCTCTGTTAAATCCACTTCCTCGCTTTATAAAACTAGGAATACGACGAAAATTCCAGCAGATTGGAGTTGGAAACTTAATATCCCTCCGAATATTAAAAATTTTATTTGGAAAATTTTCTTGGATATCCTGCCCACGACTGTCCGATTAAATAGATATATAAATAGAGTTCCTAGTACTTGTTCTCTTTGTAATTCTGAAATTGAAGATACAAATCATTTATTGTTTAATTGTCAAATTACTAAATCCCTTATTCAAAATTTGGGTGTTAAGTTGAAGAAATGTTTCATTATGCCAAATTTAACAAGTGATGTTCAAGAAAATATTCTAAATACTAGGGCTCTTAACCTAGATTTTACAGATTTATGTCATTTATGGCATTCAATTTGGGAGCTCAGAAATAGAATTATTTTTCGCAATTCTTCTGATACAGGTATGATCTATGCGTTAACCCGAGCTATTGATAATATCTCTTGTTGGAATAAAGGTCAGATTAAAACGAAATTACCTAAACGTGCTAGGCCTCCTGATAAAATGATGTGGAAATATCCTCCAATCGATGTAGTTAAGATCAATGTTGATGCTTCGGTGAAAAGTAATACTCAACCACAGATTGGTTGTGTTGTAAGGAATAATAATGGTCAGATTATTTGGATACATAAATGTAATGTTAGGATGGGTTCTGTCATTTTGGCAGAAGCTCTTGCTGTTTATACAGGTATAAGATTGGCAGCGGAGATGGGGATCCGTAAATTGATACTTGAGAGTGATTGTGCGATCATCATCGACGCCATCAATCATGCAAACAATAGTCCATGGGAGGTCACTCAAATTTTCCAAGAGATCCTTTCATTTAGAAGAGATTTTGAGAGCATCACTTTTCAGCATTGCTATAGAGAGGCTAATGGTGCAGCTGATTTTATTGCCAAATCTCAACTTAATTGTAACTTTATTTTGAGCGGTTGTTGTTGTGAGTTCCAGAACATCATCTTGCGAGATGATCATGGATGTCGCTAGTACATCCAACTTTTTGCCTACTGTAAAAAAAAAAAATATAGGCATGATGACCTTGTATGACTTTTGCTTGTTAATAAAGGCATCATTGATTTCTATTGATTCCTACTTGTTATTTGCATGAAGCTGCACTATTTACTGCCTTGTAATAATGTCCTCTCTCATCATGTGTGTGTTCCCCCGCAGGTACGACCGTGTGGTTGAAAGCATTGCGCGTCAACGGCGTAAACGCATCATCATCGCCATCCTCCAGCTATTCCAGCATTCAATCTCCATATTGCATCACTACTAAACCCACATGTACAAGATTCCATGCTATATATCGGAGTACAGCGACGCACGATGGGTGGACGACATACTGAGGCACCTTGGTGAGATACGAAGTATCAACACCTTTCGAATGGAGAAGCATGTGTTCCTTCGGCTTTATGGGGTTCTTCAACATTGTTATGGCCTTCGAGGGTCCACCCCACTGTTCATGCTTGAGAAGGTCGCAATATTCGTGAACACAATGGCATAGGGACAAAGTCAACGTAACGCGTGTGAACGCTTCCAACGTTAATTCCACTTACACCATCTCGGAGGTGATACGAGAAGTGAGTGAGGCCATCGATGGTGGTCCGACCAATGGATTCACTGGGCTAGGCAAGGAACTCATCTGGCCCAAGGATCCCCATTTTCGGTGAATCCCCGAACAAATCATCAACGATAACTGCTATTGGTCGTACTTCAAGGTAAACGGTTATTTAGTAACGCTTAGCTTCATTGTTGAGAGCCAAGTAGGGGTGATATTCAAACCGAGTAGCTCGAGCTCGGCTCGGACTCGGCTTGGAAAAAGCTCGGCTCGAAGTCGTTCGAATTTGAAAACGAGCCGAGTTCAAGCCCAGAGTCGAGCTCGTGACGAGCTCGTGACGAGCTCGAGCCGAGCTCGATTACTTGTTTCTATGTGTATTTACTCTTTTACCCCTAGGTTTAATTTTAGTACTTTACCAACCCTCCCCCAACCCCCATGGCCGCCTCCAACAGTCCAACCCTCTCATATTCATTCCATTCACTATCGATCCCGTCATCCAGCTCATGGCCTTTCCTCCCTCCTCTGGCCGCCGACCACAATCGTCGAGCCTCTCCTCTCTGGTAGCCGGCCCGCCGCCGCTCTTATCTCCTATCTGGTTGTCGATCTCGAGCTCGAACCTCGTCTCTCCGCTTTCATCTCTCTGTTGCTGCTCCATCTGTTTTGGTTGTTATTGCTTCACCTGTTGCTCGCACTGGCTGTCTGTCGTCGTTGCCCTACCCCCTTTTCTCTCTACTCTGTCTCCGCCGTCACTCGCCAACAGATCTGGTCGTGCCCTCCTCTCTCGTTAGTCGCCGTATACTTTGCTCTTATTTCTCTCTGTCTCGCTTGTCAGTTCTCATCTTTCTACTGCTTGATCCATATCTCACCTTATGGCTTCTTCTTATGCATAGATTATTAGATTAGATTGGAAAACAATGATTTTTTTTGTTCAAATTAGATTTCAATGATTAATTTGTGAATTGGATTACGATACGTGATTAAACTTGCCTTCTCATTTATGTTTGATTTCTCATTTATGTTTGATTATAGTGGAGTGGATATGTGATTAAACTTGCAAACAAAGATAAATTTGTATGCTTGCAATGGGTAACACGAACTATGTAACCGAGTTCACGAGCTCGAGCTCGACTCGAATATAACCGAGCTCACGAGCTCGAGCTTGGCTCGAATATAAGCGAGCTCACGAGCTCGAGCTCGAGCACCTTTCTCAGCTCGCGAGCCGAGCTCGAGTACCTATTTGGGCTCGTTTTGATATGGAGCTCGAGCTCGAGCTCGGCTCGTTTGTAAACGAGCCGAGCTTGAACACTAGGTACTCGAGCTCGTGAGCTCGTATATCACCCCTAGAGCCAAGTGATAACCCGATTTCACCCTGGTATGTATATAGGGTTGCATAGGTGTCATCGATGGGACTCACATCCAAGTGGCCACCCCCAGGACGAGCACATCCAAGCACCCAATTGCACCCCGTTTTCTTGATCAGATACTTCTTTCTCAGCAAGATGGATGAAGCTAAGCCAATTTGGATCCCTATTGAACCTCATTCTCGATTTCAACTAGAGAGCTCCAACAATGTTTGATGAAGCTAAGCCAACAGTATATTCAGTATCTACTTGCCCGCTCCAAGATGGATGAAGCTAAGCCAATTTGGAGCCCTATTGAACCTCATTCTCGATTTTAACTAGTCGGAGATCCCATGCTTGATCCGTCGCTCTATAGCAACATTGTTGGAGCTCTCTAGTACATAGCTATCACTCGCCCTGAGATATAACCTATGTCTTGAATCGGGTATGCCACTATATGAAATGTCCAACTAAGGATCATTGGGCTGCTGTCAAGCGTATTATGTGCTACCTTAAGGGAACTCTCTCCTATACCTTTCAGCTCCGTCCCTGCATAGAGTTCCGGATCACCGCCTTCACCGACGCTGAATGGGTGTTTGACTTTGATGACTGATGTTCACAATATGGGTTCGTTGTCTACATTGGCAACTCTCTCTCTCTCTCTCTCAATAGTTGGACCTCTAAGAGCAGCACATGGTTGCTTGGTTCAGCATAGAGGCCGAGTATCGTGCCATCGTTGAGACCATCGCTAAGCTCTGCTTGATTCAACAACTACTCAGTGATCTTCGGTTGCGCCTCACAGGTCTCCTCATTGTGTTATGTGATACCCTCAGTGCCACCTTTATGACGAGCAATCCAGTCCTAACAAGTTGGTCCAAGCATATTCCTATTGACTTTCATCTCGTCCATCAAAAGGTAGAAGTTGATGAACTCATGGTTCGCCACATTGACTCTCATAATCAAACAACATACATCTTCACCAAGTCTCTAGACAATCGTTGGTTTGAGTTGTTATGATCCAAACGTTCATATCACTCCCCCTCATGATCGAGCTTACGGGATTTGTGAAGATTTGTACGTATCTTCGTATCATTTGTACTTATCTCTTATGTATATATATATTTGAAAATCAATTTTAAATATATCGTTCTCTAGCTGAATCAATCAACAAAGATTACAATAATTCTTTGTGTAATCTTTTAAAGATTAGTCAAATCCACCAAAATTAGTTAAAATTCCTTCAATATTCTATGTGAACTGGTGGTCGATAGTGATGAACGAGGAATGAGAGGCAAGATGTACAAGATCCTCCTTAAGAGGTCTTGGGTCAAACTGTAATGTTTTTTTTATAAATGGAAAAGACTTATTGTGTAATTTTATGGAAAATATTTTGTTAATAATCATTCTATGATCTTGTAAATAGTAATTATGAAAAAAAATTTGAGTGGCTATGTAATTTTTTTTATGAAAAAATGACTCAAAATAATATCAACTATCACATATGAACCAAAAATAATACGAACTAAAAAAAGTCTCAAAATAATACAAACTATCCACCTATAAACCAAAAATAATACAAACTTTAAAATCAACTAAAAATAATACAAACTATGAACTTTTAACTCAAAATAATACAAACTTTTGAAGTTGGAGTAGGAGAAGAATCAACACAAAACATTATTTACAAAAATTACAGAAATATGAGTATATAGTCACACTTTGAATAAATGCATCCCTTTTATTTTTAAATAAACCAAACCACTATTTATTTATTCAACTTTACAAAAACCCAATTTTTATTTTGAAATTAAATAAAATCACATCCAGTTTATCCATAATTATAAAAAAAATAGAATCACATCCTAAAATTCATGTAATTTTGTGTAATTTCTAACGATTGAGGTTGTATTATACAAAGTTGGACAATCAAATAGTGAGTTTGATGTATTTAAAATATAAAAGGTGGATTTGTGCAAAGTATGAATAATTATAGATTTTTTTTATAATTTTGATAAATAAAATTTTATTTTTGAATCTTATCATAATTTAAGTTCAAAAGTTTGTATTATTTTGAGTTAAAAGTTTATAGTTTGTATTATTTTTAGTTGATTTTAAAGTTTGTATTATTTTTGGTTTATAGGTGGATAGTTTGTATTATTCTGAGACTTTTTTTAGTTTGTATTATTTTTGGTTCATATCTCATAGTTGGTATTATTTTGAGTCATATTTTTTTTATAATTTATGTGTTATTTTACATAAATTCAAAACAATATGCCCAAGTTTTGTTACAACTGAAATTTGGTGAAATGCGCTTCAAGAGGTTGTTGGCATGAAAGCAGTGGAGGTAACCTGATTTAAGTGCTATGAATCAATTCAGGTTTCATAATTCTCAATTGTTTAATTAGAAACTACCAATTCTAAAGGCCTATGCTTTATGATCATGTGAATGGTACGGTTATCCTAATAATATAGGTAAGGTTGTCATCCATGTGTGATCCAGACACAGATGTTCTTGCAAAATCCCTCCACAAAACTACAAAAGCATCTACCAAGGGTAGGATAATTGATTAAACAATGTATCTGCTTTCAATTTGCGTTATGCATTTTTTTTTGACAATAGGTAAACATTAGGAAAAACATTAGGAAGACTTTGCTAAAAGAGCAAGGCACTTTCTTAATCATCCTGCTAGATGATGTTACAAAGATCCCTATTAAAAGGGAGAGTGGACAAATTACAATTTCCTCTATGGACAAATTACAATTTCCTCTACTTTTAGCGATATAGTCTGCTACCTTATTTGCTTCTCTAAAAGAATGTCTGAACTGAATATGATCAAAGAAACGTGAGAGTAGGTTGATTTTCTCCACATGGCGCATAATTTCCCACTTGATATTACATCTTTCTCTAATCGCCTTTATAACTTCCAAGTTGTCCCCTTCAATGATGACTTTTCGAAATCCTCTGGAGATAGCTTGCTGCATTCCAATACAAACTGCAGAAGCCTCTGTTTGGAGAACTGAACCTTGTCTTATCTCCTGATGAAAAATATCAATAACCTGACCATCGGCGTCTCTGATGACTCCCCCCACATGGCACCCGCCAATGGAATTAACCGAACCATCTACATTAATTTTGAGGATAGCTCCTTGTGGTTTGTTCCATTTAGCTTTTAATCTTTTGGTTTTGGACTTGGTTTTTTCCATATCTATATTTGTCAAATTCCAATTTGTAATATTGCATACAATTTGCGTTATGCATTGATGTGTGCTTGGTCCTTCTACTTTTTCCATAAGAGATTTTTCTATATCTAATTTCGGGTAGGGGTTTACTAGTGTTGGGTTTTTGGCATATCACTTGGGTCGGTGGAGGTTGAGATTTTTTTTTAATACTGGTGAAAATTTAGGTTGAGTTTGTTATTCAAATGACATTTCTCATACTCAAATGTTTTTTTTGTCATCTTACCTTCCTAGACGGTTTCCCACCATATTTGGCCCTATTATCATTTCCATTAATCCAGTTGCTACCATTATCAGCAACACTTCTATTTAATATATGCGAAAAATTAGTAATGAGTAGAAAGTAAATGGAGAAAATATGCAAAAATGATGAAAATAATGGGAAGGGTAGAGGAGAGGCGAAATCTAAAAAATTGAAAAAAAAATTAATTTTTATGTTTGATTTTTAAGAAGAAATTATAGGAAAACTAGTATTATTATTCGCGTTCTTCGCGGTTTGTTAATAAATTATATTTTATTATATAAGTAACATTTTTTTTATTTTATTATTTAATTATGAATATTTAAATATATCTTGATTTATATAGTTTACAAATAGGGTCAATTGAGCAATATACCATAATTAGGGCCTTTATTAGGAAAATGTCCACCCATCCTTTTAAATTGACAAAATGTCCACCTCCTTCCCTTGCCCCCTTTGCCCCTGTACCCCCCACGCGCACCCCCTGTGCCTCCCCTCCAGTTTCAGCACCTTTGGTTTCACAACCCCGGTTTTCAGCGTTTTTGTTTCGCGCGTCAGTGCTTCGACACCGGAGTTGCTGAAACAAAAGTTGCTGAAACCGAAGTTGCTTTTCTTTCTTTTTTTCTTTTTTTTTCTCATCACCACTTCGATACCGAAGTTGCTGAAACCGTATTGCTGAAACCAGAGTTATTTTTTTTTCTTTTTTTTTTCGCGTCAGCACTTCGACACCCGGAGTTACTGAAACCGTGTTACTGAAATGCTGAAATAATTTTTTTTTCGCGTCAAAAAAAATATTGAAATGCTGAAATCATAAATGAACCAACCATTCCTTGATCTAGATGAGAAGGCTTCACAAAAATCAGATACTCAAGCACATATAGATAATAAAATCTTCAAACCAACAATTCGATTCTTGTGTAGATTAAGCATAATGTAGACCTGAAATCATTGATGCATCCACAGATCCACTAGTCTTGGCCATTTTTCCTAATACATTACTCATTTTTTAGAAGATTAAATTTAAAGTGGATCTAAAATCATTCAAGCATCAGACTATCAACACTTCCTAACTGTATACAATAAAGATTGGAAAAAAAAAATACAAGAATCTTGCTCGTATAATTTGAAGTCCATACAACACATTGATAAAATAGCAAAGAAAAAACAATAGTAGACCCCATATACAATATACTTGGAGTTGGAGCATAACAAAAATGGGAAATTGATGAGAAACACATTAACTAAGGATTTATTTGCAGGATGTTATACCAACGAAAGTCCTCTGCTACCAACTTATCTAAGGTCAGTATCTGCACACCAACTAAAACTAATTAGTATATAATAATAGATGATAAGATACTTCAAGACCGGAAATGCATTAAAATGCAGAACTAGGATCAAGAATGAAAGAGCACGTCTACTGGTTCATTAACTGACAAATCCACCTAACTGATTGAGCGCAAGTTCATTTATCCTTGCAAGTTCATCAATTTAAATCGAAGATGGCGGAAATCAGAAATCGGAGACAAATTACCAATTGGATTGAAAGGAAGGTGTAATCTAAGATGGCCGGTTGCTAGGAGAATGAGAGAGAATGGAGTTCTGATTTCAACCATCTGCGAAAGCAATTGATCGAAGATGAATTGATGTCAACAGCGTATCTCGCTCGATCGGCGACGAAGCAATCGATTCCTTGCTGAAATTGCCGGAGACGTCATTGGAGGCAGAGGATGGAGATGCAGATTCAGAAGAAGGTGCAGCAGTTCGGCCGAATCTCCGGCCATCGTCGATCTTCCTCGTCATCATCTTCGGCGTCATCTCCGGGGGAGATCTGTTGCTCAGATCGGTGTAGAGAGTCGAAGCTCATTGATTTCTGATATGTTGCTCAAATCAGATCTCGAACATTTCCGCAAGTGCTGTGCTCAGATCAGATTGGCACACCACGCTTGCAGATCTCATCCGCCGTTTCTCATCTGGTAGTTAGAGGAATCGCAGGGAGAGAGATACTGTGAACAACGTCAGCGAGGCGAGGCGAGAGAAGATCCCTAACAACGATCGAGATCCCTAACAGCGATCCAGAGATCCAGGCCCCCTCCTGATCTGAGAGAAGAAGGAATCGGAGGAAGAAGGAGCTGTAACTGCACTCCGACTCCGAGCAGCGAGGACAGCACTCCGAGAAGCCGGATTCGCCGACGGGAAGGGCACTCCGAGAAGTCGGATCTTGGTTATCACGGAAGAGGAAGATCGGATATTTGTTTTGGGGCACTGTTTTTGGAAGGTGGACAAAACCCTAATTTAACAAAGGTGGTGGACACTCCTCCAATAAAGGTTAAAAACTAGGCCGGTTTTGCAAATTTTTTCTTACAAATATCCTTTATATTAAATAAATACTTAGTTGTTAAGATATTATATAATAATTTAATTAAAAATGTAAGATAAAAATATTAATTGATTCAATTTTATATCTCAATATATTCCTAACACAATTCATAAGCAATACTACAATTCACAATCATAAGATCAATCAACTCGGAAGTGAACTTGATAACTAATACGGAGTAAGCAATTTACTTTCTTGAATATATAGTATGATTTTGTTATGATTTTTTCACCGGACCTCGACTGACTAATAAACTATTGAATTGAAATGGGTTGATCATGAACCATGTTCACTTCGTTTGTTGGGTTAAAAATAAATTAAGGTATGAAGTCAAATAATTTTTAAAAAAAAATTATCTTACATAGTTTGTTTTAAAGCTAATTATCAAAAAATAAAAAAAATAGTTAGATTTTGTACGTAACTAATTAAGATATAAAGTCAAATATATATATTGAAATGCTAGATTTTAGCATATGATTGAGTTCATATGTGGCTCAAAAGTTTCAATGAATCGGAGTAAACTTCATCCGTTTTTCATTTGTTCTCCTCCTTCTCCCTTTCATTTAATTACGTGCAACTAATTGTTTAATGTGACGTCAAATAGGATAAATATATTATGTGTTTAGTTGATTTTAATTTTATTTATTCCAAGTTCGTATTAGGATAAAGAATCTCAATATATTGATTGTTTAAAATATTATTCAAGTATATTATCTCTACAGTATCTTCAACTGTATAGTCATATTTATATTAAAATGATAGATTTTGGTAAATAACTAAGATATGAAGTTGAATATTTATATTAAAAATGATAGGTTTTGTAACCACTTAATATATGATATTGAATATTTATATTAAAAATAAATTTAATCTTCAATTAAAATAGACACATAGGATGACACGTGTATAAATAGATGATTTAATCGTATGGCGTGGCTTAAATATATTGGATCATCATTAATTGACGTGTCAAATATCCAGGCCATATTGCACCAGAGTACGACACGTAAGCGAATCGCACCAGAACCCGCCACATACTATTTCCACGTCTCTGTTTTAGTATTATATACTAGTGTAGGTCCTGTCATGTGTGCGGGGAGAATACATTAATACAATATTATAAATAATTTAGATAGATTCCAATAATAAAAAAATAATGACCTAAATATAATTCGTTTTTCAACCAAAAATTAATATAGATATAAATAAAATTAGTTCGACGGATTATAGATATTTAGTTTACTAAAATATATATCCACGGATGGATTGTGGCTACATAATATTTTGATAAATTATTTTCGCCTGAAAAAAATAATATAGATATAAATAAAATAAAAATTATTAAATAATTAATTTTGATATAAATGATTTTTTCACCAAAAATAATCTAGATATAAATAAAAATAACATTTATCAAATACTACATATTTATCTTTTAATATTTTTGGTAAGTATAACTATGAAATATTTTTTTTATTTATATTTTTTTCAATTAACTAAAATATATAGATAGATAGATAGATTGTGGCTTATATACTTTCTATAAACTATGATGGCATATCATTTTATTAATTTTTTTTTCTAGAATCAACCACAACATGCCACATAAGATTTTTTGTTCTAGAATCAACCACAACGCGCCACATAGGACGCTATGCATCGATTTTAGTATATGTATACTAGTTTTATTACTCGCCTGTTGCGCGATTTATTAATATCTTTGAATTAATAGGTTTATATATATTTTAGTTAATTGACAAAAATATAAATAAAAAATATTTCATAGTCATACTTACCAAAACTATTAATACATAAATATGCAGTATTTGATACGTACTATTTGATTTATATGTAGATTATTTTTGGGTTAAAAAAATTATTTATATCGAAATTAATTATTGAATAATTGTTATTTTATTTATATCTATATTATTTTTTGAGATCAAAATAATTTATCAAAATATTATGTAGCCACAATTCATTCATGGATAGATATTTTAGTACACTAATGTTATAAATATATACTACATATTTAATAAAAATAATATTAAAATATTTTTAAAAAGAGTTATGTATTAAATTATATGAGATTCAATTAATGGTAGATTAGAAAAAATTGTTGATTTTTTTACCCCTTATAAAAATATCACAATACTAATGTTTATATATAAGCCGTTGTTTATAAGTTAATACTAATGTCATCAAAGATATTTTGCTTTTCTTGACCAAAAAAAAGAAATTTTTTCAAAGTGATGTCGATCATCAAATGCAGTAGAAAATTACATACATCATATGTTTCGAAAGAATTGTTTCTTTTTGCATAACATGTTACTAAATGTAAATTTTTAATTACCGAAGGTATGTAAATTAAAAAAAATTGAAGCAAGGGTATGATATATTTTATTATAGGGAAAATTGACTAAATATTGGATAGATTATTTGATCTAAAAAGATAAGATTTTTAACTAATTAAAATATAAGGTTGAATATTTATCTAATTAAGATATAAGGTTATATTTGATAGATTATTTGGTCTAAAAAAGATAAATTTTTTTTACCTAACTATATTGACTTATTAATTGATGTGTCTCAAAAAGATAATACCATTTTAATCTAGAATATGACACGTATGAAAAAATAACACAATTTTAATCCAGAAAATGACATGTATGCAAATCGCACCAGAGTCCGTTTCAGGTCTCTATTTTAGTATATTATATAGATAGATATAGATATTGATTATGTATATATGATG
Source organism: Persicaria maculosa (assembly GCA_963922045.1). NCBI lineage: Eukaryota > Viridiplantae > Streptophyta > Magnoliopsida > Caryophyllales > Polygonaceae > Persicaria > Persicaria maculosa. The sequence continues at coordinate 24,467,045 of OY998266.1, forward strand.
AGAGTGTTATCATCCATTGTTGAGACTTTAAATTTGATTTTCTCATCAAATTCCACCAATTTTGTGAGATTCACTTTTCTTCCCCTTTTTACCAATTTTATATCTACTTTCTCATGGTTTCTAATTAATCAAATCTCTCTAATTTATTTATCCAAGGTCCCAAACAAGATAAATTAAATCCTTTTATTTACAACTCTTTTTTTTTTGGTAAAATTTATTTACAACTCTTTAAAATCTCGTGATTTCTTCCAATGAAACATGAAGTTTAGGTCCATCTTAATGTCACATCCTTATGACAACTTATTTATAAGGTTTCTATCTGATCTTGCTTCTTGACAATGACTTTGATTTCTATACATGCGTCAGGCCGTCAAGGATCCTATCTTTTTTTTTTGGTGAACCGTCAAGGATCCTATCTAATGAACTTGGTTCCTTAATTCTTTGAACCCGCCCATACTAGATCGAGGTGTAGAGCCATATGCGCAAGCCTGCATGGGCTTAGCTCAACTGATCATAGAGGTTTAAAATTTAAAGACCCATGTTCAAGGCTCGAAATCAAGACTTGATGTTCTTGTACACCGTGCACTCTTTTTAGAAATGCAGTGGATTCTCAATCCTCTACCTTCATCCAATCGGATAAGGAATCGAAAATTTAGAACCGGTTGCAAAATAAACTGCATCAAGAACTCGACAGCGATTGAGAAGTACAGGATTTATAGTCATGAAGCGCTTGAGGTTTTCCTAGGGCTTTTAAATTCCATTACAAAGACATTGCAGAAACAACTGCCTGTTTAAGCCTGATATTGTTTTTTGTTATCTTAAGGTCTGGATATAATTTATGATTATCTGAAGATTTAGTTTTTATTTTTATTGAAGAACATACAATAGATGTAATTGAAATGTCTCGGTAACCACCTTATAGTGTTGAAGTTTTTGAAGCAATTATCTGCTATATTTATCTTCACCTGCAATTTATCTTTGTTTTTTCTATTGCATTTAATTTGCGTCTTTTGGAAACATTCTCACGACTTGTTTGGGATTCAGATGTGTACATCCTGGACCCAGACCTTGCGTCGACACACGGCAGGATATACTTGGTAGTTGTTATTGGTTGTTGCATTATTAGGTTTGGATGATCAGTTCAGCTTGTAAAGTCTAATCAACTTTTTAGTTAGGTTAACTGGTTTGCTATAAACAACATAAAAACTTCATTGATATTTTTTTGGCTTTCATCGAATGAGTTATATTACTTAAGATATTTTAGGGTTGAGATCATTTTGTACCACAAATGAAAGAAGTTGGAATCAAAGGCAGTACGTGCCTTGTCATGCTATTTCTAGCAAACAACAGTAATGTTAGGTGCTTGGCGAACATTGTCTTTATATTCGCGTTAAATGAGCTTTTGGAGAAGTCGGAGCCTTAGATACAATGGACAACAAAATTCCACTCTTGTTTACCTTATCATGTTTGTGCCTTTATTTTCTCAAGGTTTGCTTTTCAAGCAACAAGAAGATGAGCAAACTTCCTCCAGGGCCTAAGCCCTGGCCTATAATTGGAAACATCTTCCATCTTTCGGATAATCCTCATCGCTCCCTCGCCCACCTTTCACAAGTCTATGGCCCTTTGATAACCCTTAAGTTAGGTTGTTTCACTACCATCGTCGTTTCATCAGTAGATATAGCGAGAGAGATTTTTCAGAAACATGATCGATCCTTCTCTAATAGGAAAGTACCGGATTTTGTTCATGCATTGAATCACTCTATGTATTCCATTGCTTGGTTACCGGTGTCACCCAAGTGGCGAAGCCTAAGAAAAATTTCTTCTCTCCAGCTCTTCACGACGAAAAGCTTAGATGCTACCGAGCTGTTGCGTCAGGAGAAGGTGTATGAGCTCCTTGAGTATGTAGAGCACCGCTGTAAGAACGATGAGGCTGTGGAGATCGGCAAGGCAGCCTTTACAACATTACTAAATTTGTTATCAAACACATTTTTCTCCATTGATCTAATTACCCAAAGTTCTGCAGCATCCCGAGAATTCAAGGATGCTGTTTACACTTTCATGGAAGATAGTGGAAAGCCTAACATGGCCGACTACTTCCCGATTCTTGGTTATTTTGATCTCTTAGGTATCAGGCGAAAAGGAGAAACTTGTATTCGTAAATTTTTCGCTATTTTTGATGACATTATTCGGCAGAAACTATCTGCTCCCCCTTCATCATCCCCTTCTTTTAAGGGCGATTTTCTAACAACACTCCTCAACATCTTCAAAGAAGATGGTTCCGATTTGAGTCTTGATGACATTAAGCACTTGCTTCTGGTAAGTTACTCTTTTGTTGAAATAACAACACAATTGTACCTCGAGGTTCTTAATTCTTGATATCGGATTTGACACTTTTTTGGTCTATTTGATATACTGAGATTTACATGCTTTTTTCACCTATATATAGTGGCTGGATTGAGATTTGATTTATTTGGATTTGTGATTCCTTTATGGGTGTGCACTGCACTGCAGGACCTCTTCCTTGCAGGCACAGACTCCACATCAACCACGATAGAATGGGCGATGGCAGAGCTACTCCGCAATCCAACAAAGATGGCTAAAGCCCAGGCTGAACTCGAAGAAATCCTTGGCAATAATGGAGGGCTGGTTCAAGAATCAGATATCCAGAGGCTACCTTACTTGCAGGCTGTAGTGAAGGAAACACTACGACTCCACACACCCCGCCCATTTTTGATTCCCCGGAAGGCCGAGAATGATGTCGAGTTCTGCGGCTACACCATCCCAACAAACTCGCAGATTCTAGTTAACATATGGGCCATCTGCAGAGACCCAACCGCATGGCACAACCCAACAGACTTCTTCCCCGAGAGGTTTTTGGAGTCTGAAATCGATTTAAAGGGTCAACATTTCGAGTTCTTGCCGTTCGGAGCCGGTCGAAGGATATGTCCTGGACTGCCATTAGCGCACAGGATGCTACATCTGATGCTGGCTAACCTTCTTCATGCTTTCAATTGGAAGCTTCAGAATGGGATGAGAGAAGAAGATATTGACATGAGTGATCAGTTTGGGCTCTCCTTGCATAAAGCCAAGCCTCTCTTCGCAGTCCCTATTGCTAAAAAATAAGCCTTTAATTTCAACTGGAAGGATTGTAGTACTATATACTTTAAAAAATTTTATGTGAAGTGATTTAAATGTTACATTTATAAATAAAACATCAGTGGGTGTGATTGTCATGCACTTGTTATTTACTTTATAGTGATCATATATAAACATTGCTATACATAATGGCTTTTTTGCTCAAGATATTTTACAACTTTAAACATTCCTCAATTTATATTAATGAAATATCAATGATTCCACTGATTTGTGCCGAGCAAGGTAACCGCGTTTCTATAATAAAATATAATTTCCCCTCCCCCTCCGCCTGGTGATGAAACCACGTTTTTCTGATGATTCTGAAAAAATGAATATTTGTGTAAATATTTTAAACTTGTGAATATTTTCGTAAATAAATATTTTTTGTGAATATTTTGAAAAAAAAAATTCCAAAATTCAAAATATTAGTTATGAATCGTTTCAGGTTCGGCGTGATTAGGTTTGAATCAACTGAGCTATTGAAGGCTAATTCGATTTGAAGTGATACAGGGTTGGGTTATTTCATTTTCCTGATAGATGTAATTGATATCCTTTCTGGCTTTCATGGAGTGGGTTAATTTAAGATTAGATTCCCCTTTAGATCGATTAAGCAATTGAAGACTAGTTAGATTTTAAGCCCACAGAGTTGGGTTATGTCTATTTCCGGATATTCCTAATTCTGATGTGCTTTAATTTATGGCTTCCATTGAGTGACAGCTGCTTGATGAATGGTGTCTTTATATTATACTAGTCAACAAGAATGAACAATTTGATAGCAAGAAACCTCAGATACAATGGACTTCCGAATTCCACTTTTTTTTTTTGTGAGAAAACCGGGAGGTTACCCTCCCCCTCCTCAAAACTGGAGGAGACATAAATAACACGAAAGAGTTCTTACAAAATACAAAGACGAGGCTTGGACACACCCTGTGCATCTCCTAAAAGGCTAAAAGCATAGAGGTAGATACAGCAGGGCAGAGCCTGACTTGAGTTTTTCGTGGTCTGAGCCGAAATTTAAAATTGGACCCTAATACTATAGTTTTTTTTTTTTTTTTTTTTGGATAAGGTAAAGATTTGGGTGCAGGACCACCACCAGGGTAAACATGGCCACGGGTCACGGGTCAGACGGGTCGATCCGTAACCCGTCAGGTCAGGGTCAAAGAATTGGCTCAGGTTGAGGGTCAGGGTCGGGGAAAAGATAACCCATGACCCGACGGGTCAACCCAATGGGTCATCAAATTTAAAAAAAAAAAGAATTTTACTAAAAAAACAAGAATTTATATTTAAAATTATTATGAATTTTATTTATTCATAATGTGTAAATTGTCATGCATTGCATGTTGTGAAGATTCTACTGCCTTTGCTTGTTTTATAGGGTTACCACCCTTCCCCTTTCCTCTAACTTTCAATGTGGGATTGGATGTGGAACAAAAACAAGTAGAAACTAAGTCATGTCTTCAATCTCTACCATTCGGTTTTTTCATATCAATCCATAATTATAATTTTTTTATCATATACAAACACTATTACTACACTTTATATAAATATTATTTTTTTGAAAAATATTTTACCTATCAATTATGAAATATTAAAATAACGAACGGGTAACAAGAAAGTGTGAAGTTCAACACAATATCTTAAGCATTTGTGTTATTTGGTGGATCCGCTATGAAATCATTCTATATGATACTAAGTTAGGAGTATTTATCATATAATTTCAAAGAATACAAATATTATTGTTGATAAAGCTATTACACTTGTATGGTATCCTTAATATCGAGTTTTCGGTTATTATGAAAATGATATAGAACTTCGGATTTTCAAGAACAAGAATAAAATATAATATTGGGTAAAACACTTATGATTGATTAATGGATCAACACAATTATCAATAGAATTAAATAGCAAGATTATCCAACATAACTTGATATATTGTATCATGATGTTTCATCACCATGTGTTATTCATTTCATTAAATCCTAAGAGGTAAACACTTTAATTATATTATATGTTACATCATATAATCCAAAGACTTAAATTACGTTATATTCCACCATATAATCCAAATACTTTAATTACATTACATTTTACATCATATAATTCGATTCGACGAAACATCAATTTCTCACAATTTCTTTCATATCCCATATTTCTGTCCCACATCGAAAGTGTGCTATATACCTCTATTTTCTCTATATATATCTTCTCATATCCCTACTTGTCATTCCCACAATCCAACTTTTTCTTTCCCACATCTAAAGTGTGATGAAATGATGGAGTGGAATGAAGGTATTTATATATATCTTCTCACATACCATGTTTTGTCAACCTTAAATCGAAAGTGTGGTGAAAGACTTGATGGGTTGAGTTTTATTTTGGGTTTAAAACCATTTTTTTTTAAAAATTGGTTGACCCGGCGGGTCGACCAGCAAAACCCGCTGGGTACCCGGTTTGTTGCCACGTGGCCAACTCGGCGGTCCTACCCGTCGACCCGTCGGGTGATCCGAACCCGTCGACCCGCTGGAATCCCGGGTTAGGGTTCGGGTCATGCCCTCCGGGTTCTTGACCTGGCGGGTATGACCCGTCGACCCGGCGGGTCGGACCCGTGGCCATGTCTACCCAAGGGCATCCTTGCGGATGAGGATGTGCAGAGCTGAATCAGCGAGGAGGTCTCGCATGGACGTTGTGTGGTGAGTCGCGCGATCCTGTCCGCGGTCAAGTTGACCTCCCGGAAGACGTGGCCGAATTGCACCCTTGCAAAATGTTGAAGTAGGATTAGGATGTCGGAAATCAGCATCTCGATCTCCCACGGGCAGCTCCACAGATCTTACAAGCTATAGTAGAAAATATATACGTATATATATACGTAAGCTATAATAGAATAAATGGTTTTTTTTAAATAGTTTTCTCATACCAAAAACTATTTAAACAAAAGTTAAAATTTTAAAAAATCAATTGGGCCTCGTCTAACCAACTGGGGAAGTAAAAAAAATCACAAAAAACACGGGAATTTAAATAAAAAAATCAACTAGGCAGTTTAGGGGTAGACACAAATCCCGCAAATCCGGTCCCGTCTCGCATCTCGTGCCGATCCTGTTCCAATCCCAGTGGGATTTAGAAAAAAAAATTCAATCTCATCATACAAAAATTATGCGGGACGGAGAGTTCGCATCCAACAAATCTCGTCCCATCCCGAATATATATAATTAAATTAATAAAAGTATTTAAGAATATATTTATATTATACATTAAAATTTATTTAAATTTAAAATTTAAAATAATAAGAAAAGATTTAAAACTTAAAAGAAATAAGAATTCTTACAACATAATAGCAAAAGTCATCTCTTTATAAATGATTCACCCCAAAAAAATGGACCCTCAAAAAACCCCTTTACCCCAGGAGTACGCGCCTCAACACGCGCCTAAAAAACCTAATCGACCTGCGCTCACCCCCAATCTTATCAGCAAAAACGAAAGCTCCGCCGCCTGCAAAACCCTAGATCTACAAAATGTCAGTCTTCAATGGAGCTCTTACCATTTTCTTCGTTCATGTAGACCCCTACGTTTCTGGGTTTGGCTTTTCTTCAATCCCAGTTCATCTATGGCTTTTTTCATTAGCCTTTTATCCGACTTGAGTAGACACATCCTTCCCATCTCTCTCTTCAAACTTTGGAGATGCTCAAACACTCAACCTAAATCCCTTATCAGATCTGATTTTAGCCATAATATTTGTACTTTATCTGCAAAAAAAGCTATTCAGTTCATCCTAATGGTTATCCTGATCTCGTTCTTGACCGTATTGTCCTCTCAACTCTTGGGGTTCCCTTTTGGTTCGATCTAAGTCAACTTCTGCTCAATGATTATTTTTTGCTTGCTCGTGTGGATTGGTGTACGGATTCTTTGTTCTCCCACTCTCCATCCTGGCTTGGATGTACGGTTCTCTTGTTTACAGGGTATGGCCTTTCCTCTGCTTCAGATCCCTGGTGCTTCGCTTTTCTCTCAGGTACAAGAATTCTAACCTTCTACTCTCAGATCCTCCCCGTTGACATCGTAGATCTCTGCATCTATAAATACGGTATGTTTACTGCATTTAATGCTCACACTTCTTCTTCAATCCATTCTCTTCTCTCTCTCTTTCACTGGCTTATCCTCTTCATGAGTACTCCTCCGGAAAAAAATCAGGGTTCTAGTAACCCTAAACCACCAACTGTTAACTCTTACAAAGGGAAGCTGCAAAGCGACACCCAATCTACTACAAAATCAAATGGGAAGCTGTCAAGCGACACCCAAAACACCACTACTCCCTCCAAATCCACTAAGGATAAGGGCAAAGGGAAAATGGATCTCCATGCTTTTTACAAGCAGCTTTCGAGATCCTAAATTACCCGCAACACTGACCCATCCTGCATTCTTTATGGTCGGATCTTCGGATCCCTCATTGAGATTGACAAAATTCAGGAAAAACTTGAATCTGACTGGAAAGGTTTTATTGGGGAATTTGAGATTTTCGATCTCCCTAACTACTGGTTTGAGATCCATTTCTCAAGCGCCTCTGACCTAGCTTGCATCTGGGAAAATCGTCCCTATCACATCTATGGTCAACTGCTCATCCTTCGTCCATGGGTCCCTTCCTTTGATCCTATCATGGCAAACTCTACTGCTATTGATATGTGGGTTAGACTTACCCTTCTTCCTGATGCTTACAAAACTCCTACAGCTTTATCCACTATCATTGATTACAACAACCTGGGCTCATTTGTCAAACTTGACCCTTCTGTTGATCCTTCTTTCAGATTTGTGCGTGTCTGCATCAACCTTGACATTGCCAAACCTTTCTCCAACACTATCATCGTTCCTACTGGTTCCAATGACTTCACTACTTATGTGGTGTGGTTTGAGGAGTTTCCAGATGGCTGTGGAAATTGTGGTGCTCTTTCCCACCTTTTCAACCAATGCCCCCTTCGAACACCCAAGCCAAAGAAAATTAAAATTATTATCAAGAGACCCTCAAAACTTCCTGACCCTGGTGGGGATGATGGGTGGACCAAGGTCCATAAGAAAGGGAAGCATCCCAAGCTTCCTAACCCAATTACTGCATTTGCTCACAAACCCTATATTTCTGGCAAGGGTGGAGTCTCTATCTCTTTTGAGGCCAACTCTACTTCTTCTGCTTCCTCCAAAGACTCAAAGGATTCACCAAATTCTGCTGCTCCCTTTGTCACTGGGGTTGATGCCTCTGTGGCTCCTTCCCCCCCCCTCTGTGGTTAGGTCCCCTGTGCCAGCAGATCCTTTATCTGTTGCGCAGGTTCTCCCTATTGGGGCTGTTGAGGTTGAGCTGCAGGCTCCCCCTCTGTTGGTTGAGCAGCATGAAACCTTCAAACCTTCACCCACTATCTCTACCATACCAATTCCCTCTAATGATGATAACCCAACAAGCTTTGGTGCTCTCCCCATCTCTGATGCTTACCTTGACATTGGCGCTGAGATTGACTATGAGATTCTTCCTTGTCTGGATTTTGAGATGGAGGAGGAGGATATGCAATCCCATGACATCACTGAGTATGAATACTTGGAGGATGGTGCTGCTGAGTTTATGTAGGAGGGTTTAATTGCCCCCTCTGAGGCTCTCTCTGATCCATCCTTCCATTCTATTCACTCTACCTCTACTGTGGTCAAGCTTCTCAGTTCTATGGACTTACCTCCTCCTGAACCCTCTACCTCGGACTCAGTCAAGCGCAAGCTCTTGGATGGGGATGAGGATACTGCAAGCTCTGGTCTGAAGAGGACCAAAAAAAACAACTAGTTGTTCATGATATTACATCCTCCAGGCTGGCTTCAACTGAGGCCTTTTGTTTTAGTACTCTCCAGTCCACTCTTACTACTACCCTACCACCCACCCTTTGAAAGGCCCACCCCTGTGAGGATCTACTATGATGACTGTTATCCTTCCTTTGTGTATTTTCAGTTGAACTCTAGATGTACCTGCTGTCTCCATGATGTATTCTATTATGATGTAATATGCCTTCTTGTAACTTGGTACACTTATTGCCATATCCAATTGAAGTTACTGGTTTCCTATGTTCTTATTAACCAATCTGTCTACACAACAGTGATACACATCAACTATACAAACATCCAACTTATAAGCACAGTAGCTAACTACATCAAATTGGAGCCTTATGTTAGCAGCATAACTAAGAATTTGCAAAAACAAACTATCACTATAACTAACTCAAAAATTACTCTTACAATTCTTCTCTCCTCTTACAGCAATTACTGTACCTTTATTTACAAGATTATACTTAGTAATATTCTTATTACACATATTTCTGAACTTCTTCTCTCTATCATTGCATGTCCCCCTATCAATGAGCCTCGAATTAAAGACTTTTGGTGGTTTTTAACTTCTTCCGGGAATCAGTTCCCATTCCATTATACTGCCCACAGGTTAACATGCTATAACTCACATGAATACATAACACTTATCTCTATATTGTTTCTATTAGTAATACTTTTGACTTTGCAGGGACAAAAAATCCCTCTCTGGATCACTTACACTCTTCAGCTTGGGTCGCAGCTTTGTAGTTTGGATTTGAACCATGAGATCATCATACACTCAATCTCTAATCTTGCTGATGTCTTCATTTTTTGCTTGAAGCTTGTAATCTCACCTAATACAAGGACTACGAATGTTTTGTCAAGTACTTTACCTATTTCAGTAGCTAATCTTACTTTTTCTTCTGAATACCTTATATTTGTTTCTTATACGCTTTGGTTTTGTATTGATATTCCAGAATGGACTCCCTTCCCTTCTGACTGCATCCATGACCTCTCACTGGATATTAAGAATAGATTATCAATGACAATATAATATTTTCTAAAACAAATCCTCTTGTTTTGGAAGTACTATATTTGCGAAAGCAACACCAAATGGAAACCCATTAGCAAGAAAATAGTTTCCAATGAAAATAAGCTATTGGAATGTTAGAGGATTGGCTAGGAAAAATATTTGGACACAAATAGATGCAACCTGTAAGGCAGATCACATCCAAATTCTTGCCTTAGCAGAAACCAAATTACAATCACCTCCAAAAGAATCTTATTGGCGCCATGTTGGATTTGATAACTTCCATTTATGTCCTTCCATTGGACTTTCTGGGGGCCTATGCCTTCTTTGGAAGTCCTCGCACCTAAACGACGACACATTCATGGTGATCTCGTCAAATATGAGATTCATATTGACAAAATATCACAATAACAAACACAATCTTACAATCTTAATTTTATTTATTTACACTCCTCCGCACAATAATCAGAAAACCGATTTCTGGAAGGAAATCAATTCTATTATACTCTCATCCTCACTACCCTATATCATTGTCGGGGACTTCAACGACATTCTCTCTCCAAATGACAAACTCGGAGGTGTGATGCCTACCTCCACAAGATTTAACAGACTTACTGAGCTACTGTTAACACATGACCTTATTGATCTACCAACAACTGGTAACCCATTCACGTGGCGTAAAAGCTCCATTGCTGAATCGAATGTCTATGAAAAACTGGACAGATTTTTGGTGCATAAAAATATTTACTCTATCATGCCACACTTGAGTACTAAAAATCACCCATTCACAACCTCAGACCATGCACAAATAACATTAGAGATTTTCCCGAATGAGCCTCCGCTAATGCAATCTTTTAAGTTTGAACTGGCTTGGACAAAACACAAAGACTATGAAAATCTGGTTAAACAAGCATGGCGCATTAATCCCTCGGGTTCCCATATGTTCAAATTATTTATGAGACTAAAAAGAACTTAAAAAGAAAAGCAAGCAGTGGAGCAAAAAAACCTTTGGGAATGTCTTCTCACAGATAGCCAAAACAGAAATTGAACTACAAGATGTACAAAAACAACTACTTACTAATTATGATATTAACCTTGAATCAAAACACAAACGTCTACTGAATAAATATAACCACCTTGTTGATTTCCAAAAAAATTACTGGGGACAAAGAGCCAAAAGACTTCATATCAAACATGTGGATACAAACTCTAAATATTTTCATCGTATAGCCACTGGCAGAAGAAATAGGAATATCATCAAAACTATAACCACTCGGGAAGGAATTAAACTTGATACTGTCCCCCAAATCCGTGATGAGATCAAACGTGACTTCAAAGCCCGATTTACAGCTACACAACAAAACAATGACAATTGTAGGCTTCTAAGATACATTACACCACAAGTTTCGGTTGAAGAGAATGAGAGTCTTACACGATCTATAACAAACTCAGAAATAAGAAATGCAGTCTTCTCTCTTGCCAATGATAAGTCCCCGGGTCCCGACGGCTTTCCCGCTGGTTTCTTTCGAACATACTGGTCTATTGTTGGGCCTTCGGTCACCAAAGCTGTTAAAGGGTTCTTCGCTAGTGGAAGAATTTTAAAACAAATCAACCATACCTTCATTGCGCTAATTCCAAAATGTGACAATCCAACAACCACAAGCAACTACAGACCTATTAGTCTATGTTCTACTGCATATAAGATAATATCAAAAATTTTGTCTAATAGACTAAAACGAATTCTCCCTAAACTAATCCATCCACTTCAGAGCGCTTTCATTGCTAAACGCTCGATACAAGACAACATACTCATAGCAAATGAAATTTCCATTCTTTTCAACAAAAAAAGGGCTCTTCTGGCTGGATGGCCATTAAACTCGATATGGAAAAAGCCTTTGACATGGTCCGTTGGGATTTCCTTCTCAATATTCTTTCTTGTTTTGGGTTTGATGCCAAGTTCTGCTCCTGGATTAAGGAATGTATCTCCACTGTAACCTACTCTGTACTTGTTAATAACGAACCCACAGAAATATTCTCACCAAGCAAAGGACTCCGAAAGGGAGATCCGTTATCTCCGTACTTATTCCTTCTGGTCTCTGAAGTCCTCGCCAGAGGACTCCAACATGACTCTGAAATCCGTGGTAGTCAAATTGGCATTACCATCAAAAGAGCTTGTGACAGAATCCCTTTTCTTGCTTTTGCTGATGATATTATTATTTTCGCATCAGCTTCTAAAAAAGCGTGTGACCAAATTAACCAAGTTACTAGAGAGTACTGCTATCACTCGGGTCAACGAATTAACTATCATAAATCTGCATTCTACGTGTCAACAAACACTAACAACATAATTAAACAAACAATTACCAATGAACTGCAAATCCCTTACACGACCAATCTTGGAAAGTACCTTGGATGCCCGGTTATTACCAGTAAAGTAACTCAATCCACCTTCGACGATATTACCAAATCCTGCAGATCACAACTAACAAAATGGACAACAAGTAATCTCTCCCATGCTGGCAGATGCACTTTAATAAAAGCAAACCTTGCATCAAAGCCGCTACACATCATGTAATGCTTCCTCCTACCAACGCATATACATAAAGAACTAGACAGCATAAATAGGAATTTCCTATGGAACAAGGGCCCCAAGAATAGACCTCTTATTAACTGGTTCGAAGTATGCAAATCACGATCAAACGGGGGTCTCGGCCTCCGTCTTTCCGAAGATATGAACAAATCTCTCCAGCTCAAACTCCTCTGGAAACTTTTAGCTGAACCTCATAACCCATGGGTTAAGTTAGTATCCCAAAAATATATGAGGGACACAACTATATTAACCTACAAAAAGAAAGGCTCAGTCTCTTGGCAATGGTCCAGATTGACATCTCTGATTCCGCTTTTTAAGAGTGGTCTCCGTTGGGGTGTTGCCAACGGAAAATCCATTAATTTCTGGCATGATCGTTGGCTGGATAACTCCCCCTATCCAGCCACGCACAAAATACAAACCTTATCAATGACAACCTTATGGTGGGCTCTTTCATCACCAACACAAATGAATGGGATGCCGATAAGCTGATATCTACCACCGAAGACATCCTTAGTGATGATATCCTAAAATCAATTCTACAAATACCAATACCTAAACATATTCACCAAGATAGGTTATACTGGGCCTTTAGTAGAAATGGTTGGTTCTCTACTGAGTCAGCAATTACTCTCATACAAAAAACAAAAAGTCATTGCAAATATGACTTAGCCTGGTTGTGGAGGTTAGATGTCAACCCAAAAATAAAAGATTTCATGTGGCGTATCTCCAAAAATGGGCTTCCTACCTCTGTTAAACTAGCGTCACGAAGGATTGGCATACCTACCGACTGTCCGCTTTGTAATATGTGCTTTGAGGACATTGACCACCTACTTTTCAAATGTCCCATAACTTCACAAGTAATCAAGCATTTATTCCCTAGTATATACAACACAATTTACCATGCTTATGATACGACCAATACTATCAACGACGCAATATGTGCCATTCACTCGACAATAGGAATTACAGAGTTCTCCAAATTAGCTACGGCTTGGTGGTGTTCCTAGTATTTCAGAAATAAATCTCTTTTTGATAATGCTAAACCAAATACCAACATTATAGTTTCCTTTACAAAAACACAATTGACAAATTGAGAAAAATCCAAAAGAGATGACTTAAGCACGGATATGGCAACTACAGATAAGACTAGTAATTCACTCAAACCTAAAAAACACAATGCCCAATGGATTAAACCGCCTAGGTATTGGGTTAAACTAAACTTTGATGGAGCATTTTCACCTGGTATCATCAGCTCCTATGGGTTCATTATTCGTGACCATTTGGGCCAGGTCCTGTACTCTGGGTCTGGTTCCTCCCCTCTTGATTCTGTGATTGGTTCCAAATGCTACGGCCTTTGGAAGGGTGTTCTAATAGCATCTGATCTTAATATTTCACGCCTACTCGTTGAAGGAGATAATCTTAGTATTATTAACAGTCTCCGTGCGGGATTATCTTGCTCTGGTGATATTGAGCTACTCCTATGTGATGTTCTCTGTGCCTTACGGCTTTTTCCTGAAGTTTCTATCCAGCACGTCTTCAGGAATGGTAACCGCGCCGCTGACCGTCTTTCTCATCTTGGGACAGATTTCAACGGCCCTTGCATCCCCACTGATGCGGTTTTATGTTCTATCATCCGAAAGGATGCTCTTGGTTAGTTGGCTCTGCTAACGGCCAAAATTTTTCCTGTTCAAAAAAAAAAAATGATTCACCCACATGTCGAGCCAGCATAATTTTGGAGATTTTTTTTTCAGTTTTATTTCCCTGTCTCTCACCCACTCTCTCCCTCTCTCTCTCTCTCTCTTTGTCCGTCTCTCACAAACGCCTTATCTCGCTTCTTCGTTTCAATTGATCAGTTTCTTGACACGGTTACCATTCTATGCATTTCTCTCCCATCTGAAAATATGATTAGTACGATACCATCTTAAAATATGATTAGTATGATTATATAAAACTAGTACTTCATCCCTTAAGAAAAACATGTCGTTTACTATTTATGCATATTTTTCAAAAAAAAAATGATAAAAAAACTATATAAAATATTATTTTTAAAAAAAATTGTTTTTTATAAATTCATATATACTTAATAGTTTTGAACACCTAAAAATTATTTAAAAAATTAATATTTTATATAGTTTTTAACACCCAAAAAAGCATGCATGAATAGTAAAATATCAACTTTTAATTAACGGAGGGAGTATTTGTTACTCGTCTGTTTATGCGTTTTGTTAATAAATTATAATTAATTATATTAAAATTATTTTTTATTAAATTTGTGAAAATTAAAATAGTTTATAAATATATAATAATGTGAATTTGATTAGTTTAATTAAGATATGATTTTTGTAGGTAAAATATTTATGAAATAAATCAAGGTAAAATGATAGATATTTATGTCAAATTAATGTAAAATGTTTATAAAAATAATTAAGCCAATCAAATTCACGTTATTATGTATTTATAGTCAAAACATGTTTTGTTCATATTGATAAGTTAAATAGCTCAAATGATAATATAAATATTTGGATGATGAGATTTTATTGTTCAATAGATAATTAATTAATATGAAATCTTATCATTAGATATAATGAACTAAAATAATCAAACTTAATGACTAAAGATAACATAATTCAAGGTAAAATATTTATAAAATAACTCATGGTAAAATGATAGATTTTGTAAGCACTTAAGATATGAGATGGCACTACAAAAAAAAAATTTAAATTTGCCACGCTGTCTAGCTTCGGCAGAGGCTTACCGTGGCAATTGGTACCGTTTTGCCACGACATTAGCCACGGAAAGCTTTCATTAAAAAAAAATCCACTGATGATAGCTTCGGCAAACGTTGCCGTGACAATTGATACCCTTTTGCCACCAATGGTAGCCACGACTCATCTGCCGTTGCTGAAATTTGCCACGGCAATGGGGTTGCCGAAGCTAATATTTATATAGTTAGGTGATATTTGTGACGGCAAGATAATGCCGTGGCAAACAAAAAATGGTGTATTCGGGTAATTTGCCACCCTAATAGGGTTTCTGTGGCTAAAATAAGTACGTAAAATCTAAACCCTAGCATAAAATTGGCCGCCATCTCGCTCACTTTCAGATCTAAAACTTCATCCATCTCGCTCGCTTCTCTGAATCTCTGCTCATCCATCTCCTTGAGACGTCAAGAGCCTCCGCCAGTCCGTCTTCAACTTCAGTACATCAATTCATCTCTCTTTGGGTCGTCAACATCGCCTCCCATGGCGCCTCTTTGTCATCCTGGTCTCGTGCCTCCTTAGGTCTCTCTCCCCCTCTCCCTCTTTTTTCTATCTCTTTTCTTAGTTTTTTGAGTGCAAATTCGCATTCAATTGCTACTCGAATCTAGGGTTTTTTGTAAAAAAATTCTAGAATGGGGTTTTTTAGGGTTTGTGCTCGTTTGTGTTGGCACTTTTGAATCTGTATTGATTATGGATTTGTGGTCGTTTGGTGCAAGGTCTAAGTACCATGAAGCCTTGCCAGGTTCTTCTCTTCTCCTCCTCTGGCAAAATCCTTTCCTATGGTAAGCTCTTTTCCCTCTTTTCCAAGCAGAGGCCTCTTCTTCTCCAAACTATTTTTTGCTTTCTTGAATCCAATTGATTGTCCAAAACTCTCAAGAAATTCATCTTTGAAGCCTAACTCTATTATCGGTTATCTGTTTATGGTGGATTTGATTTCGTTATTAGTTTTAACTTTTGATGGAAATCAACATTGGATTTAGATTGTTGCTTGTAAGAACGGTTTATTTTGACATTTGGTTTAGTTTAGGTGATTGAATCGACTGTCTTGTGAAAATTTGAATTTCCGACCTAGTTTTTTTATTTGGATATTTCTCCCTTCTTGTTGAATTGAATCATCTGTTACTTTAATTGATTGTAATTGCTGATTTTTGATAGGTTCAATGACTTTAGTCTGCCAGTAAGTCATTCTTATCTAGTGTTAGGATACCCAGCAGTTCACGTGCCAAATTTGACAATGGCTAAGCCCTTATTTGAACTTCTGTTTTTTTATACCTACACCTGCAATGTAAGATCTCTTACTCAAAGACAATCCTTTCTTCTAGGGTTTGGAATTGCTGCTTATGTGCAAGGGAATAGGAGCTTGCAAGCAGTACATCCTAGGCCACAAGTAAGCTTTGTTATTTTATTGATATCACATTGATAAATCTCTTCCTTAAATTTTTTCTTGGTTTCTAATTTTGGACTTCATATATTTTTTTATTAACCCTGAATTTTATATCATGTTGTTAATTATCGTTTTCGTGGTTTTTGGTAGGGTTCCAAACAACTTCTAGTGGAAGAGCATTTGATCTTGTTGAAGGATTTATGTGCTTGGGAAGTTTTCTCATCTGATGATTTGACGCTAGCTATTTTCCTTTTCATTTGATTTACATATTGATTTCTAAATCTACAATAAATTTTCTTAATGCTCATGATTTGTTACTGGTAGGATTCTGAATGGGTGATCATTCACAAGTGATTAGTGTTAAGTGTTAGGCCATGTGGAAAAATCTCTTACTAAATTACTTTTTTTTACTATTTTTTTTTCTATCTCAAGTTTTATTTCAGTGTGTGTTAAATCCTAGATATTGTCAGGTTCTCATATATGAGCCATGTAGCAAATTAGTATTAGGGATACTTTTTTTACACTTATGGTCTTTGGAATCCAGTCTGGACAATCTTGACTAGTCTTTACACTTGCTCATGTAACATCATTTGCACAATCTAAATTATGATTTCAGTCTCAGTTCTTGATTTTTGACATTTCCATTTGTCTTTTCGTTAGTGCTGTTGTGATTTTTTTGTTGCTTGAATTGGTAATGCATTATTGTCGTGCTATGAGCAGGTTCCAGGCATCAAATGCAGGGCAAATCACATCAAAGTTGCATGTGATAGAACTTGGTGCCCAGCCAGGTATGCATACCAAGACTTGCATCCTCCACCCCTTATATCACATCCTGCCCTTTTGCTTTGTTTGTGCTTGTACAGATTCGTTGAATGATGGTATTTATTGAGTAAAGCGATTTGGGGGATAGATATTTTTAGAGAAAGTAAATGAGAATTTTCAGTGCCCGTTGAAATTTATGGAAAGGAAAGGGGACAGGGAATTGAGATAGTAAATTGAATAAAGATTTAGTAGGTTATTGTCCAGGTGCTTCAATTTTTTGAGTCTAAAGGAGAGCATGAAGGAATAATTCTCTAATTTTTCTACCACGTGTCAAATATGGGGAATGAAATGGAGGGACAAATTTTTTTATGGCAAATTAGAGAGCGTGAAGTGGGACTAAAATTATGATAAATGAATAATAACTAGAAAGTGAACCAATTCATTTAATTGTTCCTTTATCTTTCCATTTCCATAATTAATGTGAAACCAAATAACCCTTTATTGAGAAATCAAGGCTTCAGAGGATAAAAATGTTACATAGATGTTAGTTGATTAAAAGGAAATTCGTACAATCATATATTTATAAGAACTTTCCTACATAAGCTAGTATTTTAATAGGCAATAAAAAAAGGAAATGGGATAAAAAGGTGTGCAGTAACCTAGTGGTATTATCATTGCTCTATAGAGATATCATTTCATGTTATTTTATAAACATGCATATGTGGTATTATCATTGCTCGATAGAGATATAAGCTCATGTTATTTTTAGCTGCTGATAATGATGTCTTCATCCCTCTTGAGGGAGCAAAGTTTTCATGATGTGGCCCTGCATGGTCATTGTCTTGGTGACTCTTGTTGCAGTTAGAGTGAATGTTATAACTAGCAGCTTAGACATAATGTTTTGTTGTAGGTCAAAACAAAATATGCTATCCATTTTGTTGTATATCTAGAGCTGTTAATTTTTTTAACAGATTTAGGTTGTTAGATCTGGTATGATGTTTCATGTGGCAGTTGTATTACTGATTTTGGTGCTTATCTGAGCAGGTCACGCTACGAAGAACATGGGGAAAGATGCCTCTTTGGCATAAGACAAAACTGCTTTACTTCTTTCTTTTCCAAGCATTTTTCTTACCTATAGGATCTGAATAAAATGGTAAAACTTCTTTCTCCATGATTCAAGTCAGTTGCTCAGTTGGCTTTGGCTGTCATTAAGCATAAGCTTTTACTTTCGTAGAAAGTGATTTACTGTGTTTTAGTACCATTAATATGGTGTGTTGCTCATGTCCAGTTGCTCGAAATGAATGATAATGACATGTTGACTCTAATGGCCCAAAGTAGAATATAGTCCTGTTTTGAAAGTGGAAAGTGATTTCCACTTTGAAAGCAAAACTATTATTACCACAAAGCAGCCAAACTTCTAGTTTAAACTCTCATTTTGGTATTATTTGTTTAAATAAATTTACTTCTTAGTTGGATTATCAGCCCACCATTCAGCCTGCTGAAACCGACCTATTTGGCCTACTGTGTCATTGTACTTGTTTCCCCTTTAAAGAAAAATATGGATTTATATATCAAACCTTTTCTTTTGATCAGTAAGCAAATATTTCATCGATCAGATGGATACTTAGACTGAGGAGGTATACACCATGACTTGAAGAATATGTGCACTGTAAAAAGCTGCAAATTTGGTTACAAATATTAAATCACTTGATATCCTTCTCATTTTTCTATTTATGATCAATCATACTCTACTATTCCAAACTTGTATAATCCTTCTAAAGGGTTTCACTGGTTTTGTGCTCTAGCATTCATTGTACTTCATTTCTTACTTGTATAATCCATAATATTTTACAATCTCTGATCTGCTTACAGGTAGCAGCTGGGTCATTTTGGGTGATAGAAGCATTGGTCTGTATGGGTGCTCATTCTGGAACTGAGCTGCTCGAGGCTCTTGGCAGTTATTAGATCATCAATGCCTAAGTGATTTGTCCAAATATGACCTACTAGGTCATTCCTTATTTAGAGCTTGGAGAAGATGTGTTCTGATGCATATTATTGATTTGGCATATGATAAATATGAGTTAGGTGGGATCTACTTGTGCACTCATTTATATTATTGATTCTATTTTGCTTTAGTAATGTCACAGTAGAAACTACTTTAATATTTCTTCTATTTTTAGCAATATTAAAATCATTTTATATCAGTTGTAGTTTTTTTTTGGTTAAAATGTAGTGTTGGACATTTTATTGTTATGGAAATTTTATAATTATGTATATTTATTGTATATAAATTATGTAGTTTTTTGATATTTTATTATATATATATATGTAAATTTTGTATAATTAATGTAGTTTTATTATATATGTAAAATGTGTTTATTATTTTATTTTTTTTTAAAATATAGGACTTTTTAGCCCGGGTCTGAATAATCCGGGCTAAAAAGTAGTTTTTTTTTATTTTTCACCCACACTTTAGCTACGGCAGGTTGCTGTGGCAAATGTGTTGCGTATTTCAATAAGGGTCGCTTTACCGTCGCTTAGCCGTGGCTAAATTTCTTGCCACGGCTAGTAGCCGAAGCTACCAAATTTTGCCACCGCCCGATTCGCCACGCCCCCATTTGCCGTCGCAGAGCCGAAGCTACATGTCTTTTGCCACCACAAAATGGCCTTTTGCCACGGCTTTTTGCCGAAGCAAATTAAATTTTTTTTTGTAGTGTGGACACATAGAATACTAGATGATACATGGATAAATCTCGTATGTGTCGGATAGGTACCGCGATAGAAATGATACATGGGGTCTAGGCTAGTTTTAATAAATACTTACTGTTGGCTTGCTCAGAAAAGCACTTACTATTGGCAGCATGGAGATTATGTAAGACTTCAAAAATTGGATTCAAAGCATAAAGAGCATAAGAGATTATACTACTTACTATTGTATTTCATTATTTTGAGTTTAATTTAGGCTGAATTGCATAGATATACCAAACAAGTAGGAGGTTTGCAAATATATATTTGGCATAGGAAAAATTACAGGTCTTCCGAAAATTGTCATATTTGCCATTATGAGTATACCTAAATAGGCGGTGGTAGGTAACCCAAAAAATAAAAAAAAAAATAAAGGAAAGGAGGAGGGAATGGAAAAGTGTCGAGAAGGTGAGAGGGGAGAGAAAAAAAATGAAAAGGAGAGGTTCAGAATCTGCAGGAAGAGCAGAGTGAGAGAGAGGTAATGAGGTGATGAGCATTAAATGCTCTTGTAGGCCATTTAATGCTCACGATTTCCCGCCCAAAAAAGGAGGGAGTTTTCCTTTTACAATACGCATCGCTGCAAGGGGGTTTAATCTCTAATCCAAGTGTACAAGTTAGTGCCGGTATAGCAAAAATCCTTGCCAATAAAAATAATATGTCTGCCACTACAGAAAACATTAAATAGATCACATAACTAAACATGCTCATATGCTTAACTAAAACAGATGCTATTCAAACAGATGCTCATATGGTCAAATGCTCAACTAAAACGAATCAAGAATGCAACAAATGACACAACTACACAATAGTCTACTCATGTAATACACATATCACAAACTTACAATACTCTCAAATGACATCGGATACGTGTAGTGTATCTTTGCCCCGTTTCAATCACAACATACTTCAACACATAGCAAAAACTTACAAATATATACAACTATCACCAATTGTGAGCATTATATTTACATGCAACTATTTACAAAACAACCCTAATCTCCAAATGCTCCCCAAGTTTCCGATTTTCAAACTCTTAAGCACACATTTCTTATACCATTCAAATTCTCCTTGATCATATCCAACATCATTAGAAACCCAACTCTCTACAACTTACCCAATTCGAAGAGCGACATATAGGTTACTAAATCTAGCCATCCAACCGTTTCACCAAGCCAGACGAACGAATTCGCCTGCCCTTTTCAAGTTTCTGAAATCCAGATTTCAAACATTAATGGGGGTTTTCAATTCCTTTATAACCTATTTTGACCTTCAATTTCATCCTCAAGTTTGCATCAATGGTGATTCCCCACCTATATCCCCAAACCATCCAACACCAATAAGGTTAGAGTTTGTACCTCATTTCACCCCATTCTCCCCAAGGACCCAAATTCAACATTCAAGAAATTCAACCCTCCAAAATGCCATTTCAATAGAAGAGAGAGAATGAGAGCTTACCTTTCACAAGCGGTTCTTCTTCTTCGATTTTCGTCGCCTCTGATGCTTTCTCTCTCCTCTCTTGAATGGCGCACTCGTCGTTCTTCAACTCTCTCTCTCTGTTGTTGTTTTAGTGTCGCCCTCGGTTGCTTCTTCAATGGTGCTCTCTCTCTTTCCCCTCTCTTGAAGGTCCTTCAATGGCGGTCGACTCCCTCATCTCTAACGAAACACCTACCTTTTGAAGTTCCAACCCAAAAAAGAGGAGTGCTTTGTAATGATTACAATTAACCCGTTACAATAGGCATTGGCCACCGGTTTTTTTTTTTTTTTTGCAATTTTTTGGGCCATTTTGTCATTTTTTGCAATTTTGGGCAGGGATGGGCTATTCTTGCTAGTAGCCCACTTTTTTGGTATAATAAATACCATTCGCTATTTAATTTATAATGAGATTATGTAAGAGTTCAATTTGTAATGGGACTAAAAGCATGCAGAGCATCAGGAATTATACTACTTGCTACTGTATTTCACTATTTTGAGATGTAAGATTTTAATTTTCTACTTGCTACTACTGTATTTTGTAATGAGATTATGTAAGAGTTTAATTTGCTACTTGCTATTTTTAATCTTTTTTTATGAGGGACAAATCTCGTATTGTCCGATCCCGTCCCGTGAGGGATAAGACCCGGCGGGATTTGGAAAAAAAATCAATCCCGTCCCGATAAAAATACGTAGGATGAGATGCGAGATTACCCCAATCTCGTCTCATCACATCCCATACCCACCCCTTAGGCAATTAAATTAAAAAAAATTCAAATCGGCCTCACCTAACCAACTAGGGGGGAGTTAAATAAAAAAAATCAAACGCACAAAAATAACACTAGAAGAGTTTTGATCCCTAGACCTCATGATCAAATAAGCAATTTTAATTACATCTTCCCAAAGAAATTGGGCTACTATAGTTTCATGTAATAATAAGGATGTCTAATAGTAATATAACTAAGAACAAATTTTATGGGCCCCCCTATATAAATTAGGCCTCAAGTGACGGCCTGTTAGGCCTCGCCTTAGGTCCGACTCTAAGCAGGGGGCTCCCGCAGAAAATGAAAACCGACAGGAAAGGAGAAAACAAAAATTGCCAAGCCATCCGCCACCACGTTAGCCTCACGATAGATATGGGGAAATTGGACCCACCAATCTCCACGGAGGAAGCCATGGCAACGATCCACTAGGCTGAGAGGGGGTGGGAGGACTTAACCTTCCTCACAATAAGTTTGTTGATGACCTACGATCCGAATCGTTTCAACCAACACGTTCTTGTGTCCTAAATCCCAAGCCAGCTCCAAATCTTTGATCACGCCCCAACACTTGGCCATCGAAACCGACCAAGCTGTATGCCAAGCCACCCCACCAATTAGCCTCCTCATTCCCGATCACCCCCCCTACAATCACTCTACGACTCTACCCTCTCATCGACATGCACCATCCGTATTGATTTTTATCCGGATTCCACTCTGGTTTACCTTATTATGTTTATGCCATTAATTTCTGAAAGTTCGGTTTTCAAGCAAATGGAAGTCGAGCAAGCTTCCTCCAGGGCCTGTTATCAGCAACATATTCCAACTTTCTGATAACGCTCATCGCTTCCTCGCCCGCCTCTCAAAGATCTATGGCCCTTTGATAACCCTTAGGTTAGGTTGTTTCACTACCATTTTTTTTTCGTGGGTGGATATGGCGAGGGAGGTTTTTCAAAACCATGATCTATCCTTCTCTAGTAGGAAAATACCTGATGCTGCCCATGCATCGAGTCACCATAAGTATTCCATTGCCTGGTTATCGGTGTCACCCAAGTGGCAAAGCCTAAGAAACATTACTTCTCTTCGGCTCTTCAACAAGAAAAGCTTAGATGCTACGAATATCCTGTGCCAGGAGAAGGTTCAAGAGCTCCTTGAGTTTGTAGGGGAGCATTGTAGGAATGGCCAGGGTGTGGAGATCGATAAGGCAACCTTCACAACGCTACTAAATTTTCTATTAAACATTTTTTCTCCATTGATCTAGTTAGTCAAAGTTCTGCAGCATCCCAAGAATTCAAGATCACTGTTTTTCGCTTTAATGGAAGATAGTTGAAAGCCTAACATGGCCGACTACTTTCCGTTTTTGGGTTATTTTGATCTATTTGGCATTAGGCGCGAAATGGAGAAACCTATATTCGTAAATTTTTTGGCTGATTTTGATCACCTTATTTGGCAGAAGTTATCTGTTGATCTTTCACACCCTAGTGACAAAGGTAATGTTTTATCAACACAACTCAAGATCGACAAAGAAGATGGTTCCGATGTGAGTCTTAATGATACTAAGCACTAGCTTCTAGTAAGTTACACTTTTAATGATATTAAGCAAAGAAGATGGTGTTGAATAACAACACAACTATTCCTCTCCTTGTTCATTCTTGATGAATAATAATAAAAAAATCCCTTCTCAACATGCTACTTATGGTGACATTTTCCTTTATTAAGTACATGTTGTTGGAGTAAATGCTTGAATTTGAGGGAAGGTGAAAAGTTTTGTCCCACATTGGTTTCTAGGGACATGAGGGGTTGATTTAAAAGTGTCTCCTATCCAACCATGGTTTGAGTGATGGAAGTGGAGTCTCACACGCGCGCACCGCCGCCGGTCCGGTCCGTGTTGGTGACACGTGCGCGGTGTGGTGGGGTCTGTTTTTGGGCCAGATAAGTCACAAAATAGCTGTTGAGATTTCTTTGACTTATCCTTTTGTTTTTCAAATTAATTCTCGTATTTATCCCTCCGTTGTAACTGCTCCTTGATTTCCGTCACGTTTTGAATGCGGAGCTTTGTAACCGTTCCGAGATTCTCACCTGCACTACTGATTGAGGAGCGTCTTCTTTCTCTTTATAACCAGACGTCTCCTTCATCGTTTTACACACAGAAAACCATTCTCTCTCTCTCTTTCACCTTAGTTCTGAGCAAAGTCTTTCGTGATTCCAAACCCTTGTTTCGAGTGCACGACTACGAGGGTGTGCTGTGTAACCTTGGGGGCGAAGCCAGTTGCCGACTTACACCTACGGTCGGGGCAAATTCGCTTCTAAGGCAGTGGGTTCTGCATATACCACGCCACAGCCTTTCTGGTTTTCTAAACACAATTTCTCAACGGTTTTCTCAACTTGATTTTTCCGTCAGCGACCCTACATTTGCACTTACAATTTAGAAGCGAATTTTTACAGTTTGTTCGTGCAATGGCTTTCCAGTTCTTCAAGCCGCTATTGGATTTGTCAAAGTTGGTTCCGCTCGATGGAACCAATTACGAACGCTGGTCTCAGAAGATGCTCATCTTTTTTGAGCAATTGGAGGTTGACTACGTCCTGCTTGAAGCCACTCCTGTTGGATCCGCCGCTGCTGCAGAGGAGAAAGCGGAGGGCAAAACGGCTCCTGATGCGGTTGCTGATGCCTCTGTTGTTACCGTCAAGGGCAAGGGCAAGAAGAACGATGAGGACACAAAGGAGCCTGATCCGACGCTGCTGAGGAAGTATGAGCAGGACAACAAAACAGTGCGCGGTCACATCCTCAGCCATGTCTCAAACCCTATCTTCGATTTAATTTCAATTCATAAATCTGCAAAATTGATTTGGGATTTATTGGAGAAAAAGTATGGTGCTGACGATGCAGGAAAGAAAAAATATGTTTGCGGGAAATTCATGCAGTTCAAAATGGTGGATGATAAGCTAATCATGGAGCAAGTCCACGAGTACGAGAATCTGGTGGCCGATATCCTCTCTGAGGGTATGAAGATGTGCGAGGTGCTGCAGGCAAATTTTCTCATCGAAAAATTGCCTGAGTCGTGGGCTGGCTACAGGAACCATCTGAAGCACAAGAAGAAGGATCTGACTTTGGAGGAGCTTGTCGGACACATGAAGATAGAGGAGGCAAATCACCTTAAGGACAAACCTAAGCATAAATCTGCTGACTCTGTGAAAGCTAATCTGGTTGAGTCCTTTGTGAAAACTGACAGGTCCAAACAGGGTAACAAAACTGGTGGCTCTAAGCCGAACATAAAGCCACGGAAGGGTCAGAATTTCAAAAAGTCTGGCAATCAGCCAGACAAGCAGCAGAAACAGGGAGGGACTGGGATCGGCTGCTATGTTTGTGGCAAGCCAGGCCACAAGGCTTGGCAGTGTCGCAATCGGGCCGATCTCCAAAACCAAGGACAGCAGCAGAACAAACCCGCAGCTCCAGCCCAACAGCAAGCAAATGTTGTCCAGGACAACAACCAGTTGATAGCCATGATCACCGAAGTCAACCATGTGGGCGGCCAGGTCAATTGGCTCCTGGACAGCGGAGCTACTCGACACTTCTGCGCCAACAAGGACCTGTTTACTGAGTTTGAGGATGCTTCAGACATCGACCAGGTCTACATGGGCAACTCGAGCATCTCTCGAGTACTTGGCAAAGGGAAGGTGACACTCAAGCTCACCTCAGGGAAGTCTCTTACCCTAGTGAATGTGCTTTATATTCCTTCTCTGCGCCGTAATTTGATTTCATGTGGTTTGCTTGAGATAGCTGGTATTAAGCAAGTGACTGATGTTGGAAAAATGGTTTTAACCAAAAATGGAGAATTTGTAGGAAAAGCTTATAGGGCTGATTTTCTGTATGTGCTTGAGACCATGATTGAGAATATGAGAATGCATCTACTTCTGCTTATATTGCTGAGTCTGTTGATTTATGGCATGCTAGACTAGGACATGTGAATGCGAAATCTATATGTCGATTGCATGATATGGGTTTGATTACTAGCCTATCCAAACATGACCATAGCAAATGTGAAATATGTGTTGAGGCCAAATTTCATAAACAACCTTTTAAAACGGTGAATGAAAGGACAACTGAATTGCTGGAGTTAGTCCATTCTGATTTGGCTGATTTTAAGAACACGGAGAGTAGAGGTGGCAAGCGCTACTATGTCACATTTGTAGATGACCATTCTAGATATACTAAGGTATATTTGCTTAGGTCTAAAGATGAAGCAGAAAGCATGTTTTATGTATATAAAGCTGAAGTAGAAAACCAATTGAATCGCAAAATAAAAAGGCTTAGATCTGATAGAGGCGGTGAATATGTCACTAATTCTTTGAGGGATCTCTGTGAACAAAATGGCATTATTCATGAATTTACAGCTCCCTATAGCCCACAACAAAATGGCATTGTTGAAAGGAAAAACAGAACTTTAAAGGAAATGATGAATGCTATGCTTTCTAGTTCTGGTTTACCTGACAATATGTGGGGGGAAGTTGTCTTGTCCGCCAATCATATTTTGAACAAGGTACCTCATAAGAAGCTTGACAAAACACCTTATGAACTTTGGAGAGGGCATCCGCCTAATCTAAAATTCTTGAAAGTGTGGGGGTGTCTAGCTAAGGTGGGGTTACCCTCGTTCAAAGTTGATACTATTGGATCTAAGACTTTTGATGCAATTCTGATTGGTTATGCTGAAAATAGTGCTGCTTATCGTTTCATGTGCTTGAGTGATCGTACCTTGTGTGAATATCGTGATGCTGTTTTCTTTGAGCATGCGTTTTCTTTAAAGAAATATGCATTGCCTGCCAATGATTCTTCATCTCATAATGCATCTTCATCCATGCCTAATACTGTTGTGCCTAATGCTCATGCTGATCATGATGAACCTAGGAAGAGTAAAAGGCGTAGGAAGGAAACTAGTTTTGGTCCTGATTTTGTGACTGTATTTATAGTTGAACTTAGTGATTTAAATGAACTAGATGAGAGGTTCATTAGTCTTAATTTGATAGAAGATGATCCTATGACCTATGAGGAGGCAATAAGTTCTTTAGAAGCTAGTTTCTGGAAAGATGCTATTAATAGTGAGACAAAGATTGCTACCATTCGTGCATTATTTGCTTTAGCTTCTAGCTATAAATTGCTTGTACATCAAATGGATGTTAAAACAGCTTTTTTGAATGGTGATCCCAACGAGGAAATCTACATGGAACAACCACAGGATGTGTGGTTCCATGACAGGAGAAAAAGGTGTGCAAGCTGAAGAAGTCATTGTATGGACTGAAGCAAGCGCCGAAGCAATGGTATGAAAAGTTTCATCAAACCATACTTAGCTTTGGATTTGAGGTAAATGGATCAGACGCTTGCGTGTATTCAAAATTGTTTGGTGATGATTGTGTGATTATATGCTTATATGTGGATGATATGTTGCTTTTTGGTACCCACATAAATGCTATAAATTCAACCAAACAATTTCTGTCCTCTCAGTTTGAAATGAAAGATATGGGTGAAGCTGATGTGATTCTAGGTGTTAAAGTAACTAGAAAAGAAAATGGCTTCATTTTATCCCAATGTCATTATGTAGAGAAAATGTTGAAAAGGTTTGATAGTTTTGATGTTATGCCAGTAAAAACCCCTTATGATGCTAACATGCAATTGCAGAAAAATTTTGGGAATAGTGTTTCACAAAATGAGTATGCTAAAATAATAGGGAGTTTAATGTTTTTGATGAACTATACTCGACCTGATATTGCTTATGCAGTAAGTAGACTCAGTAGATATACCCATAACCCTAGTAGTGATCATTGGACCGCACTTCACAGATTATTGAGATATCTGAAAGGTACAATGGATTGGGGGTTACATTATGTAGGGTACCCTCAAGCTTTGGAGGGTTACTGTGATGCAAACTGGGTTACTGATAATGATGAGGTTAGCTCCACTAGTGGTTATGTGTTTACATTATGTGGTGGTGCTATTTCGTGGAAATCATCAAAGCAAACATACATAGCTAGATCAACTATGGAATCTGAGTTCATAGCTTTAGATTTAGCTAGTCAAGAGGCTGAGTGGTTAAGAAGCTTACTGGCTGATTTACCTTTGTGGGGGCGCAAAGCTCCATCTATTTCTCTACATTGTGACTCACAGTCTGCTATCTGTGTAGCTAACAACAATACATACAATGGCAAGAAGAGACACATTCGGATTCGACATGAAGCTGTGAGACAGCTAATTGTGACTGGTGTGATCTGTCTGGAGTATGTGAAGTCTGAGAGAAATTTGGCGGATCCATTGACGAAAGGACTGACAAGGAGGTTGGTTCTCGATTCGTCTAGGGGGATGGGACTCAAGCCCATACGATGAGAGATACACCACATCTCATTCCCCATGATAGGTGTATCGGAAGAAGGTTGAGTCATGTACTCTTAATGAGTCCATAGCCCAGAGTTGGGTGGTCCTATTGAGAAGGACTTGATGGATTCACCGAAATCTGTAGAGGTTGAGCGAAATGCTCTTAATGGTTCTATAGCCCTACAAGGGTGGTCTATATGAGATAGACTTGATGGAACCACCTACGAGAGTGTGAAGGGTTGGTCTCCTTCTATGAAAGACATGGGTAGTTTTTCTAGAGCACTCTTTAGCACCCAAGGTCAGAGATGACTACCAATTTTGTAGGTATTATCGCGGAATCACTAAAGAACATGGAAGAGGTATGTGCTGCTGATGCCAGCTCTTGAATCAGAAGGTTCAAGATTCGTTCACCTATCTGATTTGAGAGTCTGCTCAGTTTCACTATGTGTTGGTTCAATCGCAAGACACCAGCATTTAAGTATTTTTTCCTAAACTTTGCTCAGAACACTGTTTTCAAGTTTTGTTATGAAAAACCTCAGTTCCTCGCATTTGTGGGGGACTGTTAGAGTAAATGCTTGAATTTGAGGGAAGGTGAAATGTTTTGTCCCACATTGGTTTCTAGGGACAATTGGGGTTGATTTAAAAGTGTCTCCTATCCAACCATGGTTTGAGTGATGGAAGTGGAGT
The DNA here is from genome assembly GCA_963922045.1 of Persicaria maculosa. Taxonomy (NCBI): domain Eukaryota; kingdom Viridiplantae; phylum Streptophyta; class Magnoliopsida; order Caryophyllales; family Polygonaceae; genus Persicaria; species Persicaria maculosa. Next base: position 24,496,543 of record OY998266.1, read on the forward strand.
CTCACACGTGCGCACCACCACCACCGCCGCCGGTCCGGTCCGTGTTTATGACACGTGCACAGATTTCTGTGACTTATCCTTTTGTTTTTCGAATTAATTCTCGTATTTATCCCTCCGTTGTAACTGCTCCTTGATTTCCGTCATGTTTTGAATGCGGAGCTTTGTAACCGTTCCGAGATTCTCACCTGCACTACTGATTGAGGAGTGTCTTCTTTCTCCTTAAAACCATACGTCTCCTTCATCGTTTTATACACAGAAAACCATTCTCTCTCTCTCTCTTTCACCTTAGTTCTGAGCAAAGTCTTTCGTGATTCCAAACCCTTGTTTCGAGTGCACGACTACGAGGGTGTGTTGTGTAACCTTGGGGGGTGAAGCCAGTTGCCGACTTGCACCTACGGTCGGGGCAAATTCACTTCTAAGGCAGTGGGTTCTGCATATACTACGCCACAGCCTTTTTGGTTTTCTAAACACAATTTCTGGACGGTTTTCTCAACTTGGTTTTTCTGTCAACGGCCCTACATTTGCACTTACACATGTTTGTTTGAGTATCTTTGGCATAATTTTCTGGTTTGCTATTTACTTGATTGTGGTTAGTAGCGAAATGATTGATACTTCCAATTGAAGCTTGAAAATCCAACTAGTAAGTTTTTGGTAGTAACTCGTAACACTGATAGAGTAGCTATTCCTTTTCTTTAACGTAATGAAGCTGCAGCTATCATACGTTTGATATTTTTCATTGATACTTTCCTTTCAAAAGACCTGCATGAGTTGCTAAATTGCTTCAAGGAGCACCATTGGCTAATGGATTGTACTGTGTTGTTTTGAAAATGAATGAGCTGGGGTTTACATCCTTTTTCACCGGCAGTGGATTGAACTGGGGTTTTACTGTGTTGCATTTTGGATCTTTATGTCTACAGGACTTATTTGTTGCAGCCTTGCAGGCACTGACAAGTGACACAACTTCTACTATGGTGGAATGGGTCATGATAGAGCTACTTTGCAATCCCGCAAAGATAGCAAAAGTTCAAGCTGATCAATTGGATGAAATCCTTGGCGGGGGGGGGGGGGGGGGGTGCTGGTCTTGGAATCAGACATAGGGAGGCTACCTTACATTGATAATATGAACAAAGAAGCCTTAGTATATAAGCTGGCACGAAACTAGGAATAAAATTTTGGATGGGCTGAATTCGTACTAGATAATAAATAAAATTATTATATTAAAAAAATACAAAATATTGATGTTACCAAGGTTGAAAATGTAAAGTTTGTTGAATTATGGTACAAAATAGGTACAAGATTAATTGCTTTAAAAAGGAAAGTTCAATTAAATGCAAAATAAAAATAGAAAATAGATCAAATTAAGATGGACATCTGTATAAAAATAAAGTTAAGGAAAAAGGAAAATGTGAAAGTAGTTGTTGCGGGAGAGAATCGAACTAGGGTCTAGTGATATGGGGGTGATTGAAAGCAAAACCTTTTGCCAACTGGGCTAAGAGACTTTAATGTCTACCTACCATATTTGTAGATTATATAAAAAAACTGGGATAACGGGGTGGGCTGCCGCAAAGCTCAACCCACCCCTCCTTCCGTCCCTATATATAAGCTAGTGGGTTACTCCTGCTATAGTCGATTGATTTTAGGATGGAATCCGCTCGGCTTATGTGCTAGGCTATTAGCGCATGGGCGCATGTGTGCACATGACCCCCAATCCCAAGTCCCAAGTCAACATGGTATTAGAGCAAAAAAGCCAAACGACCTGACTCTCGATTCTGGGTATCAGAGCTTGAGATTGAGATGCCGAAACCCATCGAAATATAAAAAACCGGGTGAGCTATAAGGAGATTGAGAGTCTCGACCCAAACGAAGAAAAAAAATGTTCAAGTGTCAACACGATCCAGGCGGGTTGCACTTCAGGGGGTGTGTTAAGGTTTTGTGGGGTAGAGTCGGAGGTGAAGCCTTACACAATGGCTTAAGCTTTTGTGTTAGAATGGTGGATCCCGACCTTATAACCAAAAATAAAATATAAACCCGATACGACTCCCGATTTCATATGACCCGACCGGAGTTCCTCGGAATTTCAACATGGTATCACAGCAGAAAAGCCAAACGGCCTGATTCTCGATTATGTGCTAGCTAAAAAGAGAATGAGATGCTAGACCCGTTGTCCAAGTATCAACTAGAGGCAAAAAGACCCTATTTGCAATTACGGGGGCGTGTTGAGAGAATGATGAATGTGAAGAGACCAAAAGAGTCCCACATTGATAATATGAACAAAGAAGTCTTAGTATATAAGCTACTGAGTTACTCCTCCTATAGCCAATCGGTTTTAGGATGGAACCCCGCTCAGCTTATGTGTTAACTTATTAGCACATGGGCGCATGTGTGCACACGACTCCCAATCCCGAGTCCCAACGGACTTCATCACACTGAATCACAATTGATAATTAACATTATAGGCCATCAACCGAGACCCAAAAGTATGGCACAACCCATCAATCTTCTTACCTGAGAGGTTTTTGGAGTCTGAAATAGATTTCAGGGGTCAGCATTTCGAGTTCCTACCCTTCGGAGCCGGAAGAAGGATATGTCCTGGACTGCCCTTAGCTCACAGGATGCTACACCTGATGCTGGCTAACCTTATTCACTCTTTCGAGTGGAAGTTTGAGGATGGGGTGAGAGAAGAAGATGTGGACATGACTCAAAAGGTTTGGGCTCTCCTTGCATAAAGGCCAAGCCTCTGTTTGCCGTCCCTGTTGCCAAATATTAAGAATTATTATGTAATGGTATGATATGAAAGATCATGCTTGTCTAGATTATAAATAAATGGTAAACGCCAAGGGTTGTGTCGCCCCATGGATCCTCGACTTGCTTATTGCCGCCCCCTTGGACCCCTACTTATTGGGGGTTCTGTCCCAAATCCCTGGTGGAGATTAATCTGTCAGACGAAGCGAAAGTTAGGATTCGTAAAAGGTACAATCACTAAATCCTGGAATGATATTCAGAAAATTGATCAATGGGAGACGTGCAATAGTATGATTATAGCCTGGATAAATAATTATACTCCCTCCGTTAATTAATACTTGACGTTTTACTATTCACGCATGCTTTTTGATGTGTTAATAAATATGTAAAATATTAACTTTTTTAATATATTTTTTTAATAGGGAAAATTGCAAGAAATAGCCCAACCTTTAAGGGTTGTTGCGCTTAACAGCCTGAACTATAAAAAATGCAGAAAATAGCCTCAAGTATTTACTTGGTTGCAGCAAATAGCCTCAAGCTATATTCCAATTCAAATAATTACCTTCAAAATCAAATTAATTACAAAAAACAGCCTTAATTTGCCTTTAAATTCAAATTAATTACAAAACATCTCCACAATAATTTTATTTTAAAAAAATAATCACTTCTTATATAAAAAAATAGCCTAAATAATTTTTATTCTCAAAATCAACCACTTCTCATAATTTTTTTTTTATCACTACATCATTATTAGCTAAATTCATCATTGAATTATTTTGGATAAACATGTTTTTAGAAGTGATACTTTTTAAATAAAAATTATTTTGGAGAGGTTTTGTAATTAATTTGAATTTAAAAGCAACTAAGGTTGTTTTTGTAATTAATTTGAATTTAAAAGTAATTATTTGAACTTGAATGTGGCTTGAGGCTATTTTCTGCAACCAAGTAAATACTTGAGGCTATTTTCTGCATTTTTTATAGTTCAGGCTATTAAGCGCAACAACCCCTAAAGTTTAGGCTATTTTTTGCAATTTTCCCTTTTTAATAATTTCATAGTTGTTACTATTAAGTATGAATTTATAAAACAAAATTTAAAAAAAAAGTTAATATTTCATATAGTTTTTATCATTATAAAAAAGCGTGCATGAATAGTAAACGACAAGTTTTAATTAACAGAGGGAGTATGTTGGAAACTTGGAATCGATTACCAAATCAATCATGTATGTTGATACTGCATATGGGATCTGTTGTCAACTTGAAAAACGATTTTGCCTCAGTAATGGTTCAAGAAAGTATGAGTCGAACAAAGATGTGCATTCTTTGAAACAATGTTCTGGACAGAAAATCAATGAACACGTACTACACTACTACCCTTGCTTGAAGAAGAGTCCGTGGGAAGAAATTGATGCCATGGATGTAATGCCTAGATTGGGATCTGTTACTCCAAAAGTTAAAAAGTATATGAGATGCATAGAAAAGAAAAAGGCTGAGCAGTGGGTGTTTCAATTCTTGAACGGATTGGATGAGTGTTACAACGTACTGTCACAGGAGCCCGTTGCTGTTGATGGCCTCCTCGTCGAGTCGAGTGTAGAGACAGCTGGTGCTATGTTGCAGGAGGAGGAGACTTAGAGAGAGGTACTTGACACTACTACTGATGGCGGAGAAGATGGGAGATACTCCCTTCGATACAAAATATATGCTGCTTGACTTGATATTGCATAGATTCCTGCTTATCCCATCTTTTAAATACAGATTACTTTGAATCTCAAAGCTTGTTAAAGATTGTTTTGCTGCGTTCTTTGCTGATTTTTGCACCACACAGGAGGACTATGCACGTAAGAAGATTTTGGGAATTGTTAAAGAAACAAGTGGATTGTATTTGTTGAGAACTTGTATATTTTCTGAAGTATTTTTTATGCCTTTGTAATATGTATGTATTGTATGTATTATGTATGTATGACATGAATGGCTAAGTAGTGAAGCATGGCTAAGGCATTGGATCAAGGCCTTGGGTGTTAGCTGGCTCTGGACTGGATCGAATTGAGCCTTTATGGCTTGATCTCCTAACCACAGCAGCTGCCAAGAGCTTTGGGCCTAAAGCCTAATGCTTGCTCCACTGGCCCAACACCTTGAAGCCCGTTGCTTAGATACCCTTGAGAAGCCCACAAGGTTGAGACGTCGGCAATGGCTTATAGGGTTGCTTGTCTATGAAAGGAGGTGCTCTCCTGGCTGCTCGACCCTTAAGCTACTTCATTGTTCCTCCATCAGAGAAAAGAGAGAGAGAGAGAACGAGAGAAGTTAGGGTTAGGGTTTTGGTATTCAAGCCCTTTCCATCTCCGACGGTGAAGGTCTTCTTCTCCGACGACGTCCTTCGCTTGAAGAGCTCTCTTGGTCACCAGCAAGAGCTCGGTGTTGGGTTCTAATCTTAGATCTAAGTCTGTATCCTCAGAACTGAGATTGTAGGAAGAAGTTCTTCTTCTTCTTGCTTGTTTCGTGTTTTCTGTCTTTGGTTTTACTTAGATCTATACTTGTACTCTTTGGCTTTGCCAGATCTGTATTTCTCCCTTATTTTGATAGTGGATTAGGGATGACTCTTGAGGCCCCGGGGACGTAGGATCTTGGATTCGAACCTCGTAAAACTCTTGTGTTCTTTCCTTTACGCACTTTCATATTCGATCTTTCGTTATTCTTAAACCAAAACAACACGATCTTGCTTTTTCAATGTGGTATCAGAGCATGCGTTTTGTTGCTAGCGCTTGAGTGTCCTTTTCCCAACCTAGCTGAGTCTTTATAGAACTCAGAGAGCGGGAACTAGCGTAGGAAGCGGGTGGGCCTAAATAGGGTGTATCGCCTGGTGCCATTCCCCCCTACGCGACGCAACAAGATCTGTTCTCGGTTTTTTCAAAACCTCTTGATTCTTGAAAATCTTTGCTTTCGCTTCCGCTTTCGGTTAAAATAATTTCCTGTTTTGTTTTTCTTTATAGTTCTTGTTGTTAAAACTGCAATTATGTCTCATTCTATTCGTTTGAAACCTTTCAATGGCACTACTGACTTTGCTATGTGGCAGGTGAAGATGAAAGCTATACTCATAAAGGAGAAGTGTTGGCTTGCAGTAACGAATAAGTAACCAGACGGAACTGATAAAGAAAAAATTATGGAGACTGATCTTCAGGCTCACAGTGAGATTATGCTTCGTCTCTCAGACGAAGTGGCATGTCAGGTACTAGGTCATCCTACAGCTGAGGCATTATGGGATGCCCTAGAAGGTTTGTATTTGGTAAAATCTCTCCCATCTCGTGTAAATCTGTTCAATAAGCTGTTTAGCTTTAAAATGAACACTGCTTGCACCTTGGCTGATAATCTTGATCGGTTTTTAACTATAACTCAAGATTTGCAACGTTGTGGTGATAAACTTGATGAAACTCAGTTTTGTTTGCTTCTGTTGAATTCCTTGCCTAGTCAGTTTGACACTTTTAAGGATGTTATTCAATATGGTAACTCTACTTTGGTAAAGAAAGACATTATTGAATCTGTTATTCAGAAAAATGAGTCCTTAAAGGTTTTCAAAACTGCTAATGGTGCTAAAATTGAGCCTAAGACTGAAGCCAAGGATGAGGTCCTCATGGCTAAGTCCAAAGGTAAGGGGAATAAAAGGAATAACAATAAGAAAAATGATAACCAGGGGCAGTCTAAACCTGAAAATGGCAGTGATAAAGCTTCTGGTATTGATAAAACTAATCTGAAGTGTCATTACTGCTCTAAAACTGGCCATTTTGAAAAGGACTGCTATAAAAAGAAAAGAGATGAAGAAAAAGCTGCTAAACAACAACCTGCTGTGTCTGCAGTGTGTGAAACCCACCCCTATTATACTCATGAAGTGCTTGCCTTACTGATGAATGATGCCTCTGATTGTTGGATTCTTGACTCTGGGTGTACTATTCATGCTACTCATCATAAATCTTGGTTTTCTGATCTAAAATTATGTGATGGTGGTGATGTTATGCTTGGTGATCATTCCATGTTGAAAATTAAAGGTATTGGTTCTGTGGCTATGAAAATGCATGATGGTCTGATTAGGGTCATTAAAAATGTTAGATGGGTTCCACAGCTTAGAAGGAATCTCATGTCTGAAAGTACCTTAGAATCCATGAACTGTGATATCAACAGTAGTCATGGGATAAGGACAGTCTCAAGGGATGGCAAGGTTCTGATTAAATACATTAAGAAGAATGGCCTCTATGAGGTTCAAGCCACCCCTGAGATAAATTTCTCCTCTGTTATGATTGCTTCTCATGCTTGTATGTCCCTTCCTGAGTCTGTCATATGGCATAATAGATTAGGGCATATAGGTAATAAGAGTCTGGATTATCTGTATAAGCATGGCATCTTAAATTCTAAACCAGCTACCATTGATTTGTGTGACAATTGCTTGATGGGAAAACAAACTAGGAAGAGTTTTCATAAATCTTCTTATATTGCTAACAGTCCTCTTGAGTATGTCCATTCAGATTTATGGGGCCCTGCACAGGTTGAATCTTCTAGGGGCAGAAAATATTTCATGTCCTTGATTGACCATTACAGCAGGAAGGTTTGGGTTTATTTGTTAAAGACAAAAGATGAGGCCTTTGAGGTGTTCAAACACTGGGTCACAAGTGTTCATGTTGGAACTGGTCTTTCTGTCAAATGTTTAAAACAGATAATGGTTTAGAGTTTTGTAATTCTACATTTGATTCTTATTGCAAAGAGGCAGGTATCAAGAGGCACCTCACCATTCCTGGCACTCCTCAGCAGAATGGTACTGCTGAGAGAATGAACAGGACTCTCTTAGAGAAGGCAAGGTGCATGTTGATATCTGCTGGGATGAGGCACTCTTTGTGGGGTGAAGCTGTCATTACAGCTGCTCATCTCATAAATAGAACTCCATCCTCTGCTATTGGTTTTAAAACTCCTTTTGAAATGTGGTATAATAAGAAGCCTGACTTGAGCTATCTTAGACCTTTTGGTTGTGTTGCCTATGCTCATAAGAGTGATGGTAAACTCAATCCCAGGTCCCAGAAATGTGTTTTGTTAGGATATCCTGAAGGTGTTAAAGGTTATAAACTTCTTATTATTCAACCTGGAGCTTATAAAACTATTGTCAGCAGGGATGTTGTTTTTATTGAGGATGAATTTCATTTTAAAAATGTGTTTACTCCTGTTGAGAAAACCTTGCAGGTACCCACAGGATCATCTGCAACCCACTTCTATGCCCCAGCTGGTGAAGATGCTGAGGATGGCAATGATTCTGATGAGGATACTGCTGGATCTCCAGAGGATTCCTCAGACATTGATGCTGATCATGTGCAACCTCACCAATTGGGTGGGGCACATCAAGATGAACCTTTTGATGATGATGCTGAGAATGAAGTTGGTGATGATTCTATCTCTGCTAGTTCTAATGCTCCCTCCCCCCATTCTGAGTCTTTAGATCCTGCTAATGTGTCTATGTCTGATGTGCATGCTGCTGGCTCTTCTAGCATTTCATCTCATGAAAGGCATGACTTAACAACATGGCAGTTAACCAGAGATAGATCTCCTAGAACTAAAATTCCTAATAAAAGGTTCATCAATAGCATTGTTGAGTTTGCCTGTGTTATTTCTGATGTGGTTAACAGTTTTACCCCTGAGACTTATGAGCAGGCTATGAAATGTGCCCACTCTGCCTCTTGGCAGAGAGCAATGTCTGAAGAAATTGAGTCAATGATGGCTAACAAGACATGGACTCTTGTGAAGAAACCTGATACTGCCAGGTTCATTGACAGTAAGTGGGTGTTCAAACTTAAAGAAGGTAACTCTAAGAGTGATCCCCCAAGGTACAAAGCTAGGCTTGTGGCCAAGGGATTCACTCAAAGAGAAGGTGAGGATTACAATGAGATTTTTGCTCCTGTTGTGAAGTATAAAACTCTGAGATTGTTACTTGCTATGACTGCTGTTTATGACTTTGAGTTAGAACAGATGGATGTTAAAACTGCCTTCTTGCATGGGGATTTAAATGAGACTATCTATATGAGGCAACCAAAAGGTTTTATTGATAAATCAAAACCTGATTTTGCTTGTTTACTTAAGAAGTCCAGGTGCCTAGGAGCTCTATAAGGCGGGGGGTCCCTAGAATTAACCGGGTTCCTTTGTGGTTGATGGAACCTTTGGTCTCCCCAATATTGGTGATTGGGACCCCTCATGTAGCGCGCCTCCTGGTGAGTCTCCGCTAGTTGTACTTGTTCAGCATGGGGGCACTCGATAGTGGTGTGCCGTTGCGATCCGCATTCAATGCAATCTTGGTTCGCTGAAAGGAACCTCACTAGCTTTTGGAGCTTTCGAAGTTGATTTCTATGGAATTGCTCCTTCACGTCTAGATCGATTACTTTAGAGGGTTCATATAATGGCATGGATGGGGCAGGCCTCGACGATGATTATGCGTCGAAAGCCTCAGGAGTCCCATATGTGTTGTCGAACTCCACCAACCTCTCTATGGTGTCCCAAGCCTCTTTTGGAGCGAGTTCAAGGTAGCCATAGGAGGTGTAGGTATTGATCCTCTCCTTGGTTGCAGCATCAAGAGCATTGTAAATGATTTCCTGAATCACGTACGGTGGTTGGCCATGCATCGGGAATGATCATAGTAGGTCCTTAATCCTCTCCCAAACAGTCGCTAGAGCCTCACCAGGCTTTTGGTTGAAAGCCGTGATTTTCTGTCGGATCAACGCCGTCTTCGATAGAGGGAAGAATTTGTTGAGGAATGCATCCTTGAATTCATTCCAGGTACAGAGCGATCTTGGGGCTAAGCTCTCCAACCAGTACAATGCTTTACCTGTAAGCGACCAACGAAAAGCTTTTAGTTGGACATATTCAAGACTTTGTCCATCAGCAATAATATGACAGAGGTCTAAGAAGGTTGATATATGTGCCATAGGGCATTCATTAGGTTTTCCTTCATATTGATGCCTTCTTATTTCAGTAAGGAAGTTAGGTTTAATTTCAAAATTAGAGGCATGGATAAGAATCGCAGATTTAGGCACTGTGAGCGCGGGGTGCATATATTGCTTGGCATTCCGAGGGAGGGCATTGATTTGGGCTTCTATTTGCCTCCGGCCTTCCTCTTCCCTATCCGCACGCTCCTTAAGTGCCGCCTCTCTAGTTGTTAGGTCCTCCACCTACTTCCTTAGTTGCTCAATTAATTCAGCCTCGTTCGCGTTGTCTGCCATGATTCTCTAAGCTTGGGCTCTTAGGTGGAAATAGCATTCAGGGTCATCTACTCCGTTAAATTCAGGTGGGCGATTAGCGCGTCGCATACACCTGCAAGGCCAAACTAGATAGAAACGTGAGATAGACTACTAGGGCACGATTGATTGCCTCCCCGGCGACGGCGCCAATTTGTTGGTAGGAGGAAATCGAGTTCTTAAATACAAATATATGAAATATAAATGCAATCTGACTCCTAGCCTATGCAAATAATTACAAGACTTCCTCCCATTGTAGTAGAAGGGTAGTCAGGATCGATCCATGAGGAGGCGTGTCAGCGGGATCCTAGTAGCGTTTGGAAATCTCGCGTCTTTCGTCGACCAAAAGCCTCGATCTCGACCTTGGTGCTCGATGTCGACCTCGGCTGTCACTCCTCTCTGCAACAGAAGACGTGTAGAGACAAAAACAAGCAGTCGATATCGAGTAGGGTAGGTCGATATTGATGTTAGCAGACGAAATCGACTGGTTCAGAAGACTGCCAGTCGACACAGGTGGTCGATATCGACGTTGAGGGGTCGATATCGATCTCAGTAACTCAGTAGAGATGATCGTCGTTAACTCAGAAAACTGTCGACAAAACTCAGTGGTCGATATCGACGTCTGTTGGTCGATATCGATGTCTTCTCTTGCAAAGTGTTAGCTTTTGTCGGCGAAGAAAGGCCAAAGACTTGAGGATGAATGAGAATGCTATGAATAGAATAAAGATAGTGTTTTGATGAATATAAACTATGTAAAAGGCAACTCCTAGAATTAGGGTTTACCACAACGTTAACTAGTGCATGCGATAAGATAAATAAGACAGACAATTGCGCTATTTCACCGGAGGGAAAAGCTTTTGCTGTACACCAACTCTTAGGATTACTTTTGCAAATAAACCTAATTGTCTCTACCAATTTTATGTTTATAACTCAAGTTGTTAGCATGAATCCCTTTTCTTTCGATTAGGACTAAACATAGAACCGTAGGAGATGATATATACAAAACAATATCAACATCTAACACTTACCTCAGGCATTCATGGCTAACGTCGGGCTCACCCCGACCCTAAGAGCTTTGGAAGACTACTCGCTTCTCATCATGGATCTCATCATTGATTGAAAGGAAAATTGCATTAATAACTATCGAAACTTTATAACTCAACATCGGCTATCGCAAACGCCAAACCCTAAAGCTTCTTCTTACTCTATCGTATGTAATTGAATGTGTGTCTGTGGATGATTGAATGCCAGCCCCCTAGGGCTTTATTTATAGGCTACTAACTCTTGCTAGCGAAGGATTATAACTTCTATCTAAACTATGAACTCTATCCAAGCTATTAGGATAGGTCTTTTATTTTGATAAAACTTTAACAACTTTGATAAATCTCTAAGGTAAGTAAGTAAAACTTCAGCTGCAATCTATCAAAAAGCTGCAGATAATCCGTGCTCATTGAAGATAGAATTCCCAATCCGCGTCTCAAAAAGCGTGTCTATCTTGTGTCGAAGTATGGTCGATATCAACCAGGAAGGTCGATTTCGATGTCTTTGTTTATGCTCGATGAGCTCAGCTTCACTCGATTCCTGGGTTTAGGTGGATATCGATGTATAGAGGTCGATATCGAGTGCTTTCCTCTGCTATGTTATTGTTTGTCTCGACACTTTGTTCTGTGTCGATGTATATGTAGTCGATATCGACCATGTGGGTCGATTCGACCTCTGTTCAGCTCTCCTTGGTTTCTTCGTTTTCACACCGATTTTGCTCGAATTCCTGCATGATTAGCTCCAAACTTGTGCAGACTCTATTTCTTGCACTCTTGCTCATTCTTACACAAGTTTACATTATTTTCAACCTTAAATTTGGAAATCGAATGAAATATGAAGTCAAAAGATGTAATAAAAAGAGGTACAAATATGTATATCAGCAGACAATATGGTGGTCATTCCAATAGGCCTTGTAGATGATGTGCTAGCTAGTGCAAGTAGGTATGTTCTTTATCCCTGCTGATTTTCTAGTTGTTCATATGGCAGAGGACCCTGCTTGTCCAATTACATTATGAAGGCCCTTCTTAGCAACCGTTGATGCAAATATAAGTGTAAGGAAAGGATTGCTCTCATTCACCATCAGCGATGAAGTAATAGAGTACGCCTTCAACAAGAAGGTGAAGAAGAATGAAGGGCCTATGGAGGTAAAATCAATCAAAGGTGTTTACATCGCTTGCGGGGAACCAAAGGTAAGAAATATGAACCCCGAGGAGTTAGAGAAGAGGGCTATAGAAGCCCAAGTGGAGGAAATCATGGCAATCTTGAATGAAGAAACAAAAGCACCACTCGAAATCGACCCAGGTAAGTCGATATCGACTAACAATGTTCAAGATTCTGTGCCAGGTTTTATGTATGGGGTCGATGTCAGAGCAAACAACTCAAAATTGAATGCAGCACTTGAAATCGATAAAAATTCAAAGCCGACATCGACTAAACCAGAAGCTGAAGGCGAAAAAAATCACTCGATATCGAGTCCACCTAGTCGATATTGAGTTCATTAGATTGAGTCAACTTTCCCCATGTCGACAGAACCACCAAGAGCAGATGACAAGTCGATACCGAGTGAAAGTAGTCGATATCGACTGGACTATGAGAAAGAAAAGGAAAGCTTTGACAAGGTAAGCCAAGGTATGGATTCCTCTTGCTTAATTTAAATAAAGGATTTATCTCTATTTAGGAGAGCTTTGCCTTGGTATGTGCACCTGTACAGGATATCCAATGATGATCTGAGCAACTACGAAGAAGGAGATAAGGTGTATGTCTTCAAATCAAAGGATCATTGGTTTCCGAACAAGTTCAAAAAAAAAGACGACGAGTCCCTTTATAGTGAACAAGATCCATCCAGGCAGGATGCAACTGCGAGACAAGAACGGAGTACTATTTGTGGGCCCAGGCTACATGGGCTCTACAGATGCCGCCTTAGGAGCATGAAAAGAGAAGTCGGCCTAGCGACTATAAAGTCTAACCCGAGGGACAAGCTTTCGCCGTACACCAACTCTTAGGATTACTCTTGCAAATAAACCTAATTGTCTCTACCAATTTTATGTTTATAACTCAAGTTGTTAGCATGAATCCCTTTTCTTTCGATTTGAGGAACTACTCGCTTCTCATCATGGAACTAATTGTTGATTGAAAAGAAGAAACTTGCATTAAAATAAACTCCGAAGCTTTACAACTCAACGTCAACTTGCGCAAACGTCAAACCCTAAAACTTCTCTCTAATTCTATTGTATGTAATTGAACTCTTAAAAATTGGATGATTGAATGCCAGCCCCTTAGGGCTTTATTTATAGGCTACTAATCCTCGCTAGCCAAGGATTGTAACTCCTATCTAAACTATGAACTCTATCCAAACAATTAGGATAGGTCTTTTTATTTTGATAAAAACTTAAAGGTAAAAGATAACTAAGTCTTCAGCTGCCATCTATCTTGAAAGTATAAGATAATTTCGTGCCTCCTTGAACATATAGTTCCAATCCGCATCTCGAAACCGAGTCTATCTTCTGTCGAGATAAGGGGTCGATATCGACACCAGAGGTCGATATCGAGGTCTCTGTTCCTGCCCGACTTGTTCATCTCTAGTCGATGTCTATGTTGAGGTCAATATGGAGGTCGATATCAACACTAGAGGTCAATATCTATGTTGAAGGTCGATATCTACCTCTGCTCAGCTTTACTTGGCTTCTTTGTTTTGACTCCGATTTCGCTCGAATTCCTGCATGGTTAGCTCAATACTTGTGCAGACCCTATTTCTTGCATTTTAACCCATTCTTACACAAGTTTATATTCTTTTGAACATTTTCTTTTGAAATCGAATGAAATATGAAGTCAAAAGATGTAATGAAAGGAGATATAAATATGTACATCAAGGAGGAAGGCGGAGGAAAATACAAGCCCAAATCAAGACCCAACTGGGTCAATTGGCGGCGCAAATCCCTAGACCGTCCGGAACGTTCCCTGGGCAACCCACTACAAATCCTAAGGGGCAATCCGGGATGGGCCATGTCGCAGCCATACAATTGAGGAGTGGCACCAAAGTACATAAGCCACGAACGAAATCGAAGGAGAAAATAGCAGATCCAGTCGACATCGACAGCCCTGTCGATGTCGAGGGAGACGTCGATATCGACCCCCAGGTCGACACCCAGGTCGATGTCGAGGCCACTGCAGAGCCATCAGAGCCACAAAAGAGGTCAAAATCGACCATTCCAGTCGATATCGACCAGAGCCCAATCGACATCGATGTCCAGCAGGCCCCTCCACCAAAGATGACGTTGCCCTTTCCATACAAAGCATTGGAGGATCCCACCTAAGGTAAGTTTAGGCGCTTTGTAAAAATACTTCAAGGACTTAACGTTACTATCCCTCTTACAGAAGCCCTAAGTGAGATGCCTGCCTATGTGCGATTCCTGAAAGACATCCTGAGCAAGAAGAGATCCATGGCAGAGATCGCAGAGGAGTGCTCGAAGATGGACTTCCCTGAGAAGAGGAGTGATCTAGGGAAGTTTGCAATCACCGTGGGACTTAGCCAACATCGTTATAAAGCCCTATGTGACCTATGGGCAAGCGTAAGTCTCATGCCACTTTCTATTTGGCAAAAGGTGAACATTGGCGCCCTTGAACCTGTGGACATGAAACTCTATGTGACTGATAACTCATTCGTCAGGCCCACAGGTATAGTTGATGACGTTCCTGTAAAGGTAGGTAAGTTCTTTGTGCCTACTGATTTCATTGTATTAGAAATGCCTGAAGATCATGTAGTGCCTATTATACTTGGTAGGCCTTTCTTAGCTACTGCTGATGCTAATATCAATGTACGTCGAGGATTACTAACTTTCACTATAGGGAACGAAGTAATAGAATTCTCTTTCAATCCGACCATGAGCGAAACAAAGCACCTGGAGCAAGTAGTCCTCTCGCTGGCTAAGGAAAAACTTAGAAAATTTTTATTGGCGAGGACGGAAACAGCAAGCAGGGTCGACATCGACTGGAACCAGTCGATATCGACTAACAACATCGAAATCGACCCCCCTTGGTTGAAATCGAGTATACCAGATTGTTGCTAAGAGCTTAAGTATGGGGTCACAGAGGTCAATATCGACCCCCACATATCGATATTGACTAAAGCTCTCGAAATCGAACCTCCTTGGTCGAAATCGACCACCCCTCAGAGTGAAGATTTCTGTTTCGGGCCCAAACAGGTAAGCCCAGGTATGACTCCTAACCCTTCTCTGTCCCTTATTGATGAATCAATTAAGCCCGTTATTGATAATTCTACTAATGAGAGGGTCAAAGCTCCATGGTTTGCCTATATTGCTAAAGTTAGGTCAAGAAAGAGAAGGAAAGCGCCCAAAAAAGAACCTAACATCAAAGAAGCCTTGGTCACCGAACTTAGATACTACCAAAAGGACCTAGATGATCCAGGAGAAGGCTCGAGCTCGAAGGGTCCCTACATAAAAGGGTCATGAAGCATTGACGGAGAAGTCGGTCTAGCGACTCAAAACTCTAGAGCATGTACATAAAACCTATAAATTTTGAATAGATGGTTTTTAGGATTTAACTTTTGGCTTTTTGAAACTTTTAAAACTGAGATAATTCGTGCTTTATCTATATTTCTAACAAAGATTTCAGGGTACCAAGCAAAAGGAACAACGAAGAAGAAAAGAAGCTTCTGCAGAGGCAGTCGAAATCGACCAGGCTAGTCGAAATCGACCCCCCCAGGGTCAAGCCATCTCCTGGAGTCGACATCGAGGACTCAGGAGTGAAAAAGAGAGGTCGATATCGACCATTATACTCGATATCGACCCCAACCTAGTAGCCCTTGTCTTCATTTTCTTCCTCGACTTCGACGGATGCAGTCGACATCGGCCACTGACATAGATATCGACTTCTGGCATCGACCTAATCTGAAATCGACCTAAATCCGCAGGTTGCGCTGTGAGTTTCTCTCTACCCTTGTTCTTCTTTTTAATACAATGGGGACACTGTATATTTTAAGTATGGGGTGGGGGAAAGACATGTCTTACGGTCATAACTTGGTTTTCTTCTTCGCATTGCATTCATGTTTAAATTTTTGTTCTTAGTTTTACTTTTATAAAATGTCAAAAAAAAGAAAAATGTCAAAAATACAAAAAAAATGCATGTTTATTTTTAAGTTTGTTTTCAAACACTACTTAGATGTCCTATGATGAAAACTCAATAGCTGACTTGATCATGTAAATCCTATGGCATATTTGGATGGTTTAGCCTAAGTCCTTAAAATTTATATGTAGATTGTGAACTTGTGATGAAATTGAGCACATATGATCCTAGGCTAAAAAGCAAATCTAACAAAAATCGTCCTTGTGAGAATTTTGGCCTTTAGGGAGAATATCAAAAATCCCTCTGCTTTCTTGAGTGAATTTACTCTTCCTATGCGTCTCTAAATGTTGTGATAGTTATTCAAAACCAATGCATATATATGTTTATGTTTATAAGAATTAAATGATAGAGGCATCTTTTAAGCCATTTTTATCCTCTCTTTACCTACCTTGCATTATCCCTGCTTGAAGCCAGAATATTAGCCTGAGCCTGAAATTACAAACTCCATAAAATTATCCCTAGCCGAATTGAGCCTGGCCCCCTTTTGGGAATTGCGACTTAGATTGGCTGGACTAATGCCTTGTGGAAAGAAAAGAGCATAATGTCCAGTTTTGAGCAAGGAAATTATGGGTTGGTGCATATTTACATTTTGTCATATTTTATAAAAGGATTTTTGGCTCACCATATAAATGCACATATTTTTTAGTATTAACTTATTATTTTCATCAAAAAAATCCGAAAAAATAGAGATATATATATAGTGCATGAGCCAAAATCCTTAAATCTTTTGTTCATACAAGTGTTATATTTTTTAGAGGTATATTAGAAGTTTGAAAGAAGGGTTGATAGTGTGGTTTACATCTTTTAGTGCATCTTTAGAGCATATTATATAAAGATGAGTTGAGAAAGAGCATTATAGGAGATTGAGCTTGGAAAGTGCAACATTGAAGAGTTATGGTTTGGATATTGCAAGTGTTAAGATTTAGGAGTCTTGATTCCCGAATTATAAAAGCACCACATAGCCAAATAATTCCATACCCTTAATTTCATACCAAGCCCCATTACAACCCCGCCGAATGGAGTCTTCTTTGAAGTCTTCCATTGAGCGAAAGTCCTCTTGATGGTTCTTATTGCATTTTCATAATTGGTTGCGAAGTGGATTTTTATAAATTGCAATGTTTATGAGATTGTATATGGAATTGAGTTGAGAGTTGATCTTCATAGCCTAAACACATGAGAGTTGAGATCAAACACATTATCCCTGTGAGGTTGGATCAAAATTGCATATGCCTATGGATCGCCAAAATATGTGCTATGACGTTAAATTCACTTGCTTTGCTTTGCTACCACTTATGATGTTGCTTTTAACAAGGGCAAAGACTTGAAGGATGTGTTGTAGGTGTTGGTTATTGCTTGGTTATTGCTTGAGGACAAGCAAGTCTAAGTATGGGGTGTTTTGATGTACATATTTATATCTCCTTTCATTACATCTTTTGACTTCATATTTCATTCGATTTCCAAAGAAAATGTTCAAAAGAATATAAACTTGTGTAAGAATGGGCTAAAATGCAAGAAATAGGGTCTGCACAAGTATTGAGCTAACCATGCAGGAATTCGAGCGAAATCGGAGTCAAAACAAAGAAGCCAAGTGAAGCTGAGCAGAGGTAGATATCGACCTTCAACATAGATATCGACCTCTGGTGTCGATATCGACCTCCATATCGACCTCAACATAGACATCGGCTGGAGCTGAACAAGTCGGGCAGGAACAGAGACCTCGATATCGACCTCTGGTGTCGATATCGACCCCTTATCTTGACAGAAGATAAACTCGGTTTCGAGATGCGGATTGGAACTATATCTTCAAGGAGGCACGAAATTATCTTACACTTGCAAGATAGATGACAGCTGAAGACTTAGTTATCTTTTACCTTTAAGTTTTTATCAAAATAAAAATACCTATCCTAATTGTTTGGATAGAGTTCATAGTTTAGATAGGAGTTACAATCCTTGGCTAGCGAGGATTAGTAGCCTATAAATAAAGCCCTAAGGGACTGGCATTCAATCATCCAATTTTGAAGAGTTCAATTACATACAATAGAATTAGAGAGAAGTTTTAGGGTTTGACATTTGCGAAAGTTGACGTTGAGTTGTAAAGCTTCGGAGTTTATTTTAATGCAAGTTTCTTCTTTTCAATCAACAATGAGTTCCATGATGAGAAGCGAGTAGTTCCCCAAAGCTCTTAGGGTTGGGGTGAGCCCGACGTTAGCCATGCGCGCTTGAGGTAAGTATTTGATGTCGATATCGTTTTGTCTATCTCTCCTCCTACGATTCTATGTTTAGTCCTAATCGAAAGAAAAGGGATTCATGCTAACAACATGAGTTATAAACATAAAATTGGTAGAGACAATTAGGTTTATTTGCAAGAGTAATCCTAAGAGTTGGTGTACGGCGAAAGCTTGTCCTTCGGGTGAAATAGCGCAATTGTCTATCTTATTTATCTTATCGCATGCATTGGTTAACGTTGTGGTAAACCCTAATCCTAGGAGTTGTTTCTTTTACATAGTTTAATTCACATAAACCACTATTATTTATGTTCATTGCTTCTCTCTCCATTCTTAAATCTTCGGCCCTTCTTTGCCGACGAAGAACTAACCCACTGCAGGAAGACATCGATATCGACCCCGAACGTCGATATCGACCACTGAGTTCATCGACAGTTTTTTGAGTCGACGACGATCATCACTGCAGAGGTTGCTGAACATCGATATCGACACCTAGCATCGATATCGACCCTACTGTGTCGACTGTCAGTCTTCTGAGCCAGTCGATATTATTGACTGACATCGATATCGACCCTTCCAGTCGATATCGACCACTTGTTTTTTGTCTCTGCAGGTCTTCTGTTGCAGAGAACATCGACAGCCAAGGTCGACATCGAGCTCAAAGGTCGAAATCGAGGCTTCTGGTCGACGCAGAGTTGAGATAATCAAAGCTACTAGGATCCCGTTGACATGCCTCCTCGTGGATCGATCCTGACTACCCTTCCACTACAACGAGAGGAAGTCTTGTAATTATTTGCTTAGTCTAGGAGTCGGTTTACATTTATACACTTATTATTTATTTGAGAACTCGACTTACCTCTTCTTAACACTCCTCCCTGTCTGCACGCTCTTTAAGTGTCGCCTCTCTAGTTGTTAAATCCTCGATTTGCTTCATTAGTTGCTCAATTTGCTCAGCCTAGGTCGCTTGATCCGCCATGGCTCTTTCAATTCTAGCGCGAAGGTGAAGATAGCTTTCAGGTTCGTCTATACCTTCGAATTCAGGTGGGCAATAAGCGCGTTGCATACACCTATGAAGCAGAACTAGATAAAAACGTGAGATAGACTACTAGGGCGTGATTGATTGCCTCCCTGGCAACGGCGCCAATTTGTTGATAGGAGGAATGTCGAGTTTGAAAACAAATATAAAATATATAGATGCAAACTGAATCCTAGCCTATGCAAATAATTACAAGACTTCCTCCTGTTGTAGTAGAAGGGTAGTCAGGATCGATCGACGAGGAAGCAGGTCAGCGGGATCCTAGATAGTCTTGAAAGCTCACGTCTTTTGTTGACCAGAAGCCTCGATCTCGAGCACAACACTTGAAGTCAACCTTGGCTATCGATTCCTACTGCAACAGAAAACCTGCAGAGGCAAAAACGAAAGTCGATATCGACTAGAGTGGTCGATATCGATGTTAGTGGCAGAAATCGACTGGCTGAGAAAACTGCCAGTCGACAAGGGGCAGTCGATATCGAGTAGATGACTCAAAATCGACCTTAGCAACAGGAACAAAGGAGATCGACGTCGACATAGAAAACCGTCGACGAAGGCAAAGTGGTCGATATCGACTAGGTAGGTCGATATCGACTGGTTCCTACAAAGATGTTAGTTTTTGTCGGCGAAGAAAGGCTGAAGAAAGAAGGATGGATAAAGGAGAAATGAACATAATAAAGACCGTATTTCGATGAGAATAAAATATATAAAAGCTAACTCATAGGGCTAGGGTTTACCACAACGTTAACCAATGCATGCGATAAGGAAAATAAGACGGACAATTGCGCTATTTCACCCCAGGGACAAGCTTTCGATGTACACCAACTCTTAGGATTTCTCTTGCAAATAAACCTAATTATCTCTACCAATTTTATGTTTATAACTCAAGTTGTTAGCATGAATCCCTTTTCTTTCGATAAGGACTAAACATAGAATAGTAGGAAATTATATAGACACAACGATATCAACATCAAATACTTACCTCAGGCACGCAAGGCTAACGTCGGGCTCACCTCGACCCTAGAAGCTTTGGGAAACTACTAGCTCTTCATCGTAGGAAACAAAATTGATTTGAAAAGGGGAACTTGCATTAATAACTCTGAAACTTTACAAGCCAATGTCGGCTCTCGCAAACGCCAAGCCCTAAAGATTCTCTCTAACTCTACTCTATTGCTATTGTGGTTGTATGATTGAATTCATGAATGCCAGCCCCCTAGGGATTTATTTATATGCTACTAATCCTTGCTATCCAAGGATAATATCTTCTATCTAATCTCTATCCAATCATGTTGGATAGATCTTTTATTTAAGGTAAATATCTAAATAACTAAATAAACCTTTAGAGTAAAAAGGAAATATCCCCAAGGTATAATCTATCTAAATTACAAAGGATAAACCGTGGCTGTTGTTGATAGAATGGCAATCCGCGTCCCGAAAAGCGTGTCCAACCCGTGTCGAAATCCAGTCGATATCAACCGGACAGTTCGATTTTGACCTCTTCGTTTCTGCTCGACGGGCCTTAGTTCCACTCGATTTCTGGGTCTTGGTCGATATCAACCTCAGGTTGTCGTTATCGAGTGCTTTCTTCTGCTAATTTTTCTTGGTCGGTCTCGACACTTAGAGTCTGTGTCGATGCTTCAGTCAATATCGACCAGATTAGTCCATTTCGACCACTTTTCTGCATTTCTTGGTTTCTTCGTTTTGACTTCAATTTCGCTCCAATTCCTACATAATTATACCAAAACTTGTGTAGGCTCTATTTCTTGCACGTTAATTAGCCCATTCTACACAAATTTACATTATTTTCAACCTTTATTTTAGGTATCGAATGAAATATGAAGTCAAAAGATGCACTAAAAAGTATAATAAATATGTACATCAACTGCTTCCATCGATGTCGACCACTCCCTGTCGATGTCGACTGACCCCCAACCCAAAGATCGTTGTTTCGGGTCCAAAAAGGTAAGCTTAGGTATGATTTCTAACCCTCCTCTGTCATTTATTGATGATTATACTAATAGGAGGGTCAAAGCTCCATGGTTCGCTAATCTATGCAAAGTAAGGTCTAGGAAAAAGAAAGTCAAAGAGAAGGAGCCGATTGAGTATGATCCAAGAAATGAGCTTTATGGAGATGATGCCATATTTTCCGAGCTTGGTATTATGAGAAAGACCTTGATGATCCAAGAGAAGGGTCTAGTACCAAAGGACCCTACCTTAAATGGTCTTGAGGTTCAATGAAGAAGTCGGCCTAGCGACTCAAAAATCTAGAGCATGTAAATAAACTTTATTTAAATGTTTTATTTTTAGGTTTTAGTTTTATATTTTGTTTTTGAAAACTTAAAAAAAGTGGCTTAGTATTATAATCTAACAAAATTTAAGGTTGCAAAGCATACGGAAGAACAAAGAGGAAACAAAGTCCCTGCAGAAGCCGTCGAGATTGACCTGATCAGTCGACATCGACTGCAACAGGGTCGAGCTAACACATGTGATCGACGTAGATCACTCTGAAGCATCACAAAGCAGTCGACATCGACGGGGGTACTCGATGTCGACCACCCATGGCGACCCTCGACTTCAACTACTTCCTTGGACAGCAAAGAGTTGCTGTCGACATCGACTGCTTGGGTCGATGTCGACTACTGGCAACTCGATTGACAGAACCTGAAATGAAGCTTCTGTGCATTATTCTGTGAGTTCCTTCCTTTACACTTGTTTTCCTTTGATTTTAATACAGTGAGGACATTGTATATTTTAAGTATGGGGTAGGGGAAGAGCTTATTTGCATATCATCATCATCTTTGCTTAGTTATTTTCTTGCATAGCTTTATATTAGCATATTTTTGGTGCAAATTTTAAAATTTTTATGGCTAAAACTGCTGAATGGTCTAGATATTATTGTCTCTTTGGATATTATTTACTATTTGATCTTTAAAGAATGATCCAAAGAAGTTTTGAAAGGATGTAAGGACTCACACCTCGGAAAATGAAGAAAGTGTCATGGAAGTTTTTATCATAACTCGACGATGGAAAAGTAAATCCATTAGAGATATAAAAATTAGATTGCCTAGTTAAGGGAAGTCTCAATGAAGTGCAATTTTTTAGAGAAAACCATGAAATGATTAAAATTTGAAGTTGCTTTTTACATATGCATGATAAGAGAACGGAGGACTTTATTTTCCATTTGAGCTTTATTTTACCCTAGCCTTTACCCATGCTTATTTTCTTACATCATATTCTAAGCCATATGTGCTTAATGTCATTATTGCTCCACAAGTTCTTATATTGCCCATTTTTATACCTTTGTACCCATCCAGGAGATTATGTTATGAAATGGATGTCATATTATGGAGATGTTATATGGTTGATATGTTGTGAAGTTATTATAAAGTTATTGGCATGAGAATTGTTAATGGAAAATTTATTAAGCGAAAGAAAATCCGGTCACCTAGGAATTATGTGGATCGACCCTGCTTGCGGAGGATAAAATTCACGCGAGATGGGACACTAGGTGAGGAGTCCGAAGGGCTAAGTATCTGGGGTCATTCATGACACCCATGTTTGCAACTTGCGAGAAGGCAGCGCTAAGGTTAGAGAGGTAAAAGCAATATAAGTGAAAAAAGCAAGAGCATTATGAGGTAGAGGAATGTGGATATCATAAAGGAAAAAGTACATTAAAGGAAAGAAAGTTTAGAAGTTTCTCCCCGGATTAAGCACCACATTGCCAAATATAGCCCACCACTATACCTTTTACCTCTACTTCACCATGCGCATAAAAGTTCTCTTAATTATTAATGCTATGTAACAAAATTGTTTTTGCATAACCCTCCTTTTGTGTAAGATGTTGCTTTTCATTCACATGCATCAATTTCATTCACATGCACGACAATGTCGGGTCAAACCAAAAATACGGAAGCATGAGTACAAAATTATCCAAGTCTAAAGTATGGTGAACGTCAGTCTCAGGGTCGGTATAATGCCATAGGAATCAGACTGAGGCCCACACATGTCTAGGTCCCACTTCAGACACACACATATACGCTATACCTAGATAAAGATGCATCTAATGCAATGCGGAATTTAAATACACAAGTAATGCTTATCGGATATATATATATATATATATATATATATATATATATATATATACATATATAGATGCAGGAAGTATAGTAAATGGCCCTTAGAATGTCAAGTGGCATATCCCGATCTCTGATAAAATAGGCACTCCGGACCCAACGCCGGGGTACGGCGCTCGGCCGAACCAACCACATAACTCCGCACCCAACACCGGGGTACAGAGCTCGGCCTCTCTAGACCGAACCAACAATATAGAGATCATGCTCATTGACTCGATTGGGATTGAAACGTTAAGAAACATGAATGCCCCGATGACCGTAACAACGACTCTGAGACTTACAGATGACGACTGTTCTCTTTTCAAACGCATAAAGAAGACAGATGCCCATTCATAAGTGCAAGTCCTAAGCATGATACTACATGGCATGCTTTTATGCATATGCAACACCTAATATATCATGTGACTACATGCAGGAGAGAATAAATCTGATATGTCTGAGTAAGCTCCATAAGGAACTTACATGGAGGTGCAGAAAAACAATGTAGTAGTAAGATAGTTTAAGGTCACCTAGCAATCATAATAAGCATATAAGTCTACATTCAAACACACAAGCATAAATAGTTCCCATATAAGTTCACAGAATTGAAGGTCTCGTCATCCTACTTTCATATCATCATCATTATTCAACTCATCTCATATTTCATCGCATAATCTCATTAAAACTCATCAAGTACCATCTCCACGCATCATCCCAAACATCTTATCATGTTTTACTCATTTTCATATCATATAACATTATTTAGCAATCATGTATTATCACCTTGATGTGCGCGCAAATTGCCATATTTTATATGCACATTTAAATCCATTTTGACGTTATTTGCATGCATATTGGTTGGGAAATCATAAGATTAGTGTAGTTTATGCTTATTTGTCAAATATAGAGGTCTACACGAGTTTTTATGTTATTTCACAAAAATCGAGACAACAAATGGACGAATTTGGACAAGTGAAGAAGAGCGGAAAAAGAACTCGCAGTCTATTGAAGAGTCAAAATCAACCTAAAGACTCGACATCGAGTGAAACAGAGCACCAGGAATCGAGCAGAGGAAGAACAGAGCATGTCGACAGGAAAGGGTCGATATCGATGTTGCAAGGTCGATATCGAGTGGCCGAGATCGAGCACATAGATAGAAGTCGAGTGCCAATCCAAGGTCGAGTAGGACTGCTCGAGATAGAGAAGAGATAAGGTCGATATCGACTGCAGAGGTCGATATCGACTGCTACTGCAGAATAGATCCGACTCTGTTTTTGATAGAATTCTATCCGAAGCATTCAAGTTTATCCTAAAGTCGAGATCTTCTATCTTCTACTACTAGACATGTCGTCCTATATGAGTTTTACCTAAGTAATTTAGTTGTTTTACTTTAATTTAGTTTATCCTAGGAATAAAGATAGGTTTTAGAATCCTTGGATAGCGAGGTTTGAAATCTATAATTAGAGGCAATTAGGGCTGGTTTCAAGAATCCAAATAAAGTTTTACAACAAAAAATCAGCAAGTATGGGGTGGGGGAAAGGCTTACTTGCATATTTTTAGCATTTTTCGAGCATATTTTAAAATTTTTCATAGTTGTTGCATATTTTAGTATAATGTTTATGAATATTTTTCATACATAGTTAATTTAGATGTCTTTTATCTTTAAGCATAGCATCTTTATCTTAAGCATATTTAAATTTCGAAAAAAAAAAGAGAGAAAAATGACCCCCATCAAAATTTTTGAAAGAAAAGATAAGTGTCATGGAAGCTATTAAGAAACTCGACGATGAAAAAATAGATTCATTAGAGATATAACATGAGATTGCCTAGCTAGTTAAGGGAACTCACAATGAAGTGCGATTTTTTAGAGAAAACCATGAAAGAGAGGTAAAATTTGAAGTTGCTTTTGACATATGCATGATAAGATGATGGAGGACTTTATAATTTCCATACATGTGCTCAAGTTCATATCCTAGCCTTACCTATGCATATTTGCAATTACACAAGCCATATATGAGCCTCAAATCATTATTGCTCCACATATATTACATATATTCCATTTTTTCTATACCTTATACCCTATTTGGGGACAATGTTTGAGAATGGATGTCATCTTTGGAGTTGTTATATGGAGTTTGTGCATACTATTAATGAAGTGGTTGGCAGGAATGAAACAAAATTTTGAAATATGGAAAAGTTAATGAGTGAGAAAAAATCCGATCACTTCAGGAGATAAAGGTAGGTCGACCCTGCTCGTTGAGATGTTAGTTCAGCGAGATGGGACACAAGGTGAGGAGTCCAAAGTACTAAGTATCCGGGGCCATTCATGACACCCATGTTTGTGACTCGCGAGAAGGCAGTGCTAAGGTTAGAGAGGTAAAAGCATTATAGTGAAAAAAACATTGAGCGATGAGTGAAAGGTGAGAAATATGATGAAGAAGGAATGTGCAATGTTTTGAAAGAAAGTTTATTTCCCCGGATTTAACACCACATGGCCAAAAATTAGCCCACCTTTATCCTTTTACCAATCTACTTCTTATAAGCTTGCAAAAGTCCTCTTGATTATTAATGCCATGTTGCGAAATTGTTTTATGCGTATAAATCTCCTTTCGTGAGTATGATATTGCTTTTATTCACAAGCATGGATATAATTGACATTAGTACCTTTTCGATGATGGCAATTGAGTGTAGGGACATATGAGAATGAATCTATGATGTTGAGGGTTTACTTTCTTCCCCTGAATAACCATTAAAAGTATTGCTTGGGGACAAGCAAGCTGAAGTATGGGGTGTTTGATGTGCGCGCAAATTGCCATATTTTCTATGCACATATAAGTCCACTTTGACGTTATTTGCATGCATATTGGTTGGGAAATGATAAGATTAGTGTAGTTTATGCTTATTTGTCAAATATAGAGGTCTACAAGGGTTTTTATGTTATTTCGCAGAAATCGAGTAAAAAATGGACGAATTTGGACAAGTGAAGAACAACGGAAAAAGAAATCGAAGTCTACTGAAGAGTCGAAATAGACCTAAAGACTCGACATCGAGTGAAACAGAGCACCAGGAATCGAGCAGAGGAAGAACAGAGCATGTCGACAGGAAAAGGTCGATATTGATGTTGCAAGGTCGATATCGAGTGGCTGAGATCGAGCAAATAGATAGAAGTCGAGTGCCAATCCAATGTTGAGTAGGACTGCTTGAGATAGAGAACAGATATGGTCGATATCGACTGCTGAGGTCGATATCGACTGCTGCTGCAGAACAGATCCGACTCTTTTTTTGATAGAAATCTATCTGAAGCGTTCAAGTTTATCCTAAAGTCGAAATCTTCTATCTTCTACTACCAGACATGTCATCCTATATGAGTTTTACCTAAGTAATTTAGTTGTTTTACTTTAGTTTAGTTTATCTTAGGAATAAAGATAGGTTTTCGAATCCTTGGATAGCGAGGTTTGAATCTATAATTAGAGGCCATTAGGGCTGGTTTCACACATCCAAGCACATCAAGTTTCAGTTTTATCGCAGAGATTTAGGAGTTAGAGAGAGATCCGAGTGAGTTGGAGGGAAGTGAGAGCGGAGATTTGGCTTTGTTCGGTGTAATCTTTCTTTGCAATTTTAATCAAAGTAGTTTCTTTTACATTATGATGATGTCAATATCGACTGCTGAGGTTGTTATCGACTGCTGCTGCAGAACAGATCCGGCTCTGTTTTTTTTATTGAATTCTATCTAAAGCGTTCAAGCTTATCCTAAAGTCGAGATCTTCTATCTTCTTCTACCAGACATGTCGTCCTATATGAGTTTTACCTAAGTAATTTAGTTGTTTTACTTTAGTTTAGTTTATCTTAGGAATAAAGATAAGTTTTCGAATCCTTTGATAGCGAGGTTTGAAATCTATAATTAGTGGCCATTAGGGCTGGTTTCACACATTCAAACACAACAATTTTCAGTTTTATTGCAGAGATTTAGGAGTTAGAGAGAGAGAGAGAGCCGAGTGAGTTGGACGGAAGTGAGAGTGGAGATTTGGCTTTGTTCGGTGTAATCTTTCTTCATAATTTTAATCAAAGTAGTTTCTTTTACATTATGATGATGAGTTCAATGATGAAGCGCGAGTAGTCAACCTACTTCTAGGGTCGGGGTGAGCCCGACGATAGCAATGTAAGTTTGTACATCAAAGGTGTGATTTTTATGCGATTCCATCATCTATCCTATGCATGATCCTTTGCGAGAGTTGAGGAGATTCATTATTAGCATTATTGAAGCGAAAGCCAATCATATTGTGAATTTGGATTTGTCTTGAATTGAATAGTAACTCTTAGGTTTTATGCGAGATCCTCTAATCACCTAATTGTTGGTAATGAAAGTTATTTGACAGAAAAACATTAAATTTCATAACTTTAGCATCATACTTGCATGATTATCGTTGTGGCATGAATCCCCGACCTTGGAAGCTTTTAGTTATTGAATTCATACACAAAGTTTGTGTTTTTATTTTTGTCCATCCTTCCATCACCATTCTACGCTCTTCGGACTTCTTTTCCGACAAATGAGGTACGTTTTAAGTTACCGTTGAAGACTCGAAATTAAATGTAAAGGTCGATATCGAGTGCTGACATCGATATCGAGTACCCATCTCAACGTCGACTACTTGATTCTGTCTTCTGCAAGTACTTAGCTTGAAATTGACCAGAACTGAGGTCGATATCGACCAGACACCTCGATATCAAGTGGTCTCCTGGAGTCGAAACTTGATCGTGATCGCAAGCTTAGGAAGCGCTGATATACCTCCTCATGGATTCGATCCTGAATTACCCTACCACTACATCGGGAGGGATTCTTGTATTTTATTTGATTGGATAAGGGAGTTAGCTTAGTTTTATATTTGAATATTTTATTTAAGCGGATACCCCTCCCCTTCGCGAACAAATTGGCGCCGTTGTCGGGGAGGCAATCTATCACCACCTAAGTTTTATTCATGATCTTCTTTAGTGCTTATTTTGTAGGTTTATGCGACACTCTGATCTCGAACCTATCCTGGAAAGCATTGACGAGCCTGAACGTTTCTTCCATCTTCACAACAAAGCTATCAGAATCATGGCGGATAACGAGACATATGCTCAGACCATTGAGCGGTTGAGGAAGGAAATAGAGGACCATAATGCTACAATCGCTGCTGAAAGGGTCGCTGCTGCTATAGAGCGAGCCCGCACTGATAGAGGTCTACACGAGTTTTTATGTTATTTCACAGAAATCGAGACAAAAAACGGACGAATTTGGACAAGTGAAGAAGAGCGGAAAAAGAACTCGAAGTCTACTGAAGAGTCAAAATCGACCTAAAGACTCGACATCGAGTGAAACAGAGCACCTCGAGCAGAGGAAGAACAGAGCATGTCGACAGGAAAGGGTCGATATCGATGTTACAAGGTCGATATCGAGTGGCCGAGATCGAGCAAATAGATAGAAGTCGAGTGCCGATCCAAGGTCGAGTAGGACTGCTCAAGATAGAGAAGAGATAAAGGCGATATCGACTACTGAGGTCGATATCGACTGTTGCTGCAGAACAGATCCGACACTGTTTTTGATAGAATTCTATCCGAAGCGTTCACGTTTATTCTAAAGTCGAGATCTTCTATCTTCTACTACCAGACATGTCGTCCTATATGAGTTTTACCTAAGTAATTTAGTTGTTTTACTTTAATTTAGTTTATCTTAGGAATAAAGATAGGTTTCCAATCCTTGGATAGCGAGGTTTGAAATCTATAATTAGAGGCCATTAGGGCTGGTTTCACACATCCAAGCACAGCAAGTTTCAGTTTTATCGCAGAGATTTAGGAGTTAGAGAGAGAGAGAGAGAGCCGAGTGAGTTGGAGGGAAGCGATCGAGAGCGGAGATTTGGCTTTGTTCGGTGTAATCTTTCTTTGCAATTTTAATCAAAGTAGTTTCTTTTACATTATGATGATGAGTTCAATGATGAAGCGCGAGTAGTCAACCCACTTCTAGGGTCGGGGTGAGCTCGACGATAGCAATGTAAGTTTGTACATCAAAGGTGTGATTTTTATGCGATTCCGTCTTCTATCCTATGCATGATCCTTTGCGAGAGTTGAGGAGATTCATTGCTAGCATTATTGAAGCGAACGCCAATCATATTGTGAATTTGGATTTGTCATGAATTGAATAGTAACTCTTAGGTTTTATGCGAGATCCTCTAATCACCTAATTGTTGGTAACGAGAGTTATTTGACGGAAAAACATTAAATTTCATAACTTTAGCATCATACTTGCATGATTATCGTTGTGGCATGAATCCCCGACCTTGGAAGCTTTTAGTTTATTGAATTCATATACAAAGTTTGTGTTTTTATTTCTGTCCATCCTTCCATCACCATTCTACGCTCTTCGGACTTATTTTCCGACAAATTAGATACGTTTTAAGTTACTGTTGAAGACTCAAAATCGACTGTAAAGGTCGATATCGAGTGCTGACATCGATATTGAGTACCCATCTCGATGTCGACTGCTTGCTTCTGTCCTCTGCAGGTACTTACCTGGAAATCGACCAGAATTGAGGTCGATATCGACCAGACACCTCGATATCGAGTGGTCTCCTGGAAATCGACCAGAACTGAGGTCGATATCGACCAGACACCTCGATATCGAGTGGTCTCCTGGAGTTAAAACTTGATCGTGATCGCAAGCTTATGAAGCGCTAACATACCTCCTCGTGGATTCGATCCTGAATTACCCTACTACTATAATGGGAGGGATTCTTGTATTTTATTTGCTTGGATAAGGGAGTTAGCTTAGTTTTATATTTGAATATTTTATTTAAGCGGATACCCCTCCCTTTCGCGAACACACCTCATATCATAATTCATATTCATACTCTAATCATCATATAACGCTTCATACTTTCACACTTAATCACATATCCATAATCATGCTTCTCAATCATATAATATAACATCATGCTTTCATATAACTCATATCATGGTATATTCACAACATAGCTCACATCTATACAGACATCATTATCTCATACTTAACGGCATATATCAACATCTTATCTAATAATTCATCTATCATATCACAACAACTCAAAACATGCTTCATAATCAACATATAAAACATCAATATCACATATCATAATTTGTATACGCACAAGTTAGACAAGGAAGTCAATTTCCTAAGATTTCGCGAAATCCATTTAAAATCTCAAGTTTGAACAATAATTGTTCAAAGCATTTTCCCAAATCACACTTGACCCAAAAATCAATTAATTAAACATTACTCTGTAAATGAACTTATTTTATTATTATTTCAAAATAATCCTATAAAGTTAGGGTATTCGAAAAATTCCTCTATTAATTTTATTAAATCCAATTTCATTTCTCAAATCAAATTCCAACCTTTAAACCTTTTTCCAAATCCCTTTTTAAAATCCAAGTCTCACTATTATATTTTCGAATCTCAAATATAATATTATATTTTTTTATCTCAACAATAATATAATATAATATTTTATATTCCCTTTATTAATATGTTTTATAAAATATATTCATAAGTCTCAAAAATCCTTTTCCCCATTTAAACACATCTTAACATAAAGGGCTTTTTGCTAAACTAGCACACTTTAGGGAAAAGGTTTGCATAGCTATTCTGATCCGAAAAAAAAATTGCAGAAACCGGATATCACCAAAACCGGTTGGACAAGTAGAAGGTTAATGGGGGGGGGGGGGTTGTACTATCTTCAGAAGAAAGAAAAGGCAGAGAGAGGGGGGAGTGTAAAAAAATAAAAAGAAAAACACATGTCATATCAAATACAATAAAAAAGTATGAGAGAGGAGAATAAATAGGGAGAGAGAAAAGTAGAGAATTAATTATGGAGAGAGAAAAGTACAAAAAAAAAGCAAAAGAGATGTAAAGGATGAGAGAGGGAAAGATGGAATTAATTAGGGGAAAGAGAAAAAAGTATGTGTACATGAGATATGAAAAGGAGAGAATTAATTAGGAGAAGAAAAAGTAAAGTAGGAAAGAGGGAAAAGATGAGATAGTGAATGTAGGAGGGAGAAAGTGACTATTCAATTGTACATGACGTCTATTCGATTGTACATGACAACCCAGTAGGATATACATGACGCCTATTCGTTTTTACATGTCACAAGTAAATGGTGTTTGTTGACTATTATGAAATCAATGAAGCTTTTGCCATTTTTCTACTATATTTGTGACAAATCACTTATTCGAGAATCACTTATGAAATCAATGAAGTTTTTTTTTTGTTACGAAAACATATGCGGGGCAAAACGTTGGTATCCCTTGGTCCCTAGACTTGTATTTATAGATGACAATCTCTCTTTCTAATGAAATAGGTGACAAAACGTTGGTATCTACGTTATAATCCATATGTTCAAATTGAATTTAAAACAAACCCAAAATGTGATCGCAACTCCGGATGATTTTTTTTTCTTCAAATTATATATAAAAAAAGGTAAAAGGAACCCTTGATACGCTCATTTTCACATCTTCTTATTGATTATATATATAAAATGGCAAAAGGCGTTAGGGCTAACTCGTTTAGAGCTTTTGATGACTACCAAGTCTAATGGCCTCTTTTTCTAAATGTTATAAGATCCTCCTTTCTCTCCTACTTTCCCTCTCTCCTCCTTTCCCTCTCACCTTTATGTGTCATGTAAAAATAAACTAATGGTATGTAACAGTCTATAGGTGTTTTCTCATCAACTATATTTTACATGCCACCATATGATCCTTAACATGTCACATAATTTATTTTACATGCCGCCTAAACGACTTTACATGTTACGTGAATTGTTTTACTTGACGGACCTCATGAAGTGTGTTGTTGGATCACTTGATTGTTTTGCAACCGAGTTTCTCATCGACGGAAATACACTCAGCCTTGTTGTTTCAGACGAACTACAAGGAAACGGTAAGAAGGGGGAAAAAGACGAATTAGACACATAACAGTTGCCAATAGTTAAAATCAAATGTCCACTCTATGATTTCGTACTGAACACCTTATGGTTGTCTACTTGACATATAGTCCACTAACGGATTTGCGAATTGAAATGTGAAGTTTCGCTGGGTTAGAGAAGTCTCTTGTTTAGAATAAAAGAGGAGAAGAGGGGGCTGAGCTCGAGGGCCAACGGATTGAGGATAGCGTTTGTTAATGTCTGCATTCTTCAATAGAGCTTATTGGATTTGGTCTCAATCTCTCTGAATTTGTGATGATGCACTCCATTTACATGTCAGTCATACCGTATTTACATGTCACTCTATACTATTTTACTTGTCACCCCTACAAACTTAAATATAAACAGAGCTATTATTGCCAACATCTGACAAGTAAAACTAAACTAATGGTATGTAAAAGTCTGTAAGTGACATGTCAACCAGATCGACAACTATTGTCAACTTGTCACATATGTATTTTTTTTCTTGCCACTAGTATGTTTTAGCTTGCAAGTTATTTGTTTTCTCCTTTCATCTGTTTGGTATATTGTCTTTCCACCATTTTCCTTCGTTCCGATTTTTCATTCTACAGATTTTTACTCAAATTGAAAGCAATATATATTTTCATTTACTGATTTTTTAGTTGCTTCATCTACAGATTTTTCCAAACAAAAAAATTAAAACATGAAATCCTTGAGATTGAGGTCTAGATCCCAATTAAAACATTATACTAGGGTTCGTATCATTATGCATGCGGAGACAAGGGGTTGGATGCTTTGTGAGTCAAAGAGGATCTAGATAAGTAGGTTAACTTCAGTTATGGGAGTGAGTAATGTTCCACTGGCCTCAAACCCAATCTATTGCTACACCTTATATCTTAACTAAATATTTGCTTGCTCGTAAATTTGGAAGGAAAAACGGCCTTCACAATCTCACTAATAATAAGTTCCATGGATCATCACATACTTTAGTCATTCTATCGCCTTTTGTGACCTGTTCTAATGTATTCTAGACGGAATATCCAAACACAAAAATGGGTGTCTCGTGTGAGCATTGCTAACTGAAGAGTTCGAAATACCTATTTTTTTGACGATAAGCCCCAATATTTCTCCCTCCAAGCCTAGTAGTGGTGAACAGCAAAAGTTCCACCTCTGATTCCTGATTATGTATATAGAGAGCAAAAAGTCCTAAACATATATCCAGTTTCAGCTTATTTTCTGAAGGCCTTTGTATTGAGGTAAAAATCTAAAGACTCTACTTCATAGCCTCAATGCCTCAACCCTTAAGAAACATCAACATGAAGCTCCAAATGATTTTAAATTCTAATTCAAGCTTCTTATAGGCTCTAGATCGTGCTCAAGTGTTACGAATCTTATGATTGAATACTTGCCATGAAACCTATCCTTTGACTAAAGACTCGAAACGGCAATCAAAAGAAAGAAACTTTACTAGTGTTTTCCAAGTTTCTACATCACCCACCAGTTACCAAATCTAAGCACAACCCAGTTCCTTAAAATCAGAAGTAAAACAAAATCATGTAACACAATTTCAAGATGCAAATGACCCACCTACTTTTATACTCTTTACTTGAAAGAAAATAAAAGAACCAGATCCTTTGAGTTCTACCATTAGAGAACCAAAACTAAAGGTCTACAACCAAATAGTATCAATGTATCATACACAGAATAGCAGTAAAATACAACAAATCATTCAAGAGAATAAATTAGGAGATTGTGTATAGGTTAGAGCTTTACCGGCAACTGCAAAGACCCCTGATCATCACCTAGGAGAAGCAATTCAACGGGACCTACCACTTCAACCGGACCTAGATCAGCCACCGACCTAACTTGCTCAACTAATTGCGCCAAATTGCTGCTTTTAACCAGTCCTTTAAATCTCCTCCATGAATCCAATTTCTCCGAATACCTGAAAATCAAATCCCTTTTCCCGATCGGAAACCGGAATTCGTACCTCCGAGAATGAGCGTATCTAGCTTTCTCCAACTTCAAAACCCTAATTGCCTCCAAATCCCACTTCTTCCGCTCAGCAATCCCCTTCAAGACCTCCTAATTGAGCCAAATATAAAACCACAAACAAATGAAATAAACAGAATTGATCAATTGGAAGATAGGATAGAAAAGAAGAGATCTGGAGCCTACTTGTAAGAAATGATAAGGACGACGACCCGAATCCGAATCTGATTCACCAAAACTGGTTTCTATGGAGGAATTTATGATGAATGAGATGTTGAAGGCGGAGACAAGGAGTGAAGGTAATTGAATTTGGAAGAAACCGAGAACGATTAGGAGGTAGACGAAGAAAAGGGGGCGAGGGCGAATCACCATGGCAAGGGTTGCTCGAGCTCAATTCAACGACAGTTGGAAAGTTGATTTCCACCTTTAGCCTTCCTTCAACTGAATCAAACGATTTTATTTTCAATTTATATTTATTTGATTTTGGGCCTATACTTTCTCGTGCCTTCCATTCAAATCTCGCCGGAGACACCATCTATCCATTCTCCATCATTGTTCCTCACCTTCGGCCCTTCGACACTTCTCCAGAGGGGTCGCCGTCAACAATCCCATCTGATCTCCATCATCTATCACAATCAGATTCAATCGCAATTAGAGGAGGAGAGAGGCTCCGGTCCGGCCTCGTCGACATCGGAGAGGAAGCATCCCTTTCTTTTGCCCTCTCGCCTTCCTCAAATCAAATCCAAGAGCTCAAGCCCTTCTTCAATGGCAGATCTGGACATTCCCTTCCTATATCATTCCCCTTTCTTCAGATCTGAAACTCAACTCGGCTCCTCCGTCTCGTTCGCCTCCAGATCTGAGATTGACATCTCCTTCTACCGCGTTCTCCTCTCTCTCGCTCTCTCTCCATCTCTCCCTCCTTCAGATCTTGAGTGACTTTCAGATTCATATTTGGGGGCGTCTCATCTCTCTCGCTCTCCTCCCTTGACGCCGCATCCCACGCCTTCTACACCACCAACCACGACCTCCTCTCCCTTTCTCTCTCTTTCTCTCTCCTAGTCACCCGGTTAGCCTGTTTTGATTTAACCGGCTAAATGCAATTTTTTGTAGAGGGGTGTTAACTTTTACAAATTAATGGTTGGCCTACCATTTCAGCAAAGATTTTCGGATCAATGGCTAGTTACTATAATTCCCTCTAACATAAATTAGGCCCAAGAGATAAAGAAAGGCCCAACCCCTTCTCAAATTCAGATCCAAACCAAAACTCATTTCCACTCTCTTAAAGACTAAACCGGTTTAGCCTATTTTTGTTATAAAACACTGAACCGGTTCCATTTTAAGCAAAAAGGAAAACTGAACCAATGAACACTGTTCATTCATCTTCAAAACAATCCACTGCCGACACATTGGAAAAAGCAAGGGGAAGGGAGAGCTTCTCGTCGGCAATGCTGGTAGCTCCGACCACCTCCCCGACACCAAGGGTCCAAGAATCGACAATGAAAGAAGGGGAAAGAGAGTTCTCGCTGAGGTTTCTTCGAGCCCGGAAATTCGATCGAAATCGCATGGAACGCTCGTCGAAGTGGAGCTTCATCGGATATGTCCTAGGGGAAGTGGGGAGGGGTGAAAGCTCCTCTTTTATGGTGTTTAGAGGTGAAAGGAAGAGAAAGGAGGGAAAATCAAGCCTTACCACTCTTGGACCGAAGAACAGAGGAAGGAGATGTCGAAGGCTACGCTCGGTCTCCTGGGGAGCCTCCCTACTACTGCTGCTGCTCGTGGCTACGAGGAGGCGTAGGAGGGTGCTCCTGCTGTTGGCTCAAGGTGGAAGAAGGGAGAACGAGAGGGTGGAGCTGTTGTGTGCTCGACCTTACTCACGGGAAAAACTGAGGAGCTTGGGAAGCTCTCGGCCTTGGCATCAATGGTGGTAGAATGAGACGATGACAGGGATGGGGAGCTGAAGAGGTGTTGTTTGAGGTGTGGTGGTTCTCGGCTACCAATAGAGGCGATGTGGAAAGCTGTTTCCCGGGCCAACGGAAGGAGGAAAGGGAAGGTGAAAAAAGGGAACTTTGGGAAAGGTTCTTGTGTCTATCTAGGGTTGTGAGGATATGAGATTAGGCACAATGCTATTTATAAAGTGGAAGAATGGGTGTTGCTTGGACTGGATTTTTGGATGAGCAATGGGGACAAAGGGTTTGTCTCTATCTATATCTATATACTCCCTCCGTTCGGCAAAACTTGTCATTTTAAGGTGTTATTTTTGTTCAAAAAAACTTGTCATTGTAAGTATTTTGTCCTTTACTTTACCAAAATGCCCTTGATATGATTGATGGTTTGTTAGTTGTAGTTTTCGATAAAGTAAAAAAGGAGGGTAATAATTGAGGGTAAATTAGTACATTTGTTAATTGCCTTAAAACTTGTGAAAGAAGCTAAAATGACAAGTTTTGCCGAACGGAGGGATTATTAATTAAAAGCAAAGCCCTTACGCCACATGTCGTCCCCTCAAACAAAGTTATTTTTGTAAGGTATTAATTAAACAATATCATTTAATTATGGTAATTATTAAATTATCTAATATTATTTACATAACATCATTTCTTAAAATATTTTTAACCATCTATATATTAATTTAAAGCAAGTCCCCTACACCACGTGTCGTCCCCTCAAACAAAGTTATTTTTGTAAGGTATTATTTACACAATATCATTTAATTATGGTAATTATTAAACTATCTAATATTATTTATATAACATCATTTCTTAATATATTTTTAACCAATCTATATATTAATTAAAAGCAAAGCCCTTACGCCACATGTCGTCCCCTAAAACAAAGTTATTTTTGTAAGGTATTATTTACACAATATCATTTAATTATGGTAATTATTAAACTATCTAATATTATTTACATAACATCATTTCTTAATATATTTTTAACCAATGGGATTAATTTAAAACTTTTTTTAATAAAGGTAATATTAACTATATATTATTATTTCATTATATATTAATTACATAATATTATTTCATACAACTTTTTTAAAACATCTATATATTAATTAAAAGCAAAGCCCTTACGCCACGTGTCGTCCCCTCAAACAAAGTTATTTTTGTAAGGTATTATTTACACAATATCATTTAATTATGGTAATTATTAAACTATCTAATATTATTTACATAACATCATTTCTTAATATATTTTTAACCAATGGGATTAATTTAAAACTTTTTTTAATAACGGTAATATTAAATATATAGTATTATTTCATTATATATTAATTACATGATATTATTTCATACAACTTTTTCAAAACAATAGGATTAATTCAATTTATTTTTTAAAAAAATAGATAGTTTCAAATATATGAAGTCTTTTTTTAAGCAACAAATTATATTGATATTTTAAGGATATGCACAAGAATTTAGAAATGTCATTTCCCCATCTAAATATTCCATCAAATTAATTTTTACTCTCGCATCACATTTATTATCCACAAATGTAATTGGTTAACGAAAAAAAGTACAAATTATATTGGTATTAGTGCAAAAGTAAAAAAGAGTGTAATTATTACTTCTAAAACATCAAATATTGTTGATCAAATTAAATTTAATCTCCTAAAGCATCAAATATTACCGATCGGATGGAGTATTTTTTTTTTATATAATAACCTTAATTTTTGGATTTTCACCTAATCTACATAAATTTTCAAATAATAAATTTTAAAAAAAATTAACCAATGGGATTTATCTATTATAACTATTAAATGAGAAATGTTTTTGCTTATATGTTATAATCACTTTAGTTTTACTATTTTCTCCTAAACAACTAAATCTAGAAAAAAAAACTAACTAATGAAATTTGTACACATTTCTCTAATAAAGCAGGCTATATCTAACTACTAAATCATACGCATTTTTTATTATCTATTATAACCACATTTATTTTAGGATTTTCATTCAATCAACCTATTCTATTTAAATGTTAAACTCATATAATTTTTATACATTTTTTATAATTATTTTTATAATTTTTTACTTACTTTTTTAAATCTATTTTTTTTATTTTATGTTAACGTTTGATAATAGATTATTTAATTTTTTACTTACAGAATTTTATTTTGATTTTTTTAAAATACGCGCCATGGCGCGGGGATTGTACTAGTTATACTTTAAATAAGAAGCAATTTTGCCACGTGTCATCATTTTATGCCAAGTTATTTTAGGTAAGTGTATTTCCATAATAATTTAATTAATTAGAGTAAATCAATTAACCTATTTATTATTTATCTATATATCTCAATCTTTCCATATATATCTATAATTTATTATAGGTTATTCTATTTAATTTTAGAGAATATTCTTAAGGCATAATTAGATATATATATATATATATATATATATATATATATACTCATTAAATTTTATTAATTTATCTATATACACATAAAAAAAATTCAAAATTTTGGTTTATATACATCAAAATATAATGATCTTATTAAATTATCCAAAGTATGATTTTGGTTTAACGATAGATTAAAATTTTCATTTAACATATCATTTAAAGAAAATACATGCAAAGATATTTTTGGTCATTTTTTTTCAATTCATTATTTCATTATATACTCCATTTTCTCACCAGTTGTCCAATGCAAAATATTGAATTAATATTAATGTTAATGTTAATATATAATTTTAATGAAAAGTAAGTTTGAAGAGGTGACATTATCACATTAATTATAGTTTTTTCCTTAATATATTCAATATTTTCTAACCAAGGGGTTTATTTCAAAATATTGAATTAATAAATAATCGATACCTATTTGTAATTCTTTATATACTATATTTTAAATTAAAAGCACGAGAACATATCTTATAAATTCTCTCTTTCATATAAGAGATTTTCGTAAAATTATCTTTAAAATCTTTTATATAATATTATAGTGATAGTAATTTTTTTCTTTCTAATAAGATTATTTTAAAATATATATACACTTCTTTAACTGAGAAATATTTTTAATGAGGTGCTATCATTACATTTAATTATAGTTTTTTGAATTTACATGGGTATCCTGGGCTACTAACACCCGATTGATCCCATGGGCCATGAAGTTAATAACTAGGTAAACCCTCCATTGGCCACCCGGGGTGGGATTCGAATATATCGGGGACCTTTGGGTATATTTCGCAGGACCTTTCCAGCAGAAACAACCTGAAATGGTTTATATTAATTGTAGTTTTTTCAACCAATAAAATTATACATTTTTAATTTTATACTATCTTTTATTAAAATTTTACAATATTAATTTGTCATATTATTATGATTTAAAAAATAAACCGCGCAATGGCGCGGGAACTGTACTAGTTCCATTTCAAGGAGCACAAGTGTGGGAGAGGTGGTAGCAGGGGTGTAGGTGTCTCACTTTGTAACGGCCCAAATATAAATATTCGGGTTACGTTTCGAAGGATTGGATACCTTCGTTCGGATCTTGCAATTCAAGTACGGGTTGAGTTTCAAAACAAGGTGCGAGTGCTAAAAGAAGGGATTTCACACCCTAAATTCGAGAGCGGTCCATTAGGGACCATAACTTGTCCTACTCGACTAAGTCGCTCAAAACCAGTTATAGTTCATGTAACGGCCCGGATATAAATATCCGGGATACGTTTCGAAGGTCGGATACCTTCGTTCGGATGTTGCAATTCAGGTACGGGTCGAGGTTTCAAACCTCTAATCAGTCGAAGTCTCAAAAAATACAATTTCAAAGAAAATAAAGCGGAAGTACGGTTTAGATACAAAAGCCACGGCAGAGCCGGGTCAAAACCAAAACAAAGTGGGTGATTGCCATTTGTCAAGTTAGAATATATTAGCCGGATTCTTCGATTCGCCAAAAGATTTCCCCGTCACAGAAGCATGGAGCAACAAGAGCGGTACCTAACACTATCCACGAAGTCAGGCCTGGTGATCGCCTGCGGGTCCTCTGACCGCGCTGAGGCCACATAACATGCCTATGCCTAAATAAAAGATGACTAATGCGGTACAAGATTTAAATCACACTATCATGCCCCTAGTATATATAATATGCGGAAAAGAACTGTAAAGGGCCCAAGACAATGCCAAGTGGCATATCCCTCTCCTACCTCTGCACCCCTTCCCGTTAGTGCAGAGACTGGCCAGTTCGTTGCTATAGCATAGCATATCCTCGTGGTGGTGCACTCACCCACGGTATCATCATCATAACATAAATTAAACATAAATTAAACATAAATTAAACATGCCCGATGGTGCTGGGCTATCATCATGCTCATATCGACTCGATAGACTCAGGGCACCCGATGGGGCTGGGCTACCCTATCACCCTAGCAAAGACTCTAGGACTATCACAGATAACGAACGTTCTGTTTCAAATACACAAAGTAAACACATGCTCAGTTCAATGCAATCCTAGCATGATACTACATGGCATGCTTTAATATGCATCAAAACTACACATTACATGACACATCAGGAAGGAGGTCCAGGTTACTGAGTAAGTCTCGTAGGATACTTACCTGTTGATGCAGAACAACAAGATAACACAAGCAAGGGCCCAAATGCAAGTCCAAAGCAATCCAAAGGCAATACTGATAGCACACATTTAGGTAGGCATATTAGGTTGCATTTAGTATGATTTAGATGTTTATAATGCATAGATTAAGCAAGATTTGCATTTATACTTGTGTTGTTGGTAGAGTCGGAATCTACACGCGTTTATGGATTATTTCAGGTATATGTGGATTCGACGAGGAATGAGGAAGCTCATGGATGAAGGAAGAGTGAAGAGGAGGAGGAAAAGTGAAGAGCCCGGGAGCGGAATCGAAGTTAGAGAGCCTAAGTGAAAAACAAGTCCGCAGAAGTTGTCGCCAGACATGCTGAACTTGTTTCACACTTTCTGGAGGCGTCGGTGGTCCGATTGACTATTATAAGCATGCGTTGGAAAGCTCTTTCCGAGATCTACAACTTTCGTGTTGACATCGAGACTAAATTCGAAGAGGAAAAATCGCTGTGAACAGTAAAAGCCGCCCCGCGGCCAAGCGCGGCCCGAAGCTCTGACGAAGGGTTTCGCAATCGCCTGGCCGCCCCGCGGCCAGGGTTGGCTGCCCCGCGGCCTCTGCAGAAACGCCGAATCTGCTGAATGGACTTTTTATCCACTTAATTAGGTTTTTAGAATTATTATTTGGCCGACTCTTTTGAGGCTTTTTAAGGACGTTTTAGGGTTTTATTTTAATCATCTAATTCCTTAGTTTATACACTTGGAGATTATCAATTGAGAGAACCCTAGAGGGGAGCCTCCATGGCCATGGAGTGCTAAACTCTTTCGTTTCATCTATGGATTGAAGCTTTGGTTTGATAAAGTTGTGAGATTTCTATTCTTGTTCTATTCCTATTGATTCATATTGATTCTTTTGCGAATATTGTTGATTTCTTCTAGTCCGTACAACTAGTTGAGATTATTGCTAGGATTTTGTAGATTCCTCGTATTGAACCTTAATCCATAGTAGCAATCATGCCTTTTTAGGACTCGTAGGACTAAATTGGTGTGTAGAGAATCAATTATATGTTAAATACTGACTCGTAGCTTGGTATTGCATGTATCCTGGTTAATCCTTAATCTTAATGCTACTATTAGGTTAAATCTTGACCGTGTTAGGGTTATCTAATTAGTAAGGGTTACTAGGACTCGTAGGACTAGTAATTTACACAAGATCAGGACAGGAACAATAATAGGATGAAAAGAGAACTTGAAGAAGAATCGATGATCAATCAACCAAACTAAAGTGGATATTTGTAGATGAAACTATTTTCTCATTGTTATCTCTACTAACTTGTCTATAGTTTCTTTTCTTATATTCAATCACCAAAACCCCTCTTTTCTACTAATTGGTAAATATACATTGCTTAGAAATACTTGATTCTCTGTGGGATCGACCTCTTACTTGCTTACTATACTAGTTTGTAGGTTTGAGTTATACTTTGATAGGAACAACGACAGTTTCCTCCTGTTAAATACACACCTATCATCAAGCCATTTCCATAAGCTACCGGACTAACATTCGTACACACGAAATCCGAGTTCTCAACATACTCAAAACCGACCAATAGTAAAGTCGTTTTCCAAAAATATTTCCGATACGATCAAATCGACCAAAATCATTCTTTCAATCAAACCCCTTGATAAATTTATACCAACCATATTTTCAAACTCATAAATCCCAATTTAAGTCAACTCATGCTCAAAATACTTTCTCAAATCATACTTGGCCAAATTCCGACATTAAACGTTTAACTTTAAAACCAATCCCTCAAAATCACATTATAGAAATGATTCCGGCATAACCTACTTTATTTAAACCATTATCTTAAAATCATTTAATAAAGCATTTATTAATCATACTTCTCAAGTAATATCATTTTACAAATTCCATTTTTAACAACCCACATTTATAAGTCTATAAATAAATCACTTTATAAAACATCATTTAGTAACACCTCTCAAACAATATTACTTTTAAAACTCTTTACAATATATAAAAATTTCAGAATTTATATTTGCATGAACTCAGAGAAAAAAAAATGATAATAACAATTTAATCCTCACATGCAATATATAATATAACCTATATATAACACATATCAAAAAAATAAATAAAACCCACAATAGAAAAGAAATCCCATCAGCCCATCCAATGGCCCCAACCTGGAAGCCCAAACCCAACTTGATTTTCGGAGCCCCCAACCCGAAGACCAAAGGAAGAAGGAAAGGAAGAAGACCAACCGGCCCAAAATAAAAGGCCCAAACCCGGAAGAGTAAAAGAAGAAAAGGAAGAAAAGGCCCAAACCTAGAAAATAAAGGATAGATCCGGCCATTTAAAATGGAGCCAACCCGACCCGGTTTTCCCATCCGGATCTAAGCCAAAGCCCATCAAAATTAGGCCCAAGGTCCGGAAGAAGAGTAACAGGGTCACCCCTACCCTGATGGAACAGAGTCTGGCGGCGACGGAGAGGCAAAGGAGGAAGAAGAAGAAGGAGGGCTACCCGGCGGAGCTCCGTTCTCAACCGAACCATCCCCAAACTGATCGACCATGGATTCCGACCTAAACCCCCACAATGAGAATGAAGCGACGCAAGGAACAAGGGAGGAGAGAGAGATTACTGTTGTTGCAGGAGGATGATATGTCAAGTAATTACAAATAATAAAGATGTAATAAACGTAAACTAACTCCTGGCCTAAGCAAATAATTACAAGACTTCCTCCCGTTGTAGTGGAAGGGTAGTCAGGATCGATCCACGAGGAGGCGTGTCAGCGGGATCCTAGTAGCGTTGGAAATTTCACTTATGTGTCGAGCAGAAGCCTCGATTTCGACCTTGGGCCTTGATGTCGACCTCGGCTGTCGATGTTCTCTGCAACAGAAGACCTGCAGAGACAAAAACAAGTGGTCGATATCGACTGGAAGGGTCGATATTGATGTTAGTTCACGAAATCGACTGGCTCAGAAGACTGGCAGTCGATACAGAAGGGTCGATATCGATGCTAGGGGGTCGATATCGATGCTCAGCAAAACTCCACAGTGATGTTCGTCGTCGACTCCGAAAACTGTCGACGAACTCAGTGGTCGATATCGACGTCTGGGGTCGATATCGATGTCTCCCTGCAGTGGGTTAGTTCTTTGTCGGCAAAGAAAGGCCGAAGAATTGAGAATGGAGAGAGAAGCAATGAACAGAAATAAAGACAGCTTTTTGTGTGTATAAACTATTTAAAAAGCAACTCCTAGGATTAGGGTTTACCACAACGTTAACCGATGCATGTGATGTACATAATTGTACCTATTGTTTATTGCATCTTTTGACTTCATATTTCATTCGATTTCCGAACAAAAGTTTCAAAAGCATATGATTTCATGTAAGAATGAGCTAAAGTGAAAGAAATAGAGTCTACACGAGTTTTGAGCTAACCATGCAGGAATTCGATGAAAT
Organism: Persicaria maculosa; assembly: GCA_963922045.1. NCBI lineage: Eukaryota > Viridiplantae > Streptophyta > Magnoliopsida > Caryophyllales > Polygonaceae > Persicaria > Persicaria maculosa. The sequence goes on from OY998266.1 coordinate 24,541,040, forward strand.
CGGAGTCAAAACGGGCAAGCCAAGTGAAGCTGAGAAGAGGTCGATATCGACTGGAGACATCGATATCGACCATGGATTTCGACACGACTTCTGAGTGTCGAGATAACCACACAAACCATACTAGAAGCCTCGATATCGACACACATGTATCGATATCGACCATCATCATAGACATCGACTGGAGTGGGACAAGTCGAGCAGAGACACAAGCCTCGATATCGACCTCTGGAGTCGATATCGACCCTACATCGACAGAAGATAAATCCGATTTTTGAGGCTCGGATTGTGAAGTCTATCATCAAAGCCATGAGTTATCTCATTCTTTTAGATATTAGCAGTTGTTTGTTATCTTTTCCTTTAAGTTTATCAAAATAAAAGACCTATCCTAGTTGTTCGGATAGAGTTATTAGTTTAGATAGAAGTTACAATCCTCGGATAGCGAGGATTAGTAGCCTATAAATAAAGCCCTAGGGGCTGATTTGTTAGATCATCCAATAATCCAATCATAGAACAACCCAAGACATAGACATTAGAGTTAGAGTTAGAGAGAAGTTTTAGGGTTTGACGTTTGCGAAAGTTGACGTTGAGTTGTAAAGCTTCGAAGTTTATTTTAATGCAAGTTTCTTCCTTTCAATTGATGATGAATCCCATGATGAGAAGCGAGTAGTTCCCCAAAGCTCTTAGGGTCGGGGTGAGCCCGACGTTAGCCATGCGCACTTGAGGTAAGTATTTGATGTTGATATCGTTGTGTCTATCTCTCCTCCTACAATTCTATGTTTAGTCCTAATCGAAAGAAAAGGGATTCATGCTAACAACTTGAGTTATAAACATAAAATTGGTAGAGACAATTAGGTTTATTTGAAAGAGTAATCCTAAGAGTTGGTGTACGGCGAAAGCTTGTCCCTCGGGTGAAATAGCGCAATTGTCCGTCTTATTTATCTCATCGCATGCATTGGTTAACGTTGTGGTAAACCCTAATCCTAAGAGTTGCTTTTTATATAGTTTATACACACCAAAACCCACTGTTATTTCTGTTCATTGCTTCTCTCTTCATCCTAAAGTCTTCGGCCTTTCTTTGCCGACAAAAGAACTAACCCACTGCAGGAAAGACATCGATATCGACAGCAGAGGTCGATATCGACCAAAACTGATAGATCGACGATTTTCTGAGTCGATCTCGAGACTCCTGGGAAACTTCTGCAAGCATCGATATCGACACCAGACATCGACATCGACCCTTCTGTATCGACTGGCAGTCTTCTGAGCCAGTCGATCTCGTGGACTGACATCGATATCGACCCCACCAGTCGATATCGACCACTTGTTTTTGTCTTTGCAGGTCTTCTGTTGCAGAGAACATCGACAGCCGAGGTCGACATCGAGGCCCAAGGTCGAAATCGAGGCTTCTGGTCGACGCAGACGTGAGAGTCCCGAGGCTACTAAGATCCCGCTGACACGCCTCCTCGTGGATCGATCCTGACTACCCTTCCACTACAACGGGAGGAAGTGTTGTAATTATTTGCTTAGGCCAGGAGTTGGTTTACATTTATTTACATCTTTATATTTGTAATTACTTGACATATCAATCCTCCTGCAACAACAAATTGGCGCCGTTGCCGGGGAGGCAATCAATCGCGCCCTAGTAGTCTATCTCACGTCTTTTTCTAGTTTGGTCTTGCAGGTGTATGCGACGCGCTGATCGCCCACCTGAATTTGAAGGAGTAGACGACCCTGAGCGTTATTTCCATCTAAGGGCCCAAGCTCAAAGAATCATGGCGGAAAACGCGAACCAAGCAGAACTCATTGAACAACTAAGGAGGCAGGTTGAGGACCTAACTACTAGAGAGGCGACACTTAAGGAGCGTGCTGATAGGGAGGAGGAAGGCCGAAGGCAAATAGAAGCCCAAATCAATGCCCTCCCTAGGAATGCCAAGCAATATATGCATCCCGCTCTCACAGTGCCTGAATCGGCAATTCTTATCCCTGCCTCTAATTTTGAAATAAAACCTAACTTCTTAACTGAGATTAGAAGGCACCAATATGAAGGAAAACCTAACGAATGCCCTATGGCACATATTTCTACCTTCTTAGACCTTTGTGATACTATTGCTGATGGACGTAGTCTTGAGTATGTCCAACTAAAAGCCTTTCGATGGTCTCTTACAGGTAAGGCATTGCAGTGGTTGGAGAGCTTAGCCCCAAGATCGCTCCGCACCTGGAATGAAGTCAAGGACGCGTTCCTCAACAAGTTCTTCCCTCCTTCTAAGACGGCGTTGATCCGACAGAAAATCACGGCTTTCAAACAAAAGCCTGGTGAAGCTCTGGCGACTGTTTGGGAAAGGTTCAAGGACCTTCTACGATCATGCCCGACGCATGGCCAACCACCATATGTAATTCAAGAGATCATTTACAATGCTCTTGACGCTGCAACAAAGGAGAGGATCAACACCTACACCGCTTATGGCTACCTTGAACTCGCCCCACAAGAGGCTTGGGAGACCATAGAGAGGTTGGTGGAATTTGACAACACATATGGGACACCTGAGGCTTCCGACACATCATCATCGTCGAGGCCTGCCCCATCTATGCCCTTATATGAACCCTCCAATGTAATCGATCCGGATGTGAAGGAGCAATTCCACAGAGATCAACTTAGAAAGCTCCAAAAGCAAGTGAGGTTCCTTTCAGCGAACCAAGATTGCATCGAGTGCGGATCGCAGCGGCACACCACCATCGAGTGCCCACATGCCGAACAAGTACACCTAGCGGAGACTTACCAAGAGGCGCGCTACATGAGGGGTCCCAATCACCAATATTGGGGAGACCAAAGGTTCCATCAACCACAACGGAACCAGGTCAACCCTAGGGACCCTCCGCCTTATAGAGCTCCTGGGCACCCGGAGAGAGACCAAAAGAAGGATGATCTTCAACTTGTGTTGGACGAAATCAGGCGGAACCAAGCTAAGAATGATCAATCCAACAATGCAATCCACTCTCAACTCAATCACCTTACCACAAGGATTGGGGAGATGGATATTTGGAAGAAGAACGTAGAGACCCAACTGGGTCAATTGGCGGCACAAATCCCTAGGCCGTCCGGAACACTCCCTGGGCAACCCACTACAAATCCTAAGGGACAATCCGGGACGGGCCATATCACAGCCATACAATTAAGGAGTGGCACCAAAGTACATAAGCCACGAACGGAATCGGAGAAAGCAGCAGATCCAGTCGACGTCGACAGACCAGTCGATGTCGAGGATGAGGTCGATATCGACCCCCAGGTCGACCCTATGGTCGACATCGATACCACTGCAGAGCCATCAGAGCCACAACAGAGGTCGAAATCGACCCTACCAGTCGATATCGACCCAACTCCAGTCGACATCGATGTTCAGCAGGCCCCTCCGACCTCCGTTTTGGCCCCTCCACCAAAGAAGACGTTGCCATTCCCTTCCAAAGCATTGGAGGATCCCACCAAAGGCAAGTTTAGGCGCTTCATAAAGATACTTCAAGGACTCAACGTCACTATCCCTCTAACAGAAGCCCTAAGCGAGATGCCCGCCTATGTGCGATTCCTGAAAGACATCCTCAGCAAGAAGAGGTCCATGGCAGAGATCGCAGAGGAGTGCTCAAAGATGGACTTCCCTGAGAAGAAGAGTGATCCAGGAAAGTTCGCAATCACCGTGGGACTTGGCCAACATCGCTACAAAGCCCTATGTGACTTAGGGGCAAGTGTAAGTCTCATGCCTCTTTCTATTTGGCAAAAGGTGAACATTGGTGCCCTTGAACCTGTGGACATGAAGCTCTATATGGCCGACAACTCATTCGTCAGACCCACAGGTATAGTTGATGACGTTCTGGTAAAGGTAGGTAAGTTCTTTGTGCCTACTGATTTCATTGTGTTGGAGATGCCTGAAGATCCTATAGTGCCTATTATCCTTGGTAGGCCTTTCTTAGCTACTGCTGATGCCAATATCAATGTACGTCGAGGATTACTAACCTTTACTATAGGGAACGAAGTAATAGAATTCTCTTTCAACCCTACCATGAGCGAAACAAAGCACCTGGAGCAAGTAGTCCTCTCGCCAGCTAAGGAGAAGCTTAGGAAATTTTTGTTGGCGAGGACGGAAATAGCAAGCAGGGTCGACATCGACTGGAACCAGTCGATATCGACTAAAAACATCGAAATCGACCCACCTTGGTCGAAATCGAGTATGCCAGATCGCTGCCAAGAGCTTAAGTATGGGGTCACAGAGGTCGATATCGACCCCCACATGTCGACATCGACCACAGCACTCGACATCGACCCTCCTTGGTCGAAATCGACCACCCCTCAGCCCGAAGATTTCTGTTTCGGGCCCAAACAGGTAAGCCCAGGTATGAATCTTAACCCTCCTCCGTCCATTATTGATGAATCAATTAAACCCATTATTGATAATTCTACTAAAGAGAGGGTCAAAGCTCCATGGTTTGCCTATATTGCTAAAGTTAGGTCAAGAAAGAGAAGAAAAGCGCCCAAAGAAGAACCTAACATCAAAGAAGCCTTGGTCGCCGAACTTCGCTACTACCAAAAGGACCTTGATGATCCAGGAGAAAGGCTCACGCTCGAAGGGCCCTTACATAAAAGGGTCATGAAGAATTGACGGAGAAGTCGGCCTAGCGACTCAAAAATCTAGAGCATGTACATAAAACCTTTAAATTTTTCGCATAGATGGTTTTTAGGACTTAAGTTTTGGCTGTTTGAAACTTTTAAGACTGAGATAATTCGTGCTTTATCTATATTTCTAACAAGATTTCAGGTTATCAAGCAAAAGGAATGACGAAGGAGAAAAGAAGCTTCTACAGAGGTAGTCGAAATCGACCAGGCCAGTCGAAATCGACCCCTCCGGGGTCAAGCCATCTCCTGGAGTCGACATCGAGGACTCAGGAGCGAAAAGCAGAGGTCGATATCGACCCTAATACTCGATATCGACCCCCATCAGGCAGCCCTTGTCTTCATCTTCTTCCTCGACTTCGACAGATGCAGTCGACATCGACCTCTGTCCTAGATATCGACTTCTGGCATCGACCAAACCTGAAATCAACCTGAATCCGCTGTAAGTCTCTCTCTACCCTTGTTCTTCTTTTTAATACAGTGAGGACACTGTATATTTTAAGTATGGGGTGGGGGAAAGACATGTCTTATGGTCTTAACTTGGTTTCTTCTTCGCATTGCATTCATGTTGGTTTCTTCTTCGCATTGCATTCATGTTTAAATTTTTGTTCTTAGTTTTACTTTTATAAAATGTCAGAAAATTCAAAAAAATAGAAAAATGTCAAAAATACAAAAAAAAAGCATGTTTATTTTTAAGTTTTTTTTTTAATCCCTACTTAGATGTCCTATGATGAAAACTCAATAGCTGACTTGATCATGTAAATCCTATGGCATATTTGGATGGTTTAGCCTAAGTCCTTAAATTTTTATGTAGATTGTGAACTTGTGATGAAATTGAGCACATATGATCCTAGGCTAAAAAGCAAATCCAACAAAAATTGTCCTTGTGAGAATTTTGACCTATAGGGAAAACATCAAAAATCCCTCCGCTTTCTTGAGTGAATTTACTCTTCCTATGCATCTCTAAATGTTGTGATAGTTATTCAAAACCAATGCATATATATGTTTATGTTTACGAGAATTAAATGATGGAGGCATCTTTTAAGCCAATTTTATCCTCTCTTTACCTACCCTGCATTATCCCTGCTTGAAGCCAGAACATTAGCCTGAGCCTGAATTGCAAACTCCACAAAATTATCCCTAGCCGAATTGAGCCTGACCCACATTTGGGAATTGAGACTTAGATTGGTTGGACTAATGTCTTGTGGAAAGAATAGAGCATAATGTCTAGTTGTAAGCAAGGAAATTATAGGATGGTACATATTTACATTTTGTCATATTTTGTAAAAGGATGTTTTGGCTCACCATATAAATGCACATAGTTTAGTATTATGTTCGAAAAAAAAAATCCGAAAAATATATATATATATATAAAGTGCATGAGCCAAAATCCTTAGGTTTTTTTTATTCATACGAATGTTATATTTTTGAGAGGTGTATTAGAACTTGGAAGAAGGGTTGATGGAATGCATCTTTAAGAGCATTATATTGAAGAGTTATGGTTTGGGTAATGCAAGTGTTAAGATTTAGGAGTCTTGATTCCCGAATTTGAAAAGCACCACATAGCCAAATAATTCCATACCCTTTATTTCATACCAAGCCCCATTACAACCCCGCCGAATGGAGTCTTCTATGAAGTCTTCCATTGAGCGAAAGTCCTCCTGATGATTCTTATTGCATTTTCATAATTGGTTGCGAAGTGGATTTTTATAAATTGCAATGTTTATGAGATTGTATATGGAATTGAGTTGAGAGTAATCTTCATAGCCTAAACACATGAGAGTTGAGTGCAAACACATTATCCCTGTGAGGTTGGATTAAAATTGCATATGCCTATGGATCGCCAAAATATGTGCTATGACGTTAAATTCACTTGCTTTACTTTGCTACCGCTTATGATGTTGCTTTTGACAAAGGCAAAGACTTGAAGGGTGTGTTGTAGGTGTTGGTTATTGCTTGGTTATTGCTTGAGGACAAGCAAGTCTAAGTATGGGGTGTTTTGATGTACATAATTGTACCTATTGTTTATTGCATCTTTTGACTTCATATTTCATTTGATTTCCGAACAAAAGTTTCAAAAGCATATGATTTCGTGTAAGAATGAGCTAAAGTGAAAGAAATAGAGTCTACACGAGTTTTGAGCTAACCATGCAGGAATTCGATGAAATCGGAGTCAAAACGGGCAAGCCAAGTGAAGCTGAGAAGAGGTCGATATCGACTGGAGACATCGATATCGACCATGGATTTCGACACGACTTCTGAGTGTCGAGATAACCACACAAACCATACTAGAAGCCTCGATATCGACACACATGTATCGATATCGACCATCATCATAGACATCGACCGGAGTGGGACAAGTCGAGCAGAGACACAAGCCTCGATATCGACCTCTGGAGTCGATATCGACCCTACATCGACAGAAGATAAATCCGATTTTTGAGGCTCGGATTGTGAAGTCTATCATCAAAGCCATGAGTTATCTCATTCTTTTAGATATTAGCAGTTGTTTGTTATCTTTTCCTTTAAGTTTATCAAAATAAAAGACCTATCCTAGTTGTTCGGATAGAGTTATTAGTTTAGATAGAAGTTACAATCCTCGGATAGCGAGGATTAGTAGCCTATAAATAAAGCCCTAGGGGCTGATTTGTTAGATCATCCAATAATCCAATCATAGAACAACCCAAGACATAGACATTAGAGTTAGAGTTAGAGAGAAGTTTTAGGGTTTGACGTTTGCGAAAGTTGACGTTGAGTTGTAAAGCTTCGAAGTTTATTTTAATGCAAGTTTCTTCCTTTCAATTGATGATGAATCCCATGATGAGAAGCGAGTAGTTCCCCAAAGCTCTTAGGGTCGGGGTGAGCCCGACGTTAGCCATGCGCACTTGAGGTAAGTATTTGATGTTGATATCGTTGTGTCTATCTCTCCTCCTACAATTCTATGTTTAGTCCTAATCGAAAGAAAAGGGATTCATGCTAACAACTTGAGTTATAAACATAAAATTGGTAGAGACAATTAGGTTTATTTGAAAGAGTAATCCTAAGAGTTGGTGTACGGCGAAAGCTTGTCCCTCGGGTGAAATAGCGCAATTGTCCGTCTTATTTATCTCATCGCATGCATTGGTTAACGTTGTGGTAAACCCTAATCCTAAGAGTTGCTTTTTATATAGTTTATACACACCAAAACCCACTGTTATTTCTGTTCATTGCTTCTCTCTTCATCCTAAAGTCTTCGGCCTTTCTTTGCCGACAAAAGAACTAACCCACTGCAGGAAAGACATCGATATCGACAGCAGAGGTCGATATCGACCAAAATTGATAGATCGACGGTTTTCTGAGTCGATCTCGAGACTCCTGGGAAACTTCTGCAAGCATCGATATCGACACCAGACATCGACATCGACCCTTCTGTATCGACTGGCAGTCTTCTGAGCCAGTCGATCTCGTGGAATGACATCGATATCGACCCCACCAGTCGATATCGACCACTTGTTTTTGTCTTTGCAGGTCTTCTGTTGCAGAGAACATCGACAGCCGAGGTCGACATCGAGGCCCAAGGTCGAAATCGAGGCTTCTGGTCGACGCAGACGTGAGAGTCCCGAGGCTACTAAGATCCCGCTGACACGCCTCCTCGTGGATCGATCCTGACTACCCTTCCACTACAACGGGAGGAAGTCTTGTAATTATTTGCTTAGGCCAGGAGTTGGTTTACATTTATTTACATCTTTATATTTGTAATTACTTTACATATCAATCCTCCTGCAACAACAGCATGCGATAAGATAAATAAGACGGACAATTGCGCTATTTCACCCGAGGGACAAGCTTTCGCTGTACACCAACTCTTAGGATTACTCTTGCAAATAAACCTAATTGTCTCTACCAATTTTATGTTTATAACTCAAGTTGGTAGCATGAATCCCTTTTCTTTCGATTAGGACTAAATATAGAATCGTAGGAGGAGAGATAGACACAACGATATCAACATCAAATACTTACCTCAAGCGCGCATGGCTAACGTCGGGCTCACCCCGACCCTAAGAGCTTTGGCGAACTACTCGCTTCTCATCATGGAACTCATTGTTGATTGAAGGAAAGAAACTTGCATTAAAATAAACTCCGAAGCTTTACAACTCAATGTCAACTTTCGCAAACGTCAAACCCTAAAACTTCTCTCTAACTCTAACTCTATTGATTGTCTTACTTGCTTGTTGAAAGATCATTGGATGATTGGATTCGTTCTAGGATGATCTAACAAATCAGCCCCTAGGGCTTTATTTATAGGCTACTAATCCTCGCTATCCAAGGATTGTAACTCCTATCTAAACTATGAACTCTATCCAAACAATTAGGATAGTTCTTTTATTTTGATAAACTTCTACTAACTTAAAGGTAAAAGATAAATAAAACTTTAGCTGTCATCTATCTTGAAAGTATGAGATAATTCCGTGCCTCCTTGAAGATATATAGTTCCAATCCACATTCGAAATCGAGTCTATCTTTTATCGAGATAAGGGGTCGATATCGACACTAGGGGGTCGATATCGAGGTCTCTGTTCCTGCTCGACTTGTTCAGCTCTGGTCGATTTCTATGTTGACGTCGATATGGGGGTCGATATCGACACCAGGGGTCGATATCAGGGTCTAAGGTCGATATATACCTCTTCTCAGCTTCACTTGATGTCTATGTTGAGGTCGATATCTATGTTGAAGGTCGATATCTACACCAGAGGTCGATATCTATGTCAGGGGTCGATATCTACCTCTGCTCAGCTTCACTTGGCTTCTTCGTTTTGACTCCGATTTCGCTCGAATTCCTGCATGGTTAGCTCAAAACTTGTGCAGACCCTATTTCTTTCATTTTAGCCCATTCTTACACAAGTTTATATTCTTTTGAACCTTTTCTTTGGAAATCGAATGAAATAATAAGTCAAAAGATGCAATAAACAAAGGTACAAATATGTACATCAAAACACCCCATACTTAGACTTGCTTGTCCCCAAGCAATAACCAAGCAATAACCAACACCTACAACACATCCTTCAAGTCTTCGCCTTTGTCAAAAGCAACATCATAAGTGGTAGCAGAGCAAAGCAAGTGAATTTAACGTCATAGCACATATTTTGGCGATCCATAGGCATATGCAATTTTGATCCAACCTCACAGGGATAATGTGTTTGCACTCAACCCTCATGTGTTTAGGCTATGAAGATCAACTCTCAACTCAATTCCATATACAATCTCATAAACATTGCAATTTATAATAATCCACTTCGCAACCAATTATGAAAATGCAATAAGAATCATCAGGAGGACTTTCGCTCAATGGAAGACTTCAAAGAAGACTCCATTCGGCGGGGTTGTAATGGGGCTTGGTAAGAAATGAAGGGTATGGAATTATCTGGCTATGTGGTGCTTTTATAATTCGGGAATCAAGACTCCTAAATCTCAACACTTGCAATACCCAAACCATAACTCTTCATAATATGCTCTAAAGATGCATTCCATCAACCCTTCTTCCAAGTTCTAATATTCCTCTAAAAAATATAACATTTGTATGAATAAAAGACTTAAGGATTTTGGCTCATGCACTATATATAGATATCTTTATTTATTTTTTTCGGATTTTTTTTCGAAAATAATAAGTAAATATGTGCATTTATATGTTGAGCCATAAACCCTTTTACAAAATGTGACAAAATGTATAATGCGCCATCCTATAATTTCCTTGCTCAAAACTGGACATTATGGTCTTTTCTTTCCACAAGGCATTAGTCCAACCAATCTAAGTCTCAATTCCCAAATGGGGTCAGGCTCAATTCGGTTAGGGATAATTTTATGGAGTTTGCAATTTCAGGCTCAGGCTAATGTTCTGGCTTCAAGCAAGGATAATGCAGGGTAGGTAAAAAGAGGATAAAAATGGCTTAAAAGATGCCTCCATCATTTAATTCTCGTAAACATAAACATATATATGCATTGGCTTTGAATAACTATCACAACATTTAGAGATGCATAGGAAGAGTAAATTCACTCAAGAAAGCGGAGGGATTTTTGATGTTCTCCCTATAGGTCAAAATTCTCACAAGGACAATTTTTGTTGGATTTGCTTTTTAGCCTAGGATCATATGTGCTCAATTTCATTACAAGTTCACAATCTACATAAAAAATTTAAAGACATAGGCTAAACCATCCAAATATGCCATAGGATTTACATGATCAAGTCAGCTATTGAGTTTTCATCATAGGACATCTAAGTAGGGTAAAAAAACAAACTTAAAAATAAACATGCATTTTTTTTTGTATTTTTGACATTTTTCTATTTTTTTTTTAGATTTTGACATTTTATAAAAGTAAGACTAAGAACAAAAATTTAAACATGAATGCAATGCGGAGAAGAAAACCAAGTTATGACCATAAGACATGTCTTTCCCCCACCCCATACTTAAAATATACAGTGTCCTCACTATATTAAAAAGAAGAACAAGGGTAGAGAGAAACTCACAGCGCAAACCTTGCGGATTCAGGTCGATTTCAGATTTAGTCGATGCCAGGAGTCGATATCTAGGTCAGTGGTCGATGTCGACTGCATCTATTGAAGTCGAGGAAGAAAATGAAGATAAGGGCTGCCAGGTGGGGGTCGATATCGAGTATTAGGGTCGATATTGACCTCTCTTTTTCACTCCTGAGTCCTCGATGTCGACTCCAGGAGGTGGCTTGACCCTGGGGGGGTCGATTTCGACTGGCCTGGTCGATTTCGACTGCCTCTACAGAAGCTTCTTTTCTTCTTCGTCGTTCCTTTTGCTTGATAACCTGAAATTTTGGTTAGGAATATAGATAAAGCACGAAATATCACAGTTTTAAAAGTTCAAAATCCAAAAGTTAAATCCTAAAAACCATCTAATGCGAAATTTAAAGGTTTTATGTACACGCTCTAGATTTTTGAGTCGCTAGGCCGACTTCTCCGTCAATGCTCTATGACCCTTTTATGTAGGGACCCTTCGAGCGTGAGCCTTCTCCTGGATCATCTAGGTCCTTTTGGTAGTAGCTAAGCTCGGCGACCAAGGCTTCTTTGATGTTAGGTTCTTCTTTGGGCGCTTTCCTTCTCTTTCTTGACCTAACTTTAGCAATATAGGCAAACCATGGAGCTTTGACCCTCTCTTTAGTAGAATTATCAATAATGGATGGAGGAGGGTTAGAAGTCATACCTGGGCTTACCTGTTTGGGCCCGAAACAGAAATCTTCGGGCTGAGGGGTGGTCGATATCGATATGTGGGGGTCGATATCGACCTCTGTGACCCCATACTTAAGCACCTGGCCGTGATCTGGCATACTCGATGTCGACCAAGGGGGGTCGATTTTGATGTTTTTAGTCGATATCGACTGGTTCCAGTTGATGTCGACCCTGCTTGCTGTTTCCGTCCTCGCCAATAAAAATTTTCTAAGCTTCTCCTTAGCAGGCGAGAGGACTACTTGCTCCAGGTGCTTTGTTTCGCTCATGGTTGGGTTGAATGAGAATTCTATCACTTCGTTCCCTATAGTAAAGGTTAGTAACACTCGACGTACATTGATATTGGCATCTGCAGTAGCTAAGAAAGGCCTACCAAGTATAATAGGCACTACAGGGTCTTCAGGCATCTCCAATACAATGAAATTAGTAGGCACAAAGAACTTACCTACCTTACAGGAACGTCATCAACTATACCTGTGGGCCTGACGAATGAGTTGTCAGCCATATAGAGTTTCATGTCCACAGGTTCAAGTGCACCAATGTTCACCTTTTGCCAAATAGAGAGAGGCATGAGACTTACACTTGCCCCTAGGTCACATAGGGCTTTATAACGATGTTGAACAAGTCCCACGGTGATTGCAAACTTCCCTGGATCAGTCTTCTTCTCAGGGAAGTCCATCTTTGAGCACTCCTCTGCGATCTCTGCCATGGATCTCTTCTTGCTCAGGATGTCTTTGAGGAATCGCACATAGGCGGGCATCTCGCTTAGGGCTTCTGTAAGAGGGATGGTAACATTAAGTCCTTGAAGTATCTTTACGAAGCGCCTAAACTTACCTTTGGTGGGATCCTCTAATGCTTTGGAAGGGAATGGCAACGTCTTCTTTGGAGTAGGGGCCAAAACGGAGGTCGGAGGGGCCTGCTGAACATCGATGTCGACTGGACTTTTGTCGATATCGACTGGGATTGTCGATTTCGACCTCTGTTGTGGCTCTGATGGCTCTGCAGTGGCCTCGATATCGACCTGTGGGTCGACATGGGGGTCGATATCAACCTCATCCTCGACATCGACTGGTCTGTCGATGTCGACTGGATCTGCTGCTTTCTCTGATTCGGTTCGTGGCCTTTGTACTTTGGTACCACTCCTTAACTGTATGGCTGCGACATGGCCCATCCCGGAATTTCCCTTAGGATTTGTAGTGGGTTGCCCAGGGAGTGTTCCGGATGGTCTAGGGATTTGTGCCGCCAATTGACCCAGTTGGGTCTCTACGTTCCTTTTCCAAATATCCATCTCCCCAATCCTTGTGGTAAGGTGATTGAGTTGAGAATGGATGGCATTGTTGGATTGATCATTCTTAGCTTGATTCCTCCTTATCTCATCTAGCACAAGTTGAAGATCATCCTTCTTTTGGTCTCTCTCCGGGTGCCCAGGAGCTCTATAAGGCGGAGGGTCCCTAGGGTTAACCGGGTTCCTTTGTGGTTGATGGAACCTTTGGTCTCCCCAATATTGGTGATTGGGACACCTAATGTAGCGCGCCTCTTGGTAAGTCTCCGCTAGGTGCACTTGTTCGGCATGTGGGCACTCGATGGTGGTGTGCCGCTGCGATCCGAATTCAATGCAATCTTGGTTCACTAAAAGGAACCTTACTTGCTTTTGGAGCTTTCGAAGTTAATCCCTATGAAATTGCTCCTTTACATCCGGATCGATTACATTGGAGGGTTCATATAAGGGCATAGATGGGGCAGGCCTCGATGATGATGATGTGTCAGAAGCCTCAGGAGTCCCATATGTGTTGTCGAACTCCACCAACCTCTCTATGGTCTCCCAAGCCTCTTGTGGAGCGAGTTCAAGGTAGCCATAGGAGGTGTAGGTGTTGATCCTCTCCTTAGTTGCAGCGTCAAGAGCATTGTAAATGATCTCCTGAATTACATACGGTGGTTGGCCATGCGTCGGGCATGATCGTAGGAGGTCCTTAAACCTTTCCCAAACAGTCGCCAGAGCCTCACCAGGCTTTTGTTTGACAGCCGTGATTTTCTGTCGGATCAACGCCGTCTTAGAAGGAGGAAAGAACTTGTTGAGGAACGCGTCCTTGACTTCATTCCAGGTGCGGAGCGATCTTGGGGCTAAGCTTTCCAACCATTGCAATGCTTTCCATGCAAGAGACCATCGAAAGGCTTTTAGTTGGACATATTCAAGACTTCGTCCATCAGCAATAGTATCACAAAGGTCTAAGAAGGTAGAAATATGTGCCATAGGGCATTCGTTAGGTTTCCTTCATATTGGTGCCTTCTAATCTCAGTAAGGAAGTTAGGTTTTATTTCAAAATTAGAGGCAGGGATAAGAATTGCCGATTCAGGCCCTGTGAGAGCGGGGTGCATATATTGCTTGGCATTCTTAGGGAGGGCATTGATTTGGGCTTCTATTTGCCTCCGGCCTTCCTCCTCCCTATCCGCACGCTCCTTAAGTGCCGCCTCTCTAGTCGTTAGGTCCTCAACCTGCTTCCTTAGTTGCTCAATAAGTTCAGCCTGGTTTGCGTTGTCCGCCATGATTCTTTGAGCTTGGGCCCTTAGATGGAAATAACGCTCAGGGTCGTCTACTCCTTCAAATTCAGGCGGGCGATCAGCGCGTCGCATACACCTGCAAAACCAAACTAGGTAGAGACGTGAGATAGACTACTAGGGCGCGATTGATTGCCTCCCCGGCAACAGCGCCAATTTGTTGTTGCAGGAGGATGATATGTCAAGTAATTACAAATAATAAAGATGTAATAAACGTAAACCAACTCCTGGCCTAAGCAAATAATTACAAGACTTCCTCCCGTTGTAGTGGAAGGGTATCCAGGATCGATCCACGAGGAGGCGTGTCAGCGGGATCCTAGTAGCGTTGGAAATTTCACGTCTGTGTCGACTAGAAGCCTCGATTTCGACCTTGGGCCTTGATGTTGACATCGGCTGTCAATGTTCTCTGCAACAGAAGACCTGCAGAGACAAAAACAAGTGGTCGATATCGACTGGAAGGGTCGATATCGATGTCAGTTCACGAAATCGACTGGCTCAGAAGACTGTCAGTCGATACAGAAGGATCGATATCGATGCTAGGGGGTCGATATCGATGCTCAGCAAAACTCCACAGCGATGTTCGTCGTCGACTCCGAAAACTGTCGACGAACTCAGTGGTTGATATCGACGTCTGGGGTCGATATCGATGTCTCCCTGCAGTGGGTTAGTTCTTTGTCGGCAAAGAAAGGCCGAAGAATTGAGAATGGAGAGAGAAGCAATGAACAGAAATAAAGACAACTTTTTGTGTGTATAAACTATTTAAAAAGCAACTCCTAGGATTAGGGTTTACCACAACGTTAACCGATGCATGCGATAAGATAAATAAGACGGACAATTGCGCTATTTCACCCGAGGGACAAGCTTTCGCCGTACACCAACTCTTAGGATTACTCTTGCAAATAAACCTAATTGTCTCTACCAATTTTATGTTTATAACTCAAGTTGTTAGCATGAATCCCTTTTCTTTCGATTAGGACTAAACATAGAATCGTAGGAGGGGAGATAGACACAACGATATCAACATCAAATACTTACCTCAAGCACGCATGGCTAACGTCGGGCTCACCCCGACCCTAAGAGCT
The DNA here is from genome assembly GCA_963922045.1 of Persicaria maculosa. Lineage (NCBI taxonomy): Eukaryota > Viridiplantae > Streptophyta > Magnoliopsida > Caryophyllales > Polygonaceae > Persicaria > Persicaria maculosa. The sequence continues at coordinate 24,556,563 of OY998266.1, forward strand.
TTGGGGAACTACTCGCTTCTCATCATGGAACTCATTGTTGATTGAAGGAAAGAAACTTGCATTAAAATAAACTCCGAAGCTTTACAACTCAACGTCAACTTTCGCAAACGTTAAACCCTAAAACTTCTCTCTAACTCTAACTCTATTGATTGTCTTACTTGCTTGTTGAAAGATCATTGGATGATTGGATTTGTTCTAGGATGATCTAACAAATCAGCCCCTAGGGCTTTATTTATAGGCTACTAATCCTCGCTATCCAAGGATTGTAACTCCTATCTAAACTATGAACTCTATCCAAACAATTAGGATAGGTCTTTTATTTTGATAAACTTCTACTAACTTAAAGGTAAAAGATAAATAAAACTTCAGATGTCATCTATCTTGAAAGTATGAGATAATTCCGTGCCTCCTTGAAGATATAGTTCCAATCCGCATTCGAAATCGAGTCTATCTTCTATCGAGATAAGGGGTCGATATCGACACTAGGGGGTCGATATCTATGTTGAAGGTTCCTGCTCGACTTGTTCAGCTCTGGTCGATTTCTATGTTGACGTCGATATGGGGGTCGATATCGACACCAGGGGTCGATATCAGGGTCTGACGTCGATATATACCTCTTCTCAGCTTCACTTGATGTCTATGTTGAGGTCGATATCTATGTTGAAGGTCGATATCTACACCAGAGGTCGATATCTATGTCAGGGGTCGATATCTACCTCTGCTCAGCTTCACTTGGCTTCTTCGTTTTGACTCCGATTTCGCTCGAATTCCTGCATGGTTAGCTCAAAACTTGTGCAAACCCTATTTCTTGCATTTTAGCCCATTTTTACACAAGTTTATATTCTTTTGAACCTTTTCTTTGGAAATCGAATGAAATAAGAAGTCAAAAGATGCAATAAACAAAGGTACAAATATGTACATCAATTACCGAGGCTGATTTTCCGACGACGAGATGCTTCGAGGGCGGCTCCGACTGCGACTCCGGCTGTAATCGTCGGGAGGGAGAGCTTGCTCCGGGCCAAGCTCTGAATCGGAGCAGAGGAAGCGGAGAGGAGGAGAGACGAGGGCGCTCGGCGTCTTGGAGCTTTATACAGGGGAGGCTCGGCTTGCAATCCAGTGGCTGCTGGCGGCCGAAGACAGGAGGGGTGGAGATGGTGGTGCAGCGGGGTTCCTTCAATGACGGAAATGGTGGTGGTGGCGGAGAGATGCAGCTGCTCGGAATCGGAGGGAGGTGCTGCTGTTGTTTGATGGAAACAGGGGAAGCAAGGGGGACCCTTGAGGGTGGTGGTGGTGCTCAGGTCTGTAGAACGAAAAAGAGAGGGGGAAAGGTTTGTGGGTGTAGGTTCAACAGAGGGCAAATGAAAGGGAGAGGGAGGAGAAACTGAGGGAGTGCAAATGTGTAAGAGGGCAGCTGCACCTTGGAAGGGAAGAAGACAAATGGTGAGGGAAGGACCATTACAAGTTGCAACAGTCACCCGAGAGAGAGAGAGAGAGAGAGAGAGAGAGAGAGAGAGAGAGAGAAAAGAAATTAATATATGTGTGGTCCCAACAATACCAATTCAAATTAGCGGAAAAGACCCGAATCCCGCTCGCCCGATCGAATATCGACTAAAACAATTTTAATAAACCAAAGTTCGATCAAATTTCAAGATAATCGGAATTAAATAATTTCAATCAATTCGGAGCTTAATTAAATTATATTAATACTCGAACTCGAAGTCAAAAATCAAATCCCGTCAAAAATCCTAATTTAAGTCGATGCCGGAATGATTTTAAAATTGAACTCGTGCTCGAGGACGGATTTTCTCACATTTCTACCAATTGAATAAAATAATAATTTATTTACTCAAATATAATAATATAATAATATAGAATAAATTCAGTCTTTACAGTTCAAGACATAAAGAAAGGAGATTGACAATACAACTTGCCTCGGCGAAGCCGGGTCAAAACCAAATACGAGGAAATAAGTAGAAAAAGGGTTGAGTTCAAGTCGGTCATTCTCTCCCTCTCACTGTGCCATAAGATATCCCCCGCCACAACAGCACATGATCAAGCAAGGGTACGGGTACCTGAAACTAACCACGAAGTCAAGGTCGAGACACTCATGCGGGCCCTGAAGACCTCGCTGAGGACATATAATATGCCTATACCTAAATAAAGGATTCTCTAATGCAGTGCGAAAATATTAAACACTCAAGCATGCTAGCAGTTTATATATATATGCAGAAAGCGATTAAATGGGATCCCGCACAGAATGCCAAGTGGCATGTCCCTCTCCTACTCACGCACCCATGCTCGTTAGTGCAGGAACCGACTGCGTTTTATACTCCCGCACCCATGCTCGTTAGTGCGGGAACCGGTCGCGTTCAATATCATAACATCATCAATCGTATCAATATTCATGCTCGTCAATTTAACAGTCTGACTCGATGAGGACTAAGCCCGATGGGACTGGACCGTCCTATGACCCTAGCAAATGACTCTAGGACTCACAATTTAACGGCCGTTCTACCATACGCAAAGAGAATACAGATGCTCGACTAATTTGTGCAACCTAAGCATGATACTACATGAATATGCATTATGCAACACCTACACACTATATGACACATCAGGCATGAGGTTCTAACTTGAGTAAGCCCCGGAGGACTTACCTGGAGTAGCAGATCAGCATGAGGAAAGCAGCAAGAGAACAAGCAAGCAGGTCACATATCACCTAGCAAGTATTAATGAACATGAATAAGTATATCGCATATAATGGGATCCATTTACCGCTACGCATAATCTATCCATTAGCAATTAGTCAAAACATCATCATCATCATCATCACTTCAACTTATCTCAATCATTTTATATCATCATATTTCATCTCATCAATTTCCATAATTCAATTCAAGATTCAACCATGTCCAATCATGCTTCAACTCACATATATTCATATTCATGCCATAACCCATATAATTTACAAGTAAGGTTCATTAATCAATTCATCAAGTCAACTCAAGTAAATTGGTTCCAAAGTTTCTCAAGTCATTAAAACTCAATGAAGCCAATTAAATAGTGAAACAATTTATGCTAAATTAATACTTAGCCAATTTCGATATTAAATATTTAAACCCCCTTTTAAATCCATTACAACAAGTCAAGTTATTAAAATGATTCCGACATCTAGAAATCTTCATAAACAACCCAACAACTCAAATTACCCATTTTAAATATCAAAACTTAGCAATTAGATTATTCACATAAATCATTCTCACAAATCAGCTTAAATTACTAAATAAATAAGTCAGAGAAAAGGTAAATAAATAATTTAACAATAGAAAGAATCACAATCCATAAGTATTTAAATAACCTTCATACATTAAAACGATATAATTAATCAAATAACTAAATAATACTTAAAAATTTGATTTTAGACATCTTAAAATAAATAATTAAATACTCCAAATAGTTCAATATAATATTTAAAATAATAATTCGGAAATAAAATTAATAATAAATAAATAAATAATAAATAACAATAAGTTGTATAACAATTATATTCTTAACAAATAACTTATCAAAAAAAATAACACAACCCCATTTCAAAGCCCAACCCGGATCCATCAACTCGGCCCAGCCCATACCCAATCTCAATCCATCTCTGCTGAACCGAACCCAAAAAAAAAAATTAAAGGAAACGGACCCTAAATGAAAAAAAAAAAGAAAACCGGACCAGGAAAAATAAAAGAAGAGGAGGCCGGTCCGACCGAACCGTCTCTTCTTCAACCTCCCGTGTGCCCGCTCTGTTCTGCCCCGCTCCATTCTCGCTCTTAGCTCCTCCCTGTGCCTTCCTTCCCTGCTGTACTCGAGCTCGCCTCCCTCGGATCACACCCGGCTAGCTCGCTCTTGCCCTCTCCTGCTCTCACAGCTCCCCTGTACCCGCTCCCAAAGCTTCGCTCGACTTTCTCCCTCACAGCGCTCTGCTCGTCCCTTGCCCGACCTCGCCAGAATCGACTCTCACCCTCTATCTCTCTCACCCCATCCTAAAAAGAACAACTGGATGAAACTAAGGAAAAGGGAGGGGAGTTTTAGGCGCTCACCGAGGGCCTTCGGGTCGTCGGAGAAAACAGGGGATGGTGAGGTGCTCGGGGCTGGTGTCGCCGGCTTCGGGGATCTCCTGGGCTGCTCTGAGCTCTCGTGGATGTCCGAGGATGAGGGTATGATCCGCTGTCGCTCGGAGGAAGGGAGGAAGCGATGGAGGTTCTTCTATGAGAGCTCCGGTGGTGCTCGGTGAAACTGGGGAGGAAGGTGAGGTGTTGGTGCTGTCGAGGCTGTTGCTTGTCGGAGACTGAAGAACAATGGAGGTGGTGGTATGGTGGTAAGACAACCAAGGAGTTATGTTTTTGGAATGAAGAAGTGACGGTGAAGGGTGAAGGATGAAGGTGAAGGGGATGGTGGTGATGGTGAAATGAAAGGTGAGGAGAGGGAGGGGGATGGCTTGACAGTAAGAATAGGGGGTAAGAGGGGCTGTAGGTTGGCTGCAGCTACGAATAGGGGAAGGGTGTTGTAGGGGCTAGGTGGGAGGGTGGCTAATGTAAAAGGTATTAAGTGTAAGAGAAAGTCAAATTTACTACCCGGAAATAAATCTCAAAACCCGCTTTTCGACCTTAACCCGACTCGATTAAAATAAATTAAAATAAACATTCAAGCTCGAAATAAATAGCAAAACCCAAAAATATTTTCAAGCCTCGAAATAATAAGGCGTAATAAATTATTTCCAAACTCAATAATAAGTTCATGCCGCAATTCATCTCGAAAGAATAAAATAAATTCGCTTGCTCGAGAACGGAAATTTTTGAAATTTTTTGGAATCTCGGAAATTGAATAAATTTTTATCGAAATCAAATTTAAAATTACAAAAATATTTATTTAAAAAATCTCGGTCTTTACATCATCCACCTCTAAAAACAAGTCTCGTCCTCGAGACTAAAATCCTTTTAAAAGCAAGGGGATGAAGCTCAAAATTGGTGAGTCCGAGGATCACGCCATTGATCCCGTGAGTACCTCATAAGTGCCCCTATGAGATCCTCGCAGTATCTTCGTCATGATTATAATATTCCCAATTGGTCGTAGCAAGGATGTGATATGGGCCCTTATCACAACCTTACCCCGACTACTTGGTTACATTATGACTCAAAAGAATCATAACGTCTCCACTAGGTCTTAGTAAGCAATCTATAAGTGCCCCTATAAATGCTTGTATCCACTTCGTGGGACATTATAATGTAAACTTGGGTCGAAAAAGTTTCAAAAGGGTTCTCAATTCAAGTTAATCAAGCAAATTCTCGATCGCGTTCAGTTTTTCAAAATCCCAGTCATTTCTCTTATTTTAAGTCTATCAGATTTCAAGAATTTCAAGAGATGGCAACACCCACCTCTAAGGGCTAATCCCATATTCCATTTCCTAGGTTTATTTCTCAGAGTTTGTTTCAATCTATCAAGCTAAAAATATCCTCAAAATCAACATAAATCACCTCAGAATATCATATACCAACATACCAAAGTCAGTCCATCAAGATTTATCATGCCATTAATCACAACAAGAATAACAACCTACCCGATCATATCTAACATAACCAATCATCATCTATCGAAATATTAACCTAGCGGAATTCGTCATAACAGGGATGCCGTTTTATCAGTAGGGCAACGCATCAACACATCAAATCTCACCTTCGGCAGATCATAAAATCAGAGAAATATGTATATTGTTACTAATCAAAACGGGACACAACCATCATACTCAATTCAGGTTAAAATCTCTAAATACAACCATATCTCGCTTCTCTTAAACCGAAACCCATGGATCCTCTCTTCAATTCTATGCAAACAAGTCCAAGGATCAAGCCTATCCCAAATTCATCCAACATATTTCTCAAGCTCAGGTCAATGAGTCTTCTAAGAATCTATTCACTTAAGATATCAAGCTTACAATCCCGACTTCCTACCTAACCAATCAAAGCCCATGTGTCGGAACTCGTAGCTCTCCCAATAACCATAGACCAAGCCTAATATCCCACACTCTCATCAAAACCTCTATCAAGTGCATGATCAATCCAAGCGTTTCTTAACGAGTTTACCCATTCTTCCTATGTCCGTAAGTATCCATCTGATCATTGTCTCTGTAAGTTCCCGATTCGCTCCAATAATCTTATCCTTCTTTCCATACGAATAAGCACACTCCTTTCTAATCCACCTCTAAAGAACCAACTCCTATTGTCATCCTCACACAAGAGCATTATTACATCCTACATCCTCAATATATCACAACAAAGGTTCATTTCGTAAGGTACTTACGTATCCCAACCAACACAAGCGTCTCACTCACCTAGGTCGGAAATTCCTAGCAATACTCAACCGCCCGCACTCGTTAAATTCTAAGCCAGAGAGCCAACTAGAGCCAAAACCGTAACACGATCCATCTAGTTTCCTCAACCGCACTTATACCCAAGTGGTCAACAACATGTCTTCACCCATCTAACTCATTCGAATATCTCCTAACCGAGTTGCATCTCTGTAAAGGCTTGGATTTAAATCATAATTTATCGGAAAAATGAAATTTAAAATTTAATTAAACCGGATTTAAAACCCATTTAACAAATTCCGACCTGAATTTAAATGTTTGACAAACGATTCCGTCTTTTTCGCCTCGGAAAATTTAAAATAAAATCGGATGGTGATATCCTTTTATGTTTTAAAAAAATCTAATTGATCGGGAAAGCGAGAGTCGGGGAAACTAACATTCGGGGATTAATTTCGGGATTCAAAATTCGCATATTCGGGATTTAATTCCGGGTATTGTTTACCCAAACCCACACACCACCCTCAACCACTCTCACCTGCTCCCGTCACATCCACCCTTCACCTTAACCATTACCCTACACCTCCCATCGCCATCTCCATCCTTCATTCATCACATTCACCATCACACTATCACCATCTCCGCTGACCGCTTCGCTCCATCTTCACTCTTCATCACCGTCACTCACCTGCTCTCTCGGCTTCACCACCTCACGCTCCAGCCACCTTGCCGCCACCACTCCACCTTGCCGCCACCACCAGGAGCCACCAGCGCAGCCTCTGAGTCACAGCCAGCACCAGACGCAGCCCCGAAGCCCCCTAGCACAACCACCGAGCCACCGTACCATCTCCTCCCCTGTTTTGGCAAGCTAACTTTTGGTAAGCCGTTCTCGTCCGTTTTCGATCGGAATTGTTCCCGAGCTTCACCATCGTGCTCACCAATATGCGGTGCAGGACCGACAAGCCATCGCGAGACAACGAAGACGCCCAGGACTCCGATCGAGAGCTCCGAAGTCGCAAAAAAGCCATCTCGGTGAGCTCCGAATTTATCCTCGTTTCTATTCGTTTTTGGGTCCTTTTCGGTGCTTAGGCTAGTCGGGAGTGAGCGTGGGCTGAGTGCGGGATGATCGGGTGAGGTCGAGAGCTCCGATGATCTCCGGAGCTCGGTCGGCGGGAGCGAGGAGCCGAGCTGCGTGACCATGGCGGGAGGCGGGAACCTTGCGGTTTGAATGAGGAAGGAGAAGGCCCCTTGGGTCCCACGTGATTATATATATATATATATATATATATTGTTATATTATTGTATTATATTAAATCGGTTTGGTTCGGTTCGGTTTGGTTCGGTTGGGTTTGGTTCGGTCGAGTTAATTGGGTTATTTATTTAATTGGTTGCGGTATTTAGAATACTATAATATTGTTTGCAGATTTAAAAGATAAAATATTATTTTTGAGATTTTATAGAGGGATGGTTTATTAAATAATAAAGGGTGGCTAAAGTGTTATATTATGTTAGTTGGGATTTAAAATATATTATTTGGACTTGAAGATTTAAAAAAAGGAATTTGGAAAAGAATTTCAAAGGTCGAAAAGTGATTTAATAAATAAATTGATAAAGGGAATTTAGCGAGTATTTTCAAGAGTCGGAATTCTTAACTGTTTAATTCGGAATTGAAACAGTTTTGGAACTAACTTGGGAATAAGACTTATTCGATGACTAACTAGCATGATAATAAAATCGTTTGACTAACGGTATGGTATGTATGACTAATAGCATGATATTGTGGTGATTTTTTAGAAGAGATTAAATGATCGATACTTGTGATGATAATGATATATGTCCTTATGGAGAATATGAGTATGGAATAGTAATATGCGAATTTGGCTAAGAATGATATAGAGGTTATCTTAAAATGATAAGATGACGGATTATATATGTTGAACGGTTTGAGATGGGGGATGATTGATCAGGATGAACTGGAAGTATGATGGATGCGAACTTGTTTATTTATCTGTTTGTATGAGTGTGTGATATATGTGTTCAGAGAGATTATAGAAGTTTAATCAGTATATTCTCGTTATGTAATTAGGTGATATTCTGTGATCGTGACTACTGTGTACTGGATTCTTCTTTTGCTGATCTTCTAGCCAGGTAAGTACCTCCGGGGCTTACTCAGTAACCAGGACCTCCTGCCTGATGTGTCATATAGTATGTAGGTGTTGCATCTGCATAAAAGCATGTCATGTAGTATCATGCTTAGGAATTGCACTTACGATTGAGCATTCTTATTCTGTATGCGTTTGAATGCAGAACGGCCGTTATCTGTGAGTCCTAGAGTCGTTGTTAGGGTCATGGGACAGCCCAGCTTCATCGGGTGTTGTCCTCCTTGAGTCATTTATATATGTATCACGAGATACGAGATGAGCATGAGATACGATATGATGATGAGATGTGATATGCTATAGCATCGAACTGGCCAGTCTCCACCCTATTTGGAAAGGGGGTGGTGATAGAAGAGGGATATACCACTTGGTATTCTTTGTTAAGGCCTTACTTCACATTTTATATATATATGAATTAGGAGCATGATAGTGTGGTTAACATTTCAGTACGGCATGAAGGCATTCTTATTCTAGGTATAGGCGTATTATATGTCCTCAGCGCGGTCAAAGGACCCGCAGGCGAACACTTGACCTGACTTTGTGGTATAGTTTTAGGTACCCGTTCCATTACTTGATTTCGTGCTGTTATAACGGGGTCCATTCATATGGCGGAGAGTGAGTGTTTGAACCCTGACTTCACCAGATTCACACTTTTGGGATTTCTTCCTAATTATACTCTGTTTTGATCCGGCTCTGCCGCGACACTGGTTGTATTGTTTCAGAATTTATGTCCTTTGCATGATAAAAGATTTTCCCACTTTGTAGACATAGGATAGGTACAGGGGTTACCCCGGGGTCTCCAGCAGACCTTTCGAATTTGGGTACGAAATCCCGCTTTAAACTACAAATTCTTGATTTCAAACCTTCAACCTGTACTCGGGGTGCAAGATCCTAACGAGGGGTTTTATCCCTCGAAACGTAACTTGGGAATCATAATCCCGGGCCGTTACAATGGTGGTATCAGAGCCTTGGTTTTGCAATCCGAGTACAATAGGTTGAAGATGGTTTTGAAAATCGCCCAATGATTTCAATTGGTTTTGGAAAATGTTTAAAGGGCAAAATGAATTTAATTGGACTTAAAACTTAAATGAATAAAGGGGAAACAATCTCGTGGGTAGAGACCAAAGCGATAGACCTCCCTTATGGATGTAGAACTCGGGTAACGGTAGGCAAAATACTAGATTTTATTTACAGATGGGCCTAGAAGACTCCAAGGAACACCACGGAGGTTGGAGTGTCGAGTTAGGAGGCCGTGAGGTTTTGCCCCTCCGGTCAACCGTCCCTCGAAGGACGGCATAGATCGTCTCTATGCTTACATTTATATATATATATATATATATGCAATTGGGCCTGAGGGCGATCCTCCTCGAAGAGGATCATATTAATCGTTGAGTGCTTCTGTGCTGAGTGTTTAAATTAATCATTCATGTAGCCATCATGGACGATACTAGACACGGTTCAGTTGGGCGTGGGGGTAGGGCACGTCGTGGTAGGGGACGCCCTCGCCGGATTGCCGTTGAGAGCGTCGAGGAGCGCGCCGCTGACGATCACGCTGAGGAGCGAGCTTCGCCTCCGCCGGCTGACGACCAGGTTCCGATTTCCACAGAGACGAGGCTTGGGCAGTTAGAGACAGCGCTTCATGACATTCTGAGCGAGTTGCGAGGAGGAGCCCCACCTACAGCACCGACGCCCGAGGTTCCTGTTCAGCCAGCTGAGCCCGTAGCCGATGCGCGCCCTGAGAAGCGCGTCGATTGGGTCAAGACGCTAGTTTAGTGCCATCCTCCGGCTTTTACTGGAGAGGTTGGGGAGGATAGTGAGAGATGGTTCCGTGAGATGGAGGGGTTGTTCGACCACATTGTTGCACCCACTTCCGAGAGACAGAGACTGGCCGCCGGCCGTCTGCAGAGAGATGCTTTTGACCGCTGGTCTATACAGAAGATAGACCAGGCTGAGTGGACCTACGAGGAGTTTAAGGACATGATGCTGAGGGAGTACCGCCCTCCTGGGATTTAGATAGCCCGAGAGGTATCCTTTCTGCGGGGCTACTACGACCGATCAGCTTCTGTCTCCGCCATCGTCTGCCAGTTCAAGAAGGAGCTGGTCTACTGTGCTCACTTGTGCCCTTCCGATGAGAGCCGTACTTCTGCATGCCTCCGGCTTGGGAGCTGTCAATTTTGATCGATTCTTGGAGGTCATCCTCCTGTACGACCAGAAGCGGATCTTGTCCGAGACTGCATACACCACTTCTCGCCCTGAGGCGAAGAGAGCGAGACCAGCGGATGGTCGCGGAGACGACAGATCCAGGAGAGGAGGCTATGAAGGGGGTTTTAGAGGAGGATATCACGGAGTTGCACCGAGGGCACCTCAGCCGCCCGCCCCAGCTGTTTATGGGGGAGATGCACGAGTGAGGAGTGTCACTTGCCATGGATGCTTCGAGAGAGGTCATTATGTCGCTTCTTGCCCAGATCGTTCGGTTGTCTGCTTCACTTGCGGCACCATGGGACACAGAGCTGCCCGTTGTCCCCTGGGCGGTAGAGCCCCGCCGACTGCACAGCCACCGAGACTTCCTACGGCTCCTCAGCCGCCACTTCTGACTTATCCCCAGGGTCAGGGGCGAGGAGATGCTTCTGGTAGAGGTCGAGGGGGAGGTAGAGGAGGTAGAGGAGGTAGAGGTTACGATCGTGGGGGCAGAGGGCCGTCAGGGCCAGGTCAGGGTAGAGGTCCGTCATCTACAGGACCATCTGGGTCCGGGTATGATCGCAGCCAGAGTTCCGGAGGCCGAGGACCAGCATTACCCCCACCGCCCCGCGTGTTCCAGATGAGAGCTGATGACCGTACCGCCCCTACTTCCGCAGGTACTATACACTTCCATGATGAGTGCTTGTCTATATTGTTTGACACTGGTGCTACTCACTGCTTTATAGCAGAGGCGTGCGTTGCTAGGCTGAGCCTAAGCTGCACGAGTGGTTCACCCCTTACTATTGGTCTGGCGGACGGGGCAAGGGTTAGGACGAGTCGGGAGATTTTAGGGTGCCCCATCCGTATAGGCGAGCGTGAGTGGCCAGCCGACCTTATTGTCATGCCGTTGAGGATGGATGATCTCATTCTAGGCATGGATTTCATGGACCACTATGGAGCGATTATCAACCTGAGGACGAGGACGGTGTCCATCTTGGCAGATGACGGGACTGAGCATCAGGTTTGGGGGAGCGACCCCAAGAGGAACGGGGCGCTCATCAGCGCAGTCAGAGCCGCTAGACTTCTAGATCATGGATGCGTCGGGTATTGGTGTTACGCTTTAGAGGTGGATCGTGCACATCCCAGCTTGTCAGATGTCCCTGTTGTCAGAGACTTCACAGACGTGTTTCCAGATGAGCTACCGGGACTCCCCCCGCCGAGAGAGGTCGACTTTGCGATCGAGCTAGAGCCAGGCACCAGGCCCATTTCGCGAGTCCCTTACCGTATGGCACCGACGGAGATGGTACCCGAGAAGGGTTACATCAGGCCCAGTGCGTCACCTTGGGGAGCACCAGTGTTGTTCGTCAAGAAGAAAGATGGGTCATTGAGGCTATGCATCGATTATAGGGAACTAAACCGTGCGACGGTGAAGAACCGTTATCCCCTTCCCAGGATTGACGACTTGTTGGATCAGCTGCAGGGCGCCGTTGTCTTCTCGAAGATTGATTTGAGGTCGGGTTATCACCAGCTGAGAGTGAAGCCAGATGATGTCCAGAAGACCGCTTTCAAGACCCGCTATGGTCACTACGAGTTCGTGGTCATGCCGTTTGGGCTGACCAATGCACCAGCTGCTTTCACGGAGCTCATGAACCGCGTGTTCATCGACTACCTGGACAGATTCGTCGTCGTCTTCATAGACGACATTTTAGTGTACTCGAGGAGTAGAGAGGAGCACAAGGAGCATTTGAGGATTGTGCTCGAGACGCTGAGGAAGCATCAGCTGTATGGGAAATACAGCAAGTGTGAGTTCTGGCTCACAAAGGTGGCTTTCTTAGGCCATGTGATTTTAACTGAGGGAGTCGCCGTGGATCCGGCGAAGATTGATGCTATCATTGTTTGGGAGGTGCCCAAGAATGTCAGGGACATCCACTCGTTTCAAGGATTGGCCAGTTACTACAGGAGATTCGTCCAGGGTTTCTCGAGCATTGCTAGGCCAATGACGCAACTACTGAAGAAGGATGTTCCGTTTGAGTGGAGTGTAGAGTGTCAGGCCAGCTTTGAGCTTCTGAAGGAGAAGCTGACGACCGCTCCAGTTCTAGCGTTACCAGATGGGACAGAGGACTTCGTCATCTACACAGACGCTTCACATTCTGGATTGGGATGTGTTCTGCATCAGAGAGATCGAGTCATCGCTTATGCTTCACGTCAGTTGAAGCCTGCAGAGGTGTCCTATCCCGTTCATGACTTGGAGTTGGCAGCTGTAGTTCATGCTCTGAAGATTTGGAGGCATTACCTGTACGGCACTTCATGCAAGGTGATGACGGATCACAAGAGCTTGAAGTATATTTTCACTCAGAAGGAGCTGAACATGCGACAGAGACGGTGGCTAGAGCTTCTAAAGGACTATGACTTAGACATAGTTTATCACCCAGGGAAGGCCAATGTGGTGGCAGATGCGCTCAGTAGGAAGACTCACCAGGAGGCATCGGTTGCGAGGCTTACAGCTTAGAGGGATTTGCAGACAGATTTGATGAGGTGTCGCTTCGAGGTGTGGGTTCAGCGGGAGAGTAGTCAGTTATCATTCTTGGAGGTTCAGGTTGAGTTGACGGAGGAGATTCGTCGAGGTCAGGCAGACTGTCCAGAGATTGCAGTTCTGAGGGAGCGGATGGCTCAGGGCAGATTCAAAGAGCTTGCAGAGAGAGCTGATGGGATGCTCACCTTTCAGGGCAGAGTTGTAGTTCCGTCGACGTCAGATCTGAGGCAGAGGATCATGCAGGAGGCTCACTCCACTCCTTATTCTGTCCATCCAGGGACGAATAAGATGTATCAGGATTTGAGGAGGTATTATTGGTGGCAGAGGATGCGAGCAGACATCACAGACTTTGTAGCCAGATGTCAGGTGTGCCAGCAGGTTCGGATTGAGCACCAGAGACCGGGAGGACTTGTCAGGTCGCTTCCAGTTCCCGAGTGGAAGTGGACAGACATTTCTATGGATTTCGTCACCGGACTGAGGCGGGATGTTCGAGGTTTCGATGCCATTTGGGTTGTGGTTGATAGGTTGACCAAGTCAGCTCATTTCATTCCGATTCAGGAGACATGGCCAGCATCGCGGTTAGCTGAGGAGTTCATCCGCCAGATCGTGAGACTTCATGGAGTACTTGAGAGGATTGTATCTGACAGAGATGGACGGTTCACCTCGAGGTTTTGGCATCAGGTTCAGGAGAGCCTAGGGACCAGACTGCATTTCAGTACAACTTTTCATCCTCAGATAGACGGGCAGAGTGAGAGGACGATTCAAACCTTGGAGGACATGTTACGATCGTGCGTTTTGGAGTGGGGCCATAAGTGGGTTAGGTATCTGCCGCTTGTGGAGTTTTCGTACAACAACAGCTACCATGCATCGATCGAGATGGCTCCATACGAGGCCTTGTATGGGAGACGATGTAGGTCGCCAGTTTGTTAGGACGAGCCCGCAGATACAGTGTTGTCGTTACCTGAGATAGTTAGAGAGACAGTTGATCAGGTGGGTCGCATTCGGGAGCATATGAGAGTCGCTCAGGATCGCCAGAAGAAATATGCAGACAGGCGTAGAACAGAGATTGAGTTCGAGGTGGGTTCGCATGTGTGGCTTCGGGTTTCGCCCACCAGGGGAGTCCGACGGTTCGGCATTAAGGGGAAGCTGAGCCCGAGGTTCATTGGCCCATTTGAGATCCTAGAGAGAGTCGGTGAGGTAGCTTACCGTTTGGCCTTACCTCCATCCTTGGCTGGCGTCCATGACGTCTTTCATGTCTCCTAGCTCCGCCAGTATATTCCCGACCCTAGTCATGTCCTCGACCACTCAGACCTTCGCATCGAGCCTGACCATACCTTTGTAAGGCGTCCGGTGAGGGTCCTTGACTGTCGAGTCAAGAGGCTTAGGAAATGGGAGGTCCCTTTGCTTCTAGTTCAGTGGTCTAGGAGGAGTCCTGAGGAGGCCACCTGGAAGACCGAGGAGAGCATTCGGGCGAGCTCTGGGGATGTCCTAGATGAGTTGCTTGCATCTTATGTCGAGCCGAGCGTAGATATTTCCTTGACCTCGCGAGTGCGGTGAGTTGTCTAGTTGGATTGGGGATGGGTTAGCGATATCTCCGTGATTTCGTGCTTATGCTTGGTAGTTGTGTGCAGATCCTTGGTGATATGATGTGATGAGGCTTGATGATATGATGGTGTGCTAAATATATTATGGTATGCTACTATCCTTGACGTGTTTAAGTCATGCTATTAATATGTGATATGAGTGCCACTCTATATATTTATATGATGCTTGATGATAGAAATGATGGAAGCTGAAGTATTGGAATTCGACCATAACATGGAACCTAGG
This sequence comes from Persicaria maculosa, assembly GCA_963922045.1. Lineage (NCBI taxonomy): Eukaryota > Viridiplantae > Streptophyta > Magnoliopsida > Caryophyllales > Polygonaceae > Persicaria > Persicaria maculosa. Next base: position 24,571,612 of record OY998266.1, read on the forward strand.
AAGAGAATATGGGATTAGCCCTTAGAGGTGGATGATTCCACCTCCTGATATTTTAAAATTTGCTTGACTAATGCCGGGTTAGGAAATTTGTTTTGAACGGTGTTTTAAAGAAGACGCTGTGATGTTTTGAGTTATGATATGACCGAGGAGTCGGAGTAAGGATGTGGTAGGGGCCCATATTACATTTTTGCTACGGTCTTTTGGGGATATTATGATCACGGCAACGGTATTGTGAGGATCTCATGGGGGCACTTATGAGATGCTTACGAAATCAATTGCATGATCCTTGGACTCACCAATTTCAAACTTCATCCCCACTTTTAAATATGTTTTAGTCTCGGGGACGAGACTTGTTTTTAGAGGTGGATGATGTAAAGGCTCGGATTTAAATCCTAATTTATCGGAAAAATGAAATTTAAAATTTAATTAAACCGGATTTAAAACCCGCTTATTAGATTGCGACCTGAATTTAAATGTTTGACGAACGATTCCGTCTTTTCGCCTCGAAAAATTTAAAATAAAATCGGATGGTGATATCCTTTTAAGTTTTAAAAAAATCTAATTGATCGGGAAAGCGAGAGTCGGGAAAACTAACATTCGGGGATTAATTTCGGGATTCGAAATTCGCGTATTCGGGATTTAATTCCGGGTATTGTTTACCCAAACCGACACACCACCCTCAACCACTCTCACCTGCTCCCGTCACCTCCACCCTTCACCTTAACCATCACCCTACACCTCCCATCACCATCTCCATCCTTCATTCATCACATTCACCATCACACTCTCACCATCTCCGCTGACCGCTTCGCTCCATCTTCACTCTTCATCACTGTCACTCACCTGCTCTCTCGGCTTCACCACCCCACGCTCCAGCCACCTTGCCGCCACCACTCCACCTTGCCGCCACCACCAGGAGCCACCAGCGCAGCCTCCGAGCCGCAGCCAGCACCAGACGCAGCCCCGGAGCCCCCCTAGCGCAACCACCGAGCCACCGAACCATCTCCTCCCCTGTTTTGGCAAGCTAACTTCCGGTAAGCCGTTCTCGTCCGTTTTCGATCGGAATTGTTCCCGAGCTTCACCATCGCGCTCACCAATATGCGGTGCAGGACCGACAAGCCATCGCGAGACACCGAAGACGCCCAGGACTCCGATCGAGAGCTCCGAAGTCGCGAAAAAGCCATCTCGGTGAGCTCCGAATTTATCCTCGTTTCTATTCGTTTTTGGGTCCTTTTCGGTGCTTAGGCTAGTCGGGAGTGAGCGTGAGCTGAGTGCGGGACGATCGGGTGAGGTCGAGAGCTCCGATGATCTCTAGAGCTCGGTCGGCGGGAGCGAGGAGCCGAGCTGCGTGGCCATGGCGGGAGGCGGGAACCTTGCAGTTTGAATGAGGAAGGAGAAGGCCCCTTGGGTCCCACGTGATTATATATATATATATATATATTGTTATATTATTATATTATATTAAATCGGTTTGGTTCGGTTCGGTTTGGTTCGGTTGGGTTTGGTTCGGTCGAGTTCATCGGGTTATTTATTTAATTGGTTGCGGTATTTAGAATACTATAATATTGTTTGCAGATTTAAAAGATAAAATATTATTTTTGAGATTTTATAGAGGGATGGTTTATTAAATAATAAAGGGTGGCTAAAGTGGTATATTATGTTAGTTGGGATTTAAAATATATTATTTGGACTTGAAGATTTAAAAAAAGGAATTTGGAAAAGAATTTCAAAGGTCGAAAAGTGATTTAATAAATAAATTGATAAAGGGAATTTAGCGAGTATTTTCAAGGGTCGGAATTCTTAACTGTTTAATTCGGGATTGAAACGGTTTTGGAACTATCTTGGGAATAAGACTTATTCGATGACTAACTAGCATGATAATAAAATCGTTTGACTAACGGTATGGTATGTATGACTAATAGCATGATATTGTGGTGATTTTTTAGAAGAGATTAAATGATCGATACTTGTGATGATAATGATATATGTCCTTATGGAGAATATGAGTATGGAATAGTAATATGCGAATTTGGCTAAGAATGATATAGAGGTTATCTTAAACTGATAAGATGATGGATTATATATGTTGAACGGTATGAGATGGGGGATGATTGATCAGGATGAACTGGAAGTATGATGGATGCGAACTTGTTTATTTATCTGTTTGTATGAGTGTGTGATATATGTGTTCAGAGAGATTATAGAAGTTTAATCAGTATATTCTCGTTATGTAATTAGGTGATATTCTGTGATCGTGACTACTGTGTACTGGATTCTTCTTTTGCTGATCTTCTAGCCAGGTAAGTACCTCCGGGGCTTACTCAGTAACCAGGACCTCCTGCCTGATGTGTCATATAGTATGTAGGTGTTGCATCTGCATAAAAGCATGTCATGTAGTATCATGCTTAGGAATTGCACTTACGATTGAGCATTCTTATTCTGTATGCGTTTGAATGCAGAACGGCCGTTATCTGTGAGTCCTAGAGTCGTTGTTAGGGTCATAGGACAGCCCAGCTTCATCGGGCGTTGTCCTCCTTGAGTCATTTATATATGTATCACGAGATACGAGATGAGCATGAGATACGATATGATGATGAGATGTGATATGCTATAGCATCGAACTGGCCAGTCTCCACCCTATCTGGAAAGGGGGTGGTGGTAGAAGAGGGATATACCACTTGGTATTCTTTGTTAAGGCCTTAGTTCACATTTTATATATATATGAATTAGAAGCATGATAGTGTGGTTAACATTTCAGTACGGCATGAAGGCATTCCTATTCTAGGTATAGGCGTATTATATGTCCTCAGCGCGGTCAAAGGACCCGCAGGCGAACACTTGACCTGACTTTGTGGTATAGTTTCAGGTACCCGTTCCATTACTTGATTTCGTGCTGTTATGTCGGGGTCCATTCATATGGCGGAGAGTGAGTGTTTGAACCCTGACTTCACCAGATTCACACTTTTGGGATTTCTTCCTAATTATACTCTGTTTTGATCCGGCTCTGCCGCGACACTGGTTGTATTGTTTCAGAATTTATGTCCTTTGCATGATAAAAGATTTTCCCGCTTTGTAGACATAGGATAGGTACAGGGGTTACCTCGGGGTCTCCAGCAGACCTTTCGAATTTGGGTACGAAATCTCGCTTTAAACTACAAATTCTTGATTTCAAACCTTCAACCTGTACTCGGGGCGCAAGATCCTAACGAGGGGTTTTATCCCTCAAAACGTAACTTGAGAATCATAATCCCGGGCCGTTACAATCTCCTCATTTCTTAAAGGTCACAACATTTTCACCTACTCCCAACACTAATTCACTACTCAAAATTCCACTATTTTCCTAAACAATCACAATCTCATGAGACGCCTTATTCTAGTTCCTTATCAATGCACACTCCTAGTTCACCGTAGACTACAATCCTCAACAACGATACCTTACCTCTTAATGATCTGTTATTACTAATCACTTCCTCAGAGAATCTCTACGTTAACCTTATGCAATTTCACCCAAGGCATCACAATTTATTGAATTCCCAAAATCCCGCGATCATTAGTATCACCATGTCCTCCACCTGGACTAGTTCACATATTATTCATTCAGAATCTTCCTTCCCCTAAGCCCAATCAATCAACTTCATGATCATTCTTAACGATACCTTTTCTTCGCTATAGGCCTTTCCTCAAACCTCATTTTTCTTTTCCTAGCACCTCAACATTCAAACCACTGTCACACATACCAATTACAATTTCTTCATATTCTAAAAACATCCAATCTCATCTCGATTATCCCTCTAATTGCAGTTCAAGCAAGTATCCTGAATTCTTAAGAGCAAGCCTAAATATCGATCTTACATCCTGTCCTTTATTATATAACAAACTCGAATCCCACGATCCACAAATTTTCGAGTAGCCCTAGCCTAATCAACCATAACGATATCCATAATTCATTTCTTACCGAAGTCATTTCCTATTCACAGTACAAATAACATAAGTCCCAAGATCCACAATTTCCCAAACATCCCTAATCCACTCAAAACCTTAACGCCATCCAAACTCATTCCTCAACAACATCGTTTTCACTCATAACACAAACGGCCTACCTAAAATCACATCCTTCCTACAAGAATCCTTAACCATTCACACCCTAGCCCATTCATAACTTCCCTCATGGACACCTAAACGGATTTACCCTATCCATTATCCAAAACACCCACCTATACTGCAACCTCACTTCCGCAATCTTGTCATTATCATCCTATGCCCCACCTAAGGCCTACCTAGAAGGCTCATCTGAAAATTCCTAACCCTAGTCTCCTAAAAGCTCTAGAACTCACTCGATCCTATCTAGGTCAATGTCTCCTTTCTATGGCTCTACCTCACACTCTCTTCGATTGAACCTACGACTTCTAGTCTTCCCATTACTCCTCTAACTATACCGAAAAGAAACCATAATCCAACATCGACAACTCACCCCTCATAGGCAAAATTAAAGGAAGCAACACTCGGTAACTCTAACTACTAACATATCAAAGTACCAATGCATCGAAATTTATCAACATATCCGATCTAGGCCTATTGCACAACATCATGTTCAAACATCACAAAAAGATTAGCAGCTTGAATGGAGAACTCCCTTTCCCTAGGTCAAATCTACGAATCCAATGCGTGCTCATCCTTCAATGCTGTTGATGATGTCAGTTCTGCCACCTGTAGGTTATGGGCCCACCATGCTTCCGTTGCGCCGCTCTAGTGTTACCCGGCTAGTTGTTCCTTCCCACATGTCGTCGTCCATCCAAAGAGATAACACATAGGTTCTAAATTAACAAAGATAGGGGAGAGGCACAAGCGGACAACCCAAAATACTTACAGAGTCACTTATGGACCAAGATTAAAGGTATCGAGACTAAGAACAAGGTCCCAGCCCGAGAATGACAACGATATAGGGACACACACTCAAATAAGCAATTATATGAACAGGACATGTATTTAATATAAGGTTACATCCGGTCATGTGATCACATAGGAGACTACAATCATAACCAACCAGAAATCTCCAAGGGTGACATCAACTCACTGACTGAAGAGCCCATTTCCCGTGGAATGCTTGTATGACACATTTGGGTAAGAAAAACGATTATTCAAATTGTTTTCCCAAGAAGGATGGTCGAGCTCGAGGAAAAGTCTAATGACAAGAATAAACCTATTGATCTTTGTAATAATAGAGAGGGATGACTCGACAAAACAACATATTCCCTTAGACTCAGAATTGCGTCAGAGATCTTGGATCATTCAAGGTTTGACATCTTAGTACATTAATTAGCTCGTGGCATCACCTATGGCGTCAAGTACCATAATTCATCACGCACTTAAGTAATTAATGCACCCGAACAGAAATCCCGAATATGATTAGATTCCCAACCCCAATTTCCCGTGGAAGACGCTAACATCATAGAGAGAAGACTCGATAGGAACATCTATTGGAGAAGATAAAAGAAAGGGAATGAGAAGAAAAGAGTAGTAAAGGAGAGAAAAGAAACGAAAGGAAAAGGAAGACAAAGAAGGAAAAGGAAAGAATCGATAAGACATCGCTTAAAGGCATGAGAGATGAGGAAAATGGAATGAAAGGAATACACTCTCCTACAATTGTCAACCTTAAAATTCTGTTGAACAGGAGGCGAAATGAAAAGGAAATGACACAGACAGTTGCATAATGGAAAAGATTGCTCCACAAGAACTGAGATCTCGGTTACAGAGTAAAGAAGGGCTCCCCGCTATCTCATTCACACATAAGTTCAATTTATAGCCAACAGGTATCAAAGAGGTTAACAACAAGATTCTTGCTCAAGGAAGATAACACTCAGCACAGAATCAATCAGCAACAATCAATCTGATCCCCTTCGAGAGGGATCGCCCTCGGGCCCAATTTATATAAAGCCACAGAGTCTACCTAGAAGCTACCCTTTGAGGGGCAACTGACCGGAGGGGCAACTATCCTCTCGGCCTCTATATCCTAACCCCGCTACTCCAACCACCACGGTGCAAACTCCTTGGAGTCTTCCAGGCCCTTTGTAAATACAAAGTTAAGTTTTGCCTACCCTTTCCCAAGTCTACATCCAATAGGGATGGTCTATCGCCCTTCTACCCACTCGATTTCCCTTTTTCCAATTTTCCTTATTTTAAGTCAAGTTTATTAAGCTTTGTTCATTAATTTAGCCATATTAAATTCATTTTGCCCTTTAAAACTCTTCAAAATCTTTTAAAACATTGGGCGGTTTTCAAAATCTTACTTCAACCCATTTGTACTCGAATCGCGCAACCCAGGCTCTGATACCACCTTTGTAACGACCCAAATATAAATATTCGGGTTACGTTTCGAAGGATTGGATACCTTCGTTCGGATCTTGCAATTCAAGTACGGGTTGAGTTTCAAAACAAGGTGCGAGTGCTAAAAGAAGGGATTTCACACCCTAAATTCGAGAGCGGTCCATTAGGGACCATAACTTGTCCTACTCGACTAAGTCGCTCAAAACCAGTTATAGTTCAAGACATAAAGAAAGGAGATTGACAATTAACTTGCCTCGGCGAAGCCGGGTCAAAACCAAATACGAGGAAATAAGTAGAAAAAGGGTGGAGTTCAAGTCGGTCATTCTCTCCCTCTCACTGCGCCATAAGATATCCCCCGCCACAACAGCACATGATCAAGCAAGGGTACGGGTACCTGAAACTAACCACGAAGTCAAGGTCGAGACACTCATGCGGGCCCTGAAGACCTCACTGAGGACATATAATATGCCTATACCTAAATAAAGGATGCTCTAATGCAGTGCGGAAATATTAAACACTCAAGCATGCTAGCAGTTTATATATATATATATATATATATATATATATATATATATATATATATATATATATATATATATATATATATATATATATATATATATATGCAGAAAGCGATTAAATGGGATACCGCACAAAATGCCAAGTGGCATGTCCCTCTCCTACTCCCGCACCCATGCTTGTTAGTGTAGGAACCGACCGCGTTTTATACTCCCGCACCCATGCTTGTTAGTGCGGGAACCGGTCGCGTTCAATATCATAACATCATCAATCGTATCAATATTCATGCTCGTCAATTTAACAGTCTGACTCGATGAGGACTAAGCCCGATGGGACTGGACCGTCCTATGACCCTAGCAAATGACTCTAGGACTCACAATTTAACGGTCGTTCTACCATACGCAAAGAGAATACAGATGCTCGATTAATTTGTGCAACCTAAGCATGATACTACATGAATATGCTTGATGCAACACCTACACACTATATGACACATCAGGCATGAGGTTCTAACTTGAGTAAGCCCCGGAGGACTTACCTGGAGTAGCAGATCAGCATGAGGAAAGCAGCAAGAGAACAAGCAAGCAGGTCACATATCACCTAGCAAGTATTAATGAACATGAATAAGTATATCGCATATAATGGGATCCATTTACCGCTACGCATAATCTATCCATTAGCAATTAGTCAAAACGCCATCATCATCATCATCATCATCATCACTTCCACTTATCTCAATCATTTTATATCATCATATTTCATCTCATCAATTTCCATAATTCAATTCAAGATTCAACCATGTCCAATCATGCTTCAACTCACATATATTCATATTCATGCCATAACCCATATAATTTACAAGTAAGGTTCATTAATCAATTCATCAAGTCAACTCAAGTAAATTGGTTCCAAAGTTTCTCAAGTCATTAAAACTCAATGAAGCCAATTAAATAGTTAAACAATTTATGCTAAATTAATACTTAGCCAATTTCGATATTAAATATTTAAACCCCCTTTTAAATCCATTACAACAAGTCAAGTTATTAAAATGATTCCGACATCTAGAAATCTTCATAAACAACCCAACAACTCAAATTACCCATTTTAAATATCAAAACTTAGCTATTAGATTATTCACATAAATCATTCTCACAAATCAGCTTAAATTACTAAATAAATAAGTCAGAGAAAAGGTAATTAAATAACTTAACAATAGAAAGTATCACAATCCATAAGTATTTAAATAACCTTCATACATTAAAACGATATAATTAATCAAATAACTAAATAATACTTATAAATTTGATTTTAGACATCTTAAAATAAATAATTAAATACTCCAAATAGTTCAATATAATATTTAAAATAATAATTCAGAAATAAAATTAATAATAAATAAATAAATAATAAATAACAATAAGTTGTATAACAATTATATTCTTAACAAATAACTTATCAAAACAAATAACACAACCCCATTTCAAAGCCCAACCCGGATCCATCAACTCGGCCCAGCCCATACTCAATCTCAATCCATCTCTGCTGAACTGAACCCAAAAAAAAAATTAAAGGAAGCGGACCCTAAATGAAAAAAAAAAGAAAACCGGGCCAGGAAAAATAAAAGAAGAGGAGGCCGGTCCGACCGAACCGTCTCTTCTTCAACCTCCTGTGCGCCCGCTCTGTTCTGCCCCGCTCCATTCTCGCTCTTAGCTCCTCCCTGTGCCTTCCTTGCCTGCTGTACTCGAGCTCGCCTCCCTCGGATCACACCTGGCCAGCTCGCTCTTGCCCTCTCCTACTCTCACAGCTCCCCTGTACCCGCTCCCGAAGCTTCGCTCGACTCTCTCCCTCACAGCGCTCTGCTCGTCCCTTGCCCGACCTCGCCAGAATCGACTCTCACCCTCTATCTCTCTCACCCCATCCTAAAAAGAACAACTGAATGAAACTAAGGAAAAGGGAGGGGAGTTTTAGGCGCTCACCGAGGGCCTTCGGGTCGTCGGAGAAAACAGGGGATGGTGAGGTGCTCGGGGCTGGTGTCGCCGGCTTCGGGGATCTCCTAGGTTGCTCTGAGCTCTCGTCCGAGGACAAGGGTATGATCCGCTGTCGCTCGGAGGAAGGGAGGAAGCGATGGAGGTTCTTCTATGGGAGCTCCGGTGGTGCTCGGTGAAACTGGGGAGGAAGGTGAGGTGTTGGTGCTGTCGAGGCTGTTGCTTGTCGGAGACTGAAGAACAATGGAGGTGGTGGTATGGTGGTAAGACAGCCAAGGAGTTGTGTTTTTGGAATGAAGAAGTGACGGTGAAGGGTGAAGGATGAAGGTGAAGGGGATGGTGGTGATGGTGAAATGAAAGGTGAGGAGAGGGAGGGGGATGGCTTGACAGTAAGAATAGGGGGTAAGAGGGGCTGTAGGTTGGCTGTAGCTATGAATAGGGGAAGGGTGTTGTAGGGGCTAGGTGGGAGGGTGGCTAATGTAAAAGGTATTAAGTGTAAGAGAAAGTCAAATCTACTACCCGGAAATAAATCTCAAAACCCGCTTTCCGACCTTAACCCGACGCGATTAAAATAAATTAAAATAAACATTCAAGCCCGAAATAAATAGCGAAACCCAAAAATATTTTCAAGCCTCGGAATAATAAGGCGTAATAAATTATTTTCAAACTCAATAATAAGTTCATGCCGGAATTCATCTCGAAAGAATAAAATAAATTCGCTTGCTCGAGAACGGAAATTTTTGAAATTTTTTGGAATCTGTGAAATTGAATAAATTTTTATCGAAATCAAATTTAAAATTACAAAAATATTTATTTAAAAAATCTCGGTCTTTACACACTTCTTTAGGTAATAGGGAAGTTCTTGATTCAAATTCAGCTACTAGAGGGGACCAATCTGATTTTTGGATAAACAAGGAGGAAGGGACAAGAACTTTTGGTCCCAAAAGCAGAATTTTGAATTTTAGAAAGTCAGTTCCCAAAACCCGTTTTTTCGGTTTTATACCAACTCGATCAAAATAAGGTTTTAAAAACATGAGGATATCAGCATCCAAAGTCAATTTCGAATTCCAAGGCGAAAAGATGAAATTTGTTTCCAAAAGTTCAAAATTGGGCCAAAATCTGCTTCAAAAAAAAATTAAAATAAAATTAATTGCTCGAGGACGGAAATTTTTCAAAAATTTTTCGAATATCAAACTTAATCCATTATAAATTATTATTAAATAAAAAAATATTATTATTTTTTAAAATCTTCCGGTCTTTACATCATCCACCTCTAAAAACAAATCTCATCATCGAGACTAAAACCCTTATTAAAATGTAAAACCCTTTTGAAAGCTCAAGTTAATTTTACCTATGTCAATCAACCAAGTTTCAGAACTCAAGAGAAAACAACATCCACCTCTAAGGGCTAATCCCGCATTCTCTTCCTAGGTTCATTTTCCATAATTGGTTTCAACTATCAATCTTAAGATATCATCGTGCTCAACAGCAATCATCTCAAATTATCTCAGAATCTTATATCTAAATAAACAAGCTAAGCTACCAAGTTTCATCATGCTAACAAGCATATCAAGGGTGGTATCATACCAGTATCATAAAAGCAAGTTATCACATATCAACAGGCTCATCGCCAATCACATCATATCATCATATATTCTGCCCATAACTATCAATCATATAAGCACAACGGCATAGAGATAGACATCAAAGCACGCATCTCAAAACAAAGCACTAGGGTATAATCATCACTAGGTCAAGAGGTCAAGGTAATATCCACACTAGGCTCCACGTAAGACGCGAGTAGCTCATCTAAATCTGTCCCCTTAACTAGACCAAATACTCTCCTCAGCTAGTCTCAAAACAAGCCATGTCTCTTGAATAACGATGAAGTGCACCTCTCGCATAATCCTCCACCTCAAATCCAGGGACCGGTGGGTTATGAGCCCACCATGCTTCCGCTACGCAGCTCTAGTGCTAACAAGCTAACCGTTCTCTTCTCCATGTCGTCGCTCGTCGAAAGTAGCACAATATTTCTAAGTTAATGAGGATAGAGGAGTCACAAAAGCGGACAACCCAAATTCCCTACGAAACCAAACACAGACCAAGACCGACGACGACGAGACTAAAAGACAAGATCCTAACCCGAGAATGACAATGGTGCCCTTATGGAATTCTATGAGGTTATAATTGTGGCAAGAAAAACACATATCAATCAATCATGAAGCATACAAGTCGCATCAATACACACTAACATGTACCTATCTCGAAGAATAACTACAACCCACATTGGTAGCAAGGAACACGATCGAGTTTTACACGGACGTACATATGAGATAATCTAACCACCTATGATTCCTCAAGTAATAGACAAGCTCGGCATATTAAGAATCATGTATGCACGAATTCAACAATAGATCTGTGTGGTACAAGCCAAGCAAAACATAGTAATATAATGGTTATCACATGTATGGTTGACTACTCATGTTCAACAAAATCCCAGAACATCATATATACCCATCATCATAATTAATCCAAGTCCAAATCCAAATCCGTAATCATGGAATCATAAATCGTTTTTAAATCCTTTTTATCGAATTATATAGCATCACATAAGAATTTAAATCACATATATAAAATAACCCAAATCGGGATTAAACCAAACCCGAGTCAACGCCCAAAGAAAGGAGAGAACTAGCTCTGGCCAAGAGCCCAAACCTAGTTTTTGCCGCGGTGAATTGGCTGCTCACCACGAAGAAATCCAGTTCTTCGTCCCTCGCGAGTGATGCCTCTCGCTACCGCGAAAAGCATCATTCTCTTCCTTTGTTACTAGTTCTTGTTCGTCGCGGCAACCATGGTTTCGCCGCGGCAAAACAAGCGACTGTGAACTCGCTTTTGATATAAACCCGATCCTTTCTTTCCCAACTACTCTCATCCTTTTCAATACCCTCCCCCGACCTCAAACGACAATTAGACAAACTCTTAAAATCACATTTTTAAATACCTCAAGAGTCAATAAAGGATATTTAAATAATAATTAATTACTCATGTTGGGTACACACATAGACAAGTCATATCAATATAGAATCTGATACTAAGATGCTCAAACATGCCATGGCACTATAAAAAGGAACATATAAGGGGGGCACCGTAACTATCACATCATACAACAACGAGGTCTACATGATAGGTTAAGTATGGCATGCAATCATATGACAAGTTATAATCGGAAAGAATGTCCTACATGATTGTAATTGGTCATGACATGGCATAAGTATAACCAAAGATGACTACTGAGATACAAGTTCAGCATCAGATCATATTTCATGTATATGTGCATTTCATCATGTCATAGTATATAACATGCAAGGTGGCACCCAATCACTAATTAACACAAGACTCGCAATTATATGTGCTCAACAAGATGAGCATATATCCTAAGCAAAATTATAACGTGTGAACCTGGACATGACTTTAACTATAATAGGGGGTGCGTAGTCGGGCGAGATACAAGATACTAGAATACAATAACCATCACAAGAGCACCATATGGTAAGATCAACAAATTATATGAGACACCCACATAAGAATGTCATTAGTCATGTTAAGCATGATACAAGGTTGTTGAGGCATAGCACGGCAACTAGATTAGCAACATGTAACATGCTTAGATAGTCATAGGATCATATAAGGGGACATAGCTAGGCTATCACAACCTACGGCAAGAGTAACTGAATGATGATACAAATTGAGCATGGATTTATGGAAGTCATATTTCTAAGGGCTTAGATTTCACATGATACTAGCAGTGCATGACAAATCATAGATATATAAAAATAAGGTGCATCGAATAACTTCACATAATGGCATAGGGAGTCATAAGAGCTCAAGAAAGACTTCCATCACAACCAACATCAAGGTATATGAGGAGAATATAAGCAAGTGTAACAGGTGAATCATGTGTATGTTATAATGCAAAACAGGATAATGCTCCTAAGGTGTCATGCTTCGAGAGAACAATACGCTATATTCATATACATGTAAAAGGTAATCATGCAAGCGTCTTGCAAACATCGTGGTGTGTGAACATGCAAGGTGATAGACCATTCATGCTTAAAAGCATAAAAGAATGTTAGGGGGCATGGAGGAACAACATCATGAGACAAGTAGATAGGCAGGATACTAGTTGGATTCACATAAGGCATAATGAGTATCGAGGTGTAACACCAATCTTTTTTCAAGGACGTAAGAAACGAATGTCAATACTATTGGGGACCTATTTTAAGAAGCAGATCATAAAGCAAGTAGGGCATAAATTTACACAAGCCACAAGTCATGGGTCCTACAGGGTACTAATGTCTCAATGAAAGGCGTGGATATGCAGCATATGATACATGTACATATAAAAATTTAGCACCAATATATATAAGAGGTCAAACCAATCATAACACAACCATATGGGAGCAAAGAGGAAATATAGTGGGAAACAACACGAGCCTAGGATAGTGTGGCTTCACATGGAAATAAGGGATACATGTGCATGGGTATAAATCAATAAATGTATGTAGAACGCATGTGTTTAACACAGTAATTTAACACCCCCTTTATAACCCAAGGGAATGTTACAACGCCAATTATTACTCGGACTTTAATGTCTTTGTAACCACCTTAGGCTTATAGGGACATGCAACCATGCTCCCACAAACAAGATGATGACAGATAAATGACATAAATAAAATATAATTAAATAGCGGAAGTCTTGAAGTAAAAAAAACTCTTTATTAAATTCTCCTCTAAAATTGAGGATTTAATTACAAATTAAGGACGATACAGCGGGAGACTTTTAAATAAAATAAAATTATAAAATCATATACATTATATCTAAAAATTTAAGATTTAAATACAATGAAAAAATAACAACTTAAATGTCTTCTCAACTTCTCTTAGTCTTCCCTTCTGAGACTTGACCTAAACCTGCCGTCCAAAAACAATATGACGGTTAGTTCGTAAGAACTAGTAAATGACGGCTCAGAACTGGGACTTCTCTGAATTCAGACTCATTGACCATAATACGGTATGAATATAAACCCAAATGCGATTATTGAGAATATTTATGTGGAGGCTTAATAATTTAAAACACAAATCTGAGACACGGATTCCAAAGGATTGAGCAAGAAAAGATGTGAGCGACAAGCACTCTTAGAAACCATACTCCGAGTACGAATGAAATATGATACAAGGCTAATTGTAATCATCTTAAAAACACTTTTTAAAACATTAGTTCACTCACTTCCTCCTCACATTGAATAACTTAAACACACTTTTAAAAACTTTACACGTTTAACGCATTATTATAAGATCTAAACTGTATTGGCTTAAAAGGTACTCGATGTGGCCCATAATTGACCCAGAGGGCAGAACTCTTCTGGAGAGTTTTAAACCGCGGTCTAGAGAGTCAATTAAGGGTTGATCTTGTGTCCCCCAATATCTAGTTCAAACCACACATATGTTAACTACACGTATATTGACAGACACCGATCCCACCCTGACATAGTGGATATGACCTACAACCGCTTTGGTTGTGTAACACCTCGTATGGAAGTGTGTAAGTTTCATGAAACATATAGACCGAGGAATAACGGCCTCGACCTGACTCTACAACACCACTTTCACTTGACTTTACACATTACGGTTCACATTGCTTTATGTTGATTGATACGCTTTACTTTAATTGATCTTGATTCAATTGAGTTTCAATCATAACACACAATTATCACATTGTTAACTGTTGACTTAAGATATCCTAAGTGATCACACAACACAAAATAACCCATGCTATTTATATGTAACATGGATGCCAAATGAAATGAAAGCAGATAAATAAAGGATGGAAACATCACAGAAATGGACATGTTCCATACCCAAGGATAAATCATGTTTTAAGCAAACAGTGGGTAACTATGTTATTATCTTATCTTAAGGTCACCCAATTATACATGACGAATTCAACGGAATGGTAAATAAATCACACAAGCAGGTGAATTGCAATTTATTTTAATTAATTTGGCAAGCATTCCAAGGAAATAAAACAACTAGACACGAAAGGCATCAAATGAGCAAAAAGGCTCGGAAAGTCACTTGTCTTATTCGTCCTGTTGGATTTCAGTACCAACTATGAACTTGAAAGCATTTGGTGACAGAGTTGACAAAGTCTACGGACGAATCTATAGGTATGAAATACAAGGCACAAAGAATGATTTAATAATTGAAATTCTAATAAACGGAATTGACTTACTTAATTCGATAAAAATCGAATTTATTTTAAAAGTTGGAAATAATACCAAGATGATCTTCTTGTGAATCTTGAATCGCTGAGGATGGGAAAGGAATTGATGATAACACTACGGATTAAGGAGATTATGCGAGTTAGAACAATATCTAAAACTACGGGGTAAGTTATGAAATTTTAAAAACTAAAACAGGGGCATATTTTACCAAAACTGAAAGTTTGGGAGGTTTTCTGTAATTTACTCAAGATCTCCCCGAAAGCTCCATCCCAACAGCTTCAACAGTGGTTTTTCTAGCGATGTTCCGGCGGCTCGTTGTCCTTGCACAGAGCTCAGTTTTACGCGTATGACCTATCAAACTGACGAATGACGTCGCGGCCGAGATGGATGTCTAAACAGGGGCTGCGAACCGGCTGTCCATGCAGTTCAAAGGTTCCAACAATGGCGGTTTGTGTTTTTGTGCAGATTTGAAAGGGGTTTTTGCACGAAAACGATCCTTGAGAGGTAGGGAACGTGACTGAATGGGTGGGATGCTCGGATTTTGGGTGTAATTGTGGAATGAGTTTAA
This sequence comes from Persicaria maculosa, assembly GCA_963922045.1. NCBI lineage: Eukaryota > Viridiplantae > Streptophyta > Magnoliopsida > Caryophyllales > Polygonaceae > Persicaria > Persicaria maculosa. The sequence continues at coordinate 24,587,292 of OY998266.1, forward strand.
CGAACGAAAACTTAATATTTATAGGCGAGGCACCTCGGGGCTGAATTGGTTGGAATTAATCAATCAAATCTTCAAGATAAACTTATATAAAGCTATCTATAAAACCAATTTGATTCGAAATCTCCTCGTTTGCTAGGATTTGCAAAAATCTCAAATTTGGGATAAGTTTGTTGGGTTTTATTTAGTCACGAAATCTAAAAATTAAAATTACCAATATGCTAGGGTGGTATCCAGATTCATATAGGATAACATTTCAAAAGATTTAGATAAGATTTGGGAGAGATTGAAAATCACATTTTATTTGAAGAAGATTATGAATAGTAACCAATTTTGATCCGGTTCCATATACCCTAAACCGGTTTAAGACAAATCTTTATCCGATTTCTAAAAATATGATTTAATGCTATTTAATTAATTAGTTATTTATTTTCATTATTATAATATCTTACTTTGAAGTTGGAATCATGATAATGTATATAGATACAAAAGATAAAATATATATCTTTTGAAAAGATAAAAGATAAATTACTTTAATTAGCAAATTCTTATCTTTATATAAAATAAATTCAAAAACTTTATATCATATTCCTTATATGTATTTTTCACAAGTTGAAAATAATCAATTTTTTCTATATATGGAAAATACATTTTCTTTAATTAAAACGAAATACCCAAAATTAATTTGGGTTATTTCAAGGAATGTATCAATTCATTCAACATAGTAATGTATCAAGTCATGTAAACACAAGTAGAGCTGCCATTATAACCAAACAGAGATTTCCAATGACATTGTCGACTTATCCCCACAGACTCAAAAACCCATTTCTCATGGAACGCTTGTGTAACTCATTTCGATAACATAGAAGGGTACTCAAATTACTCCCCGAAAGAGGATGGCGGAGTTCATATAGAATCTCATGACAAGGGGACACCAGTTGGACACTGCGAGAATCAAGGGGAATGACTCCACAAAACAACTCATTTCATCGACTCAAAATCGTTCAAAGTTTGATACTCTAGTACACTGACTATCTCGTGGCATGACCTATGGTGTCAAGTACCATGCTTATCACACGCTCAAGTAGTCAACATTCCCGAACCTAATTTCCGGACATGATTAGATTCCCAACTCCGTTTCCCGTGAAAATACGTCGATATAGTAAGAAACAACTCGATTATAACACCAAATTGAGACATGGAAGAAGATAGGGGAAGAAAATCAGAACGAAAGGAATAGATATCACTCAACCATCACCAACTTAGACCGAACTTCGTCGAACTGAAGACAAAACAAAAGGGAAGACATCAACAAATGAATCATGAAAGAACCGCTCCACAAGATAGGAATTCCGACTACACAAAAAGGAAAGGCTCCCTCGCTTATCCCCCTCATAGAGAGGTGTAACAATTAGTCCTAACATATAACATATTTCTTACTCAACAACGTATATCACATAAACAGTCAACAATAATTTATTCGATCCACTTCGAGGGGAATCGCCGTAGGGCCCAGTTTATAAATATCACAATAATCTATCTAAAAGCTACCTTTCAAGAAGCAGCAGACCGAAGGGGGCAAATAGCCTCCCACTACTCCAACCACCATGGTACAAACTCCTAGGAGTCTTCCAAGCCCTTTGTAAAGCATAAAGCTAGATTTTGCCTACCCTTTCCCGAATCTATGTCCATAAGGGACGGTCTATCGCCTTTCTACCCACTCGATTACCCATTTTATTTTTCTCACATTAAGTCAAGTTCATTTAAGTTAGGTTCATTAAGTTACCCCTTATTAAATTCATTTTTCTCTTTAAAACTCTTCAAAATCCTTTAAAGTCGGTGGGCGGTTTTCAAAACATACACTCAACCCTTTTGTACCCGGATTATACAACTTGGCTCTGATACCAACTTTGTAATGGCCTGAATATAAATATTTGGGTTATATTTTGAAGGTTGGATACCTTCGTTTGGATCTTGCAATCCAAGTACGGGTCGGGGTTTCAAACCTCAAAAGTTAGTGTTTTGAAAGAGGGGATTTCATACCCCAAATATAACGAAGAGCCGTTGGGTACCCAGATCCTGTCCTATAGACTAAATCGCTTAAATTCATTTCACAGTTCAAACAAGTAAAAGCGGAAAATTGGGGTACAACTTGCCACGGCAAAGTCGGGTCAAACCAAAAATACGGAAGCCTGAGTATGAAATCATCCATGTCTAAAGTCTGGTGAACGTCAGTCTCTTAGTCGGTATAACGCCATAGGAAAATAAGCTCATCATAGAGCATCGAGCAATTAAGCAACTGCAAACATACCTAAAAAAATATATTGCAGGGCAAGAAATCAGACTGAGGCCCACACATGTCTAGGTCCCAATACAGACACACATATAATCTATACCTAGATAAAGATGCCTCTAATGCAATGCGTAATTTAAACACACAAGTCATGCTTATTAGATATATATATATATACATATATAGATGAAGAAAGTGTGGTAAATGGCCCATAGAATGTCAAGTGTCATATCCCAATCTCTGATAGAATAGGCACTCCGGGCCCAACACCGGGGTACATACCAATTGTCTTGAAAAGGCACCGGGTATATGGTTTCTTGGTATGCCATGTTCCAAGCTTGGATTTTGTAGTGTTCTCTCACAAAATCAATGATATTGAGTTTCATCCGCTGAATTGCAACAATAGCACGGACACATGGCATATGATCTAAATCAAAAACCCTGCAGCTGCATGTCTTTTGTGCCAAATCAACTACCCTAGTAAACTTCCCACCAACTACATTACATTGTGTATCATTCAATGCCTCTACTTCATATCTACCTGAATGATCATATCTTTTCTGTAAAATGTCTTTCACATGGGGTGACAAATCAGTGATCTTTGTTGCCTTTCCTCTATGTTCATTAAACCAGTCAGCCATTTTACTCCTAATATACTCAAACAATGCAACCATGGGGTACTCTCTTGCTTCTTTCAATATTGCATTTATACACTCGACATTATTTGTTGTCATAAAATTGTACCTACCACCTTGGAAGTGAGTCCTCGACCATTTTTGGAAGTCTGCATCTTTGAGATAATTTCCAATCTCGTTGTTGATGGCACAAATGCTTTGGAAGTATCCTTTAAATTCCCTTGTAGTGTAGCATTCGGATGCTTTGGTGACAAAGTGAAGGACCCCATGGTGTTTGTATCTTGCCTTTATGTTTTGTTTCAAGTGGCATGTGTAGAGAACATGTTTTGCTGATCTGTATACAACCTCTACAGCCTTGCTGATGCTCACATGCCGATCAGATTCAAATTCGAGTTCATGTGTATCTGAAATTACATCAGCCAATTTCTGAAGAACCCACTTCCATGCATTATCATTTTCTGAGTCCGCCACTCCAAATGCAAGTGGATATACATGCCTATCAACATCTTGCGCTGTTGTTGTAATTAAGATCCCTCTGAATTTCCCATGTAGAAAAGCAGCATCTACCATGATAACCTATAGAATGAAATTTATAGTTTTTAATATATTTTAGCAACCTTCTTTTTTCATCAAAAAGATGCTTTAGTGTGTACCTTTCTCATCATGTGAAATCCTCTAATGGATGCCCCAAATGAGAGGAATGCATACTTGAAATGGTTACAAGTATGAATCTCTATGCATGTGTATATCCCTGGGTTTACTTGTTGTATCATGTGCAATTATGATGGCAGTAATTCATAATTTTCCTCTGGTGTTCCTCTTATCAAGTATTGTGTCAATCCTTTTGCTTTCCATGCCTTCCAGTAGCTTACATCTTGCATAAATTTCTTTTGCATTGTATTTCGAATCTGCGTAGGATCTGGCCCTTTTATGACACTTCATACCTTCATTAGTGATATGGAACAATTAAGTAATAAACTCAAATTTGATCACAGCCTAATTGTCATCTTCATTTATACAATTGATATATTGTAGTTAATATAATTGTCATCAATCATACCTTATCTTAATCTTGTCCGTGATGTACATATTTGTCCCTCCTTTTATTACATCTTTTGACTTCTTATTTCATTCGATTTCCAAAGAAAGGGTTCAAAAGAATATAAACTTGTGTAAGAATGGGCTAAAGTGCAAGAAATAGAGTCTGCACAAATTTTGAGCTAACCATGCAGGAATTCGAGCAAAATCGGAGTCAAAACGAAGAAACCGAGGAGAGCAGAAAAGAGGTCGTAATCGACCTTAAACATCGACATCGACTATAGTACATCGACACAGAACGGAGTGTCGAGACAGACCATCACACAGCATAGAAAAGCACTCAATATCGACCTTACATCATCGATATCGACCTCAACATAGACATCGAGTGGAGATAGACAAGTCGAGCAGGAACAGAGACATCGATATCGACCTTCCTGGTCGATATCGACCTTATCTCGACAGAAGATAGATTCGATTTCGAGACGCGGATTGGAAACATTATCTTCAAGGAGGCACGGATTTATCTTGTAACATATAGATAGATAGCAGCTGGGATTTATCTACTTTTTACCTTTAAGTTTTATCAAGTTAGTTTAAGTTTTATCAAAATAAAAGACCTATCCTAATTGTTTAAATAGAGTTCATAGTTTAGATAGAAGTTACAATCCTTGGCTAACAAGGGTTAGTATCCTATAAATAAATCCCTAGGGGGCTGGCATTCAATCATCCAATTTTAGAGTTCAATTACATTCAATAGAGTTAGAGAGAAGTTTTAAGGTCACTACTAGAAATTTGTCATTTAACATCGAGTAATAACCGATGTCTTTCAAAAAAAAAAATCGATGTCTATGTGGGTGATGTAAAAAGTAAAAAAAATTTCACATCGGCCATAGCCCGATGTCTATAAAGTTTATAACATCGTTTATATTTTTAAATCCGATGTCTTTGTATTTTATAACATCGGGCTTTGGTCGATGTTAAACATTTTTTACTTTTAACATCACCCACATAGACATCGATATTATTTTTTGAAAGACATCGGTTATTAGCCGATCTTAAATGATTTTTCTTTTTAAAGACATCGGTTCTTACCGGATCTTAAATGTCATATTTGTAATTTTTTCGTAGCCTATGCAGGATTTGAACCTGCGTCTTTGTGCTCGGGCACAACGCTCTACCAATTTGAGCTAAGAGGCTTTAAATTACCAATAATAAAATAATGTGAAATGGTCTAGCAAAGACCAGGAACACACAAGTACAATAAACTCCCTAAATATGTGAAATCAACTCATGCCAGAAAAACGCAATGACTATATAATTAGTTTAATTACTACATAAGGTTGTAGTTGAACAATTAGTATTGGCTAACAAGCCTCCCAAGGTAAAACCTCCATGATACAACAAATTTCTGAAGTAAATGAAAGCATAAAAAATGTTCCTACCCACTGCAGTTAAAGCTAAAACAGAAAGGAACTTCACCAAAAAAAAATGGGAAAGAGCGAGAGAAAATAGAGTAAGGCATAACAGAAAATCAAAACAAAATTAAATAAATAATAAATAAAACTAGAACTTGTCACTTTATGATATTTCTATGGCATTTAAATGCTCATGAAGGGTTCTAGATTCTCACGAGTATGGACAAATGAACTACCTAGAGCAAGGAACATGTAATCTATCTAGAAAATTTACCTCTTGAGATTTGAAGAGGATATAGTTATGCACAAACATGTAGTTGTGGGTAGAAAATTTCAGCTGCACAATTCTGCCCACGTTCCAGAGTAGAAATCACATTTTGGTAATCTCCGTCAATTATCAAAGCATTGGCCAATTGTGAACTGAAGTTGCAAAACCATAACTTCCCCACAATCCTTCAAAAGTGAAACAAAACATGGTCAAGAGTTCTCCGTATGGAAGTTAAATCCATTTCAGCATCTGGACTTCTAACACTTGTGTTTTATGGAAAACCAAAATCTTCCAGATAAGGGATTTAATCAACGAGTGTGCCAAATCAAAGAGATGAAATTTTCTTAAAACATTTCAAAACCCTCCAGATCACTAGCTATTAACCCTACATAACACGTTGATTAATCATGAAGGATTGATGAAAGTAGGTTAATCTATACACGTTGCTTCTCTAATCTAACTACAAACCTCAAATATCTCTAATTGAAGCTCCACACATAATTTTGAATCACAATTACTCAATTACACTAAAAAAACTGCAAGAATTTAGTTTGTTCATCTTGATTATGCTTCATAAATCAAAGGAGATACCAATACATTTAAAGTAATCACTGATAAAAAGAAGACAACAAGTAGCTAGATATCAAATCAATTAAGCTCACCCGCCGCCAAAAGAGGCTACGAGCTCAAGAGCCTTGTTGAGAATCTGCTTTTTGGGAGGAATAGATCCAACGAGATGATAACACTAGCGAAGCCAAGAAGACTATACACTCTACACTTTAACTCGAAGTAGGAAGGAACTGACTTCAGGGGCAGTTGCTGAATCGAAAACAAATCGATCAGGAACTAAGCTAAATTAAAACTTGAGAAATGCAAACAACAAATTCAGTGAAGCAGAAGATGAGGAATACCAAGCGCTCAAGATGGAACTTGGTCTGCATGTTAACATTATGTGTGTGCCACAAGAGAAAAGCTGCGATTTAGAGGCAAGTCTAAAACAACAAAGTTCTCAAGCAATTTGTGTGTTGTTCTGTCTAATTATAGTAAAAGAGAGCCAACTATCATAAGTCATACTTTAAATGCATAAGCTAAATTGACGCGTTTGTAGATAAGGAGAGCCAACTATCATAACTATAATTACAGGAAAATCAATGGAAGGCACTAGATACAAACTGACTCATTTGCACATGGATGTCTACAAGTCATACTTTAATGCATATTTGACACGCAACAATTTAATTTAGGTTTAGATTTAGGTTTTGAAAGACATCGACTATAATTTAGGTTTAGATTTAAGTTTAGATCTCAACTTCACAAGTTCTAAATTCAGGCCAACTTTTACCTAAAATCAAACATGTATATATTAGGAGCTGAAAAAATAAATTTATGCATAGGAGCACAAAGTATATATTAGGAGCTGAGAAAATGAAATCAAATCAGTAATAGCACAAAATATAAATTTATGCACAGGAGCACAAAGTATATCTGGATATACAGCAACTGTTTTTGCTTCCTGCATAAATAATTCTGAAATAGTGAAATATGTTAGAGAAAACCACTATCCCAAGGCAAAGGTTGACATAGATGCCCCTGTCACACTTACCTTTTTGGCATCCAAATGGAAATTGATCTTGCTTGGAGAAGCATACACTGTCTTTACAACCTAGACATGATAAATCAGAATAATCATTTTTTTACCACAAGTATTAACAACTAATGATATTAGATAATATGAAAGAGTGAGAAAGACAACATAACATTATATCATAAAAATCCTCAACAATAAATTCAACTAATGCAAATGTCTATAGATGCTTTTCAAGCATCAGTTATGCTATCATTACTTATACATTAATATAGCAGATTAAGCACTAAAGTTAGTGATATTAGATAACTACCTTTAAATATCCATGTCTAATATCCAATCCATCATCAATATTAGCATATAATTGTTATTCCATGAATTTGCCTAACTCCCAAGGAGAACTTGTGCTATTAAAAAGATGCAGTACGTGGTGACTAGGGAAATAAAATATTTTAATTAGAAAACAATCTATAGAATAAATAGCATCTACTCTTCAAGGGCTTCTCTGATAGATTATAGTGTTCACAAGTCAATACCAAGGGCAAGATGTATTTACACAACCCTAAATTGAAAACAAAGATATTTATATGTTCAAAGCGGCAAAGTATTTTAACTAGAAAACAATCTACAGAATAAATAGCATCTAATCTTTTTTTTAAGGAAAAATAGCATCTAATCTTACTACAATTAGAAGTGGAGACGAAATATCATGGTTGATGGATTAATCCATCAAGTGCAATTTCTTATGCGGAAGGAATGACAATGAGATGTGCAGCATGATAGACATATTCTCATAATATTCTTTAGATAAGATAATAGGACAGTTATGAAAGATACCCTAATCTAAAATCATCAATAGGTTTTAGATCAAAGAACACAAACGTACAAAGTGGAGCAAATTTTACCTGCAACTTGCCACATTCACAGTTCCACTGATCTAGACTACCAATCCATCCATCGGCCTGTCCAAGCAAACCAAACCCTAAAAAAACAGTAACCAAACCACAGTCATAGTGGAACTGATCTAGAGTACCAATCCAACCATCGACCTGTACAAGCAAACCAAACCCTAACAAAATAGTAACTAAACCAAACCAAACCAAACCTAATCCAACCCTAACCAAACAGTAACTTTCCCCCAAAATCAAACCCTAACCACACGATAATCAAGCTTTTGGATTGAATTGAAAGGGATTTAAAGATATTACCTGACAATTGAGATGTCGAAGATCCGAGGAAGGTGTCTGAGAACCACTTTTGTTGAAGGTTCCTGAGATTTGACAAGCGCAAACGAGCTACACTTCATCCAGGCAGGTTCACAACACTGGCGGCGTCACGACGACATGGGGACGAGCGACAACACGATAACGTGAGGACTAGCTTCTCAGGCGCATAGGCGAAGGTCGATGGGGTTTGGAATCGTCTATGTGTTTGAGAGAAAGAGAGAGGCCGAAGAGGGATTCAAATCTGCAAATCTATGGGGGTGAAGATGCAGAAGGGATGGGGAGAGAGGGTGATGGAGCAGATTTGTAGATGGAGATGGAGATGGGGTAGATTTGGAGATAGACATGGGGCTTTCGCTCCAGCGAGAGAGGAGAGAGTAGAACATGTAGATGGAACCCTTGGGCTGAAATGTAGACGGGGAAGGAACATGTAGATGGGGCTTTCTTAAGGGCGGGTGTTTAAATTAGTTCAATATTTGGTTCCGCACCTTTTATAAAAAATTTCAAAATAAATATTTAACATCGGTCTAAAATATAGGGTAATGTCTATTTTCATTTTGACATCACAAATTTAGAAGTCGATGTTAAAAAATTGTTTAACATGGCAGGTTTTTCTGACTGATGTTAATGAGTCGATGTTAAATAACAGAATTCTAGTAGTGGGTTTGGCGTTTGCAAAAGCCGATGTTGAGTTGTAAAGCTTCGGAGTTTATACTTTTAAATGCGAGTTTATTTATTTCACTCAATGATGAGTTCCATGATGACGTGCGCGTATTCCCCCAAAGCTCTTAGGGTCGGGGTGAGCGCGACGTTAGCCATGCGTGCTTGAGGTAAGTGTTAGATGTTGATATCGTTGTGTCTATATTATCTCCTACGATTCTATGTTTAGTCCTAATCGAAAGAAAAGGGATTCATGCTAACAACTTGAGTTATAAACATAAAATTGGTAGAGACAAATAGGTTTATTTGCAAGAGTAATCCTAAGAGTTGGTGTACAGCAAAAGCTTGTCCCTCGGATGAAATAGCGCAATTGTCCGTCTTATTTACCTTATCGCATGCATTGGTTAACGTTGTGGTAAACCCTAACCCTAGGAGTTGCTTTTTATATAAGTTTATTCATCAAAATAGTTGTCTTGATTTTTGTTCATCGCATCCTCATCCATCCTAAAGTCTTCGGCCTTTCTTTGCCGACAAAAGCTAACAACTTTGCAGGAGAAGACATCGATATCGACTATAGACGTCGATATCAACCACGGTGATAGATCGACAGTTTTATGATTCGACGAAGATAATCCCTGCTGAGTTACTGAACATCGATATCGACCCCCCAACGTCGATATCGACCACCTGTATCGACTGGCAGTCTTCTGAGTCAGTCGATTTCGTCTGCTAACATCGATATCGACCTTTCCTAGTCAATATCGACTGCTTGTTTTTATCTCTGCAAGTCTTCTGTTACAGAAAGGATTGACAGCCGAGGTCGACATAGAGCACCAAGGTCGAAATCGAGGCTTCTGGTCGACGAAAGACGTGAGATTCCAACGCTACTAGGATCCAGCTGACACGTCTCCTCGTGGATCGATCCTGACTACCCTTCCTGTACAACGGGAGGAAGTCTTGTAATTATTTGCATAGGCTAGGAGTCGGTTTACATTTATACATCTTTATATTTGTATTTAAGAACTCGACGTTCCTCCTGCTTAACAAATTGGCGCCGTTGCCGGGGAGGCAATCAATCGCGCCCTAGTAGTCTATCTTACGTTTCTATCTAGTTTGGCTTTGCAGGTGTATGCGACGCACTAATCGCCCACCTGAATTTGAAGGAGTAGACGACCCTGAGCGCAATTTCCATCTAAGAGACCAAGCTCAAAGAATCATGGCAGACAACGCGAACCAGGCTGAGTTGATTGAGCAACTAAGGAAGCAGGTGGAGGACTTAACAACTAGAGAGGCGGCACTTAAGGAGCGTGTGGATAGGGAGGAGGAAGGCCAGAGGGAAATAGGCAAATCAATGCCCTCCCTCAGAATGCCAAGCAATATATGCACCCCGCGCTCACCGTGCCTGAATCGGCGATTCTTATCCCTGCCTCTAATTTTGAAATTAAACCTAACTTCCTAACTGAAATAAAAAGGCATCAATATGAAGGAAAACCTAATGAATGCCCTATGGCACATATATCAACCTTCTTAGACCTCTGTGATACTATTGCTGATGGACAGAGTCTTGAATATGTCCAACTAAAAGCTTTTCGATGGTCCCTTACAGAAAAAAGCATTGCAATGGTTGGAAAGCTTAGCCCCAAGATCGCTCCGCACCTGGAATGAAGTCAATGACGCATTCCTCAACAAGTTCTTCCCTCCTTCTAAGACGGCGTTGATCCGATAGAAAATCACGACTTTCAAATAAAAGCCTGGTGAGGCTCTGGCAACTGTTTGGGAAAGGTTTAAGGACCTACTACGATCATGTCCGACGCATGGCCAACAACCATACGTGATTCATGAAATCATTTACAATGCTCTTGATGCTGCAACCAAGGAGATGATCAACACTTACACCTCATATGGCTACCTTGAACTCGCTCCACAAGAGGCTTGGGACACCATAGAGAGGTTGGTAGAGTTCGACAACACATATGGGACTCCTGAGGCTTCCGACCCATCATCATCGTCGAGGCCTGCCCCATCTATGCCCTTATATGAACCCTCCAAGGTAATCGATCCGGACGTGGGGGAGCAATTCCATAAAGATCAACTCCGAAAGCTCCAAAAGCAAGTGAGGTTCCTTTCAGCAAACCAAGATTGCATTGAGTGCGGATCGCACGGCACACCACCATCGAGTGCCCTCATGCTGAACAAGTACAACTAGCGGAGACTCACCAAGAGGCGCACTAAATGAGGGGTCCCAATCACCAATATTGGGGAGACTAAAGGTTCCATCAACCACAACGGAACCCGGTTAACCCTAGGGACCCCCCGCCTTATAGAGCTCCTGGACACCCGGAGAGGGACCAACGTAAGGATGATCTACAACTCATGCTAGAAGAAATCAAGTGGAATCAGGCTAAGAATGATCAATCCAACAATTCAATCCATTCTCAACTCAATCACCTTACCACAAGGATTGGGGAGATGGATATTTGGAAAAAGAACGTAGAGACCCAACTGGGTCAATTGGTTGCGCAAATCCCTAGACCGTCCAGAACATTCCCTGGGCAACTCACTACAAATCCTAAGGGGCAATCCGGGACGGGACATGTTGCAGCCATGCAATTAAGGAGTAGCAATAAAGTACAAACGCCATGGACGGAGTCGGAGAAAGCAGCAGATCCAGTCGACATCGACAGCCCAGTCGATGTCGAGGAAGAGGTCGATATCGACCACCAGGTCGACCCAAGGGTCGACATCGATGCCACTGCAGACCCCGTGGAGCCACAACAGAGGTCGACATCGACCATGCCAGTCGATATCGACCAGATTCCTATCGACTTTGATGTCCAGCAGGCCCCACCGACCACCGTTTTGGCCCCTCCGCTAAAGAAGATGTTGCCATTCCCATCCAAAGCATTGGAGGATCCCACGAAATGTAAGTTTAGGCGCTTTGTAAAAATTCTTCAAGGTCTTAATCTTACCATTCCTCTTACAGAAGCCCTAAGCGAGATGCCCGCCTAGGTTCGATTCCTCAAAGACATCCTTAGCAAGAAGAGATCCATGGCAGAGATCGCAGAGGAATGCTCAAAGATGGACTTCCCTGAGAAGAGGAGTGATCCAGGGAAGTTTGCAATCACCGTGGGACTTGGCCAACATCGCTACAAAGCCCTATGTGACCTAGGGGCAAGCGTAAGTCTCATGCCTCTCTCTATTTGGAAAAAGGTAAACATTGGGGCACTTGAACCTGTGGACATGAAACTCTATATGGCTAACAATTCATTCGTCAGACCCACAGGTATAGTTGATGACGTTCCAGTAAAGGTAGGTAAGTTCTTTGTGCCTACTGATTTCATTGTATTGGAGATGCCTGAAGATCCTATAGTATCTATTATCCTTGGTAGGCCTTTCTTAGCTACTGTTGATGCCAATATTAATGTACGTCGAGGATTACTAACCTTTACTATAGGGAACGAAGTGATAGAATTCTCTTTCAACCCAACCATGAGTGAAACAAAGCACCTGGAGCAAGTAGTCCTCTCGCTGGCTAAGGAGAAGCTTAGAAAATTTTTTTTGGCAAGGACGGAAACAGCAAGCAGGGTCGACATCGACTGGAACCAGTCGATATCGACTAAAAACATCAAAATCGACCCCCCTTGGTCAAAATCGAGTATGCCAGATCGCTGCTAGGAACTTAAGTATGGGGTCATAGAGGTCGATATCGACCCCCACCTATCGATATCGACCAAAGAACTCGAAATCGACCCACCTTGGTCGAATTCGACTGCCCCTCAGCCCAAAGATTTCTGTTTTGGGCCCAAACAGGTAAGCCCAGGTATGACTCCCAACCCTCCTCTGTCCCTTATTGATGAATCAATTAAGCCAATTATTGATAATTCTACTAATGAGAGGGTCAAAGCTCCATGGTTTGTCTATATTGCTAAAGTTAGGTCAAGAAAGAGAAAGAAAGCACCCAAAGAAGAACCTAACATCAAAGAAGCCTTGGTCGCCGAACTTAGCTACTAATAAAAGGACCTAGATGACCCAGGAGAATGCTCGAGCTCAAAGGGTCCCTACGTTAAAGGCTCATAAAGAATTGACGGAGAAGTCGGCCTAGCGACTCAAAACTCTAGAGCATGTACACAAAACCTTTAAATTTTTCATAGATGGTTTTTAGGATTTTTTGGATTTTGAAGTTTTTAAAACTGAGATAATTCGTGGCTTTATCTATATTTCTAACAAATATTTCAGGTTTCTAAGCAAAATGAAACGAAGAAGAAGAAAAGAAGCTTCTGCGGAGGCAGTCGAAATCGACCAGGCCAGTCGAAATCGACCCCCCGGGTCAAGCAATCTCCTAGATTCGACATCGAGGACTCAGGAGCAAAAAAAAAAAGCAGAGGTCGATATCGACCATCCCTAGGCAGCCCTTGACTGCATCTTCTTCCTCGACTTCGACAGATGCAGTCAACATCGACCACTGACATAGATATCGACTTCTGGCATCGACCTAACCTAGACCTGAATCCGCAGGTTGCGCTGTGAGTTTCTCTTTACCCTTGTTCTTCTTTTTAATATAGTGAGGACACTGTATATTTTAAATATGGGGTGGGGGGAAAACATGTCTTATGGCCATAACTTGGTTTTCTTCTTCACATTACATTCATTTTTTTTTCTTAGTTTTACTTTTATAAAATGTCATAAAATTCAAAAAAATAGAAAAATGTCAAAAATACGAAAAAAAAAATGCATGTTTATTTTTAAGTTTGTTTTTAAACCCTGCTTAGATGTTCTATGATGAAAACTCAATAGCTGACTGATCATGTAAATCCTATGGCATATTTGGATGGTTTAGCCTTAGTCCTTAAAAGTTTTATGTAGATTGTGAACTTGTGATGAAATTGAGCACATTATCCCTGTGAGGTTGGATCAAAAATTGCATATGCCTATGGATCGCCTAAATATGTGCTATGACATTAAATTCACTTGCTTTGCTTTGCTACCGCGTATGATGTTTCTTTTGACAAGGGCGAAGACTTGAAGGGTGTGTTGTAGGTGTTGGTTATTGCTTGAGGACAAGCAAGTCTAAGTATGGGGTGTTTTGATGTACATATTTGTACCTCCTTTTATTGCATCTTTGACTTCTTATTTCATTCAATTTCCAAAGAAAGGGTTCAAAAGAATATAAACTTGTGTAAGAATGGGCTAAAGTGCAAGAAATAGAGTCTGCACAAGTTTTGAGCTAACCATGCAGGAATTCGAGCAAAATCGGAGTCAAAACAAAGAAACCAAGGAGAGCAGAAAAGAGGTCGATATCGACCTTAAACATCGACATCGACTACAGTACATCGACACAGAACGGAGTGTCGAGACAGACCATCATACAGCAGAGAAAAGCAGAGGATATCGACCTTACATCATCGATATCGACCTCAACATAGACATCGAGTGGAGATAGACAAGTCGAGCAGGAACAGAGACATCGATATCGACCTTCCTGGTCGATATCGACCTTATCTCGACAGAAGATAGATTCGATTTCGAGACGCGGATTGGAAACTTTATCTTCAAGGAGGCACGGATTTATCTTGTAACATATAGATAGATAGAAGTTGGGATTTGTCTACTTTTTACCTTTAAGTTTTATCAAGTTAGTTTAAGTTTTATCAAAACAAAAGACCTATCCTAATTGTTTGGATAGAGTTCATAGTTTAGATAGAAGTTACAATCCTTGGCTAGCAAGGGTTAGTAGCCTATAAATAAAGCCCTAGGGGGCTGGCATTCAATCATCAAATTTTAGAGTTCAATTACATTCAATAGAGTTAGAGAGAAGTTTTAAGGTTTGGCGTTTGCGAAAGCCGACGTTGAGTTGTAAAGCTTCAGAGTTTATAGTTTAAATACGAGTTTATTTCTTTCAATCAATGATGAGTTCCATGTTGAGGTGCGAGTAGTCCCCCAAAGCTCTTGGGGTCGGGGTGAGCCCGACGTTAGTAAGTGTTAGATGTTGATATCGTTGTATCTATATTATCTCCTACGATTCTATGTTTAGTCCTAATCGAAAGAAAAGGGATTCATGCTAACAACTTGAGTTATAAACATAAAATTGGTAGAGAAAACTAGGTTTATTTGCAAGAGTAATCCTAAGAGTTGGTGTTCAACGAAAGCTTGTCCCTCGGATGAAATAACGCAATTGTCCGTCTTATTTACCTTATCGCATGCATTGGTTAACGTTGTGGTAAACCCTAACCCTAGGAGTTGCTTTTTATATAAGTTTATTCATCAAAACAGCTGTCTTTATTTCTGTTCATCGCATCCTCATCCATCCTAAAGTCTTCGGCCTTTCTTTGCCGACAAAAGCTAACAACTTTGCAGGAGAAGACATCGATATCGACCATAGACGTCGATATCGACTACGATGATAGATCGACAGTTTTCTGAGTCGATGACGATAATCCTTGCTGAGTTACTGAACATCGATATCGACCCCCCAACGTCGATATCGACCACCTGTATCAACTGGCAGTCTTTTGAGCCAGTCGATTCCGTCTGCTAACATCGATATCGACCTTCCCTAGTCGATATCGACTGCTTGTTTTTGTCTCTGCAGGTCTTCTGTTGCAGAAAGGATTGACAGCCGAGGTCGACATCGAGCAACAAGGTCGAAATCGAGGCTTCTGGTCGACGAAAGACGTGAGATTCCAACGCTACTAGGATTCCGCTGACATGCCTCCTCGTGGATCAATCCTGACTACCCTTCCACTACAACGGGAGGAAGTCTTGTAATTATTTGCATAGGCTAGGAGTCGGTTTACATTTATACATCTTTATATTTGTATTTAAGAACTCGACGTTCCTCCTGCTTAACAGTCCGCTATAGCTTGATATGATGGGTTCCGGTGTTGCTTGCATCTAACCAAAAATGAACAAGTGTGCTCTTCATTTACTCTTCTTATCTCAAAGTAGCTTGAGTTCTTGACACAAGTTGCTGCCACTCTCCATTTGCAGCTCACATTAATACAAATCACCTTGTACTTTATAGGTGTTGATTTCTTTACTCGAAATTGGAAGTTCTCTTTCACTGCCATATTAGCCACTGTATTTCCTAGCTGAATCTTTAAGTTGAAAATCTGCCCCACGTGGATGAAATCAACCTCATCTTTCTCCTGGTCACTAAGGTATTCATTTAGATATTCATCGTTGTAGGTCTCTGTATATTCTAATGCAAAATCAGTAGTAGTGAGAGCTAGTGTGTCATCAACACTTGTCTCTTTAGCATACTCATCAAACATTGTACCCACACTTGTTTACTACACAATTGTTGTTATTTGACTCCCATTCACCTTTTTCTTAGCAGATACATATAATGGAAAAGACCATGCTACCCGAGGCGCATCATTTATAGCCATGAAGTCCTTGAGATCTTCATTTTGGTTAACTTCAGCTCATATGTTGCTAGACAAATGTCAAATCTGTCTCTAATCATCTGTTTAAGTGAATCCAACTCGATTCTATTTTCAATGACAAATGCCTTAGAAACACTTTCTCCCACACATTCATAGTAACCATTTGTCATCTTCAATTCTCCTCCAAAACACATTGTCAATATTTTGATTTTCATCTGTTTACACAACATAGGGTACAATATATGAAGAATATAGATTCAAATTTCATCATTGTATAAACTACATGATTCCAATTCACAAGATGGTGCTAAATAACAACAAATGAGTCTGAGACATCAGATTAATTCATGGCACAAAACAAACTCAATCGAGATTCCAACAATACTCTAAAGAATGCTGAAAAAGTATAAATTAAACAGTCCAAATTCACTAACAGCAATACTAAATCATGCTCGAAATCAATATTGTTAGATTTACAAGAAACCAAACATCAAAAAACAGGCAAGATATGCCAGAAACCTAGGTTGTAGAATTGAGATTTCAAATTCTAAATTGAGATATTCAAAGTGATTTTTATGTTGAAATTTCATGTTGGCCAAATTGTAGAAAACCACCCTCTAAATAGGGTGTTTCGCAGAAAACCACCCCTTAAAACGAAAATTGTATAAACCCACCTGTTAAAACCGTTTTCTTTGCAAAGTCACACCCTTCACCCCATTTTCATTAATTAAATGTTAAAGTGTGTGGAAATTTAATTATACCCCTTATTTTTATTATTATTTTACTCAATTCAATTGGTATTAGTTGATATTTAACTTTTTGACATATTTTTCAAAACAAAAAACACTATAAAATATCAAAAAAAAAAAATTAAAATTTCATACATACAAAAAAAACTCTATAAAAAATTGATGTGTAATTTATTTTTTATACATATAAAAAAATGTGTAATACTAGGGCCACTTGAAGAAAATAATTTTTTAAAAAAATAATGTTTCATATAGTTTTTATTATTCTAAAAATGTATGTGGAATAGTGAACATATTTTTAGAATAATAAAAACTATATGAAATATCATTTTTTAAAATTTTATTTTCTTCAAGTAGCCCTTTAGTAATATACACTTTTTAAAATATATAAAATATCAATTATATCTACTTTTTATAGAGTGTTTTTACTAATAAGTGTGAAATTGTATATAAAAAATGATATTTTATAAAAAAAAATTACTTTTGAAAAACATGTTAAAAAGGTAAAAATTAATTAATATCGATTGGATAAAGTAAAATAATAATAAAAATAAGGGATATAATTGATTTTCCACGCACTTTAATATTCAATTAACGAAAATTTGGTGATGGGTGTGACTTTGTAAAGAAAACGGTTTTAACGGGTGATTTTCTGCAATTTTTGTTTTAAGGGGTGGTTTCACACAAAATACCATATTTAAAGGGTGGTTTTCTGCAATTTGGCCTTTCATGTTACATACCTTTAATATCTATCAAATCCGTTCTATTCTCGTTGCTTCTGATTCCATTGTGTGTTTGATGGTGGCCATTGGTGACAAAATTTCAAGCGTTCTGTGTAAAGATCGGAATTTTAAATAATTATTTAATTGCAAAATTGGAAAGTTTCGGAAAACCCGTCCTCAAGCGCATTTCTAAATTCGAAAAATCTTTGAAATTCATTTAGGCATGTTTTAAAATGTAAGCTGTCGAGTTCAATCCCGCTATTATATTCGGATTTTAAAACTTGGGGTCTTGAGAGTCATTTGAAATGAATTTAAACTCGAGTCGGGTTTCAGGATAGTTAGTCGGGATTTAAGGTCAGATGAGTGGAATCTCTCTCTCTCTCTCTCTTTCTCTCTCTCCCCCGACGCCACCTCACACAATCTCTCTCCCTTCCTTCCCACCATCTTAATTGTGTTGTCTTTTTCCTCATTATAACGCTAATGTGCCAAATGTCTCTCCTATTTAAAGGAGGCTCAAATCCCTAAAGAGAACACCCACTTCAAAATCTAAGCTCCACAAAAACCCTAGCCACCTCTCTCATTCCAAAGGAAGATCAAAACCCTAAAAACCCAAAACTCCCAACTTTCTCTCTCTTCAATCCATCTCACTCACCCTCCACCCTTCATTTCTTGTTTCTCAGCCATTAAAGAACCCAAAACACCCTCCTAGAGACCTTTTCTCAGAAATCTAACCCAAATATTATAGTCGGAAGGCAGTTTCCCCTCGGAAACCAAGGTTACTGAGTGAGTCGCTGTCACGAGTTCATCTTTGCCACCGCGAGGATGAGCCAGAAGAAGAAAGTCACCTTCACGGCCGCGAGTTCATCTTCGCCGCCGCGAGATGGGAGCCCAGTTCCGGTGTTGGCTCGATAAAACTTCTCGTTCTCCTTCGTTTTATCTCCTTTCTCCTTCCCGTTTGTTCTCGCTTGTTTCTCACTTTTTCCTCTACCTTCCAAGGTCAAAAAAATCGGATCTAACTGCTTTCGAAGAGGATTCAAGCTCATATCTTCCTCTTCCCCTATTTTGAGTAAGGTAAGCTTCCATTCATCAAATCCTCTTGTTTTGGATCTCAAACTTCATAAAGGTCCTCTTTTAACCATAAACTATCCTTCCTAGGCCTTGTCATAGCCAGATCTCATTGAATCAGAGCCTGGATGACCCTTCTTTTTCAAATTTTTTAAGAAGCCTCAAGGACGCTAGGTAATCCCTCTTCCGCTCTCCCCTCTAGTCCTCGTTTGGTCTTTTATGATTCTTTAGTGTCAGATTTATATTAGTAATGTTTTGAAACAAGTTTGGTTTAAAACGTATTTGAATTGAGGCAAAACCGAGCAAAAAGTTTTGAATCTCACCGCGGCAAAACCAAAGGTCACCGCGGCAAGTTAGAACAAAACCAGAGGAAGAAGAAGGGGTGCCTCACGGACGCGGCCATGGGTTTCACTGCAGTGAAATCCATCTCTCGTGGCCAGCGAGACCCTCTTTCTCGCGAGGAGAAACTAGGGTGATTTCGCGGCTGCGATCGGCTTCTCGCCGCCGCGAAATCCTACCCAACAGCTTGGTCGAGCTGCTCCCTTCACCCTTTGAGTTAGCTTGTTGGTTTTTGGTTTCGATCCTTTTAAGTCGGATTTTAGTCCAAGGTTGATTTCGGAAAATGGGATTTTGGAATATTATTTTAATGATTATTTTAATAATTTAACAAGGGAATTTTGACGGAATATGAAATGTTGGATTGAATACTTGGAGAGTGTTTTGAAAGCTTTTATTTCAATTGTCGGGATTCTTTAACTTGATTCAATGATGGATACTTGAAAATGGAAATGGACTTGAGTATTAATGGATTTGGATTATTCAGATGACTTGGCTTTTGATGTTTTCGACTTGGAATGATTTGAAATGGTTGGACTTTGGATTGGATTTGGAAATGAGATGGGGACATGGTCTTGATGTGTATGGCTAGTAGTCTTGTGCCTTATTGCTTTCGTATTAATATAATAGGTGCTTGTTGATTGAGTGGATTCTGCTTTGCTTTACTTTGTTGTTCAGCTTTTCAAGTAAGTTCCTTTATGGACTTGCCCAGAGAGATCACATAAATCCTCCTACATGTAGTCATATGACATACTAGGTGTTGCATAAGTATTAAAGCATGACATGTAGTATCTCTCTTAGGTTGAACAAATTGATTGAGCATTTGTTTACTTTATGCTTATGAAAAGAGAACGTTCGTTATCTATGTGTCATAGAGTCATTGCTAGGGTCATAGGATGGCCCAATCCCATCGGGCTTGTCATCAATCGAGTTTTCATAGAGTCGAGCTTGTGGGCTCGATTCACCATTTGAGCATGATGATTTGATGCACACATATACCATCTGCAGATGGAAATTCCTATGCTATAGCCCCGTACTAGCCAGGACCCACCCTAACGGGAAGGGGGGTGGGGGTAGGACAGGGATATGTCACTTGTTATTCTTTAGCCCATTTATCATATTTTTGCATATTATATCTTAATAAGCATGACTTGCGTGTTTAAATTTCGCTCTGTATTAGAAGCATCTTTATTAGGTATAACGTATGTGTATGCCTGCTTGTAGGAACAAAATGCATAAGGACCTTGGTCTGATCCCTTGCCCTGCATATATTTTTTTAGGTTTGTTTGCAGATTATGTTTGCTCTATGCTTCTATGGCGGGGAATTGCTTGGGCGTTCGCAATCGAACTCACCTTATCACCTTTGGGTGAATGGTGTCTTCCTCTATGTTACCCTCTTTGATGACCTATCGAGTCCTTCTCCCGAATATTGGTGTCCTCCACGAGAAATTGGGTTGGTTAACATATTGTCTTTAGGGATCATGTTTGGATATGAGGGTTAGTTGAGTGAGTATTGGAAGATGGTTCTTGACAAAACTGAGAGTAAGGTGTTTCTGGGGCTATCCTTCTCAACTCTTATGATGCTCACCCAGTGTCGTCTTGCCACAAAGATTCGTACCAGAGTCCTACGGGAAATAGGGGTGATGAGTCGATTGGGATGAGTCGATGGCTGCCCTTAAGGATCCCTGACCGGTTATAGTAGTGACTCTCTATGAAATTGGATGACATAACATAATCTTGTGTTCTCCAGCATGTGCCTTGTGAACAGCCATTAGTGAAAAGTTGCACATATAATTACATCTATGCTTATTCGCACTGCGTAGGTCTCGTGTTGTACCTTGCCATCTTTTTGACATTTTTCTATTTTTTGCTTTGTTTTGGATTTTGACATTTTTATAAAACTAACAAACTTAAAAGACTAAGGACTTAAACTTTAAAATGCATAAATTTGAAACATGATGCAATGCATAAAATCAAAGGCAAATAAAAGGTAAATACAAGCCAAGTGGCCAAGTTTTAACTATAACCACAACCAGATAAAGAAGTTATAATGTCCAATTTCAATCCCACCCCATAATTAAAAATTACAGTGTCCTCACTGTTGAAAGAGCAAAGTAAAGGGAAGGAAACACTCACGCTCACTTACTCAATAAAAATCACTGCTGAGGAGGCGGAGGATGTGGCAAAAGCAAAGGCCAATCCTGTGTAGGGGCTGACCTTGGGTAGTAGGTCGGGCCGCCCTGTGGAAATGTAGAGGTGTCGGGACCCTGCTGATCGAAGGTGTATCCCATGAAGGAGCCCAATCCCTCAAGCATCCTCCCGAAGCGGAGCTGATCATCGCGGATCTCAGCGACAGACAACTCTACTTAGATGTCCTATGATGAAAACTCAATAGCTGACTTGATCATGTAAATCTTATGGCATATTTGGATGGTTTAGCCTAAGTCCTTAATATTTTTATGTAGATTGTGAACTTGTGATGAAATTGAGCACATATGATCCTAGGCTAAAAAGCAAATCCAACAAAAATTGTCCTTGTGATAATTTTGGCCTATAGGGAGAACATCATAAATCCCTCCACTTTCTTGAGTGAATTTACTCTTCCTATGCATCTCTAAATATTGTGATAGTTATTCAAAGCCAATACATAAATATGTCTATGTTTACGAGAATTAAATGATGGAGGCATCTTTTAAGCCATTTTTATCCTCTCTTTACCTACCCTGCATTATCTCTGCTTGAAGCTGGAAAATTAGCCTGAGCCTGAAATTGCAAACTCCATAAAATTATCCATACCAAATTGAGCCAGACCCCCATTTGGGAATTGAGACTTAGATTGGCTGGACTAATGTCTTGTGGAAAGAAAAAGTGCATATTGTCCAGTTTTGAGCAAGGAAATTATGGGTTGGTGCATATTTACATCTTGTCATATTTTGTAAAAGGATTTTTGGCTCACCATATAAATGCACATATTTTTTAGTGTTTATTTATTATTTTCGTCAAAAAAAATCCGAAAAAAAAAGAGATATATGTATACATAGTGCATGAGCCAAAGTCCTTAAGTCCTTTATTTGTTTCATACAAGTGTAATATTTTTGAGAGGCATATTAGAGTTTGAAAGAAGGGTTGATAGTATGTTTTACATCTTTTAGTGCATCTTTAGAGCATATTATGGAAAGATGAGTTTGGAAAGAGCATTATGGGAGATTGAGCTTGGAAAGTGCAACATTGAAGAGTTATGGTGTGGATATTGCAAGTGTTGAGATTTAGGAGTCTTGATTCCCGAATTATACAAGCACCACATAGCCAAATAATTCCATACCCTTAACTCATTACCAAGCCCCATTACAACCCCGCCGAATGGAGTCTTCTTTGAAGTCTTCCATTGAGCGAAAGTCCTCCTGATGGTTCTTATTGCATTTTCATAATTGGTTGCAAAGTGGATTTTTATAAATTGCAATGTTTATGAGATTGTGTATGGAATTGAGTTGAGAGTTGATCTTCATAGCCTAAACACATTAGAGATGAGTGCAAACACATTATCCCTGTGAGGTTGGATCAAAAATTGCATATGCCTATGGATCGCCTAAATATGTGCTATGACGTTAAATTCACTTGCTTTGCTTTGCTACCGCTTATGATGTTGCTTTTGACAAGGGCGAAGACTTGAAGGGTGTGTTGCATGTGTTGGTTATTGCTTGTTTATTGCTTGAGGACAAGCAAGTCTAAGTATGGGGTATTTTGATGTACATATTTGTACCTATCTTATTCGCAAGTTTTGACTTCATATTTCGTTCGATTCCTCAAACAAAGGTTGAAAATAAGAGGAATTTGTGTAGAATGAGCTAACGTGCAAGAAATAGAGTCTGCACAAGATTTGGTTTGAATATGCAAGAATTGGATTGAAATCGGAGTCAAAACGAAGAAGTCAAGTGAAGCTGAGTAGAGGTCGATATCGACCATCAACATCGATATCGACTACAGTCATCGACACAACTTTTGAGTGTCGAGATAGACCACACAGACCAACCCAGAAGGCACTCGATATCGATCACCTGACATCGATATCGACCATAACACAGAAATCGAGTAGAGATGGACAAGTCGAGCAGAAATACAGACATCGATATCGACCTCTCTAGTCGATATCGACCATACTTCGACAAAAGATAGACACGTTTTTGAGACTCGAATTGTGAATTCTATCATCAAAGCCATAAATTATCTTGTACTTTTAGATAGATAGCAGCTGAGAATTATTTACTTTTACCTTAGTTGTTTTAGAGTTTTATCAAAATAAAGGATATATCCTACTTGTGGGGATAGAGTTTAAAGATTAGATAGAAGATACCATCCTTGGATTGCAAGGATTGGTAGCCTATAAATAAAGCCCTAGGGGCTGGTTTTTTTTTATCATCCAAGCAAGAAAGACAATAGCATTAGGCAATAAAGTTAGAGTTTTAGTTTTGAGCTTTAAGGTTTCGGCGCCTACGATAGTTGGCGTTGAGATTGTAAAGATTCAAATTTTTCCATTAATGCAAGTTTATTCAATTCCAAGCATGTCTACATTCAACATGAGCGAGTAGTTGCCCTTTCTTCTAGGGTCGGGGTGAGCCCGACGATAGCCATGGTGGTAAGGTTTGTATGTCGCTAAAGAAGGTATCTTTTGTCTCGCTCTACCTTGTGCTTCATCTTTAAATGCGAATTTAAGGAACTCATGTTGTGAAACTTGGGTAGTAATTAGGGTTTCTATTCGAAAGATTATAAACTCAATTATGACAAAGGTAGACGCAAATTAGGTTAAGTAATTGCAAGATCTCTTTTCCTATTTGTCAGTTTAGGTGAAAGCCTTTTCCTTTATGATGAAAGCATGCATCTTTAGTGGTGTCTTACTTATTCTATCATGGTTGTCGTCGTGGTAATCCTTGGCTTTGGAAGATCTTTTCTTTCTTAAGTTTACATCTATATTTGCTTGTCGTTCGTTGAGTCATCGAAAAACCCAACACCCTTGTTTATTTTTGTTCATTACTCCTTTGCCATTCTTAAATCTTCGGCCTTTCTTTGCCGAAAAAAGAACTAACACCTTGCAGGAGAACATCGATATCGATCTCGAGTCTCTTGAGTTCCTGCTGCTGAAGTCGAAATCGACCCCCAACGTCAAAATTGACCCTTCTGTATCGACTGGCAGACTTCTAAGCCAGTCGATTTCGCTGACTAACATCGATATCGACCTTCCTAGTCGATATCGACTGCCATTTTTGTCTCTGCAGGTCTTTTGTTGCAGAAAGCATCGACAGCCAAGGTCGACATCGAGGTATGTGCTCGACATCGAGGATTCTAGTCGAACATTCAGGACGTGTCTTCAACGCTTCTAGGATCCCGCTGACTCGCTTCCTCAAGGATCGAACCTGATTCCCTACTACTATAGCGGGGAGTCTTGAATTTATTTGAAGAGGCTAAGACTTGTATTGCTTTATATTTTATTATATATTTCGATTCAATTCTCCCCACGTTAATCGCCTTCTTCCGATCGTCTCACCTTCTCGATCTTCTCTCTCTTCTATGGCAGAAAAGTGTCAAGTGTGGGATAGGGTTGGGATTGGGTGGGTACACGCGCTCCCCTTTACGGATGAGATTGTGCTTTTTCTTTTTTTAATTTCTAATTAATATAAATAATGAGATTAGTCTTTCATTTTCACTAATCAATAGTTAGGATTTGTTGACATGATACACGTTAAGATGTGTGCACATCTGATTTATCCTCTCGATCACGTCCACGACCTCTCGCACGGCGGAAAAAGAAAGACCATAGAGCTCAAAGAGATACCACTACTAGAAGGAGGAAACATACACTCTAGAAAAAGTCAGGGCAAACAACTTTGTCACAGGATAAGAACGAGTAGGAGATTAATTCAAAGATAGAAATAGGAAGGCTATCCCGAGATAGAAAAAAATAAGAGAGAATATCCCAAGAATTGAAAGAGGGAGGTTGTCCCAATATTTATATGGATTAAATATATAAATATCCACATATATACTCCCTCTGTTCGGCAAAACTTGACGTTTTACTATTCACGCACGCTTTTTTAAGAGCTAAAAACTATATAAAATATCTAGTTTTTTTTAAGAATTTTTTTAACAATTTTGTAGTTATTATTAATAAGTACAAACTTGTTAAAATTTTTTATAAAAAAATAAATATTTTATGTAGTTTTTATTATTCTCAAAAAGCGTGCGTGAATAGTAAACGACATTTTGCCGAACGGAGGGAGTATATAACAATATATATATATATATATATATATATATATATATATATATATATATATATATATATATATATATATATATATATATAAAATTTTATTATTACTTTGTGAAACAAAGTTTGAGGTTAAAAAGGAGAAATAAACACCTTTTAACCCCGATTAGTTTAGAGATTATATATATATGTGTGTGTGTGTGTAATATCACTTCGGTTAGATACTCCATAAGATGGAAGTCACTGTGTTAAAAAAGAAACAAAATAAATATACACACGGATTTTCTTTTTTCTTTTTTCCTTTGGTAATTCAGTCATGGCGTGAGAACAGCCAAGCAGAAACCAGAAAATCTGAATCGCCTTGGAGCGCAAGGAACGCGAAGGCCAGGCCGAGGGAGCCAAGGGACCAACGGTGAATTTAGATGCGGTGGAGGCCGAGGGAGTCAGGGAAGGCCGGGCCGAGTCGAGCCCACCCGCTCAGTACCCTCCGAGAAGGACGCCCGTAAGGCGCAACTCCAATTCGTTTACATAACTTTTCTTTGAACGGATCTAGAATAAAGGTTTGATTGCTTTAGATTTGGCCTTCTATTGTGCTAATAATCATGATTTTTGAGTTGATATCTCTTGATTTTGGGTTGATAGTTGTTCTTCGCTGATTTCCATAAATCCCTTTAACCCATTTGATCAACATCTGGGTATGGGATTCCAAACTAGTGGAGAATCATCTCGCAGGTTAACCAAAATGAGGCCAAAGAGGGGAGATTTGGAGGAAACCAACGCCGACAAAGAAGAACAGACGACAAGGGCGGTAGCGGCGGTGGCGAGGTCACGGGATTCGTCAGAGGCGTGGAAGCGCTGACAAAGTTTCCGCCAAATCAAGGAAACCAAATCGAGGCTTCCAACAGAGGTCACAAGAGTGTGGCCTGTGGCGGCGAGAGCGAAAGAAGGGTGGGAGCGAGAGAGTGCGAGGGTAGGTTAAGGGATTTGTAACAACTTGATGGTGGTGGTGAAATCAAATTAGTAGAGCAACCCTCTAGCAAAAACCACATCGGTGGTGGTGATGGCACCTAGCCGGCGACGACAAATGGTGGTGTCGACGGCTATTGATGGTGCTGATTGAAGGTTTGAGTTTTGGGTTAAGTTTGTTAATTAAAGCAATAGATTTGGGGTTGAGCTTTTCAAGACTCGGTTGGTCCCCAAATTGAAATTTGATTATTGATTATTGATTGAAGAAGGGTTGAGACTTTCAAGTCTTTGGTTGGTCCCCAGATTGAGATTGAAGAGAGGTATAGAAAGAGAAGCTCTCACTTGATAACCTTTGTTGATAAATTTTGTTAATATGGAGGTTACTCAATGTTAGATTTTTCTCCAAAATTTAATTCGGGTTGAGTTGAGATTGTTGGAGTTGAGATTGTAGATCTCGATTGTTCCCCTACCATTTTTATTGTTGATGATGGTGGTGGAGATTGGTGCAGGTGGTGGTGTTGATGATTATGGTGGTGGAGATTGGTGCAAGTGGTGGTGTTGATGATTATGGTGGTGGTGATGAAGGGTGAAGTTTGGTTTTGGGTTATGGGTTTCTAGAGAGAGAAACTCTCTCTCTAGATTGGTTGGCGAGGGTTTCTTTCTTATTCGCACTGTTATTATTTTTTTGTAATAGAAATGACTTTTTTACAATTTAATTAAAATTGTCTTCAACCAGCATAAGGGGAGATCGCCGAGGTTCGACCTCGATCAGTGGCTCGGTAAAAAACGAATAATCCGAAAACGGGCAAATAATGGGGGATTGGGGGGGAGGAATAAGCGTCCTAACACTGTTGGCCATAATCCCCAGAGGGACATATATAGTTAGCAGTAGCGATACTGAGTCCTGTATATTATACAACATACGAAGGGGAAAAAAGAGCACCCAACGAAAAATCCTGTATATATAAGGAATCACATTCACAAATCGCAAGTGAGATGACCATGAATGCAAAAACAGATCCGGGAAAGACCCAACTACAAGCAGCAGAAGGTTACATTGGAACAACCCTCGCCTTGTAGAGACAAATGTATGCCATATGCCAGTCACCTGAAACCCAAGGTAGTTTTTGCATCAATTAGTGTTGTCCTCAAAGCTATATCTAATACCACAATATTGTAAAGGTTGAAAGTATTTCTCATTTCTTGGAAATGATTCGGTGAAAGTCTTTTTATTAAGGGTTTACCTCCTCCAGAAAGTTTAAGGATGTCTTCTTCTCGCTGGGGTATGGGATTGTCATCGTCGTACTCAATCCACCCTCCTGCGTGAAACAGGAAATTAGATGGTATGTCATCAATTAAGTGACTATTCGAGTAAAGACACCAGTTAAGAAAACTTCTTACCACTCTCTTGCTTCACCCAGGCAACATAATGTCCTGAATCTGCACTTCTTCCCTTGTGAGTTAACACAGCAATAAGATCATATACTCCAGTTGGCCGCATTTGCTTCTCGGAAAGAACACCTGAGTGAGGGGGACACAACCTCAGTGCATGGTTTTGGTGCTCATGGAGGTGAACCCTAATTACTGATGGATCCTTTTCTTTATCGTGGCAATAACCATATCAAACAGGAAGTGTCATATCATTACGCTTTTAAGTCCTAGTAAAGTCCCATTAAACATAAACAATCTCATTTAGGGCATGGTTACTTTACACATCAACTACCATGTTTGGTGTCATCTCTTTCGTAACAATCTCATTCAGTTTGGCTGAGTGAACCCTAATTTCTTGTTCAACTACATTGAAGCCCTTCCCAAAAAGAATCTGATTACGGTAACGATAATACTAGCAATATCACAACAAAAACATAAATCATGATAAGCTTTATCAACATACCTTCTTCGGAAGAAGTAGGTGCAGATGATTGTCCAGCGCAATCTAAAGAACCCTACAAACATTCAAAAAGTGGATTAACACGAGAATAGAATATAAAACTAATCAAATTTTTTGCTCAGCACAACCAAAAGATCAGGAATTATCATGCAAGCGTGCAGAGGCGGAACAAGGATTCAAGGTGGGGGTGTCCAAAAGAAATCCTGTCAAAAGGGCATTTGAACTTGGAACCATTTACACAAACTACTACTTATATGGTAATCCCCTACCAAGCTAGTGAGTTTTATTGTTCTACTACCCCATTTCTGCAAATTCTACTCATACAACATATAGAATATGTATATTTATATTTTTTCCCAATAGAGGGGCCATGTCCCCCTCTGGCCCCTCCAAAAGGATCTGCCACTGCATGCTTATATTAGCATCTGGATATTTCTCTATCACAGTATCAGAATATCATGTCAAATTGTCAATAATCTCATGTTTCAAAACCAGTTTGCTACCTTCCTCGTCAAGTTTAGGCGTTTACACGTGATAAACACTCCCAGAGTTTTGCATGCCATATGTAAATGAAGCTGGAAATATTCTGCATGTATAAGCAACTAGATATTTCTTTACCTCAGTCTCTGACATTTTTATGTCAGTGTCATTTGAATCCGAAATCTTTGGTTTTAAGCCCAGTTTTCTGCCCTCTTGGTCTCTCAGTATCTAAGAAAATACAGATTGCAGAAAGCGGATTTAGCAGGGAATGTTGGTATAAATAATAGAAATACATAAAACTGAGACATGGAGCTGTTAAAGGAGCAAAGCATGCACCTGTCGAGGAACATTTAGCTGTTTTTTGAGATCATCCGAACATAAATCATAAATATCCAACTCTAACGGATAATCAACTTTCTGGACATGATTAAGAACCACGCATTAGCATTTCAGATAAAATGTAGATCCTCCACACCCTTACCCAGAGGGCATTCATAAAAGGTAAGTGCAACTAAACAACAAACTAACCCGTAAAATCTTTGCCTTCTGGTTTGACTCCCTCTTCCAAAAGAACCGGACAAACTGAATAGTCAAGTACCTTGAAAAAGATGACAATTAGAAACATTTTCACTCACCAAGTTTTGCATGCCCCTCCCTTGCTCTGCAGGCAAAAAGGAGAACTGATACGAATCCAACTACTGATTTATTGGTTTAACTGTTATCTTTCAAATGTTTTGTATTTGATAATCAGTTTCTTTAATTTCCCATCCCACTTTCAACTGTTATCCTGCATTTTAATTAATTAGTTTTAGGAGTTAGTTATTTAGTTTTTCTATTATAAAAGGAGGAGAACAGTCCGTACACCCTCTTCGTAGCTTCTGTGTTCTCCGCCACCGGCTTCACCCTCACGGTAGCCGTGGCGGCGGCTGTTACACAATGGGGAGGAATCTAGTAACTCCGGCTACCGTATCCGCGTATCGTCCCTTCTAGGTTCCTGAAAAATGGAAGCGCTTTCGAGCGAGCTAAACCCCAGGTCGCTAATGGAGATGCGTCGCAAGGCAAAGAGCAACGCTGGCCCACAGGAGTCCGATTCAGGTAAGCCCCCGGTTGAGGAACCTGGAGCGGGTGAAGATTCGGAACTGAGCAAGGAGGAAGAGAACTTGTCGTATGCCCAAGCCCTGCACAGGATTCTTATAGCGAGGAAGAGGTTCTTGAAGCACAATGAGGAAGTTAAGCTCCAACCTAACAGGGACATTGGCAGCGCAGTCAAGCTAACCTTCCTCACTGACGTCCCTAAAGGTAAGGTCTCCATCCGACCGGAGGATGTGGCTGATTCTCAGCAGGAATGGGCAGCCACTTTAATCGGTGCTGTTGCTGGCAGTAAGGTGTTGTTTGCTGCAGTTAATGAGATGGTGGATTCCTCGTGGCGTATCCTGAAACCGAAATTGTTCCAAAAGCACAATGGTGTCTTTGTGTTCAGGTTTCAGGCCGAGGAAGATCTTGAGTGGGTTTTGCGAAATGGTCCGTGGAACGTGTTAGGCTCTAGGCCTTTGATTCTCAAGAGATGGCACACAGGAATGCCCATAGCCTGGTCTGCGTTTGACAGAATTCCCAGTTGGGTGTGTTTACCCGACTTGGAACCTCATCTGTTCACTAATACCAATTTGAGCCGAATTGGGAGCTCCATTGGAACCCCTATTTGTCTGGATGATAGAACAGCAAAGGGCGAGCGAATTTATTTTTCCAGAATGCTTGTAGAGGCGACTGCTAAAGAGGCTGGGATTGAATCGATTGAAGTCGTGAATGTTGATGGATCTTCGTATCAGCAGAGAGTTGTTTTCGAATGGCTTTCTGCTAGGTGTAACCTGTGTGAGAATTTTGGGCATGTAGAACTCAGATGCAGACAGAAGGAAAGAGTTGTTAGGCCTGATCTCAGGCTGGTGGCTCAAGGAGCTGCTCAAGTCGATCGAGCTAAGGCGCCTAAGCCTGGTGAAGACAGGAAAGGAAAAGGCAAGATGGTTCAAGGCAGTGCAGACATGGGTGGGCCTGGGTTCGTGCATAAAACAGGGTCTAGTGTAGTTATCAGGGAGATCGCCACGCCTTCTTGCTCTAATTTTCCCGGAGTTGACAGTAGTAAACAAACAACGTGCCCTACTGTCGTCTTTGGAAGAGTTCAGGCTGAGTTGTGTGCGCACAATGAATCTGTCAACATGGAAAACACAGCTGAGCAGGCCAAGGATAGAACCTGGGGTAAAGTATACAAAAGGAAATCTGCCAAATCATCTCCTGACAAGAAGAAGAGAGCACAGAAGGAGCTGCATTGCTCAACAGCTTCTAGGTTTGCTGTGTTGAATACCAAACAGCAGGAGCAGCCCGACAATGAGGTCGAAGAGGGTGAAGTTTCAGCCGCTAAATGTTCTTTTGAATGTGGGGGTAGCACTCACTCTAAGCCGTCTTATGGATAAGCTGAAACTTGCAACTTGGAACATAGCGGGTCTAAATGACCCGGTAAACAATAGCTTAATAAATTCTTATTGCTTTGATAATGATATTGCTATGATAGGTCTTCTTGAAACTAAAATGTTGCACAAGAATGTGGAGGAGGTCCGTAAAAGGTTGATGAGTGGTTGGAATTATTGCATTAATGGCAATGCTCAAGTAAAGGGCAGAATCTGGGTTATGTGGAACCCGGGAGTGTTTAATGTTGAGGTGCTTGATATTCAAGAACAACTAATCCATTGTAAAGTGGAATCAAGGGACAAAACGTTTCGGTTTGCTGTCACCTCCGTATATGCGTGTAGCTTCAAAGTGGAAAGGATTCCGCTTTGGAATGCAGTAAGGAAGTTAGCTGCTGATATGGATATCCCCAGGATGCTAATTGGAGATTTAAACTGCACTCTTAGGGAGGAAGATAAATGGCCTATTAAACATGGGTGTCAAAGTGAATTTGAAGAGCTGAGGTCTGTTTTGGAAGACTGTGGGCTGGAGGACTTGGCATATACTGGCTCAGCGCTTACTTGGAATAATAAACAACTAGGAGAAGCCAGAATTGAACGTAAACTGGATCGAATTCTTGTCAATGATATATGATTAGACTCTTTTGAGGGCACAAAGGGATTCTTTGATACTCCTGGTGTCTCAGACCATTCCCCGGCTGTTGCTATATTGAGAAACAGAACATCTAACAAGAAATACCCATTCAAGTACAAAAACTTCTAGGGCAAGGAAGAGGAATTTCAAGATCTTGTTAAGGCTGCGTGGGTGGTCGATAATGGAGGTTCCAAGCAGCTCAAATTAGCACACAAGTTGAAGAGTGTGAAGGAGACGCTTAAGCCGTGGGATAAGGCCAGATTTCCGGAGTTGCAAACTCAAATCAAGCTTAACAAAGGCGCTCTTCATGAGCTTCAAATCCAGTTGCAACAGGACAGAAGTAGTGAGTTATTAGCAAGCAAGGAAATTAAGAAGCAATGTTGCAAGGCTGATTAGCATCA
Source organism: Persicaria maculosa (assembly GCA_963922045.1). Classification (NCBI taxonomy): domain Eukaryota; kingdom Viridiplantae; phylum Streptophyta; class Magnoliopsida; order Caryophyllales; family Polygonaceae; genus Persicaria; species Persicaria maculosa. The sequence continues at coordinate 24,619,756 of OY998266.1, forward strand.
CTCAGCAGAGGGCAAAGCTCCATTGGTTAACCATGGGGGAAGAGTCTTCCTCGATGTTTTATAGGAGCATGAAAGAAAGGCAAGCAACCAATGCAATAGTGATCATGAAGGATGACAGAGGCAAAACCTTAGAGGATGAGGGGGATATTAGAGCTCATGTGCTGAATTTTTTCAGAAACTTGTTATCTCAAATAGAAGCTACTGAACCCTTCCCACATTTGCCTGCTGGTGCACAGCTACAATCAGAATTAGCTGAGAGATTGGTTGCTTTGCCAAGCTATGATGAGATTCGCAAGAGCTTGTGGAGTATAGGGAGCAACAAGTCGCCGGGACCAGACGGTTTTGGTAGCCAGTTTTTTAAGGATGATTGGGCAATCGTTGGGAAAGATACTTGTGAATCTATCAGAGAGATCTTCCGAAATGGCAAAGTCCTAAAACAACTCAATGCTACATTCATCTCCCTCCTTCCTAAGGTTCCTAATCCAACTTTGGTGAAGGATCTCCGACCAATATCATGCTGTAATACAGTCATGAAGGGCGTCACCAAGCTGGCGCTTGAAGGGTGCTTTGAGTGGTCTGATCTCTGATTGCCAAGGTGCCTTCATACCGGGGCGGGCGATCTCTCACAACTGTGCAGTAGCTTCGGAAGTGGTCAGTGGTTATGGGAGGAAAAGAATTTCGCCAAGGTGCACCATAAAGGTTGACTTATAGAAAGCCTATGATTATCTGAGTTGGGATTTCATGAGGGACACTTTAGTGTACTTGAATTTTCCCTTGAAACTGGTAGAGCTCATCATGGAATGTGTCACTACCACGGCGTTCTCTTTTTTGATTAATGGCTCTTCAGAAGGGTTTTTCCCAGGCAAGCGAGGCCTCAGACAGAGAGATCCTTTGTCTCCATATCTTTTTGTGCTTTGTATGGAAGTGCTTAGCAGAATGATTCTGAATGCCACAACTGCTCCATCCTTCAAGTTTCATCCGAGATGTAAAAGCTTAAAGCTTGCTCATTTAGCTTTTGCCGACGACCTTCTCTTCTGTCATGCCGATATTGAATCAATCAGTATTCTGAAGGGATGCTTGGACAAGTTCTTCGCTGTCTCTGGGCTCAGGGCAAATAAGGAGAAGAGTACGGTCTTCTTTGCAGGGGTTACTGAATGTATGGAAGAGACCATGATTCAGCAGCTTGGGTTCTCGAAAGGTGCTTTGCCGATCAAGTACTTGGGCATTCCGTTACACTCTAAAAGAGTAGCGATCCATGAGTATGGAGACTTCTATAATAAAATAGAGAATCAGATTCGGTCTTGGGCGTCTCTAAGCTATCTTATGCCGGGCGATTACAGCTTGTGAGAGCTGTTTGTGGTGGGATCTACAACTTCTGGAGCCAGATTCTTATTTTGCCTAAAGGAGTGGTGCACAGGGTCGACAGTATGTGCAGCAGGTTTCTTTGGAATGGGAGTGATGAGGGTCATAAACACCTCGTGAGCTGGGCTAGCATCACCAAACCTCTAGCTGAAGGAGGCTTGGACATAAGAGAAATTCTAGCCTGGAACAAAAGTGCGCAGGCCAAGTTGATTTCAGAGCTGGCGCTTCATTCTTCAAGCATCTGGAATCGCTGGTGCACTGCCAATCATCTGAGAGGGGCTGAAATTTGGGATGTTGAGCTTAAGGAGGATGACTCTTGGCTCTGGAAGAGCATCCTTGACACCAGAAATGAGCTGGCGGGTGTCCAACGTCCTGATGGGCGTCCCCTTGACCTCGGACCAGTGCTTAACCCAGCTGGGAAATTGTCGTGTGCCAAGAGTTATGAGCTGCTCCGTAGCAAGGGCCAGAATACCGATTGGGGAGAGCTTCTGTGGAAGCAACTTCAGTGCAGAAAATGGGCCTTTATTGTGTGGTTGGCGGCTAGAAATCGACTCCAAACAGGCCAGAAGGTGAAGCATTGGAAAGGCAACCACGCAGCTGAGTGTGTCCTATGCAAGCGTGAGGAAGAAACCGAGACACACCTTTAGTTCAGCTGCTCGGCTGTGCAAGAAGTTCTTTCGCTTGTGATGAGTTGGGTGGGGATTAGCAGCCGGTTTCAAACTATAGAGCAATGGCTTCAATGATTTGCTAATGAGCCCTCAAAGAATCGGAAGAAGCTACAGTTTCAAGCCAAGTTGTTGGCGTTCAAAGCACTTGTTTATTTCACTTGGATGGGGAGAAACAATGTCATCTTTGTAATGAATCTTTCATCCCAAGTGTTTATGCTAGAATTATAATAGAAAATTGTAAATCTCGTATCTCCGTGAAGTGGAAGTGCAAGTCACTCACGGATCGTACATGGAAAGCTTGGCTTCTTGGTGGATAGTTAGGTTTGGAGTTAGTGTTAGAGTACATTGAGTGCTGGGGGTTAGACATGGGTATATCGTTTTTTGGGTATAGGGGGCGTTTTGGGTATACGTTCCCCTTGTCCATGAGACCCTTAGTTTGGTCTCATTTTTTGTAATTAAGTGTTAGCACCTCATCTATATATTTACATTTTCAAAGGAGGAGAACTGCATCTTGTAAGGGCAGACGGGATGAATTGAACACAAATTTGGAGATTCTCCACCAATTTCCTAGTGCAAGATACTTGCAATCAATGGTTTTCCAAGGAGCGATTCTAGTGGTTTCTATCATTTGGTATCAGAGTTATTGATCAGATGATGACTACCCATTCCGCTATCAATCCACAAAACACCCACCCACCAGCCGCTACAATGGAGAGTAGGGAAGAAGCGTTCCTGTTCATCTGCAGTTGGATAGAAGAAGCAAGGGAATTGTTGTTGTCCTGGATTGAAGATGGGGAGAGGAGACCCAAGTTTCTTGGGAGCAAATTGGAGTTCGAATTAGGGCATTTAGAGAACCGCTGGAAAGCAGTAACGGAGGAGATCCAGGAGGAAGAAGACGGGGAAGAAAAAGAATACTACTGCAGAAGATGAAATTGAGGAGGCTGCAGAAGAAGAAATTGAAGAAGGTGCTTTAGAAAAGAAAATGGAGGTTACTGAATTGACCGTAGAATTTTCTTAAACAAAAATACCTAAGGTGGCTAACAATCCTTTAAACCCTCCAGCCCACTCTTATGCAGCTGCATTGCCTTCTCCATCTCCCTCCCTACAACCACAAACCAGCCTTCACTATTTGCAAACCCAAAGTCCCATCTCTAGCCCCCAAAACTACAGCCATCAGCAGGATAGGACCTCTCAACAGATCTGCAAACTCTCATTATCGTCTATGCTGAAGGTCACTGAGCATCCAATAAAATCATCCCTTGGCCCAGAGGGAGATGCAATAGGGGATGTCACGTAGACCGGACTGAAGTTTCGCCTTGAGGACAAGGTGATTTTTCCGGGAGGATGCATTGATACAAACCCAACTGCTTATTTATTAGTTTAACTGTTATCTTTCAATGTACTGTATTTGATAATCAGTTTCTTTAATGTCCCATCCCACTTTCCTAGTCTTTAGGCACATCTCCCACTTCTTCCATGTTGTTTTCCTTTTCCTGCATTTTAATTAATTAGTTTTAGGAGTTAGTTATTTAGTTTTCCTATTATAAAAGGAGAACTGCATCTTGTAAGGGCGGACTAGATTATGATGAATTGAACACAAATTTGGAGATTCTCCGCCAATTTCCTAGTGCAAGATACTTGCAATCAATGGTTTTCCTAGGAGTGATTCTCGTGGTTTCTATCAAGAAAACAGATACATGAGATGGTATCATGGTACAGAATAGAATCAAAGCCTCTTTATTCAGGAAAAGAAGTACAAATTCCACAGATCAGACTAAAATGTTGACCAATCTTGGCACAAAACAGAGTTCAAGGCTCTACAATTTGGTATTTAATACTTCAGTAGAACGAAAGCATAAAAGAACAGGTGGAGTATAGCATCATAACTTATATCTTACCTTGGCAAGCCATTTATACGTGACTCCTTCATATAGACTGCAGTACGGCCCAAAGCAGGAGAATTTTTCTCCAGTTCAGATTTTAGACCCTGCAGGCATGAACAAATTTAGATTCAATCAATTTAGCAAAGGACGAATGATTAAAAAATAATCCAAAAGCCCAGTTTGATTAATGATTAAACTTCTATGATGTATGAAATGCAACACTGAGGTGCACCATTCAACTCTAACAGCACACGCTGGTTGAACTGCATATCTTAAACATCAGTGTACCGGATACTTCTTTCTTCCTTTTATTTTATGACCTTGGGGTTCCGAGGTTCTCAACTAACCCCGCAGTTCTGAGCTCTAGTCTACAAAGCACTCACATTAGATAAACCAAGCAGAAAGCCGCAAGACAAGCTCAACCCATGCCAAAGCACCCAGCACAAATGCCACTAGTGGGATTTGATCCCTTGCCCTCATGGTAGGTGAAAGACACAAGGGATACACCTCTCCCTTACCACTAGGGTAGGAGGTCATTGGTACCGGACCGGATACTTTCTTCTTGATGATCAAAGAAGTAGTGAGTTGCGAACTCATAAAATGCAACTGTAATAGCTAACATGGAGTTTGAGGATTCTTGCATAAAAATTGGGGCACATAATGATTGTCTTCATTGCACGAAACAAACCATGCATATATAATTTTTAAGATATATCGGAATTTATAATGAAAAACACACACACCCTGAATTTCTTATGTTGTCTTGAGGTGGATAGGTAATGGGAAACGATTGTATGATGGATAGTATGGAAAAAGATATATTGGTCTCTCATATTACTACTACAATGGCATATATTATAAAAGAACATATTGATCATTATTCATTTCTCAATGTATGTATCCAAAAGAATAAACTTAGTTTTAGCAAAGTTCATTCTGGATGCATCTATACGACAATTCTATCCAACTTCAATTTTCACATACTTGACTAATAATAATACTCCCTCCGTTAATTAAAACTTGACGTTTTACTATTCACGCACGTTTTTTTAGGTGTTAAAAACTATATAAAACAATAACTTTTTAAATAATTTTTTAAAATAATTTCATACTTCTTACTATTAAGTATCCATTTATAAAAACAAATTTTAAAAAAAGTTAATATTTTATATAGTTTTTATCATTATAAAAAAAGCGTGCATGAATAGTAAACGACAAGTTTTAATTAAGAGAGGGAGTATCAATTAATGCACTATCAATTAGGAGTTTATTTAATGTTCATCTTACAACAATGGATAGATGCCAATCATGCCACTATTCTCTAGTTCTTCATAAATTAATGAAAGGGATTGCCTGTGCTCTACTTGCATTTTCAGGTTCGCTCCTTTCTCTTCTAGATATTAGTTGGTGTATACAGTATTCAACACCAAATCTCAGCCAATCAGATAAAGTGAAACATAGATATTAGTTTTTGTATACCTATTCAGTGCCAAATCTTAGCCAATCAAATAAAGTGGGACATGGAAAAGAAACAAGGAAATGGGACATGGAAAGAGTATGGAAACAGGAAATGGGAAACAAGAAACACACACAAAGGATCGTTACTTCCAAATATAGTTACATTAGGTTTTACATAGGATGCCATTGTCTTCGGCTCCATGTATTCCCGGGATCAAGGAAAGGAAAACTCTGTCATGGCAATTATGGGTAAGAGATAAAACTAGCTCCATTAACTATATCCACTTCTACAAAATGTCAAAGTTCTCACACCATCTTCTTCGAGTATAAATCCTATGCGATCATTTAGCCAAATTGGATTTACAAAATTTATGCAAGTCATTAACTTTTATTCATATCTCTTAAACCAAAACTCAAACCTTTGAGAAAATGCTTGCTTGATTAAAGCTTGACCAAATCTAAAAACCCCATCACAAAGGTCGGAACTGTGCCTACAAGCCAACACATTTAAAGCCCATAACCACCCTAACTCATTCACATAAAAACTCCTTCCCATCAACACGCTTATCCCTTAGTCACTCGTGTGGAAACCAAGTATTGGGTCGGGTTGGGTCCGGTAGGATTTGGGTCAAGTGGGGTTAATTCGGGCCGGATCATAATCAGGTTAAAGGTCAAGGTTATAATTTAATGACAGATGTGTGTAAATAATCAGATTATATTACCAGTTTGAGTTTGGTTGTTTTATTTGTAGAGTCAACACTAAAACCTTTGCTTTGTTTGGCTGACCCTTTGGTCATGAAACTCACTTTGACACTTTAAACGAGATTTCTTTGGTCAGTCAATGCACCTTTGGATTCATCCAAAAAATTAAGCACCTATTACAAGATTAACCTAAATACAAGGGGCCAGGTGAAGGTCAACTTGTCATCCAGATTAACAGAAAATGCAAGCACCCAAGGAGTAAGGACGCCCAAATTGAACCAAACATGGCATATCAAACGAGCAAGTGAAAAACATAACTCCAAAGATAGCATCAAGCATATTAAGTTAGAATTTAGAAAAAGACCTAGTTAACTGAAATTCGTCATTAAAATTCAGAATACAACACATTGGTAGAAATAACAAATAAATTTATATGTTAAATGATCATATGAAGACTATATAATCAAGTAAGCGAGACAGAGGTCAAATTGAAACTAATCATGCTTTTCCACATTTATTCCATTTCTCACGATTTATCAAACTAATGGAGATAACTTACTTGCTTTAATCCCTCGTGTAGATGATTAACCTCGTGAGATATGTGGCACTTGAGAGAATATGGATATTCTGCCTCTGAACTTTCTTCACCACTTTCTAGACAATATACCCTAACCATGAAGTATTAAGCATCAAGTTATGAACAAGGAACAATAGATGGCATTCTGATTGGGTAAGAAAAAGATATTCCTGCATGCAAACAATTTAATGGTTCGGCGAATCATCTTTTCTCTTTGATTGGAAAATCATCTGAACTAAGATATTCTAAGCATCTTTCAGCTTTAATCAGCAGATTATGGAACGACATATTCTAATAGAGCGGAGAGGGTATCCTGCTGGGCCAATTGACCACCTTCCCCGCCAGAAATCCTTTATATATATTGAATTTCAATTATACCCAAGCTATGGCACAGTGGTAGGGAATTGACCCCTTAGTCAATGCACCCAGGTTCGAATCTAACTTCTCCCCACTATTCGGCGTTAAAAAAGTTTTCCTCGTTCAAACCACACGTATCCCCACCTCTGCCTTATTTTATCCCTCCAGATTCCCCGTCCCTTTAATATATTTTTGTCCTTTCTTTTTTACTCATGCCCATGGTTGTACAATCATTTTTACATTTCTTTCTCTTTTTTCAATTTTAATGTATTAATAAAAAAAACAGCTGTATTTTCAATTCATAAGTTGAGACTAATTAATTTTGAAAATTGAAATTAAAACATACACAATACTTTGAAAAAACAGATAATATTATATATTCATGCTTACATGAATAGAGAAATAATTCAGCATAAAAGGTCATAGTAATGTTATAGTGTCTGTCATATAAAATAAATATATAATTTTATATATAAAAAATGAAAACAATTAACGAACGGGGTTGTTTTATTAAAAAAATGACATTGATTCAGCATAAAAAATGATGCTGTTTTAAATCTAAAACACATCGTTTTGATGTTATAGTTAAAAAAACAGCTTATAAATTTTTATGCCTAAATGTGACCCCCCCCCCCCCCCTTCAATTAATTTATGTGTCTGTCGCTGCATTCTAAGCATCTTACAACCTTAATCAGCAGACCATAAAACTAGATATTCTTAGCATCTTCAGCTTAAATCAGAAGCTCATCAAACTAACTTGGAAGAGGTCCTGCAACATGCAAAACTTTCTCTTACATCGGAAAAGGAAACTATCCAATAAGCTGCAAACTTAATCAGAGTTGCTCTCTAAGATAAGCAACTAAATGAAGCACCACTTTATAACTTCAAGTGAAGTATTCTTTATTAGAGAATCGAGATGATACAAAACTCTGAAGCTCAACAATCTAACAGAATTACTATCATCAAACTTTCTAATCACTTATCTAACTGAATTATCAAGTGTGTAGCTGTTATGAATAAAAACTAGGATCATCAGTTGACGTCGGTAATTCATAATTGGCAAGGAAATAAATTTAACTCCTCTCTCGTCCAAAATTTAATCTCTAAGGGAAAAACTCCTGAACAATCAAGAATAGATAAATTCTTTTTTTTTAAAAAGCTAGATAAATTCAGTTAATTAGCAAAGGCTTATCAGTTTGCGCTTATATAATACATGCAACAAGAGGATGAGGGGGGAGGAGAGAAATAAACCACTACAGATCACTAAATAGTTATAGTTGATAATTCTACCTGCTGACGAGTTCAATGCCAAAGAGAGCCTTCATAGTGTTAGAATTGTCACTGCATGTAAATCACAGGCATCAGAAGAAATTTTACAAGATACACATTAGAAAAACATGGCAGGTCGAAAATTGAAGATTGACCAAGGAAATACTAGATGGCCTTATTTAAATATATATATATATATCAAGGACAACAAATAAGGATATATATATCCTTTATATGACTTGCATTTGTAATTTATAACATGCTCTATTTACACAGCCTATTTCACCATCACGTCGTCGAGATTTAACATTTCATCATAACAGAAGAAAAATACCTAGAACTAGGTGGTTGCAGAGACTGGGAAAGAGCATATAGCAGCTGTGTCCAACATTCTTCAGCATCCTGCAATGTAACCACGACAACTTGATGTGATATATTGATACAAACCTTCGATCATTGAGTTTAGTATAATTATTAGTTTTCCATCTATTAGTTAATTCCTTCAATTTTCCAGATTCCCACTACCTAGTTTGTAGGCACTTTCCCCACTTCTCTTCTATGTTTCGCATTGCCTGCATTTTAATATTAAGTCTTTTTAACATTAAGAGTTGGTTATTTTGTAATCTCTATTGCAAAAGTAGATTTTGTTTTCTCTATTATAAAATGAGGATCAACACCTTGTAATTGGGGTGACTTGATTATTGAATGAATTACAAATTCTAAGGATTCCACAAATGAGTTGTTAGCAACATTATTGCTATCAGATGTCTATCTTTTTATTTTCATGATTTGAGGTTCTAACAGATACGGGGAGAATTGTAGAAGGTAATAAGTAAAACAAACAGCATGTTGAAAAGAAAGAAAAAGAGTGAAAAGACGGGACCTGTTGCATAAAAGTACCATTCTGCAGCTGGCCGAATTGAGGAAACTTCTTACGCAATATCTGCAGATAAACAAATATATTTCTTCTCTTATTAAGTCAGGGATGAGAAATACAAGAAATTGGTTGATGGTTCACAGTTTGTGTGTGTGTGTGTGTTTTTTTTTTTTTTTTTGGGGGGGGGGGGGGGGGGGGGATGTTAGCATGCTTGCATGCATGTAATTATTACTTTATTTCTAGGTTATGCTATAGGCTTTTACAGATAGGCTTTTACAGCTTTTATAGGTATTACTTTTCCTGCACCATTGTTACATTTTAGCTTCTCTTACAAGCTTTCTAGACTAGTCTCTCTATATATTCTGTAACCTTCTCTCAGAAATATTAGAACAGATTTTTCTCTTCTCCAACCTTCTCTTTTACTTTCATGGTATCAGAGCTTTTAGGTATCCATTAACCTAAACCTTTTTTTACTGGAGTTTCAGCCTTCATTGCTGAAATTTTCCATCTCTTTCTTTCTTCCAGCCTTCATTGCTGGAAATTTCATCACAAATTTCAGCCTTCATTGCTGAAAAATCATGTCTTTAAACAAGGAAATTTCAGTCTCTAGTACTGTTCCTTTTAAGAATGAACTTCAAAGCCTTAATTCCTCTTTTCGTTTCAACGGAAAGAACTATCTGCTTTGGTCTCAAACAGTAAGGACTTACCTCAAGGGTAAGGGAAAGGGGATCATCTAATAGACCTCCCCCCTGGGGAAGATGATCCAACTTTCAAAAGTTGGGATGAAGCTGACTCAATGGTTATGTCATGGCTGTGGGAATCCATGGAGCCCAACATTAGCTTGACATGCATGTTTCTTAGCTCATCCAAAGAAATTTGGGAGTTTCTGAAACGATCCTATTCGAAAGCAAAAGATGATGCCCTCATCTATGAGATTCAAGTCAAAGCTGCTAGTACTAAGCAAGGAGATCTCTCTGCAAGTGAATATGTCTCTCTACTGCAAACTTGCTGGCAGGAGCTAGACCAATACCAAGTCTTGAAGATGAAGTGCTCCGAAGATGCAGCTCTTTTCAAGGATTTTATCCACAAACAACGAAGTTATCAACTTTTGGCTGTGTTGAACTCTGAATTTGACCTAATCAGAGTTCAAATCCTTGGCCAAAAGGACTTCCCATCCTTGGAAGAAATTATTTTCACGGTTCGGACTCAAGAAAGCAGGAGAGCTGTAATGCTAGAGCAAAAGATGGTGGAAGGGTCTGTTTTGTTTGCTAGAGGGGAGAAGAAAGACGAGCGTTGGTGTGCCCATTGTAAAAGATCCGGTCATATCAAGGAAAGGTGCTGGAAACTCCATGGTAAACCATCAAACAAAGAGTGGAACACCAAAGAGAGACCTAATCCCCAGGTCAACCTGGTCACCGGAGGAGGGGGTGGTACTTCTGGACACACTCAAGGGATTAGTGCTGCTGAATTCAAAAAATTCAGAGCCTTCTTCAACTCCCTAGAAAAACCATCAGGTGAAACTTCTTCTAGTCCACACACTCTTACTCTATCATGTAACCCTTCTATTCCTTTATGTTTGAGAACTTCTGAATATCCTCATCCTATTCAATGGATCTTAGATTCAGGTGCCACTGAACACATGACCAATTGTTCCCAAAATTTTCATAACTTCCAACTATGCCCTAAGCCTAAACAAGTGTTGACAGCTAATAGTTCGATAGCTCAGGTTAAGGGTCAAGGCAATATAAACCTTTCAGAAAAAATTAGCCTAAAAAATGTTCTCCATGTTCCTACCCTCTCATCCAACTTGATTTCCATAAAAAAACTTTGCAAAGATCTTCATTGTTCAGCACTATTCACTGATTCTGATTGCGTTTTACAGGACCGGGACTCGGGGAAGAAGATTGGTCATGCTAAGGAAAAGAATGGTCTCTACTATCTTGATCCTCTTAGGAACAACCACAACCATCTGTTTTGCCATGCTTTGAACACCACTAGTAGCAACAATGTCATATGGTTACTTCATTATCGGCTTGGTCATCCATCCTTTCACCTTTTGAAGCATTTGTACCCTGAAAAATTTCAAGGAATTGACATTTCTTCCCTTCAATGTGAAGTGTGTGAAAAAGCTAAACACACTCGTGTTCCTTTTCCCATTAGTAGTACAAGAAGTTGTTCTCCTTTTGAGTTGATTCATAGTGACATTTGGGGGCCATCATCCACCCTTAACATTTCTGGGGCTAGATGGTTTGTTACCTTTATTGATGATTGTACTAGAGTCACATGGGTTTTCCTCCTAAAACAAAAATCTGAAGTTAGTTCCATTGTGTCTATCTTTCTTTCCGTGATTCATACCCAATTCGGGAAGCAAATTAAGAGATTTAGGACCGACAATGCAAGAGATTACTTCAATCAGTCCATTTGTTCTCTTTTTTCAAAAGCAAGGGATTATTCATGAATCATCTTGTGTTTATTCCCCACAACAAAATGGAATCGCTGAAAGAAAAAATAGACATCTTCTTGAGGTTACTCGTGCCCTACTTTTTCAACACAATGTTCCTAAATATTCTTGGGGGAGGCCCTTCTCACCGCTGCATTTCTGATCAACCGCTTGCCCACCAAAGTTCTAAATCTCCAAAGTCCTCTTGATTGTCTTCAAAACACTTACCCGGATTACAGAATATCTCACCTTCCTCTTAGAGCATTTGGTTGTTCTATTTTTGTGCATGTTCATGGTCCTCAAAGAGGGAAACTGGACCCACGTGCAATCAAGTGCATATTCTTAGGGTACTCTTCCACACAAAAATGATACAAGTGCTACCATCCTGCCTCAAAGAAAACATATGTTTCTATTGATGTGTCCTTTGCTGAAACTATACCATTTTACCCCTCCAAGGATGACACTTCCCAGCCTTTTGACCCTGAACCTCAAACCATTGACACTTTGAAGACCTTACCTCCACTTGAACCTTTCATTTCTGAGACTCTCCCGTTGCAGAGCCGCAGGATCATGAGGATAGTCAGCAACCACCACTTGTCCCAACCACATCTTTCCCCCTTTCTTTGCCATCATTTCCTAAGGTTTATTCAAGGAAAGTAAGACCCATTCTAATCCCAGAGCAGGAGCAAACTTCTTCACCGGCGCCTGGAACCGAAAACATGACAGAAGAAGGTACTCTTTCTACAACTCACTCTATTTCTCATTTGAACAGCCCAGAAACTACTGATTTGGAATTGCCTATTGCCATTCGAAAAGCAACTCGTTCTTGCACAAAAACTCCCCTCTACCCTTTAGCTAACCATGTGTGTCCTTACATCGGTTCTCTCCCTCTCACAAAAAATTCATTCAAGGCCTAAACCACATTCTCATCCCAAAAAATGTTTCAGAAGCTCTTAAGACAAAGGAATGGAGAGATGCTATGAAAGAGGAGATGTGTGCGCTAGAAAAGAATCATACTTGGGACATTGTTAACAAACCTTGGGGCAAGAATGTTGTTGATTGCAGGTGGATTTTCACACTCAAATACAAGGCTGATGGGTCTTTGGAGAGGTATAAGGCACGCCTAGTTCTAAGGGTTTCACACAAACTTATGGGATTGATTATCAAGAAACATTTGCACCGGTCGCAAAGATGAATACTGTCCGTGTTTTGTTATCCTTGGCTGCTCACTCTAGTTGGCCTCTTTGGCAATTTGATGTCAAGAATGCTTTTCTCCACGACAATTTGGAAGAGGAAATATATATGAAAATTCCTCGAGATTGCAAAGAGGAGCCAACTGTGGATAAAGCAATGTACCAAAGATTGTGTGGAAAGCTCATTTATCTTTCCCATACTAGGCCTGATATCGCTTATCCAGTTTCTGTCTTGAGTCAGTTTATGCATGACCCAAGACAACCTCATCTTAGTGCTATTTACAGAATACTTCACTACCTAAAGGGCTGTCCAGGAAAGGGGATACTCTTTAAAAGAAGGAACAAACTGATCATAGAAGCCTTTCCAGATGCCGACTATGCTGGATCCATTGTTGATAGAAGATCAACTTCTGGGTATTGCATGTTCCTTGGTGGAAATCTTGTTACATGGAGGAGTAAGAAACAAAATGTTGTGGCTAGATCATCTGCTGAAGCTGAGTTTAGAGCTCTTGCACAAGGTTTATGTGAAATGTTGTGGCTGAAAATTATTCTGGCAGACCTTAAAATCAAATTGGAAGAGCCTATGGTTCTATATTGTGACAACAAATCTGCCATTAGCATTGCTCACAACCCAGTCCAACATGACAGAACCAAACATGTGGAGATTGATCGTCACTTCATCAAAGAGAAGTTGAAAGAAGGGGTTGTTAGGATATCCTTTGTTAAATCAGAAGATCAACTTGCTGATTTATTGACAAAAGGCTTCCATTGTTCCAGATTTGATCATTTGACTTCCAAGCTTGGATTGATAGACCTCTACCATCCAGCTTGAGGGGGAGTGTTAGCATGCTTGCATGCATGTAATTATTACTTTATTTCTAGGTTATGCTATAGGCTTTTACAGATAGGCTTTTACAGCTTTTATAGGTATTACTTTTCCTGCACCATTGTTACATTTTAGCTTCTCTTACAAGCTTTCTAGACTAGTCTCTCTATATATTCTGTAACCTTCTCTCAGAAATATTAGAACAGATTTTTCTCTTCTCCAACCTTCTCTTTTACTTTCAGTATGCAGTTAGATGTCTATGACATTACAACGTAAGGAATCTGTGAAGTTGGGTGCAAATGAAAAATACTGAAGAGATGCTGAAAATGTTGCTAAATCTGCTCAGAAATTTCATAACAGTACGTTTTAGGAATGAATCATAATTTATGCATGCAAAGCGGGCTTTGCAGAAAACATAGTTCTTTGGCTGGAGTACATACGATTAAAAGAATTATCATGTAAGCATTAAGACAGTTTGACTTTTAATATAAAAAACATGATGCCTGTCCAAATAGAACTATTACCAACACTTCAAGATTAAAACAAAATATTAAACTCCAGAAAAATTACACTACGAAACAGAAATGAAATTCATCTGAAGTTGAATGAAACATTCAGTAACCGAGAAATAGAAGAACCAACCAGCCAAAACTGCATTGGTGCCACTGGCTTGCCCTTTTTATCAAGATCAGTAAATAAATCTCTTGTTGCAACAGTCAAAAGATGAGAAGTTTGATCTAAATCATCGCTGCGTCCAGATTGTGGGTACCTGATTGACAATGTTTTAGGGAGAAAAATCAGTCATTCAAGGGATTATAATTTCTCGACCAAAACTGCAGTGATGACATGCATCATAATTATCACAAAATATATAAAAGAAAAAAAATCCAATTAAAAAACACAACTTACTCAGTTAGAGCAGACTTCAGTTCAGGAACTGAATGTAGGCACTGGATTGTAGAGTTCATATAGCATGTATTTCCCAAATTAAATAAACCAGAAGAATGGCCCTACCAAGAAAATCCACAAAATGGGAAAAGAAAATTACATTATAAGGAAAAACGAAAAGGAAATATTACATGTAAAAACAAATTTTAAAACTGTGCTTTAGAAAGACATAAAATTGATGTCATCTACACATAAATCAACATAAAAACTAAAAATATCTTGTATTTCCGTCATCAGAAGCTAAACAGGGTGCATAATTGTCATGACTTAGGCAAGATTGTTTAGGACACAAGTGGGTAGTTGACAAATATTAACAACTTGAGTGTCAAGGGCTTTTTGAGTAGAAATTGACTATCTGATCTGTTCATATTTATTGCAAGCAAACTGAGTAGCTGAGTTTATGAGTTCATTGTCATTTTCCTTTGCATTAGGCTATCACATGTTGACTGAATCTCCTCATTGGTCAATTACAGTTATTTTGGAGGGTGTTGGGGAGGGGTATATACCTCTGTTAGTTGTTTCTTATAATCAAGCAAGGAGGGAGACCCCCCTCCCCCATGTTGAATAAAAAAAGGAAATCAGATGAAAAACCCGAGAACAAATCCCATAGAAGGTTCCCCCACAAGGCAAACCATTTCTGAATGAACTTCTAACCTATGAAGTGTCTTACTTATTTAGTTTATCTTAGGTATAACTGGATGATCCCGCCTTTCTTCAAGATCCACCGCATCTCCTATCAACAATGGTTATCCTCTGAGTGCTTTCCACCTTCTTGTGAACATAGCCAGCCCCTACCAAAGAAGCCTTGTCCTCCAGGATAGGGAGTATGATGATGCTTATCTCTGATGTAATGGTAGTTTTCAAGGCATGAAGTGAATAACTCAAGGTTGCATAACCAAGATCAATTTCTAGTAGGTCCAGGCAAGGCACATAATTTTCATAACTTCCCCAGATATTTCCCCCCTTCCAAGTGCAACTAAAATCACCCTTCTCTACTAAATCAACTCTGAATTCAAAGCCCTAATCAAAGGTATAAATACCACTCCAAATCCGCATAATCCAGGCACACCCCTCTTGTAACCATCGGGTGAAACTCAAAGGTCCAAGGAGTGTAACAATATTATCCCATTTCTGACACGGTGGTAAAAACACAAGGTGGGGGGCAACAGATGGTAATTATCAAGAGTAGGAGGACTATAGTAACAAACTACTAAGCAATATTATGATAGGCAGAGCAGTACTTGGAAAGAACGACAAACATTCTACGTATCTGAGAAGGAAAGCAGAATCTCAGTCAAACATATAAATATCAATCCTTGATATCATACCAAGGAAATAGCTTGTTCTTCCTCAGGGAGGTCTTCCATGAATACTGGGCCCTTCTCTGGAGCCTTTACAACCTCATCTGCAGTTCCCATCATCATCAACTTTTGACCCTGAACAAGAGTAACAGATAGTAAGCAACAATTACTAAAGAGGTAACAGAAGTCTTCAGGATAAGAAAATGATCTACCTCCTTGACTCCCAATGTTGACCAGTCAGCATCATCCTAAAAGTTCAGGAAGAAGATTTAAAAGCACATAATTGATAAATTCATCACGGATTTTAGTTATTTTAGTTACAGACAAATCTATTGGATCTTGGAAATAGTTGAAGTGATTGAATATCTCCTCACACAGATTTCTCATACCTTTAATAAACCACCTTTAACCATAATTTTTTGCCTTTCAGGCGGTACACCAGTTAGATCAAACAATTGGCACTTGAACACGTATGGGGGCTCACTGGTGTCGATTTCTACATCAGGAAATACTTCTTTTTGCCACTTCACACTAACTGCATAAAATAATAAGCACGTACAGGGAAAGAAAAAACATAGTTAAGCAATTACCTAAGAGCTCATTGTATTACATGATTTCATCAGCTTGTTGCATTAACTGTTTCAACTTGTTGCATTAACTGTTTTAACTTGTTGCTGTTGGTTGTAATGAATTTGGTCAATTTAGTTGTGACCTATTAGCAACATATTATAGGTAGAAACAACCTTATGCCACAACAACCGAGATTCGCATAATATTAGTAATTTAAGAATGAATAAAAAGGACCAAAAGGTTACACAGTTTTTACATTTTGTGAACGCATAATTTAGTAGGAGAAAGTGCAGATTACATCAAGTAGCTTAGGGTTAGGCATAGAAATGAACATCCCTAGAGCATCAAAACACTTCTGACGGCAGTCTCTAAGGTACCATTGCATTGGAATCACACTACCAAGACGCAACCACGTGTTCAATTTCCAGATACAAGATTCAAGCAAAAAGAGGAAATTAGGCGTCCCTTGTACTAGAAATTTAATCAATCGACAATGCTCGTACATCTAGCCCAGAAAAACAATCAAATTAGCAAAATGGAATCAAGAAACAAAACACAACAACACCGGAGCAAGATCTATCTATTGGAGAAAAATGAAGAAAGAGAAAAGGGCGGAGTAATTATCGACGGGGATTAAGCGTGAGGAGAAGCTTGAAATCGAGAATAGAGCAGAGAAGAAGAAGAAAGGGATTGAAAGAGTGGAGGGGGAAGAGGAAGCGTACCTTTCGGCATGGTCGGTCGAAGTAGAAGATCCTTCGAAGATTTGCGATTGGAGAGGACGAGGGCGTTCCTTCAGACTTTGCTAGCTCGAAACGATTTGCGATTGGAGAGGACGGGGGCGATGGTAGCAGATCTGGCGGCGGCGGAAGGAGAAGACACGGTGAAGTTTATAATTATATTTTGGGAAAATAACTAAAAATAATACCAACTATCGGCCGTGAACCAAAAATAATACGACCTTTAAAAATTACTAATTTATATACAAACTATTCTATATTAAACCAATATCAACACAATAGCTCAAATTTACAAAAGAAAAAATAATCTGGACTTAAAATATAATTAATAAGAAGTTTGGGAGAAGTTGTAAAATTAAAAGTCATTCATCTATGGAGACCTGAAGGCTAGAACAGGGATTGTCGGCAACCCTAATCTGAAATTTGAGGGGTTTTCATCCGAATTAGCCATGAAAGTTGACAAATTTTCATTTCCTATCTTAGAATCTGCAAAAATCCTTGCTTAATTCGATATATGATTTGTGTTCTTGACTTCAATTGAAGGGTTTGTGGTTTGGGAATTTTTGTGTTCTTCATAACGTCCATGGAGGGGAGAGCAATTGCAGTTGCAGGGGGTAAGGGAAGGTGTTGCGTTTCTCCGGCTATCCGAGATGCGTGAGGGATCTGCCGGTTGGAGAAGACGAGGCGTGAGGAGCCATTGATGAACCGATTCAAAGATCCCTCCCGAGCCTAATGGTGACCTTCGGGTCGCGTCGATCTCGTTCCTCTATCTTGATATGTCCTCCCCTCCCGTCACCTTGCAATTTTCAAGTAGAGCCGAGGTCGAAGTTCATACCGAGCTGCACACGTCGCGAGCGCCACAATGCTTCTGGAGGAAGAAGATGAACAATGCACTAGTTTCCCCCAATTTTACAAAATTTTCCCAAACTTTTTGTTAATTATATTTTGAGTTTAAATTGTTTTTCTGTTTATGAATTTTAGCCGTGGTATCAAAATCGGATTAATTGAAGATAGTTTGTACACTAATTAGTAATTTTGAAAGTTCGTATTATTTTTGTTTCACGGGTGATAGTTGGTATTATTCTTGGTCATTTTTCCTTATATTTTTGAGTAAATATTTTGAAAAAAAATTCCATTTTATAATATATTTAAAATAATAAAAAATTTCAATTAAATATATTTCTCAATCAAACACCCACTATTTTAAATAAGAGTAATTTACATAATGTTTTAAAAATTTATAAACATTTTCAAACATAAATTAAGATAATAATTCTAGGCTTTTTTTATTATTATTTTTAAAAATAAATACAATGATCCCTAAAATATAATTGGTCCCTTAAATTCAAAATTTGAATATATTTACAATCAAATTTGAGTTTAAAAATATTAAAATATAATATATTTAATGATAAAGTAACAAAAATAGTTGAATGGGTGGTGAGTTGTAAACAAATACCATTTAAAATGTGGTTTTCTGTAATTTTGAATTTAAGGGGTGGTTAAGTGAAAACACTCATATTTAAAGGGTGGTTTTCTGTAATTTTCCCTTTAATTAATGGATTTTTTTGCTAAGTGTCCATTTTGAATATGACATTTTGCAAAATGTCCATTTTCATAATGCATTTTGTAAAATGTCCAATTATGACATTTTTACCCTTGATGTTTATTTAACGGATGGCTTGGTGATGAAACTGTGCGGAAGGTTGGAAGCAAGTTGTTTCCACGTGGCTTGAATTCAAGAAATGGACCGGAAGCAATTTGAATGAAATGGGCCGGAAGCAATTCGAATGAAATGGGCTGGAAGCAATTTTACTCATCATGAGCATATTTGTGAGGCACGTGAATGACTTTTTTTTTAATTATTAGATGCGTCACTAAAGTCACACATGTATTTTTATAAACAAAATTTTTTGTGACAATTTTTTTAACAAGATTAGTGTCACCCACCTTTATCAGTGATAACACATGTGGTGATAAGTTTTTTGGTGACAGCTTAGTTTTTAGATTTTTTTACAAGATTAGTGTCACCACCTTTATCAGTGGTGACACATGTGGTGACAATTTTTTTGTGACAACTTAGTTTTTAGAGTGTTTTTTTTTACGAGTTCACTGTCACCACCCTTATCGTTGTCAGCCTATCACCACCCTTATCACTGTCACCACCCTTATCACTGTCACCACTGATGTCATTACCCTTATCGGAGGTGACATTGTTGGTGACAATTTTTTTTGTGATAACTTTGTTTTTACATGAGGTGACAATTTTTTTTGGTGACATCTTAGTTTTTAGAGTTTTTTTTTACGATGTTACTGTCACCACCCTTATCGTTGTCACCACCCTTATTACTGTCATCACCCTTATCAATGGGCACTGTCACCACCCTTACCACTGTCACCACTAATGTCACCACCCTTATCAAAGGTGACATTGTTGGTGACACATGTGGTGATAACTTTTTTTGGTGACAGCTTTGTTTTTATATGTGGTGACAATTTTTTTTCACCGGTACATAAGATTAAAAAAAGAACATATAATATCACCGAAAAATAGTGTAATCAAACACAATATGACCAAAAAAAAAGAACATATAATTTCGTAAAAAAAAATATAATGTAAACAAACACAATATCACCAAAATTTATAGTGTAATCAAGCATTCAAGTGATCAACTCAACACAAAATATAGTGTAATCAAGCATTCAAGTGACAAACTCAACAAAAAAATATCAAATGTGACAATGTATCGATCAATATATATCCTTATCCCTCCTAAAACTATGAAAGTCGGTTTTTGCAGAGATAGCATACAATCAAACAATTTTAGACAAAAAAGCAAAGCAAAATCCCCAAAATTTTCTGTATATATTTACATAGACTTCAGTATAAAGAAAATCTTTCCAAAGGGAAGTAAAAAAAAAAGAGCATCCGAAATAACCAAAGCCAGGTTTTAGAATTTTCTACCCAGAATGACTGAACAAGACAGTAGTTGACACCATAAACAAATGCTCCAACATAAAATGTGAAATAAGTATAAAACAACTCAAAACAAAAATCCTTCACAACAGGGTAAACATTGCCATCAATTTCACAAGAATGCAAGAGGTAAATTGAGTGACACCATAGGATTTGCAGATGCAAAAACAACGAAACAAGGGATGGTCTTGCAATTTTGGAATATTGCAAAGTGAGTGACATTGTGACACTATAGGATTTGTTTCGAAGTTATCGGTGACATCGGTTCCTCTCGATCGGTTTGTTCTTCACCGCCTCCGAGGTCCGGAGAGCCTCGACACCTTCCGCTCGAACTCCTCCCGAGCAGCTCATGGTGGCAGCGACGCAGCGGGTCCAGCACTGTCAGTGGCCCATCCGACTTGCACCTCTGCCTCATCTCTTCGCGGTGTCTCCTACTTTCGGTGTTCCACCCCTTCGCCACCTGAAATTCCCAGCCCCTCCTCTATCGATGACGGCGATGCGGCCACACAGAGAAAGGCGTTGACTTGAAATCGACGAAATCTCTCATGAACACAGAGAAACCAAGGCCGATCAAAGGGTTAGGCTCATGAGGATACCTAGCCTTGAATCTACGACAAAATTCTTGAGGAAGACCGCTGTCGGCGATTGATTTCGTGGGGACTAAGGTGATCGCCGTTTCAACAAAGTTCATTTGCGATGTCAGAGATCGAGAAAGAAGCGTTGGAGGAAGTAGAGAGAAAGGGGGGAAGAACATGTAGGAGGATCAACACAGGAAGATCGCCTCAGACGCTTAATCGATTTCATAGGGGAGGAAGGTGATTATGAAAAGGGTATTAATTAAAACAGGGGTAAAATGGGAATTAAGAAATTTTTTTGGACATTTAGCAAAAGGGGAGATTAGGGTGGACATTTAGCAAAATGATTATACCAAAATGGACATTTTGCCAAATATTTTCTTAATTAATGTACGTTCTTCCTCCATTTAATTTGTTTTTTCCTTTTTTCATCTTCATTGTTTTAAATTTTGTTTACCAGTTAACAATTGGAGCGATTTGCACAATCTAACCCACTATCCGAACACCTTTGCGCCCATAACCCACTATCCGAACCAATTGCAAAGGATAACCCTCCACCCAAAAAAATTTGCACTCCATCCGGTAAAATGCAACCGAGACAGAGGAGAGAGAGTGAATGTGGAGAGAAAGAGTAACCGGGGGAAGTTAATGAGGAGAGAGAGTGAGAGAGGGAGGAAACAGTTTTATAAAAAACTGTAAAATAAATAGTACCTCACGGGCCTACAAAAAAGGAAAAGAAAAAGAGAAGGAAGAAGAGGAAGAATAAAAAGAAAAAGAGAGAGGGCAACAGTCGCTCATGCAAACCTAAGGAAAAGAAAAAGAGAAGGAAGAAGAGAAAGAAGCCGACAGTGCAGTGCAAGAGAGGTTCGAAGAAGGTGAGCCGACATTGAACAGAGCGATTTTGAAGTAAGTAAACCTTAACTCGATCGATTAATTACCAATTGCTTGGATTCGTAGGGGAGGAACCGATTGGAAGAACCTAAACTGTTTTTGATTGTGTGAAAATGGGATAAAGGGGTCCAATGGGTTGATAGTTCGCAATTTTCCCTGTCATGTAGGAAGTAACCGGCGTCACGTTAAAACCAAAGGGTGGAAAGTTTGGGAACTGCGGTGTGCGGAGAGAAGGGAATTATTGGGAAAGGGGAAATTGGGGAATGTTTATGTCGAATTCGAATTTTCAGGAGTAGGGTAGCTGTAGATACGTTCAGTTTAGGGGAGAAATTGGCCGGAATGGGGCGAATTAGGATTAGGGGAAATGTTACAAAGGGTGAGTTTTCATATGTGTAGATTGATTGAAATTGGACAGGGGAACTGAATATTAATGTCAGTAGGTCGAGATTTCTGATGAAAAATTTTGACACTCGTGTGCAATCTAGAGATGTACAAATTGAATAAGTCCAGTCCACTGTCATGTATAAATAATTAGGTGTCATGTATAAATATTAACGTGTCATGTATAAATGTTTAGGTTTCATGTAAGATAGACTGCAGGGATGAATATGGAACCACTGTGTGCATTCAATCTTAAGATGAATAAGTAACTGTCATGTACATATTGAACCATTGGGTGCATTCAATCTTGACACTTGATATGCATAGGTTCTGAATGAGTAACTGTCATGTACATATTGAATTCTACAATGTTTGTGGGACTGATGAGAAGGGAACTGTGGGCTGGGGGACGCGAATTGATTTCGAGATTACTGATATTTGGTCTCCCAACATGCAGGATATCTGCTAAATATAAAAAATGTCGCAGCGGCGGAGTGGAAAGAAGATTGTCGATCCTGCATCGCAAACCTCCGGCGCGGTATGATGGGCATTCGTTGAGTAATGTAAGTTGTGATTGTCGTGGTGCAGCATTTCTCACTTGTTGAAGTCTGTGCAGGCTGTGTACGCTGTCGAGGAAGACAGACACTTCAAAGCGCGATGTAACCAATACTGTCGGTTGCCCCTCCTAGTAAACATTGACAACCGGTTGAGCGAGTCCCAGTGGAAGCGCCTTATGGACAGCCCGTTGGGGGGCGTTGCAAGACTGGGCATAAGCACAAGGGTCCAGTTCTCCGGGCAGCTTGTACACTACGTTCTCCAACGACAACTGAAGACGAAGAAGAAGCATGAAACATGGTACAAGATCCATGATGCGGTTGTGAGGTTCTCAATAACTGAGTTCGCCCTTGTCACCGGTCTCAACTGCGGCTATGTCGACGAACCTGAGAACGACTCGGCGTGCAAGACAGCAGTGTATGATTTCTTTGGAGTTACCAAGTTGAAGATGTCCGAGTTCGAGGTGATGTTCCAAGTGGCAATGGCATCTGAGAAATCGTTTGCCAAGAAGTTTAAATATGTCCTGCTGATGCTGGTCGAGGGCGTGTTATTCGTGAAGGAACCCCGAAACTACATTCAGGGGTGGGTGGTCAACCTCGTCTCGGACATTGAAAGGTTCCTGGCCTATCCATGAGCCCCACTGCACCACGTCCGTCGTACGTGCTGATGGGATTCCCCCTTGCCTTCCAAGTTCGTTCACAAACCTCACTGGACGACTAATAAATTAATACTAGTCATTCATATACTTTATACTGGACAACAATTGACCTTGTACTGGACAAGCGTTGTTTGCAGATCTGGGTGTACGAAGCCCTCCCTCCAGTGGGCGTCCAATGTGCGAGCATCATAGATGAGAACCTGTACCCTAGGTGTCTGCGATACGAGTCTAAGGAAGGGAACCTCGAGTATTCCGCCATCGAAACCCGACTGCGGGAGGCTGTGGAGCTCGGGTATTTCGATAACCCTGACGCTGTGAGGCCGGTTCTCATCTCCGACGAAGTGGAGGAAGCTACCCGTTTGTACCGCGATGCCCGATACGGTCACGATAAACGGGACCACTTCTTCGACGACATTGTCCGGGCGTTCTTAGCAGCAAATGCGAAACCCACACGGAAGGAACAACCACAGGAAGCACCTGGGTCAATGGCAGAATCAGAGGAGGGTACGCAGACAAAAGCTGCCATCTTAGAGATCGAGTCAAGATTACTGGCAAAGTTGGACGACATGGCGAGGAGCATGACCGCGGAGTTAGGATCGAAGATGGCGACGCTTGAGGAGTCGATTGAAGACTTGAAGAGGGCATTGAGGGGGAAGGGGACTAGGGAGTCGGAGGAGCAAGGGGAGGTGCTGGCAAAGAAGGAGGTAAGGCTTTTGGTGTGTCATGACATCATATTGAGCATCATGTAATTATATATCACTGTCATGTCAATATTGGTAGGTGTCATGTTAATGTCAGCACATGTAATGAAACTATTAGTTTTTGTCAATTTAATTTGATGTCATGTGGATATGTTCATGGACCAGTGAAGGAAAAGGAAAAGTACAAGGAAGAGGAGGAGATACAGCCGACCAAGGAGGACAATCAGTCGGAGAAACCTACTCTGAAAATCGGTGAGGTATGGACATTTGACTGTCCTGTCAAATTAACTATCTGTTATGTTATATGCACTATGGTGTGCTGGGTGTAGGTTGATGTTGAGGCTGAGGTGCCCCTCCAACGGCGCGGTAGGAGGACCCGTCTACATCCTGATACATTCTCCCCGGGGGAAGTAAAGCAGCCAGCGAAGAAGCCGCGTGTGGGCAAGAAGGCATCGCAAGCAGTGGATGCCGTGGACCTAGGCATGACCACAAGGGCAGACGTTGATGCGTTTTCATCCTGGATGAAGGACAGAACTGACCCTGTCCGGTCGGTTGAAGGCAGCCTACTGCATAGGGAGTTCTTCACGGTACTCCAATCACCGACAAGTTGGGTCACATCCGAGGTTGGGTTCCCACAACGTGATTCTATGAATTTCCTTCCTCGTCATATGCTCTTCCATATGAATGGTTTTCCGTGCGTGCAGCATATCGAGCAGGCATGCGCCCTTTTGCGGAAGGACATCAAGGACAACGACAAGTACGAAGATGTCGCCGTCCTTGATTTCTTCTGGGGGTATCTACTGCAGAAGCATTTTGCGGATGCGAAGGGGAAACTTGATGTGGTCAAGGGGGACGAGAAGCTGTCCCACTACTTCGACGGCAAGTCACCGGAGAGGTTTGCAACGGAGTGGGCCGTTATCGACCGGCTGTTGGCGCCTTGGAATGTCAAGAACGAGCACTAGGTGGCGCTAGAGATCAATCTCGCGGAGTGGACAGTGAACGTCTACGATCCCGACATCAACCTAGTCGCCGAGCACCACATGGCGGGCTTTCTAAAACCGGTGACCCACCTCCTCCCCGTTCTGATGGACAGCCATCCCGAACTTCGGGTTAAATGGGTCGGCAAAGTCCCGAAACCCTTTGCATACAAGAGGGTGAAAGGGATTCCCCAAAATAAACAATCGTAAGTAATATTTCCACTTGTTCCAAATATAAACAATTGTCGCAGGTTGGGTGAACATGTTTCGTTGTCGTGATGTAGGGGCGACTGTGGTCCATACGCCATCCGCTTCATGCAGCTCCTCGCGGCCGGAGACACCACGTTCCGTGGCCTTGACGATGACTTCATTGCGGTGTACCGCCAATTCCTTTGTGCTGCCATCTTTCACGGACGTCTTACACCCCCATCCGACTCTTAAAAGTACTTCCCGATTGGTTTTAGACTGTTGTGTTTGGTTTTAGACTGTTATTGGTTGGTTTTAGACTGTTGTGTTTGGTTTTAGACTGTTATTGGTTGGTTTTAGACATTTCTGTTGGTTCGTTTTAGACTGTTGTTGTTTCGTTGTAGACATTTCACTTTGCCATTGTTATTGGTTTGTGGACTTGGTTAGTTAGTCTTAATGTCATGTAGAATTTTATGGATGTCATGTCAAATATATTATATGTCATGCTATGTTCATTGTCTGTCATGTAAACCAAAGGTACGAATTGGGGTAACCACACAAAGTAGAACAAAGTAGGGCAGACCAAACCAAAGGTACAAACTGGGATAGCTACATACTGAATTGCAAAAGGTGGACTTAGTGAGTCACAATGTCAAGTGAAGTGCATCTTCTGTCATGTCAAATTTCGTAGATGTCATGTCAAATTTATGATATGTCATGCCAAGTTCATTGTCTGTCATGTTTACCAAAGGTACATATTGGGGTAACCACACAAAGTAGAACAAAGTAGGGCAGACCAAACCAAAGGTACAAACTGGGATAGCTACATACTGAATTGCAAAAGCTGGACTTGGTCAGTCACAATGTCAAGTGAAGTGCATCTTATGTACACCCGCCCACTCTATTGGTTCACTTTTGACAGTTGTCGGAAATGCTTCGGACTTTCCTTTTGCGCGTTGGTATGCTTCCTCTACTTCCCTCACCGCTCGCTCCGCCTCGTGATCCCATGGGCTGACTACATCTTCGACGTCACTGCTGACACAAATTACATGCTTCCCACTTGGCTCCAACTGGACACGTGAATCTTCTACCTGGACAGATGGATATTCTAACTGGACGAGCTGAGTTTCTAACTGGACATCAGTTGGTTGTCCACCGACACCTTGTGCTCCCACAACTTCCACTTCTTCATCCCCTGCCAAGCGGGGGTCCGTATGTGGGTGATCTTCTTGGGTCACGGGTGGCCCACCCCCGACTGAATGGGCCGTTGTGGATCCTTCTATAGTGGTCACTTCTCCACCAAACTTGCGTATCAGGGAGACATGGAGGTCGATAGGCCACGATCGTTCTCCCGATAGACCATTACTTGAAGGCCTGCAGGTCTTCGTCATCCCCAATGGAAAAACGTCTGCACCCTTCCTTTTGTTACTTTGCATATGTGAGCTGGACGTCATGCCTCCTCCCATCGACATTAAACTTGGCCATCAGCTGTTTCTTCAGGGAGACGTAGTCAATACTTTCGTCTACCAGGACAACCTTCTCGCTCCTGTACCCCTCCACGACCCAAGTGCCCTGTTCACATACCCACCATCCTCCAAACACTACAGTCATACAGACAAACGATTTGTCCCCTGATCCATTAGTTAGAGGGGGACACATTCAGTTTTACAGGAAGATGAATATATTTTATGTAGAAACGTGTCGCATAACCTAAAAAGAAGGAATACTTACTCATTTTCTATCAGATGTCGGTGGTTGTCCAGTAAACCCCAATAGGTGTCAGGAGCTTGAATGGGATTAAACTCTCCCCATCCTCCCTCCTCTCCCTCTTATTCCCTTTTGGCGCTATTGCCTGGGCGGGAAACGGTCTCTCTCTCCCGCTCTCGCTCTCACTCTCACTCTCACTCTCACTCTCTCTCTCTGTCTCTCTCTCTCCCCTGTCTTATCCACTGTCCTTTCTGACAGTTTCTCTCTCCTTTGTAGGATGCCCTTGCTTTTCTATCCCTCTCTTTGAGTTTTTTTTGGTCAAATTGTATTCACTGGTTTGAACTTCTTATCGTTTCAATATTGCTGATTGCTACATTTTCCTATAGATTTGCATTTAATGAGTATGAAGTGTGAGTGGGAAACCCAGTTTTATACCAAGGTCAAACATTGAATAAAACGCACCGACAATATGTCCAGTACAAAACCATTTTATGGCATGTCAACAGTGACACGTGTCATGTATATACCAACACACTGCCATGTTAAAGGTCACATGCTGAACAGTGTCCCTACTCACCCAAATTCGGTGAAGTTAAATCCCCATTGCCATTTCACCACCTCTCCAACACCCCTTCAACGAAATGGTATCCTCATCACACCACCTTGCTTCCTCATCTGGCCTCCCTCCCCGACCAGTGCCCATCGTTATATCATCCGACAGCTCGGACGATGGGAATGAGGTTGCAGGTTTGTCAAGCATTTCATTGGTTTAGATTTGTGCTACTTGTATGATTATACTACCGTATTTTTATTTTTTATGCAGGACCAATGCCGCCGCCTTACCGACGAAATCAAAAGGTAGAGATCGTCGGCGGTGAGGCTGGGATGCTCGGGTCATTCTACGAGGCGACCCTTGTACGCAAAGTGGATTCTGGCCAGTGGTTGGTGGAATATGTGACCCTCCTACGGAACAACAGAAGAGAACTGCTGAAGGAAATCATACCGGTTTTACGAATTCGTCCCCGTCCGCCTCGTATTTCATATGACGCCTACGCAGTCGACGACCGTGTGGGCTGTCACATCAACGATGGGTATTGATCCGGCAGGGTCGTTCGTGTGTCCGGTTATGGGAATGACCGAACTTTCTCGGTCCACTTCCCGCTGAGCAGGGAGACAACTGATCATCGTGCCCGCGATATGCGCCCACGCTTCGAGTGGAATGGGTGCAGATTCACCACGCAGCCGCATTTTCGCTACCTGTTACCGTAATTTTCGATTTCAATGTCGTATATTTTTCTACTATTTGCTACTGTCTTTTAAAGGTTTGCTCCGATGTTGTATTTGTTTAATGCTAGTGAATCTGTCTCCCATATATTATGTCCAGTATATCTCAATATGTGACATGTCATATTCCATTGACTGTCCAGTTTAAACGAACAGCTTACACGTCAACCTACAAATTACCTCCCACCCACCTTCTTCTTCGATGGTTTTTCTCTGAAACTTAAGATTTAATTACAAGTATATTTCTGCCCCCTCAATTTCACCCTCACTATGACTCTTACACTTGGACCAGTCACATTAAAGCATAGTAGTGTCGACATGAGAGAACAAAATCATGGCATCAAACTATGGGTAAATATTAAAGCATAGTAGATGTCATTATAGTGAATCTGCTTCTCCCACAAATCTTCTTCAGTCGATTCCGCATGTTGTATTGATCTGTTTCTCCGAGCAAATTTGTCCAGTTAAATGCAATATGTGACATGTTTTTTTTATATATACGTCCAGTTAACACTTACTTCTTACACGTGATTCTGCATATAAACCCACGCCCCATTCCTACTTCAATTGTTTTATCTGAAGCTTCAAATTTAATTGACGGTATCTTTTTATGCCCCTTCACTAACACTCTCGCTGATCTCTCTCTCCTCTCAGACTGCACTTTTGTTTTTCAACTCTCTCTCTCTCTCTTTGTCTTCTGTCCTCTACAACAACAAATTCAGTGTACTTTTTCCCTCCTCCATCTCTCTCTCTTTTTCTGATTTGTCTTCGCTTTTCAGTAAACCGCTCTCTCTCTCTCTCTCACACACACTTTTCCTGCTTTTCTATCCGTGTCCAGCTGTACCCCATTGGGTTACCTACAACCGGCTGAACCTTGCCACCGGATATCCACTTTTATGCAAATTTTTTTCGGATTGGGTCACTCACGCAAACATTCCGGATAATAGGGTTAGTTTAGCAAATGGCCCTAACAATTGATCGATATTTTTAATGTAAGTATATAACATGAATGTGTTCAGAACACCATTAAAAAGAAAACTACTCCAAGAGTCCTAACTACAAAGTTCGAAGGTACATAAAGAACTAGAGGATGATATATAATATGCAATTAATCAACTTCATATTAATCTACCAATCATATTACGAAACAAAACTCCCAAATATCTATATGTGTATAAAGTAACAAATTGCAGTTAAAATTATTTTATTTTATTTTAAAACAAGAAGTTACAAATTATTCTTAATTAGCAAAAACTATATTTTACAACTAAATATTTCTTTTGCCTAAAAATTAAATTTATGAGGAAATTCTCCCTTTTCATGATAAAGGAAATTCAATTTTTATACAACCAAAAGTTTATATGAATAAAAAAACATTTCAATAAAAATGACCCGTTATTTATTAAATAAGTCAATATGTATTAACCAAAAATAACATTAGATAATAAACAAAACTATTTTTCTTTATTATATTATCTAAATCAAAATATTAAATTTGTTATCTTTCCTTAATTTTCTTATTTAGGTTTTTTAAATAAGTAATTATTTAATTAATCTAATATGTAATTTAATTAATACTTACTTGATATATTTTCTTAGCCTTATCCGGATTTCATCTCGAGGGTAAGGCCAAATCTTAATTTTCCTTTTCCTTTTCATTTTAATTAAGTAATAACATCGATCAACATAGCTATCAACTAACTCTTTTTTTAGTGTTTAATTTTATTTTCAAATTTCTTTGATTTAGCTTAATATCACATCTCCATGGAAAGTTTGTTATAATTGACCACTAATAAGATTTTGTAAATCAATTTTCATAAACTTTAATGATCTTTAAAAAATATCTTTTGTTTATTAACTATAAAGGGTTATTAATCATATTTTAAAATTTGAAATTAAATTGAGCTTATTTTCTAGATAATCATCTTTTTAAAATTTTCCTCAAATCCCATATTTTTATTCAAAAAACAAAAACAAATCTAAAATTGAAATTTCAGTCTCAATCTTCATCTTCATCAATAATTAATCTAAGACTTCGTTCTTATCTTTTTGTTGAAAAATAATAATAAATGAAAGTTTTTGCTTAAATTGTTCAAGGAATAGGCCCAGCTATCAATCTTTCATAGGAATATACTATCTCCTTAATTATATATAAATTTAGGAAAAATGTAAAAGATTTTCTTTCACATGGTAAGAATCAAGTTTTCTATTATTTTCAACTTTTCTTTTTATAACTATTGATTGTGCTATTGCTTTTTTTCTTATTGGTAACTGTATTTTGAATTTGATTTCAATTTTTATGTTGCACAGAGTGAGTGAATGATTTCCATTTGCAATTTGTAATAGGCAATACTCCTTATAACATGCTCTCATCTCCAATCCATCAAAAAGGCCTTGCCACTGTCTAAGCTCTTCCAACATCAACTCCATCACATCCAAAGGGTCTGCATATCCAACTTCGACATCAAATAAAGACAGTTGGACTCCACCATCATTTTCCTCTTCTCTTTATCTCTAGAAGCTATCGAACCCCAAATGACGGCATTTGCCTCCAAAATCTTAGTCATGTCTACCTACTACACTCTCGAAAACCCTAAAAAAATGACTTCACCCCATCCTGCTCAAGCCACTATCCTGATCCCATAGCCATCGATCTTGTAAGGACTGAATGTATTTTATATTATTATATTAATATATTTGAGTAAATAAATGATTATTTTGATGGTTTAATATTGAAACTTATTTTATGTTTTTGAAATAAGAAACATGCCGGAATTATTTTATAACATGATTTTGGGAAATTGACTTCAAGGCTTAAATGTTTAATGTCGGAATTTGGCCAAATTTGAATTCTTTGTGGGGACCCCTTTTTATTCCTATTTTATTTACCTTTTCTTTTATTTCTCTCTCTCTCCCGCTCTCGGTCCCCTGGCAAAGAATTGGTCCCCTCTCTTCTTTTGGCTTCTTCCCTCCCCTGCCTCACCCTTGCAACTCACTTGCACACATTGGTCCCCCTGCCTCACCTCCCTCTCCTTTTCAATTTCCTTTTTCATCCACAAACCTTCCTCTCTCTCTCCCTCTTCTCTTTCTGCAGCCCCCATCACCACACTCCTTGCCCCATTCCAAATCCATCTTCACCACCCCGCAAACCCACATCTTCCTCTCCCTCTTCATCTCCTCTTCAGCCCTCAAGAAACAATCCATTCTCCATCTCTCCTCCTCTTATCTATTTCAAATCCGCCCCCTTTCCCTCTCTGTCGAGCCGCAATCCACCATGGCTGCTACCACCACCGCCACCATCTCTGTCGCCGTGAGCTCCACCAACAGCAGCCAGCCGGAGCTCCCTTCGCAGCCCTGTTCTTCGTGACCCGGAGTTGGGAAACTCAACTCCATCTCCTTCCCTCCTCCTTGAAGTGCAGCAGCAGCAGATGGGAGCCTTGGCGCAGCCCAGCTGAGCATCGACGCCGCCGAATCGAGCCCGGAGTCGCCGACACCATCGAACGCAGCCCCCTTCACCTCCTTCCCCTGTTTTCCGGCCAGCCTCGGTGAGCACTTCCTCTCTCTCCCTTCCTTGTCGTTTGAACCTGGGTGTGGGGTACTCGGTGTCGGGTGTCCCTTCTGGAGACGGAGCCCGGGTCGCCGGAGGCCCTGGGTTCGCCCTCCTCTCTTCGTCTCCCGTCCGGTGTGAGCGAAGAGCTCTGTCCGAGCTGTGAGGAAGAAGACGGAACCTATTCCTCCTGCCTTGTTGGGCCTAATCACTGGGCTTAGACCCGAATCTCTTTCCGGGTTATATCATATTACATCCGGATCCTTCCTCTTCTTCTTTTATTTTCTTTCCTTAACTTCGGGTGGGCTCCAACCTCTTGGATCCGGGTTATAGGGTTGGTCCGGTTCTTTCAAAGGGATCTGGGTTGGGTATAGATTTGGGCTGGGTTTGGGTAACGGTTTGGGCTGGGTTCTATCTGATTGGGCCGTATTCTATTTCTGATTTGGCTATGTATATATTGGGTTATATATATGGGGGTTTTTGGTTTTATTTATTATCTCGGTAATGTTATATATATATATATGTGTAGATGTTATATGTTTTATTTTTCTGATTTTGGAAAATGATTATATATTTATATGTTCTGAAATTATTAATATTTATATATTTATTGATATGGAGTTATAAATATATTTTTGGTTCGTTTTAAG
This sequence comes from Persicaria maculosa, assembly GCA_963922045.1. Lineage (NCBI taxonomy): Eukaryota > Viridiplantae > Streptophyta > Magnoliopsida > Caryophyllales > Polygonaceae > Persicaria > Persicaria maculosa. Next base: position 24,652,013 of record OY998266.1, read on the forward strand.
AAGATATGGATAGTAAGAGTTAAATTATTTGAATATTAATATTACTTTGGGATTGATTATAATTATAAACTTTAGAAAATTTATCGTTATATATTATTTATCGTTTTAAAATAATATTGATTGGATTATTTAATTGATGCATTTTATGAGGATTTAACTATGTGAGTTAGGAATTTTAAGCGAATTGTTGGTTTTGAATTATAAATATGATTTGTGAGCATAAAATTATTTTGATGGTTTAATATTGAAACTTATTTTATGTTTTTGAAATAAGAAACATGCCGGAATTATTTTATAACATGATTTTGGGAAATTGACTTCAAGGCTTAAATGTTTAATGTCGGAATTTGGCCAAGTATGATTTGAGAATTATTTTGAATATGAGTTGACTTAACTTGGATTTAAGATTTTGGAAAACGGTTTTACTATCGGTCGGTTTTGAGGATGTTGAGAACTTGGGTTCGTGAGTATGAATGTTGATCTGGTAGCTTATGGAAATGACTTGATGATAGGTGTGTATTGCTTTTGGATTACTTTGGACTTGCATTTGGGCCCTTGCTTGTGTTATCTTGCTGTTCTGCATCAACAGGTAAGTATCCTACGGGACTTACTCAGTAACCTGGACCTCCTGCCTGATGTGTCATGTAATGTGTAGTTTTGTTGCATATTAAAGCATGCCATGTAGTATCATGCTAGGATTGCATTGAACTGAGCATGTGTTTACATTGTGTGTTTGAAACAGAACGGCCGTTATCTGTGATAGTCCTAGAGTCTTTGCTAGGGTCATAGGGTAGCCCAGCCCCATCGGGTGCCGTGAGACTATCGAGTCGATATGAGCATGATGATAGCCCAGCACCATCGGGCATGTTTAATTTATATTTAATTTATGTTATGATGATGATACCGTGGGTGAGTGCACCACCACGAGGATATGCTATGCTATAGCAACGAACTGGCCAGTCTCTGCACTAACGGGAAGGGGTGCAGAGGTAGGAGAGGGATATGCCACTTGGCATTGTTTTGGGCCCTTTACAGTTCTTTTCCGCAAATTATATATACTAGGGGCATGATAGTGTGATTTAAATCTTGTACCGCATTAGTCATCTTTTATTTAGGCATAGGCATGTTATGTGGCCTTAGCGCGGTCAGAGGACCCGCAGGCGATCACCAGGCCTGACTTCGTGGATAATGTTAGGTACCGCTCTTGTTGCTCCTTGCTTCTGTGACGGGGAAATCTTTTGGCGAATCGAAGAATCCGGCTAATATATTTAACTTGACAAATGACAATCACCCACTTTGTTTTGGTTTTGACCCGGCTCTGCCGTGGCTTTTGTATCTAAATCATATTTCTGCTTTACTTTCGTTAAACTGAATTTATGAAACTTCGACTGATTAGAGGTTTGAAACCTCGACCCGTACCTGAATTGCAACATCCGAACGAAGGTATCCGACCTTCGAAACGTATCCCGGATATTTATATCCGGGCCGTTACACTAATTTTCTCCTCCTTCGAGTCACCTAGCACCACCACATCCTCTCCTCATGAAGACCGACATTAGGGGACGAATCCGAGCCTCCTAGGAGCCGCCCCGGAGCCATCAGAACCATCGCGAGCCACCACGACCCTTTTGTTTTGTTTTGGCAAGCTAACTTCCGGTGAGTCGTTCTCCTTCGTTTTTGATCGGAATCGCTTGCGGTCTTTGCCATCACGCTCACCAATATCCGGTGTAGGTCCGACAAGCCATCGCGAGCCACCGAAAAGCCCAGAACTCCGATCGAGAGCTCCGAAGTCGCGAAAAAACCCATCTCGGTGAGCTTCGAATTTATCCTCGTTTTGATTCGTTTCTGAGTCCTTTTCGATGCTTAGACTAGTCAGGAATGTGTGTGAGCTGAGTGCGGGACGATCAGGTGAGCTCGAGAGCTCCGATGATCTCCGGAGCTCGGTCGACGTGAGCGAGGACGAGCAGAGCTTGGCGTAGGCGGGTTCCCTCTGTTTTGAATTAATGAAGAAGATGAAGAATGACGTTGCCTCCTGTGGTCCCCCCTTGCTTTTACAAATTTTGTTTTAATAAGTTAACCGGTTTGGGTTGTTATTTACGGGTTCGATTCGGTTGGGTTTAAATGGATTTGGTTCGGTTCGGGTTTATCCGTTTATTTATTTAAGTATTTAACGGTATTTAAAATAAAATATAATATTAATTGGATTTAAGGTTTTAAAAAGGAATTTGGAAAATAATTTCAAAGATCGCAAATTAATTTAATAAATAAATTGAAAAATGAATTTTGCGAGCATTTTCAAGGGGTCGGAATTCTTAACTAGTTGATTCAGAATTCAAAACGGTTTTGGAACTAACCTGGAAATTATACTTGTTGGTGACTAATAGCATGACTTGTGGTGATTATTTGAAGAGATTAAATGTTAGACTTATGAGGGTGATATATATATGCTAAGAGTGAGTATGAAATGGTAACGTGTGAATTTGGTTAAGTAATATGGGAGTTGTTTTAAGCTAATGAGTTGGCAAGTTATGATGAAAATTATCTGAGCTAAGGGGTGGTTGATCATGATGAACTGAAAGTATGACAGATGCGAACTTGTTTATTTATCTGTTTGTATGAGTGTGTGATATATGTGTTCAGAGAGATTATAGAAGTTTACTCAGCATATTCTCGTTATGTAATTAGGTGATATTCTGTGATCGTGACTACTGTGTGCTGGATTCTTCTTTTGCTGATCTTCTAGCCAGGTAAGTACCTCTGGGGCTTACTCAGTAACCAGGACCTCCTGCCTGATGTGTCATATAGTATGCAGGTGTTGCATATGCATAAAAGTATGTCATGTAGTATCATGCTTAGGAATTGCACTTACGATTGAGCATTCTTATTATGTATGCGTTTGAATGCAGAACGGCCATTATCTGTGAGTCCTAGAGTCGTTGTTAGGGTCATAGGACAGCCCAGCTTCATCGGGTGTTGTCCTCCTCGAGTCATTATTTATATATATATATATATATATCATGAGATACGAGATGAGCATGAGGTACGATATGATGACGAGATGTGATATGCTATAGCATCGAACTGGCCAGTCTCCATTCTATCTGGAAGGAGGTGGTGGTCGAAGAGGGATATACCACTTGGTATTCTTTGTTAAGGCCTTACTTCATAATCTGCATATATGAATTAGGAGCATGATAGTGTGGTTAACATTTCAGTACTGCATGAAGGCATCCTTATTCAATAAGGTATAGGCGTACTATATGTCCTCAGCGTGGTCAAAGGACCCGCAGGCGAACACTTGGCCTGACTTTGTGGTATAGTTTTAGGTACCCGTTCCATTACTTGATTTCGTGCTGTTATGATGGGGTCCATTCATATGGCGGAGAGTGAGTGTTTGAACCCTGACTTCACCAGATTCACACTTTTGGGATTTCTTCCTAATTATACTCTGTTTTGATTCGGCTCTGCCGCGACACTGGTTGTATTGTTTCAGAATTTATGTCCTTTGCATGATAAAAGATTTTCCGCTTTGTAGACTTAGGATAGGTACAGGGGTTACCCCGGGGTCTCCAGCAGACCTTCCGAATTTGGGTGCGAAATCCCGCTTTAAACTACAAATCCTTGATTTCAAACCTTCAACCTGTAATCGGGGTGCAAGATCCTAACGAGGGGTTTTATCCCTCGAAACGTAACTTGGGAATCATAATCCCGGGCCGTTACAATCTGGGCCGGATTTTTTGCTACGTCAATTAATGATGATCCAATTAATTTAAGCCACATCAATTAATTATTTCATATTTTTAGCCACATGAAAATCCTATGTGGCGGGCTCTGGTCGAATTCGCTTACGTGTCGTTCTGTGGTGTAATTTTGGCCGAATTTTATGCTACGTCAATTAATGATGATCAAATTAATTTAAGCCACATCAATTAATAATTTCATATTTTTAGGCACATCATTTAACTTTGCATGATTAATAATTTCATTTAACTTATCATTAGTAACACTCACAAATAATTTAAATAATAAAATTTTATCATATCTCAATTAGCTACAATTTGATAAATTTTTTGAATAAATCTAATTAATTTTGACAAACTAAAAAATCATATAAATATACATTACGTAGAAAATAAAAATAAAACCCCACAAATCTTTAACAATCTAGCAAGATTAACATGATAAGCAATTATGTAGTATTTTATATCATCGACAAGACAATCAATATGTAAATCTAATATATATATATATATATATATATATATATATATATATATATATATCACGTAATAAATCAATGTAACAGCCCGGAAAATAAGGATATTCTTTCCCCTATTTGCCCTCCCTTGGGCCTAGGAAAGAAAATCTAATTATGCGAGTTACGTTTAGAAGGCAAGGTTACCTTCCAACTAGATATTACAACCCGAGTACGAGTCACAAGTTTTCGCAATAAAAGAAGCAAGGTTTAAATCAAAATACAATCCAAAAGAGTGCCACGACCTAGTCGGGTCAAAATGATGCAAAAGATTTTAAAAGCGAGAAAGTTTAGTGGTCTCTCAAGTTCTCGATCTAACGCCAAAAGTCTGAACCCGCCAAGCATCCATATGAGCAAAGATAGCGGCTAACGGTTACCTGAATCTAAAAAAAAAGGGGATCTGGGTCAATCATCGGGTCACTCCTGCACGTGTGTAAACACTCTGAGAGGCATATAATAAGCATCCTATACCTAAGATGAAATGCGTAATGCAAAATGGAATTTAAACAGATAAGCATGCGGATAAGTAAATGCATAAATAAATAAAGAAGCGCGCCAATTACAAGAAATGCTAAATAGCATGTCCCTCTAGGCTCCTAAGGAATCCTATAGCAACTCACCATCAAATGAGCTACCTCACCCTACGGTGCAGGCCAACCCCAAGCAATGAGCATACTAACTATGAAAGGAAGGCAAGCAATAACACTTATATAAGGCCTAAGGCTCTAAGAGTCCTAATGCACTTACTAGGAAGCCTACCGCATCATCGAGTGCAAGCAACATTCAATACCAAAAGCCTACCGCATCATCAAGTGCAAGCAACTTCCTATATAAGCGCCCACTAGGATGACAAGAATAAAGAAAAAAGTCCCAACCAATAAACACCTATAACGACCGTTTTCTAGCAAAGACAGATAGCAAGACATATGGTTTCCGTTTTAGATCCTAGGCATGATTCTAAGTCGTATGGTGCATGAACACTAGCCTACTATATAACATCCAGTGCATAAAGCGCCCATCATGAGTAAGTTCAAGGAACTTACCTGGAGAAGCGCAGAATCCAAGCAACCAATAAAAGTAATAGCAAGTCCGGACAAATCAGAGATCACCTAGTAATTCAATATATAACATAATAAGTCTAAGTCTAAGTTACACAAAACATATCAAATAACACACATAAGGTCCACATAAAACACATATAAGTTAACCACCTCATCATCATCAACATTAATGTCTCAATTCAATTTCTCATCTTGTTTCCACAACTTGGGCATATTCTCGCTATCACATCTTATTCATACCATCATCATCATCATCATCATCATCCTCATCATCATCATGTATCATCTCATTCTCGTTATCATCAACTCATCATCTCAACATATCGTGCTTTATAATCATGCTCATAATCAACTCAATAATCAAACAATTCTTTTCAAATCATACTTAGTCAAATCCTGACATTAAACATTTGAAATCCTCAAACCAATTTCCTAAAATTATATTATTATTAAAATAACCCCGGTATATTTTAGTCCAAAACATTATCATAATAAATTTCAGACACTTAGAAATATTTTCCAAACAATCTAAATAATTCAAAACTAACTTTTTAAATGTAAACATTTATCAAATAGATTATTCACAAAGGTAAATTCCTTACAAATCAGATTACATGAAACATCTAAATAAATCAAAGTATATACTTAAATAATTAAATAAATAATAATTAATAACGAGTTAATAAGTTAAGAAACTATATATTTTAATAACACTATCAACCGTAAAACAATATATATATATAACTATTTAATAAACACTCAAATAAATCATATTTTAAATAACTTATAAATAAAATAATTAAGTAATAAATAAAATAGAATGAAATAATAATAATATTAATAATAACAATTTATATATAACAATTATATAATATATATACACACACAATAAGCTAATTAAACCCTTAAAACAAATCACCCCAACCGGCCCAACAAAACCTAACCGAATGACCCAACCCGAGCCCATAACCCAGATTCCCTACCCAAAATCTGTGAGGAAAGGAAAAGAAGGAGTGGGCCGAGGCCCAGCCCATCTCACTAAACCCGGACCCAACCCGAATCCAAATAAAACCCCAACCCAAACCCTTTAATGTGGACCGGACCCAATCAATTAAACAAATTAAAAAAAAGGGGTGGGCCCCACCTGTTGCTTCTTCAACCTCCCGCCAGCGTCCCGCTCGCTCGACCTCGGCCCTCAACGCCGGCGTTCTGCACCCAGCGCCGCCCAGCTTGATGCTCTCGCTCATCCTAGCCCGCTCAACCCCGCCCTCACTCCTCGCCCGCTCGCGCTCCCCAGTACCCACTCTCCGATCCGCTCTCGACCTCGCCGACTCGCTCCCGGATTCACGAAAAGACGACAAGGCTTCCTAAGGCTATCAAAATGAGATGGAAAGGGAGGAGGCTCACCGAGTTCGGATTTCGATTGCTTGGCTCCTGGTGGTGTCGGAGGGTCCTAGAGTTCCTTGCTCGGCTGGTTGTTTGAATCAGGAACAGAGTGAAGCGGGAGGGAAGCGCTCGGCGGTCAACAGCTCCTGGGTGGCTGCTTGGCTCGGTTCGTCGAACGCCGGAGCTCGGAGGGTGGTGGAGGAGTGTGCTGGCTGCTCCTCTTCGAAAAGAAAAAAACAGAGGATTAAGGTGGAGTGTGGGGGTGCCTCGGTGGTGGTGGCGACGAAGCCGGTGAGGAGGGAGGAGGAGTGAAGGTGTTGTGAAGGAGGATGGTAGAGTGGCGGTTTTGGTGGCCGGAAATAATAGGTAAGGTGGTGGTGGTCTATGGTGGCCGGCGGCAATGGGGTAAAGGGGTGTTTTTGTTTTTTCTGAAAGTGAAAGGGAATGGGGAGAATATGGAGGAGAGTTGGGTTGACGTGTGTGATTGGGTGTGAGGGAATGGTGATGGATTTGTCTTTGATAGCTGAAAATGTAGGGGAAGGGGTGAGGGTGGTTGAGTGTGTGAGTGGGAAAAGTCAAAACAATTACCCGGAAATAAATCTCGAAACCCGCTTTTCGACCTTAACCCGACTCAATTAAAATCAATTTAAATAAACTTTCAAATTCAAAATAATGAAATCCGACAAATATTTTCAAGTCTCGGTATAATAGATCCAATGAATTCATCTTTGAATTAAATAACAAATTTATGCCGGAATTTGGTCGAAAGAGTTCAAACAAATCGTTTGCTCAAGGACAGAATTATTCAAAATTTTCCGAATCCTTGGGAATTAAATCAAAACTAATCAATATTAAATCAAAATTAAATCTTAATTTAGAAAATAATATTTTTAAAATTCCGAGCCTTTACATCATCCACCTCTAAAACCAAGTCTCGTCCCCGAGACTAAAATTACTTAAAAGTAAGAGTAGGAAGTTTTAAAATGTGAGTCCAAGGACCATGTTCAAGGATCTTGCAATCATCTCGGTTGCGTCTTCCGGGATTCTCACAACATCCTAGTCACAATCGTGACATCTCCAATTGGTCTTGACAAGTATGCAATAAGCGCCCCTATCACATCCTCGCTTCGACCTTTCGAAAGTACCACAACTCTAAAAGTCCTACAATATCATCACTAGGTCTTAGCAAGCACCCTACAAGCGCCCCTATAAAATGCTTGTATCCACTTCGTGAAGTATCATAGATTGACCCGGGACTTGGAAGTTTCAAAAGGTTCCGCATTTGGAAATTCTCGATTGCGTTTAGTCTTTTAAAGTCTAAGTTATTCCTTTTACAACATCTTCAAAATCCTTCAAATCCGACGTTAGTTAAACAATTCCGAAACTCAAGAGGCGGAGTCATCCACCTCTAAGGGCTAATCCCGCATTCTCATCCTAGGTTCATCTTTTAGAAATTATGTTTCAATTCTAACAATCTCAAGTCATATCATGAATCATAAGCCATATAACTCATCAAAAATCCTTCAAATCCGACGTTAGTTAAACAATTCCGAAACTCAAGAGGCGGAGTCATCCACCTCTAAGGGCTAATCCCGCATTCTCATCCTAGGTTCATCTTTTAGAAATTATGTTTCAATTCTAACAATCTCAAGTCATATCATGAATCATAAGCCATATAACTCATCAAAAGCACATCAAGGATAACATCGTATTGACGTCCTATTAGCAAGTCATCACACATGTCATGCCAAGCATAACAAACATCAATAATAAGGCATGGAACACATCATCATCAACCATGTACGCGCACGTAAGCATCGAGATAAACACCTCATGTCATAATACCTGATGTAGAAGGGTCGGAGTGTAACACCCCTTTTTTTTTTATCCAAGGAAATGCTACAGCGCCAGTGAATCCGCAGACTTTAATGTCTTTGAATTCACCTGAGGCTTATAGGGACATGCAACCATGCTCCCATAAACAAGATGATAATTTAAGCAATTAAAATAAAATAGGCGGAAGTCAAATAAATATTATAGCTTAAAATATCCAATCACAGTAGCCTGAAATAAATACCAAAACCATAAAGTATAGATAACTCCAAAATAGCTAAAACGAAAGTAGCATCGTGAAAATCTCAAAGGTGCAAAACTCATAGTATAAAGATTCATAAATGATAGCCCGCTCTTCAGCTCTCTCCTGCTCCACTGCTCGCACTAAACCTGTGGAATATGGTCTGGTGTTTCGTGATTACGAAGGACACCAGCCATCCAATAAATAGGATGGTTAGTACATTTAAGACTAGCAAGCGATAAGAAAAATGTTCGACTTTAACTAAAACCAGTGACCATGAAACGGTATAATAATAGTTAAGGGAAAGTGTAGAATATATAATGTGGAATCTGATAATAGAATAAAACAAAAAGACACATGACTCGGATGATCGCGGAGATCGAATAAGAATACGATATAGGAATTATACTCGAATGCAAAGAAGTATAATATGCGCAGAAATGATCACCTTACATAAACACTATATGATAACATTAATAATAACGACGATAATAATATAACACGTGATACCGATCGGGCCCTTAAAGAGGACTACGACCTACAACACTATGGAAGTTTACCATCCCGCGATGAATGCATTCCGGAATGGGTCATTTCATGAAACCTTTATAGGGTAAGGCTTAACGAACCTCAACCTGCAAGTTAGTCTTAACTAAAGAAAACTCGCACTGACTAAAAGTCAATTCGCACTATAAAGTACGCATATTTAATTATATCGCAATTTAGTCGCTTTCATTACACTAGGTGATCATGTACACGGTATTAACAACAGAAGACAAGCATCATACTATTAATTTGCATGAAAGAAACGAGCAGAAATTCATGCAATTAGGAAGATGAAAATGGGCAATTTTCCACTTATCTCGAGTTATAAACAAATAACATATTTAATACACACATTACTATACTTAAAAATAATAATTGTCCATTTATTTATACTCATGCCAATTTATGAATAATGAGATAAATTACATCAAGCAGACAGATATGCAATTTATCGAAACTGGCAAGGAAATTGGCCAGAGGGCCGCATTCGACACAAAAGAATAAAAAGGCACGCCAAAAGAAAATCACGAAACATGCAAAGGGCATTGAACGAAATCACTTGCCTTAACCTTCGTTGATCAGTTGATGGCAACGAGACGAGATCTTAGCACCTATTGAATCCAACGGAAAAAGGAACATTTAATATTGATATTTTATACTATTAACTTTACTTAACTCAATTTAAAATTGAATTAATTTTATAAAGTTAAAAATCTATACCAATATGAATTCCTCGGGATGCGGGATCCGGCGTGGGTGCTTCGAGATTTCTTGGTGTCGCTGAAACGGGCAAGAATCGAACAGTTTAGAAATATTGGCCACTTAACTTAATAAGTAATTAACTCAGGGCCAAAAACGGAAATTATATAAAACAAGGATGCTTTTTGTAATTTGAACCAAAAGAAATCAAAACCTCTGTAATTTTAAACAGAGAGATACGCAGCAGAGAGGAGGATGATGGCTTCGGCGACGGCGAGCAACAGCCCTTCCCGGCGATGGCTAGCGGTGGCTCGCGGGTGGCGGCAAGCGGAGATGGCTCGGTGGTGGTCGCGGCAACAGGGATGGAGCGGCTGGGCTCGGACAGAGGTCCTCGGCGGCGCTCGGTGTGTCTCCGGGCAAGGTCGCGCTGCGGTGGGTCTCAACGGCGACTAGAGTGCGGCAGTGGTCGGGCGGCTGGGCTCGGCTGGTGGCCCTCGGCGGCTGCAGCAGGTTGGCTCCGGGAGGGTGCGCTGCAGCAGGTTGGCTCCGGGAGGGTGCCTTCGGCGGCGGGAGGTTGCTCACGGGAGATGAGGGAGATGACTGGCTGGGTAATTACGTGATGGGGAAGATGATTTTGGGATATGGAACCCTAGGATTAGACGTGTATCTATACTATCAATTAGGTTAGATAAAAGATAAATCTTTGATTCTATTAGATTTAGAATCAATTCGGGATAAACTGAACGTAGGAGAGGTTTATCCGAAAAATCTGGAGGAAGAGATACACCTTTGGGTCGGAAAGTGGGCTTCTACCAACCGGGTTGGGCCGAAAAATCCAACCCTCTTTATTGGGTTTATAGGTGCAAACTGAATTTAATTATATACTATACATATATATATGGTCCATATATATATATATTATATATATTAGCGGAAAACGAATATTATTTAATTTAACTTTATAAATTAAATAATAAGGGTATTTAGATGATTTATGTAATTAAATCAACTCAGATATTATTTCTCTTTAGAATAATTTAATTATTCTAGTTCATACATATATCTTAGGTGAATTTGTTAAATGACCAAATTCACAAGATATAGAATATAGTTTAATATAATATAGATTTATTTAATTAAATAAAAATAAGAAATAGCCCAAAAATAATTTGGGGTATTTCATACCTCCCCACTAAAAATAAGTTTCATCCCGAAACTTAGAAAAGAAACGAGAAAGGAATTGCAGATAGGATAGTAACCTCGAAATAGATGAGAGGGTATAGATTGATCAAAACAAAGCTAGGTGTATCTAACAATGGTTCCCGAATGGGTAGAATTTAAGCATGATTCGCTTAATGTAATTATCGAATACGTGAGCGATGAGAATTACATCTAAAGTAACTCATTGCTTTCCGAACTCCTCAGTGGCAAAGCTTAAAATTTTTAATCCTATGAAAACAGTGTATCTCTATAGCTATAATTATCTAAAATAAGGATAGTAAAATTTTGAAAGACATCTTTTGATATTCACTCTCGTTGCTCAAGATAAGTGAACTCGCATCACATAAGAACGGGGTTAACTAGCTTGTTATTGGCTTTCGTCTCAGCCCCATCTGGCTTCCTTTTCCAGGTTGCCACATGGCCCGGGTGGCTTTGAAGGCAACCATTGTGACAAAACTAGCCAGCCTTATCCATATGAGATGAGTGTGGGTCTTCGTCTTCTGGTTTGTCGACATGAACGTTGCCCGGTTCTTAAGCACATACGTCCTTGCGTCCTTGTCTTCTCCATAAACATAAATTGCGCATATCTATATACTATTCCCAAGCTTTTTACCAATGAGAGTTTGGTTTGCTCGATCATGGCAAGGAGAAATGAAATATGTAACCCATGATCGTTGTAATCCTATCAAGATTTAAGAAAGGTGAACCTACTATAAAGAGTTACTAATTATCCTTCTGAAGAACCTTACTTATGACATATCACTCATTAATCACTGATTTCACATGCGGGTATTATTCCTGCTTATACAGAAGTGAAACAGAGGAGCCCTTCTAGAGTCTATAGGGAGCACTTCCCGACTCTTTTTCGATGTCTATAAAAAACACGGGTTAACCAACTTGGTATGGAATCAGAAGTATCACATACTAGAGCCGACTGTATAAAGTGAAAGGAATACTAGTAGAGAAGTGTTCATAGCTTATATGGTATTCAACGTCAAAATATTGCCAATTCGCACACCAATTCCCCACTTTGACTCGAACCAGCAAGGTTGTAAAGATGAATCCAAAATTGACTACTTAAAATAATAATACCGGAAATATGATTGCTAGATATGGAGTTTATCGGACATACTTGTCCATTGACTTCACTTTATTGAAATGCTATAATGGACTAACATAAAGAAATTACTAAACAGTTTGACGTTGCACAACTTTTTCAGTGTAGCTTACTCCTGTTCATCAGCCTCGGTAATGGCATCTAAGGTGTAAAGCTGAGGACCTTGCTTAGACGTTCCTTCCATTGGGGTCTTGTTCTTATTCTGCATTATAGGTTCTGATGCAGCTTGCATGTTATGACCCCATGTTTGATGTGGGTTTGTTGCTGAGTCTAGAGCTCGCGGTGCAACTGCTGAAGCTTGTTGTGGCCGAGCTTGACCATTACCCGAGTTCTTACAAAACTTCTCCAGATGTCCATACTTTCCACATCCTCTACAAATTCGAGCGTTCTCCTCACATGCAGGTCTCTTATGGCCCGACTTACCGCAGTTGTAGCAAATTACTGGCTGAACACCTCCCGCAGAGATAGTATCCTGACCTGACTGGGTGAGGCCAACTGTCATCCCCCCATCAGATGCATAAGGAGCTAACCTCTTCGAGCCAGCATACTGTTGACGACCTCTCCTCCGATCGTACATCTCCTGAGTCTTTCTACTTTCATCAAGAGTAGCCTCAACCCTGTAGGCTGCGTCAATATAAGCATCCAAAGTCTCGTTTTTGTAAGCCAACATCTGCAGCTTCAATTTCGGGTACATCCATTCATGGAAATAATCCACCTTGTGCTTCTCAGTTTGTACCAATTTGTACCAGTCCGGGCGGGCTGTACTCACGAAGCATCAAGGATCTGAACTCATCATACGTCCAGTCTGCTCGTTCCGCCTTGTATACGGACCATCTGTCGAAAGCATCGTCTCGTAGCTGGCCGGCCGCCAATCTCTGGCGCTCCCCTGGTGGTGCCTCGATCAACTCAAAGAGTCCATCGATGACTCTAAACCATAGCTCGATATCTGCCGTCTGATCTCCAGTGAATAGAGGCGGGTTGCTCTGTGAAAACCTCTTCACCCAATCAATGCGCCTCTCTGCTCGAATCCCAACTGCGGTCGCATCTGCCACTGGCTGTGGTGCCTGACGCTGTCCCCTCTGCCTCTGAATCATCTCTAGTATCGCCTGCTCGAATCCGGCCCTGTCTGTAGGCATCATTTGCTAAGTAGGGGTCTCTAGCGTCACCTGTCGGGTCCTCTGAAGCAACTCGTGCACCATCTGCTCGAGTCCGGCCTGATCTATGGGCATCGGCTGCTGAACCTGATCCTCTGGTGCAACAACTCTCTATGGACCCTCTGGAGTCTGACGTCCTGGCGCCTTATGAAGAACTCCTTGAATTATAGCGGTAATCATCTCCTCAAGGCCTACTCTTCCCGTAGGCATCTGCGGTGGTGGTATTGGTATCTCGATCTGGTCTGTCTCGTGTGTTTGAACTCCAGCAGTAGCCTCGTCAGCGACTACCCGGCGAGGGGGTCGTCCCCTGCCCCGACGTACTGGGCCCCCATGCCTAACTGCTCCGTGACACGTGTCAACCATAACTACTGGACAAGAGAAGGGCGAGCCTTAATCACATATCACAGAAGCGATCATCGCGGTTTAATCTGATCCCCTTCAAGGAGGATCGCCCCCGGGCTTAGATCATACAAGTTCACTAAAGCTACCTAAAAGCTGCCCTTCGAGGGGCAACTGACCAGAAGGGCAACTACCTCTCGACCTCTATACCGTAACCCTGCTACTCCAACCACCACGGTGTAAAATCCTTGGAGTCTTCTAGGCCCATTTGTAAAGTATAAGCTATGTTTCGCTTACCCGTTTCCCAAGTCTACATCCATAAGGGATGAGCTATCGCCTCGTTCTACCCCAGCGATCCTATCTCTCAACTAAAAGATCCTACCGGTTTTATTCTGAAATCCGCTTTGCTTTTTTTGAAATGATTTTGAAACTTCTTCAAAATAGGAAATCGGTGGGCGGTTTTGGAATTATTTTGCAACTCATGTGTACTCGGATTGAGCAACCTAGGCTCTGATACCACTTATGTAACGGCCCAGAAAATAAGGATATTCTTTCCCCTATTTGCCCTCCCTTGGGCCTAGGAAAGAAAATCTAATTATCCGAGTTACGTTTAGAAGGCAAGGTTACCTTCCAACTAGATCTTACAACCCGAGTACGAGTCACAAATTTTCGCAATAAAAGAAGCAATGTTTAAATCAAAATACAATCCAAAAGAGTGCCACGACCTAGTCGGGTCAAAATGATGCAAAAGATTTTAAAAGCGAGAAAGTTTAGTGGTCTCTCAAGTTCTCGATCTAACGCCAAAAGTCTGAACCCGCCAAGCATCCATATGAGCAAAGATAGCGGCTAACGGTTACCTGAATCTAAAAAAAGAAGGGGATATGGGTCAATCATCGGGTCAATCCTGCGCGTGTATAAACACTCTAAGAGGCATATAATAAGCATCCTATACCTAAGATGAAATGCGTAATGCAAAACGGAATTTAAACAGATAAGTATGCGGATAAGTAAATGCATAAATAAATAAAGAAGCGCGCCAATTACAAGAAATGCTAAATAGCATGTCCCTCTAGGCTCCTAAGGAATCCTATAGCAACTCACCATCAAAGGAGCTACCTCACCCTACGGTGCAGGCCAACCCCACGCAATGAGCCTACTAACTATGAAAGGACGACAAGCAATAACACTTATATAAGGCCTAAGGCTCTAAGAGTCCTAATGCACTTACTAGGAAGCCTACCGCATCATCGAGTGCAAGCAACTTACTAAGGCTCTAAGAGGCCTAGGCATGATTCTAAGTCGTATGGTGCATGAACACTAGCCTACTATATAACACCTAGTGCATAAAGCGCCCATCATGAGTAAGTTCAAGGAACTAACCTGGAGAAGCGCAGAATCCAAGTAACCAATAAAAGTAATAGCAAGTCCGGACAAATCAGAGATCACCTAGTAATTCAATATATAACGTAATAAGTCTAAGTCTAAGTTACACAAAACATATCAAATAACACACATAAGATCCACATAAAACACATAAGTTAACCACCCCATCATCATCAACATTAATGTCTCAATTCAATTTCTTATCTTGTTTCCACAACTTGGGCATATTCTCGCTATCACATCTTATTCATACCATCATCATCATCATCATCATCATCATCCTCATCATCATCATGTATCATCTCATTCTCGTTATCATCAACTCATCATCTCAACATATCGTGCTTTATAATCATGCTCATAATCAACTCAATAATCAAACAATTCTTTTGAAATCATACTTAGCCAAATCCTGATATTAAACATTTGAAATCCTCAAACCAATTTTCCCAAATTATATTATTATTAAAATAACCCCGGTATATTTTAGTCCAAAATATTATCATAATAAATTTCCGACACTTAGAAATATTTTCCAAACAATCTAAATAATTCAAAAATAACTTTTTAAATGTAAACATTTATCAAATAGATTATTCACAAAGGTAAATTCCTTACAAATCAGATTACATGAAACATCTAAATAAATCAAAGTATATACTTAAATAATTAAATAAATAATAATTAATAACAAGTTAATAAGTTAAGAAACTATATATTTTAATAACACTATCAACCGTAAAACAATATATATATATATAACAATTTAATAAACACTCAAATAAATCATATTTTAAATAACTTATAAATAAAATAATTAAGTAATAAATAAAATAGAATGAAATAATAATAATATTAATAATAACAATTTATATATAACAATTATATAAGATATATATACACACACAATAAGCTAATTAAACCCTTAAAACAAATCACCCCAACCGGCCCAACAAAACCCAACCGAATGACCCAACCCGAGCCCATAACCCAGATTCCCTACCCAAAATCTGTGAGGAAAGGAAAAGAAGGAGTGGGACGAGGCCCGACCCATCTCACTAAACCCGGACCCAACCCGGATCCAAATAAAACCCCAACCCAAACCCTTTAATGTGGACCGGACCCAATCAATTAAACAAATTAAAAAAAAAGAGTGGGCCCCACCTGTTGCTTCTTCAACCTCCCGCCAGCGTCCCGCTCGCTCGACCTCGGCCCTCAACGCCGGCGTTCTGCACCCAGCGCTGCCCAGCTCGATGCTCTCGCTCATCCTAGCCCGCTCAGCCCCGCCCTCACTCCTCGCCCGCTCAGCCCCGCCCTCACTCCTCGCCCGCTCGCGCTCCCCGGTACCCAGTCTCCGATCCGCTCTTGACCTCGCCGGCTCGCTCCCGGATTCACGAAAAGACGACAAGGCTTCCTAAGGCTATCAAAATAAGATGGAAAGGGAGGAGGCTCAGTTCGAGTTTTGATTGCTTGGCTCCGGGTGGTGTCAAAGGGTCCTAGAGTTCCTTGCTCGACCGGTTGCTTGAATCAGGAACAGAGTGAAGCGGGAGGGAAGCGCTCGGCGGTCAACAGCTTCTGGGTGGCTGCTTGGCTCGGTTCGTCGGATGCCGGAGCTCAGAGGCTGGTGGAGGAGTGTGCTGGCTGCTCCTCTTCGAAAAGAAAAAAAATAGAGGATTAAGGTGGAGTGTGGGGGTGCCTTGGTGGTGGTGGCGACGAAGCCGGTGACGATGGAGGAGGAGTGAAGGTGTTGTGAAGGAGGATGGTAGAGTGGCGGTTTTGGTGGCCGGAAATAGTAGGTAAGGTGATGGTGGTCTATGGTGGCTGGCGGCAATGGGGTAAAGGGGTGTTTTTGTTTTTTCTGAAAGTGAAAGAGAATGGGGAGAATATGGAGGAGAGTTGGGTTGACGTGTGTGATTGGGTGTGAGGGAATGGTGATGGATTTATCTTTGATAGCTGAAAATGTAGGGGAAGGGGTGAGGGTGGTTGAGTGTGTGAGTGGGAAAAGTCAAAACACTTACCCGGAAATAAATCTCGAAACCCGCTTTTCGACCTTAACCCGACTCAATTAAAATCAATTTAAATAAACTTTCAAATTCAAAATAATGAAATCCGACAAATATTCTCAAGTCTCGGTATAATAGATCGAATGAATTCATCTTTGAATTAAATAACAAATTTATGCCGGAATTTGGTCGAAAGAGTTCAAACAAATCGTTTGCTCGAGGACAGAATTATTCAAAATTTTCCGAATCCTTGGGAATTAAATCAAAACTAATCAATATTAAATCAAAATTAAATCTTAATTTAGAAAATAATATTTTTTAAATTCCGAGCCTTTACAATCAAAATAACTAACATTACTATCAAAGTTATTTTTATTTAGTATTTTTTTAAAGATCTTTTATCTTTTTTTTTATAACTAAAGATCTTTTATTAGATATATTATAAAAATTGAGATGATAATGTTACCACTAACACAACACTCAAAATAATGTTGTCATTTATTTTATTTTCTTTAGGATCTAAAATATAAGACTTTTGACAAGTCAATTAATGAATCTATATAAAATACTAAACCAGAGGTCTGAAACGGCCTCTGGTGCGATCGCGCTTACATGGAATTTTCTGGATTAAAGCGAGGTTATTTTTGCTTACGTGTCATTTTCTGGAATAAAATTGTATTATATTTTTTGCTCACATCAATTAATAAGTCAATATAGTTAGGTAAAAAAACTTATCTTTTTAGATCAAATAATCTATCCAATATAACATTATATTTAAATTGTTGAGCAATTAATTTTTTATATAAATATTCAAATTCATATTTTAATTAGTTGTAAAATATATCATTTTTAATACTATAAATATTTAAAGTATATCTTAATTATTCATAAAAACCTACATGTTAATTTAAATATTTGGCCTAATATATTAATTAGTTACGTACAAAAAATATACTTTTATGATAACCAACGTAACTACAAAAAGATATAGATGACAAAATCCAAAGTTATATCCATTGTTATTTTATATCTTAATTAATTTTATAATATTCAAATAATTTAAACTTATTTTACGTAGTTATAAGATTTTAAATTATGTAAACTAAGTTTACATGACTTTATAAATAGTCGTTAATATTACGTTTATATAAACGTTAAACTTTTTATTTTACTTAAACTTTTGTTTCAATCATTCAATTACATAAATTTATTATGTAAACTAAAACAGATGTCTGAAACGGGTTCTGGTGTGATTCGCATACGTGACATTTTCTAGATTAAAATGGTGTTATTTTTTCATACGTGTCATATTCTGGATTAAAATGGTATTATGTTTTTTAGCCACAACAATTAATAAGCCAATATAGTTAGGTAAAAAACTTATCTTTTTAGATCAAATAATCTATCTAATATTACCTTATATCTTAATTAGTTTTTTTTATATAAATATTGAACCTTATATCTTAATTAAGTAGAAAACTTATCATTTTAGATAAATCTATCTAATGTCATTCATGCCGACAAATATTTATTGTAAAGGCCGAAATATCTTAAATAATAGATTTAAATATTAAATTATATAGTATATATATTTACCTATCTGATTCATAGAGCTAGAGAAAACTCGTCCTCGAGCACGAAATTTCTATTTAAAAATCAGTTCGAATGATTCCGACATCGTTCTAAATTTAAATGTAGACGGGTTATAATTCCACTTCTGTGCCCCGGATTTGAGGAAATCTGAATTAATTTCGATTGTTTGAAAATGAATTTCAGAAAATTTATTCAAATTCGAGTGTCGGGTTTCGGGTTAGCGAGCGGGTTTCGCGTATGAGTTTGTCGGGATTTAAATTTATCTTTTGTGGGACCACACCTTCCCCTCTTTTATTTTCCTTTTTCTTTCCTTCTCTTCTCTCTCTCTCCCTCTCACGCAGCTGCTGCACCCAAGCAGCTGTCCCTCCCATTTTTGGCTAAGCACACAACCCCTCTTCACCCTCTTCCATCACCATCCTGCACCCCTTGTTTTGGCAATCCAAACAAGCCCCACGCCACCTGCAGGATCCAGATCACCACCCCCTCTTTCCTTTTAGTTGAATCAATAACTCCAAACACCACCACACATTCCCTCTTTCCCTTGCCTTATCCTCTCATCCGGAAATTCAAAACCAAGGATGGCTCTTCCCTGTTCTTTCTTGCAACCTTGAGCATCACCAGAACACCACCATCACCTTCCCTCCTCTCTCTCTCTTCTCTGTGTTCACCACCTTCGTCCCCCCTTGAAGCTCCCCTGTTCGGACTTGGAGCGGCGGGGCATCGCAGTAGCAGCAGCTGCAGCTCCCATCCTCTCCTCCTTCGAAGCATCATCCAGCAGCAGCTCCCCGACCTTCCGGTTGAGTCGTGCCATCCCGGAGCCGCCAACGCCGCGCCGTCGGAGCACTCTCCTCCCCTGTTCCGTCTTCAAGGTCGGTTGTGATTTCCTCTCGTTTTCATTTCTAAACCACTCAAAGTGTTCCTCACTCATCGCTCTGCCTTCCTAGGCCCTCAAGCCACCTTTCCTCGAGCTCTCGTAGTCGGAAACGCCGCCATTGAAGCCCGGAGTTCCCCTCGGAGGCGGCCGTAAGTCCTTTTTTTCCCCCTCTCTCGTGCGCTCGCTTCCCTCCTTTTGTGTGGGTCTTGTCCGAAGTCGAGCGTCGATCAAGTTGGGCATGGGTGGGTCGAAAGGAGACACCGGCAGGGGGCTGGGTTTCCTTTCTTCTTCCTTGTTCAATCGCTGTGAGCAGAGGAGGTTGAAGACGCGTTCCCTCGAACCCGGGTTCTCCTTTTTCTTTTCCTTTCTTTTCTAGTCCGGTTCACAAAAAAAAAAAAAAGAATATGGGCTCATTAAACACATGTTGGGTGGGCTTCCGGGTACGGGCTTGGGGCTGGGCCGGATCCGGGTTGGGAGTTTTGGGCTGTTGGGTTATTGGGTGTGTTTGATGTCTTATTTTATGTTGGCAGTATTAAAATATTATTAGTTTATTATTATTATTATTATTATTATTATTATTATTATTATTATTATTATTATTATTATTATAAAAACAATTTAGAAGAAATTAGTGGGTAGCCGAGATACTATCTGGGCACCCACTCCCTTAGCGATAACAAAGCTAAGTCTAGTAAAAATATAAGTGGCAGCACGAGCCCCAACATCCTGAGATACCGAGAATTTCTGAATCCGCTTCAGCAAAGCTACAACATCCGTATCTAACTCCCCCAAGGAAGAGAAGGAGAAGGGTAGAAAATCATACCCAGCCATTGTGCACAGCTCACGATACTTGGCACACTTGCGCCGGGCAACATCAACAACAACGCGGCCGGGCACAAAGTCAGACAATGCAGACTGAGTCAAGGGGGAGGATCCCGTCAGATCAACACACACATCCCGCCCCCTATCCCAGGAATAAAGGAGCAAATATGACGGACGAAGGGGCTTATCATGCTCATCAATCAAACCGATATCAACCTCCTTACTGGCAGAAATCCCAGCTCTATAGCAGATATCTAATAAAGTGTCATGAACGAGGTTATGTCGATGTTTAATGCCCACAGTACCAGCACATGACACAGCATGATCGCTAAAAACATCGCCCTTAAAGACCTGAGAACAAGCTGGGCAGGGCCTAGGCACCGTGAACAACGGAACACCCAGTCGATAGCTAAGCACACTACGATAGGTCCTTCCATTATTATTATTATTATTATTATTATTATTATTATTATTATTATTATTATTATTATTATTATCATCATCATCATTAATATTTTGTGAAGATATATTTTTGAGATTTCATATATTATAAAAATTGTTTCAAGGTTATGTTGTTTGAAAATATTAATTTATGATGTTTAAAATGTGATTTTGGGAATTGTGAAATGATTTAGTGTTATTAATCTATGAATACAGTTGGTGTCTTGTTCTGGTTATATATCGTTGTTAAATTATGTAAAAAAGGTTTCTAAGTTCTTTCCCAAATATTTCTTAAAGGCTTTACTGTTTTGAAACCGAGATGCTGGGATTCCTTTAATGACAACTTTGACCAATTAACTGGATTTGCCTACTTAATAATGACCTTCCGGACCTTATTTTAACTGCCTATTATAGTTTATTGAGTCTTGGACCCTTTTAACCGTCTAATCGAACTGATATTGGACCTTGCTTAAGACATGACTGGGCCGTTGGAATGAGATTGAATTGGACTGAGATGAGACATTGGACGGAGTGACGAACGAGAATTATTGGAAATTAAAATGATTAATCTGCGGAAATCCCGGCTTTCGGATGTTTCTCGTATTTGACGCGTTTTGAGTTATCACTTGTTTTTCGGGAATTTCCTTCGAACTTGTTTCTCTATGCTTACTTGGTTAGTTAGATGTTAGACTCATGGCATCTTTATTACTTATTTATCTTATCGCATGCATTGGTTAACGTTGTGGTAAACCTTAATCCTAGGAGTTGCTTTTTATATAAGTTTAATCATAAAACCACTGTTTTATTTCTGTTTATTGCTTCCTTCCCATCCTAAAGTCTTCGGCCTTTCTTTGTCGACGAAAAACTAACCCACTGCAGGAAGACATCGATATCGACCCTGAACGTCGATATCGACCACGCTGATAGATCGACAGTTTTCTGAGTCGATCTCGAGACTCCTTGGTAACTGCTGCAAACATCGAAATCGACCCCAGACGTCGAAATCGACCCTTCTGTATTGACTGACAGACTTCTGAGCCAGTCGATTTCGTGGACTAACATCAATATCGACCCTTTCCAGTCGATATTGACTACAATTTTTGTCTCTGCAGGTCTTCTGTTGCAGAAAGGATCGACAGCCGAGGTCGACATCGAGCTCCAAGGTCGAAATCGAGGCTTCTGGTCGACGCAAGATGTGAGATTTCCAATGCTACTAGGATCCCGCTGACACGCCTCCTCGTGGATCGATCCTGACTACCCTTCCACTACAACGGGAGGAAGTCTTGTAATTATTTGCATAGGCTAGGAGTCGGTTAACATTTATACATCTTTATTATTTGTAACATAAGAACTCGATTTCCTCCTATTAACAGGAGGTAGAGGATCGACTTCAGCCGGGCCATCCGCGTTGCCCCCACTGCCCCGCATGTTTCAGATGCGAGTTGATGATCATTCCGCTTCGACTGCAGCAGGTACCATCTCTCTCTATGATGTGTGTCTGCGTATGTTGCTTGATACTGGTGCTACACACTGCTTTAGAGCAGAGACGTGTGTTGCTAGGTTGAGCCTTAGCTGCACGAGTGGTCCATCCCTCTTAGTAGGCATGCCGGATGGATCTAGGGTTAGGACTAGTCGAGAGATCCTAAGATGCCCTGTCCGTATAGGAGAGCGTGAATGGCCTGCAGACCTGATTGTGATGCCTCTGAAGATGGACGACCTCATTCTCGGCATGGACTTTATGGGACGATATGGAGCGATCGTCAACCTTCGGACGAGGACTGTGACACTTTTAGCTGATGACGGGACCGAGCACCAAGTTTGGGGAAGTGACCCCAAACGGAACCGGGCGCTTATCAGCGCAGTTCGAGCGGCCAGACTTTTGGATCAGGGATGCATGGGGTATTGGTGCTATGCCTTAGAGGTGGGTTGTGAGCAGCCCAGCATGACCGATGTACCTATAGTGCGGGATTTTGCTGACGTGTTTCCCGACGAGCTGCCAGGACTTCATCCTCAGAGAGACATCGACTTCGCCATAGAGTTAGAGCCAGGCACGAGGCCGATTTCACGAGTACCGTACCGGATGGCGCCGACCGAGATGGCAGAGCTGAAGGCTCAGTTGAAGGAGTTGGCCGAGAAGGGCTACATCAGACCTAGTGCGTCGCCGTGGGGAGCACCGGTCCTCTTCGTTAAGAAGAAGGACGGATCGTTGAGATTGTGCATTGACTACCGGGAGTTGAACCAGGCGACGGTGAAGAACCATTATCCTCTCCCTCGGATTGATGACTTGTTAGATCAGCTTCAGGGAGTAGTTGTGTACTCGAAGATCGACTTGAGATCCGGTTATCATCAGCTTCGAGTGAAGCTTGAGGATGTACCGAAGACCGCCTTCCGGACTTGTTATGGACATTATGAGTTCGTAGTCATGCCATTTGGCTTGACCAATGCACCTGCAGCCTTCATGGAACTCATGAACCGAGTGTTCATCGATTACTTGGATCGATTCGTCGTTGTCTTCATCGACGACATTCTGGTGTATTCGAGGAGTAGGAAGGAGCACGAGGAGCACTTGAGGATTGTGCTGGAGACACTGAGGAAGCATCAGTTGTATGGCAAGTACAACAAGTGTGATTTTTGGATCTCTGAGGTGACTTTCTTGGGTCACGTGATTTCAGCAGAGGGTGTCGTCGTGGATCCGGCAAAGATAGAGGCTATAGTAGCTTGGGAGGTGCCCAAGAATGTCAGGGATATCCGCTTCTTCCTTGGCTTAGAGAGTTACTACAGGAGATTTGTTCAGGGGTTCTCGAGTATCGCACGGCCGATGACACAGTTGTTGCGGAAGGACGTTCCTTTTGAGTGGAACGTGGAGTGTTAGGCCAGTTTTAAGCTTCTGAAAGAGAAGTTGACCACTGCACCAGTTCTAGCCTTGCCGGATGGGACAGATGATTTCGTTGTCTACATTGATGCATCCAGAGCCGGATTGGGGTGCGTGCTTCATCAGAGGGATCGAGTTATTGCCTATGCTTCACATCAGCTGAAGCATGGGGAGTTGTCTTACCCCACCAACGATCTAGAGCTAGCAGCTGTAGTTCATGCTTTGAAGATCTGGAGGCACTATCTGTATGGCACGTCGTGCAAGGTGATGACGGATCACAAGAGCATGAAGTACATCTTCACGCAGAAGGAGCTGAACATGAGACAGAGGCGATGGCTGGAGTTACTCAAGGACTATGATCTGGAGATTGTGTACCACCCTGGGAAGGCCAACGTGGTCGCAGATGCGCTCAGCAGGAAGACTCATCAGGAGGTGACGGTAGCTAGGCTCACCGCTCAGGAGCGACTACAGTCAGATTTGAGATCGAGTGGTATCGAGGTTTGGATTCAGCGAGAGAGCGGACAGCTGACCTTCTTAGAGGTGCAGTCAGATCTGTTGGAGGAGATTCGCAGAACCCAGACAGATTGCCCAGAGATTGTAGCTCTTAGAGAGCGGATGGCTCAGGGACGAGCCAGAGAGTTGTCAGAGAGAGAGGACGGGATGCTGACATTTCAGGATCGCGTTGTGGTACCATCTACTTAGGATCTTAGATAGAGGATCATACGAGAGGTGCACAACACTCCTTATTCTGTCCATCCCGGGATGAATAAGATGTACCAGGATTTGAGGAGGTCTTATTGGTGGCAGAGGATGAGAGCAGACATCACTGACTTCGTAGCTAGATGCCAGGTCTTTCAGCAGGTTCGTATTGAGCACCAGCGGCCAGGAGGACTCATCAGGTCACTTCCCGTCCCTGAGTGGAAGTGGACTGACATTTCTATGGACTTTGTCACCGGACTGAGGAGAGATGTCACAGGATTTGATGCTATCTGGGTTGTGGTCGATAGGTTGACCAAGTCCACACATTTTATTGCCATACAGGAGACATGGCCAGTATCGAGATTAGCTGAGGAGTTCATCCGACAGATTGTCCGTCTGCATGGGGTGCTAGAGAGGATTGTTTTTGACAGAGACGACCGCTTTACTTCAAGATTTTGGTAGCATGTGCACGAGGCTCTAGGGACCAGATTACAGTTTAGTACTTCCTTCCATCCGCATACAGATGGACAGAGCGAGAGGACTATATATACAGACACTAGAGGACATTTTGAGGTCTTGTGTGCTAGAGTGGGGAGCAAGATGGGTGAAATACCTACCGCTGGTCGAGTTCTCGTACAACAACAGCTATCATTCTTCGATCGAGATGGCTCCTTATGAGGCGTTGTACGGGAGGCGCTACAAGTCGCTAGTTTGTTGGGATGAGCCCGCAGATACAGTCACGTCCTTGCCAGAGCTAGTCCGAGAGACCGTGGATTAGGTTGGCCGCATCAGAGAGCACATGAGGATCGCTCAAGACCGTCAGAAGAAGTATGCTGATTGATGGAGGACAGAGATCGTCATCGATGTGGGAGCTCATGTTTGGCTGAGAGTGTCACCCACCAGGGGAGTTCGGCGATTTAGCATCAAGGGCAAGCTGAGCCCTAGGTATATTGGACCCTTTGAGATCCTAGAGCGTGTAGGTGAGGTGGCCTATAGATTAGCTCTACCCCCGTCCTTAGCTGGAGTTCATGATGTGTTTCACGTGTCTCAGCTCCGTAGATATGTGCCTGACGGAGGGAAAACCCTGTCGTTGATCCGTCAAAGAAAACTCAAACCTATAACTAGTATAGTAATAAGTAAGAGGTCGATCCACAGGGAGATTTGTTATTCAAATGTGATTTAAGTGCCAATTAAAGTAACCAAACGAGGGGTTGTGAAAGCAAAGCGAATTATGAAAGGAAAGAGTAAATGGTTGTGATTCAAACAATTGAGAGAAGTAGTTCTACCTACAATTTTCTACTTTATTTGGTTGAAGCGATCCTTGTAACTTCTTCTCGTCCTATTAAGTTTCCTATGAATGCCCTTGTCCCGACCTAATATAGTTACTAGTCCAATCAGTCCTAGCAACCCTTATCAATCGAACAGTCCCTAAAGAAGGATTTAATCCAATTGATATCTTTAAGTTCAGAGATTAGCCAAGGTATTTGCAGTCCCTAAAGAGGGATTTAACAACACATTCAACTTCCTACCTATCCAATTAGTTCAATCAGCCCTAAAGGGATAAGTTTGCTACTTGGGTTAAGGTTCGCAATCAGGAATCTACAAAACCCTAGCAATTGAATTGACCTAACTAGTTACGCGGGCTAGATAGAACGAAACAATAATCAATCAAGCACAAAGAAGTTGAAGCATTCAAATATAGGAAACAAGGAACGAGAATTAGAAACTCACAATCAATTCAAATAAAGCTTCAAATTGTAGGCAGAACAGATGAGTTTAATTCCTCATGGAAGACATCGCTCAAATCTCTAAATTGTATGATGAATGTAGAATGAAAATGAAAAGTGATTCAACTCTAGATAACTCTCGGCCTTTTAAAAGTCTAAACCGAACCTAAAAATGAAAATAACAAATACTAGGGTTTCTCTAATTGAAATGCGGCAGATGACCAATGCGGCGGCCGCAGCATAGGTGCCACGGCCGCTGCACGCGTGTTCCATTCAGGCGCCGCTCCAGCTCCTTGCGGCGGCCGCTGCATGTATGCCGCGGCCGCGTCATATGTCCCGCTGCATCATCCCGCTGCCAGAAGCTTAATGCAACTCCAATTCTTTGCTCTTCTTTCTTCAAGTCTCCAATATCATGCATCTCCATAGTGTTCGAATCTAATCTGTAAAAATACTCACAAATTCACGCAAAATCCGAACTCTCCCAAAATAATCGTCAGATGCACTTTAACTCTTATTCATTAACTAAATGCAACCTAACTAGCCTAAAAATGTCTATAATGCCTATCTAGGATATGCATTATCAAATTCCCCCACACTTAGCCTTTGCTTGTCCTCAAGCAATGATAGAGTGAACATAAATCAATGCATCCCACAGGAAATCCCTTCAAGTCTCAACCTCATCAAAAAGCGACATTATAGCAAGTGTAACCATAAACCAAGCAAACAAACGTTATAGCATGTATACAAGTGATCAAAGCTTATAAGTAGAAATCATCCAACCTCACCAGGAATATGTGTTTCACTCATGCTCTCAAGTGTTTAGGCTTTAAAATACAACTCTCAACTCAATCCAAAATGCACTAAGCTCATAGACATTGACCTCCATATCACCAAATATCTACCGAAATGTCATTACTTGCGTGACACAATAAAGAAAACTAAATAAAATGTGACACTTTTTTTTTCTTTTCTTTTGTTTCTTTTCTTTTCTTTTTCTTTTCTTTTTTTTTCTTTTTATTTGTTTTGGTGCTTTCCTTATGCGAGTCACAAACATGGGTGTCATGAATGGCCCCAGTCTATCAACACCTCAACTTCCTAAAATGAAGTCCACTTGAACATCTTTTGACGCGAGTTGCAAACATGGGTGTCATGAATGAACCCGGTTACTCAATGATCAAGCTTTCTTTCCTAGTGGGTAGTTTTCAACAATGTTTTGCGTGAATCATACACATGGGTGTCATGCATAGACCCGGTTACTAAGTGCATCAACCATTGCCACCTTATTGCCCTAAATATACACAAACTAGAACAAAAAGACTCAAGATATAAACATACTCCGCAAGCAACAACTATGTGATACTGAAGTCAATGCCAAGAGGTAGCAACACAAGGAGAGTAAATTACACAATTAAGCAAAAGAATTATAAACGATTCCAAATAAGGCTAACATTCTCCCCAGGGTCATGTTCACAGGATTTCAATCATACTTTAGCTCAATCATACATGCTCAATTATATTTGCAAGGTCATGCTTCATATAAAATCAAGAATATAGACAAGGCCAAAACATCCAGAACTCCATGAGATTTATATCATCATGCTGAAATTTAAATTAGAGGACAAACTAAGCCAGATGGGTATTTAAATAACACATATGGATGCAATGCATGATTTTTTTTGCATAAGTAAACAGGAAATGTAAATATGAAATGATTCAAAAATAAAAATGTGTGCAGAAATTTAAACATGATCTAACTGAATGCACTATATAAACTAAACTCACCTATATACACTAAGTTTCCTTCCCCCACACTTAAATCTTTCATTGTCCTCAATGAAATATCAAAGACAACAAAACTAAATCAAATAAACATGAGGTGAGGGTAAAGAAAACTAACTGCTCACTGAGGCAGCGGTGGCTGGTAGGGTGGAAACTGGGGCCACCCCAAGCTATAGTAGTACTCCTGCTGCCTCCTCATGTCCTCTATAGAAGAGGCCATATCACGAACATTGCGACCCAAATCGCTGAGCTCATACTGAAAGGAGTCCTGGCGGATCGAAAGCTGGTGCATCTGTGCAAACATGTCCTCACGCCAAGTGGACTCATCATAAGAAGAACTAGGCCCAGTAGAAGGGCCTGCAGCAAACTGCGCACCACCCCCATGAGAGTCAGGCATAGGGTGATCATGTGCATCCGCCTGCTCCTCCTCCTCATCATCATCCTCATCATCATCTGCATCAGCCAACAGGTAAAAAGCATCATCAGTAGGGCCATAAGGAAGGGCCCTAGGTAGCCTCAGTCTGTGGACTCCTCCACGTCCAGCCTTCCATACAAAAACACTCGCCTCAGAGCCCTTTAGCAAATAGGCCCTTCGCAGCTGGTCCTCCGTGTAAGTGAACCCACCAGACATAGGGACCCCGCTCTGAGTGTGATCAATGAAACGGCGGGCGATCAGACTGATCATGCCTCCTAGCCCCACTCTACCTGACGTCTTCCTCTGAATCCGCAGGCAACTGTCTCAAAAGATCTCAACCCAATCCGGAATGATAGCGGAATGGGGAGAAAAACTCCACAACCAGGGTAAGTCTCCCGCCGGCACCTTGTTCACATCGCCCTGGCCACTGAAAGCCATTTCCAAGACCTTGTGAACTAACCGCAAACAGGGATGGACGAACTTATAGTTATATTCTCCTCGATGTCCATCAAAAGCGAAGCCCGTCATTGCATACCAAAAATCATGGACCTGCTGATCTGGCACGTGAGTAGCCCAATCCTCAGTGGGCTCCTGAGTAATCCCAACAGCTGCCCTCAACTGAGCAAAAGTGCAATAATAAACCTGGTCCAACAGATGGAACTGAACCCGATCATCAGATACCTCAAGTGTAGCAAGAAACTCCTTGGCCAACTCAGGATAAGTGGGGGCGCTATAATTCAGAAAAGCACCTAGGCCCCCACGAGTAAGCATCTGCTAGGTAACCTGTAACATCCCCAACCTTTGTAATGTAGGAATATCGAAGAACTTCGTTTGCACGAATTTCTTCGAATCAAAACTTTCCCAAATCTTCCGTTGTCCTCTAGATAAGTTTCTCAATTGACGAACCATATTCAATAGATTTCAATCCCGCAATAAGCACAAATCAACAACTCAGAGAAACAAACCAACACAAGGCTCAAATCCAAACGAACCAATCAAACCAACTCAATCCTCCAACTAACCACAAATATCAATAGCACAAATCACCCAAAAACCGAGCACCAAGCAACCAATAAACAAAGTGAAGCAACCGGACACAAGCTACAACACAAGCGACAACAAACCTGGCTGCGGCGGAGGGTGCGGCGGCCGCTACAGGGTGCGGCGGGCGCAGCGTTTGGCGGTGCCCGCTGCGTTTGTCGGGGTTGTCTCCTATAGATCAACAATGGCGGCAATGGCGACCCGAGTACCCCGGATCTAAACCCGATTCAGCGCGGGGTGAAGGTGGACGGTGAGGGTTGGTTGGGATTTGGTTGGAAGAAGGTGATGGGTTGGTTTGGGAGGATGAAGGTTGATGGAGGGGATAAAGATTGGTGTAGGTTGAGGATGAAGGTGATGAAGGTTGAGGATGAAGGTTGGGATTTTGAAAAAGGTTTGAGATTTTGAGAAGGAGAAAGTGATGAGAGTAAGAAAGTGATGGCTAGATCTAGGTAGGGTAAGAAAGAAAAAGGGCTTCCGGTTTTTTATTTTTTTTTGAGAACTCAGAAAAATGCAGAGGTCACGGGTCTAATATGCGGCGGCCGCGGTAAAGTGCAGCGGCCGCTGCATTTGGCAAGTGTTGCGGGTTGAGTGCGGCGGCCGCTGCATTAAGCTGCGGCCGCTGCATTGAGCAATTTGCTGCGGTTTCATGCGGCGGCCGCGACATTAAGCTGCGGCCGCTGCATTTGTGCTGTAGCTCCTCTCCTTCTTCGATTTGTACGATTCCAATTCCGCTCTTTCATGAGTTGTTAGACCCAATTCTAAAACAAAATCAAAACAACAAGAAAAACTACCTAAGGGTGATTAATTGAAAAGGAAAGAAAAACTTACCTCGGGTTGCCTCCCGAGAAGCGCCTTTGTTTCAAGTCGTTGGCTCGACATAAGGGCCCTTGAGTGGCCTAATTGGTTGGTTCAGCAAGCACCAACTCCTCCTCGTCATTCCGGGGGATGTTCTCAAAGTATGGCTTAACTCTATGACCATTGATCTTAAAGAGCTCATTAGACTTATGGTCAAAGAGTTCTATTGCTCCATGAGGGAATATCCTAGAAATCGTGTAGGGTCCTTCCCACTTTGATCGAAGCTTTCCAGGGAAGAGTTTCATGCGTGATTGATATAAGAGAACCTTGTCTCCTACCCTTAGTTCCTTCCGCATGATATGTTTGTCATGCCAAGCCCTTGTCTTCTCCTTATAGATTAGTGCATTATCATAGGCATCCAAGCGAAGTTCCTCTAGCTCTTGTAATCGAAGCTTCCTGAACTCACCCACTTCATTCATCCTCATATTGCAATTCTTTACAACCCAGTATGCCTTATGCTGAAGTTCAACAGGAAGATGACAAGCCTTACCGAACACAATTCGATAAGGAGACATACCAATGGGAGTCTTATAAGCCGTCCGATAGGCCCACAGAGCATCATTCAGCCTTAGACTCCAATCCTTTTTGTTAGGTGCCACTGTTTTCTCCAGAATGGTCTTAATTTCCCGATTTGATATCTCAGCTTGACCATTGGTCTGGGGATGATAAGCAGTGGACACTCTCTGCGTGACATGGTACTTCTTTAACAGTGTAGTGATAGTCCTATTGCAGAAATGTGTCCCTCTGTCACTAATTAGAGCCTTTGGCACCCCAAATCTTGCGAAAATGGTGTCCTTTAGGAAATCTGCAACAACTTTGGAATCATCAGTTTTGGTGGCCTTTGCCTCCACCCACTTGGAGACATAGTCCATCGCAAGCAAAATATAGATATTTCCAAAAGAACTAGGGAAAGGACCCATAAAATCAATGCCCTAAACATCAAAAATTTCACAGAATATGATCTTATTTTGTGGCATTTCATTTCTGGCAGATATGTTCCCAACCCTTTGACATCTATCGCAAGATCTACAGAAAGCATTAGCATCTCTAAACAAATGAGGCCAAAAGAAACCTGCTTCTAAAACCTTCCTAGCAGTCTTTTGAGGACCAAAATGGCCTCCACATTCATGAGCATGACAAAAAGTAAGGACATATTGTACCTCATTGTCTAGCAGACACCTCCTAATTACCTGCAACACAATGTTTCCAAAGGTAGGGGTCATCCCAAACATAGAAGCGAGTGTCGTGTCGAATTTTGTCCTTCTGAGCTTTCGTGAACTTAGGTGGAAATTCTCTCGTGACTAAGAAATTCACCATATTGGCAAACCAAGGTCGAGGAGTATGGACACCCATCAACAATTCAGAGGCATCGGGGCTTACCTCGTCAAAAGAAAGCAAAGAATTGGCCACATGCGGCGGCCGCAGCATAGGTGCTGCGGCCGCTGCTTCTGTGACCTGCGGCGGTCACAACATAGGTGCTGCGGCCGCTGCATTTTCCGTGGTATCCTACAGCTGCATAGATGAAAGATGATTCAAGAAAAAGAGCGTGTCATCAGGAAACTCACCGTGAATGGGGATATGACCGTCCGACTTGTCCTCTCCTTGGACAAGTCTGCTGAGGTGGTCCGCTACTAAGTTCTCTGCACCTTTCTTATCTTTGATTTCGATATCAAACTCGCTCAAGAGCAAGATCCATCGAATAAATCTGGGTTTCGCTTCTTTTTTAGTTAATAAATAATGAAGAGCAGCTTGATCAGTGAAGACAATTATCTTAGCTCCTAGGAGATAGGAGCGAAACTTCTCCAATGCTAAGACCACGGCCAGAAGCTCTTTCTCTGTGGTCGAGTAGTTCCTTTGCGCTCCATTCAAAGTCATGGAGGCATAGTAGATGACATGAGAGCTCCTTCTTTCTTTTTGTCCCAAAACAGCACCCACTGCATAGTCGCTAGCGTCGCACATAATCTCAAAAGGTTGAGACCATATGGGTGCCTGAATTATAGGGGCGCTTGTCAGACGACCTTTTAGCTCATCAAAGGCTGCCCTACACCTGTCATCAAAGTCAAAAACTACTTCCTTCTTGAGTAAATCACATAGAGGTGCAGAAATCTTAGAAAAATCCTTAATAAACTTGCGATAGAATCCTGCCTGGCCTAAAAAGGAACGAATCTCGCGCACATTGGCGGGGTAAGGCAGAGACTGAATGACATCAATCTTAGCCTTGTCCACCTCAAGACCCCTGCTAGACAAAACATGACCCAAAACAATGCCTTGCTCAACCATAAAATGACACTTTTTAGAATTAAGAACTAAGTTGGTGTCTACACACCGCCTAAGAACAAGTGACAAATGGTGCAAGCAAGTATCAAAGTCATCTCCATGCACAGTGAAGTCATCCATGAATACCTCTATGAAATGCTCAACATACTCAGAAAATATGCTTACCATACACCGTTGGAAGGTCCCAGGTGCGTTACATAGCCGAAAAGGCATTCTGCGATATGCAAAGGTACCAAAGGGGCATGTAAATGTCGTTTTCTCTTGATCCTCCGGTGCTATGGGTACCTGAAAATAGCCTGAGTAGCCATCTAAGAAGCAATAAAAGGAGTGACCGGCAAGGCGCTCAAGCATTTGATCAATAAAGGGTAAAGGAAAGTGGTCTTTGCGAGTTACCGCATTGAGCTTACGATAATCAATACAAACCCTCCATCGAGTTTGGACCCTACTAGGGACCAACTCACCATCCTGGTTCTCAACGACAGTGATACCCCCCTTCTTAGGAACAACCTGAGTAGGACTCACCCACTTGCTATCAGATATAGGAAAGATCATACCTGCCTGAAGGAGCTTCAGCACCTCCTTCTTCACCACTTCCATCATCGGCGGGTTGAGTCTCCGCTGAGGTTGTCTAGATGGCTTTGCATCATCCTCCAGAAGTATTCTGTGCATGCAGAGAGTGGGACTGATGCCCTTAATGTCTGCAATCGTCCATCCTAACGCCTCCTTATTCTCCTTCAGGACAGTCACCAAACGCTCCTCCTGCTCATAAGTGAGTTTGTTAGAAATAATGACAGGCAAAGTATCATTCTCACCAAGAAAAGCATATTTAAGATGACTAGGGAGTTGTTTCAATTCGATATCAGGCGCCTGGACAATGGATGGAAGAAGCTTTTCACTTGGCATGGTCAGCTCGATGCGTTCTCCCCTTGGTGGCACATAGGTGGGTGATCGATGGTCCAAAGCCAATACAGCCTCCTGTAGATTAGATGACAAAGCATAATCTCTAGACATTTCATCTATAGGGGCCTGTAAAGCGACCTCCAACTCATCAACACAGTCTAAATCAAAGGAATCTTGTGCCATAGTATCAATTACATCCATAAAGCACAACGAAGGATCATCAGATGGAAATTTCATGGAATCATAGATATTATATTCAACTTTTTGACCATCAAATTCCATAGTAAGAGACCCTGAATAGACATCTATCTTGGTCCTAGCAGTTTTCAGAAAAGGTCTGCCCAACAGAATAGGGCCTTCATTGTTACCAAGACCCATATCAATCACAAAGAAATCAGCAGGGAATATCAAGTTGTCGACCATAACCAAGACATCCTCAACAATCCCTTTCGGGTAGATAGTAGATCGATCAGCAAGTTGAATTACTACCCGAGTATCATTCAGAGGTCCCAATCCCAAAGCATGATAAACATGAGAAGGCAATACATTAATAGATGCTCCTAGATCTAACATGGCTTTGTCAAATTTAGTATCACCTATCACACATGGAATTGCGAACATACCAGGGTCACTACACTTCTCAGGCAAACGCTTCTGAAACACGGCAGTGACATGTTCGCTTACCTTTACCTTTTGCTTACCTTTCAACTTCTGGTTCCGCTTGATAGTGCAAAGTTCCTTCAAAAATTTAGCATATCTAGGAATGCTTTTAATCAAATTAAGCAAAGGAATATTTACCTCGCACTTACTGAACGTCTCGAAGATCTCCTTATCGTTCTCATACCTTCGTGTATCCTTCAAGGCTTCCGGAAAGGGTGGAACCGGCTTTGGAGTCTCCAGAGGTAAGGTAGAAAGAGGAGGAGGAGAAGAAGAAGAAGGGAGAGAAGAAGAAAAGGGACTAGAGGGCATACCATTTTCGTGGGTGCCGTCTGAGACAGGGGCGGCGGGCGCAGCACCCTGCTGCGGCCGCTGCAATTCTGGTGTGCCGCGGCCGCTGCATATGTGCGGCGGCCGCTGCACTGTGCAGCCACCATCATCTTCTACAATCTCACTTTTCTCGTCCATTATTTCCCCGACATCCTTTTGAGGTGTGGCAATCAGTTCCTTGCCACTCCTAAGCATTACAGCGCTGACGTTCTCCTCAGGATTTGCAACCGTCTGCGATGGAAGCTTCCCAGCATTGTTTGCCTCCTTTGCACTTAAGGCTTGAATAAGTTGACTCATTTGATTCTCAAGATTGGTTATCCGATCCGATTGTTGTTTCTCAACCTTCAAGACTAATCGTGACAAAGTCTGTAGAGGATCCTCATTAGCCTCATTCGCTTGCGGTTGGCCTCCTTGTCGAGGTTCAAATTTTTGTTGGGGCCTTCCCTGGTGCCCCCCTTGCTGATTGAAAGAGGCCTGGTAGTTCCCATAGCCTTGCTGATAGCCTCTGTTATAGTTGTTGTTGAAGTATCCAGGATTGCCAAAATTGCCTTGTCTAGGCCTTTGTGGAGCGAAATTCCCCATGGCATTCACATCCACACTAGGCTCTTGCAAAAGTGGGCACATATCCATGGGATGAGTAAATTCATTGCAGAGTCCACACGCCTTCAACTGTTGAGGTGTTCTATCGATTACCAACTTTTTGATCATCTCCTTTACCTCTGCCATATCAGTCTGAAGCGCAGCCACAGGAGCCTCAACAGAAAGTACACCCCTAGCACGAGTGTTCTTATTGAACTGCCTAGAACCCTCAGAGAGCTCCTTAAACACCTCCCAAGCTGCAGCAGGCGTCTTATTCAACATGTTTCCCCCACAACAGGAATTCACCGTTTTGCGCTCATCATCAGTCAGCCCATTAAATAGAAATAAGACCAAATCCTTCTGCGGGAAGCCATGGCATGGACAGCTAGCGCAGAGTTTTTTGAAACGCTCAAAGTACTCATGAATCGACTCTGTAGCGTACTGCTCAATGCTGCTGATTGCCCTTTTCAAGGCATTAAGCTTTGTTGCAGGGAAATACTTCTCCAGAAAGACTCTCTTCATCTCAGCCCAAGTAGAGATAGTCCCAGGAGGTAGGTAGAAGAACCATTCATTAGCCTCATCCTTCAAAGAGAAGGGAAAGGCTCTCAGCTTGATTTGATCCTCAATAACGTTCTCAGGTTTCATCCCAACTACCAACGTATGGAACTCAGATAGATGCTTGTGGGGGTCCTCCCCACTCAACCCATGGAACTTGGGTAGAAGATGAATCACCCCAGATTTTAGCTCAAAGTTGACTCCTTCCCCTAGCGCAGGGAATTGAATTGCAAGGGGCTGTTGTGCCAAGTCAGGAGCAGAAAGCTCCCTAAGAGTGCGGTTCGCTTCGTTAGCCATCTCTGCAGTGTTTCCTTGATAAAAAGGTAACCCGTGAGAACGATCACGAGTTTCTCGCCTTAAGGAAGAAGCGATTCTTTCGATCTCTGAATCAAATGGCAACAAAGAAGAATTAGTAGCACAGGTATGGACCATATAAGATGGTCCACACCAAAAATCAGCACAAAAACACACAAGAATCAATAAAAATTCCCCGGCAACGGTGCCAAATTTGACGGAGGGAAAACCCTGTCGTTGATCCGTCAAAGAAAACTCAAACCTATAACTAGTATAGTAATAAGTAAGAGGTCGATCCACAGGGAGATTTGTTATTCAAATGTGATTTAAGTGCCAATTAAAGTAACCAAATGAGGGGTTGTGAAAGCAAAGCGAATTATGAAAGGAAAGAGTAAATGGTTGTGATTCAAACAATTGAGAGAAGTAGTTCTACCTACAATTTTCTACTTTATTTGGTTGAAGCGATCCTTGTAACTTCTTCTCGTCCTATTAAGTTTCCTATGAATGCCCTTGTCCCGACCTAATATAGTTACTAGTCCAATCAGTCCTAGCAACCCTTATCAATCGAACAGTCCCTAAAGAAGGATTTAATCCAATTGATATCTTTAAGTTCAGAGATTAGCCAAGGTATTTGCAGTCCCTAAAGAGGGATTTAACAACACATTCAACTTCCTACCTATCCAATTAGTTCAATCAGCCCTAAAGGGATAAGTTTGCTACTTGGGTTAAGGTTCGCAATCAGGAATCTACAAAACCCTAGCAATTGAATTGACCTAACTAGTTGCGCGGGCTAGATAGAACAAAACAATAATCAATCAAGCACAAAAAAGTTGAAGCATTCAAATATAGGAAACAAGGAACGAGAATTAGAAACTCACAATCAATTCAAATAAAGCTTCAAATTGTAGGCAGAACAGATGAGTTTAGTTCCTCATGGAAGACATCGCTCAAATCTCTAAATTGTATGATGAATGTAGAATGAAAATGAAAAGTGATTCAACTCTAGATAACTCTCGGCCTTTTAAAAGTCTAAACCGAACCTAAAAATGAAAATAACAAATACTAGGGTTTCTCTAATTGAAATGCGGCAGATGACCAATGCGGCGGCCGTAGCATAGGTGCCACGGCCGCTGCACGCCTGTTCCATTCAGGCGCCGCTCCAGCTCCTTGCGGCGGCCGCGGCATATGTCCCGCTGCATCATCCCGCTGCCAGAAGCTTAATGCAACTCCAATTCTTTGCTCTTCTTTCTTCAAGTCTCCAATATCATGCATCTCCATAGTGTTCGAATCTAATCTGTAAAAATACTCACAAATTCGCGCAAAATCCGAACTCTCCCAAAATAATCGTCAGATGCACTTTAACTCTAATTAATTAACTAAATGCAACCTAACTAGCCTAAAAATGTCTATAATGCCTATCTAGGATATGCATTATCAGTGCCCGATCCTAGCCACATCCTTGATCATTCTGACCTCCATGTTGAGCCCGACCATACCTTTATAGAGCACCCTATTAGGATCCTTGACCGACGTGTCAAGAAGCTCAGGAACAGGGAGGTTCCTTTGCTTTTGGTTCAGCGGTCTAGGCGGGGTCCTGAGGAGGCTACCTGGGAGACCGAGGAGATTATTCGGGCCAGTTATGGGGGAGTGTTAGACGAGTTACTTGCATCTTGTGTGGAGCCTAGCGTGGACATTTCTTTGACCTCGTGAGTTAGTTGGTGAGTATTGTCCGGTCCTTACTATGAGATGTGCCTTATCATTGTTTGATTATGTGATTGTGCATATCGGATTGATAATTATGTACCATTTCTATGAGTATATAATATGTTGATATCTTGATGTGTTATACCTTGAACTAAGAATGCTGAGATTGACCTTGAGAATGAACTTAGGAAGTGGAATATGGGATTAGCCCTTAGAGGTGGATGTTGCCACCTCTTGAAATTCTTGAAATCTGATAGACTTAGATAAGAGAAATGACTTGGATTTTGAAAGACTGAGCGTGATCGAGAATTTGCTTGACTAACTTGAATTGAGAACCCTTTTGAAGCTTTTTCGACCCGAGTTTACATATAACGTCCCACGAAGTGGATACAAGCATTTATAGGGGCACTTGTAGATTTCTTGCTAAGACCTAGTGGAGACGCTATGATTCTTTTGAGTTATAATGTAACCGAGAAGTCGAGGTAAGGTTGTGATAGGGGCCCTTATCACATTCTTGCTACGGCCAATTGGGAATATTATGATCATGACAATGATGCTGCAAGGACCTCATAGGGGCACTTATGACGTACTTACGGGATCAATGGCGTGATCCTCGGACTCACCAATTTCGAACTTCATCTCCTTGCTTTAAAAAGGGATTTTAGTCTCGAGGATGAGACTTGTTCTTAGAGGTGGATGATGTAAAGACCGAGATTTTTAAATATTATTTTTATAATTATAAATTTCATTTCGATAAAAAATTTATTCAATTTCTGAGACTCCGAAAATTTTCAAAAATTTCCGTTCTCGAGCCAACGACTTATTAAAATTCTTTCGAACGGTTCTGGCATAAACTTGGTACTCAAATTTGGAAACGAGATAATTCCGCTTTATTTTACGAGACTTGAAAATATTTTCGGGTTCCGTTATTTAATTCGGATTCGATTAATTATTTTAAATAGTGTCGGGTTAAGGACAGAAAGCGGGTTTCGGGATTTATTTTTCGGTAATAATTTTGACTTTTCTTTAACCAAATCCACACTCAATCTGACCTTCCCTCCCTCACCATTTTCCTATGGTCACCCCTTAACCCCAACTAGTTCGGCTGCTAAGTCCCCCAAGCCATCCCCTGTACACTCACAACTACTCTTCATCACCACTTCTTGACTGATCACTTCACCTCACCCCCATCTCCCTTTACATATACCTCCTGCAATCACACAGTTACCCCCCCTCCATTCCCCTTTACACTTCACCTTATCTCCTGCATCCTCCATACCTCACTCCAACTCCAACCCGACACCCCCGGTTTGCTCAAAACCACGCATCACCACCACCCTCCAACTCCTCCTCTATCTCTTCCTCTCAGTTCTGATTCAGGAGCCACCAGCAGACCACCCTCACCCTCTCATTGCTAACCAGCCGCACCCAACAACCGCCATCAGTTTCTCGTCGTCGTCATTGTCATCCCCGTACGCCACCGACGCCCCTGTTTTGTGTCGAAAACAGTCGAGCCCCATCATCTTCTTCGAGCAACAACCATCTCCTCCAGCTCCTTGCTTCCTCAGAGATCCAAGAACGCAGCTAGGAGTCCCACCGGAGCCCAAGAACTCTGATGGAGCAAGGTCGAGCAGCTCGAGCACCCCTCCTCCCCTGTTTTCGTAATCCGAGGTCGGTAAGCTTCAATCTTCTGTTTTTTCGATTTGAAAACCCATAAAAGAGCAACATTCAACCTCCTCCTCTCCTGCTATGCCTATTCCGAAGCTCTTCCCCCTGTCGACGAAGCCAATCGAGCCCGACGAAGGTTTTTCGGCGAAATCTCGAGCCCTCGGTGAGCCCTCGAACCTCCTCCTTTTTCCTTGGTCTTGCTTTTGGGTTAGTGGTGGTCGGGGAGGTCCGTTGAGGGTGTCCGAAAAGGGAGCCAATCGCCGGCGGGGAGCCTCACCTCTCTCCCCTGTTCTTCGCGCCTGGACAGATTTGAACGGGGAGGGAGACGGGTTCAGGCCTCCGGTTCGGCCTTTTCTTTTATTCTTGGGTTCGATCCGGTTTTCTCTTTTTTTTTCCTCTTTTCTTCCGGTTCTTTTTTTTCTTTTTCTGATTGGTTGGTGTCTGACCCGGGCTTGGGCCGGGTAAAAGGATCCGGGTTGGGCTGTCCGAGAAGGGGAAATGGGATGGCTACTCTTTGGGCCGGTTTGTTTTGTATAAATGTGTTGTTTGTGTTGTTTTAAATGTACTATTGTTTAAATTCATTCTAAAATATTATTATAAATATTATTATTATATATTATGAGATTATAAAATTATTATGTTAGTATATAAATGTTATTCTAATTATTATTAAATTTATTTTTCTGATCTATTTATTTATTTAATTCATTATTGACTTATTTATTATAAATTATTAAAAATCTGGATTTTTTGAATAATTAGCTAATTATATTATTTTAAGGTTATAGTTCCACAACTTGTGAACTCTTTATTATTTACTAAATTATTCACTTATATTTTTCTGAATTTTTATTTTAATGTTATGTGGAACTAATTGGAGTATTTAATTATCCATTTTAATACATATATAGTTAAAATCCGATTTTTTAAAATATTATTTAGTTGATTGAATATATTATTTTAATGTGTGTAGGTTATTTAAATATTTTATGGATTTTGATCATTTATATGGTTAAGTAATTGATCTTCTCCCTTTGATTTATTTATTTAGTTATTTAAACTAATTTGTTGAGAATGATTTATATGAATAAACTAATTCCTAAGTTTTGATACTTAAAATGGGTAATTTGAGTTATTAGGATAATTCACGGAAATAAGAATGTGATGAGTTGACTAATGATAATGGTGATAATGATGAAATGGATGGGTTATGTTATTATGTGTACCTTATATGTTTCTCATGTAACTTGTGTGCTTGTGTAAATTAGACTTAGACTTATTAAATTATTTATGAAATTTCTAGGTGATTTCTGATCTGTTGGACTGCTCACTCCTGCTGCCTTATTTTGCTGTTCTGCGTTTCCAGGTAAGTCCTCCGGGGCTTACTCAAGTTAGAACCTCATCCTTGATGTGTCATATAGTGTGTAGGTGTTGCATCCTGGATATTCATGTAGTATCATGCTTAGGTTGCACAAATTAATCGAGCATCCGTATTCTCTTTGCGTATGGTAGAATGACCGTTAAATTGTGAGTCCTAGAGTCATTTGCTAGGGTCATAGGACGGTCCAGTCCCACCGGGCTTGTCCTCATCGAGTCAGACTATTAAATTGACGAGCATGACTATTGATACGATTGATGATGTCATGATATTGAACGCAATCGGTTCCCGCACTAACGAGCATGGGTGCGGGAGTATAAAACGTGGTCGGTTCCTGCACTAACGAGCATGGGTGCGGGAGTAGGAGAGGGACATGCCACTTGGCATTCTGTGCGGGATCCCATTTAATCGCTTTCTGCAAATATATAAATTGTTAGCATGCTTGTGTGTTTAATATTTCCGCACTGCATTAAAGCATCCTTTATCTAGGTATAGGCATATTATATGTCCTCAGCGAGGTCTTCAGGGCCCGCATGAGTGGCTCGACCTTGACTTCGTGGTTAGTTTCAGGTACCCGTACCCTTACTTGATGATGTGCTGTTGTGGCGAGGGATATCTCATGGCGCAGTGAGAGGGAGAGAAAGACCGACCTGAACTCCACACTTTTGCTACTTATTTCCTCGTATTTGGTTTTGACCCGGTCGTGCCGTGGCAACTTGTATTATGATATTTCCTTCTTTATGCTTTCGAACTTAAAACGTTTTGAGCGACTTAGGCAAGTAGGACAGGATCGGGGAACCTAACGGCCCTATCGCGAATTTAGGGCGAAATCCCTTCTTTGATCATTAAAACTTTATTTTAAAACTCAACCCGTACACGAATTGCAAGATCCGAACGAAGGTATCCAATCCTTCGAAACGTAACCCGAATATTTATATTTGGGCCATTACAAAGGTTTGTTTTAAAACTCAACCCGTACTCGAATTGCAAGATCCGAACGAAGGTATCCAATCCTTCGAAACGTAACCCGAATATTTATTTTTGGGTCGTTACAAAGGTATCGTGTAACAAACTAAATATTATATAGATAGACCTTAATTATATTTTTTGATTGATCCTCCTATGCCATGTATAAAAATGATCTTTCTATCCTATGTCTCAAGGACATAGGATAAGATGCTAAATTAGAAAAGATTCCCTACCAAAAAAATAAACGACCATATGAATCTAATTAAAAGAAAAGCTAAATCAATAGTAAAATTTAAAAAATATTTTCAAATTAGTACTCTTATCCTATGCCCTTGGGACATAGGATAGAACAATCGATAACCGGACCTTAATTAAATAATAATACTATAATGTCTATACATTGCATATCCCATCATTTGCCCACTTATCTTCCTTTATATTCTGGATTAATATGATGTTATCTTTTTTAGCCTCCTCAATTAATAAATCAATATAATTTGTCATCCCATTTAATTGGTCCTACTTATTTTTATAAATATTCATCCACTTAATTTAGTTTACAGTTAAATGAAATCTTTCATTGAAATATTTCAAGAAAACTATTTTAACTTTCACACTTTAATAAAAAAAATAATTAATATAATAAATTATGTAGTATAATTATAAAGAAACCGCATAAGAGTGCGGGCCAAAAGACTAGTAATCTCCAAAATAGAGAATTATAAGTCAAATATTCTGAATATATTTTGAGTCCATTCCAACAACTTCCCCATTATTATAAAGTTTACCCAAAATATATAGAGTTTTCTCTAAATTTAGGGAATGATCTCTATATTTTCTCTCCATTCTCTATTTTGGAGAATGTAATGGAAAGGCTTTTGGACCAAAAATCATCTCAATATTCTCCAAAAAAGTAAGTTTCAATCATCCATGGAGGCCGGCGCCAGATCGAAGGTCGGGTAGAGGTAGCCTCAGAGGGTGGGCAGAGAGGAAGGTGAAGGGGAGGAGGATGGGAGAATAGGCACCATGGAAGGGGGGTCCGGGGAGGCGGGACCGGTGGTGGAGGCCTGGGAATGGCGCCGGAGATCTGGCAGGAGGAGGGAGGCTGCAATGGGGAGGGTGGTCGGGGACAGAGGCTACATCGGCGAGGATGGGCAGGAGGCGCCGTGGAAGGGGGATCTGGGAAGGTGGGGGACTGGAGGTAGAGGTCGGGGAATGGCGCCGGAGATCTGGCAAAGGGAGGGATGCTGCAGCAAGGAGGAGGACGGGGACGAAGGCTGCAGCGGCAAGGGTGGGTGGGGAGGAGGACGGGGGCGATGGTAGCAGCGGCGGCCTCCATGGATGAGCGGAAGGAGAAGACACGGTGAAGTTTATAATTATATTTTTGAGTGAATATTTTCAAAAAAAATTCCATTTTTTAATATATTTAAAATAATAAAAATTTTCAATTAAATATATTTCTTAATCAAACACCCACTATTGTCTAAAGATTATAATTATATTAAAAACTTAATGTAATTTATTGACACAATTTATAGTGTATTTTATTTAAAAATTGCAAGCCAAACACTATTTA
This sequence comes from Persicaria maculosa, assembly GCA_963922045.1. NCBI lineage: Eukaryota > Viridiplantae > Streptophyta > Magnoliopsida > Caryophyllales > Polygonaceae > Persicaria > Persicaria maculosa. Next base: position 24,695,256 of record OY998266.1, read on the forward strand.
TGTAATTATAAGTATACTTTCACTATAATTAAAATGCATTGGAATCCAAACACACCTATTTTGTAATGATTTATAATAATTTCTTTGATTTCCACCCCATTTTGACATATTTTTTTTCCTTTTTATAAATAGTTAAAATATTTAGAGTACCACTTTTAAAGATGGTCTTAGGAGAAGATTAAGAATGATGTGTTATTATCAATACCTTAGAGATGGTTTCACTTAGTGTCCTAAACTTTTAAAGCTATGGGAAATATTTGAACTTTCAACTTGATTGTGCTTATATGTCACAACCTTTCAATAACACATCTCTTTAGAGAGAGAAAAATCATATAGCTTATGGAGTTATGAAGTAGCACAAGTGCACAACATATTTTTTTTATTGATCCATATAAGTCTCATAATATCTTTCAACGAGAAATTATGTCATTATCAAGTCTTATGACAAAAAGGAGCAATTGGGTTAAAATTTTATGATTCTTTTCGCAACTATAAAAGTTGAGACAGTAAGCGCAACCATCCATAACTGTGATGATATTTACAATAACTTTCTCAGACATAAAAGTAGCAATTAGGGTAATTAGGGTTGAATTAAGATCAAATTGGATCATTTCAATTCTAAATATGCATGGTTTGAGTCATAGCTATTACATATACGAGTCAATATTCGATGGGGCCATTCTAGGTTTAAGTTGTTATTAACAAGAAAAATCATTTCAAGTTTTAATAGTTATAGTCAAATAAGTGCAATATGTGTGTATATATATATATATATATATATATATATAGTGTATGGATCTTTTGTACACAAGTCTTAGGGTGTACATTGTACACAAAATATTATTAGGTGAAATGTGAAACATTATTCGGTGAAATTTGAAGCATTATTCGGTGAAATGTGAGTATTGTTTAGGGGAATGTGAAACATTATTCGATGAAATTTGAATCGTTATTCGTAGAAATTATAAGTATTTTTTAGGGAATTGAGGTCTCTTTTATTTGAAATAGATGAATAAAAAAACTAAACATTATTCGGTAGAATGTTTCACATTTCACTGAATAATGCTTCAAATTTCAACTAATAATGTTTCACATTTCACCGAATAATATTCGGTGTACAATGTACCCCCTAAGGGGTGTGTACACCCGAACCACACCCTATATATATATATATATATATATATATATATATATATATATATATATATATATATATGTATATATATATATGTATATATATAAGTCAAGGATTTAGGGATGGTCAACCGTGGTTGATCCATCGCCCAAGAGCGGCCATACGGACGACGTCAGCAATTTCAGTAGGAGCACGCTCAGCGACAAACGACGAAGAGAGACTGAAATGCGCCAGCCTATCAACAACCTGATTCCCTTTGCGGAAAGTGTGCAAGAAGATAACCCTTTCGAAAGCGCGACAGAAACCGAGAGCATCCAAGACCGCCATCTCAATCTCCCAAGGACACCGCCAGATCCCCTTCATGACGTTGATCAGCATCAAACAATTGCCCTCGACCTCGAGCAGGGAGAAACCTCTCTTCGTGGCTTCCTAGAGTCCAAACAAAAGGCCAAGACACTCCTCTTGCTTCGCGAACACCCTACCGTGGCTCCGGGCACCACAAGCGAGAACTAACCCTTGACTATCGCGAATAACAAACCGAGAGGCAGCAATGCCCAAACCATCCATAGCACCATCAAAATTGAGTTTGACAAAGTCGTCGGCGAGCTTTTTCCATTTTACCATTTTCTGTTTTGGTCGGTAAGTACTCTTGTAGTGGGAGTATCATGTTCTTGTTCCTTCGATTGTGTTTTCCCCCAACTTATCCTGCATTGTTGTATATTTTTTATCCATTCTTCCGGATTCCTAACGGCATTGCTATCGAATAGGATTCTGTTTCTCATTGACCAAATGCCCCAAAGGGAAAAAAGCAAGGATCTATTTCTGTTCTTCCGAGATATTTGCAAAAATGTCCATAATTATATTCTTGTAAGGTTTGTCTTCTTTGTCCGTGTTCCTGATTATTTGCTCGATTTTTCTATCCCTTCTTCCGATAATGGATAAAGAAGTTTGGCATTCGGTAAAGATAAGGGTAGCATCTTCACCATTATAGTTACATAGTGGGCAATCAAGTGATGAACACCTTTACTTTGCAGTCTGACTTTCGTTGGGGTCCCGTTTAGTAGGTTTTTCCATAGGAAATTTTTTATTTTTGGCGGACAGTCAATTTTCCAAATCTAGCCGACTGGATCGGGGTTGGTTCTTCTAGTTCTTGTGACATGGTCTAGAGCACTCACGGTTGAAAACCATCCATTTCTGTTTGGTTTCCAATATAGTCTATCTTCGATTTCATTTGTCGGGATATGTACTTCCAGGATTCTCTCAACGACGTCCAAAGGGAGGAAGTCTTTTAATCTTTTCACATTCCAAGTTTTATCTGGTTTTAAGAACTGGTCGATCGTTTCTTGTTCTTCACTGTGGTCTATGGCACGGATATTGTTTGCTCGAAGGTTTGTGTCATATTTTAGCCAGTTGTCCTTCCAGAACCTTATGATTTTTCCATTTCCAACCTGCCAGATAAGACTTGAGCAGAAATCTTCTTTAATTTCCATTAACTTCGTCCATTGTCGTGACGTGTTCTTTTTCCTTATGTAGTCCCAAATGCTGTCTTCCTCCAAGTATTTCTCTCTAACTATTTTCACCCATTCATTTTGCGATTTCGCGATTATTTTCCATAGTAGTTTCATTTGCAAGGCCTTGTTCATGTCTTTCATCTTCTAAATTCCTAAACCACCTTCATTCTTCGGTCTACATACTTTATCCCACCCGATAAGTGGTTTATATCGTGGGTTTGTTCCAGAAAAAACTTTTGTTAAGTCTATCGAGGTCATTATGTATACTCGCATGGAGCATGAAATTCTGCATGACAGAGCTTGGTTTGGCAGCTAAATTAGCTTTAACTAGAATCGCCCGTCCTTGTTGGGTTAGTTCTTTTGCTCTCCATTTCGTTAATTTGTTCTTTGATTTTCCAAGGACATCTTCAAAAGTATTCTTGTTCACTCTGACGTTAATAATAGGACAACCAAGATATTTTTCTAGGGCAACTTGATTAGTTATTTGTAAGCAGGATTGGATTTGTTGTTTTTGGTTGTTTGTGATCCCTTTTGTCGCTTGGAAAGCTGATTTTTGAAAATTAACTTTTTGGCCGGATATCATGCAATAATCATCTAGTATAGTTTTCACTATTTTACATGCTTCCGGGGTCGCTTTGGCAAATATCATTATATCATCTATGAAGGATAGAAATGAAATACGAGATCCATTTCTAGATATCTTGAAACCTGTAGTATTCGATGATTGTTCGCATCGTTGGAGTTTTCTAGCAAGAATCTCAAAACCTAAGATAAAAAGGTATGGAGATATCGGGTCACCTTACCTAAGTCCTCTGTGAGGGCAGAAAGTCTCAGTTGGTTCAGCATTCACCAGAATGGAGAAAGAAACAGTTTGGATACATTTCTTTATCCATCCACAAAATTTTTGACAAAAATCGAACTTTGACATAATCGCAAAAAGGAAGTCCTAGTTCACTCTATCATAGACTTTTTCCATGTCGAGTTTGATTGCAATCCATCCTTCACGACCTTTTCTACTACGAAATGAGTGGAATATTTCATGAGTAATGAGTACATTGTCTTGGATCACTCTGTCTGAAATAAAGGCTCCTTGTAGTGGATGAATTATTTTTCCTAGAACAGTTTTCATTCTATCGGCTAGATTTTCGCAATCGCCTTATAAATAGTCGAGCATAGGCTAATGGGTCTATAGTTATTTATTGTTCTTGGGTTGTCGCCTTTCGGGATCAGTGTAATGAAGGTTTGGTTAATTTGCTTCAACATTCTCCGATAATGGAAAAAGTCTTTGATTGCTTTAATGATCGATGGACCCACAATGTCCAAGTAGTGTTGGTAAAATTTTGTTGTCATTTCGTCGGGTCCTGGAGACTTGTCTTTTCCAATCGAAAAGAACACCTTTCTAACTTCTTGGTTAGTAATATGCCTTGTGAGAAAGTCATTCTCTTCTTCTGTAATTTCTATGTGTATTCACTCTAGATATTCTTCTAGTAATCAGAAATTTATTCACTCTTCGCAAAATCTTTTTTCAAAATCTTGTTTGATTTCTTTATCGGATGTTTTCCTCCCCAATTATTGTTGTTTCTTCTCGGGTTATGATTTCTTATGAGTTTTCTGTTTCTGCGTCCTGTATCCACTTTGTGGTGGTACCCTGAGTTTGTGTCGGATAATCTCAGATGTTTTGTTTTTGCCTGTTGGCGCTAGTATATTTTATGGTACTGTAAGATTTTATTCTTTTTGTTTATCAATCGCAATTGTTTGCCGATGTTGTTGCTCTATTGTGTGTGGTTATTATTTCTTTGTAAGTTTCATGGTTTTTCCTCAATCTCCTTGAGTTGTCTGAAAATGTTTACAAATATAGTTTTGTTCCATTCTTTTGTCAATGTCTTGAGTAATTGGGTTTTCTATGTTACTTGGAACATATGAGAACCTGCACAAGACAATCTCCACGCTTGTGCAACGATGTTTCGGTAGTCCTTTCATTGTGTCCACATTTTCTCAAATTTGAAAAGCCTTGCCTTTATTTTCTGTAATGCGTTGAAATGTAGTAATCTGCTAAATCTGTTAGGATTTGGATGAGAGCCCCCCAGTTTTTTGGCAGAGCATTTAATCTCATTAAGGTCCCCCATTACTAAGAGGGGGATGTCAATCCTTTGAATATGGTCCATGAGTCTTGGCCAGAACTCGATCTTTTCGTTTTCTTGGGCAGGAGCATAAATAAAACAACATGCCAATTTAGTTCTTTTATTGTTATCTTCTATTATAAGGGTGGTGAATTGATCATTCGTTCTCAAAACCGTAATTTTTCCGCTCACTATCTGGTAGTCTTTCCATAACACACAAAGACCACCGGATTGACCACGCGCTAGTGTCCAACAAATTGAGTCAAACCCGACTTTTTTCCGAACTGCCTCATGAGGTTGGGTTCCCGTTTTTGTTTCCAGAAGAACAATAATTTTGATATTTTCAATTTTACAAAAGATTTCTACTTCTGTCCATAGGTTTCTTTTTCCAATTCCACAGCAGTTCCACATACAAATTTTCATCCTGGGCTATTATCTTGGTACTTGTCGGTTTATCTGTTCAAATCTCTGTTTTGTATATTTTTTCAATCGATACAATTTTTTGTCTTTTTATATATTTACTTTGGATCAGTCCTTTTTCCAATGAGTTCAATTTTTCATTTTGGTGTTCTTGTTGTGATTCTATGTGTACAAGGTTTTTCCAAATAACATAAATAGGGAGAAAGTTGGAAGAGGCAAAGGCCAACCTCATGTAACAATTCCCCAACAAATGAGAAAAACCAAACATAACTCTTTTATGTGTACTATTCAAGGATTGTTCACAATTCTTGGGTCCAAGTACTATAACAAAGCAGTTGTAGGCTGGCAAAGAGAAGATTTGGTCAAGATTTTTTCTAGTTTTCTCTTGTTCATTTAAGTGACCACGACACGTGCCACTATAGTTTCCCTTCCTTAGTACAATGGACCTATACCTAGGCTTGTTCTCTCTTTTTTCTTTTTTCTTTGGTTGTCTGAGTAATTGATTAGTCTCTTTCCATGCTTTAACAGCACTCTGTGAACTGTTTTTGCCACTGTTACTTGTGAACTTAGTCACAATCTTCAAGTTAAAATAACCTGGCTTAGAGAATTTAAGTCTTTTATTGTTCGACATACTCCCTGGATTCATAATGGGATCATTGTTCATAATGGGATCATGAGGAAGGGCATACAAAGGCAACCCAAAGCACATTTTCTTGTTGATTTTGTCAATTTGAAAAACACACCAGAAACAAAAAACAAACACACTGCAAAGAATTTGATGTCTTCCTCTTATGCTTGTATCTCATCTTCTTTTCCTTTGTCTTCCACATATAATTGTTCCACTAGTTCTCCTCAAATGGGCAGGGAGCATCAATCCAAACCACCTAGAGATAGCACAACACACATAACAAGGATCATAGGAAATCAAGCGATTCAAAGCAACCAAATTTACATACAATATATCAAAGAGAGTGTTCAAAAAATAGCGATAAGGAATCTTACAAACAAAGAGCCAAGGAACACTTTCAGAGGTCCAAAATATGCTCTATTTCCTGAGGCTGCGATCATATTCAAGGGAACAAACTGCAGAATCCACCGCCAATGGCACACCTGGATCCCTAGCTCACCCATGGAGGAGTCACCTGAAACCAGCCGAAAACTGGCCTAAAACCACTGCTAAGAACCACTGTGAAGATGCCATAGAAACAACAGCGTTAGAAGGAAGGAGAAAGCCCTAAACTCTAGAACTCTAGATCTCTCACCATCCCGAATCCAAGTATCCCAATCCCTTCCACAAATGAAAATCGAGCCTCAATCCAACATAATTTTAAGGTATGTTCTCTAAATCCAAAAATCCAAGTTATTTTTCATGCAAAGCCAATGTCAAAGGCAAAAATCCCTAGAAATCCAGATCCAAACCTAAGATCTAAATACCAAAACCGACTTCCTATCCATATACTTCATTAATCTTATAAATCTCACCCAAATCCCTCCAACACATCTTTCAAATCTCGAAATTTGAGAAAAAAGGGGCAGGGGAAAATAGATAAATGACTCGTCAAGGAGCTTTAGCGTCGGGGGTCTCGAAGTCCGGCGGTCTGACGGACTTTCCTTTCATGTTCGGCGCTACTGTTCTTCTCCCTCTAGCTGGTGGTGGTTGCGGCCTTTGTTCGTGAAGTTGAGGGCTGCTGCGGTCATCGTTTCTTTGCTTCAGCTTTTCACTCCAAGGTTTCCTCTTCTTAACCTCCTTCCTTTGTTTGATATTTCTTTTATAATCTTGATCTTAATGTGTGATGCATTGAATCTTTTACGTAAAAAGACCCTTGCTAGTACCTTCAACACAATTGATTCATGTCCGGTCCATCCCATACCACATCGTTTTGACCTCACCTACCCCGGGTTTAAGCATGATAATCTGACAAATATCGGTGCTTTGAACCACTCTCTACTTTGCCTCTTTTTGTGGTTGTGCATCTATTTTCATTTATACAAATATATATATTTTTTTTGATTTTGGGTAGGGTAGGGTGTGCTATTTTTTATTTTGTTAAGAGAGAAAACAAATGCATTTACTCAGTCATGTCTTTCAATAAAACATTTCCTACAAGGAAAGAATATTAAGAACAAGTAAACAAATTAGGACTAATATCCTATGGTAGCTAGTACGTGCTATCATAATGGAGAACGCGCTTTCACACGCGCCCCCAACTCCCTTCCCCAAACCTTTCTTCGGACCCCTTGCTCTTGCAAGTTCATCCCCGAAATCGCCTCTTCGTGGCTTTTTCAGGCTAATCCTCTGTCAAATTAGGGTAGTATTCTCCCTTTGCCTTGTCTCTATGCTCAAATCTGGGGTCAATCATCAGATTACTATCACAAATCTCGCCTATTACTGCCTCATATCTCTTTTCCGGGTAGAATCGATTCCGATTCTCCCGTGGGTTTGGAGCTCTTCCAACGGAATCTCTTGCGAGTTGAAGAGGGGGAGGCGAATTGTAATCTCTGCATGGCGGGATTTTAGAAAGAGAAAGAAGCTACCCCGTTACTGGTGGCGGCAGCGTTGGTCTGTCTATTACGGGTGGCGTTTTGGTTGTCGCTGCCCTGTTTGCTGGGGTTGGAAGGGTGGCTCGGTGTGTGCTTGGGTGGTGTGCTGCCGAGTTCGGAGTTGTTGGGTCTGTGGTTGGGTGTTGGTGTTGATGCTTAGTCCAAGACTCAATTGTGTTGTAATGGTGGAGTTGTCTTCTTTCAAATCCACTTTTGTGGTCCTGTCGCCGAGGTCTAGGTCTATCTATACAATCCTTTATCTGTTTGTGTTCAATTGCATTGAAATGCTCAGGAAACTCACCGCCCTTTGGTGGTTGGATAACTCGGTGCTAGAGGCTCATGTCTCATCACTCCTTGCCCCCCGATTTTCGGGCCTTGACAAGTCTGTGGTGTTAGGGGCTGTTATGGCTCCTTTCCCCAATGTGAATGAAGATTTGATGCTTATAATATATGATCCTTTCATACTGAGCGTGGCTTCGTTTGAGGATATCTTGTTAATATTCTATATCAACGGTTCTTGTTTATTAGCTAGAACTAGTCCATTTCGGAATTATTTCCCTTATGATGCGAATCAGGGGCTTGTGAGGTTTATATTCATGTTGAGTACTTTCTGCAATACAGGGAAGTTAGGAAAATGGCCCGAACGAGATGATGAACAAATGACCTATAGGTCTGTTACACTACTTGGTAAAATTCCCTATGAGTTTTTACTCAAGTATGTTCATACTAGTCTTGCTGATTCGCGTTATATGTCTATTGTTGGTCCCCATGTTTTCCGTGACTGGTATCATGGGTCTGAGCAGCTAGGGTGGGAGCGAGAGAGTGCGAGGGTAGGTTAAGGGATTTGTAACAACTTGATGGTGGTGGTGAAATCAAATTAGTATAGCAGCCCTCTAGAAAAAACCACATCGGTGGTGGTGATGGCACCTAGCCGGCGACGACAAATGGTGGTGTCGACAGCTATTGATGGTGCTGATTGAATGTTTGAGTTTTGGGTTAAGTTTGTTGATTAAAGCAATAGATTTGGTGTTGAACTTTTCAAGACTCGGTTGGTCCCCAGATTGAAATTTGATTATTGATTATTGATTGAAGAGGGGTTGAGACTTTCACTTGATAACCTTTGTTGATAAATTTTGTTAATATGGAGGTTACTCAATGTTAGATTTTTCTCCAAAATTTAATTTGGGTTGAGTTGACACTATAGATCTCGGTTGTTCCCCTACCATTGTTATTGTTGATGATGGTGGTGGACATTGGTGCAGGTGGAGGTGTTGATGATTATGGTGGTGGAGATTGGTGCAAGTTGTGGTGTTGATGATTATTGTGGTGGTGATGAAGGGTGAAGTTTGGTTTTGGGTTATGGGTTTCTAGAGAGAGAAACTCTCTCTAGATTGGTTGGCGAGGGTTTCTTTCTTATTCGCACTGTAATTATTTTTTTGTAATAGAAATGACTTTTTTACAATTTAGTTAAAATTGTCTTCAACCAGCATAAGGGGAGATCGCCGAGGTTCGACCTCGATCAGTGGCTCGGTAAAAAACGAATAATCCGAAAACGGGCAAATAATGGGGAATTGGGGGGGGAGGAATAAGCGTCCTAACACTGTTGGCCATAATCCCCGGAGGGACATATATAGTTAGCAGTAGCGATACTGAGTCCTGTATATTATACAACATACGAAGGGGAAAAAAGAGCACCCAACGAAAAATCCTGTATATATAAGGAATCACATTCACAAATCGCAAGTGAGATGACCATGAATGCAAAAACAGATCCGGGAAAGACCCAACTACAAGCAGCAGAAGGTTACATTGGAACAACCCTCGCCTTGTAGAGACAAATGTATGCCATATGCCAGTCACCTGAAACCCAAGGTAGTTTTTGCATCAATTAGTGTTTTGTCCTCAAAGCTATATCTAATACCACAATATTGTAAAGGTTGAAAGTATTTCTCATTTCTTGGAAATGATTCGGTGAAAGTCTTTTTATTAAGGGTTTACCTCCTCCAGAAAGTTTAAGGATGTCTTCTTCTCGCTGGGGTATGGGATTGTCATCGTCGTACTCAATCCACCCTCCTGCGTGAAACAGGAAATTAGATGGTATGTCATCAATTAAGTGACTATTCGAGTAAAGACACCAGTTAAGAAAACTTCTTACCACTCTCTTGCTTCACCCAGGCAACATAATGTCCTGAATCTGCACTTCTTCCCTTGTGAGTTAACACGGCAATAAGATCATATACTCCAGTTGGCCGCATTTGCTTCTTGGAAAGAACACCTGAGTGAGGGGGACACAACCTCAGTGCATGGCTTTGGTGCTCATGGAGGTGAACCCTAATTACTGATGGATCCTTTTCTTTATCGTGGCAATAACCATATCAAACAGGAAGTGTCATATCATTACGCTTTTAAGTCTAGTAAAGTCCCATTAAACATAAACAATCTCATTTAGGGCATGGTTACTTTACACATCAACTACCATGTTTGGTGTCATCTCTTTCGTAACATTGCAGTGGAACCCTTAATTTGGTACCATTTTCTTCTGCTCCGCCGTTTCTCTCTATATACTAAAAAAACTCATTCTAAAAATAAAAAACCGTATCAGGCAGGTGTGGTTTTCAGTTGGAATTTTCATCGAAAATCTCATTCAGTTTGGCTGAGTGAACCCTAATTTCTTGTTCAACTACATTGAAGCCCTTCCCAAAAAGAATCTGATTATGGTAACGATAATACTAGCACTATCACAACAAAAACATAAATCATGATAAGCTTTATCAACATACCTTCTTCGGAAGAAGTAGGTGCAGATGATTGTCCAGCGCAATTTAAAGAACCCTACAAACATTCAAAAAGTGGATTAACACGAGAATAGAATATAACACGAATCAAATTTTTTGCTCAGCACAACCAAAAGATCAGGAATTATCATGCAAGCGTGCAGAGGCGGAACAAGGATTCAAGGTGGGGGTGTCCAAAAGAAATCCTGTCAAAAGGGCATTTGAACTTGGAACCATTTACACAACTACTACTTATATGGTAATCCCCTACCAAGCTAGTGAGTTTTATTGTTCTACTACCCCATTTCTGCAAATTCTACTCATACAACATATAGAATATGTATATTTATATTTTTTCCCAATAGAGGGGCCATGTCCCCCTCTGGCCCCTCCAAAAGGATCTGCCACTGCATGCTTATATTAGCATCCGGATATTTCTCAATCACAGTATCAGAATATCATGTCAAATTGTCAATAATCTCATGTTTCAAAACCAGTTTGCTACCTTCCTCGTCAAGTTTAGGCGTTTACACGTGATAAACACTCACAGAGTTTTGCATGCCATATGTAAATGAAGCTGGAAATATTCTGCATGTATAAGCAACTAGATATTTCTTTACCTCAGTCTCTGACATTTTTATGTCAGTGTCATTTGAATCCGAAATCTTTGGTTTTAAGCCCAGTTTTCTGCCCTCTTTGTCTCTCAGTATCTAAGAAAATACAGATTGCAGAAAGCGGATTTAGCAGGGAATGTTGGTATAAATAATAGAAATACATAAAACTGAGACATGGAGCTGTTAAAGGAGCAAAGCATGCACCTGTCGAGGAACATTTAGCTGTTTTTTGAGATCATCCGAACATAAATCATAAACATCCAACTCTAACGGATAATCAACTTTCTGGACATGATTAAGAACCACGCATTAGCATTTCAGATAAAATGTAGATCCTCCACACCCTTACCCAGAGGGCATTCATAAAAGGTAAGTGCAACTAAACAACAAACTAACCCGTAAAATCTTTGCCTTCTGGTTTGACTCCCTCTTCCAAAAGAACCGGACAAACTGAATAGTCAAGTACCTTGAAAAAGATGACAATTAGAAACATTTTCACTCACCAAGTTTTGCATGCCCCTCCCTTGCTCTGCAGGCAAAAAGAGAACTGATACGAACCCAACTACTGATTTATTGGTTTAACTGTTATCTTTCAAATGTTTTGTATTTGATAATCAGTTTCTTTAATTTCCCATCCCACTTTCATAGTTTTTAGGCACATCTCCCACTTCTCCCATGTTGTTTTCCTTTTCCTGCATTTTAATTAATTAGTTTTAGGAGTTAGTTATTTAGTTTTTCTATTATAAAAGGAGGAGAACAGTCCGTACACCCTCTTCGTAGCTTCTGTGTTCTCCGCCACCGGCTTCATCCTCACGGTAGCCGTGGCGGCAGCTGTTACACAATGGGGAGGAATCTAGTAACTCCGGCTACCGTATCCGCGTATCGTCCCTTCTAGGTTCCTGAAAAATGGAAGCACTTTCGAGCGAGCTAAACCCCAGGTCGCTAATGGAGATGCGTCGAAGGGAGGCTCGGATCTGGAATCTCGCAAGGCAAAGAGCAACGCTGGCCCACAGGAGTCCGATTCAGGTAAGCCCCCGGCTGAGGAACCTGGAGCGGGTGAAGATTCGGAACTGAGCAAGGAGGAAGAGAACTTGTCGTATGCCCAAGCCCTGCGCAGGAGTCTTGTAGCGAGGAAGAGGTTCTTGAAGCACAATGAGGAAGTTAAGCTCCAACCTAACAGGGACATTGGCAGCGCAGTCAAGCTAACCTTCCTCACAGCCACTTTAATCGGTGTTGTTGCTGGCAGTAAGGTGTCGTTTGCTGCAGTTAATGAGATGGTGGATTCCTCGTGGCGTATCCTGAAACCGAAATTGTTCCAAAAGCACAATGGTGTCTTTGTGTTCAGGTTTCAGGCCGAGGAAGATCTTGAGTGGGTTTTGCGAAATGGTCCGTGGAACGTGTTAGGCTCTAGGCCTTTGATTCTCAAGATATGGCACACAGGAATGCCCATAGCCTGGTCTGCGTTTGACAGAATTCCCAGTTGGGTGTGTTTACCCGACTTGGAACCTCATCTGTTCACTAATACCAATTTGAGCCGAATTGGGAGCTCCATTGGAACCCTTATTTGTCTGGATGATAGAACAGCTAAGGGTGAGCGAATTTCTTTTTCCAGAATGCTTGTAGAGGCGACTGCTAAAGAGGCTGGGATTGAATCGATTGAAGTCGTGAATGTTGATGGATCTTCGTATCAGCAGAGAGTTGTTTTCAAATGGCTTCCTGCTAGGTGTAACCTGTGTGAGAATTTCGGGCATGTAGAACTCAGATGCAGACAGAAGGAAAGAGTTGTTAGGGCTGATCTCAGGCTGGTGGCTCAAGGAGCTGCTCAAGTCGATCGAGCTAAGGCGCCTAAGCCTGGTGAAGACAGGAAAGGGAAAGGCAAGATGGTTCAAGGCAGTGCAGAAATGGGTGGGCCTGGATTCGTGCATAAAACAGGGTCTAGTGTAGTTATCAGGGAGATCGTCACGCCTTCTTGCTCTAATTTTCCCGGAGATGACAGTAGTAAACAAACAACCTGCCCTACTGTCATCTTTGGAAGAGTTCAGGCTGAGTTGTGTGCGCACAATGAGTCTGTCAACATGGAAAACACAGCTGAGCAGGCCAAGGATAGAACCTGGAGCAAAGTATACAAAAGGAAATCTGCCAAATCATCTCCTATCAAGAAGAAGAGTGCACAGAAGGAGCTGCATTGCTCAACAGCTTCTAGGTTTGCTGTGTTGAATACCCAACAGCAGGAGCAGCCCGACAATGAGGTTGAAGAGGGTGAAGTTTCAGCCGCTAAATGTTCTTTTGAATGTGGGGGTAGCACTCACTCTAAGCCGTCTTATGGATAAGCTGAAACTTGCAACTTGGAACATAGCGGGTCTTAATGACCCGGTAAACAATAGCTTAATAAATTCTTATTGCTTCGATAATGATATTGCTATGATAGGTCTTCTTGAAACTAGAATGTTGCACAAGAATGTGGAGGAGGTCCGTAAAAGGTTGATGAGTGGTTGGAATTATTGCATTAATGGAAATGCTCAAGTAAAGGGCAGAATCTGGGTTATGTGGAACCCGGGAGTGTTTAATGTTGAGGTGCTTGATATTCAAGAACAACTAATCCATTGTAAAGTGGAATCAAGGGACAAAACGTTTCGGTTTGCTGTCACCTTTGTATATGCGTGTAGCTTCAAAGTGGAAAGGATTCCGCTTTGGAATGCAGGAAGGAAGTTAGCTGCTGATATGGATATCCCCAGGATGCTAATTGGAGATTTAAACTGCATTCTCAGGGTGGAAGATAAATGGCCTATTAAACATGGGTGTCAAAGTGAATTTGAAGAGCTGAGGTCTGTTTTGGAAGACTGTGGGCTGGAGGACTTGGCGTATACTGGCTCAGCACTTACTTGGAATAATAAACTGTTAGCATGCTTGCATGCATGTAATTATTACTTTATTTCTAGGTTATGCTATAGACTTTTACAGATAGGCTTTTACAGCTTTTATAGGTATTACTTTTCCTGCACCATTGTTACATTTTAGCTTCTCTTACAAGCTTTCTAGACTAGTCTCTCTATATATTCTGTAACCTTCTCTCAGAAATATTAGAACAGATTTTTTCTCTTCTCCAACCTTCTCTTTTACTTTCATGGTATCAGAGCTTTTAGGTATCCATTAACCTAAACCTTTTTTTACTGGAGTTTCAGCCTTCATTGCTGAAATTTTCCATCTCTTTCTTTCTTCCAGCCTTCATTGCTGGAAATTTCATCACAAATTTCAGCCTTCATTGCTAAAAAATCATGTCTTTAAACAAGGAAATTTCAGTCTCTAGTACTGTTCCTTTTAAGAATGAACTTCAAAGCCTTAATTCCTCTTTTCGTTTCAACGGAAAGAACTATCTGCTTTGGTCTCAAACAGTAAGGACTTACCTCAAGGGTAAGGGAAAGGGGGATCATCTAATAGACCCCCCCTGGGGAAGATGATCCAACTTTCAAAAGTTGGGATGAAGCTGACTCAATGGTTATGTCATGGCTGTGGGAATCCATGGAGCCCAACATTAGCTTGACATGCATGTTTCTTAGCTCATCCAAAGAAATTTGGGAGTTTCTGAAACGATCCTATTCGAAAGCAAAAGATGATGCCCTCATATATGAGATTCAAGTCAAAGCTGCTAGTACTAAGCAAGGAGATCTCTATGCAAGTGAATATGTCTCTCTACTGCAAACTTGCTGGCAGGAGCTAGACCAATACCAAGTCTTGAAGATGAAGTGCTCTGAAGATGCAGCTCTTTTCAAGGATTTCATCCACAAACAACGAAGTTATCAACTTTTGGCTGGGTTGAACTCTGAATTTGACCTAATCAGAGTTCAAATCCTTGGCCAAAAGGACTTCCCATCCTTGGAAGAAATTATTTTCACTGTTCGGACTGAAGAAAGCAGGAGAGCTGTAATGCTAGAGCAAAAGATGGTGGAAGGGTCCGTTTTGTTTGCTAGAGGGGAGAAAAAAGACGAGCGTTGGTGTGCCCATTGTAAAAGATCCGGTCATATCAAGGAAAGGTGTTGGAAACTCCATGGTAAACCATCAAACAAAGAGTGGAACACCAAAGAGAGACCTAATCCCCAGGTCAACCTGGTCACCGGAGGAGGGGGTGGTACTTCTGGACACACTCAAGGGATTAGTGCTGCTGAATTCGAAAAATTCAGAGCCTTCTTCAACTCCCTAGAAAAACCATGAGGTGAAACTTCTTCTAGTCCACACACTCTTACTCTATCAGGTAACCCTTCTATTCCTTTATGTTTGAGAACTTCTGAATATCCTCATCCTATTCAATGGATCTTAGATTCAGGTGCCACTGAACACATGACCAATTGTTCCCAAAATTTTCATAACTTCCAACTATGCCCTAAGCCTAAACAAGTGTTGACAGCTAATAGTTCGATAGATCAGGTTAAGGGTCAAGGCAATATAAACCTTTCAGAAAAAATTAGCCTAAAAAATGTTCTCCATGTTCCTACCCTCTCATCCAACTTGATTTCCATAAAAAAACTTTGCAAAGATCTTCATTGTTCAGCACTATTCACTGAATCTGATTGCGTTTTACAGGACCGGGACTCGGGGAAGAAGATTGGTCATGCTAAGGAAAAGAATGGTCTCTACTATCTTGATCTGAATCTGATTGCGTTTTACAGGACCGGGACTCGGGGAAGAAGATTGGTCATGCTAAGGAAAAGAATGGTCTCTACTATCTTGATCCTCTTAGGAACAACCACAACCATCTGTTTTGCCATGCTTTGAACACCACTAGTAGCAACAATGTCATATGGTTACTTCATTATCGGCTTGGTCATCCATCCTTTCACTTTTGAAGCATTTGTACCCTGAAAAATTTCAAGGAATTGACATTTCTTCCCTTCAATGTGAAGTGTGTGAAAAAGCTAAACACACTCGTGTTCCTTTTCCCATTAGTAGTACAAGAAGTTGTTCTCCTTTTGAGTTGATTCATAGTGACATTTGGGGGCCATCATCCACCCTTAACATTTCTGGGGCTAGATGGTTTGTTACCTTTATTGATGATTGTACTAGAGTCACATGGGTTTTCCTCCTAAAACAAAAATCTGAAGTTAGTTCCATTGTGTCTATCTTTCTTTCCATGATTCATACCCAATTCGGGAAGCAAATTAAGAGATTTAGGACCGACAATGCAAGAGATTACTTCAATCAGTCCATTTGTTCTCTTTTTCAAAAGCAAGGGATTATTCATGAATCATCTTGTGTTTATTCCCCACAACAAAATGGAATTGCCGAAAGAAAAAATAGACATCTTCTAGAGGTTACTCGTGCCCTACTTTTTCAACACAATGTTCCTAAATATTTTTGGGGGGAGGCCCTTCTCACAGCTGCATTTCTGATCAACCGGTTGCCCACCAAAGTTCTAAATCTCCAAAGTCCTCTTGATTGTCTTCAAAACACTTACCCAGATTACAGAATATCTCACCTTCCTCTTAGAGCATTTGGTTGTTCTGTTTTTGTGCATGTTCATGGTCCTCAAAGAGGGAAACTGGACCCACGTGCAATCAAGTGCATATTCTTAGGGTACTCTTCCACACAAAAAGGATACAAGTGCTACCATCCTGCCTCAAAGAAAACATATGTTTCTATTGATGTGTCCTTTGCTGAAACTATACCATTTTACCCCTCCAAGGATGACACTTCCCAACCTTTTGACCCTGAACCTCAAACCATTGACACTTTGAAGACCTTACCTCCACTTGAACCTTTCATTTCTGAGACTCTCCCGCTGCAGCAATCAGAGCCGCCGGATCATGAGGATAGTCAGCAACCACCACTTGTCCCAACCACATCTTTCCCCCTTTCTTTGCCATCATTTCCTAAGGTTTATTCAAGGAAAGTAAGACCCATTCTAATCCCAGAGCAGGAGCAAACTTCTTCACCGGCGCCTGGAACTGAAAACATGACAGAAGAAGGTACTCTTTCTACAACTCACTCTATTTCTCATTTGAAAAGCCCAGAAACTACTGATTTGGAATTGCCTATTGCCATTCGAAAAGCAACTCGTTCTTGCACAAAAGCTTCCAACTTAAGCAAAAGTTGGAAGCTGAATTTGAAGTAAAGTCTCTTGGTAGACTTAAATACTTCCTTGGAATTGAGGTTGCTCATTCTTCTGATGGCATCTTTATTTCCCAGCAGAAATATATCACTGATTTACTTGAGGAAACCGGGAAGAGTGGATGCAAACCAGCTTCAACTCCTATGGATCCAAATCACAAAATTGGAGATTGCAAAGAGGAGCCAACGGTGGATAAAGCAATGTACCAAAGATTGTGTGGAAAGCTCATTTATCTTTCCCATACTGGCCTGATATCGCTTATCCAGTTTCTGTCTTGAGTCAGTTTATGCATGACCCAAGACAACCTCATCTTAGTGCTATTTACAGAATACTTCACTACCTAAAGGGCTGTCCAGGAAAGGGGATACTCTTTAAAAGAAGGAACAAACTGATCATAGAAGCCTTTACAGATGCCGACTATGCTGGATCCATTGTTGATAGAAGATCAACTTCTGGGTATTGCATGTTCCTTGGAGGAAATCTTGTTACATGGAGGAGTAAGAAACAAAATGTTGTGGCTAGATCATCTGCTGAAGCTGAGTTTAGAGCTCTTGCACAAGGTTTATGTGAAATGTTGTGGCTGAAAATTATTCTGGCAGACCTTAAAATCAAATTGGAAGAGCCTATGGTTCTATATTGTGACAACAAATCTGCCATTAGCATTGCTCACAACCCAGTCCAACATGACAGAACCAAACATGTGGAGATTGATCGTCACTTCATCAAAGAGAAGTTGGAAGAAGGGGTTGTTAGGATATCCTTTGTTAAATCAGAAGATCAACTTGCTGATTTATTGACAAAAGGCTTCCATTGTTCCAGATTTGATCATTTGACTTCCAAGCTTGGATTGATAGACCTCTACCATCCAGCTTGAGGGGGAGTGTTAGCATGCTTGCATGCATGTAATTATTACTTTATTTCTAGGTTATGCTATAGACTTTTACAGATAGGCTTTTACAGCTTTTATAGGTATTACTTTTCCTGCACCATTGTTACATTTTAGCTTCTCTTACAAGCTTTCTAGACTAGTCTCTCTATATATTCTGTAACCTTCTCTCAGAAATATTAGAACAGATTTTTTCTCTTCTCCAACCTTCTCTTTTACTTTCATAAACAACTGGGAGAAGCCAGAATTGAGCGCAAACTGGATCGAATTCTTGTCAATGATATATGATTAGACTGTTTTGAGGGCACAAAGGGATTCTTTGATACTCCTGGTGTCTCAGACCATTCCCCGTCTGTTGCTATATTCAGAAACAGAACATCTAACAAGAAATACCCATTCAAGTACAAAAACTTCTAGGGCAAGGAAGAGGAATTTCAAGATCTTGTTAAGGCTGCGTGGGTGGTCGATAATGGAGGTTCCAAGCAGCTCAAATTAGCACACAAGTTGAAGAGTGTGAAGGAGACGCTTAAGCCGTGGGATAAGGCCAGATTTCCGGAGTTGCAAACTCAAATCAAGCTTAACAAAGGTGCTCTTCATGAGCTTCAAATCCAGTTGCAACAGGACAGAAATAGTGAGTTATTAGCAAGCAAGGTAAGGGAGGCTGAATTAGAATTAAGAAGCAATGTTGCAAGGCTGATTAGCATCACTCAGCAGAGGGCAAAGCTCCATTGGTTAACCATGGGGGAAGAGTCTTCCTCGATGTTTTATAGGAGCATGAAAGAAAGGCAAGCAACCAATGCAATAGTGATCATGAAGGATGACAGAGGCGAAACCTTAGAGGATGAGGGGGATATTAGAGCTCATGTGCTGAATTTTTTCAGAAACTTGTTATCTCAAATAGAAGCTACTGAACCCTTCCCACATTTGCCTGCTGGTGCACAGCTACAATCAGAATTAGCTGAGAGATTGGTTGCTTTGCCGAGCTATGATGAGATTCGCAAGAGCTTGTGGAGTATAGGGAGCAACAAGTCGCCGGGACCAGACGGTTTTGGTAGCCAGTTTTTTAAGGATGATTGGGCAATCGTTGGGAAAGATACTTGTGAAGCTATCAGAGAGATCTTCCAAAATGGCAAAGTCCTAAAACAACTCAATGCTACATTCATCTCCCTCCTTCCTAAGGTTCCTAATCCAACTTTGGTGAAGGATCTCCGACCAATATCATGCTGTAATACAGTCATGAAGGGCGTCACCAAGCTGGTGCTTGAAGGGTGCTTTGAGTGGTCTGATCTCTGATTGCCAAGGTGCCTTCATACCGGGGCGGGCGATCTCTCACAACTGTGCAGTAGCTTCGGAAGTGGTCAGTGGTTATGGGAGGAAAAGAATTTCGCCAAGGTGCACCATAAGGGTTGACTTACAGAAAGCCTATGATTATCTGAGCTGGGATTTCATCAGGGACACTTTAGTGTACTTGAATTTTCCCTTGAAACTGGTAGAGCTCATCATGGAATGTGTCACTACCACGGCGTTCTCTGTTTTGATTAATGGCTCTTCAGAAGGGTTTTTCCCAGGCAAACGAGGCCTCAGACAGAGAGATCCTTTGTCTCCATATCTTTTTGTGCTTTGTATGGAAGTGCTTAGCAGAATGATTCAGAATGCCACAACTGCTCCATCCTTCAAGTTTCATCCGAGATGTAAAAGCTTAAAGCTTGCTCATTTAGCTTTTGCCGACGACCTTCTTCTCTTCTGTCATGCCGATATTGAGTCAATCAGTATTCTGAAGGGATGCTTGGACAAGTTCTTCGCTGTCTCTGAGCTCAGGGAAAATAAGGAGAAGAATACGGTCTTCTTTGCAGGGGTTACTGAACGTATGGAAGAGACCATTATTCAGCAGCTTGGGTTCTCGAAAGGTGCTTTGCCGATCAAGTACTTGGGCATTCCGTTACACTCTAAAAGAGTAGCGATCCATGAGTATGGAGACTTGTATAATAAAATAGAGAATCAGATTCGGTCTTGGGCGTCTCGTAAGCTATCTTATGCCGGGCGATTACAGCTTGTGAGAGCTGTTTGTGGTGGGATCTACAACTTCTGGAGCCAGATTCTTATTTTGCCTAAAGGAATGGTGCACAGGGTCGACAGTATGTGCAGCAGGTTTCTTTGGAATGGGAGTGATGAGGGTCATAAACACCTCGTGAGCTGGGCTAGCATCACCAAACCTCTAGCTGAAGGAGGCTTGGACATAAGAGAAATTCTAGCCTGGAACAAAAGTGCGCAGGCCAAGTTGATTTCAGAGCTGGCGCTTCATTCTTCAAGCATCTGGAATCGGTGGTGCACTGCCAATCATCTGAGAGGGGCTGAAATTTGGAATGTTGAGCTTAAGGAGGATGACTCTTGGCTCTGGAAGAGCATCCTTGACACCAGAAATGAGCTGGCGGGTGTCCTACGTCCTGATGGGCGTCCCCTTGACCTCGGACCAGTGCTTAACCCAGCTGAGAAATTGTCGTGTGCCAAGAGTTATGAGCTGCTCCGTAGTAAGGGCCAGAATACCAATTGGGGAGAGCTTCTGTGGAAGCAACTTCAGTGCAGAAAATGGGCCTTTATTGTGTGGTTGGCGGCTAGAAATCGACTCCAAACAGGCCAGAAGGTGAAGCATTGGAAAGGCAACCACGCGGCTGAGTGTGTCCTATGCAAGCGTGAGGAAGAAACCTAGACAGACCTTTAGTTCACCTGCTCGGCTGTGCAAGAAGTTCTTTCGCTTGTGATGAGTTGGGTGGGGATTAGCAGCCGGTTTCAAACTATAGAGCAATGGCTTCAATTATTTGCTAATGAGCCCTCAAAGAATTGGAAGAAGCTACAGTTTGAAGCCAAGTTGTTGGCGTTCGAAGCACTTGTTTATTTCACTTGGATGGGGAGAAACAATGTCATCTTTTGTAATGAATCTTTCATCCCAAGTGTTTATGCTAGAATTATAATAGAAAATTGTAAATCTCGTATCTCCGTGAAGTGGAAGTGCAAGTCACTCACGGCTCGTACATGGAAAGCTTGGCTTCTTGGTGGATAGTTAGGTTTGGAGTTTGTGTTAGAGTACATTGAGTGTTGGGGGTTAGACATGGGTATTTCGTTTTTTGGGTATAGGGGGCGTTTTGGGTATACGTTCCCCTTGTCCATGAGACCCTTAGTTTAGTCTCATTTTTTGTAATTAGGTGTTAGCACCTCATCTATATATTTACATTTTCAAAGGAGGAGAACTGCATCTTGTAAGGGCAGACGGGATGAATTGAACACAAATTTGGAGATTCTCCACCAATTTCCTAGTGCAAGATACTTGCAATCAATGTTTTTCCTAGGAGCGATTCTAGTGGTTTCTATCATTTGGTATCAGAGTTATTGATCAGATGGTGACTACCCATTCCGCTATCAATCCACAAAACACACACCCACCAGCCGCTACAATGGAGAGTAGGGAAGAAGCGTTCCTGTTCATCTGCAGTTGGATAGAAGAAGCAAGGGAATTGTTGTTGTCCTGGATTGAAGATGGGGTGAGCAGACCCAAGTTTCTTGGGAGCAAATTGGAGTTCGAATTAGGGCATTTAGAGAAACGCTGGAAAGCAGTAACGGAGGAGATCCAGGAGGAAGAAGACGGGGAAGAAAAAGAAAAAGAAAAAGAAATCAGCGAAATGGTTAGTCTCAAGGACTGTAAGGCTTAGTCATCTGAGGTGGAGAATTTTTTTAAGAAGGTTAAGGAGTCTTCGACTAAGGCAGTCAAAGCTGCTGCAGTGGTCATAGAGGAGGAAAAGAATACTACTGCAGAAGATGAAATTGAGGAGGCTGCAGAAGAAGAAATTGAAGAAGGTGCTTTAGAAAAGAAAATGGAGGTTACTGAATTGACCGTAGAATTTTCTTAAACAAAAATACCTAAGGTGGCTAACAATCCTTTAAACCCTCCAGCCCACTCTTACGCAGCTGCATTGCCTTCTCCATCTCCCTCCCTACAACCACAAACCAGCGTTCACTATTTGCAAACCCAAAGTCCCATCTCTAGCCCCCAAAACTACAGCCCTCAGCAGGATAGGACCTCTCAACAGATCTGCAAACTCTCATTATCGTCTATGCTGAAGGTCACTGAGCATCCAATAAAATCATCCCTTGGCCCAGAGAGAGATGCAATAGGGGATGTCACGTGGACCGGACTGAAGTTTCGCCTTGAGGACAAGGTGATTTTTCCGGGAGGATGCATTGATACAAACCCAACTGCTTATTTATTAGTTTAACTGTTATCTTTCAATGTACTGTATTTGATAATCAGTTTCTTTAATGTCCCATCCCACTTTCCTAGTCTTTAGGCACATCTGCCGCTTCTTCCATGTTGTTTTCCTTTTCCTGCATTTTAATTAATTAGTTTTAGGAGTTAGTTATTTAGTTTTCCTGTTATAAAAGGAGAACTGCATCTTGTAAGGGCGGACTAGATTATGATGAATTGAACACAAATTTGGAGATTCTCCACCAATTTCCTAGTGCAAGATACTTGCAATCAATGGTTTTCCTAGGAGTGATTCTAGTGGTTTCTATCAAGAAAACAGATACATGAGATGGTATCATGGTACAGAATAGAATCCAAGCCTCTTTATTCAGGAAAAGAAGTACAAATTCTACAGATCAGAGTAAAATGTTGACCAATCTTGGCACAAAACAGAGTTCAAGGCTCTACAATTTGGTATTTAAGACTTCAGTAGAACGAAAGCATAAAAGAACAGGTGGAGTATAGCATCATAACTTATATCTTACCTTGGCAAGCCATTTATACGTGACTCCTTCATATAGACTGCAGTACGGCCCAAAGCAGGAGAATTTTTCTCCAGTTCAGATTTTAGACCCTGCAGGTATGAACAAATTTAGCTTCAATCAATTTAGCAAAGGACGAATGATTAAAAAATAATCCAAAAGCCCAGCTTGGTTAATGATTAAACTTCTATGATGTATGAAACAATGTTACACGGTTCGAAATTCGATTCGAAACGGGGTACGAGAACGGAAACGTGGTTCGCTACCTCGATCGAATTCGGTACGACCGGTACGGTAGGGTATTTTTCTTAAATAAATTGAACATAGACATTAATTTAAGAATTTATAGGAAAAGTGAAAGTGATGATTTTTAGGGTTTTTTGTGTTGTTTTAATTAATTGGGCCAAGTTTATGATTTTATTTTGGCTGTTTTATCTATATGGGCCTAGGTTAGTAAACCCTATCCTCCCTGCTCTCATCTCCTTCTTTCTCTGTCAGCCGTTTTTGGAATGCTCTTCCGTCATCGCCAAAGCATTTAAGTTGACATTCTTCTTCTCCTCTCTTCTCTGAATCTCTGTTCTTCCCACATCCTCTCTTCTTCTCCTCTCTTCTCTATTGTCACTCGACTCTCTCTCTAAAAGGGCTTGTTAATTGGGTTCGGTACATTCACCGAATTGGTTCTAGTTTCCGGCCGAATTGGATTCGACGAACCTGATACGGAGTTCGTATGCACGTACCACGAATCCAGCTTCAGTGGTATGAAATGCAACACTGAGGTGCACCATTCAACTCTAACAGCACACGCTGGTTGAACTGCATATCTTAAACACCAGTGTACCGGATACTTCTTTCTTCCTTTTATTTTATGACGTTGGGGTTCCGAGGTTCTCAACTAACCCCGCAGTTCCGAGCTCTAGTCTACAAAGCACTCACATTAGGTAAACCAAGCAGCAAGCCGCAAGACAAGCTCAACCCATGCCAAAGCACCCAGCACAAATGCCACTAGTGGGATTTGATCCCTTGCCCTCATGGTACAAGGGATACACCTCTCCCTTACCACTAGGGTAAGAGGTCATTGGTACCGGATCAGATACTTTCTTCTTAATGATCATCAATAAGTAGTGAGTTGCAAACTCATAAAATGCAACCGTAATAGCTAACATAGAGTTTGAGGATTCTTGCATAAAAATTGGGGCACATAATGATTGTCTTCATTGCACGAAACAAACCATGCATATATAATTTTTAAGATATATCGGAATTTATAATGAAAAACACACACACCCTGAATTTCTTATGTTGTCTTGAGGTGGATAGGTAATGGGAAACGATTGTATGTTGGATAGTATGGAAAAAGATATATTGGTCTCTCATATTACTACTACAATGGCATATATTATAAAAGAACATATTGATCATTATTCATTTCTCAATGTATGTATCCAAAAGAATAAACTTAGTTTTAGCAAAGTTCATTCTGGATGCATCTATACGACAATTCTATCCAACTTCAATTTTCACATACTTGACTAATAATAATATCAATTAATGCACTATCAATTAGGAGTTTATTTAATGTTCATCTTACAACAATGGATAGATGCCAATCATGCCACTATTCTCTAGTTCTTCATAAATTAATGAAAGGGATTGCATGTGCTCTACTTGCATTTTCAGGTTCGCTCCTTTCTCTTCTAGATATTAGTTGGTGTATACAGTATTCAACACCAAATCTCAGCCAATCAGATAAAGTGAAACATAGATATTAGTTTTTGTATACCTATTCAGTGCCAAATCTTAGCCAATCAAATAAAGTGGGACATGGAAAAGAAACAAGGAAATGGGACATGGAAAGAGTATGGAAACAGGAAATGGGAAACAAGAAACACACACAAAGGATCGTTACTTCCAAATATAGTTACATTAGGTTTTACATAGGATGCCATTGTCTTCGGCTCCATGTATTCCCGGGATCAAGGAAAGGAAAACTCTGTCATGGCAATTATGGGTAAGAGATAAAACTAGCTCCATTAACTATATCCACTTCTACAAAATGTCAAAGTTCTCACACCATCTTCTTCGAGTATAAATCCTATGCGATCATTTAGCCAAATTGGATTTACAAAATTTATGCAAGTCATTAACTTTTATTCATATCTCTTAAACCAAAACTCAAACCTTTGAGAAAATGCTTGCTTGATTAAAGCTTGACCAAATCTAAAAACCCCATCACAAAGGTCGGAACTGTGCCTACAAGCCAACACATTTAAAGCCCATAACCACCCTAACTCATTCACATAAAAACTCCTTCCCATCAACACGCTTATCCCTTAGTCACTGGTGTGGAAATTAAGTATTGGGTCGGGTTGGGTCCGGTAGGATTTGGGTCAAGTGGGGTTAATTCGGGCCGGATCATAATCAGGTTAAAGGTCAAGGTTATAATTTAATGACAGATGTGTGTAAATAATCAGATTATATTTCCAGTTTGAGTTTGGTTGTTTCATTTGTAGAGTCAACACTAAAACCTTTGCTTTGTTTGGCTGACCCTTTGGTCATGAAACTCACTTTGACACTTTAAACGAGATTTCTTTGGTCAGTCAATGCACCTTTGGATTCATCCAAAAAATTAAGCACCTATTACAAGATTAACCTAAATACAAGGGGCCAGGTGAAGGTCAACTTGTCATCCAGATTAACAGAAAATGCAAGCACCCAAGGAGTAAGGACTCCCAAATTGAACCAAACATGGCATATCAAACGAGCAAGTGAAAAACATAACTCCAAAGAAAGCATCAAGCATATTAAGTTAGAATTTAGAAAAAGACCTAGTTAACTGAAATTCGTCATTAAAATTCAGAATACAACACATTGGTAGCAATAACAAATAAATTTAAATGTTAAATGATCATATGAAGACTATATAATCAAGTGAGCGAGACAGAGGTCAAATTGAAACTAATCATGCTTTTCCACATTTATTCCATTTCTCACGATTTATCAAACTAATGGAGATAACTTACTTGCTTTAATCCCTCGTGTAGATGATTAACCTCGTGAGATATGTGGCACTTGAGAGAATATGGATATTCTGCCTCTGAACTTTCTTCACCACTTTCTAGACAATATACCCTAACCATGAAGTATTAAGCATCAAGTTATGAACAAGGAACAATAGATGGCATTCTGATTGGGTAAGAAAAAGATATTCCTGCATGCAAACAATTTAATGGTTCGGCGAATCATCTTTTCTCTTTGATTGGAAAATCATCTGAACTAAGATATTCTAAGCATCTTTCAGCTTTAATCAGCAGATTATGAAACGACACATTCTAATAGAGCAGAGAGTGTATCCTGCTGGGCCAATTGACCCCCTTCCCCGCCAGAAATCCTTTATATATATTGAATTTCAATTATACCCAAGCTATGGCACAGTGGTAGGGAATTGACCCCTTAGTCAATGCACCCAGGTTCGAATCTAACTTCTCCCCACTATTCGGTGTTAAAAAAGTTTTCCTCGTTCAAACCACACGTATCCCCACCTCTGCCTTATTTTATCCCTCCAGATTCCCCGTCCCTTTAATATATTTTTGTCCTTTCTTTTTTACTCATGCCCATGGTTGTACAATCATTTTTACATTTCTTTCTCTTTTTTTCAATTTTAATGTATTAATAAAAAAACAGCTGTATTGTCAATTCATAAGTTGAGACTAATTAATTTTGAAAATCGAAATTAAAACATACACAATACTTTGAAAAAACAGATAATATTATATATTCATGCTTACATGAATAGAGAAATAATTCAGCATAAAAGGTCATAGTAAAGTTATAGTGTGTGTCATATAAAATAAATATATAATTTTATATATAAAAAATGAAAACAATTAACGGGGTTGTTTTATTAAAAAAATGACATCGATTCAGCATAAAAAATGATGCTGTTTTAGATCTAAAACACATCGTTTTGATGTTATAGTTAAAAAAACAGCTTATAAATTTTTATGCCTAAATGTGACCCCCCTTCAATTAATTTATGTGTCTGCCGCTGCATTCTAAGCATCTTACAACCTTAATCAGCAGACCATAAAACTAGATATTCTTAGCATCTTCAGCTTAAATCAGAAGCTCATCAAACTAACTTGGAAGAGGTCCTGCAACATGCAAAACTTTCTCTTACATCGGAAAAGGAAACTATCCAATAAGCTGCAAACTTAATCAGAGTTTCTCTGTAAGATAAGCAACTAAATGAAGCACCACTTTATAACTTCAAGTGAAGTATTCTTTATTAGAGAATCGAGATGATAAAAAACTCTGAAGCTCAACAATCTAACAGAATTACTATCATCAAACTTTCTAATCACTTATCTAACTGAATTATCAAGTGCGTAGCTGTTATGAATAAAAACTAGGATCAGCAGTTGACGTCGGTAATTCATAATTGGCAAGGAAATAATTTTAACTCCTCTCTCGTCCAAAATTTAATCTCTAAGGGAAAAAATCCTGAACAATCAAGAATAGATAAATTCTTTTTTTAAAAAAAGCTAGATAAATTCAGTTAATTAGCAAAGGCTTATCAGTTTGCGCTTATATAATACATGCAACAAGAGGATGAGGGGGGAGGAGAGAAATAAACCACTACAGATCACTAAATAGTTATAGTTGATAATTCTACCTGCTGACGAGTTCAATGCCAAAGAGAGCCTTCATAGTGTTAGAATTGTCACTGCATGTAAATCACAGGCATCAGAAGAAATTTTACAAGATACACATTAGAAAAACATGGCAGGTCGAAAATTGAAGATTGACCAAGGAAATACTAGATGGCCTTATTTAAATATATATATATATATCAAGGACAACAAATAAGGATATATATATCCTTTATATGACTTGCATTTGTAATTTATAACATGCTCTATTTACACAGCCTATTTCACCATCACGTCGTCGAGATTTAACATTTCATCATAACAGAAGAAAAATACCTAGAACTAGGTGGTTGCAGAGACTGGGAAAGAGCATATAGCAGCTGTGTCCAACATTCTTCAGCATCCTGCAATGTAACCACAACAACTTGATGTGATATATTGATACAAACCTTCGATCATTGAGTTTAGTATAATTATTAGTTTTCCATCTATTAGTTAATTCCTTCAATTTTCCAGATTCCCACTACCTAGTTTGTAGGCACTTTCCCCACTTCTCTTCTATGTTTCGCATTGCCTGCATTTTAATATTAAGTCTTTTTAACATTAAGAGTTGGTTATTTTGTAATCTCTATTGCAAAAGTAGATTTTGTTTTCTCTATTATAAAATGAGGATCAACACCTTGTAATTGGGGTGACTTGATTATTGAATGAATTACAAATTCTAAGGATTCCACAAATGAGTTGTTAGCAACATTATTGCTATCAGCTGTCTATCTTTTTATTTTCATGGTTTGAGGTTACGGATACGGGGAGAATTGTAGAAGGTAATAAGTAAAACAAACAGCATGTTGAAAAGAAAGAAAAAGAGTGAAAAGACGGGACCTGTTGCATAAAAGTACCATTCTGCAGCTGGCCGAATTGAGGAAACTTCTTACGCAATATCTGCAGATAAACAAATATATTTCTTCTCTTATTAAGTCAGGGATGAGAAATACAAGAAATTGGTTGATGGTTCACAGTTTGTGTGTGTGTGTGTGTGTGTGTTTTTTTTTTTTTTTTTTGGGGGGGGGGGGGGGGGGGTTTGGGGAGTATGCAGTTAGATGTCTATGACATTACAACGTAAGGAATCTGTGAAGTTGGGTGCAAATGAAAAATACTGAAGAGATGCTGAAAATGTTGCTACATCTGCTCAGAAACTTCATAACAGTACGTGTTAGGAGTGAATCATAATTTATGCATGCAAAGCGGGCTTTGCAGAAAACATAGTTCTTTGGCTGGAGTACATACGATTAAAAGAATTATCATGTAAGCATTAAGACAGTTTGACTTTTAATATAAAAAACATGATGCCTGTCCAAATAGAACTATTACCAACACTTCAAGATTAAAAAAAAATATATTAAACTCCAGAAAAATTACACTACGAAACAGAAATGAAATTCATCTGAAGTTGAATGAAACATTCAGTAACCGAGAAATAGAAGAACCAACCAGCCAAAACTGCATTGGTGCCACTGGCTTGCCCTTTTTATCAAGATCAGTAAATAAATCTCTTGTTGCAACAGTCAAAAGATGAGAAGTTTGATCTAAATCATCGCTGCGTCCAGGTTGTGGGTACCTGATTGACAATGTTTTAGGGAGAAAAATCAGTCATTCAAGGGATTATAATTTCTCGACCAAAACTGCAGTGATGACATGCATCATAATTATCACAAAATATATAAAAGAAAAAAAATCCAATTAAAAAACACAACTTACTCAGTTAGAGCAGACTTCAGTTCAGGAACTGAATGTAGGCACTGGATTGTAGAGTTCATATAGCATGTATTTCCCAAATTAAATAAACCAGAAGAATGGCCCTACCAAGAAAATCCACAAAATGGGAAAAGAAATTTACATTATAAGGAAAAACGAAAAGGAAATATTACATGTAAAAACAAATTTTAAAACTGTGCTTTAGAAAGACAAAAAATTGATGTCATCTACACATAAATCAACATAAAAACTAAAAATATCTTGTATTTCCGTCATCAGAAGCTAAAAAGGGTGCATAATTGTCATGACTTAGGCAAGATTGTTTAGGACACAAGTGGGTAGTTGACAAATATTAACAACTTGAGTGTCAAGGGCTTTTTGAGTAGAAATTGACTATCTGATCTGTTCATATTTATTGCAAGCAAACGGAGTATCTGAGTTTATGAGTTCATTGTCATTTTCCTTTGCATTAGGCTATCACATGTTGACTGAATCTCCTCATTGGTCAATTACAGTTATTTTGGAGGATGTTGGGGAGGGGTATATACCCCAGCAGATTTTCTGTTAGTTGTTTCTTATAATCAAGCAAGGAGGGAGACCCCCCTCCCCCATGTTGAATAAAAAAGGAAATCAGATGAAAAACCCGAGAACAAATCCCATAGAAGGTTCCCCCACAAGGCAAACCATTTCTGAATGAACTTCTACCCTATGAAGTGTCTTACTTATTTAGTTTATCTTAGGTATAACTGGATGATCCCGCCCTTCTTCAAGATCCACCGCATCTCCTATCAACAATGGTTATCCTCTGAGTGCTTTCCACCTTCTTGTGAACATAGCCAGCCCCTACCAAAGAAGCCTTGTCCTCCAGGATAGGGAGTATGATGATGCTTATCTCTGATGTAATGGTAGTTTTCAAGGCAGCATGAAGTGAATAACTCAAGGTAGCATAACCAAGATCAATTTCTAGTAGGTCCAGGCAAGGCACATAATTTTCATAACTTCCCCAGATATTCCCCCCCACCCCCCCCCCCCCCCCTCCAAGTGCAACTAAAATCACCCTTCTCTACTAAATCAACTCTGAATTCAAAGCCCTAATCAAAGGTATAAATACCACTCCAAATCCGCATAATCCAGGCACACCCCTCTTGTAACCATCGGGTGAAATTCAAAGGTCCAAGGGGTGTAACAATATTATCCCATTTCTGACACGGTGGTAAAAAGACAAGGTGGGGGGCAACAGATGGTAATTATCAAGAGTAGGAGGACTATAGTAACAAACTACTAAGCAATATTATGATAGGCAGAGCAGTACTTGGAAAGAACGACAAACATTCTACATATCTGAGAAGGAAAGCAGAATCTCAGTCAAACATATAAATATCAATCCTTGATATCATACCAAGGAAATAGCTTGTTCTTCCTCAGGGAGGTCTTCCATGAATACTGGGCCCTTCTCTGGAGCCTTTACAACCTCATCTGCAGTTCCCATCATCATCAACTTTTGACCCTGAACAAGAGTAACAGATAGTAAGCAACAATTACTAAGGGGTAACAGAAGTCTTCAGGATAAGAAAATGATCTACCTCCTTGACTCCCAATGTTGACCAGTCAGCATCATCCTAAAAGTTCAGGAAGAAGATTTAAAAGCACATAATTGATAAATTCATCACGGATTTTAGTTATTTTAGTTACAGACAAATCTATTGGATCTTGGAAATAGTTGAAGTGATTGAATATCTCCTCACACAGATTTCTCATACCTTTAATAAACCACCTTTAACCATAATTTTTTGCCTTTCAGGCGGTACACCAGTTAGATCAAACAATTGGCACTTGAACACGTATGGGGGCTCACTGGTGTCGATTTCTACATCAGGAAATACTTCTTTTTGCCACTTCACACTAACTGCATAAAATAATAAGCACGTACAGGGAAAGAAAAAACATAGTTAAGCAATTACCTAAGAGCTCATTGTATTACATGATTTCATCAGCTTGTTGCATTAACTGTTTCAACTTGTTGCATTAACTGTTTTAACTTGTTGCTGTTGGTTGTAATGAATTTGGTCAATTTAGTTGTGACCTATTAGCAACATATTATAGGTAGAAACAACCTTATGCCACAACAACCGAGATTCGCATAATATTAGTAATTTAAGAATGAATAAAAAGGACCAAAAGGTTACACAGTTTTTACATTTTGTGAACGCATAATTTAGTAGGAGAAAGTGCAGATTACATCAAGTAGCTTAGGGTTAGGCATAGAAATGAACATCCCTAGAGCATCAAAACACTTCTGACGGCAGTCTCTAAGGTACCATTGCATTGGAATCACACTACCAAGACGCAACCACGTGTTCAATTTCCAGATACAAGATTCAAGCAAAAAGAGGAAATTAGGCGTCCCTTGTACTAGAAATTTAATCAATCGACAATGCTCGTACATCTAGCCCAGAAAAACAATCAAATTAGCAAAATGGAATCAAGAAACAAAACACAACAACACCGGAGCAAGATCTATCTATTGGAGAAAAATGAAGAAAGAGAAAAGGGCGGAGTAATTATCGACGGGGATTAAGCGTGAGGAGAAGCTTGAAATCGAGAATAGAGCAGAGAAGAAGAAGAAAGGGATTGAAAGAGTGGAGGGGGAAGAGGAAGCGTACCTTTCGGCATGGTCGGTCGAAGTAGAAGATCCTTCGAAGATTTGCGATTGGAGAGGACGAGGGCGTTCCTTCAGACTTTGCTAGCTCGAAACGATTTGCGATTGGAGAGGACGGGGGCGATGGTAGCAGATCTGGCGGCGGCGGAAGGAGAAGACACGGTGAAGTTTATAATTATATTTTTGAGTGAATATTTTGAAAAAAACTAGTTCTTTCTCCGAACCTTGTTCGAATTTTTTCATAATATTTTCGATCGAGTTTGACGTATTAAACAAATATTCGACACGTTATTGACTAACATATTGCCCATGCTTCTTGTCATGATATTCTTTGAAATTTTCTTTTCTTAAGATAATCGATACTTCAAATTTGACAAAGAATAGTAAACCAGCCGTTTTCACACTTCTCCTAATATCCGTCCTAATTGAAGGCAAACAAAAGAATTCTTATAGTTTTTGGTTTAAGAAAACTGAGTTTGGATCCTCTAAGACGGTAACAATATTACATGATTCTTTTTTTTATATATATACCAAAACTGTCTTAGATTTTGATTGAATAGCAAGTAAATTTTGACACCAATCTAAAGATAGCTCAATTATGACAATAGAAGATAAAACAAACCTGCAAGTAGGGAGTGAATCCACTGCAAAATCATAATATCAAACATAGGTATGATGATCACATCTTCAAAGACAAAAGAAAAAAATGAATTTAGGACTTTTAGCAGACTTTAAAGCTTCGGGAAGTAGATCTCTATTTCAAGCATTAGCCATCCATTCATCTTACTTTCTCAATTACATTAGCACATAGCTTCTGCACATAGAGAGCTTCTACATATCCTTGTTATCCCCTTAATCTAAGCCATAATATTTCAAAAAGAGTCTAATCCCCCACCACTTTAATCCAACCTACCCATTACATCTTTAACTTTCCAAAAAGGATAACATTAAAATTAAAACAACCAGCAGGTCCAACCAAAAGACTACCTAAAATGAACCCATCCCCATTCGCATGGACATCTTTTCCTTCTAATTTCATGTTTCTTAAAAGCTTTGTCCACCATGGATGCTAGGGGGGATTGAGCTGATGCTTTCCCCTTTGAGCAACCCTTAGAATCCTCACCTTCCATACAACTCACGTGGGTCGTCATCCTCATCATAGTTTTGCAATGCTAAAATCGCACTCCGAGCCAACCTAGCAGTCCTCCTACATTGCTTGTCATTTTTCGCCGAGGCTTTTCCCAGCACCTTCTTAGCACTTCCTACAATCAAAGGTGTTGTATGGAGGGAGGGGAAGCAAGGCTCAGCAGGCCACGATCGCTCATCAGATTGCTCGGGCCCTTTCTTCATTGGTTCGGACTGATGCCCTCCAACTGTCATAGATTGATGTTGTACTCCATTTTGTGTTTGCATCTGAGCTGCTCCCATTCCCTTGTTCTCTTCCTGCCTTCTGTCATAGCCGCCTTCACATCGCTCTTGATTCTATTCGGTTGTGTTACAATCGAGCTCGGTCGACTTGCCCCTCCCACTTACATTGCCCTGCTTTGAAGTCGTCACGCCTTTTAAATCAGCTGGCTGGTTGCACTCCTCCAATTCAGCAGGCAGAAGGTCGTCACCCGTATCATCCGTGGTTGTAAGTTGCTGCACATACTCCTTAATTATTTTTGATCACTTTCCATTGCTACTCACCACCAATTCTTTTTGCAACAGCCCCATCATTAGCACTAACGGCACCCTTTTGATCCATTACTGTCATACACTCATACCCCAAGAGTTGTGAGCAACTTAATGATAGAGTGGGGGAAAACAAATAGGAATAGGAATGATCATTGTTTAAACTTGTGCAAATACTGTAAACTATTGAAATTCTAGAAGATAAATCACCATATTAAGTTATATAAGAGCTTATCTATATACCCTATAGCTTGCAACTTTTCCTAAACGCTCATTCATAAAAATAAAAGTTGAATCAAGCTTTCGACTCGAACACTAAACCCAAGTAATGAAGAACTCTCATTCATAGGTGCTAAAATGGTCAAGAATTGGAAGGAATGAATGAAACTCCAATCATGTACATTAGAACTAATCAAAATACCAAAATTTCAATCATAAATCCCAATTAAGTTATAAACTTGTAGAAGAAAAACAAAACTGATTACCCTAAATTTGAATAACAATATATTGCGATCATTAAACCCTAATATTCAAGACAATAAATTAAGTGCATACAAAATAGGTTATAATTTACAAAAAAGAACATGAAGGTTTAGTCAAATTACCACCAAATTGGAGCTTAACGATGGATATGTATGAATCACATGAATATAATAGAAATCAACTTGATTTTGGACCCAAAGCCGGCTCACGGAGAATCTAAATGCGCAACTTTCGATCTTTCAACCACCCGCCACCTCCTCTCGTCGCCACCAATCTCATCGTCCTCAACTCCTCATCATCAACGTCGCTAGCTTTTGTTCTCACATCTTCGACACCTTCAAGATGTGAGGCATCCTCGTTTGTCTTCAAGAGAAGGAAAAGTGGTAGTTCTTGAGATACATCAACTCTCCTCATCTGAGGATTGTCACCCTCCCTTCACAAGCCGGTGATTATTATTGTGGTTGTTATTTTTTGAGATCGTAAGAGCATTCCCAGGAGTTTCCCTAAAACAATCTCCAAAATAGAGAATGAGAAATCAAATATTCTGAATATTTTTTTGCCTCATTCCAACAGTTTTCCCATTATAGAATTCACCCCAAAATATATAGAGTTTGCTCCAAATTTAGGGAATGACCTCTATATTTTCCATCCATTCTCTATTTTGGAGAATATAATGGGGAAGCTCTTGGAGCAAAAATCATCCCAACATTCTGATTTTGGAGAATATAATGAAGATGGAGAATCTTTTGGGGATGCTCTAAGAGTTGTACCTCCTCTTAATCGGAGACAGATCCGAAGATTCTCTCTTCTCCAAATTGCAAAGCGGTTGTGAGAATATTGATTTTAAGAAGAACTGAGAACGTGGGTGTGGCTTGAGGAGAACGCGGTTGTGAATTTTTTTTAATTCTTAATTTTGCTCACAAAGGACACGTGGCTCATTTTTTAACAAATACTCTGCTTCTGATTTTATAAGTATTAGGGTTGGATTTCCATTTTATAATATATTTAAAATAATAAAAAATTTCAATTAAATATATTTCTCAATCAAACACCCACTATTTTAAATAAGAGTAATTTACATAATGTTTTAAAAATTTATAAACATTTTCAAACATAAATTAAGATAATAATTCTAGGCTTTATTGATTATTATTTTTAAAAATAAATACAATGATCCCTAAAATATAATTGGTCCCTTAAATTCAAAATTTGAATATATTTACAATCAAATTTGAGTTTAAAAATATTAAAATATAATATATTTAAGAAAAAATTTGGTGAAATATCCATTTACAAAGTGTAATTAGGTAAATGTCCATTTTTGTTTGGTAATTAAGTATGTGTCCACAATAATTTTATAATACCCAAACCACCCCTGTTTTAATTTTCTCCCCTTAACCCACCATTTTCCTCCATTTTCTTCAGATCTATGGCTTCCATCCCTTTTGTCTTCCGTTCGATCTACGAGCGTCATTGTCTCCAACTCCTCTATTTCTCCTCTCTTATCTATCTGGAAACACATGGCGAGGGGTGAGACCTTCAATCTTCTGTTGCCATGTGTATTCACGGCTCTTGCCTCTTCCCTGGCTCTCAACGCCATCTTCGTCGGGAGGGCTATACTAATTAAGAACAACCGCGAGTCGTTCTCGGCGCCAACCGATGGCGGATGGAGCAGAGAGGCGACCGAGGAGGCTGAGAGTGTGGCGGCGATCTCGTGCTCCGGTCACGGCGGGCATTCCTTGACGGGGAGAATGATATGACCAAGTGTGAGTGCTATGGTTGCTTTACTGGACCCATCTTCTTTCTCGCGAGATTTAAGTGGTGAGGAATAGTTTCATCGGCTCTGCCCAACTCCTCATATGCGAGATCGTCGATTCAATCAATTGCTCGCGAACAGAGACTCATGAACTCAACGTTAAAGAGGAACGATCGTTAAATTTCTTCGCGAGCTTATATTGATCTGTCGATTCAATCGTGGTCTGTTGCTTTCTTTTCAAAAAGAAACTTCGCGATGTATTCCTTCCTCTACATCCTCAGATGATTTGTGGAGGAATTGCTCTTTTCTTTTTGCTTTTCTTCGCAATAATCATACCTCAATCTCGTGCAGGGCTTTGATTTGTGCATCGCTAACGAGTGAAGTTTTGTGCAATGCTATAATGGTTATTCGCGATGGGGTTCTATTCTTTCTTAGTGGAGAAATGCTTACGGTGATGTTCTTAAACAGAGAAAGAAGCAATTGCATTGTTCCATCTTGGATGAGAGTGGCCCTTTCAACATTTGTCCGTGAATCGAAGGGCTCAGTATTGAATCGCGATAAAACACAGTTTGGTGATACCAAGAGGATTATGAAGTAATTAATGTACATAATTGAAAAGCGTACCCGTTCAGGAATCAAAGAAAAAATAGGTACGAGCGCTCTGCAGAATATAGCAATTGAGATGTCTTCTTCCTTTTGTGATGAAGATCTCGGATATGGATTTCAATTTGATGCAACTCAATGTCCATGACAAAAAATGGCCATTCATTCGGGTTTAATCAATCTGGAGCTTTCTTCTCGCGATCCTTTCCTTGTGATTATTTAGTGGCTGTTTCTTGCAGCGATGTTTGCGATCTATGGCATCTGTTTGCCACCCTTCCTATTGGTGTTGGGGTCATTAACATCCCATGAATTGCGATCGAACCGCTAAAGATTAGTCAAGAAATATCAAAGAAATTAATTAAAGAAAGGAAACTTTCGTTATTCGAAAATCGAATTGACTCTTGTGACCTTCTGGCTTGTTTAAGATCCGCAAACTCAATTGGGTGGGGCTGCAGCTAGCTAGCCTGCCATCCGAGGGAGTGACTTTTTCTTGAACGTTGTGGATTTTAAGTTCTTTGTTTGCGAACAGCTATATCCACTCAGTTTGAAGTCATTGATGGGTGGATACAAATAGATCCCCTCTGCTTACTGATCTCGGAATCAATCTGTGAGGCCGAGGTTGCATGGCCGCTTGGTATGAAAGGTTGAGAAATCCATAGCAGACCACCGAATCGAGCGGCTTGTTGATGCTTGAATCGCGAATATCCTTATGATTGTACATGTGTGTTCAATCTTCAAGGCTGGTGTGTAATTGAGTGTCATAGACCTGCTATTATGTGAAAATAGACAAGTTAATTTGTATACGTAGTTTATCACAACATTTAGTTTCTAATTCCATCGCGATCGCAGATGGGAATCGATGTCCTTTAACTCAGATTGTAGAAAATTTTAAGGCCTGTTTGGTAATGATATCTAGATATCATATATCAGATATCGATATCGATATCGATATCAAGTATATCGATATATCTTGATATCCCTGTTTGGTATGCTGTAAGATATCAAATATCAGTTCTGATATCTAATATGCTGTTTGGTAATGAGTTGCTAGATATCAGATATCAGACATTTTGTAAACAAAAATAAACATACCATATTGTAGAGGCAAATTCCCAAATACCATTACAAGTGTTTATGTCAACCTTCCGACATTTAACTTCGAAAGTTTGCAAAAAGTGGAAGGATAAATGCCATAAATGTATAGTAGGTAAGATGCACACACTTGTTAAAGACCTATCAGCAACAAAATGGTCTTGCAATCCCATCTCGAACCTTCACTTCTAATCGCGAGTCACACCCGAAGAACCAAAAACTCCACTTGTACTTGAATTACCAACTTGTCGTGCAAGAAGTCTTTCCACGTACAACTTCTTCCATCCATCGGATGGGCAACTGTAGAAGGCATCAAGCTCGCCTGGGGAGTTCGCAAGAATGCTAGTACCATCAACAACATCATTGTCAGAAAGTCCTAGCATAGAAAGCTCAGAGAGCAACAACTTCCTTTGTTCAGCGTTGTATTCCACACGCCTATCACCCTTCTCCAAAAGCTTATATATGTTTCCCAAATGAGAATCAATTCTCTCCGCAGCTAGATCAAATTTGTCTTCTCCATCTTCTCGAGTGCCTCCAAGAGGGCTTTTGCCTACCTTACGCCTCTTGCGAGCCGGAGGTCTCGTGATTGATTCCGTC
This sequence comes from Persicaria maculosa, assembly GCA_963922045.1. Lineage (NCBI taxonomy): Eukaryota > Viridiplantae > Streptophyta > Magnoliopsida > Caryophyllales > Polygonaceae > Persicaria > Persicaria maculosa. The sequence continues at coordinate 24,733,407 of OY998266.1, forward strand.
GGCCTTGTGATTGATTCGTTAGATGAGTTGCGTTGGGAGTCATCCTGCGGTTGGTCATCGTTGTCTAGATCGATGCACTCATTGTCCATATTGTCTAGCATATCCTCAACATCCGCCCCTAGTAGCTCGATCCGGACCAAAGATAAGATCTAACTTGTTGAAGAGCGGAAATGCTACTTGGTACAACCCAACAGCTCTAGGATGTAGCTACAAAGAACAACAACAAACACCCAAATAATCAACATCATCTCTATAAAAAAAACATGTAAAACTCAAGGTATACTTGTGTTATAATCACTTAAAAATTCAGCAACTTGGTATTACCTTACAAAAATCAAGGTATGCTTGCTTCTCGCAGTTGATCATACACGTGTTCGCATACCAGCAGAATCCAGATAATTTTGTCATCTCCACTATGACGACATACTTTTCCTTCAAGAACTTGAGCTTAGCTTCAATCTGGTTATTCGTTAGATCAATTCCGGGAAACTTGTTCTCGAACATGCCTTCTAGTTGCTTAAAAAATCCAGCTTTAAATCCACCATCACACTTCCATTGAGGATCACCTTTGAGCTCCAATACGAAGTCCAAAGCCATTTCCTCCTCCATCAAAGTCCACTTCCTTCTATTTTTCCCACGCCCGCTAGCCTTACTTGATGTTGACATCCCTAAACATGATCAATGTTATATGAATAGAGCAACAACCATAACTATCTTGTAAACACCAAGTAGAACTTGCTCATTCAAGACTCAAGAGTCAAATAACAATTACAAATACAAATAAAAAAACGTGCTAATGTCAAATGAATCAAATAACAATTACAAATACAACAACCATAGAGCAACAACCATGTTCGATTCAAATAACAATTAAAATAACAATTACAAATAAAAATATAGCACATCAAGTATAACTTGCTCTCCAATTGTCAAATGAATCACGTGCTAATGTCTCCCTAAAGGTAGTCCACTCTTGCGATATGTTGATTTGAGTGATGTACTCAACCCCTTCTTCCTCCATGTTTGCCCCTTCTCCTTCGTGAAATTGGGTTTCCTCCTCATCTTCCTCATCGTCCTCACCATCCACTTCCTCATCAGGAAGGACTACAACATCACTTGGCATATATTTGCGGATGAGGTTATGTAATAATGCGCACACGGTAACAATCCGACCTTATGTGTGTATTGGGAAGAATGAACGACTACGAAGAATTGACCATCTCCCTTCGAAGAGCCCAAAAGTTCGATGACATTCCTAGCTTTACCATGTTTCATGTTGAAGTATTCCTCCTCATTTTCGGGTTGGTTGTCACCCCACTCTTTTAGATGATAACGACGACCTCTAAATGGAGCTAGAAAACCCTCACAATTTGTGTATCCGGCATCCATCAAATAATAACATCCTATAGTAATTTCATAATATTAGAATAAGATAGTTTTTTACTACACATTTTGTCAATATAATACACGTGTTATTTTAATGTTTACCTTTTGGGATTTTTAAACCACGTGGTCTTGAAATAGCATCACGAAGGACACGCCCATCATGTGCGGATCCCTCCCACCCCGGCAATATATATATATATATATATATATATATATATATATATATATATATATATATATATATATATATATATATATATATATATATATATATATATATATATATATATATATATATATATATATATATATATATATATATATATATATATATATATATATATATATATATATATATATATATATATATATATATATATATATATATATATATATATATATATATATATAAACTCCATATTAGGTGCACAAACCCCTAATACATTCATACCAAGGTCACCCTTCCTCGTTCTATACCTTGATTTATCATGGTTTGAGACATTGACACTAATATAGGTACCATCTAGCGCTCATAGGCAATTCTACAAAAAAGGGATAGCGAATGAGTTTGAAAATGATCATTATATATAATCTATGCAATCAAAGTTTTTAAGTTGATTTTTTAGTACCTTGAACATCTTCCATCTACCGTATTGACAGTCATCTCTTATCGGTGTTGGTTTCTTTAGTAAGTGATGGTGCAACCTTAAAACCGCACGAATACATAGATTGAATTGTCGACTCACACTTTCCCCGCTTCTTAGGAAATAGGTTGCAATTGTCCTATTTTTTTTATGATGAGCCAAAGTATATAAAAACATTGCAACCATTTCATCCACCTCGATGTGTCTAGTTCTACGTAGACCCCCTATTTCTTGGACCATCTCACAAAGCACTCCAAAAGTGTGTCGATTCACACGAAGCTTACTCTTACAAATTCTATCACTTTCGACAATCAATCTACGTAAATTTGCCAATCTTTGGATTTCTCTTTCCTTTCGATTCAGTTTAACCTCCTTTATTTGTAGAGATTGTTCACGATACCTTTTCATCATGAGCATAAACCATTCTACGGTAAGCATGATGACAATGTGTATTAGCTTTTGCCTTTCCTTGTCTCTCTTTATCAATTGATGCTCATATGTCTCAATTTCTAATCCTAACCGAAATCAACATGAACCAAGAATGCATCACTATATATATGGATTGAATAAAAACTCAGCAAGAACTACCACAATTAAAGCAACAAATCAGCAACAATGATTTAATTTATCAACAAATCAAAGCAATCGACTCAACAACAAATCAAAGCAACAAATCAAAGCAAGAAGCAAGCGAAGATTTGATGACTAAATCAACAAAAACTCAGCCCTACATCAACAATCGATAAACAATGCAACAAATCGGCAAGAAGCAAGCGAAGATGATTGAAATAGAAACCCTAATTAAGGTAGCATAAATCGATTGAATACAAGCAAAAATGATTGAATATAACAACAAATCTCAGCAGAAACCCTAGGAAGGAAACAGATTTAGTAAGGAGAGGAGAGGAAGAGGAGAGGAGAGGAGAGGAGATGTACCTGAGGGCGAGAGAGCGACAGCAGAGAGCGACAGCAGAGAGCGTAGAGAGCGATAGCAGAGAAGCGGTAGAGAGCGTAGAGACTTGATATCTGATATCGGGCTCTATACCTCCCAAAATTGGGGGATATCACTTTTGGGTTGGATAAGTATATCAAGTGATATCAGGATATCACTTGATATCTATACCTTGGCCCAACCAAACACTAGACATCAGATATCAGGGCTGATATCTGATATCTAGATATCATTACCAAACAGGCCCTTATTCGCGATGACAACATTTGGTTTCTTTTCTGTGGCAAGAGGAAGCATTTGGTACTGATTCCACTGTAATTTGCTGTCACACACAATCTGATTAGTCACAATTTACAAATTCCCACAAACCATAAAACATGTACTGCAGGCTTATAGCAATCTCATGACAGTGGTGTCTAGGATGTTGCTGCTCGCGATCGACATTTGTCAAATTGATTAATGTACTTGGCACCTTCATCGGGTATTAGCGATGTCGAGCCCCTCGATTGAGTATAGCATCCTTTACCCGACATTGAGCTCTTTACGATCAATGCATAACTTGACATATGGTGCGTCATGTATTCGCGATCGTTCCCTTGCCGAGTGCGGTGACTTGAATCTGTGGAGGGAAGATTATATTCGCCTTGTGGTGCTCGCGTGGTTGTGTCTGTGCTTTTAAACCTTTACTGATGCTCACTTTGTTTTCTAATCTGACATAAGAGGTCAGTAATGACAAAACATTACTTGTTTCTACACAGGTTACATTTTGTTTGTAATCAAGTGAGTGTACAAACACCTATGTCTTTGATTACAGCGGATAGCTTTTTACACATGGTTTCAATTATATTGAAATAACTACCCCTACGTATTAAAGAGTTAAACTCACTTTATATATCAATCTAGAGGGATAACAGTAGTGAAAAAATGTACAGGTGGGTACCATAGTAGCCCCATTTTTTAGCTTTCATGAACCCGTTTCGATCAATTTATAAATTCAATCGATCTGAAACCTACAGCCTCCTCTATTTGATCTTGGGATGATAGATTTAAAGATAAAAACTTACCCCGCAAGCACCATAGATTTCTTACTTAGGTAGTTCAATTTCCTATCGTACTCGTGAACGACCGTAGCAATCCACCATCACTCGACGTGATATATAAACGGTGAATTATTGAGCCCGGGACAGAGCTTCGCTTACGATTGATCTTTGCTGATGGTTTCACATAGATCTACTTGAGGTTTTAAACTTGTATCGCGATCTATCAACACCATTGAATTGAGCGGACTTGTTGATGTTAGAATCGCGAATAACCCTACGACTATACATGTGTGTTCGATCTTATAGGGTTGGTTTCTTATTCCATCGCGATTGATTTCATCCTCTCGTTCGCGAGCCCGATCCTTTCTTGTTGTTTTGATAGTTGCTTAATACTTGCATAACATATATACATGTATACTTCTTGTTTTACAGTAGTTGAATATTATAACATTATGTTTCATCCAAATTTCATATTTTTTAATCAATTTGTATCCTTTTACACCATCTGGATAGCCTAGCATGACCCCCTTTTGAGCCCTAGGGTGCAGCTTCCCCTGAGATACATGGGGATATGCTGCACACCCAAAGGGCCTTAGGTAGGACATGTTAGGCTTCTTACCAGTCCACATCTCTTGTGGTGTCTTGAAATTCACCACAGAAGATGGGCATCTGCTAATGAGGTAGGTTGCTGTAGTGACAGCTTCCCCCCACAAGGAGTGTTTTAATCCTGAACTAACCAACATGCACCTAGAATTTTCTAGCAATGTTCTATTCATTCTCTCAATTGTACCATTTTGTTGGGGTGTACCAGGAACAGTTAAATGTCTCTTTATGCCATGTTTCTTACAAAAGTCATCAAATTCAGCATTGCAATATTCAAGGCCATTGTCAGTTTTTAGACATTTTATCTTTTTACCATTTTGATTTTCAACCAAGTTTTTCCAGGTTATAAAGGTTTGAGATGCTTCATTTTTTGTTCTCAGCAGATAAAGCCAGACTTTCCTAGAAAAATGGTCTACAAAAGTAACAAAATATCTCTTACCTCCCACTGTCTCAACCTGTGCAAGCCCCCAAAGGTTAGAGTGAATGTACTCTAGGGGCCTTTCAGCAACATATGCAGAGTTTTCAAATGCATGCTTAACCTTTTTACCAAACACACAGTTTTCACAAAAGCCAAGGTCCACAGGTTTTTGATTAATTAGGCCAAGTTTATATAAGTATTGCATGCCACTATTTCCTATATGACCAAGCCTAGAATGTAGTAATTTGGTTTGTTCTAAGCTCATGGTTCCAATATTACTAGCAACATTCATTTCAGGTGAGGAAACTACAAAGTAGAATCCTTCCTTTTTGATGCTCCTAATAATGATGGTACCATTTTTTATGACATCTCTAACTCCATCTTTAACATGAAAGCTACAACCTAAATCATCAAACACAAACTCAGAAAGAAGCCTCCTTCTCTGTTGTGGTACCCACACAACATTTTGGAGAAGCCTTGTCTTACCATCATACATGCATATAGGGACATTACCAATTCCTTTAATTTCTAAGGAGGTATGGTCACCTAATTTGACCTCACCCCCATCATACACCTGTAGAGAACTGAAATAACTTTTGTTAGGTGTAGAGTGCACAGTACAACCTGAATCAAGGATCCATGAATCATCAGAGAATTGATAATTATCAGCAACAAGCAATTCACAAGGATAATGAGACTCAAGCACAACAGTAGATTGATTTTGATTTTCATCAGCCTCATCCCTTTGTTTCTTATGACACTCTTTTATGTAATGACCATAAATCCCACAGTAGTAACATTTTCTGTTCTTCTTATCAGAATTAGATGAGTTTGCAGTTTTATCCTCATTCTCAGATTTCTTATCCTTGTTCTTATTCTTGTTCTTCTTTTTTTGCCCTTAACCATTAAAACCTCAGTTTTAGGCTCAGTTTTAGTGTTGTTATTGTTACCATTATCAATCTTGTTCTTAAACACTTTAAGACTCTCATTATTTTGCACAATAGACTCAATAATTTTATCTTTAGTTATAGAATCTTGGCTATACTGAATAACATCTTTTAACACATCAAACTGAGGTGGCAAAGAGTTTAACAACAAGATAGCCAAACACTCATCTTTTATAGCATCCTTTTTATCACATCTTTCTAAATCCTGGGTCATCCTTAAGAATTTATCCAAGTTAGTGTAACAGCCCGAGATTATGATTCCCGAGTTACGTTTCGAGGGATGAGACCCCTCGTTGGGATCTTGCGCCCCGAGTACAGGTTGAAGGTTTGAAACTGAAGATTTGTAGTTAAAGTGGGATTTCGCACCCAAATCTGGAAGGACAGCTGGAGACCCTGGGGTAAACCCCTGTACCTGTCCTAAGTCTAAAACGCGCAAAACTTTTATCATGCAAAGGATTTAAGTTCTGAAAATGATACAACCAGTGTCGCAGCAGAGCCGGGTCAAAACAGAGTATAAGTAGGAAGAAATCCCAAAAGTATAAATTTGGTGAAGTCATGGTTCAAACACTCACTCTCCGCCATATGAATGGACCCCGTCATAACAGCACGAAATCAAGCAGTGGAACGAGTACCTGAAACTATACCACAAAGTCAGGCCAAGTGTTCGCATGCGGGTCCTCTGACCGCGCGGAGGGCATATAATACGCCTACACCTAGAATAAAGGATGCCTTCATGCAATACTGAAATATTAACCACTATACCATGCTCCTAATTCATATATGCAAAATATGAAGTAATGCCTTAACAAAGAATACCAAGTGGTATATCCCTCTTCTACCACCACCCCCCTTCCAGATAGGGTGGAGACTGGCCAGTTCGATGCTATAGCATATCACATTTCATCATCATATCGTATCTCAGCTCATCTCGTATCTCATGATATATATATAAATGACTCAAGGAGGACAACGCCCGATGAAGCTGGGCTATCCTATGACCCTAACAACGACTCTAGGACTCACAGATAATGGCCGTTCTGCATTCAAACGCATACAGAATAAGAATGCTCATTCGTAAGTGCAATTCCTAAGCATGATACTACATGACATGCTTTTATGCATATGCAACACCTACATACTATATGACACATCAGGCAGGAGATCCTGGTTACTGAGTAAGCCCCGGAGGTACTTACCTGGCTAGAAGATCAGCAAAAGAAGAATCCAGCACACAGTAGTCACGATAACAGAATATCACCTAATTACATAACGAGAATATACTGAGTAAACTTCTATAGTCTCTCTGAACACATATATCACACACTCATACAAACAGATAAATAAACAAGTTCGCATCCATCATACTTCCAGTTCATCCTGATCAATCATCTCCCATCTCATACCGTTCAACATATATAATCCGTCATCTCATCAGCTTAGGATAACCTCTATATCATTCTTAGCCAAATTCGCATATTACTATTCCCTACTCATACTCTCCATAAGGACATATATCATTATCATCACAAGTATCGATCATTTAGTCTCTTCTAAAAAAATCACCACAATGTCATGCTATTAGTCATACATATCATACCGTTAGTCAAACGATTTTATTATCATTCTAGTTAGTCATCGAATAAGTCTTATTCCCAAGTTAGTTTCAAAACCGTTTAAAATCCCAGTTAAATAGTTAAGGGTTCTGACCCTTGAAAATGTTCATAAAATTCCCTTTTACTATTATATAATATTTAAATACCACTTGCTAATTACTTTTGAAAAAATTATATTCAAATCTTTTAAAGTCCCAATTATTTTTATTTAGTAAAACCGACCCTTTATAAAATATCCGAAATAATATTTTATATTTTAATCCTCACACACTATTATAATATTTTAAAATATCATTAAATAATTAAATAATTATACGAATAAACCCGAACCGAACCAAACCCATTTAAACCCAACCGAACCGAACCGGACCGAACCAAACCCATACTCATTAACCCCAAACCGGTTAAATGTTAAAACAAATAATATATATATATATAAAGGTGGGGCCCCACAAGTGCCACAACTTCTTCATCTTCCTCATTTCAAAATGGAACTCCCGCCCCGCCAAAAAGCTCCGCCCGAGGCTTCGCTCCCGCCGACGCCAAGCTCCACCTCCGGGCCTCCGTCTCCGGCGCCGTCCAGCGCCCAGCTCTGCCTCGCCTCGGCCTCCTGTGCTCGCTCCTCGCTCGCACTCTCGGCCTCGCTCCCTAGCAGCGCTCTCAAGCTCACCTCGCCCTCTCGGACACGCTCTCGAGCTTGCCGGAGCTCTCGAGCCCATCCGATCATCCCGCACTCAGCCCCCGCTCACTCCCGACTAATCTAGACATCAGAGGAAACACGAAATCGAATCGAGAAAGGAAGGAATTGGAGGGAGCTCACCGAGGAGGTTCGCGTGTTCGGAGCTCTCGATCGGAGGTCTGAGCGTCGTCGGAGGCTCGCGATGACTTGTCGGACCTGCGTGGGATATGGGTGAGGGTGATGATGGAGTTCGAGAGTGGTTACGATTGAAAACGAAGGAGAACGACTCACCAAAAGTTCGGTTCGCGGTCAAACAGGGGACGAGGCGCCTCGGTGGCTCGTCAGTGGTGCTAGGTGGCTCCTGGGTGGCTTCGGTGCAGTTGGAGGTGTCGAGGGAGGTGGGGCTGAAGCTTCTGCAGCTGCCCTTCAAGAAGCAAGGAGGGACGAGGAGGAAGAAGAATCGGTGGTGTTCATCGGAGGGAGCGAGAGGTGACGGTGGGTGATGGTGATGTTGCTGGAAAACGCAGGAGGCAGAATGATGGATGAGTGTGGGAGGGAAGGGGCTTGTGTGTGAGGAGATTGGTTCTTGCAGCTAGAATTATAGGGAGAGGGGAGGAATGGGTTCAGCTGCAGGGTAAGACGGGGAAAGATTAGGTGGGAGGGTTGAGTGTTGAAATGGTTAAGAGTCAAAAATAATACCCAGAAATAAATTCCGAATACGCGAATTTTGAATCTCATAATTAGCCCTCGAATATTAGTTTTTCTGACTCTCGCTTTCTCGATCAATTAGATTTTTAAAATCGACAAGGATATCGCCAAATTTTATATCTCGGTCGGAATCTGCTAAACGAGTTTTTTAATTTGATTTAAATTCATTTTTAATTTTCTTTTTTTTTTCGACAAAAAATAGGATTTTAAAATCCGAGCCTTTACAGTTAGATTGAAGTGACTGATTTATGTCCATTTTAAAGTTGAACAATCTGCACAAGATAGCAATTCGGCTAGGCAAGGATTTTGTCAGGTATAGAGTTTCTAAAGTGTCCCAAAGTTGCTTAGGGTTAGTAATACTCACAACCTGATGAGCTACGTCGTCAGAAATCCTGATGAAGATCTCAGAATGAGCAGCCTCATCCAGATCCATCTTCATTTCCTCAGTAGCCCCTGCAGGGTACTCTCCCAGCACACCTTTCCAGCATTTCTCTTTGATGAGGATAGCCTTGAGCTTCAGTTGCCAAATAGAGAAGTCACTTGTTCCATCGAACGGTTTGGTTCTCATAGCATTATCCGTCATCGTTGAACCTGTTGAGAATCACAAGTCAGATTTCTCAAATAAAAGAAATGAAAGCTAAAAACACAAACCCTAGCACACACGAGTAGCTAAGGAGACTAAACGACAGTGGATTGAAGGGAGATCTCAGAACTCTGGGAACAAATCAAAACAAAACAATTTTTTTATAGATAAACAGAGGCAAAAAACAAGCAGAAGCGAAACGACAAAAGGTATTCAAAGTGATTTCCAGATCCGAAACCCTAGATTAATGACCTAGAATCTCATATCTAGCCAACCTGGCTCTGATACCAATTTGAAGTTCGAATCTCACCATAACACACAAGTAAATAGCGAAAGACGAAGAGAACACACAAGATTTGTCGACGCAGTTCGGGTAAAACCCTACTCTGCGGGATCTCAAGAGGGGAGATCCGATCCAATCCCAGAGTTCACTATGTTGCAAGAGGGGTTACAAGCTAAGCACACCAGACAGAGCACCAAACTAGCAACCTATGGAACCTCAAACCGAGCAAGACAAACAAAAGAGAGGGTAAAAGGAAGAGATGCCCCCTGAAAGGCAACCGAGAAACTTCATGGAAGTTTCTCACGGGGACTGAGCTTCTCAACCACTGTTGGAGCTCACAGAACCACCGTCTTCATCAATGGCTCACACCAGAGCTCTCTCTTTCTCTTTATGTAGCTAGGGTTTCCTAAGGTGAGGCTCAAAGGCTACAGTACCGAAGAGAAAGCTTTTATAGCTCAGATCTAGGGTTATCTGAGCACCTTCCAACAGCACCAAAAGATATGGGCCGGATCAATACTGTAACTTAGCCAATCAGAGGCCCAACACAGAAAAGGCCCAAAAAACCTGAGCTCGGAATAAGCTATAGTCTAAGTGTTAGATTATACATATAATATATATACTTTAGGTGGTGTTCTTATAGGTAAGTTATCAATATGTCCAAGGGTAACTTTAACCTATGAGATGTCCAACCTTGATATAGTATTTGTATAATCTAAACACTTAGTATAAATCCTAAGGTTACCAAAGTTTAAGTGCTCAATGTCCAATGTTACACGTTTAGCTTTACATGACAAGATTAATAATACAACAGTTTGTACTTGAAATACTGATGACCGATCCTAAAGTAGCTAATTGGAAAATGTTGTTATTTATTTCATTAAACTTCGCATTCATCATTCAAGTAATTGAGATGTATCATTCGAATTCATCTTAATCTGATCATCATTTTTCATTGTGTTTTGGAAGGCATATTCTGGAAATATGTTGGGTGGATGAAACTCATTAGTCTCATTCGATAAAAATCCATATTTAATAGAAACACCGGAGCTCCGCTTTGCCGTCTTCGACCGCCACCTTGCCACCACCGAAGCCACCAACGATCACCACCAACGGACTCGTCACACCACCACGGTCCCATATCTGCCTCCCCTTTGCGCTGTCGTGCCCTAAGCAGCCACCGGGAGCTTGCCGAAGTCCGCCAGAGCAACCACCATTTCTAATTGCGAATTATAGTCGATGTAAGGAAGGGGAAGAGTAAATTACAAAATTTCACCCATATTTTCCCTTTCTTCCCAAACACGCCCTTATCTCAATTTAATAAATTACATAATTATTCCGTAGTTTATAAACGCACAACATAATATTATATTTGCACAACTTAAAGTTATATTTGCATAACATAATGTTATATTTGCACAACATAATATTATATGTGCACAACGTAACATTATATTATTAGATACGCACACCATAATGTTAGATATGCTATTTATCATCTTATTTATGCACTTTATTATTTTATTATTGCACTTTATAATCTTATTCATGAACGGGTACATCACTATACCATTTTGAACTAATAGGCTTTTAATGGCACATGTCGCATTTATTAATAATAACCTTTATTGTATTATTTGTTCACTTTATATTTTGTAATATCATATTTTCACTTTCTAAAATAAAGACAAAAATGTGATGTAACATTCTTGTTGCATTTTGTAATATTATATTTGCACCTTATAATATTATTTGAAATAAAAATTACAGGTTAAAATTTATAATTTTTATAATTGAAATAGAGCAATATTCATATGAATAGAAAATATGGGGAGGCGGTGAAATTTGCCCATAAAATTAGGCTAATTTACCCATTTACATATTTACCCATAAATTATGCGAAAGGTGAACCCAAACTCTCAAAAGTAAAAAAAATAATTTAAAACATCGATTTCAAAAGTCCATCTTGTGTCTCATTCATGCACTTTATGATCTTATTTTTGCAATGTATAATTTTATATTTGCACTTTTCAAACTAAAATTGCACATTTAATTTCTAAAAATCTACACTCAAACTAAAATTTTATATTTGCACTTTATAATCTTAATTGTGCACTTCATAATCTTATATTTCAATTTTAAAATTATAAATTTTTATAACTGAAATAGGCCCATTCACCTATTTACCCATAAGAAAGTATTATATTTGTAGAACATAAAGTTATATTTGCACAACATAATGTTATACGTGCACAACCTCAACTTATATTTGCACAACAAAAAGTGTTATCACGAAAAAAAAGTGATGGCGCGAAAAAAAAAAGACTCGGAAAGGGGGGGCACAGGGGCAAGGGGGCACACACATGGGGCAAGGGGGGCACATGGGGGTTGATAGTTTGCTAATTAAATTAGGCCCATTTACTCATTACCCATAAAAATTAGGCTCATTTACTTATAATTAGACCCATTTAGATAATTTTACACCTTAAGAAATTTTACACCATAAGGACATTTTACATTTGAACCATTACCTTCATAATTATATATATATAATTATATATATGGCAAAACTGGACTCCGAGTCCGAATTCAAGCGGCTGCAAATGTTAGTCTTTTATATTAATTTTATATTAATATCAATAATTCAATATGTGTAGTACCTTTATTATATTGAAGCAGCCCATTCGGCCCGGTTGGCAGCCCGGCCCGCCAATGAGGACGGGCTTGGGTGAGGTAACTGGCCCAATCACCGGGCCTAGCCCAAGCCCGACCCGGTATAATGGGCTGAAAAATGGTCGTAGGTCCGACCCAAGCCCGCCCATGCTCAAGTCTATGTAGGGGATATTGACAATTGTGCTTTATCAATTATATCGATTAGGGTTAGGGAGTTGCACCTCTATCTTTGATTGTTTATGCTATTGATATTGTTTAATTGCCAAAGCTTTGGAGTGATCCAAGGTTGGATGAATCACGTAAGGATAATTATAATAGAGTCAAGGATCAATGACCTAACCATTGTTGATGAATTGCATGGGAAGCTATCTCATCACTATTAATCACTACAATTCATCATTATCACTTTTACCTTATTCGATTGTCTTTTTACTCAATTAGACTTCGATCTCACCCCTTTTGTTAGCAATTTGAGTATACAGGAAAGGTATTCTCCCTGTGGATCGACATCTGGACTTACCACTTCTACGGAATAATAGGTTCAGGTTATCATTATTACTTTTGGGACGAGGTAAAGCCTACGATACTCTATCTTGGCACACCAAATTTTAGCGCCGTTGCCGGAGAGAATTACTTTATTTTCTTTGTTTACTTTTGTTGCTATCTATAGTGTGATTCACTTCGGTGAATTGCTCTTTGGTTACTGATCAATCTTTGTTGAGTCTTTGATAGGCTAGGCAAGGATGTATGAATCAGTTAATCCCAAGACATTGAGAGACTTAAGGGAACCTGATCTGAATTCGCAAAACCTTGCGATCATATTACCTGAACTCCCTGAAGTCTTCAAACTAGGATACAAATCTGATTGATTGTTGGTTCTTCCACTTTTCCATGGGATGTTGAAGATGAGCCTAATAAGCATCTGACAGAATTCGTTAGTGTCTGTGACAGACTCAGACCTCAAGGTTACTGATGATCAACTTATGTTGAGGCTGTTTCCGTTCACCTTGAAAGATGTAGCAATTAATTGGCTACACTGTTTGTCTACAGGAAGCATCACCACTTGGTTGGGATTGAAGAAAACTTTTCTACATAAACACTTTCCTACCACACATTTGAGTAAACTGAAAAAGCAATTGACCAGCATAGAACAACTCCCTAAGGAGAGCCTCTATAACTACATTGAGAGATTGAGGAGACTCAAAGCAAGTTGCCCACATCATGGTATACTTGAAGAGGATCTGATTCTATATCTTTATGAGGGTTTACTTGATCATGAGCGCATTGTCATCAACATGACCAGTGGAGGAGATATTCTGGATAAGACACCGGAGGAGGCTATGCAAATCCTCGATGGGTTAGCAAACTCAACACAATAGGATAAGAAATTCCAAGGGACAGGAGATTCTCATGGATCAAATGACTCTATGAAGGGCTGCAAGGAGAAAGTAGCACAACTTACGGAGATTGTAATGAAAATGGCTAGTCAAATGGCTACATCAAACGCTCAAGCTAGAGATGGAAGAGACGAAATTAAGGAATCCAACCATGTAAGTTCTGAGATTCTCAAGAAGGACGCCTTGAGAGATTTGAGGGTGATGATAAAGAATCAAGGAGATCTAATGCAACAAATGGCTCAAGAGTTACAAGAACTCAAATCGAGGGATTCGATGAAAAATTCGATAAGAAAATCCTCTAAGGAAGATTCTATAGATATGGTCCTTAGAGGAGGTAAAAAAGTTAGTGTACCCACTGAAAGTTTAAAAGAAAGACCTAAGGAGGTGATTGACGTGGAGGAAGAAGGTGAAAACAACTCGAAATCAAGATTCTGTAAAGACGGTGCCCGCTGCACCAACCGGCGCCCGTCGCTGCCATCAAACGCTGAACAGATGAGTAATTTTGAGCAAACCAGGAGGAAATCATTGGAAGAATGGGTCCTAACGATGATATATCTGAATCACCATTCCCCAATGCGTTAAAAGGTTATAAGAAATGGGAGAATGAAAAAGAATTATTCGATACTTTCGCTAAATGTCAAGTAAACATTCCTCTACTAATTTAGTTAAATATGTTTAAAGGAAGTATGCACATTCAAACGAACACGATGGGAAAAAGGAAAAGAAGGTAAGGAACAACGAGAACAACTATCATTAGTATTTCAAAAGCGATTGCCCGAAAAATGCGGAGACCCAGGTATGTTCACCATTCCTTGTACGATTGGTGAGGTTAAGTTTAAAATCACTATGCTTGATCTTGGTGCGTCTATAAATGTCATATCATACAAATTATAAAATGATTTAGGTTTAGGACCTCTAAATGAAACCAAGGTTGTTATAGAGCTTGCAGATCACTCTCAACTTCATCCTAAGAGGGTAGTTGAGGATGTGTTGATTATGGTAGATGATTTGATTTTTCCTGCTGATTTTTATGTTATAGATATGGGACATGGTGTAACCGAAACACCTATCATACTAGGTAGACCTTTCTTGCGAAATGCAAAAGCAAAAATTGATTGTTATGTTAGGTCCTTATATGTGGAAGTTGATGGGAAAAAGGTTGAATATTTAATTCCTGACGGGAAATCTGCTGATTATTCTTTGAATTTAGTTGATGCAATAGAGGTTTTCACTAAGGATATTATGAGTATTGAACGTTCTGATAAGTTGCAGGTTGTTCTAGAAGCCCCTTTGGGCGAATTATCTCTTGATTATGCTTTGCCTAACAACTTGCAGGAATTATCTATGGCTATGGATGCAAATTCAGGGAATTGGTCCCCTTTTTAAAAAACTGAACTATTAAATCTTTCTTTTGAGAAACTTCTTCCGTCTGTAATTCAGGCACCTGAAGTTGAATTAAAACCCCTCCCTGATCATTTAAAAATGCATTTTTTGGGAGAGGGTAATGCACTTCCTGTGATCATATCTAATAAACTTACTCATGAACAGGAACAAAGGCTAGTGGATGTCCTTAGGGAACATCGCACTGCAATGGGGTGGACCATTGTCGATATCAAAGGGATTAGTCCTACATTGTGTATGCATCGCATACTCATGGAGGATGATGTAAAGCCGACAAGACAACCTTAGCGCCGATTGAATCCACTAATGATGGAGGTCGTCAAGAAGGAAGTCCTAAAGCTCCTTCAAGCAGGTATGATCTACCCTATTTCTGATAGTCAATGGGTTAGTCCTACACAGGTAGTCCCTAAAAAGGGAGGTATCACAGTTTCTAAAAACCAGGAAGGTGAAATGGTACCTATGAGGGTACAAACAGGTTGGAGAGTTTGCATTGATTATCGCAAACTCAATGCCGCAACAAGTAAGGACCACTTTCCTTTACCTTTTATTGATCAAATGCTTGAACGCCTAGTTGGTCGTTCTTATTATTGCTTTTTAGATGGTTATTCATGATATTTTCAAATTCCTATTGCACCTGAGGACCAGGGAAAAACTACTTTTACATGTCCTTTTGGTACTTTTGCTTATAGTAGGATGCCTTTTGGATTATGCAATGCACCTGGTACTTTTCAAAGATGCATGATGAGTATATTTTCTAAATATGTTGAGCATTTCATTGAAGTGTTTATGGATGATTTTACTGTCCATGGGAATGATTTTGACTCTTGCTTACATCGTTTATCCTTAGTACTTAAGAGGTGTATTGAAACTAATTTGGTTTTGAACTCTGAAAAATGCAATTTTATGGTTGAACAACGGATTGTCCTTGACCACATTGTGTCCCAAATAGGCATTGAGGTAGATAAAGCAAAGATTGATCTTATTAATCTTTACCTTATCCTACTAATGTGCGTGAAATCCGTTCGTTCTTAGGACATATGCATGCAGGATTCTATCGTAGATTTATCAAAGACTTTTCTAAGATAACCTCACCCTTATGTGAACTCCTTAAGAAGGATGTGTCTTTTGTGTTCAACGAGAGTTGTAAGAAAGCTTTTCATGAGTTAAGAAACCATTTAACCTCAGCACCTATTATCCAAGCCCCAATTTGGACCTTGCCCTTTGAGTTGATGTGCGATGCTAGTGATTATGTCGTGGGTGCTGTTTTAGGACAAAAAGTAGATAAAGCGTCTCATGTGATATACTATGCTTCTATGATGTTGAACAAGGCCCAACAGAACTACACTACTACAGAGAAGGAATTATTGGTCGTGGTGTTCTCTCTTGAGAAATTTCGTCCTTAACTATTGGGTGCAAAGGTGGTGGTTTACAGCGACCATGTAGCACTCCGATACTTGATGACGAAGAAGGGTGCAAAGCCCAGGCTAATTCGATGGATTCTACTCCTGACAGAATTCAATTTGGAAATCAGAGATAAGAATGGAGCAGAAAACTTGGTAGCCGACCACCTAAGTAGGATAAACAGAACTGATGGTGGAGGAGAGAAACCATAGAGGTTAGGAGAATTTCCTGATGAAGGATTGATGAGAATTTCGGCACATGTTGAAATTGAAGAACCGGTGCCCGCCGCCCTCAAGATTGGCCGAATATGCAAAACTTGGTGAGTAGCATATGTAATTTTTAAAATATTGATCGCAATCGTCGCATGCGCTAATATGGAATCACGAACATAGTTCTGAATCGCGCACATAGAATAGACATACACATATTGTAAAAAACCAACCGTCTCTTCCAAACCCTGGTGTAGAGCGTCCGGTTTCCATTTGATCTCAGTCATGACTCATGCTGATGCAGTCATGCGGGGCGACAAATTTCCATCAATGGCAAAGGTTTGCCAACGAAACCTTTGGCGCCTCCATGTTCCTACTCAAGGGTTTATATGTACTCCAACTCCAAGTCACCAGGAACATATCATATAATTCATATTGGTAGTGTAACTATTGTCGGTGCTTTAATTTGTCCCCTTCAGCCTCCAGGTGGTGATTTCTCTGATCCTATTACTTGTGCGACTTTTAGTATTGTCCAGCTGAGAGGCATGCTTGTTTATTCTCTGTTCTGGCTAATAATTTGTTTGAGATATCCTGCATGCTTACACTTAGTAGTTGTGATCCCTACCATTTTGATGCGGTGTCTTGTGATATTGTGAGATACAAATCTTTCATGCCCCTAGGCTGGAGAAAATTTCATTGTTGAGATCGAAACTTGATCAGATGAGCGAAGAACCAACTGTATGTTGAGTTGAATGAACTACACATTCTTGGTTCCTATTTTCTGTTAATTTATATACGAACATATGTTTGCTCCATGTTGTAAAGCTTGAATTCAATATCTTTAACTAAGGCATTTACTTGCTTCCATCTAAAGATGGAACGAAGATTTATATTTGGTGATGCTTGTTATACTCTAGGTGTACTTCTATTCATTTATTTGGTATGATGAGGAGTGTTTGTTCCTTGAATCCATGGGCTACTTTGTCAATTGGCATAGTTCTAATAGATGATATTATTCGCAGTCGCAGGTCTTCTGGGGTTTAGATAAGAAGCTTGCCCAGAGAAAGCACTTCCCATTTGTAATGTTTGCAGTTTGAAAATGTTTGTCCCCCCTTGTTCATTCAATTCATTAAATGTTCTATACAATATATATACCCGTGAGTACTTACTCCCCAAGGCAATTGTGGGAAACAACTGTCCTAGGCTACAGACAAAGGGTTACAAGCCTTAATGATCATGGGCCTCAATGGGCCTCACGTTACTACCCCCCGTCGATCCGAACGAGGGCGTGCCCAAGTTTGGAGCGCAAATTCTGAAATCTAGTGGACAGTAGAGGCTTAGTCAGTGCGCTTGCAAGCTGATCTTTTGAGGAGATGAACGCGACCTTTAAAGATCCGATTTTCACTCGTTCCCGGACGAAATGGTAATCCAAACTGAGGTGTTTGATGCAATGATGAAGGACGGGATTGACAGCAAGGTAGGTAGCTCCAATATTATCACACCAAAGAATTGGTGAAGTGGGAAGAACGATCCGAAGTTCGGCAAGCAGAGACTGGATCCATAGAGTTTCACATGAGGCATTGGCGATAGCTCGATATTCAGCTTCGGTGGATGAGCGGGCGACAGTATCTTGCTTTTTCGAGGACCAAGATATTAAATTGTTGCCGAGGAATATACAGCAGGCTGTTGTAGAACGATGATCAGCAGGGTCCCCGCCCCAATCCGAATCGGAAAAGGCGGATAAGGAGCTGCTGGGTGCTGATGAAAGGTGAAACTGAAAGTCAGCAGTAGCATTGATGTACCTGAGAATTCTTTTAACAGCTTGCCAATGGGCGACCCTTGGTTGATGCATAAATTGACAAACTCGATTCACCGCAAACGAGATATCCGGGCGTGTGAAGCCGAGATATTGTAGGCCGCCAACGATGCTTCGGTATAGCGAAGGGTCTTCAAAGAACGGTGAGTCATCTACTGAGGTAAGGGTGGAAGGAGACATTGGGGTGCTAACTCCTTTGGAGCCTGTCATGTTGGCTCGCTGAACAAGCTCTCGTATGTATTTGCGCTGACAGAGATAAATGCCATTGGATGTGCGCTTGGCTTCAATGCCCAGAAAGTAAGAGAGAGCCGAGGTATTTAACTGGGAAGAGTTTAGACAATGTAGCAATAAAGGAAGCAGACAAAGCATCAGAAGTAGATATCACTAATAAATCATCAACATAAACCAGTATGAAGATGGCCTCATTCCGATGGTGATGGCAAAAGAGAGAGGTGTCAGCTTGAGATGGAGTGAAACCCATATCGATGAGGGCCTCACTGAGTCGATGAAACCAGGCCCGAGGGGCTTGCTTAAGGTCGTAAAGGGATCGTTGCAATTTACAAATATAAGATGGAAATGAGGGATGAACAAAACCTGGGGGTTGAGCGATGAAGACGTCCTCCGTTAAGGTCCCATGTAAGAAGGCATTTTGGATATCCAATTGCCGGATGGACCACCGCTGCATCGCGGCAAGGGAGAGGAGAAGCCGAATGGTTGACGGTTTGGCGACGGGGCTAAATATCTCCTTGTAATCGAGCCCTTGGATTTGGTTGAATCCTTTTGCTACGAAGCGGCCTTTGCGCCTCTCAATAGTGCCATTAGCATGTCTCTTGGTCTTGTAGACCCACTTGACACCCAATACATTGGGCGAAGTATGAGGAGGGACAAGTACCCAAGTCTTTGTGGAGAGAAGTGCTCGAAATTCATCACTCATTGCAGCCCGCCATTCATGAAAGTTGTTGGCCTCTGTGAAGTTACTGGGTTCATCCGGTATAATGACAGAGGAGGAGCAATGGGGTGGTGGCCATGGTACGGTCCCATCTTTTCGGATTAGGGGTTTTGTGATGTGGTCACGGAGGCGCGTTGTCATGGGATGGCTGGACGAGGAGGTTGGTGGATTGGGATCAAGATTTGGGGAATTAGGGTGGGATAAAATTGCTGGGGAGGAGGTGTTGTTGGACCCGTCGGTGGGAGATGAAGGAGGGCTGGGGGATATAGGGTGATCAGGCCAAATGAGAGAAGGTGTTGGGCTATGGGGTGATGAGGGTGATGGGCTAAGGGGCCCAGGTTGAGAGAAAACAAGAGGTTGAATATTAGGAGTGGGGAGGAGGCCCGGTAAAGTTGCTGGATCAACTTTATGTGTGGAGAGGGGTACATGTGGCTTGGCAAATGGAAATATTTGCTCATGAAAAATTACATCTCGAGAGATGTATTTCCGGTTGCTGACCCAATCAAGACAAATGTAACCTTTGTAATTGCTTGCGTAGCCGAGGAAGATTGTGGGTGTAGAACGGAAAGAGAGCTTGTGGTTATTGTAGGGACAGAGATTTGGAAAACAAAGGAAACTGAAGATCTTTAAAAATTGGTAGTCCGGGGTTTTGTGGAAAAGACATTCAAAAGGGCTCTTGTTGTGGAGAATTGGAGTAGGCAATCGGTTGATCAAATAGGTAGCCGTTTCAAAGGCACAATCCCAATCCCAATAAGTGAGGGGAAGTGAGGCATGTTTGAGAAGGGTAAGGCCGGTGTCGACTATTCGACGATGACGGGTCTCAACACTCCCATTTTGTTGGTGGGAATGAGGGCAAGTTAAACGATGAGCGATTCCCATTGATTGAAAAATGGGTTTGAGGGGTTTGAATTCGCTTCCACCATCGGTTTGGATCGCCTCAATGGACCGATTGAAAAACTTGGTGATGAATAAGATAAAGGTGTGAACAATACGGGAAACAACATTTTTGGAGGCAAAGGGAAATAGCCAAATGAAGCGACTATAATCATCAACAATAGCCAAGTAATAACGATAACCATCTGATGAAATATGGTGGGCTGGGCCCTAAACATCCATAAATAATAATTGAAGAGGGTTGGTTGATCTACTAGGACTAGGAGGATGGGGTAAAGCATGGGCTTTTGCCCAAGAACAAGCAATGCAGTCTGATGGGCCAATTGATGGGCCTTTTTTGCGGGCTAAAGGTAAGTAAGCTAACAGTAAGGAGGAAACCCTAGCAGACGGGTGACCCAAGCGACAATGCCAGACAGACGGAGACTGAGCAACAGTGAGGTTGGCTTGTGGAGAGGGCGGCGCCGGTGCAGCAGTGGTGGCTGGAAATTCGTAGATGCCATTCCTAACGGGACCTTGGAGGAGGAGCGCCTTGGTCCGGGAGTCCTTCACATTAAAAAGATTGTTGTGAAATTCAAAGAAAACAAAGTTATCTTCAGAAAACTGATGAACGGACAAAAGATTTTTAGTTATAGCAGGAGAATGAAGGAGATGAGTAAGGTGAAAGATGTGATGAGGAGTGTAAAGAGGAGCAGAACCATGGTTGTGAATCGGGATTTGAGAGCCATCACCAAGTGAAATTTGGTCAGTTCCTTCATACGGGATGTTGTTGAAGCGAAGATTGGTGACATCGGGAGTGTAATGATGCGAAGCAGCTGTGTCGGGGAGCCAAGAGGGCGAGTTGGTGGTGAAGTTCGCCTGGAATGATGCTGGGGGAGGCGCTTGAAAGGCATGATCGAAGCGATGCCAACACTTTATGACGGTGTGGCCTCGCTTGTGACACAACTTACAAATTGAGCGTGTATCCTGAGCGCCATGAAAATTAGTGTCTCGACCTTGTCCTCGACCATACGAGGGTCCTCCTCGTCCATAGTTGTGGCCACCACGAAAGCTTCCGCGGCCGTTGTTGGAACCTCCTCGTCCAGAGTTGAAATTTCGACCCCTGTTGTTGCTGTTAGTGTAGTTCACCTGGGGACCTGTTTCGGTGTAGGTGTTGTGAATGGTGAGCTGGTCAGTTTGGGTAGTATTGTGGGTAAGGCGGGCTTCAAATTTGAGGAGATGAGAGAGGGTTTGGGTGGGATCTGGTGTGTCAAACTGTGTGGATATGGAGGTAACAACAGGGTCATACTCGGTTCCCAACCCGGCAAGGAGGTAAGTGACAAACTCCATATCAATAATGGGTTGTCCTGCGGAAGCCATAAGAGACGATAACCGTTTGGCCTTGTTGAAAAACTCCGAGATGGACTCGGCGCCTTTCTTTAGGGAGGCTAGCTGCAAGCGGCAATGAACGATTTGGGCATTGGATTGAGCGGCAAAAAGGTCCTGGATTGTGTTCCAGATCTGGGAAGAGGAGACACAGTCAATAACTTGTGCCAGGATGTCGGAGGTGAGAGAAGCCGTGAGAATCTCCATGACAGTTTGATCTCTGATGTGCCATTTGGAGAAGGCTGGATTCGGGGCGCCGCCATTGAGAAGGGGATCCGGGCAAGGCTCAGATCCATCAATGAGAGAGAAAAGGCCAGTAGCCCTGAGATATGGGGTAATCTGGGTCTTCCACATGAGGAAGTTATGGTGAGAGAGCTTCTCGGTAATAACATGTGATGTTGCAGAAAAGGAAGACAAGGGAAGGTGTTCTGTGGACTGGGGGATTAGAGCCATGGCGGCTGAAAAGATAGGAAGAAGATGGGTTGTGGTCTTTTTTTGTGTGTGCTATTAGGGTTTAGATGGACGCGTGTCCTATAGGCTCTGATACCATTATAATGTTTGCAGTTTGAAAATGTTTGTCCCCCCTTGTTCATTCAATTCATTAAATGTTCTATACAATATATATACCCGTGAGTACTTACTCCCCAAGGCAATTGTGGGAAACAGCTGTCCTAGGCTACAGACAAAGGGTTACAAGCCTTAATGATCATGGGCCTCACGTTACTACCCATCTGTCATGTCAACTGGTTGATTTCCTATTCAAAGTACACCTCTGTAAGTTCCTCAACTTCAGGCTTCATATGCCATATTGTTCCTCAAATATTTTTTTTCATTTGATTACAGGCCTTGAAGGAGTCCTTTTATGATCAAAATTTGATCCAGATTACATCAATATCATGACTAAGGCTTGTGAGTTGCTGCAAAGGGAAGATGATCTAAATGAAGTCATTCAGGTATGTTTCTCCACCATTTCCCCCCTCTATTTCTGGTTAGTAGTTTATGTTCCCCAAAGCACATTGAAAGTTTGGAACTGAAGTACCCAAACCTACCTTTTCCAGTCATTAAGAAAGTGTTGTTATTATCTCCTCTCTTCATTTAGGATCCTTTATTATCTTAATATAAATTCAAGTTAATTATGCAAGATTGGAAAAAGACCTGTTATTATCTCTGCGCTAGGTGTCAGTTTCTCTGTGATAGATTACATAGGCATATATTATAGTGGGCCCAAAAGCCCAATACCTTTGTAACCTATATATATGATTATCAATGAATGAAAACCCTCAAGGAGGATTCTATGATCAGTCTCGTGATCTAACATGGTATCACAGCCTAAAATCCCTCAATCCTAATCTTTTTCCACAAAAAAAAACACAAACCCTAGCCGCAAAACCCTAATCCCTACCCATCCCCACCGCCGCCACCCCCTAGCGGCGCCCCCCCCCCTCCCCCTCTCCCCCCTTCTCGGCAACCCTAGCGGCGCCCCCCCTCCTCTCTCCCTCACTTTTGATATTGGAGATGATGCCGCCTCCCGCAGCCCACCCCCCACCCTCGCCCCACCTCGCTGCCGCGGCCGCGGCCGCCGCCGCTCCTCCCTGATTCCGTCATCCCATCCTGCAGTTGTGACGCCGCCTATGTTCCGCCTGCTCCTGCTATGCATCACGCCTTCTCCTCTATGCAGCCGACATCTCCCGACTCGTCTTGGTATATGGACACTGGTGCCACCTCCCACATGATGAACTCCTCAGGTCACCTCTCATCTATTTCCTTTAAGGGTCCTGCACACTCTATTATCGTCGGCAATGGTGGTTGTCTTGCTACTTCAGGAATTGGCCACGCCAAATTACAGACCCCAACCCACCCACTACACCTTAACAATGTCCTCATTGCCCCAAAGATTGTCAAAAACCTTATCTCTGTCCGTCGGTTCACTACTGACAATAACGTTTCCCTTACGTTTGATCCCTTTGGTTTCTCTGTGAACGATCTTACTACGGGGGTTACTCGTATGAGATGTAACAGCACCGGGGAGCTCTACCCTGTCACACCACCTCCTGTGTCCAGTCAGTCGTGCCCGGTCGCCCTCTCGGCATCGTCGTCCAGCCTCTGGCATGCACGCCTGGGTCATCCCAGTCCTGCCGTTCTAGATGTCCTCCGTTCTCAGAGTCTTGTCACCTGTACTCAAGACCTACGCTCTGGTTTATGCTCTTCCTGCCAACTAGGCAAACATGCAAGACTGTCGTTCCAACGGTCTTTGACCTCTA
This sequence comes from Persicaria maculosa, assembly GCA_963922045.1. NCBI lineage: Eukaryota > Viridiplantae > Streptophyta > Magnoliopsida > Caryophyllales > Polygonaceae > Persicaria > Persicaria maculosa. Next base: position 24,757,623 of record OY998266.1, read on the forward strand.
CCCTTGCTCCCTTTGATATCATTCATAGTGACATTTGGACCTCTCCTGTGCCTAGCAATGAGGGTCACAAGTACTACCTCTTGTTTCTGGATGATTACACACATTTCTTATGGGTCTTCCCGTTGCATTTCAAGTCCCAAGTGTTTCCCATCTTTGCCAAATTCCATGCCTACATCAAAACACAGTTCCACACATCCATCAAGTGTTTCCAATGTGACAATGGCCGTGAATTTGACAACAAAGATTTTCACTCTTTCTTTGCCACAAATGGGATCTCCTATCGCTTGTCTTGCCCCTATACCTCCCAGCAGAATGGCAAGGCCGAACGAATCATCCGAACCATCACCAACATGATGCGCTCTCTCCTCTTCCACGCATCTATTCCCCTTCCCTATTGGCCTCACGCCTTACCCACCACTTGCTACCTCCTAAACATTCTCCCATCTACCACCCTCCACCATCGCTCGCCAGGACAGGCCCTCTATTGCACATTGCCTAGGTATGATCACCTTCGTACCTTTGGGTGCCTGTGCTTCCCCAATCAGTCATCCACCGCCCCGCACAAGCTTCACCCGCGCTCCACTCCTTGTGTCTTCCTTTGCTATCCGTCTGATCATCGCGGTTACCTCTGCCTCGATATCAAGACCCATAAGCTCATTGTGTCTCGACATGTCACCTTTGATGAGTCTCGCTTCCCCTTTGCTTCTCCTACCCCTCCTGTGTCTTATTCTGATTCAAAGTCCTCATTCCCACATTTTCTTATTCCCCAGAGCTCTCCCGGTGCTCCCGTTTCTCCCCCTCCTCCCACACCACCACCCCCTACCACCAGACCACACACCCGCAGCGTCTCCGGTGTCTTCCGACCCCGTCAGATCGTCTCCATGACCACCACACATAGCCCCGCCTCGCATCCACACCCACAGCCCCCCCGCCGCCAGATGCCGCGGCCGCAGCAATGCCCCCTCCCACACCCGCAGCATACCCCGCTGCCGCGGCCGCAGCCTAGTGCTGCGCCCGCCGCCGCTCCTCCCTCCATCTCCCCTATCCCCACCTCCCACAAAACAACCCTCCTAGATCCGAATTGGCAGGCGGCTATGCTCGACGAATACAGGGCCCTTACAAAGAATGGTACTTGGGTTCTGGTTCCTCGCCCTCCTGATGCGAATGTCGTCCGATGTATGTGGCTCTTCCGTCACAAGTTCCGCTCCGACGGGACATTGGAGCGCTACAAAGCCCGTCTTGTGGTCAACGGTCGTTCTCAGCAGGTAGGTATTGACTGTGATGAGACATTCAGCCCCGTCGTCAAGCCTGCCACTATCCGAGTGGTGTTGAGTTTAGCTTTGTCACGCAACTGGGCCATTCATCAACTGGATGTCAAGAATGCCTTTCTTCATGGTCATCTGAATGAGACAGTCTACATGTTTCAGCCACCGGGGTTTGCTGATACTAACCGTCCCAAGCACGTCTGTCTCCTGAAGCGATCTCTGTATGGGCTGAAACAGGCTCCGAGAGCTTGGTTCCAGCGCTTTGCTTCTCATCTGCTACGCCTAGGCTTCATTGGCAGCCGCTCAGATTCGTCTCTGTTCATTTATCGCAGAGGCTCAGACACGGCTTTTCTCTTACTTTATGTCGATGACATCATTATCACCGCCTCTTCTGATGCTCTTCGGACGTCGATTATTTCGCAGTTGAGTGCAGAATTCGCCATGTCTGATCTGGGTCAGTTATCCTACTTCTTGGGAGTTGCTGTTCAGCGTCATGCATCTGGTCTGTTTCTTTCGCAGAGTAAGTATGCTGCTGAGATTGTCGCTCGGGCTAAGATGGTTAACTGTAATCCTGTAGCCACCCCTGTCGATACATCCACCAAGCTCAGTGCTCATTCTGGTCCTTTGGTTGATGATCCGACATTATACAGGAGCCTGGCTGGTGCACTTCAGTATCTCACCTTCACCAGGCCTGATATCAGTTACGCCGTTCAGCAGATCTGTTTGTTTATGCATGCACCTAGGGAACCACACCTTCAGGCCTTGAAGCGGATCATTCGGTACATCAGCGGCACCCTCGAGCTAGGCACCACGATCACTCCTTCCGCTAAGCTTGACCTTGTGGCTTACACTGATGCGGATTGGGGTGGTTGTCCTGACACACGTCGCTCCACGTCTGGTTACTGTGTCTTCCTCAACGACACACTTGTGTCATGGTCAGCAAAGCGTCAGTCTGTCGTGTCTCGCTCCAGCGCTGAGGCAGAATATAGAGGTGTTGCCAACGTTGTCTCCGAGTGCTCTTGGCTCCGCAATCTTCTGCTTGAGCTTTGTTGCCCTCTTTAGAAGGCCACTCTGGTCTACACTGACAACGTCTCCGCCGTCTATCTAGCTAGCAACCCAGTCCAGCATCAACGCACGAAGCACATTGAGCTTGATCTCCACTTCGTCAGGGACAAGGTTGCCATTGGACATGTCCGTGTTTTACATGTCCCGTCCTCCTATCAGTACGGTGATATATTCACCAAGGGTTTACCCAGACAGTTATTCATTGATTTTCACTCCAGTCTCACTGTACGGCCCCCTCCAGTTTCGACTGCGGGGGTTTGATAGATTACATAGGCATATATTATAGTGGGCCCAAAAGCCCAATACCTTTGTAACCTATATATATGATTATCAATGAATGGAAACCCTCAAGGATGATTCTATGATCAGTCTCGTGATCTAACACAGATCTGTGTTAATGATCCTAGAGGATTAAAATATGACCTGTTCTTTGTGTTTTTCTTTTGATGATTGTATATTAATATCATGATTTCATGTTTGCAGCTTGTTGACAAAGATGCTTTGGCTGAAACAGATAAAATCACTTTGGATTCCACAACCTTAAAGATGATTCTCGATAAACGGGGTCAGGCATCAGACAATGTACCAAAGTGGTCAGCATCTTCTCCATCAGCAGGGGTGAGACAACTTGGAGTGGAGTTATATGGACAGAACCAGAACAGTTGAAGCTTGCCCACAACATTGCTTGCATTAGATAAGGTTTTGTTCCTTTATATTGTTCTTATGCTTTTAAAAATGTAATGTTTTATGGTGTTAGTTCGGTACCACATTTTGATGCACAACAAGGAGACAGTGGGCATCAGTTGCATTATAAGAGTATTAAAGAGAAAATAAGCGAAGACGAGTAGATCTGGATTCCATTAATTATGTTATTGGATGGGAACTTTACAAGGTTGTATTATTTTGTAGTTTCATATCAAGGTCGGTTGCGTCTTATTCAGTTATTGACGCTACTGCAATTACTGTTTACATGCTCCTTTTTTTTTTTTTTTTTGCATTTTTCGCCTCTTAGCAAAGCCTGAAAATGAGTTAGTTCGGCACAATCTTATGATCATACATGAACTACGTTACCTATTGGTTGCAACCCGTTCTGGGTGTCATAGATCGCTTTTTGAGATCCGGAAGATCTTTCGTATCCAAAACTATAGCATGCCTCTTCGGCACTGGTTTTAACATGTACACATATTGTATTTGTATTATTACTTACTATATACTATTAGATAAACTAATCAAACAAGTGTTTTAATAAAGAGGAGCAATACTTACAAGTTCTCTGGTAACTCTGGCGGAGCTTTTCTTGAGTAGCTCTCATCTTCATCTCGTGTTCTTCCTTGGTCAAATCTTTCAGCCGCCTCTGCAACCCTCCGATGTTTGCGACATTATGAAGGACTTTCACATCGATATCCTCACCGTTATCTTCATTCACCTTAACCTTCAACACATTTTCATTGCCGGGTTTCTTGCAGCTTGAATCTTCTGTCAAACCGCCAGCATTGTCATCTCCGACGACATCTTCGAATGCTTTCGAAATCTCGAATAGCAGGTCTTCCACTTCTTTAGCAGACGAAGGATCCATCTACATGTTGTATTGTTGTATAACAATAATCAAATTAATATTATCAAGTAATTTAAGTCTTTGTCTTTGATACACAATTCATCGATTAAATTCATAAATTATATATAGTACGTTCTTTTTTCCGATTTTAAAAGTTCCGTTTCAAATTCTTTTAAACCATCAATTTATCGCCAAACAAAATCTTAGATTGCTTCCTAAACCTCAAATTCAATTAAAGATGGAAGAATATAATACAATGTATAAATTATAATTAATTAATTAATTAGTTTTAAGGACCTCAATCTTAGAATTGTCTTAACCCTGAGTTAAAGATGGAACTCATACCTCTTAAATGGTGAATTTGCTATACCTCCGAATCCGATCGATGGGCTAAATATTTCTCTCTTGATATATTACGACGAAAATATAATGGCTAATTCAAGACTTTATAATCAAGGAACTCTGTTGATCTGGGTAGTATCCAACTATATAAGGCAACTAATTTGTTTTTGTTTACACCTAATATATTTAGATATATTATTGATAAATTAATTATTTTTGTTATTTAGATATGTTGTTGATATATATATCAGGAACAATTTAAAATCAAATAGAAAATTTATTTTTTGTTTTAAAGTTTTACTTTCACCTCAAAGACAATATTGGGAGATATATCTTTATAAAATAATCAAAAAAATATAATGAATAATTAAATAACAAGGGAAAATGCTGTCATATATACTCCGTATCTTTTTAATTAAGGAAAGTGTATTAAAGAAAAAACCAAAATAATTATACTATATTCTTTCCAAATTAAAATCAATACGGTTCATTACAAACAAATTATTTAGAACTTGACCCAAAATAAAAGAGAAAACCAAATAATTACAGACTTGAAAAATTGTTGACTATTACTTAGGAAAAATTACAGAAACCACCCGTTATATGTACTATTTTTCACATAACCACCCGTTAAAAGTAAAATTACACAAAACCACCCATTAAAGCAGGTATATCAACAACTCACCACCCATATGCCTGGACTGTTCAAAGATCCATTAATAAACATTAGGAAAAGATAAAATTGACCTTGTTAATTAATCTTTCTCATTGTCCATCACCATAAGTTTCATGACTCCGTTGATCTGGGTAATCCAAGTATATACAAGGCAACTAATTTGTTTTTGTATACACCTAATATATTTACATATATTATTGATAAATTAATTATTTTTCTTTACATTAAAAATTACGAGAAATAATAAAAATAAAATATTTTAGATCAGATATAGTATATAATTACAAGCACTATGATTTATGAACAACGTCTTTAATTGTAGAATTTTAAAATTATCCAAAATTATCAAATCATGATTTTTTTTAATTTAAAAAAGACAAAATTGACAAACCCAAAATCGACCCAAAATGACCCGAAACTCGGTCAAACCCGGGTTCGAGACAACCTGGATGTACTCGGAACCCGTTTTACTCGGGACCCGAAGTGACCCGACCCGAATGACCCATTTGACAGGTCTAATTGTAATACCTGAAAAATCAAGCAATAAAGATAAGTATATCCTTTTACTAAAAATGAAACATTAATGAATAGGGGTATAATTGTCTTTTCATATTAAATTAAGTGAGGTTTAACAAGAAAAGGGGTATGGGTGGTTAGTTGCAAACAACATATATTTAATGGGTGGTTATTTGACAATTTTTTAATAAGGGGTGGTTATTTGCAAACAATAATGAATAGTGGGTGGTTATTTGATAATTTTTGAATAAGGGGTGATTATTTACAAACAACAATAAATAGTGGGTGGTTTTATGCATTTTTGCCTAAATATATTTAGATTTGTTGAGAAAAACCCATGCCAAAACTAAAAACCAAACCCAAAAAGAATCCTATCAGTACTTCAACACCACCACCTCACCCCTACAGGTCCACCACCACTGCAGCATCGCCACCACTACCGCAGCTGCACCGCCGCCACCAACGCTACCGCCACTGCCGTCGCCGCCGCTACCGCCACCACCGCCAACCAGCATCACAAAAATTGGGGAACAATCGAGAGTGAATCTCTCAACCCCAAATCAAAAATTAATTTATGGATAACCTCCAAACAACATCAACTATGGGTGACCCCCAATCTAATCACCAAATCAAATTGGGATTTTGCATCCCGCAACCCTCAATCTTCATATCAAAATTTAATTTTTGGATAATCTCCAAACAACATCAACAATGGGTAACCCCCAATCTAATCACCAAATCAAATTGGAATTTGCTTCCCGCAACCCTCAATCTCCATATCTTTTGGGGTTGATTGTTCCAAATCAAGCTAATCACCCAATCAAACTGTTATACTAGTTCGTCCGGTGTTGTTCGGGTTACCACCTCCCTCTCGCTCACCCCCCCCCCCCCCTCACACAACACTCCTGGGCGGTTCTGGTCGGATTTCGTCTTGAATCGTTCTCCCTCTCCTTTGTCGATTGTATCGAGCTCCATCACTGTCGGATCGTTGCTCCATCCTCTGCTCCTCCATACTTCCTCACCCATTGCATCGATCTCCCTCATAGCTGGATCGATGCTTAATCTCGTCTCCTCCATACTCTCTCACCTCCTAGACTTGAATCGAACTCTCCCACCGCCGGATCGTTTGTCATCGACCCTTTGGTCCGCCGCCTCTGGCCGTTTTCGCCTCCGGTCGTCGTTTTTGCTTGGCCGGAGTGGGCGTTGGCCTCAGATCTCACGATTTCCCCTCCAAAATCTCTCACCTCCGACGCCTCTGTCCCGTATTCTCTCCTTTGGCCGGTTTGTAGTCTTCATCTCCGGTCGTCTCTTTGGCCGATTTGTGCGCTGCCTCGGACCTGCCGGATTGGAGCCTTCTCAACTGGTCTGCTAAACCTCCGTAATCTCCATACCTCCACTCCCTTCTCCTTTCCTTGGGCCCGGATTCTTGGTCCTTGGGGCCCAAGTTTGGGTCCCTTTGGGCCCAAGGGTGTTGGTCCTTTTTGTGAATGAGAATTCTCATCTTTTTTAAATCATGTACCCATTTGTCCTAAATTTTTCTACCAACTTGGTTATTTTTTGACAAATTATAATAATAAATAAATAAACCTCTTACAGATCAAATCATTTCAAAACTCTAATCCAAAGGGGTTATTATTGATATATTCTTTTTTATATTGATATTTTGTTATACACTCCTGATCACCTTAGACATCTCTTAAACTCTCTTGACTCACTCGCTTCTAACCTTTTTACCCGTTTCCTTTGATCTTGTGTTTTTGTCCAGTTGAGTGGAGTCATTTTCTTGGGTATGGCTTCGTTTAGTTTCCGAATGAAGATGCAGTCTCGGGCCCCTGTTGTTCGTGTTGACCGTGGAAATGTTTGTGATTCTCGATGATCTCTCATCTAGGTGGGATCATCGTTGATCCACATTTCCCCAGGAGACGTCCTTTCCGCTATTGGGTTTCTGCCTCTGTCTCCCCGGCGTCGAGACGTCGTGTTTGTCCTTAGGCTTTCCCATTTTCTCGGCATTCGCTGCCTCCATCTGGTGTCCTACGTCTGCCTCTCTGCTGGCCTTCTTCGCTATGATCTATTGTATTCGGGTTTTTTTGTTGTTTTATGCTTTTTTTGGTTGTATCATGACGGTTAGCCCGTCTGCCTTTTTCGGCCTCTCGTTGTCTCAGACTTCAGCTGAAGTCTGGGATTTCAAATTATTTCCTGTTTAAAAAACAAAGTCAAATAGAAAATTTATTTTTCGTTTTAAAGTTTTATTTTCACCTCAAAGACAATATTGAGAGATTTATCTTTATAAAATAATCAAAAAAATATAATGAATAATTATAATAACAAGGGAAAATGCTATGATATATATCTTTTATCTTAGATTTATCTTAGATTGCATAACCCTCAGAGAAAATTGAAGAGTATAATATATGTGTAATTATTTTTAAGACTATTCTCAACAACTTCCCTATAATTTTTCCAAAATGTGGAAATAAAATATATATTATTTAAATTATTTTTGCTTTAATTTCAACTGTTCCCCTATTTCGAAGATTTGAAAAATCATTTACTTTGAAAAATGTTCCAGATTTAGGGAATCCTCTCTATTTTTTCTACTGTTTATCAATTTTAGAGATTGTGATAGGGAATCTATTGTACCAAAAAATACCTTAAAATTCTTTAAAAATTCCAAAATTTCTAAAATGGAGAAACTGTTAGAGATGCTCTAAGGACTCGATATCATACCTCTGAAATGATGAATTTGCTAAACCTCCGATCGATAGGGCTAAATATTTCTCTCTTGATATATTACGAGTGCAATATCATGGCTAATTCAAGACTTTATAATCGATGAACTCGGTTGATCTGGGTATAATCCAACCTCTCTATATAAGGCAACTAATTTGGTTTTGTTTACACCTAATAAATTTAGATTTGTAATAATATGTGTAAGAATAAGAGAGTAGAGAGATGACAAGAAAAGAGATAAATTATCTATTGCTTTTCTGTGTCTCAAATGAGAATATATAAGACCTTATATAGGCATAGATGAAGGGGGTTACAAAAGATAAGTCATAAATTGTGACCTTTGGTATTTCACCATGTGGGGGTTACAACCTTTTGGTTTTCATCATGTGGGAGTTTAGGTAGGTGAATGGGTGAGAGGTGAAATATCCATCATAAAACTATGGTTTTATAACACTCCCCCTTGGATGTACACCTCTAACATTACAAACTATTTCGTTAAAAACCTCACCTAGAAAAACGCAATGGGACAAAAAACTAGGGCTAAGGGAAAAAGAGTACAGATGTCGTTTGATACGCTTTGGTGATACTGCCTCATTAAAAACCTTGTCAGGAAAAACCAGTGGGATAAAACCTGATCGAAGGAAAAAAGAGTGCAGTGCGTATATTCTACCCCTGAATTCAACATTCTACTTGCAGCTTTCTCATTCCGATAAGGTCGTCGAATTTCCTGATAATTCTGACTTCATGAGCTTCATGGTCGAGTCTAAACATTGTTTTTGACGTGTACAATCCGAAATGTCTTCTTATATTGCAATTGTCATCGACGCGCTTGACTTATTTGTCTTGGTGTTAAGCTGCTTTCAATGCACAATCATAAGGTACTTCAGGACCTAACATGCACTTCATTATTTGATCAGGGGGATCTATTGTATTAAATGTTGTGTAAGTTGCCTCGTTAAAAACCTTACCTTGGAAAACCCAGTGGGATAAAAACCAAGATTAAGGAAAAGAGTACAACTTTGTATGGTACTTTGGGACCTAATACAATGTCACCACTTTCACAGTTATAGGTACTTCAGGTACTCTTATAAGGATTTTTAATCAATTGCATGTGACGGGGCTTTGACATTAATGTTTCACGTATTTTCAATACACAAAAATATAAGGCACTTTGGGACCTCGTGTGCTTTTCATCGTTTGATATGGGGGATTTGATGTATAGATGGTGTATAAGTTGCCTCATTAAATGTAAAGGCTCGGATTTTTAAATCCTAATTTTGTCGGAAAAAGAGAATTAAAAATTAAATTAAATCGGTTTTAAAACTCGTTTAGCGGATTCCGACCGGAATATAAAATTTGACGAATAATTTCCATCCTTTTTCCTCGAAAATTTAAAATAATTATCAGATGGCGATATCCTTGTCGATTTTAAAAATCTAATTGATCGAGAAAGCGAGAGTCGGGGAAACTAACACTTGGAAACTAATTTCGGGATTCGAAATTCGCGTATCCGGGGTTTATTTCCGGGTATTTGGTTACCCATTTCCACACACAATCTTCACCCACTCCCTCACCTCACCATACCCTTTAAATTCAACCCACCCCTTACCCCATCACCCTCACCATCACTCATCGTCACCATCACCTCCTTACCATCACCATTTCATCTCCATCACCATCACCGTACCTTCCATCCAACACCGTCACCTCCATTCATCACCTTCCATCACCGTCGCGGCTCCTTCGACACCTCCTCGGAGCAACCAGCAGCAACCGCGACATCCCTCGGAGCCACCAGTAGCAACAACGGACACCATCGGAGCCGCCACGGAGCCATCGCAGCCCATTCTTTTCTAATCTTCGATCAATCGCGAAGCTAACTTCCGGTAAGCGTCCCTCCTTCGTTTTTGATCGAAATTGCTTGCGGTCTTCACCATCACACTCACCCACATCCGATGTAGGTCCGACAAGTCATCGCGAGCCACCGACGAAGCCCAGAACTCCGATCGAGAGCTCCGAAGTCGCGAAAAATCCATCTCGGTGAGCTCCGAATTTATCCTCGTTTCGATTTGTTTCTGAGTCTTTTTCAATGGTTAGATTAGTCGGGAGTGAGTGAGGGCTGAGTGCGGGACGATCGGGCAAGCTCGAGAGCTCCGGTGAGCTCGGGAGAGGTCCAGCGAGGTGAGTGAGTGTTCGGCGACGAGCGAGGTTGAGGGAAGCTGTGTAACGAGGGTTCGAGGCCGGGAGCAGCAAGTGCGAGCGGAGGCGAGCGAGCAGGCTAGGACGAGCAAGGGCCGAGGAGCCGACCGCGAGCAAGGTCGAGCAGTGCGTCGACGTCGAGCAGCGCGAGGAAGCTTCGGTGCCATAGCGGGCGGGACCCTCCGGTTTGAACGAAGAAGAAGACTTGGTAATGGGGCCCACGTTTTGCCATATTATTTATTTGTTTGTGAACCGGTTGGGAGTATATAATTACGGGTTCGGTTCGGTTCGATTCGGTTGAGTTTAAATGGGTTTGGTTCGGTTCGGGTTTATTCGTTTATTTAATTATTTAACGGTATTTAAAATATTATCATATCATTTGAGGATTAAAATATAAAATATTATTTCGGAGATTTTATAAAGAGGTCGGTTTTATTTAATAAAAATGGTTGAGACTTTAAAGGATTTGGATATATATTTTTTTTAAGTAATTAATCAGTGGTATTTAAATATTATATAATATTAATTGGGATTTAAAATATATTATTTGAGACTTGAAGTTGTAAAAAGGAAATTTAGAAAATAATTCAGAGTTACAAAATGATTTAATAAATAAATTGAAAAGGAATTTTGCGAGTATTTTCAAGGGTCGGAATTCTTAACTGTTTAATTCGGATTTGAAACGGTTTTGAAACTAACCTGAGAGTAAGACTTATTCGATGACTGAGTAGCATGATAATATGATCGTTTGACTAACGGTATGATATGTGTGACTAATAGCATGATATTGTGGTGATTTTTAGAAGAGATTAAATATTCGATACTTATGATGATGATGATATATATATATATATATATATATATATATATATATATATATATATATATATATATATCTCTTTATGGAAAGTATAAGTATAATATGGTGGTTGTTTTAAGCTGATGAGTTGACAAGTTATGGCGAATGGTATGAGATAAGAGATGGTTGATCATGATGAATTGGAAGTATGGTTGATGCGAGCTTGTTAATTATCTGCTTGTATGAATGTGTGATATATGTATTCAGAGTGACTATAGACGTATACTCAGTATATTCCCGTTATGTAATTAGGTGATATTCTGTGATCGTGACTACTGTGTGCTGGATTCTTCTTTTGCTGATCTTCTAGCCAGGTAAGTACCTCTGGGGCTTACTCAGTAACCAGGATCTCCTGCCTGATGTGTCATATAGTATGTAGGTGTTGCATATGCATAAAAGCATGTCATGTAGTATCATGCTTAGGAATTGCACTTACGAATGAGCATTCTTATTCTGTATGCGTTTGAATGCAGAACGACCGTTATCTGTGAGTCCTAGAGTCGTTGTTAAGGTCATAGGACAGCCCAGCTTCATCGGGCGTTGTCCTCCTTGAGTCATTTATATATATATCATGAGATACGAGATGAGATGAGATACGATATGATGATGAGATGTGATATGCTATAACATCGAACTAGCCAGTCTCCACCCTATCTGGAAAGGGGGTGGTGGTAGAAGAGGGATATACCACTTGGTATTCTTTGTTAAGGCCTTACTTCATATTCTGCATATATGAATTAGGAGCATGATAGAGTGGTTAATATTTCAGTACTGCATGAAGGCATCCTTTATTCTAGGTATAGGCGTATTATATGCCCTCAGCGCGGTCAGAGAACCCGCAGGCGAACACTTGGCCTGACTTTGTGGTATAGTTTCAGGTACCCGTTCCACTGCTTGATTTCGTGTTGTTATGACGGGGTCCATTCATATGGCGGAGAGTGAGTGTTTGAACCATGACTTCACCAAATTTATACTTTTGGGATTTCTTCCTACTTATACTCTGTTTGACCCGGCTCTGCCGCGACATTGGTGGTATCATTTTCAGAACTTATATCCTTTGCATGATAAAGGTTTTACGCGTTGTAGACTTAGGATAGGTACAGGGGTTTACCCCGGGGTCTCCAGCTGACCTTCCAGATTTGGGTGCGAAATCCCACTTTAAACTACAAATCTTCGGTTTCAAACCTTCAACATGTACTCGGGGCGCAAGATCCCAACGAGGGGTCTCATCCCTTGAAACGTAACTCAGGAATCATAATCCCGGGCCGTTACATTAAAAACCTTACATTGGAAAAACCCTATGGGATAAAAACCAAGATTAAGGAAAAGAGTACAACTTGTGCATGGTACTTCAGGACTCAATACACAATGTCACCATTTTAACAAATACATGATCATTCAAGTACTATAAGCACCTTTGGGCTTAATCGGTTACATATGAAGAGATTTTTTATATTGATGCTTCAGGCACTTAAATCATTTTCATCTATGTTCGTCAATTACACATGGAGTCAGTTCATCAACAATCAAAAATTATATCCACTGCTAGTGAATATATTTTCATATAACCTTTAACTTTAATAGACTTTTGTGTAATTAACTTGGATTTATATTTTCTTTTGTACGAACACCCACTTAAAACCAATTGATATTACACTTTCAGTATTGGAACTACGGGTCCAATATTATCATGCTTGAAGAATTCATATTTATATGAAGTTGCTTCTTTCTAGCTCTTAATTATCATTTCAATGTCGACATCTTTTCTTTGTTTAATTATCATCATATTCTCATTAGCTATTTCCACTTCTCATGAAAAGATATACTAAGAGTCTAGTGATCTTCATCACTTCCGACGTATTTGAGAATAACTTGATATATATTCATTGAGTTGGAGTTACTTCTGGAACTTCCAAATGAGCTAGTGACTTTGTCACTTTCTTGGCTTTAGTAAAGGCATTTGTTAGCCTTTTGCTAAACCATGTAATTTTCATTTGGTGTACATATGTATTGAACTTCTGGTTCCCTTTCATTTATCCGCGGATACCAGATGATAAAGAAGTTGCTTTCATGCAATATCTTTCGTACTATAGTCTCATTTCATCTCCCCTTAAATACCGAGCATTTGATCACCTTTATGAAGCTCGAGGTATTTGATATCATTAGGGACTCAAACCCCATGTATTATTCAACTTCTTTGTGGTCTCTACGGAGGAGTTCTCGGAACATATACTCTTTTTTGGAGATCATTTTGGGAGAAGTTATTGTGTAATATTCGAAATGAAAATTAGCTTGCATGGGCTCATTGGACTAACGACTCTTCTGGGTCGTCGTGATAACATTCTCTACCTGTTTGTTTCATATGACCAAGTGTCGAGGCATCAATAATATTGGAATTACACTGGTCTATATGGTAGTGTTCCATAGGTGTCTCATCGTATCTAATCAAGAGACATTAGAGACTTTGCATTTACTCTCAATATAGATGGTCTTATTGTTGATTTTGCCAAGATGATAGACCATATATGTTCGGTCACCCTTATTGAGGATCTTCAGGTCATAGGATCTTCTGGTCCCTCTTAGTGGGTGTTTATGTGAATTTCAATGATCCCGCACATCATCGATTCACATGAGTGACCGGATGCCACAAAGAAAATATATTTTATCATTAACTAACTTCTGGTTAGTGATAAATTTCAATGGGATAAATGAGTGTCAAATCAACCATATATGTTTGATGATCAATGCTCTTCTGGAGTTATATGGTATTCATTTTGGTTTTTCCATTCAAGATTGTTTGAGAAAACTTCAAGTTTTCAAAATTGTTTGACACTTATAAAATCATAATATTCAACCATTGAACTTTATATATGGTTATCTATTTATTTAATCAGATGCCATTAACTGGGTATTTTCAGAACTCTATGTATGAAACTAATGACCAACTATGTTTATTTATAGGATACACTTTATCCTTATTTATAATGTTCTTCATGACATTAGAATTAACCCACACAACAATGAGCTAGTGATAAACCACAACAATGACTTGGGTTGTGCGCTCAACCATAACCTCTTTAACATCCTCTTCTAGAGGGGCATGCTTCATGCCATGCTTAGAGGGTTGTCAGGAAGTGACCTTATTCACTAGATCGTGTTTTGTGGTTACTTATGTTGGTTCTGAATAACCCATATTCCATGTACTTCTGCGGGAGTACAAATGGTAAAAATAAGATCCAAATACTCTTCTAGAGTTTATAAGAATCTGAAACTAGAGTCTTCAAGCTCTGGTGTAGATTTTGATAAAAACTCACATTCTACAGGATTGTTTCACAATTGAGTTTAGAAACTTCAAGCTCACAAAATAGGTGTTGAAAAAACTCACAATCTAGTGGATTAAGTAATAAAAATAAAAACAATTAAAATATAAGCAAATTTTATTTGTCCACTTCAGGTGGATAGTACAAACCAATTTATCATTTATTTCAAGAAATGATTTTTTTTTGTTTTACAAAAATGATTCATTTTGTCAACTTCAAGTGACAATTAGTCTCTATTATGCATTGTTCATGTGCTTCAAAAGATGATAAGTTGTCATAGAACTTTTTACCACAATCTTCAAGAAATGGTATATATTCGATTATTACTCACTTCAAGGAGAATAAATTTGAGTAACTGTCCACTTCAAGGGACGAGTTTTAATTTAGACCTTTGAAAAAATCAATTCACTTCGGGGAACATAATTTAGACAGCCTGTATACAACCACTTCAAGGGTTATATTGTGTAACATTGCACCAAAAATTCATGCACTTCAAAACATGATTTTCATCTTTATTGAAGCATACAATGTTATCGCTCATTCACTTCAGAGAATGATTATTGTCACTGCAGGGACAAAATTTATTGTTAAAAACTTGAGACTAACATTTTATAAATCTTTTAATATACATCCTCTTCGAGGGATGATTATCGTCACTTCAAGAACGATTTATGTTTATAAGTCTAGCCACTTTAAGGGATGACTATACAATTCTTTTTGTTGTAAGAGAAAAATAATAAAACTATGTAAAAGATCATATAAAATAGTGAAATATAGCAATAAACATAAACAACAATCTTAAAATAAAATAAAAAGTCAATGTTAACTTCTGGATGACAAGAAAGTTGGGTGTAGATCTTCGAGACATTTTCATCACCTACTATAGGAGGTGGTATTCTTATAGCAATTTTATCGTCTACTTCGGGAGACTGATGGAGAAACAATAATGATTTGATTTGTTTCTCTAGCTATACGAATCATCACTTCAAAGATAATTATAAATTTTATAATTCCATCTACTTCAGGAGATAAATTTCATGTTGATATATTTGTTAAATTATTTTATCTACTTCGGGAGATAAACTTATCATCTAGGATGATATATAAATTTAACAATTTTTATCTACTTCGGATAAAGTGTTAATCTATTTCGAGAGATGTATCCGCTCATCTACTTCAAAATTTGCTCATCTACTTCGGAAGATGAGTCTGTTATTTACTTCGGGAGATGTATCTATTCATCTACTCCAGGAGATGAAGAATTGAAAAATATAATAGACAAATTAATTAAAATAAAATAATAATCATTTTTCATCGCTACAAGGATGATATTTATCGTTTCATCACTACGGGGATGAAATTTTATTGATCACATCAAGTGATTTATAATATCAATTTGTTTACCTTCATCCTCTTCGGGGAATGAGATTGATTTATCTCTATGAAGATGTGTATAATTTTTACAATTGCATCCTCTTCGGGGTATCATGATATTGATTCGTCTCTACTGAGACAAATATATTTTTATGTGTATATCCCCTTTAATTGCTATGAAAATATTGAAATTGTCTCTTCAGGGACGATATAGATCTCATATATATCCCACTTCTAGGGAATAAATCATTTTTTTCATTCAAGAGAATAATTTTATTAGATCCACATCCGGGGATATACCAATTTATCTTTTCATAGACAATTTTCTAATATATCTTCTTCGGAAGATAATTTAATATTAGTTAATCTCTTCAAGAGATAAGCAATTAAAAAATAACAATAGTATATATATAGATCATACTATGCGAGCGAGTAGTGAAATTAATAGAATTCCACCGATAAACAAACCAATATACAATACGGTATATAAAATGAAATTCTTGGTCAAACAAATAGCTAGTAAATCTGTAAACAAATGATCAATTAATATTTGATGCTATAAGCAAATTCGATCATACCGTAATATTGCATGTAGTAAACAAGTAAGGAATTCAACCAAATTAAGTAATCATATGGGTCGAGGCATATGGCCGGGTATAATGCAGAATCATACTTCATGCGGCAATGAACCATTATAGCATCACATTGAAAATAAAACAGGATAGATCAATGATATATCGATCAATATATAGGCAGGTATAATTAATTAAAACATCAAACTAAATCAACTAATTAAAAACACTAGATTGATGATTATCAAATAAGAGGGCAAAGATGTGAGTGATTCAAAATATAATCAATAATAAGTAGAGATCCAACAAAGAATGACAAATCGTGCATAGCTAGAAACCGATGGGAGATTCTTGTGGCTGATCAGGATGGGATTCTCCCAACGCATTGGATATTACGAAGAGGTTTAAAGGTTTTGTTTGTATCGTTGAAGCTATCGTGCTGATAACGTATAATAATATGTGTAAGAATAAGAGAGTAGAGAGATGACAAGAAAAGAGATAAATTCTCTATTGTTTTTCTGTGTCTCAAATGAGAATATACAAGACCTTATATAGGCATAGATGGAGGGGGTTACAAAAGATAAGTCATAAATTGTGACCTTTGGTATTTCACCATGTGGGAGTTACAACCTTTGAGTTTTCACCATGTGGGAGTTTAGGCAGGTGAATGGGTGGGAGGTGAAACATCCATAAAAAAAAAACTACGGTTTTATAACAAGATTATGTTTTTGATAAATATTAGGCCAAATTGCAGAAAATCACCCTTTAATGTGCTCGTTTATTATAAATCACCCCTTAAATTAATATTTGCTGAAAACCACCATTTAAATAACTTTTGTCACCAATTGACCACCCCCGAGATTATTCCGTCAAAATTTTGGTTAAACTTTTTAAATTAAAATTTTACCCTTCTTGTTTATGATAAGAAAAATTTAACAATTAAAAAAATAAGAAAGTAAATAACTAAGAATTAAATTGAGATGATACAATTAAAATCATTTTTACTCCCAAATTGAAAGTAAGTAGAAGCTAATGGAGAATTAAAAGTGATTTGGATAGGAAAAGCGAGCAACTCAATTGGAGGAAGAGCAATTTTGTAAAAGTCGACACCATTTTATCGATTATTTAAAAAGAGAAAATAATGTAGTAATTTTCTCCCAATTTCATACTTACTTATTTACATTTTTTTCTTTTTTAACTGTTAAAATTCTATTAGAATATTATATAAAAGGAGTGATAAAATTATAATTTATTAAATTTAACCTATATTTAGACAGAATATATTCGGAGGTGGTTGAATGATAAAGAGAGTTATTCAGAGTGGTTTTATGAAAATACTCCCTCCATTCACAAATATAAGTCGTTTGATTTTTTGACACGTTTTTTAAGGAGGTAAAAACTATATAAAATATTAACTTTTTATTATTTTTAAAAATAATATTATATTTATTAATATTAAGTATAATATTATTTTAAATTTTAATAAAAAAATTAATATTTTATATAGTTTTTAACTCATTAAAAAAAAAAGTCAAATGACTTACCGTATATGTGTGAACTTAATTACAACACGGGTGATCCAATCATAAGAATCAAAGAATCAGAGTAGTGCTTGCTCTGCCCTCTCTCTAGAAATCTAGAGAGAGAGGAAAACTCAAAAATCCAGGAGTGTAATACTGATGTCTATTCTTCCTTTGTTCAACAAGCACATTCAACAGCCTCTTCGGAGGTCCTACAATACACTCCTCCAATGGCGGTAACCCATCCCAAGTTGGTCTGGTAAGCCCCGGACAACAACTCCGGCTAAATCTCTCTCTTCGGAGAGCCTAAATCTCTCCTCGGAGAGCCCACATCTCTCTTCGGAGAGCCCCTATTCCTCCCTTCGGCGAGTCTTGGCTCCGTTGATTGCTCCTCATCGGCGCCGTTGGCTTGAACGATGTCCTTCATCCCTCGATTTGTCCACCTCCGTTCCTCGGCTTGCTTGGTTGCTCTGTCTTCCCCGGCCTGGTCGGACTCGATTCAAAACCTAATTCGATTTGGGGTTTTTATGGATCTTCGATTTGTGTCCCCAAATCCCTTCTCCTCCCTATCACGCTGGTTCTCCGACCCCTTCTCGATTGCTGGTTGGTGGTTTCTTCCCAAAGGTGGAGGTTAGTGCCTTGGTGGAGCCCCTTCGGCTTGCCGCTGGCTCTACCGGCTTTCCTTCACCTCCCTCGCTGAATCTTCCCCCTGGCCTTGCCTCGCCGGCTGATTCGGCCTCGTCGTCGGGCGCTCCCGGCGGGCTATGCTTCTTCGGTTCGCTGCCGTTGGGTGGTGGTAGCGCCTCTCCTTCTGGCTTGGCTCCATCCCGTCCCTGACATTGGTGGTGCCCTCCGTCCGTCTCCTGCATCTTTCGATGTGATGGGCCCTTGGTTGCCTGATTGCTAGAGGTTTCGGGTCCATTGTTGCCTTGGGCCCAAAGCTGGCCCGAAACAAGACTATTTAATTTTTAAAAAAATAATAAATAAATTAAATATATATACATAGAGTGCATTAAATCCGGTTTCTTCCCGCGCTCTTCGTCCTCCTAGCAGCTGTGCTTCCTTTGCTCGTGAGGTTTGGTGTCCGTCTTTGGTTCGTGATTAGTTTCGGTTGAGGAGCAGTTCTGCGGCCCTGGTTGATCGACGTGATCGTGTTGGTGGTGTTTGTGGTCTCCGAAGATCCCTCATCCAGGTGGGGGGAACGTCGTGTGATCCACACTTCCCCAGGTGTCGCCTTTGCCTTACGAGGATTTATGCTTTCCGTCTTTCCGGCGGCGAGACATCGTGTCAGCTAGTGCTGTCCCATGCGCTCGCTATCCACTTCTCCGTGACGACTTCCTTCCTCTCGTTGTTGTGTCCGCTAGCTTGCTTAGGTCTTGGGTTCTTTCCGGGTTTTCTTTGGGTGCTCTTTTGATGTATTTTATGTTGTATTTTCTATTTAGTTGTTGTATGTCTAGACGGCAAGCCATCTGCCGACTTTGTCGGCCTCTCGAGGTCCGGGCCTGTCCGGCCTCGAATTATTTCCTTATCAAAAAAAAAAAAAAATTACAACACGGGTGTATTAAAAGGAGATACCAACCGAAGTTTCCTCAAATAAACATCTCTGCAAGAGTGCATACCCCCCACAACCCAACTGGGTAATCTGAAACAGCATATTGGCAGTTTTGCCACCACCATGTCTCATCTCCTCCACCACATCCACATCCACACCCACACCCCCAACCCCCAATTCCTCCTTCGCATCTCTCCCAACCCCAAATCCAAAACCCTCTCAATCAGATCCTCCTCCGATCCCCCGGCGCGTGACAGGGTCATCGACTTCGGCAAATACAAGGGGAAGATGCTTGGCGCCCTCCCCTCCACCTACCTCAAATGGGTCTCCTCCAACCTCCGGGCCCGCGACTTCGAGGTCTGGGCCAAGCTCGCCGACCAGGTCCTCGCCGACCCCGTTTACCAGGACCGCCTCGAGTGGGAGTTCGCCCAGAGGGTCTTAAACGGCGATGTTTTGACCTCCCCTTTGTCCCCCTCCTCCTCCTCCGCCGTTTCCTCCTTGGTTGAGATCAGCGAGAGGTTCGGATGGGATAACGAAGA
Source organism: Persicaria maculosa (assembly GCA_963922045.1). Taxonomy (NCBI): domain Eukaryota; kingdom Viridiplantae; phylum Streptophyta; class Magnoliopsida; order Caryophyllales; family Polygonaceae; genus Persicaria; species Persicaria maculosa. Next base: position 24,777,707 of record OY998266.1, read on the forward strand.
TAAGATTGGTTGGAGTAAGCTCAATTTTGACCTCCTTGGTACCTCTAATGGCGGCCGCATCCCTAGAATCGGTAAAGATAAGGCCTTGGATGTGAAGAAGACTGAAGAGGAGAGTTTTGTGGAGGCTGATGATGTCAAGGAGAGGAGAGGAGAGAGGAGAGAGAGGGCTAAATTGAGGAGGAGCACCAAATTTGCCATGCCTACCGCCTCCGGCACCACTCAGAGATTGAAGCAAGGCAAGATTAATAGAGATGACGATTGTGAGAAGAGGATTTACGATCCATTTCCTGGGAGGGAGGGGCTATTGAGGAAAGTTATGGATGCTAGGGGTAAGAGACCTACATTCTAGGGTTTCAAGATTTTTTTTTTTTTGGTAGAAATTGCAAATGTAAAAGATGATTAGTGGATCGAACTGCATACCTTCATCAACAATTTGAGTTGTTTGTTTGCGAATGCAGATTTGTGAATGAGTTTATGGGTTTTGCAAATTGGATGTGCAATCTTGGTATGTGCAGTTGCTGCAGCTTTTCCACTTGAATTCAAGAAGAAACTCTTTTAAATGAATGTTGCAGCAATTACCATTGAATCTGCTGTCATGGCAGGTTATGTTTTTGCTTTCAATTCATGCCACTGGTGTGACTTCATAAAAGGCATAATGCTGGAAATCATACTAGTTTTTTTGGTTTGGTTTGTTTGGATGGTGCGATCTATGGTTGTTTTCATTCATTTCGTTGAAGCCCCAACCCGAACTCCTACTTCATGTGGTCTACCGTCTACCTCTAAAAAGCTAATGCCATCGGTAGGTTGAACTTGATCTTTGTGAATTGTGAGCAAAATGGATCAGGGTTTGATATGATGGACGAGAACTCTTGTGGTTCCAGCAACAAGTCTTCCATTGTGGTGACGAAAAGCCACCCCAAGACCCATACCTGATTTTTCAAAGATTGCGGCATCAACTTAGCTTTAAGAAACCTTCAATTGGAGCACCAAATGTCTTGTGTAATGTAACACTAATTTGTTAATCATTGGCGATCTCTGCTGCTTGCTTGTTTAAAATACAAGTTTGTGTTGTGTCATCGGGGATCATCTTTGTGCATTCATATTACAACAATACTCCATTTTCCAGTAACATCAGCGGATTCCTTGTTCCTTGCTACTATGGTACATGAGCTTCGTCGATCCTCCATTTTCCTGGATAATTTTAGCTATGACTTGTCATTGAAATTACAAAAATGCAAGAAACTAAGATAATTTGTTTGGTTTTTGGTTAAAGCTAATTAGAGCTAAACTCTAATACCGCAATCTCTCGAATAAACAGTTACTAACATTTGCAGTTCACATGAATGAAATGAACAAGAAGCGTCATAAATCGCACCTTTCAAACAAATAAAAAAAAAAACTAATCTGATTTCCATTTTCCAACATATATTATGCCATTTATATGAAGGAAAACCAGTAGCTTATGAATACAATCTAGTTGGTATACCAGTTCATTGTGTTTGGTGACTTTATCCAATCTGGAGCTGATAAGGCGTGGGGCCAGGGTTGAGCTGTCATCTTCTGACTGATGATCCATACAAATCGAAATGAGTTTGTGTTACAGTAGCCAAGTATAAATAGCACCTCATTTTGGAACTTTCAACTTCAAGTTTTTTTTTTTTTTTTTTTTGGTCGGTTCAACTTCAAGTTTTTCTTGATTTCCCTTTTTAAGGGTTCAAATTGAACTCAGAGTTGGATGAATTCAATTGCAGATTTGTCAGGATTGATTTGGCTTCGTCTCCCTCCATTCTGATTTCGACTTGTATTCAAGTGTTCTCCTCATTCATCCACTTTTAGGCGTTGAGAGTTGTATTCGAAGAGTTGAATGACGATCGCGGCGGCACCGGAAGTTAAAGATGGGTGCTTGATGGTGAATGGGAAGGTAGTATTGACCGGAGTTCCGTCCTCCGTCAAGCTTTCTCCGGCGCCGGCTGCCTCTGTCTTTGCCGGCGCCGTTTCCGACACTCCTGCTGATCGCCACGTCTTCACCCTCGGTGACTTCCGGTGAGTCTCGATTGCCGCTTTGACTTGATCATTCATCAATCCTCATGCTAGGGTTAGGGTTTGGGCTGAGTATTCATTTACTGCCTTGATTGATACAGTGGATTCAACTTCCTATCACTATTCCGGTACAAGATCTGGTGGATGATTCCATCTGTTGGCGAATCAGGCAGGGAAGTGCCATTGGAGACTCAATTCCTCCTCCTGGAAGTTCCCCGAACCAACTTTGAATTCGCGGAATCCACCTTCTATGTCCTGTTCTTGCCTGTGTTGGATGGATCATTCAGAACAACTCTGCAGGGCTCCCATGAAAATGGCCTCCAATTCTGCGTCGAAAGTGGTTAGCCTTTTAGAAGAACACTGCTCAAACATTATGATCTTCATTAGCTTGATCTTGTGCACATTATGCAGGGGATCCTGCTGTTCAAACTGACCGAGTTTCCGAAGCAGTTTTTGTGAATACCGGGGACAACCCCTATGAGCTTATCAAGAATTCGATCAAGTATGTACATTCGCACGTATAGTTTCGTATGATTGGTTATTTTCTTTGGTGAAGAGTCATTCTTATGTATGTATCTTTGTCCTTTGGTTAGGATTTTGGAGAAGCACAAGGGGACTTTCAGTCACATAGAGAACAAGAAGGTAAATGATCGAAATCTGTCTAGCCATTTGCTGGAAATCTAGGATTAAACTTATCTGAAATCTTACATTGGCAGATGCCTGCACATTTAGACTGGTTCGGGTGGTGTACTTGGGATGCTTTTTACCAAGATGTCAATCCAGAAGGAATCCGACAAGGTCTTGAAAGGTAGAGGATAGCTTGTTATTTGTGTTCCTTGATACAACAATCTTCAGCTCGTATGAATTCCTTTTCATGTTGATTATACAGTTTCTCTAAAGGAGGCTTGCTGCCAAGATTCCTCATCATCGATGACGGTTGGCAGGACACATACAATGAGTTCTGTAAAGACGGTGAACCTCCCAAGGAAGGGACACAGTAAGTAATCTCGTCATGTTCAAGTTATAAATAAGCCCATTGAAGTGATAACTGATGGCCAATGTCGGTTTCTTATCTGGCAATTTTAGGTTCGCAACCAGATTATTAGACATCAAAGAAAATATCAAGTTCAAGAACCTGGAATCGGAGGATTATGCCACTTTCGAACAGTTCATCAAGTTCATAAGAGAGAAATTTGGGCTGAAGTAATGCACTCGATCTGTGACTTCTGTCAATATTGAATTAAATTTCATCTCATTATATTTTTAATCCTGTGTGTTCAGGTATGTTTATGTTTGGCATGCTTTAGTCGGATATTGGGGTGGGATTCTTACATCTGGGCCGCTCAAGAAATACAACCCGAAGCTTGTACATCCAGTTCAGTCCCCTGGCAACTGTGGAAACGTAAGAGACATTGCAATGGACAGCATTGAGAAGTATGGAGTTGGACTCATTGAACCTGATAAGATCTCTGATTTCTACAATGACATGCATGGTTATCTTGCGAGCATTGGCGTTGATGGTGTGAAGGTTGACGTTCAGAACGTTATTGAGACACTCGGCAAGGGCTATGGTGGCCGCTTTGCATTGACTAAACAATACCTGTATTCTCTCCAAGAATCAGTAGTGATGAACTTTAAGCAAAATAATTTGATCAGTTGCATGAGCCATAATTCGGACTCCATCTACAGGTTTGTCTTATAGTCTCCCTCTTTTAAATTAATCACATTGAATGTTCTTTCTAACGAATTGTGTATGCAGTTTGAATAAGGGCGCGGTTGCAAGAGCTTCAGAAGATTTCATGCCTCGCGAGCCCACCCTTCAGACATTACACATTGCATCTGTGTCCTTTAACAGCCTTCTTCTTGGGGAGGTTGTGGTCCCAGATTGGGACATGTTCCATGTGAGATATTCAATTCCTTAGTTTGTTTATTAGAGGATTCGAATGCGTGTTAATTTTCTGTTGTTTTTTCGATAGAGCAAACATGATTCAGCTGAATTTCACGGAGCAGCAAGAGCAGTAAGCGGTGGTGCCCTATATGTAAGGTAAGAGGAGAGGGCAGAGCTTCAATTCCCCTCGATATACTCTCTTTCGGAACCTTATAAACTTTCATCTCATACATTTGAGCTCTTGTCGTTCCAGTGACAAACCAGGTAACCATGATTTCGAAGTCCTCAGAAAGCTTGTATTGCCGGATGGGTCTATCCTAAGAGCCAAGTATGCTGGTCGGCCAACCCGTGACTGCTTATTCAAGGACCCAGTCATGGATGGGAAGAGGTATGAATTTGCTTTGTATTGTTTTGTTTGGGTATGAAAAAGTTTCTTGATGAATTTTATGAACTAGTGAAACTGATGTTAATGAAGAGAGATTTGTATTCGAACTCTCACTATCTTTTCTGTTATTGTCTTTCCTTTTTGTCAAGAACACGGAACAATTTTGTCAGATGCGTTATCTGCTTTATGCAGCTTGCTAAAGATTTGGAATCATAACAAGCTATCCGGAGTTGTGGGCGTCTTTAACTGTCAAGGAGCTGGAAACTGGCCACTGAAGGGAGCTCATTTGATGAAAGATGTAGTACCCGGGCCTTCACTCTTGTCTGGACATGTTAGCCCATCAGATATCGAGTTTCTGGAGGAGATTGCTGGTGAAAACTGGACAGGAGATTGTGCTGTCTATCCATTCAACTCGGGTGGGTTGAGCCCTTAACAACATCCATCTATAAAGCAATTTATAACCTCAGGAACTCATACATGTATCTCGTTTCAGGGTCGCTGTCTAGAGTTCCAAAGGCAGCGAGTGTTGGAGTGTCTTTGGGTCCTTCGCAGTGCGAATTATACACCATATCTCCCATCAGGGTAAGTCAGCTGTGCAGGATCAGGCTCTTCTAAAGTGCGTAAATTGTTTGGTTTTCGTCTAACGAGAGTATTTCAATTATTTGGCTGTTGAAGGTCTTTGGCGACAACATTCATTTCGCTCCGATTGGGCTACTGGGCATGTACAACTCCGGAGGAGCAGTACAGTCACTGAGTTTCTCTCACCATGTACAAGGAGAGGGATCGGTGAAGATGGAAGTGAAGGGATGTGGCCAATTTGGCGCGTATTCAAGCACCCAACCGAGGTGGTGTCGATTGAACACAGTGGAGGTGGAGTTCACATTCGACCATACGAATCGGTTGCTGATCATAAATGTTGAGGAGAACTGCAGTCTAAATTATATTGAACTGGTCTACTGAGGCCTGAGGGTGAGTATGTCCATCCAGCACAACACCGCATCAGTAGAAATACTTCAACTGCTGGATTCTCACCTAAATTTGTAAGTGTTTTTGTGCATTTGTAAGAGAAAATTACAGAAAACAACCCTTAAAAATATAGGACTTTTCACAAAACCACCCATAAAATAAGAAAATGCTAAATTGTCATTGTATTCATAAATACTTTAGTAAACATATTTCAAAATAAGGTGCAATTTGATAAATACTAAAGTGGTAATTTAATATTTTCATGACATTTTTTTACACATAAATATGGCTGCGGGCGGTTCCTTGAAAAAAAAAAGGGATTCATGGGTGGTTTTCTATAATTTACCCTCATTTTAAAATCTTGATGTATAATCTATTTATTTTTGTTGGGCATGATGGGTTGTTTGTTGTGTTTGGGTCCTTTCACAATGGCCTGTTTTTGTATCAGGAAATGCTGAGACGTTGTAATCAATGTCATGTGATTTAAAGTGAAATCTAATGTTTTTTCATGTGGTAATCTCTTGTGGGAGGTGCAAGGCAAAGCAGCAATCCATATCGTATGAATCATGAATGATCTTCTTCACATTGTGAAGATTGTATTGGATTTGAATCGACAAAAAAACGGAAGAATAGTTTGTTTGAAGGATGGTTTGGATTATTTTTGGGTCCAAAGCTTCAAATCCAAATGGTTAATCAATACATAGCTTTGATTTTACCGTTGAGTGAAAAGTAGTGTAAAAATAGCCAAAGTTACAAGCAATATTGACTTCGTGTAGAAGAAAACGGTTCCTAATTGAACCAACTACTTCAGTGGGATCAAACCAATTGTGGTTTGTTGGAGTTCAGTGCCATGAATTTGTGGCATATCATGAAACGGTAACTTGTGGCATATCATTTTCCGTTGAAAAACGCGATTGGTGTTTGTTTTTTTAGATCATTTCCAGTTCAAGTGGGCATAGCCCACTCTACATCTGGATCGGGTTACTGTAGGCCCATTAAGGGGTTGACCCTCTCACTTACAAGAGTCTCCATGTTTCCACGGGGATTCAAACTTCGAACCTCGAGGCATGGGATGTAGCCCCATAACCACTACACCAACTTGTGATTGGTGCGATTGGTGTTTGTTAGGCTCATCTCCTTTTAATAAGTCTCTTATAGTATAATTCTAGTGTTTTGTATTTAGGGAAAAATGGATGAAAATGTAATGTGGATGTGTATTGCTGATTGTATTGGATTTTGGCCATTTAAAATCTGATCTCAGCTCAAGGGCTCCTCTGACCCAGCCCGCATTCAAATGGGATTTTTTCTTGTTGGAGCTTAACAACGTCGTTTCACTCAAGGCTCGGTTTTATAAGGGTTTGCAAACTCTAATCGCCGACCAAGACAGAGAAAGTTGTGAGGTGCTCCTTTGCATTCGGCCTCCCTTGCCTCTGAACTCTGCTAGGGTTTCGATTCTCTTGTGCTCTTGAGCAATAGGTAGAACTCCCTTCACATCCAAACACATAGACAGTGGCGGCTGTAGGACTCCCCGAAAGGTGGGGCGATATTCTACACTATAAAAATGTTGCATCGTCAATTCATCAACAAAATAGTATTCAATCACTAGTATAGTATAGGGGTGGACTGGTGGAGCACGGTAAGTTGGGTATTGTTTATGACAAGTGTGCTTGTTTTTTTTTTTAATTTTAAGCACGATTATGTATTAAAAATATATTCCCAAAACCAAATTAACTAAAAGAAACACACTTTTTCTTAAAACCGATTTTCATTTATTTTTTTAAAAAAATATTTAACCCGGTGTGCGAGAAAAAGTGTGCTTAAAAAAATTAAAATGAATACGGTTTAATTTGCAAAGTGCGTTCTCAAAATAAAATTTAACTAAAAGCAACACGCTTTTCTTAAAACCGTTCTCATTTGTTTTTTAAAAAATATTTAACCCGATTTACGATAAAAGTGTGCTTAAAAAATTAAAATGAACACGGATTTATTAGAAAAGTGTGTTCCTAAAACCAAATTTAACTATTGGGAACACGATTTTCTTTGAAATCGTTCTCGTTTATTTTAAAAAAAAATATTTAGCACGATTTTAGACTATATCGTGCTTAAACAAACTTAAAATGAACACGGTTTAATTAGAAAAGTGTGTTCTCAATTTTCACACTTCAAATCTCAAACCCTAAAACCTAACAAAATTTCTCCAAGTCAATTCAAATTTTAACATTTCTATTATAAACAAATCAATAACATCATTTCAATTCAATATTTAACAAACAATATCAAAATCGAAGAGAACTTACCAATTTCGTTTTTTTTAAAAAAAAATTATTTGTATTTTACAAAGGGGACTCGTGGGGAGAAGGTGTGGCGGGCGCCTACGTCGGCCACACCCCAGGGCCACCACTGTATATAGATACTGAGAGTTTGTGAGATTTGAAGCTCGATTGCCCTTCGGTTCTATCCTTGTGGACTGGTGTTCTAGTTGAGGCTATCGTTTTCTTCATTTCTCTACCTTATTTCTGAAATCGTTTCCTTTGTAAAACTTTGGTTTTCTGATTTCATAATACAAGTTTGTTTTTCGGTTTGTTCATTTGCTCTCTCTTCATTTTCCATTTCAATGTTCATTTAACAAGTTGTCGAGTATTTATCATCTAAGAAAAATTAGAAAACTCTCTTTGTTATCATTTGTTTTGTTGGATACTAACTAACACACATCAATGAGTAATTTTTTTGTTTTTTTTTTTGAAAAGGAAATAATTCGAATTCCCAGACGGTAACAGAAATCTGGGACAATGAGAGGCCGAGGGAATCGGCAAACGTGCTAACCGTCATAATACAACCAGAAAAACCAATACAAAGAGAAAAAACCTGAATACAAAGGATCTCAACGAAGAAAACCAAATGAGCAGAGAGATAGTCGAATGACACCAAGTGAAGACTGCGAATGCCGAGAACATGGGAAAGTCGAGGGACTGACACAACGTCTCTTAGCCGGGGAGATAAAGGCAGAAACTCATTGGGCGTCTCCTGGGGAAGTATGGATCAACGACGTCCCCCCAACCTTGATGAGAGATCTTCGAGAATCACGAACACTTCAACAATCAAATTGAATAGCAGGGCGTTCGAGACTGCAACTTCATCCGGAACTAAACGTAGTCGCACTCAAGAAACTAATTGACTCAGATGGACAACTAAAACCAAGATCAAAAGAAACGGGTAATAGGATTAAAAGTGAGTGAGACAGTATACTAATGTCGGTATATATATATATATATATATATATATATATATACATTGTAATGCTCATTGTATGTATGTGTATACACTGTAATGCTTATCAGTGTGTATATATACACACGTATATGTATGTATATAGGAGAACCGAAAACCCGTAAAATATAAAAAAATTATAGATTTTTATATGTTACGTCTTTGAAAATCACAAAATATAAATGAAATTTTTTATTTTTTTTAATCTTTTTTATTTGAGGGAGAAGGGTTGTCCCGTCCTGGTTCCGTTCCGTTTCCGTCCTGTCCCACAAAAAATACGCGGGACGACCTCATCCCGTCCCGTCCCGCGCCCACCCCTAAGATACACCTAGTAGTGTATGAATCTTAAAAATGGATTCGTAAATCCAAAATACCGAAAAAACTCTTATAGGAATTTCTAATAAGACTATACTCGATTCAGTATATGATCCATGACTGAAGGCAAATTAATAGGTCAACCCGTAAATATGTCTTGAAGCTATCTATTTAAAAGTTCAACACCTTACAAAAATTCAGCTATTTGAAAGCATGGTAGATATTTTATTCATCAATTGCTAGATTTTTTTTAAAAAAATATTTTAGTTGAAGATCTGGTTTAACAATAGATAGTAAAACATAAATAATGAAATAAGAAATTATAAAACTCAAATCAATACCTTTTCCACTTTTCTAACAAGTATGATAGTCACTTAAATCATACCAAAAATGGAGCAAGTAATAATAAAATTAATTAATTAATTATGTTAGTATTGCATAAAAAACTTGTATGAACCCTAAGCAAATTAAATATATGATGTCAACAGACAATAGGAACAAAAGTTAATTGCAGAATATATTTATTTTTATTTTTATTTTTCAAAATTCACCTTTGTAATCATTGAAGAAGACTACAAAGATACATTAAATCGACCATAATCACCACTTATTTCAGAATGTACATCCTACCAATGTTTTCTATAAAATTAAATAAATTTGATATGATCTAAATCAAGGTGAAAACATAGAGTCAAAACATACAATCTCAAAAGTTCACAAGGATTAGAAGCTTCACCATGAGAACACTTCATAAACTAAAATTGTAATCTTTTAATGATCTAATTTAATACTCCCTCCGTTCGGCAAAACTTGTCATTTTAGCTTATTTCATAAGTTTTAAGGCAATTAAAAAATGTACTAATTTACCCTCAATTATTACCCTTATTTTTTACTTTATCGAAAACTACAACTAACAAATCATCAATCATATCAAGGGCGTTTTTGTAAAGTGAATGGCAAAATACCTACAATGACAAGTTTTTTGAACAAAAATAACACCCTAAAATGACAAGTTTTGCCGAACGGAGGGAGTATTCATCAACTCACACTTTCCCCCCTCCTATTTCATGCTTTACAAAATTCAACCATTAAAGTATCCAGATGGATTTCATGGCCAAAAATTGAAAGCACTGCAGCAGCACCAGGAAACTACACTAATCTGATTTCACAACCATGCATTCTTTGTCCAAAAATAACTGAGAAATGTTGTCTTCTATAATTTCCCATCGCTTCGTCGTTTCATATTGCATATACCTCAATATAGCATGTATCATCATCATCAATTTCACATTACTAAAATCAGCTCAAAATGTGTACAGTTCAATAGGTGTGTGCTAAGGTAACCAATATTTTCCTATGAATAGTTGGCTGCTAAACACTAAAATATGGATCTCATATTTAATGCACATTTGTGTATGATTAACTTGCTAGACTTTGACACATGTAATACGAAGTCTAGGAGAGTTGAAACTTAAGCACAAGTTTATATAACATTTTAAACATAGTTCAGGTAAGGTAGTGAATAAAAAAGTACAAAAAAAAGGTTTTAGGCAACAACCAAAATTAAATAAAGAAGTCACAAGAAGCGGCCATGTCTAAACCATAAAGAAGGAGAAAGAAGGATAGTCATTATTAAGATGGAGATGAAAACAATTATCCACATATGGGAATTCCATTTAATATTATGACATAGTTTTGTTAAATGGCTTGACAATCTATCAAATCACCAAAAAGGTAGTGACAGGGGTTGCCAAGCAAAATGCATTGATCATCTTTTTCAAAGGTTTCATCCAAAATACAGGAGGAACATTTACATACTGACTTCAAACTTGATAAATTAGAAAGAAAATCTATCATAACAAAGTTGCAAGAAACTGTTGATCAACTGGCTATCTAGAGTCCCAAAAATTGGATACAAACAACCAATCAGGGGGTCTAATCTGGATATGGATCATCCAAGGACAAATCAAAATACAAGATATGAACCCTTCTCGGTAGGGCTTTACAAACCTCAATAACAAATTGCCGCTTGAATCGTGAGGATAAGGAAGAGGAGAAACTCACCAAAGGTTTGAGGTCTGATTCATCAATTGGTGGCAAAAAACGTTAGAATCAATTCCTAACCATGCTTCATAAGCTCTAGAATTGACAAAATTGAGAGGGAGTTGAGCTTGGCCTCGTCAAGTCGAACAGTGATATGGTACTTGTTCCACCATGAAAGCTTGTATGAACTGGATTTGTAACAGAAATTCAGATTAGGGGTAAAGAATACCAGCCATGCATGTGATTGCAACCCGCAGAAAAAATCAAAAAATCGAAGGGAAAAAACCAATTTAGCTCCTAAGTTCAAATCGATAGTGGCAAGTGCAGAATTCAACAAAAAAAACAATGAATTTGAACCAAAGAAACATGATAAAAGATCTGATCTATCCCTAACCTACTTGATGAACCAAACTTGAAACTTGGAACCATCTAACAACACATCAAATTGATCAAACGAGAATCATATATGACAATTTAGACAAAAATGAAACCATGAGAAACAAATTAAAACTAAATGACAATAGAGAAGACAGAACACAAACATGCTACCGAAATAATAAAAATCCAAAACTTAGAGAAGAAGAGAGGCGTACAAAGGGTAGTCAGAGGAAATAGAAAGAGACAAGACGATGCCGGATAAACCCTACCAAAGTTAGAAGAAATGAAGAGGCAGGGGGGAGGAGAGGAAGGAGGGAGAGGTGTGAATACCTGGATAATGGCGGTACGGTTGTCATCGTTCGGAGGAAGAGAGGTTTTGGAGTTTGATGCTTGCTTGAACCATGAATGGCGCAACAATCAACATATGAAAAATAGAATAGATGCAGAGGTTGTTGGTCACTAGGTCCATTTTATAAGTTGTAAGCCCAAAACCAAGCCCAAATAAATAAAGGATGCAAAGGTAAAAAGTTTTGCAAGTTACGTATTGTATATGATATAGTCCATTATTATATTATTATTTAAATTGACATTTTGCAACTCTGCAACCAAGCTGCTGAAGGGGTAGCACGTGGAAAGCAAAAAGGCAAAAGTGACATTTAAAAGGCGCTGTTAATACCAACACATCTATTGTATCGTCGTTAAATTACTATTCATTTGTGAGTTGACTCTTTTATAATAGTATAGATATTATATAATAAATGGCGGTTATGCTATTCGCATGACTCCATCTTACCCAATGTACGGTACCGCTGGCGAGTTCCTAGGTCGACAAGCTGGATGTAGATGCTGTTGGGAAAAATACGCTCAACTTTCCCGAAAATCAGAATAATGAGAATAACAATGATAGAAAACACACACGAGATGTTTCTAATCTGCCGCAAAACTTTGATAGAATGATAACGTGATTACAACTCAATTACTTAACACTCACACCCAAAACTACACTATGGAATTTTACGCAGAAAATTCTCCCACAAGCTTCTCTATGTTTAATGCTTTAATCTAAGCTTTTCTCTCTGTGGCATTTGGATGATTTACAAATGAAATCCTATAGGCTTATATAGGTTTTCTACATTTGAAATGGATGGTGAAACTCCTATCATCAATAATCACCTCCATTTTATATTTTCTTTATTTAACACATTCTAAATAAAAGAATGGTGATTCTTTTCTTTAATTAAAAATAAAATTAGAATTTGTTATTTCTTCAACAATCTCCCATTTGAAGACTGATTTCAATCTGTCTTCACACAAAACTCTATGGTCTTGTCATTCCTGTAGACCAACTGAAGTTAAACACAACTTTAATTTATTAAGTGTCACTATCTTTGTTAACATGTCTGCTGGATTCTTGCTGCCTTGGATCTTCTCCAGTTTTAATACATCATCTTCCAACAATAATCTGATGAAATGGTATCGAAGTCCAATGTGCTTGGTTCTAGAATGAAATGCCGAATTATTTTCCAAATGTATTGCACTCTGACTATCAATGTACAACACATTATTCTCTTGTACGAATCCCAACTCAGTTAACAAACCTTGAAGCCATATCATCTCCTTACTAGCTTCAGTTAATGCTATATACTCAACCTCTGTAGTCGATAGAGCAACAATCTTCTACAATGGTGACATCCAACTAATAGATGTATGTCCGACAGTAAATATGTAACCGGTCGTGCTCTTCCGGTGATCGACTTCTCCTCCAAAGTCTGCATCTACATAGCCACGTACTTTTAATTCACTCTTACTAAAGTACAAACATTTTCCTGCTGATCCTTGTAGATACCTTAGAATCCACTTCACCGCTTCCCAGTGAACTTTCCCCGGATTTGACATAAATCTACTAACAGCTCCCACTACTTGTCCAATATCTGGTCTTGTACAGACCATTGCATACATCAAACTCCCGATGGCCGAGGCATAAGGAATCTTAGCCATGAGAGCTCTTTCTTCTTCTGTTTTAGGGGATTGATCCTTGGACAAGCGAAAATGGTTAGCCAAGGGTGTCCCAACTGGTTTGGCATTACCCATGTTGAACCTTTGCAAGACACGCTTGATGTACTATGACTGAAACAACTGCAATGTCCCTTTCTGCCTATCTCTTGTAATTTGCATTCCAAGAATCTTCTTTGCTGGACCCAAGTCTGTCATGTCAAACTCTTTTGATAACTGGTTCTTCAACCTTCTGATATCATTCATATCAGAACCCGCTACCAACATATCATCAACATATAAGAGTAAAATGATATAACTAGACTGATATCTTTTGACGTAGCAACAATGGTCGACGTTACACTTCTTGTAACCTTCCTTGTGCATGAAGCCATCAAATGTTTTGTACCACTGTATCGGAGCTTGCTTTAGACCATACAAACTCTTCTTAAGTTTGCACACCATATTCTCCTTTCCATTTTCAAAGAAACATTCTGCTTGATCCATGTATATCTCCTCATCTAAGTTTTCGTGAAGAAATGTAGTCTTCACATCTAACTGTTCAAGATGGAGATCTTCAACGGCAACAATACTCAACACTGATCTAAAAGTAGTATGCTTCACAACGGGGGCAAAAATCTCTGTGTAGTCAACACCTTCTTTTTGCTGAAATCCTTTAACAACTAGTCGAGCTTTGTACCTCTTAGAGCCATCATGCTCATCTTTCACCCGGTACAACCATTTGTTGTGAAGTGCCTTCTTTCCTAAAGGCAACTCATAAAGTTCCCATGTTTGGTTAGAAATCAAAGATTACATCTCATCTTTCATTGTGAGCTCCCACTGGCTTGCGTCACTGCTCTGACAAGCTTCATTGTAACATTCGGGCTCCCCTCCATCAGTCAACAACAAATAATTCACATATCTTCTGTTCGGCACATGAGGACGAGAAGACCTTCTCAATACAAGAGTTGGAGTAGGAGGATGTTGCATGTCGGACTGTTGTGCACTACCTTGTCCAACGAGCTCCTCTGGCTGAGGATTTATTGCAACCGGTTTTGTCATAGGACAATCTGGAATATAATCTCCATCTGCAAATACTGGCCCACTCTGCTTTGAGTTAATGGCATCACTTTTTGTCAAGTCCTTATGCATGACAGACTCGTTGAAAATCACATCTCTGCTATGGATCACCTTCTTCTTTTCATCATCCCAGATGCGATAGCCAAACTCATCCTCGCCATAGCCGATGAAAGTGCATTTCTTAGATTTCGGATCAAGCTTATTCCTGCCATGATCACTAATATGCACATATGCCACGCAACCGAAAACTTTCAAATGCGAAAGTTTTATCTCTTTATCGCTCCATACCTCTTCTGGTATTTGGTAATATAACGGACCCGATGGACCTCGATTGATCAAGTAAGCTGATGTATTGACTGCTTCTGCCCATATATGCTTTGGTAGTCCTGACTGAATACGAATACTTCTGGCTCTTTCTGTCAACGTTCGGTTCATATGTTCAGCTACACCATTTTGTTGAGGTGTACCTGGAACCGTTCTCTCCATTCGGATCCCATGCTCATAACAAAAGCTTTTACGGTTCTAAGCCTTTTAACTTTCACGCCTGTCTCATTTTCAACCATAGCTTTCCATCTTTTGAAAGCCTCAAAAACTTCAGACTTATGTTTTAGAAAGTACAACCATACTTTCCGAGAGTAATCATCGATGAAAGTCACAAAATAGTGTTTTCCACCATTGGATGAGGTAGTGGTTGGCCCCCAAACATCAGAGTGGACAAGCTCTAGCCGATTCTTCTTTGGAGATCTGCCATTTGTTTGAAAGCTTACCATTTTCTGCTTTCCAAGTATGCAATCTTCACACATGTCCATTTCTACTGAGCGTAGACCTAGAAGCTTTCCCTTCGAATGCATGAGTTTCATCCCTTTCTCACTCATGTGGCCAAGTCTCTGGTGCCACATTTTGGAATCTTCATTTCCTGATGCAGCTGCAATTGAGCAACGTGCCCCTGCTATCATATAAAGAGTACCGCTCTTCTTTCCATGAACTATTGTCATTGCACCCTTTGAAATCTTCCATTTATCACCATTGAAAATTGTATCATAGCCTTCATCTGCCAATTGCCCTACTAATATCAAGTTCTTTCTTAGATCAGGAATGTGTCGAACGTCTTTTAGCTCCCAAACAAAGCCATTCAACTTAATCTTCACTTCACCTTTGCCGATAATTGAACAAGGTTGATCATCGCCAAGATATACATTTCCAAGGTTCCCCGGGACATAGTTCCCAAAGAGATCTTTCTTTGAAGTAGCATGAAATGATGCTCCAGAATCTAACACCCAAGATTCGTCCTTCCTCTCCAAGGAACATATCAATGCATCATCTTCTCTAGAATTAAACTTAAAAACATTTGCCTCCACCTTCGTCTCTTGTTTCTGTGGAGTGCTTTTGCATTGATTTTTGTAGTGCCCGGTATTCCCACAATTCCAACACTCGACGGTCTTCGAGCTAGAGGAACTATTGGGATTCCTTGACCTCGACCTCTTGTCTTTTCGCCTGGCTTGATTGTTCGATCTTCCGTGTCCATTTCCTCTGGTTGAATTTCTCCCTCTTGACTCTGTACGTAAAATTGAAGAGGTTGATGATTCACCCAACCCTCGTCGTCGGATCTCTTCACTGAGCACCAGATCATGAACATCATCGAACTTTAACTCATTGCTTCCTGATGAGCTACTCACAACCGTGACAGTAGTATTCCAGCTATTTGGAAGAGAAGACAAAAGTATCAAGGCTCGTACTTCCTCATCAAATTCAATCCCAACTGAACTCAACTGGGTTGTGACTGTGTTGAGTTCATTGAGATGTTGAGCTACTGATGCGCCTTCTGCCATTCGTAAATTGAATAATCGCCTCATTAAATGAACTTTGTTAGAGGCAGATGACTTCTCGTACATATTAGAAAGGGTTGCCATAAGACCTACCGTGGTTGTTTCCTTTGCTATGTTGAAGGCAACATTGCGTGATAACGTCAGTCGAATAACTCCAAGGGCTTGTCTATCAAGAAGATTCCAATCTTCATCCTTCATGCCCTCTGGCTTCTTTTCTGACAGAGGTTGATAAAGATTTTTCTGGTACAAATAATATTCGATTTGCATCTTCCAAAATCCGAAATCTGCACCATCGAACTTGTCTAGTTTCACCTTTCTATCTTCTGCGGCCATTGCTCCCACTAAAATCTGACTTTATGTGGATTGTTTATAACCAATGCTCTGATACCAATTGTTGGAAAAAATACGCTCAACTTTCCCGAAAATCAGAATAATAAGAATGACAATGATAGAAAACACACACGAGATGTTTCTAATCTGCCGCAAAACTTTGATAGAATGATAACATGATTACAACTCAATTACTTAACACTCACACCCAAAACTACACTCTGAAATTTCACGCAGAAAATTCTCCCAAAAGCTTCTCTCTGTTTAATGCTTTGAACTAAGCTTTTCTCTCTGTGGTTTTTGGATGATTTACAAATGAAATCCTATGGGCTTGTATAGGTTTTCTACATTTGAAATGGATGGTGAAACTCCTATCATCAATAATCACCTCTATTTTATATTTTTTTATTTAACACATTCTAAATAAAAGAATGGTGATTCTTTTCTTTAATTAAAACTAAAATTAGAATTTGTTATTTCTTCAACAGATGCCTACTTTCTAACTCGACATTCAGGCTGGTCGTGGCTCTGTCCGAGGCTGCCAGATTCTCTGCTTGCAAGCGATGGGACATGCCGACCCAAGGACTCGACAGTGGCATAGGTGACAGGACAAGACAGTTCAATCGATGGGACAGTATCTTTTCAAGCGAGTTAGGAATCTTGCATTCTCCTTGCCGACATGGAGACTCGGCTTCGGCATTCTCCTTGTCGACTCAGAACGTGTGCTCCAACACTGTACCGAGAGTGACAAAATCTTCACCACCCCTAAAATGGAAGCTGAAAATTTTGACTTGGACCTCTTCATAGTGTGGCCTCAATTTAATTGATTTTTACGTGTGTGAAATCCGTAACGGCGTGCCCATTACGTCGTTGCGGTTTGAAAATTGGGGTAATTAACCGATTTGGGGAGAGCAGAGTATGGGAACGCTTCAACCGTTTGAAATTCAGATTGCCTTCGTTCCCATCGACCAACAACAGTCCTAAATTAGGGATTCAGACAGACATGGAGGGCGGTCAACACGCCGGTCAACGGGGCGATAGATCTACCGACGCCGGCAAAACCATGATTGCTATGATCTGCGGCACGCTCGTTTACTACCACTGCGCCTTCCATAACTCCACTGTCGTATCTTTGATTTCCGATGTCTTCATCGTCATCCTCTGCTCTCTCGCCATCCTCGGTCTCCTCTTCCGCCAGTTGAACATCTCGTACTCTCTCTCTCTCTCTCTCTCTCTCTCTCTCTCTCTCTCTCTCTCTCTCTCTCTCTCTCTCTCTCTCTCTCTCTCTCGCTCGCTCGCTCTCATATTTTTGTCCTTTGTTTTGAATTTTGATTGTATAGTTTTTTTTAAAAAAAAATTCTGGTTCCAAATTGAGCCTTCGCGGCTGTCGATTCAGTGAAATTGTTGAGATCATCGCCTGATAACTGTCGAATTAGTTGCTATGAGGTTTGCGATTGGGATGGCGTTTCCAGAACTGTGCATTTGGATTTGGATATAAGTGATTATCCTCCAATCTCTGGGGCGAATCTTAGAATGTGACTGTGTTTGGGATGTTCGATTGGAAATTGAGTTTAAAGTTTAATTCTTAATGCGTATTTGTAGGGTTCCAGTGGATCCTATGGAATGGCAGATCTCACAGGACACTGCCAATAGCATCGTTGCATCCCTAGCTAACACTGTCGGTGCTGCTGAATCTGTGTTGCGTGTTGCTGCCACTGGCCATGACAAGAGGCTCTTTTGCAAGGTACACAGTCCTTCAAGAAATAATAACTTCCACTTCATGTGTTTGCAGGTTTAGGATGTACTCTTAATCTCTCACGTCTCTGTATGATTGGGTTGAATTAGACACTGTTATGGTTTATTGCTGGATTTGCAGTTGTCTGATGTGCTCATGTTAATCTCCTGTTAATCTGAAAACCAGTTCCTTCAAAACATACCAAGATCCTTTACCAAAATATATAGAGTCGGCTAGTTTTCTCAAATGCTCGTCTCTGTCATGCGCAATTCTTCATTGGCAAGTTCAATCATGTATTAAGAATGAACTGTGTTATTTTTCACTTCAGGTGGTTATCAGTCTATACGTGCTATCGGTTTTGGGCAGATCAGTCTCTGGTGTTACAGTCGCATATGTTGGTAATCAATTCATGTACCTTGCATCATCATACTTCCATGCTCAGTTTGATCTGATATTTAATGGAAATGCACAAAAATTCCACTTTTTTGTGGGTTAAAATATTTTGAATCAATCTGATATTCTGATGGCATCTCTGAGGTAACTTAGCAAGGAAAGAGAGATGGGAAAAAAAGGTTCTACGGTGTTTGTTCTTAACTGCTAATATATTGCCCTTGTAGTCCTTGAATATATGCAGGATTGTTGTGAACATTCAACCATTGTTTTTGGCCTCATGTGAAGCTGCTATTCTGAAACAGGTTTGTGCGTGTTCTGTCTCTATATGCTTGCTGAGAGCTCACCGGCAATAAGCAGTCGACTATCTTGGATTCTAGGTAGAAGCTTGGAGGTCCAGGATTGCGAGGAAAGTTGACACTAGGTACTATTGTGCTGTTGGTGCACTTTATTTTTATTGTAACCATACTTGAATACTCCGTATTTGATTGTATTAGCGTTCATAAGTTGGATTTTCAGATGTAGTACTAGTACATGCACTGTGAATAGCTCCAATGTTGTAGTGGTAGACATGGCCAACTAGGCTACAACTTATAAAGAGAGTCCTTTTGTGGGTAGTCAGTATTCAATGCTATGGTAAATTTGGGGAATTGGCAAGAACATCAACCAATTACCAATCTGCAAATTTCCCAAGAAGTAGAAAATTCCATAACCTACAACAAAACATGTGGTTGTAGCCTAGGGAGAACTAGGTAACATTATTTTCATTTTATTTTCAATGTTTTTATTGTATATAAGACTAACTCCAATTATATGCTGCAAATGCTTAAATATGCACATTTTGATACAAATTGTGCTCTAATGGTTACTTTTGAGTGTGCAAAAATATGCACATAAAGTGCTCAAATATAAGCACATCACCTCTCTACATGCAAAAACTTTTATCACTTTTCAATAAAGTAGGGGTCATTTCTATTGCATGTTTTTAAGTTTTCTTTTTCCTTTTTAATTTAATCATATTTATTTAGAGATAGATGTGTATAACCAATTGAGTAAAATATCAAAAAGTGATGTGTATTTTTGAACACCTTGTGCAAATACGTACATTTGCACACTTAACCATTGGAGTTAGTCTAAGTGCGTGTTTGGCAAATTGGGGTTTTTTTAGGAGTTAGGTATTTTTTAGGAGGTGAAGTTTATTTTGTATATTATGGAGGTGTGGGGGATGGAGATTTTTTTAAAGAATAACCTTGTAAAAAATCTGATTGGTGTTTGGTGAGTATAAGAGTTAGGAGATATATTTATGGTTAAAATGACAAAAATACCCTTATTTATTTCTTCATCTCCTACCCCTCCTTTGTAGTTGTTGCTCCGATTGAAGAACACATGAGGACCATCGAGCAGATCTGGAAGCCGAACGCAGGAGGGCCACCATCACCTACCCACCCTTCCTCCTCTCTTAACCCTTACCTTTTTGATTTGAGATTTCTTTTACAAATCTAGAAGCCAAAATCCAACATCGGTACCTAGATCTCCGTTCGTAGGTGGAGACGAACGGAGACGGAGCTCCAAGCTCGCTGCCATGGCAGTAGAGTTTGAGGTTGCTGTTGGCCTAGAGCTTGGCGGCAGCGCTTGGTCGGACACGTGGATGACGCGGGTGGCACAGGCGGGAAGAAGATGGATGATGCTTGAAGAAATCAGGCGGGCGAGAGTGAGGGTATATTAGAACAAACCCCCCAGAAAAAAAAAATAACCTCCACCTCTCGAAACTACCCCTCCCAACTTCCAATTTAAGTGAAAATAAGCTTCATCTTCAACTCCCAAACCTCCTGCCGAAGATGCAGCCAAACATGGAGAAAAAAGAGCTTTTTTTTTTCCACCTTCGCAAGCCTTTGAAACCTGATGCCAAACACGCACTAAGTGATACCTTTTACTGGACTTCCAAGGAAGTGCAATTATTGAGAAATTCCTTACTGATTTTCTTATACACAAAGAAGTAATAAAAATACTATGATTTTGAATAAGAAGCAAATATAATTCATATCACCCGTACATTTTATGTTTAATCTAACGGATGTTATTGGTTATACGTGCTTTAGCCGTGCCTTGTTGGTTATTGTAAACATAAATTGTAGCCTTCTTCAAAATAAATTCCATTGCTTATGTATTTGGAATAACTACAGCCGACAGTCCAGTACATATAAATCAAATCTGATGCCTTGGCTACTCGTATACACATTTGACGTACATAGAACTAGGTAACATATGCATTTGGTTAATTTGTTTTCTAAATGCAGTTTTACGAGTTCTTTTTTACAGAATTCGGTGATACAATGATCTCAAAAATATAATTTCATTTGTATTACGTAATTGCTATCAAGCATTGAGATTTTGATATGAACTCGAAAAATGGCTGAAATTATTTGCTCTAACATGATTCATGAAAAAAGGTTGTTATGTTTTGCTTTATTTTTGCCACACTTTGACAAAAAGTAACTGTTCTTATACGAATATACATATTTTTCCATTAATTTTTTTATACGCGAAAATCCATTCTAATGCGCTTTATTAAAAAATGGAAACTAGGCTAAGTAGTCATCAATACAGTCAATAGCCCGACCCTTAACATCATTCTGTAGAATACCTAAAGCACCCTCGGGAGGGTCAAACAATACTGTCAAACTAATGTTATAAGAGAAAGCTAAACTAGCTAGAAAGTCCGCTACGCAGTTTGCTTCATGAAAAACATGTCGAAACTGGATACTCCAGTCTCTTCTGAGTAAGCCTTGACACTTACTGACAAGGCTAGCCACCGGGTGGCATCGCGGAAGGGTCGTACCTAACATGGTCGTTATAAGTTGTGAGTCTGTTTCAAGGATCACATTCCTATAGCCACCATCTCAGGCAAGTGTTAGTCCTTGTACTACACCCTAGATCTCCTCTTTGGGGACAGTACAAGTTGCAATGTTCATGATAAAACCACGACGCCATTCACCAACATTGTTTCTAATCACACATGCAGCAGTGGCATGACCATCTCTTCTAACGACACCATTTGTATTAACATTGACCCATCTATCCGGAGGCTTCTCCCATGAAACCTTCACTTCTTTTTTCCTCTTGGCCCCATTCGGCTTCACCTGCTTGTTCCAGCTTCTCCTATAATCTTCTGTTTGTGCGACGATAAAGGTTTTCTTGCATCCCTTCCACTCCTGGTCATTGAAGACACGAGTGTTTCGCCATCTCCAGATCCACCACACAACCACTACAAAGACATCTCGCACACAATATTATCATTAAAATTAGAAGAGTTGAGAATGTTACCTCGAAACCAAGTGGCGAAAAGCTCCGCGAAGAATGTTCTGTCATGCCGCTTCGCATTCAAGTTCTCCAAGACCTTCCTGGCTTCCACGCAGTCTCTAAAGAGGTGCCGCAAAGTTTCCTCTGTCCCCGACAGATCCAACAGAATGGAGAGGTAGCAATATGCCTCCTAATCCGCTCTATTTTGGTGAGAACCGCCCCTTTAATGCATCTCCAAGCAAAGAAACGAATACGCTCTTGAACCATGAGCTTCCAGATCGTCTTGTACACCTTCTGATCCACCGAGCACAAAATCGTGTTACCTTAAATAAGATCATAAGTTACTGTCCATTGTCGATTGGCGCCCAGACCATCGAGTCATCCTCCCCAGCTCTCATGACGTCGAAGCTAGAGAGGGCCACCAGCGTCTCTTGTGGCAAGTACTCGACCAACCTGTTCCCTCTTCGACCCACATGTCCGCCACCAACACCTCTTGATCCTCCTACTGAATGTCTCTCTTGGAAGCCTGCATTAGCGGCTTGTCCCCTGCCCAAACATCCGTCTAGAAGAAGGTGCTTCTCCCATTCCCCGGCACAAACATGATCCCTTTATTAACCACCTCTTTCATCACAATATGTATACTTCTCCACATATATGAAGGTTTAGCAGCGATAATACCCGTCCCTCTCGTGTACTTGTTGCGTAGCACCTTCACCCATAAGGGATCATCATCTTTGAGGAACCTCCACGCGAGCTTCCAGATAAAAGAAAGCTTCATGTCCTGTATACTACAGATCCCTAACCCTCCAATCACTTTAGGTTTGCATAACTCCTTCCAAGCCACCAGGTGCATTTTGCGAGTTCCCTCCATTTCGCCCCAAATGAATTTCCTACAAGTCCAATCAATCTCCTTGCAGATAGTCCTAAGGAGATTAACCGACCCCATAGTATAGATGGGGATGACACTAAGCACCGATCTGATCAGAGTAGCTCTCCTAGCAAAGCTCAACGATTTTCTCTTCTACCCCACAAGTATAGCATTGATCTTATCTAACAGTGGCGTGAAAGTGCCCTTTGACACTCTCACATTCAACATCGGTATGCCAAGGTAGTTGCCCAGATCGTTAGTCACACTGATACCACTAGTCTGTTTAAGCTCGACCTTTACCTCACTCGAGACATTAGTCGAGACATAGATCTTGGACTTCTCCTTGCTAATTTTCTGACCCGACGTAGCACAAAACTTATCGATGGCATTCATGATCACTTTCATTTGCCTAACAGAGGCTTCCGCAGACAATATAATGTCATTAGCAAAGAACATGTGCGACATAGGTGACCCTCCTCTAGCTAAACGAATCGGTTTCCACTCCCCGTCATCAACCTTCTGATTAATAATATGGCTAATTCTCTCGACGCATAGCACAAATAAGTAAGGTGAGAGCGGGTCGCCTTGTCTAATACTTTTTTCCGGCTTAAAGCTTTCTGAAACCTCTCCATTCCACGTAACCTTCATGGTAGTGGAGGCAGTACATTATCTTATCCAATTGTTCCAATCAACGGAGAACCTTGCAGTCACCAGAGTATTCTCAATGAAGTCTCATCTCAGCCTATCATAAGCCTTCTCGAGATCTAGTTTAATTATCATCCATTTCCTCCCTGTCCTTTTCTTTCTCAAGGAGTGAACAATTTCTTGAATAAGGACGATGTTGTCTTGAATCGGTCTTCCCGAAATGAAACATTGAAACTTCCATGCATCAGGCCAATTAACTCACTGATAACCTTCTGCATTCTCATCACGAGGGTCTTGTCTATGATTTTGTAAAGCACATTACAAAGGGTTATGGGGCAGAACTGTTTGATGAACTCAGGTTTACCAACTTTAGCAAGGAGCACGATGAGAGTATCATTAAGACCCCTAGCCATAGTCTTGTCCCTGAAGAACCTCAACACTTCCTCTACCATAGACTTGACCCATAACATCTCAACACCTTTGATAAAAGAACGGTTGGAATCCGTCAATGCCCGAGGCTTTGAACACCCCCATATTTTTCGTCGCCCTCCACACCTCTTCTCTAGTAAACAGGTTATTCAGCTTCCTCCATTTATCCATGTCAATGATGGGGAAACCCACTTCTTGTATAACACAACTCTGGATGGGAGTAATGTCAACAGTATTATAAAGAGCCTTGAAGAAGTTAATCATTGCATTTTCACATTGTCCTCCGTCCATCTATTCTTCTCGTCATAAAGCCCTTCGATTTATTCTTCTTCCTTCGAATAATGGTAGACAAATGAAAGAACGTGGTATTACGGTCTCTATGACATAGCCAATTCTCACGGGACTTTTGAAACCAGAACATCTCTTTTTGTTCAAGAACCTTTTCGAGTTCGGAAAGCAGCACCCTCTCTCGCTCGATGAGATTGTCTAATTGGTTCAGCCGTGGATGTTTTTGGATTTCCTCAATATCCTTCATTTAGGGCTGGGCAAAATTTGGATCGGACCGGAATAGGACCGGGATCGGACCGGAAATTACGGTCTTTGGATCGGACCGGGATATTACAGTCCGGTCCACGGTCCAAGAAATTCTTATTTTCGGTTTTCGGTCCAAACCCGGGATTGGACCGGAAATTTCGGTCCGGACCAGAATTGGACCGGATTTCTTATCATTAAAAAAAAGAGGTGAATGTGTGTGAGGCGTGTCTCTCTCTCCGTTTCACTTTTAGATCTAGGTTTTTTGTGTATATTTTGACAAATTAATGTCGATTTTAGTATAGATTTGGATAAATCATAAATATTTTAGACTAAGATTGAAGAATCTCATCCCGGTTTTAAATCTAGGGTTAAGAAATTTCAATTTAGGGTAAAATTTCGGTCCAACCGGTCTTTACGATCCGTGGACCGGAAAGACCGGGACCATAAGTTCCGGTCCCGGTCCGATCCGCGGTCCAAGTTCTTGGAGATTACGGTCCACCGGTTTTGGACTGGACCGGAATCTTCGGTCCGGTCCAAACCGGAAGCCCAGCCCTACCTTCATTAGCCCTTTTTTCCTAATACTAATGTTGCCAAAGACTTTGCGATTCCAGGTTAAAAGCATATTTTTAAGCATAGGGGGTTGTACATACCTCACTCTTCGTGTCCCAGCAATGTTTCACAATCTACATGAATTCAGGGTGAGACAACCACGTCGCCTCGAAGCGAAAAGGCCTTCTCTCGGCTTCGCACATCTTCTTTGAGAAAGGGGTTGTGGTCGGATGAGTATCAAGCCGGGTGTCGCACACGAGCCTCAAGCAGCTTCAACCTTGCTTCAATGTTCATAAAGATCTGGTCAAGCCATTTGGCTATGCGTGTGTTGTTGTCCTTACCCCTAGTCCAAGTGAAGCTTGGTCTAGAGAACCTCATATTAACGAGCACTTTCCGTCAACCATCTGTCTAAACCTCCCAGAGTCTTTGTGCAGTCCCCCGGATCCACCCTCTATGGTGCTCAAGGATGCAATTACTAGACAGAGATGAGGTCTACTTCAGTAGCACTAGCCGTGATCTTCACATGAATATAGCTCTTGTGTGTGCTGACCATAACTACTTTGATTCGCTCGTCATTCCACAAGACCCATATTCCCTCGCTCTACCAATGGACTCCACATGAACACATTTTTATAAAGCTTCTTAGGGTCCACGACGATAGGTCTTCCAACACTAGCAACCATGCTCCAAAGGATCGATTCTTCGTACTATTGCATTGGGACATCCGTGATCCTAATCCAAGTCAGAGCCGAGTTGATAACGTCAGATGTAGAGAAGTCAGGGGTCCAACGTTTCATGATCAGACACCTTCCGAACATCGACCAAGGTCCGCCTGTGAGGACGTTATTTAGATCATTCTCGTTCCCAAACTTGGCCAAGAAGTACCCATTAAGGAGATCTATGATTTGCAAATTATCAACAATTTTCCACAACTCTCTTATCTTCCTTTCCATCACAGGGAATGCCACAGGGTAGCCTAAAACTTTGAAGACCACATCATTCCTCCAGACTTTCTCTAGCACCTTTGCGACATCATTGGCCACCGTTATCACCGGATCACCTTCCGATCCATCGAGGTAAGCGGTGGTGATCTTCCCTTCCAAATATTGCCTGTCCAACGCGGCTCTATGTTGGTTCGCACTTCCTCCACCAATGGTGATTTCCTTCCAAGATAGTTTCGCTTCTTCAAGTTTTGGAGCTCGTCCCGTTCTTGGTTGTCTTCTCTTCCGATCTCAACACTGCTTTTTCCCATCATGAATTCTCTTGGAGTATCATCTGGGAGCGGAGCCTGCATTACACACTCCTTCACCAAAGTAGTATCCATAGGCTCGCCCGCTTGGACCAGATGCGACGGTGTAGGGGACGCGGCCGCCACCGGTGGGCTTGCCTCTATGCTTGTCGTCTTCAATCACAACCAAAGTCAATGCTGTTAGGGCACACATCAGGGTACGTATCTCACTCTAGAATCTCTCTCTCTAGAGTTTTTTCCACTTCTCATATTTACGAGAAAGTGGTGATGGGGTATTTGTGAATTGAATTCATGAATTATTTATTTATTTTTTTTAACGAAGTTCATTTCTTGTTGATTACTATAAGTCCACTTCACCTAAACTAAGCTAATTAGGCTTTGATTGTAAAGGAGAAGGTCAAGAAAACTAAGCTATGCTTGCAAAACATTTCATACTCAACATTCCATGATCAATTTCCAAAACAAACAAACAAAAAAAACACTCTGATTTTAAACCTAAAAGAGCTAACTTGCAATGGGAGGGAAATTGCAACATCCAAAGACATTAGTTACTCACAAATCCGAGATTGTAGAAGCCAATTACCTCTTGACGATGATGAATCAATTCAAGGTCGCTGCTGATTCAAGCTGCAAATGAATGTGAGAGAGAAAAAGTCAAAGAGAAGCTTCTCGTTGCCGGATTCTCAGATCCAGCGCCTCTCTCCTTCGAGGTTGATGGCAACAAGCGCGAGATCATCAACGTGTGGGGATGGCAACAAGCGCCTCTCTGCTGATTTTTTAGGTCACGCCGGCTCCGCTAAGGTCGTCGATCGGATCGTGAAGCGCTTTGCCATCGACCCCAATGGCAAAAAGCGCTCTCTCCCTCAAACGAATCTCTGCAAAGCATCTCCGGTCCTTCAACATCTTCCAAAAGCTTTGCGTCTACGTCGTCGCCTCCCTCTCCGACACCGTCGATCCCGCTGGCAACAAGCACTCTCAAGGCTCTATTCACCTTCAATGGCTTGCAACTAGATATCACCCGGCCCGCACAGATCCTTCAGAGGACATCAAATTGAAGCTTGATAGACATCGGAGCTCATCCTTCATCTTTAATGGCAGTCGAAAGAAAAAAGAAGGTTGAGCGAGAGAGGTGATCGAGGAAGGAGATCTAATCATAATTAGGGTTAGTTTCACTAAAAAAATATAAGATGGACAGTTTGTCAATTAATTCAATAGGGTGGATAATTTATTAATTTCAGCATCCAAATGTGCCTCATAGACAAATTTTCTCTACTTCTACATGCGATTAAGCTATAAGAAAAAAGAAATCAAATGATAATTGATTTAGAAATGCATGTGTTTACGTATAAAATATATTAAACAAAAAACAATATATTGTAAACTTATACTTGTAATGAATATAAATGCTTAAATAGCATTTATTGCATTCAAGGATTATTAATAGAGCTGTAAATTTAATTACAATCACTATGCTAACCAACTCGATCTACTTTTAATTTTGATATATATTTAGGTGATTAGACCCGGTGAATATTTTTGTTTCATTCTTTTTTTTTGATAAGGTAATAATTCGAAGACCAGACAAAGCTGGCTCATCGATAGGCCGACAGAGTCGGCTGACGACGAACCATCAAACATACAATCATAAAATAAACGGTGCAATACAAAAGCAGCAAACAAACCGCCCCAGAAGAACAGACAAGCCTAATCTAAAAAAGTTGGGGATAACGAAGACAAAACCAGAGCCAAGCGCCACCATGCGATGACACCGCTGGCCAGCGGTACATCAGGAGTCCCTGTGGACGATGAAGACGAACCTCCAAGGAAATTTCCGGCACATGAAATCACCTCGATGCACACTTCCACGACCCCAGCCAGACCCGACACCGAACGCCAAAGCCCCAATTCAGACTAGGACCGCAAAGAATAGCGGGGAACACCGTCGAGAACCACCCTCGTAGAGAGCGCACCAGAAAGCCCTTTCGGGAGTTTATCAAGACCCTTTCGGGATTTTTATCCAACCCTTTCGGGATTTAAATAAGGTCCTCTCGGACCCCCTCAATTTTTTTTTTCCTATTTTTAATATTGACATTCTCACCCTTGGGCCCTAAGGACCCGAAGCTTGGGCCCGAAGGACCAAGGATGAGTAGAGGGGCGTAGCCAAGATCAGTCAACGAAACAACGGTCGGCCAACACCGCCGCAAGGCCACGACGGGCAGCCACCAGGGCACCGACGACACAACAAGAGAGGATGGAGGCCAGGCCGACCAGGCGAGGACGATGACGACCTGAGCAACACCGGCAGCCACCCAGAGACCACAAAAGAAGGGCTCTAAAAGTGACGAAGTCGACATGGAAGAGCACCGGAGAGTGAAACCCACAAAATCCCCAAAACGATTTTGCAAAGAAGGGAGATCGGATGAGGACGATGACAAGAGACCCAGCAGAAACCGGCCACACAGCCCCGAGGAGGGTGTAATGGAAGGAGATGAACATGAAATGAGTGGTTGGAGGTGGAGGATTGGCCAAGAAAGGCTTGGATTTGTTTCATTTTAAATACACGCTTGTAGTTCCATTCCTCTATTATATAATTAAATTTACTATAATAAATTTATTTATTAGCAATACTATAAATGTTTTGTGGTTTCGAGAGAAGAAGAGGACATGATCAGTTATGTTATATTCAAATGAATGATACTTCCTCTGTTCAGCAAAACATATCATTTACTATTCACACATGCTTCCTTGGGATGATAAAAAACTATATAAAATATCCATTTTTTAATAATTTTTTAACAAGTTCGTACTTATTAATAGTAACTATGAAATTGTTAATTTTTTTTTATAAAAACACTAGATATTTTATATATTTTTTATCCCCTAAAAATGTACGTGAATAACAAAATGACATGTTTTGCCGAATGGAGGATAATTGTTTTGAAAGGCTAAAACTTAGGCCAAATTGTAGAAAAACATCCCTTAAATAGCCCAATTTGCTTAAACCTCCCATTAAAACATAAAAGTTTGCATAGAACCACCCACCCTTCAAATGTAGTATCGTTTCAAGTAAAAATGCGAAGTTGGGGATGAATCCAAAGGCGTCAAGTGAAGAAACGTAGCTCGGTGAACCAAAACAATGACATAAGAGGAAGGTGCACAAATCACAATGGCTATCATGGGGTTATTAACAAACCAGTTCAAACCCCTATCAATCTAACAAATTGCAAAGAAGAGTAAACAAGAATGAGTTGGGTGATGTTGAATGACATACAAAAGAAATTTCGATGTTTTAATAAGGATGTTGTTGTCATTTTTTTTATTTTAATTGAAACGGTACTACATTTGAAGGATGTGTGGTTCTATGCAAACTTTTAGGTTTTAATGGGTGGTTTACTGCAATTATGTGTTTAAAGGGTAGTTTTGAGCAAATTGGGCTATTTAAAGGGTGGTTTTCTACAATTTAGCCTAAACCTTAACACAAGGGCTATATACAAGATGGGAAAAGGGCTATTGACAAGACCATTTGCACAAAATTACACACAAGTCCTTCCCATTCTAAAAAACAATTACAAATCTACTCAAGAAGAAAATTAAAAACTAACGCTCATATCTTGTTTCACTTGGACGAGCCACATATGGTAGAGAGAAATCACTCATACCATGTTCATTGTGGTAGATTTGGCAGAGATCTCAACAGATCTATCAAATTTAAGGTAAGAAGCTTCATCTACAATTGATTTTGATTGTTTTTTTTTTGAATAAATTGTATGTTTTAGGGTTTGAAATTAGAATTGAAATTGATGAAATTGGTTGTTGTTTGTGTGTTTTGTTTGATTGTTGTTGATTTGGATGTTGTTTAAGTTTTATGAGCAGCAATTATAACGAAAATGAAAGAAATTGCTCGTTTTGTTGCTATCGAGGTTGGTTACTTTGACGTTTTTTTATGGTCTACTGTCGGGCATAGGGCTCGTGTAGATTAGCGAGGTGATGATATATGCTCGGCTACTGTCTCTGAGCCTCAAGTGTACCATCGACACTTTTTGCCGAGGTTCCTTCGTACCCTCAATAACTTTTACCGAGCCTCCTTATACCCTCGATAACTTTTGCCGAGGTCCCTTATTTAGCTCGTCCTCTCTGAGGTTCGATAGATTTTTCAAACGACGACAACAAATAACTGTTGAATGTCATTCGATAATCATCCAGATTGATCGACATACGAAAGTGAGTGTCGATCAATTTGTTCCTTGATAAATTTCACCAATTTTAGCTAGTTTCGAGCACAATAATTCATTCGACAGATTTAGGTCCATTCGCTCTTATTCGTAGATGAGAGTTTTGAACCTTTTTACAATTTATTTAAAAAAAATGAAAAAAACCTGTATGAAATTACTTAAAATTGTCTTGACAATAATCGTTTTGAGATCTTGTTTAAAGTCTCACTGAAAACTTAAAGGGTAAACAGCAGAAAACCACCCTTTAAATATATCACATTGCTCAAAACCACCCTTTATATGCCTAATTACCGAAAACCACCCTTTATAACCATTCCGTTAGCAATAGACCACCTATCCACTTATTCCGTCAAAACATCCGTTAAGTATGTATTTTTTAAAATATAATTTACTTTAATGTAACCTGTTTTAGTAAATTAAATTAATTAAAGAAGACAAAAATCCCCAAATTGAAGATCATACTTCTTCCATGTCAAGAATGAAGAAAAAATCAAACCTTTCTCATTGAAATCAAAATTTCAGTTCTCAATGGATACAAATCTTCCTCCAATTCAAATTTCTTTTGCCCAAGTTTGGATCCTTGTGAGATAAACTGTTCAAAATCCCCAAATTCTTTCAAAAGATGTCGTCTAGATACATATCTAGAAATCTGGAGTTCGATTATGGCAAATCCTCTCATGTTTGTCTTTGGAGGTGAAGATCTCAAGCCTCTCGACATGATGACACCTCTCGACCTCGCCACCGCCGCGTACGAAGGAAGAAGAAAGGACTGAACAAACAAGGTGAGATTTGGAGCCGGAGGAGATGAGAAGCGACAAGAAGGAGAAGGCAACCGGAAAATATGGGGCTTTTCAATTCTCATCGGTTAAAACCCTAGATCTACAATTTGGATTTCCGATTCTCATTTTCGTGCTCTACTTCAACCAGATGAATCTAACATACCCTACGAGTGCTTTTGCTGGAGTTGACTTGGCCAGGGTTCTGGGGGAGTCTATTGCTGGAGTCAACCTGGCCGAGGTTCTAGCGGAGTCCGTTGCCGGAGGAAGGCAAATTTGAGCCGCCAGATAGCACGAGATGAAGGAGTCCGTTGCCGGAGTCGACTTGGCGAGGGTTATGGTGGAGTCTATTGCTGGAGTCGACCTGGCCGAGGTTCTAGCAGAGTCTGTTGGGGCGGAAGAGGGATTCGACGAGCTCCGATTCCTCCGAACGGAAGGGGCTGAAGGAGGGAGGGTAGGAGTATCTGAGGGCGATGGGAGAGGAGGTTTTGATGTTGGAGAGGTTTGACAATGGCATCTTAGTTAAATTTGATAAAAAGAAAGGGGTATCTTAGTTCTTTTAAAGCAAATTTTAACAGAACCCTAACGGAGGCCATATGTGGGTGGTGTTTTGCTAAGATATATCATATAAAGGGTGATTTCTTGTAGTTTCGCATCTAAGGGGTGGTTTTGAACAAATTGCCTTATTTAAGGGGTGGTTTTCTGCAGTTTACCCAAACTTAAAATACTCTTCAACATTGTTTGATGGGCCTTTTGGTTGGGCTGTACAGGTCACTGTTAGACATCAATGGGTTTCGCGCTGTTACTCGGCACTAACCCTTAAAAAAGAAAAAAGAAAAATGAAAAAAGAAAAACTCAGCCCCTTTACGTTCCATCTCCCTCCTTCCCAGGCAAGCCACGCTTGACTCCCAAACCCCCCCACTCTCTCACCGGCTCTCCTCCACCGAGCCGCTGATAGCACGACCGTGATCATGGCCGACAAGGCGCCGACGAGGTCCCAACTGTTGCAGCGATGGCGTAGCATCGAAC
The DNA here is from genome assembly GCA_963922045.1 of Persicaria maculosa. Lineage (NCBI taxonomy): Eukaryota > Viridiplantae > Streptophyta > Magnoliopsida > Caryophyllales > Polygonaceae > Persicaria > Persicaria maculosa. The sequence goes on from OY998266.1 coordinate 24,809,953, forward strand.
AAGAAGAGGAAGAGGCGGATGCAGAGGCAGAAGATGTTGATTCTCTCAACTCCGATCGTCTTCGCCAGCTTAAAGAGCACTGGTTCGTTCACATTTCCTGCAACTCCCGAGCATTTCCGCAATTTTCTACTTTATTGTATTTTTTACCATGTAATCGTCGCTTTGTGTACGCATGCTATTTGTGAAACTGTAGAGACTTCGGTTTAGGTTTCGTCCAATGTATCGTTCTTGGAGCTTTGGTGTATTCGCATTTTATTGAATCTTCCAAGTCTGCCGTTTACAAGTGTTTTTTTTTGTCCTTTAGTTTTGGCTGAGTGATCCTTCAAGTTTCTTGATTATTGACTCACTTTACAACAGTTCATATTGATATCTTGGTATTGTCGGAAGCAGTAACCATTCAGTGAGGATTGAAATTCACTGATTTAACGATCATAGTTGAATCGCGAGCCTATTAATGATGCTAGTTTTACCATCTCCTGGTTAGACAAGCGGAAAGCAAGCTTGGGGATTGGGGCTTTCTCCTGCTTGTAATTTCTGGATATTGTTGATTTTGAGCAACAGTTAAGGCTTTTATCAGCAGGGGCTGATTCGCACAGAGTATTGAGGAAGAATTCTGAAAGATATTGAAGGGTGCCATGTGCTCAGTCTGGGAGGGGAAGTTGGTTGGCTGTGATGTAGATATTATAGAATTTCTGGCAGTGACTCGGAGTTTCTTACAGCACAGGCATTGACTTTAAATAGTGGTGCCTGGTAAGTAATATAAATAAAGGGGGTTAAACCTAATTACTTCATCCAGAAGTATTTTATGTAATAGGCAATGCCTTGTGTATGGCAAGATTGAGAATTAGCTGTTTTGGTAGTGAATCTCTGGCCAAAGGATTGTTTCCTTTACTATTGACTTAGCTTACCGAATCCCGTGTCTGTTTGTGCATGTTAGGACTAAACACCATTGTTAGTCCCAACAATGTCATTCATTATCAAGTTTGTGGGTATGTCTCTCATTTTATGGAAGTAAAATTTGAATTTGCTTAGGGATGTGTAATGAAGAGGCATGAAGGATCCTTAATCGACTTGCTAAGGCGTGAGTGAATCGTTGCGTGTTAGTGGCCCTCAACACGATGGAACAATTAATAAAGTTCTTTTAAACATATTGATTATTCTTTTATTTATGGGCTGTTTTCCAATTTTATACTCAATTACTCAGTTTTTTCATAAGATTTGAATTTAGAAGCAAATGTAACTTTCTTTTTTATGCATTGTTTGCCCCAGATTCTGAAGTCTCATTTGTTTTATTGTTTACCATTAATAACGAGGCGTTGGAAAGCATGAGAAATAGCATAATCTTCTTAAGAACTATTATTCGCATATTGAATGTGGTTTATTATGGCGCTTCTATCAGTAAATGGTTATGACATTTTTGCTTCTAAACTCAGGTTTGCAGATGCATACAACTTCTTGATTTGCTTGCCAAATGACAATCATATATGGTGTGGATGTTGGGAGATAATGGGTCCCTTTTTAGAGACATTCTACAACTACTTTAAGGTTGAATCGTGTGATTCTCCTCTTAAGGTTTTGTGGGAGAGAACTTGTCATGAAATGAGACAATGCACACAATGTATTTCTCGACTTCATCAGGCACAAGAGATGTATAGCACAGATTATGACTCAAGTGTAGTCTCTCCTCTTCTTAGTATATTACAAATTCTTGATGAAGACCGGGTTTCTCAACACTTAAAGGAGTTTAATTTACAAATAGAAAAAGGCCATTATGATCCGGAGCGTGATAGTGCTGAAGTTATTAGTCTTATGTTTGAGGTAAGAATTTGTTGTTTTAAATTTCATAATCTGGAAATGAAATTTAATGCTTAAATGATATAATCTATTTCATAGAGTTGATCAATTGGTAATTTGATTAATTGCCCATCGATTATGTTTTTTTTCTTTCCCTTCTGTTTCCTATCTTCCTTTGATGATTTGTATCTTTAAGTATGTAAGAAAATTAATCTCCAGGTTCATGTGTGATTCGTGCTATTTTCTGTTTTGGCCTTAAAAAACTGTTTTAACCATTGAAACCAACCTTCTCATGCATGTGATGCCTACCTTACAATTTACATTTTTCACTCATTTGTAGTCTATGGTATGTATAATTTAATAGTATTTATGGAATGAAAGAGTCAAGATTAAGATGCAATGAAGTATTAAGTTATAAGTGAAAAGAATGATAATTTTATAAAGTTGAATACTTTTTTTTTAAAAAATCATTCAATTGTTTACAAATAAAAGGATTTGATCCATGGAGTGATGGAGTCCAATGCTTACAAATAAAATCATTCAATCTTTGTGGTTATTTTGAAGGATGAGGGGGACTTGTAGAGAGTATAACACAGATTATATGAGAACCATAAAAATGGATGTGATTTTAAGGGAAAATCATCATCTCCATACCTCTTGAATTGAAAACAAAAGAATATAATCACAAACTGTCTTTGGTGGATGCGGAAGAACTAAAAAAAAAGGTGAAAGATTTAAAAAAAAAACAGTTGGAATTGTAAGAGAGTATAACAGATTATATGCTCTGACAACAGAGCTTCAAATGCCAACTTGCTAAAATAATATAGAGATTAAGATCTAAGGTTGAGAGTTCATTCTGAAAAACTTTTTATTTTAGGTGATATTTCGTACTATTTGTTAAAGAAACTCATAGAAATTTATGTTGCATTTTATTTATGCTTTACAAACATATGCATCACTGATGGGCTTTTGAGCTAGTTGTGCATGTTATGCTCTTCAGATGTACCTCATGCCGTTACCTTATGCGTGGCTTGGCAGGTTCTAACATTCCCAGTTCTCCTGGATGACAAACTTGTGGCCATTGACTTTCAAACTTTTATTGAAGCTGTTGACAATGTCCATGAACTGACCTTAGCTAAGCAACAACATTTCCCGGTAATTTCTATAACATAATGTGTGAAATCAAGTTTTCTATATGTATCTATCTAATACCCAACAATAGTAAGCTGTAATAATGCTTTGCTCTTGTAAACTGCCTGTTACCAGGGTGTCTACGCCTTGCTTTTTCTAAACAGTAGGAGAACGCGCTCTATTGGTCTCAGGCTAGCTGGAAACATGGAAAAAGTGAGGTATCCCAAGGTTTTATTTGTTGCAATATTACAGGTTTTGAGTTAGGTGTTCGAAAATCCTCATTTTTCCTTGTATATATGTATTATGTGTATGTACATGTATGTTTGTAATTTGTATGTGCTTTCTGTTCTGCCCTCTTGCCTCATCTAATATGTGCGTTATATAGTTTTTTTTATTGGCTTGTAGTAACAAAATTAGCTAAGGAAATAGTAGAGAGATAAAATGTTTGGTGAAATATGTATTATAGCTTGCTATTTTAGACTTCTAGTGTGGTTAGAAAAGTGTAAAATTGTTGTTATGATTTAATGTATTTTATAAGTCCTGGAATTGATATGCTCAAGGATGCCGCATGTGAGGACTTGCACTTGTATCCAACACATGTTGAATACTGAATAACTCCACAGTCCACACATGTTGCTATTTATCGGAGCTGTTAGACCATGTACTCAGTGATAATATCACACAAAAACAAAGCTTCAAAGTTTGTCTGATCTTATATATTGAAGGTTAACAAAGTAATTCGCTGTTAGTATTCAATCAACAGATCTGCTAATAAGTGCACTCATTTAACAAAGTGGAATGGTGTGTGTCTAAGGATTGCATATGATAATATTTGACCTACTATTGTTTGTCCTGGAATCTGATATTTTGCCTCATAAATTAATCATTTTTTGAACCAATTTGATGCCAGAAGTTTAACAGTGGTTTTGATACCTAGGTATGGTGTAGATTTGGAACCATTGCAGCCTTTATTAAAGAAATACATTGGCTTTCTTGCAACTGAAGGGGTCCCTGCCCAATCAAGCTCCGAGTATGCAAGGCCAAGATTAGAGTTGGACCGCATGACTGCATGGATCGGTATTAAGTCATTGTAGGAATCTGTAAAGCTCAATGTCAATTTTGATGAAAAGAAAAGGAAATTAACAATAATTAGAGGGAAAAAAAGAGATTCCTATTATTCAAAGCTAGTTACATTATCTTCTCTCGCCTTATTTTATCTTTGTTTTTTGTTTCCTGTAGGCTTGGGTTCTTAGAACCTGCAGCACTTGAAGAAGGAATATTAGAGAAGTATCCTGTTTTCCTTAATTTTATTCTGGACCATATCAGTGATGATTCACCCGAGTTTTCCCATGCGGTTAATTGTATGAGGCAACTCTTTGAAATCCTTGGTATGTTTACATTTTACTATGAAGTGGGTTGCCTCTATTTTTTTTTAATGAAGATTTCAAGGCCATCTCCACCACATTCTGAATTTGAGCTTTTGCACAGGGTACAAACTGTGGTTGAGGACTTCATTGCCTCCAAGTGTAATTCGTGACTCATTGTTAAGTCAATGTTTTCATACACGTAGTGAAAAAATTCATAAGGATATTTTTGATCTGTTTCATCCTTTTCTGGTGGTACGTAATTGGTTTTCTCTCAGTTTCAAATTTCTTGATTCGTCTACATTATGCTAGAACTTCTGATGCCTTTACATTTCTAGTCTTTAGAAGCTTTACAAGATGGAGAACTTGAGAAACAACGTAGGCATTTTCTATACTTTTTGTTACATCAAGTGACAAGGAGTAGTAACTTCACTGGCTTGATGAGAGAAAAGGCCCGCCAGGTTTGGTCACTTTTCCCTTACGAGTTAAACCTTGTTTCTATGTTCCATTTTTTAAGCATGTTTTTATGGTTGAATCTCTTAATAGGATCATTTTACTTAGAAAGGGTGTTGAAAGAGATATTCACAAATTCTGAAGTGTTTGTAAAAACACACACACACACACACACTCCGTACATGTATATTAATATTGGTCAATGATGTTTCTAACTTTTCTATTGGATGTATTTATGGCTGAATCTCCATAGATAGCCCTGCTTATTGTTCACCGGGGTTACAAGATGAATCCACCTTGCCCACCTTCTGAATGTGCACATATGTGGTATGTAATGTTAGTTTTGTATGTTTGATTCTTAATGAATAAACTGTAAACCCTTTTTAGATACTGTTGATTTCGTATCTCCTAATAGATGTTTATTTTGGACTGCTTGTTTCTATGGACCATTAATATCTCGGTAAAAAATTCCCAAAAGTTACCTTATTAAAGAAATGAACTTTTGAAAGAAAACAAAATCTTCCTAAAAATTTCACTAAGTTCGATGCAGTGATTTAGAATGAATGAATGAAATTGTTCAAGTGAGTCTGAATTGGAGTTACAACTTTACATGTGGGGTTTCCTCATAAAACTTGCTGAAAAGTGACTGAATGTTGAATAATAAGATCCCTTGAATCTACTGGAAAGAGTGTACATAAATTTATTGGACACAAGTTTTCTAGCTGTTATTCAAGCTGTTTATATGATTAAGTACCTAAAATTTTCCACTAGGTTCACTCTTCCTCAGTTTTGTCTCTTATCATGTATTCCAGCCTGAATATAATGACCTTTCCTTTTCTAGCGGTCTAGAACCCTGCAAACAATCAAACAATATAACTTATGGGATCCTTTCTATGATTTTAATGGATAGGGGTCCTTCGCTCGTGTCTTCTATCAAAGATACAACACTTCATAATTCTCTACGGCAACCTGCTCTCGATCTTGTTGAAACTATTATTGTTTCCGAGGCTGCTGCTTTGATATCTTCTGCGATGCATTCTCAAGTTGGAATTTCTGCCAAGCAGAGTGAAGAATATGATGATTCATTTCCATGTGCTCTAGTTAGCGAAGATAAAGATTTTTGTTGTTGGAGTGAATACATTGTTCAGTACAATGCCATTTATCGAGAATACACCGAGTGGTTGTGTGTTCCTATGATATGGTTTGATGTTTTGGTTGAAATTGATCCTTCAGTTCTTCCGATTTCATTCTCCAAGGCTCTTGTTTGGGCTTTATCTCGTTTCTCCTTGTTAGAGCCTGAAAATGCTGAAGTGTCACTTCCAGTTAAAAATTGGCTGGCAACCAAGGCTATGGAAGTTTCAGTTTATTTTGGTTGGAGATGTCCTACTGGTTCTGATGATGGTGGAGACGGTAAAGAGTCTCAAAATTCAGTCAGGGTGTCAACAATGTGCTTTGCCTTGATTAAAACTTTTAAGAGGTTTGTACATTATTCTAGTCTTTTCCTGCTCTTGGTATATGTTTCTGTTACTACTTTCTGAGAAACAGATTGATTATATTGGATTTTAGGTTAGCTGCTCATTTTACAGCTAAGATGGAAGTAGCTGAAATTTGGAAGCAGTGGACTTGGGAGGCACCGATGGCTGAGAGCTTGATTATGTTGCAGGCCGATCCTAATGATGTATGTTAAAATAGCTTCTTATTATTTTTTCTATTCTGATACTTTGCTGTTTCTTTAATATTACAAATTTGCATGCTTTATGTATCATGTTTTGTTATTATTTGCACAATGAATTTTTTGCCAAACACACAGCCATGACACCGGCTTCGCCGATAGAGATTTTTGGCTGAAACGAGCCCGCTGAGATCAGCTCCCCAAGCGAGCAGACATTTGTCGGCTGGTGTTAGCGGGCTGGTTTCAGCCAAAAAACCTCTGTCGGCTTGGGAAGCCGATGTCATGATTGTGTACTTGGCATAAAAATTCACCGTGCGAATATAAAACCGGTTTTATTAATATTTAGGGTAAATTTGCCTCAATGTGCTGATTGCTTATAAGTATCTTCTGCCAAACAAACCATAAGTATGCCCAAGGCTCTTCTAAGAGTTGTGCATGCTCGTATAAATTGTTCTTGTAGTTAGCTTCCTCGCACCCCCTATGAAAGGAAGAGAAACAACATGATCATTTTCTCTTTTGAATGCAGAATGTCAGGCAATTTGGCAGGCGTACCCTAGAAAATTTCTCAAAGACAAGGGGCCTGGCTTGTGGCCTACGTTTTCTCTGTTCATCTGAATGCTCTTTATCTGCTACTTTCTTGGGGTTGAGACATGCTCTCGAGCTGGTATAAGTTTGCCACATTTCACTAGAATAAATGTTTTGCCAATTTTTTTTTCCATGATTGCAGTTAATAAGATCTTTCACCTGATAATGTTAATTTGGCTCTATTCTTCTCATAGTGAACTCCAACTGATATATACAAACATTTCTACTATATTTTCTATCAATTCTTGAATTTTGATACTTGTCAATGATGTGAAACTTATCAGTAGTGTTGTATCAATTTTGATACCTGCTGGCAAAGAACTTGGATGTAATAACACACACCATGATGTATAGCATCCTATGTGGTGTCTTGTGTTTGAGTCTTGTAAAATATTTTACCTCCTTAAGTGTTTCCTTAATAAAAGAAAAAGGGGAAAAATCTCTTATAAGAAAAGTTGAACAATATGTATTTTACATTAATTAATCAAATAAATTATATATATATATATAGAATCACATAAAAATAGGTTTGGATAAAGATTTGCCAGAAAATACTCTTTAATAAAAAAAACACAAAATCAACTACTCCCTCCGTCTCAAAATACATGTCTTTTTAGCCCATAAAATTTTGTCAAAAATACATGTCTTTTTAGATTTAATCATTACACTTAACCTACTTTTACATCTAATCATTACTCTAATTTTTACATCACCCCTACTCTCCTCACAAATAAAAAAAATAAACAAATACAAGTCTAATCATTACACTTAACCTACTTTTTACATCTAATCATTACATTTAACATACTTCTTAATTCCCGTGCTCCGTCCTAAAAAGACGTATTTTAAGACGGAGGGAGTATTAGTTAACCTAACAAATTAAAAATAATATATTTTTTTTGCCTAATATTCTCCATAGTAAAATAAAAAATTATTTGTAAAAAAAATATAATCTTTAATAAAACAAATCATATAAAAAGAAAAAGGAAAAGAAAAGAAATATTTATTCTAACTTAATAAATTAAAAAGATAAAAAAACAAAAAAAATTGATACGGAGTATTACTAGCAGTGTAGCATAGACAATAGACAATATTTTTTAAAAAGAAAAAAGTTCATTCATTTGGATTTTAATTTTATGGTAATTGGTTTATAAGAGAGATAAAATTTAATAGAATTGTAAGCTAATGAAATAAGAAAATTATGGATGAAGAAGAAATTAATTGTATGAAAAAGCTACAGTATAAATTTAATATAAATAATAAGTACACAGGCACCACTACCAAAGTTTTCTCAAGTCTGTTGAATGTATCATAAATCATGAAGCTTCTGAGAGTTACTGTCTGCTAATTTGATTTCACGTGTATGTGTGTTTCTGCCCTGCACCCCTACCAATCCAACAGGTCCAGTTAGATCCAGTTCTGACGAACTACAAAGCTTTACATCATTTCTTCTTTGTTTTGTACAAAGTTTTCAGAGAAGGATTTTCAAATGCTGAGAATCTACCTGGACATTCATCTAATGAGCTAAATATGAAGCTCTCTTCCCAAGGTGGTTTTTTGCAGCAACCGACATTCAATTTATTGTCAGTTCCGGACAATCGCATGCCAAAGGTCTTGAAGAGGTCTTGGGAAAATTTCTGCCATGAGCTTGCCAAAGTTGCATGGCCTTCTGTTCAGAAATGTTTGCAAAAAGGAAAGGAATTCATGGATTATAAAATCTCCCAGGTACTTGTTTTTTGAATTTCGCCCCACTTATCAATACATGATTGATTTTTATGTAAAAAATTACCATTGTGGATTTTTCGTAAAATGCCTTATGCTTTAATACGCTATAGACAGTTTGTATAAGCATTCTGGGCATCGTCTGGATGTCTGATGCAATCCATCCAGTACCGTTGTATCCTTTGTGCCTTAAATGGACGTGCATGTGTCATTCCTGTAGAGAGTCAAAATGAAGCAAACTGATTATGCCTTTTTCTAAACTATTTACCAAGGCCTTGAAGGAAAATTAGAATATGCTAACATAGGGTCACTGCACTTTATGGTTCAACCTAAGTACTTTGGTAAAATAGATTATTTCACGGCTCTGATACAGATGTCCTCCCCCCACCCCTCCCCCGGCATGGTCTGTGTTCATCGACCTTGATTTTACAATACCTTGCTCCTAGTTGATTTAATAACTTCTTATTGATTATTGATTCAGATGACTAGCGTTCGTGTGCTGGAAATTGTCCCAATTGTATTAGGGAACCTTATAACATCACCTTCTGGCCAATGTGGCATATATGGAAAGATGACTGTCTACATGTCTGATTTTAGTTGGCTTCATGATTTGGTTGTCTGGGGAAAGTCAACACTTCAGATCATCGTCCGTTACTGGAAGCAATCTCTTATTTCCATATTCGATATAATGAAGGCATCACTTGGCGACACCTCTTCAGGAATCATCTTGGCCATGGAAAATATTATTTCATGTGGTAACTATATTCTAGGTTTTCATTTAGCAATCAACCATGATTACTGCAACTTGCATAGCATGATTATTAATTTATTATTGATAAGTTCCAACATTTGTTTTCAGATGCTATTTCAGTTGAATCATTGGTGCAACAAGTATTGCAACTCTCAGTTTCATTTTCTACTAATCAGTCTCACTCTCCTGAGAAATCTAGACAAGGGTCCAGAGACACTCTTTCTGAAAATTTAGCATTAGGTGGTGCACCCTTAGGCATGAAGCCTTTGTCCCAAGTTGGCATAGGTAGGAAGAATCTGGATTTTGAGGAGAGCAAAAACAATTTGGATAATCCAGTTGTTCTTTCAGATGATGACTCAGGAAGCCATAATGAATCACATGAAGATATTTTGGATAATGTTGATAAGACATCTCAGTCTAACCTAACGACCTCCACTAAAAGCAGTACTCCAAGCACAATAAAACCACATTTGGATAGAGTTGCTACAGGTCAAATTTCCCAAGCTCAGCTTGATGGGAAAACTTTCCCCTTTGTTAGGTCATTGAGAAATTCATCAGAAACACTTTTGAAGAAAGTTCCTACTGGAGTTGAAACCCTGAATTCAAAGCATGATAAATCTGCTGCAACAAGGGACGTCCAAGCATCAACACCCTTGGTGAAACCAAGTGTCATGGACAACAAGAAAAAGGAGCTGAAGAAGTCTAAAAGCAGAAGTGAACCTATCAAATCTAGACATCCTGATAATGTTCCCAATATGGCTTCTTCAAGAACTGATGCAATTCTAAAAGCAGTAGTGCACAATTCTGAAGATGATCCACTGGAGCAGGCTTTAAAATCTGTTCGACGTAAAACTTCAATTTTGATAAAGCAGAGCTCTGTTGTTCCTAAACGACAAGTGATTCAACTTGGCGTGCCTGTAGAAAGCAGACCTGGATACATGCAAAAGCAGGAGTTAGGAGCCAGAAGGTTTAAACCACCAAGATTAGAGGAATGGTTCCGGCGAATTCTAGAGTTGGACTATTTTTCTGTCGTGGGATTATCGTATGAGAATGAGGATGAAATCAAAGTCTCAAGTGAGTTGAAGGAAGTCCCAGTAACCTTTGATTCATTTGAGCAGTACGTTGACATCTTTCGTCCATTGGTATTGGAAGAGTTCAAGGCACAGTTGCATAGTTCTTTTCAAGAGTTGTCTGGTTTAGAAGAGATGTCATGTGGTAGTTTATCTATTTTATCAGTTGAAAGGGTTGATGACTTTAACCTTGTTCGCTGTGTACATGATGAAATTGATGTTTCTGCTTCTAGCTACTGCTCAGAAAATGACTTGATTTTGTTGACAAAGCAGCCGTTGCAAAAGTCTCCACATAATGTTCATTTACTAGGAAAGGTACATTAACTTTGACTGTGAATTTGCTAAATATTTGTCTTACTCCAGTCTTCAGACTTGTGATGAGTAACATCATCTTGCCATTGATTCGGGAAAGCTATAATTGTTGGTAGGAATCGGTACTGAAGAAATCATTTGCTAAATGAAGAGAAGTAGAAAAGTGCAACAACGGCTGTGTAGTTGTTTATATCTTTGTGTTATCAAATCAAATGCTTTAAGAAAACCAGAGGTATGCAAAAAAAAAAAAAAAAATCAGCTTGAAAATGATGTTTGTCATGCTGTAGTTGTACTGTTGTTGGGATGCCACTTTGATTTGTTTACATTTTTCTTTACTTTAGGGTCTTTTGGATACAGTCTCCTCTATCCCATAGTTGTGTTCAGTTTCTACCCATCCTGACCCAACATATGCAGGATATACTGAGCTTGTGGTTCGTTGCAATGCTGAAATGTAAAGAAAATGAATGCTTTTATGTTGACAAGTATTAGATAAACACTTTGTATTCCTTGGCTACTTTTAGGCATAATTCTTCTCTTACAGTACTCTCTCAATGATACAGTACAGATTTTATTTTCCTTGTAGACCATCTTTTCTCCTTTCAGTAAGTTTGTAAGGTACTCCATGCTGACTGCTTCACTTCTGCTACTTTCACACAAAGTTTCGAATATCTCGTGTCACGTTAATGATCCTTGTTTGTCTTGATGACATGATTGAGGGGTCTTTCAGGTAGAGAGACGTGAGAAGGACAATAAAAGGAGATCAAATATACTAGTGATCAGAGTTTATCTTCAAGGTGGCTGTTCACGTCTTAATCGAGCTAGAAAATTGCTTCTTGAAAGAAGCAAGTGGTTTCTTAGCCGTATTATTAGCATTACTTCACAGCTTCGAGAATTCCAGGCACTCACTTCAGTTAGCACCATCCCTGCTCTACCAGTTATTCTGAGGCCTGCTAAACAGTCTCACCGCCATGAACCCAGAAGTTCGAATTTAGGTAAATTACCTCAAGCAATGCAGAGAGTTCTGCAGTCAACTTTTAATGATAGCCAACTTCAAGCTATAGGTTCTGTATTAAAATCTACAGATCCTGAAAATGCTGTAGATTTATCACTTGTACAGGGGCCTCCAGGTATTTATACATCCCTAAATCTATTTATTTCTGAAGGTTGCAGTGAAAAATGCTTGCTTAATTTATGGATTAATATGATTCTACAGGAACTGGAAAGACCCGAACTATTGTGGCAATTATCAGCGCTTTCCTTGTCATGCATTCTCCTTGCTCAAATGTTGCAGAGAATCAGTTAACTCGCAATGTGAAACCAGTTACCAATTCAAGAACACAAATTAGTAACAGTGCTGCAATAGCACGTGCATGGCAGGATGCTGCTTTGGCCAGACAACTGAATAATGAACCTGAGAAGGACAATAAATCAACAAAAGCACTCAGTAGAAGAAGGGTGCTTGTCTGTGCACAATCTAATGCTGCAGTTGATGAACTTGTTTCAAGATTAGCTGGGGAAGGCATTTATGGATCTGATGGCTTAATGCATAAGCCATATATTGTGCGCATTGGTAATGCAAAAACAGTACATCCAAATTCACTACCCTTTTTCATTGATACACTTGTAGAAAATCGTTTGAGTGAAGAGAAGATAAAAAAAAGCGAGGGAATGAACACTATGGATGGAGAATCTTCTGCTATGATTCGTTCCAGTTTGGAGAAGATAATGGATCGAATTAGGTTCTATGAATCAAAACGTGCCAATTTGAAAGAGGTAGGGCTGGAAATGAAGCATGTTAAAGCTAATGAAATTTCTGAGATGGATGATGGAAATGAACTATCTGATGCCGAGCTCGGAGCAAAATTAAGAAGCTTATATGAACAGAGAAAGGAGATATATAAAAAACTTGCTGGAGCACAGGCTGAGGAGAAGAGGAGTTATGAAGAAATTAAGGCACTTCGTACTAAACTAAGAAGGTCCATACTGAAGGAAGCTGAAATAGTTGTAGCAACTTTAAGTGGCTGTGGTGGAGATTTATATTCCATCTGCTCTGAATCTGCATCAACTGGCAGAATGACCTACACATTTGAACAAAATCTTTTTGATGCTGTAGTTGTTGATGAAGCTGCCCAGGTAATCCTATGTTACTTGCTTTTATTTATTAATTATTTCTGGGTAATAAAGAAAATTCAATTGCTGAAGTTAAGAGGCAAAGTTGTAAACACAAGAAGGGAAGAGGCTTGAGATGGAGCCACCTTCACGATTGTTTGCACTTGACCTTCCAAGATTTTAGTTGAAAGGCAAAATTCACCGTTTTTTCTTTATCTATACTTCTGTTCTTTCTACATTTATCAGTCTACTTCTAATCCCAAACTTTATTCTGCCATGATTTGTTTTATAGCACCATGTTGGCGCTTAAAAATTCCTTTTTCTTTATTTACATGCACAATATGCCATGGCTGCATACACAGCTGCATTGTTTCTGTCATAAATGTATTTTCCTCTGATTTCCTTGAAACACAAGTTGGTCCAGTCATTACTATGGAAATTTCACGAGTAAACTAACACTGCCAACACTAAAAAAGAAGATGTGTCTGTTTCTCTGGGTTAGCCTTGAGAGACAATTTAAGCCATCAGAGTTTATTTATTTAAAGTCTTTCTCTTTTTCAATCCATCCTGAGTATTGATGTAAACCAAAAAAGCATATTTAGCATTTGATCTATCCCAAACCAATTATGTAGACTAGGAGAAGACTTTCACACTCAAATATATTCAAGGGGTTGTAATAAAGAGAAGGCTTTGTCATAAAGGGAGAAGCTTGCTCCTTACTCTGTCAGTCCTTATCCATGAAGGAATGGTATTTCATATTGTTAGGTCTTCTTAATACCGTATGTTTGTCCACTGTGTTGAACGATATTTTTTTGTAGGCTCTGGAACCTGCCACTTTAATACCGCTTCAGCTTCTAAAATCCAGTGGTGCTAAATGTATCATGGTGAGTCAATGTTATTTTTTAAAATCAATGTAAATCTAGAAGTTCTGAGCCTTTACAATTCACTGATGACTGTCAATATTTTGATTACCCTTGTAATCTAATTAGAAGTTGACAAACTTTAAATTATCTTGAAGGTGGGTGATCCAAAGCAGCTACCTGCTACTGTTCTGTCTAATGTGGCCTGCAAATATTCATATCAGTGCAGCATGTTTGAGCGTCTACAGCGTGCTGGTCGACCTGTCATTATGCTTACTAAACAAGTAAATGCAACTTCAACTATTAATAAATTAATGTTCAGTGTTCCTTACATTTCCTTGTTCATTTTGTATATCCTCTCTACTCTGTTTTGTCTCTGTTATCTTGTTGTATTGTAGCACTTGTTTATTTTTCTTATTTCTGAATTAGCTTTCTTTTGTTGGCAGTACCGCATGCATCCAGATATCTCTCATTTTCCTTCCATTCATTTTTATGATGGGAAGTTGCTGAATGGTATCCAGCTGTCCAGTAAAATGGCGCCATTTCATGAGACAAAAAGTCTGGGACCTTATGTATTCTATGATGTCATTGATGGACAGGAAATGCATGGTAGAAATTCTGGAGCTTCTTCCCTCTGTAATGAGGGTGAGGCAAATGCTGCTGTGGAAATACTGAAATATTTCAAGAATAGGTAGGGCTGGGAGCAAATGAGCAATCAAGTTTGTTATTTTGTGAATCCATTAATTGCCACTCATTAGCGAAGCACTTATATTTGACAGGTATCCTTCTGAGTTTACCGGTGGAAGGATTGGAATTATTACACCATACAAATCCCAACTTTCACTCTTACGGTCACGGTTTTCCAATGCGTTTGGATCTTCTGTTACTTCTGACATGGAATTTAACACTGTAGATGGGTTTCAAGGACGGGAGGTTGATATACTGTTGCTTTCCACTGTCAGATCTTCAACGTCTTCGGCTACTGTCAGGCATAACTATAGAAACATTGGGTTTGTTGCTGATGTAAGACGAATGAATGTTGCTTTAACCAGGGCCAGGCTGTCCCTGTGGATTTTAGGAAATTCAAGAACATTAAATACCAACAATGACTGGGCTGCTCTTGTCAAGGATGCTAGTGCGAGGAATCTCTTGGTTCCTGTAAAATATCCTTACAAATCCTTGTTGACAACAACCTCGGGAACATTCCCCGAAAGTTCAGGCTATCCTTCTAATAAGGCTAGTTATGACAAAGCTGAAAGAATTCAATGTGGGGTACAAAATGAAGGTTCTCAGAAAACCCCTGAAGATAAGTCTGGATGTATTCGAGCCCCAACTAAGAAAAGGCGACATGAAGGAGACATCCGAAAAAAAGAAAGACAAACAGAATCTGGTCTTGAGGATAAAGATCATTCTGTAAAGCAAATCTCTTTGGAGGGTCGTTTTAATGAACTAACATTGAAGAATGCTAACATAAAGGATGCTAAAGGTGAACGCTCAAAGCAGATGGAGAATCCTGAGACCAGTGTTCCATCTCAACATTCCAAAAGGCAGAAAAGTAGGCACAATTCAACTTCACCTGATATGGGAAAATCTGTGTGTAAAGATGCAGATAATAGAGAGCGGCTCCAAACTGTAGTTGATCCTTCTAAAGCTTTGATCTCCAAAAGGAAGCAACAGCGTGATGCTGTTGATGCACTTCTTTCGTCTGCTCTTATACCTTCCAAGAAGTCTGAAACTTCATCAAAGGCGATGCCTGTCAGAAAGCCTCCTCCACATTCATCAGCACACAATAATCTTAAAATAAAGAAGACAAAAAAAAGGTGAACTTCTGTTTATGCTTTTGCTGAAATGTAATAAATTATTTTGTTTCTCCTTTGCAATACTTTAATGCCTCAATACAGCTTTTAGACATGGGTCCTTCTTGAGCCTTTGCCTGTTGCTTTAACTGGAGGCATGATTAATTGTTAAATGTGTGTCAACTTTAGTCCCCTTTATGCGATTTCTCAATGTCTGGCTTGACAGTTGACATGCATTGGTGCCCTACAAATATCGGCTTTCCAGCACACAAATACCACCAAAACTGCACATTGTTTGTTAAGAAATACAGTTGATTAATGATTTTATCTTATACATTGTGCATATTCACAGTAGATGGTATGTCATTTAAATGTGTCTGGTTTTAATATTAGTTAAAGTCTTTCCATTGCATACACAATTTGTTTTGAATAAATTTGTGGGACTGAATTTCTTGTGCTTCTTGTGGCCCCTCGTTCAACAGCTAATGTAAAAGTGGAACATGAAGTCATGGCGGGGTGGCAACCCTTAGCTCCTTTGACACTGGCCAGAGATGCACAATTTTTTCACATTATGTACACGAGGCTGGTAATCAGCAGTCCATGATGGAGCATAAATATAATTAGGGAACTTCTTCAAGGTCATGGAGAAGCATGATTAGTGAGGTTGTGGGCATGAAGCACAATCAATAGGCAAGATATAAGGCCTACACAAGAAATTAAGCTGGCATCTTTTGAGTGCATCAGTCAAGAAATGGTAGCAGGATCTCTTCTATGTTTTTCTATTTCTATAATTTACCTGATCCTGATCATGGATTTCTGATTATACTTGTATTTGCATAACCCCATTCCTAGTTAGAATATGCATCTAAGCAAGTGTGCTCGAATTTTGGGTATGCAGTGTAGTTCATTTATCAGAACACTACAGTTTTCGTAAATATTTTTCCATTTCCTTTGTTTAATTGAACCTGTTCTTCAATATGTTTTTATTGATTAATGAACGAGTGATAGTTGCACTGTTATCATGGATAAAATTATAAAAAGAACAAGTTTACAAACACCATTTGATCAAGTGTAACATGTACTTCTTATAAGCATAAAGCATCATTTATTCATTTTTTATTACGAGGAAGCATGGGAGCCATGGGGCATTATTTCCCCGTTGAACTTCATATGTTGTCTGGTTTGTATTCTTGGTTTCTACTTCAGACTTTGGATCTTTTGCCTGGACATCGTCGTAAGTGTTTTCCGTTCTGTTTATCTAATGTGTCCTAACTGTTTGATAATCATTCCAGAGATATGGCATTGTGGAACATAAAGTCTACTGCTAACCTGCTTGAAAGCAAGAAACTCTGTTGCTCGGGGTGATTCCCTAACTGCCCTGTGTCACTGATCTTGGTTGCATGCTATTCTAGTAAGTTCATTTCCTTTTTCTATGCATTTTTCTTGGTGCCTATGTTACTTGAAGGAATTATCCCTTTGTTAGTTGTTAGTTACTACTGGTGAAGGCAATGCACAAATCATCCTTGTACTGGATCATAGTATTCACGCAGAGATTCATGCAAGAAATAGTCTATATGGATAATCCAAACTAGTCACTTACATTCTCATCCTTTATTATTACTCAATCTTCTTGCAGAGACCACACAACTATATTAAAAGCAAGAGTTGAAGTGGTAATCCATTTGGTTTGCCTACTAATTACAAAGATTTTCCTCTGGGGTAAGAAAGGAGACAGGTACAATCCCAAGTTCCGGCCCATTCAACAAAAGAAAAAACAGATACTATAACAGTATCTCCACATAGAGCATTCAAGAGAGCTCCATTTTTTTCCCCTAATACTGAAAATCTCAAGTCTAGTAGTATAGCTTTACTTCACCAATGGGGCGTCATATTTTTGCTTACTGAGAACAAAGATATAACTGTTTTTTTCTCTTTTGACAAGATGATCACATGATTGATAGATAAGACAGTTGCAAAAGGGACACCAAGTGAAAGGGAATGAGCTTATGGATAATAGTATTAAAACAGTTTCTCCTAAGTACTAAATATTGTCAATTGTTCTAAATAATCACGTCCATTAAGGAGAAGGATCCAGGTAAATGAATAAAAGGGGACCAATCAATAATAATAAGAGAAAATGGAGGTAACTAATAATAATACCATGTTCAAACTAAATTCTTCATCCCATGTTGATTCTTTAGTCCTGCATTCGATGATTCATTCAATAACTTCAGCCAAAGCCCAGTTTTACATAATGTGATATGATCATTGTAAAGCTGAAAAAAGTGTGGATTTCTTAAAATTCCAATGGCTGTCAGTCTGTAGATTCTTGTGATGTAGTGTGCCAGATGTAGTATGCCGCAAGCTTCTCATTAGGCAGAAAAACCATAAGAGAATCAACCAGCCACCTCCCTTGTGCACCAAAAGTAGAGTATGATAAAACTGAACTTGGCTTTTGGTGCAAAATAAACTAGTTTAGTACCCGCACCTTGTGTGGACGTTTTTTTAGTTTAAAATAGTTATATGTGTATCAGTGTGTATATATATATATATAGTTTGGATCTATTGTTCACAAGCCTTAGGTGCACATTGTACACAATTGTGGACCTGATTTTGATGGATGAATGAGATTAAAAGGGTTTTCCTATTTTTATTTATTTAAACTCAAGTGGGACCTGCACACAATGTGAACAAAACCATCCGTACGCTCCTATAGATGGCGCGTGGTCTTCTTAACGGGAGGGGATGAATTTATGTTTTGGTGATATGTGGGTCCCACATACAAGCTTTCCTTTTTAAAAAACAAGCTTTCCATTTTTTTTTTTGAAAATTGCAAAAAATAGCCCAACCTTTAGGGGTTGTTGCGCTTAATAGTCTGAACTATAAAAAATGCAGAAAATAGCCTCAAGTATTTATTTAGTTGCAAAAAAATAGCCTCATGCTACATTCCAATTCAAATAATTATAAAAATAGCCTTAGGCTACCTTTAAATTCAAATTAATTAAAAAACCTCTCCAAAACAATTTATATTTAACAATAATCATCACTTCTTATATAAAAAATAGCCTAAATAATTTTTATTCTCAAAATCTACCACTTCTCATAGTTTTTTTTTTATCAAAGTCATTATTAGCTAAATTCATCATTGAATTTTTTTATAAAAACTACCTTATACCATATAAATTTTGTAAATAAATAATTTTTTTTAAAAAGACTACTAAAAAATATCACAAGATCTTTATTTTTCTTAATAAAAAATTAATTTATCTTCATCCCACAATTTATTCAATGCTAAAAAAACCATTGTTGGTTGAATAACGTATGCACACTTTTTTTCTTCAATAGATAACAAACTACACTAATTGTTAGGTTTAAAGCAATATATAATGCTTGCTTAACTGCTTTTTTTGTGCTAGTTTTGCTCAGAAGATCGCCCTAAATCGCTTATTAAATCAATTGCGAGTACAAACTTAAGTATTTATTCACTTTTATTGATATGTTAATAATCTAATTAATTTTTTAAAATATTAAATTCAAGTTATATTTATATGTTTTGAGATAATTTTTTATAATTAATTCAATTATGAGTTTAGATAACAACAATTAATTGTAACATTTTTTTTATTAGAAGTGATGATTTTTTAAATAAAAATTATTTTGGAGAGGTTTTGTAATTAATTTGAATTTAAATGCAACCTAAGACTATTTTTTGTAATTAATTTGAATTTGAAGGTAATTATTTAAATTTGAATATAGCATGAGGCTATTTTCTGCAACCAAGTAAATATTTGAGGGTATTTTCTGCATTTTTGATACTTCAGGCTATTAAGCGCAACAACCCCTAAAGCTTAAGCTATTTTTTGCAATTTACCTTTTTTTTTTTATAATTTACATCACATGGCCTTATGGTGGGTCCTGCGCACCAAATAAAACAAGCATTCCATTTTTTTTAATTTAGATCTTTGATAAAGGGTGTGCATTCAGAAATTGATGGACAAAAAAACAAAATATTATTCGGTAGCATGTGATAAATTATTCAGTGGAATACAAGTATTATTCGGTAAATCTCTAATGGTTATTCGTTTATAGAACAAACTTTTTTTAATCTCAAAACATTAACTATGAGACGTTTAGGACAAATTTCATGATTATTCAATTAACTCCAGTGCATTATTCGGTCGAATTTATGAAATTTTGGATGAGAATATGCGACGGTTACAATTATCCTCGTTAATTTGATGAAAGGTAAAATGTGAAACATTATTCGGTGAAATATGAAGCATTATTCGTATAAATCGTAAGTATTGTTTAGAGATTTGGGGTTCCTTTTATCTAAAATTGAAGAACAAAAAAAAAAACATTATTCGGTAGCATGTGAAAAATTATTCAGTGGAATTGGAAAAATTTGATCTGAACTAGATGGAAAAAAGAAAACACAATATTATTCGGTACCATGTGAAACATTATTAGGTGGAATTGCCAAAATTTTAAAACGAAAGAACTCAAATAAAATAAACCCCTATCTCAATATTTGTATATATATAAAAAAAAAACTGATTTGGCTCTGCACATTGCTTTATTTGGTGGGTCTCCAATCCCCACTACCCTTTAAAAAAACTAAATATGTAGAAAAATGTATAATTGAATGGAATAATGTAAGAAATAAAAAAAATCCCAATAACCCTTTTTAAAAATAAAAAACTTTCAAACGTGGCAAGAGGAAGAATAATACATTATAAAAGGTCGATCAATCTATCTATATCTAACTATTAAAACAAAAGCTTAGCCGATGACGTGGCGTCCTCCCCTTAATTCTAGGGTTTTTAACCAATCAATTTTTTTTTATATTGCCATATTATTTACTTATTAATTACTCATATGTTTTTTTTATTTGCTCTTAACTGATTTTAGGGTTTCCCTACAGCATTGCCCCCAAACATTCAATCTTTCTCCTGCCTCCCCTTGCCTCGCTCAATCTTTCTCCTCCATTACCTTGCCTCGCCCAATATTTCGTCTTCTTCCCCTTTCTTAAATTTTCATTTGCAATATCTTCTATTTGAGATGCTCTTACTGTCGCATTGCTACCGATATGGTTGCCCCCAGACGCTCTTCTTCAATTTCAGTGAAAGAGAACTCCATTCCTTCTACTCAGTTTCTTCGATTTGGAGTCAAAAACCACGAAGGAATCACGCTTGGGAATATATTCAATCACCATCGGCCTACAAAAAGGTGAAATTTGTTAATTTTAATTTCTTGATTTTGTACGTTGTTGTAATCCTCTTTCCCTCAAAGCAATTGACGATTGTTTTGGGTTTGAATTCTATATATTTTTAGAGATTGAGTAAAAAATCAGGAAGGAATCACACTTGGGAATAGATTTAATCACGATCGGCCTACATAAAGGTGTGATTTTTGTACATTGTTTTAGCAATGATTTCTATATTTTTAGGGATTGAATGTTGAATATTTCTTGATTAAAATTATGATTTTGAGGGTTATATTAAGATCAATCAACTATGTTGTATTCAATTTTGTAGTGTTGACCTTTTGAATGTCATGTTCTTTGGTTAAAATTTTTAATTCATAATTTTCAATCCTTAACTTTTCTGTTTGAATTTCAGATCTTTGAAAATAGTTGCAATTTTGGTTTCTAATCTTTCAATATATTGTATTCAGATTTGGATTTTAAGCTTTCAAGTTTGTGGTGTTTAATTTTCAACTTGCAATCCTTTTCATTCATGCCAGTATGTAAGTGTTTTGGATCATTTTCTGCTGATCTTGGTCGTCTCTTTAGGGAAATAGAAGATGAAGATGATGCAATTGGACAATTGAAAAATGGGCCTAAAATACATATGACAAAAAACGGGCCTAATATATATATATATAGGGGAGTGTTCAAGTGAGAAGTAACCGGTCCGGTGAGAAGAAAAGAAGTAATCTGATTGGTTGAACTAAAATACTAACCGACACGCTTTCTTACTCTCTTTCTTACTCGTTCAATTGCTTACCCCTTCCTCGCCTACTCCGCCACTCCGACCAAATCTCCCTCTCCTACACCCTCTTCCAGACCAACCCCCGCGTCCTTGACTCCTCCACCGGCCTCAAGTACTCCAACCTCTTCGATACCCAGATCGACGCCGTCTACTCCTCCATGAGTGCCCTCCCGTTCTCCAACATCCCCGTCGAAGATATCTCCATAGATTAGGATTCAAGATCCTCCACTGCAAAGAACGATCTTTACCAATTATGGGCGCCGGTCGCAGCTCCAAGTCCCTCTCCAGCCTCCGTAAGTCCCTCCTCGAGAACGCTCATATCTACGACTTTAATTTTTAGCGGTTGTAAAAAATGCAATCTAATTCTAGGTTTTCAATCAAATCGGTTGCAGCTGTTGCAGTCCTGGGTTTGTTACACGATGGAGATGAAGGCAGGTGAATGGAAAGATGAAAGAAGACCACCTCTTGTTGTTGAATGGAATTTCTGTATAATCTGTGAATATGTTAATTGGGTATGCAAATGAGGATTTGTAAAATAATTTTTCATCGTTAAGAACTTCAAAATGGTATTAACGATCTAATTTAAAAAAATTAATGTTTAATGCACTTTTAAAAAATCAAGTTACTGTTTGTTTGTCGAAGCTCAAAACCACGCCGTGGTAGGTAGGTAGGTGTTTGAAAAGTGAGGAAAGTTAATGTGTAATGCACTTTTAAAAAAATTAAAATAAAAGGTTTCAAATACCAATTGGTTCAGGGTTTTAATAACAAATGGTTCAATGGTTTAATACAAGTGGTTTAGGGTTTTTATACTACGTAGTCCAGGGCTTTTATTACAACTGGTTCAGTGTTTTTATGCCAAATGGTTCATCAAATAAAGAATAGTGGTTCATCAAATAAATAGTATTGGTTCAAGAACCATTTTATTTTAAAAACAAATAAATAAATAATTACAAAATAAATATTAAAAGAAAATAAAAGAAGAGTGAAAATTTTACAAATATTGAATAATAGTGGTTCATCAAATAAAGAGAAGTGATTCATCAAATAAATACTATTAGTTCATTAAATAAATAAATAATTTAAAAAATAAACATTAAAATAAAATAAAGAAGAATGAAAAATTTACAATTATTAAATATTAGTGGTTCATGAAATAAATTCAAGTGGTTCATGAAGTAAATAGTAGTGGTTCATCAAATAAATAGCAATGTTTCATGAAATAATTAAATAATTAAAAATAAATAAGTAATTAAAAATTAAACATTGAAAGAAAATAAAAGAAGAATGAAAATTTTACATAAAGTGGTTTAGGGTTTTTAATACCAAGTGCTTCAGGGTTTTGTACTGAGTGGTTCAGGGTTTTTATACGAATTGGTTTAGGGTTTTTATACCAAGTGGTTCATCAAATAAATAGAGAGTAGTGGTCCCTCAAATAAATAAAATTGGTTCATGAAATAAATAGTATTGGTTCATGAAACATTTTAATTTTAAAAACAAATAAATAAATAATTAAAAATAAACATTACAAGAAAATAAAAGAGGAGTGAAAAATTTATATTATTAAATAATAGTGGTTCATCAAATAAAGAGTAGTAGTTCATCAAATAAATAGTATTGGTTTGTGAACCATTTTAGTTTAAAAACAAATAAATAAATAATTACAAAATAAATATTAAAAGAAAATAAAAGAAGAGTGAAAATTTTACAAAAATTAAATATTAGTGGTTCATCAAATAAAGAGTAGTGATTAATCAAATAAATAATATTAGTTCATTAAATAAATAAATAAAACAAACAAATAATTAAAAAATAAACATTAAAATAAAATAAAAGAAGAATGAAAATTTTACAATTATTAAATAGTAGTGGTTCTGAAATCAAATAAATAGTATTGGTTCAGTGACTAAATAGAGAGTGGTTCAGTGACTAAATAAAGAGTGGTTCAGTGACTAAATAGAGATTGGTTCAGTGACTAAATAGAGTGTGGTTCAGTAACTAAATAGAGAGTGGTTCAATTACTAAATAGAGAGTGATTCAGTGACTAAATAGAGAGTGGTTCTAAAATCAAATAAATAGTATTGGTTCAGTGACTAAATAAAGAGTGGTTCAGTGACTAAATAGAGAGTGGTTCAGTGACTAAATAGAGAGTGGTTCAGTGACTAAATGGAGAGTGGTTCAGTGACTAAATAGAGATTGTTCAGTACTAAATAAAGAGTGGTTCGGTGACTAAATAGAGATTGGTTCAGTGACTAAATAGATAGTGGTTCAGTGAATAAATAGAGATTGGTTCGGTGACTAAATAGAGAGTGGTTCAGTGACTAAATAGAGATTGGTTCAGTACTAAATAAAGAGTGGTTCGGTTACTAAATAGAGATTGGTTCAGTGACTAAATAAAGAGTGGTTCAGTGACTAAATAGAGAGTGGTTCAGTGACTAAATAGAGATTGGTTCAGTGACTAAATAGAGAGTGATTCAGTGACTAAATAGAGATTGGTTCAGTACTAAGTAAAGAGTGGTTCGGTGACTAAATAGAGATTGGTTCAGTGACTAAATAGATAGTGGTTCAGTGACCAAATAGAGAGTGGTTTAGTGACTAAATAGAGATTGATTCAGTACTAAATAAAGAGTGGTTCAGGGACTAAATAGTACGGAGTATTGGTTAATGAAATACATAATTTAAAATAAATAAATAACTAAAAAAAACAAAATGGAATAATTTTAGGGTAGAATATAAATTAGGTGATAATATTTTATTTACAATTAGTAAAAAAAATATAAATTATAAGAGGTAACCATAATAGAGCCAAAAAACTCTTCCCGTATCAATTAATTAAATAAAACACTGTGTAGAATTAGTTGAATGGATCAATTCTTCAACCGACCACGTGCTTTATAAAAAAATGTAAAAAGTCAACACTTTGTAGAATTTGCACAGATATTACATGTAGGAGGCGCGTGTCACGCGCATGCATGCGAGTGGGCTTTTTGCACTGGGCTGAGGCTGCGTTGGGGATGCTAGCGCACGGTGGAAATATATTTTTTCTATTTAATTTAATCCATGTGGACCAATGAGATTACTTCTTTCTTTCTTATCGGACCAATGTTTCTCACCCGAACCCAACCATATATATATATATAGGATAGATCTTGTGTAAGCAAGCCTTACGGTGTAATTTGTGAGCAAATCTGGAGCATCGGATTAAGAAGATCAAATGGCTAAGATTAAAAGTAACTTGTGAACAGTGACATTATTCGTAGGTACCAAGTGATTATTCGTATGTGCATACATATGAATAATCATTTGTTACATACAAATAATTACATTTGTTCATACATACGAATAATTACATTATTATACACGAATAATCGCTTGGTAACTACGAATAATTTCCCTGCTCACAAATTACACCGTAAGGGATGCTTACACGGGATCCAGCCCCTATATATATATATATAATTTAAATTATACACAACCATGTTTAGTGAATCACATTTTGAATGCTCTTTATAAGAAGGTAATTTAATATTATGTTACATCTGTATAATCTTGACCTGACTATATTTTTAGTATTATTAATATTAATATGTTATCTTTTACTGGTTATTTATGCTAATGTTTCTATATATATTTTCGTATTATTAATATTAATATGAGTTTTAACCATCAAGTTAGTGTAGATATTTTAGTCACTTTCCTAATTTCTTGCATATTAACATATACACACTTTCCATATTACCTAAATATATCAATATCTAGTTTCCTAGCTATCCAATATCTAATATAATATATTCAACTGATTTCCTTTTCATTCATCTACCCATGTTTTAATTATACGAAAATTTAAATGGTTAGTTTACTTAGAATGTATATCCACAAATGGAATATTTTAATGTGATTATATATACAAGATTTTTCTTCATTATCTTATTGCCTTTTACATTTTCCTGAAAATATAAATGTTTAATTTCATTTTGAATGTAGATCCATATATGGAATATTTTTATGTGATTATATCTACAAGATTTTTTCTTAATTATCTTATTGCCTTTTACTTTTGCTCAACTATCTTATAAATAATACACTCGGTAATGAGAAAAGTCATTCATCCCAACGTTTTTCTATTATCCTCATTTGCTAGGTTGAAATGACTAGAGTAGTTGCCCTGTCATAGCCGTTTGTATACGTTGACGAGATCACTGAAGCATCTACGATCAAAGTGCTCATTATGAGACAATTTTCCAAGCCTCCGTATCATGGATCCAAGGCCAAGCCTCCACTAGAGTTAGTTCTAATAGACGAGAAGGTATGCATCTTTGTTAAAGCTTGTGCATTGTTTGTTTCAACAATATCTTTATCTCTTATTTTTGTTTCACCTTTGATTCACATGGATGATATTATAAGTGCAACCACTAATGGGTTTTTGTCAACCATGATATGCCTTCTTTAACTTTAGGTATTTACTTCAGCTAAAGGTTAAAGATGACACTGGAATAGCTTCTCTAATGATGTTTGATCAAGATGTTCAAGCTATTGTCCACACTTCTATATCAACGTGAAAAATAACCTAAGGTGACACTCTACGTACGATCACCTTTACATGCGATTGAATTTATTTCATTTGACTTTCCATTGTGTACCCTTCACAGGTTGGTGACATGGATGCTTTTTTTATGAGTTAAATGTGTTGTTGGACAAGACATTATTGTTCTGCATAAAGGTGAAGGCTTCTGTTGGTGAGACTATATAGAAGACACACTCTATCAAGAACACGATGACTGATGATGACTTGATAAAGCAATTCAAATCATTGTCAATCTCCCTCTAGGTAATCGTCATACCTATCAGCATTTAGTACGTTGCTCTAAAACAAGTAATATAACATGTATACTACCCCATGTATTTCGTAAATATCATACTGAATCAGAGTACTTTGTGATGATATAGGATACTTATTTTAATGTTGCTTCTTCTGATAAATTGTTGATCGGCCTTGCTATTCCCCACAAACGTCAATACATTGAGCTCGATAGTGGAGATGAGAAGGACGGTTAGATGAAACCACCAAGCAAAAGGTTCAAATCAAGATTAAGAAGAAGGATGAGTGATTTTTAAGTCATTTGATATTATTTGCCCTACTACAAGTTTTCTATATATTGCACTGAAGTTATTTGGTATTTTGATTGGTGAACTTATTAAATAAAGTTGTATGCTATTCTACATTGGATCTATTGACATTTTTTGTTTTTAAGTTCTAATAATATTTATATTATCATTTGATATTCACTACTTTACCATTATATTACACGCCATTGGTGCGGGTATAAAACTAGTTAATACATTATTTGTGTAAATATAAAGAATTATTCATATATATGTGAGATATTTTTAAAAGTGATAATTGCATTTAAATATACATAGATAAATAAACATCAGTAATCGGTCGAATAATACATTGTCCATATAAAATATATATACTTCACAAAAATTAAAATTACAAACTCATCAAAATTTACAAAAAAAAATTGCAAATTAAAATAAAATCAAAAGAAACCCATATACCAATATACCGTACTAATTAGTTCTCTTTTCCACTCCATTTTACAAAAATGGAAAATTTAATAATTCATGGGTCTCACAATACCCAAAGATTCAAAATCTAAATGGTGGTTCATGAACCACATATTTTTTATGTGGGCCCATAGTTTCGCCTATGCTAGTTTTTTTTCATGTGGGGTCCATATTTTTTTATTTAAAAAATCTTTAAAAACCAATTAATCTTGACCCTCCATCATCTATCAATTAAGGGCCCAAATCTGTGTACAAGGTGCACCCTAAGAGGTGTGTACACCCGAACCACACCCTATATATCATGCTTATTTAGATTTTTTTACTGTAATTATTATTGACAAAAAATCAATTGATTGAACTCAATCAAAACGATCGAAATTAAACTAATTCGCACAAACGTGATTAATGAACTTCATCATCAATTAAAAATTAAAAATCAGAAGGCGAAGACAAAGACTTTGAGAGAGAGAAGGCAAAGACTTTGAGAGGGCTAGAAGGCGCCCACGGGAGGAGATAGCTGACGAGAGGAGGCCTGTAACACCCCCGTCCCACATCGGATATCATAAGAATGTTGGGAGTGGTTTATAAGTGATTTAAGTCCTACCCATGTCACAAGAGCTCTTCCTTTTCAGGCTCCAAGTGAGGACAACGGACCTGAGAGGGCTAGGTGGCATGGGCTGGCGCCTCTTAAGACCCCGGGTCTTACAGATGGTATCAGAGCCGACTCCGGGCTCGGAGGTGCGCTGACAGTATGCTCGGGTACACTCCTCCCGGAGGGCAGTCTCTTGGGCCTGACGGGGTCGTCAGTGCTTTAAGTGGGGGAGATTTCAGTATGCTCGGGTACGCTCCTCCCGGAGGGCAGTCCCTTGGGCCTGACGGGGTCGTCAGTGCTTTAAGTGGGGGAGATTGTAACACCTCCGTCCCACATCGGATATCATAAGGATGTTGGGAGTGGTTTACAAGTGATTCAAGCCCTACTCATGTCACAAGAGTTCTTCCTTTTTCAGGCTCCAAGTGAGGACAACAGACCTGAGAGTGCTAGGTGGCATGGACTGGCACCTCTTAAGACCCCGGGTCTTACAAAGCCGACACCGTTTAGCAGACCGTGGTGATGCCGATCGAAGTAAGTTTCTTCCCATTAAAACTGGTTTTGGGATTTAGGGTTTGGGAATGTATGGCTTCGAATTGGGGGGGGGGGGGGGGGGGGGGGGTTAGGTTAGATTAGAATTACTACACAAATCAAATTGGGATTTGGGGTGGAACTTTTCAGAACACAAGTTGTGATTATAGCTTTGAGTCGATTATCAATAGAACCAAAACAATTTATGAACTGATAAACCTTTTCTATTTTCAGGAGTATTGGAGTATTTAAATGCTTAATCTTTCTTTTGCAATTTCTCTTAAACTTCGTGATTTGAAAAATCATTACTGCTTCAGGTGGACTTACGGATATTAGATTGAGGGTTGTGAACTTGTGAATTAGGGATTTAATGTATCTGATTTAGGGATCTAAACATTAGATCAGAAGAATTCGATGCTTTCCATCTTCCATTATATCTAGCTAGCTAGTATATGATGCTTTCCATCTCCCATTATATGCAGTTTGTGTTTATGAGTAGATGAATAAATCATCTAAATCAAGCACATAAAAATGTGCTCAGAAGAATTTGAACCCCTTGTAATTTGTTTTAAGCATTTCTATGGTTGTAATAAGATAAATTTAAGCTTGGTTAAGTATGTGTTTATTATTTTACACTGATTAGCATCCATCAGCATACTTGGTTGTTTCTCCAGGATAATTATGTTTTCTTGGGGAATGCTTTGTGTTTCTTGTTGACATTTATATGTAGGCAACAAAATTTGATGTTCAGAGAACATCCTTCAATCCTACTCTTCTTTGCTTGAATTTATTTGTAAAACAAGTAATGAGGTGATTATTACAGTATTATGTTTGAAAAAAAATTATGATGTCCCTCAAAACACATTCCTTTGAGTAAATTTTTTTTCTGTAATAATTTCAGCTTTCATGAGGGAAGGCTTATTTTACACCTGTCTTGTTGTAATTTTTTTTTTTTCTGGCTTCTAGCAGAGATATTCCGAACAAAGAAAACAGAGACTTGACCTTGATGTTCTTTTATTCTTTGAAAGATACTTGCCTTCTTTGTGTAAGATAGTGTGAATCTTGTTATATCTTTAGCTGCGAGCTTTTTAGCAAGTTGCAAGCTCAAAGATGGTGGACAGAGAGCTATGAAAAGGTCATGGAGCTATACAATCTTCAACAAGTTAGTGCTGCTTTTGAGTATTGAAATCTGCTTATGTCGGTTCAGTGCCTAATTGCATATGTTTGAGTCAACACTCTGTTATTATAATAAACTACATAAATCATAAGCTCTTTATATTAATTATTTTGCTATTTTGATTGCATGTATATTTTATGTTTGAGTTAGCAAGTTGGTGAATGAACTTTTTGACTCGAAGCTTTATGACAATATTGTGTTTCCTTTCTTTCGGTAAACTCAGATCTTTCTATTATGGAGGCAATATTTCAAAATTTCCAAAACACCCAAGGGCTAATCTTTGTGGTGGATAGCAATGATCATGACCATGTTATTGAAGCTAGAGATGAACTCCACAAGATGCTGAATGAAGTAGGGTCCTCTAACTTTTATCTTGCAAATACGATAAGCTTAATGTGAACTTGGCTTCAACTAACAATCCCAATCTTAACATTTTGGGGTGGCTTCGAGTAGGATGAGTTGAGGGATGTACTGTTGCTCGTGTTTGCCAACAAGCAACATCTTCTGAATGCAATGGATACAACTGGAATCAGCGACAACCAAGAGCAATGTACTCATTGTTGCTATATGACAACAAGTAATGTATGACAACAAAAAATTAATGATCATTGCATCACCATAATGATTATCATTTTTTTTGTTCTTATTCCACGTGATAAACTTTAAGCCTATTAGCTCAAATTGTAGAGAGATGTGCTCATGCACATCGATGTGGGTTCAAATCCCACATAAGCTAATCTCAACTTAATCGAATTTTCAACTTCTTTTCCCTTCTTTAGTTTGCAATCCTAGCTTGAAAGCCAGAACACGAAGAAGAATATATATTGAGCCAACATGAAAATATTTTTTTTCCTAATCGAAGCATGAGTGAACCAATACAAGTTTTAGTTCCTATATCATGAATGAATTAGTGTTATGGACTTTGACAGGAAACCAACTGCTAAAAATTACACTATTGAGTTATTTCAGATCATAAATAGTCTTGCTGTAATTTCTATTGAATTTGTTGCTTATGTGGGATTCGAACCACGTGTTGTGCCTAAGCACAATGCTTTACCGGTTGAGCTAATAAGCCAAAATCTTCAAAACAAGAGACTAACATGTTCTGTTTTCAACAAGGCATAAAGATATATAGATTTGTTTCCCAAAAGCCAAAAATTTAGCCAAGGAAGCCTTCGTCACGACATCTCCTTCGACGGTAGCATCTCCTTCGGTGGTGGCGTCTCCCTTCGTTAGCGGCCCTGGTTCATGCGAAAAAAAAGGCAACCTGTCGTTGAAGACAAACCTCTTTTTGAAAGAAAATATTAACGATGGTAACATAGAGGCACGAGGCGAAAAAAAAAAAAATTCAAGGGTACCAAGCAAAATTTTCAAAACTTTGGTACACTACACGAAAAAACCCTTATCTCAGGGGTATCAGGAGAAATTTCTGATTAAAATATCTAACTTGTTTATTTTCATGTCTTCAATTCCAATCCTCAAATTCATTTTTTATTTTATAAAGGTTGCTGAACCAAAAAGAGTTGGAAATAATTGCTTTAAACTAGAGGTTCTCAAATTGGCCAGAAAACCTCAGGGATATAAAGTTTACTCAACATGTTATGTTAATAGGGGTCAAGTTTGTATTTGGTAGAAAGATCAGTACTTGAAGACAAAAAATTATGAAGTCATGGTAGAGACACCGAAAACCAACTACTACACGATCCTCGAATTTGTGCTTGAACTCCTATATCTGAACCGAATGCTAGTGGTATTGTTCAAGTGTAAGTGGTACGACACTGACTCTCAAAAGATCCGTAGCACAAAGTTGGTTCTTGTTTTGTTGTCCATTGATACAAACAGTAGTAATTGGTATGAGGATTCTCCCTTTTGTCTTGGGGTCATTGTACAACAAGTGTTCTACGCCAATGATCCAAAGGCGAGTGATGCTTGGAAAGTTGTGAATGTGATGTCTCATCGGAATGTGTATAATGCGAGAACACTCTAAACACATGAAAGTAACATACCTATAGATGGGAATTAAGTTCATGCATTGGGACCTTATCAAGAGCTTGGTCTGATACACACCGATTTTGTCGATCTCACTATTGACCTTGATTCAATCCGGTGTGAAGAAGAGAACCTTTAGGGAGTGAAGTGAACCTGAACCTGGGGTGAAAGAATCAGTTTAGAACATATCCGCTCTTTGAGACGATGATGTTGAAGACGAAGAAGAAGAAGAAGAAGAAGAAGAAGAAGAAGAAGAAGAAGAAGAAGAAGAAGAAGAAGAAGATGATGATGATGATGATGAATCGTAGTTTTCATATATGTATTGTTTATGAATCTCAAGCAATACAAATATATATGAAACACTGTTTTTTCTTTGAATATGTTTTTTCTTTCACACACACACATATGCATTTACACATGTTGAGATATCCAAATGTATGACATATGACCAAAGTCCTATTCATCTCATGTGATAAATGTTAGGAGGAAGAACTGACTTAAACAAATATAAATATAAGTGCAAACCAATTCTCTATCCGTGCAAATAAAATTCAAGACTTCCTCTCGTTGTAGTGGAAGGGAATCAGGCTCGATCCACGAGGAGGCGGGTCAGCGGTGGCTGGATAGTCTCTGCGAACTCTGCGCAAGTCGACCAGAATCCTCGATATCGAAATTGAATAGTCGATATCGACAGGGGCAGTCGATTCCTAGTGGTTACGTCGATCTGGGAAGAACCTGCGAAGAAGAGAAAACAACAAAAGAACTCGATATCGACTTGAATGGTCGAAATCGAGTGGATCAGTAGTTCCTGTCGACTAAGAATACTGTCGACGTAGAGTTGCTTGATGCAGGGTGGTCGATATCGACTGATATGGTCGATATCGAGTGGCTCCTCAGACGACGTCGAACGCAGAAAAACAGTAAAATAAAGAAAAGAAAATAAAGGCAGCAGATTTTAGGGTTTTAATTCAATAAACTAAAGGGCTTCTAGGATAGGGATTCACCACGACGGTAACCATGCATGTATTATAACTCAATTCACATAAAAAATTAAGCTTTTCTCAACACCAATTAGGAATATAGAGACTTTCGCATAAAAACCTATTTGTTTCTACCTTTTCATAATTAGGTTTGATGTTAACTTTCACAGGCAAAACCTAATTACTATCCAAATTCACATGTATAATCCAATTTCGCTTCATATAAGGCAAATAAGGAATGATCCTAAACTTGCATAAAGGATTGAGCGCGGGGTAGAAGAAGAGATCGCATAATCAAATATAGAATAAGCGTACTTACATGGCTATCGTCGGGCTCACCCCGACCCTAGAAGTGGGATGACTACTCGCTCTTCATTGCAATAAACATCTTTGATTGAAAGAAGAAAACTTGCATTAAACTTAAACCTTCGAAGCTTTACAACTCAACGCCGGCTCTCGCAAACGCCAAACCCTAAAACTTCTCTCTAACTCTATTGCTATTGTGAGATATGATCTCTGTTGTTGAATGAATAAAAACCAGCCCTGTAGGGCTTTATTTATAGGCTACTAATCCTTGCTAGCCAAGGAAAGTAGATCCTATCTTCTATCTAAACTCTATCCCAACAAGTAGGATAAATCTTTTATTTAGGTAAATATCTAAAACAACTAATAAAGATCTTAGGGTAAAAAGGAAATCACCCTTAAGACATAATCTTATCTAAAACAGAGGATAAACCGTGGCTTTAGTTGATAGACTTGCAATCCGCATCTCGAAAAGCGCATCCAATCCGTGTCGAAATCCAGTCGATATCGACTAGATAGGTCAAAATCGACCTCTTCGTTTCTGATCGACGAGCTCAGTTCCACTCGATCTCTCGGGCATAGTTGATATCGACTCCATCTACTCGATATCGAGTTCTCTTCAGTGTTGGTCTCTTGGTCTGTCTCGACACTCAGTATCTATGTCGAGGTCTTCAGTCGATATCGACTAGTCTAGTCGATTACGACCTCTTTTCAGCTTTTCTTGGCTTCTTCGTTTTGACTCCGATTTCACTCCAATTCCTAAATATTTAGACCAAAACTTGTGCAGAATCTATTTCTTGCACGTTAGCTCATTCTACACAAATTTGCATTATTTTTCAACCTTTTCTTTGGGAATTGAATGAAATATGAAGTCAAAAGATGCGATAAAAAGGACTCTAAATATGTACATCAAAACACCCCATACTTAGACTTGCTTGTCCTCAAGCAATAACCAAGCAATAACCAATACCTACAACACATCCTCTAAGTCTTTGCCCTTGTCAAAAGCAACATCATAATGGTAGCAAAGCAAAGCCAGTGAATTTAACGTCATAGCACATATTTGAGCGATCCATAGGCATATGCAATTTTGATCCAACCTCACAGGGATAATGTGTTTGTACTCAACTCTCATGTGTTTAGGCTATGAAGATCAACTCTCAACTCAATTCCATATACAAACTCATAAACATTGCAATTTATAATAATCCACTTCGCAACAAATTATGAAAATGCAATAAGAATCATCAGGAGGACTTTCGCTCAATGGAAGACTTCAAAGAAGACTCCATTCGGCGGGGTTGTAATAGGGCTTGGTATAAAATAAAGGGTATGGAATTATTTGGCTATGTGGTGCTTATAAAATGTGGGAATCAAGACTCCTAAACTTCATCACTACTATATCTAAACCATATCTCTACAAGGACGCTCAACCAAACTTACTTTCCATAATGCTCATCAACCTTCTTTCAAACCTAATATGCTCTCAAAAGTATAAATCTTGTATAAAATAAAAGAACTAAGGAATAATTGGCTCATGCACTAATATATTTATTTTCTTGTTATTTTCTTTTTCGAAAATAAACCTGTGCATTTATATGGGGAGCCTAAAATCCTTTTACAAAGTATGACAAGATGCAAATATGTACCATCCTAAAATTTCTTAGCTCAAAACTAGCAATATGCACTTCCTTTCCACAATGCATTATTCTAACCGATCTAAGTCTCAATTCCTAAATGGGGGTCGTGCTCAATTTGGCTAGGGATAATTTTGTGGAGTTTATAATATCAGGCTCAGGCTAATATTCTGGCTTCAAGTAGAGATAATGCAGGGTAGGTAAAGAGAGGATAAAAACGGCTTAAAAGATGCCTCCATCATTTAATTCTTGTAAACATAAACATATATATATATATATATGTATTGGCTTTGAATAACTATCACAACATTCAGAGATGCATAGGAAGAGTAAATACACTCAAGAAAGCAGAGGGATTTTTAATGTTCTTCCTATAGGCCAAAATTCTCACTAGGACAATTTTTGTTGGATTTTTCTTTTTAGCCTAGGATCATATGTGCTCAATTTCATCACAAGTTCACAATCTACATAAAAACCATTTTAAGGACTTAGGCTAAACCATATAAACATGCCATAGGATTTACATGATCAAGTCAGCTATTGAGATCTCATCATAGGACATCTAAGTAGGGTTTAAAAACTAAAAAGGGTAAACATGCATTTTTTTTTGTATTTTTGACATTTTCTAATTTTTTTGGATTTTTGTATATTTTATGAAAGTAAAAACTAAGAAGAAAAACTTAAACATGAATGCAATGCGAAAAAGAAAGACAAGTTGTGACCATAAGACATGTTTCATCTCCACCCCATACTTAAAATATACAGTGTCCTCCCTGTATTAAAAAAAACAAGGATAGAGAGAAACTCACAGAGCACCCTATGGATTGGGTCGATTTCAGGTTCAGTCGATGCCAGAAGTCGATATCGAGTAAACTGGTCGATGTCGACTGCATCTGTCGAAGTCGAGGAAGAAGGTGAAGTCGAGGGCCGCCAAGATCTAGTCGATATCGACTAAGTCGGTCGATATCAAGTGCTGTGTTACTCTCCTGTTAAATAGAGCGCCAAAAACTAACATGGTTTTTAGCGCTCCATCATTTAATTTCGACTCTAAGAGATGGCTTGGCCCTAGGTGGTCGATTTCGACTGGTTTGGTCGATTCCGACTGCCTCTGCAGAAGCTTCTTTTCTTCTTCGTCGTTCCTTTTGCTATGAAACCTGAAATTGTTAGTACAATAATAGATAAAACCACGATATATCAAAGTCTCAAAATCCAAAATTCAAAATTTGAAACCTAAAAACCATCTATGCGGAAATTTAAAAGGTTTAGGTACAAGCTCTAGACTTTATAGTCGCTAGACCGACTTCTTCCACGTTTCTATCCAAGGTGGCACATGTAGGGACCATATCGCTCTCATGTCCTCTTCAGGGCTTTCAAGCTCTACTTTGAACGCTGTCCCTTTCTTGTCTTTGAGCTCCAACCTTCCTGGATCAATCTTATAGATCGTCATTAATGATCCCTTCCCTCCATCCTTTCTTTTGCATCCCAGGGCGTTGCGTTGCTCAATAAGCACCTTGTCGCCTGCCTTGCATTCTCTTATGGGCTTACCTATCATGTTAGTTAGGCATACAGACAAGGACACTCACTTCATAGAGATATTAGAATTTATCTCTAACGGTGGAGGATTCTTACCCAAACTTACCCTCGAGTTCGTTTTTCTCTCTAGCACCACTCGATATCGAGTAGAGGGGTCGATATTGACTACCTTCTTCTTAGTCGATGGACGCAGGTCGAGTAGGGGGAGTCGATGTCGAGTGGGCCTAGTCGATATCGACTGGCCCTGGTCGATTTCGAGTGCTGTGTCGACCACATAATTAGCTTATAGCATTCGATTTGGCGCTAGTTTACTCGATATCGACTGGGTTGTGTCGATTTTGAGTGCTTTGTCAGGCTCTTCTCTGTCGTCGGCTTGGTGCCAAATCTCCAAAAGCTCCTCCATTTGGGCCTCCATGGCCCTTTCCTCTAACTCCTTGTTGGTCAAGGCTCTCTCCGTTGGTTCCTCGCAAGGGATTACTCTCCCTATTGCTTGCATCGCCTTGACCTCCATTTGATTCACCTCCTTCATTGTAGGGTTGAAAGAGAGTTCGATGACCTCATTGCCAATAGTGAATGACAATATTCCCTTCCGCACGCTGATATTGGCATCGGCCATAGCTAGGAATGACCTACCTAAGATGATTTGGAAAGTAGGGTCCTCTGCCATATCAAGCACAATAAAATCAGTGGGTAGAAAGAACTTACCCAGATTTACTGAGACGTCATCGATGATGCCTGTGTGCCTTACAAAGTTGTTATCGACCATGTATAATTTCATATCAACTGGCTCCAAGGCTCCTATGTTGACCTTTGACCAGATGGACAAAGGCATGGGGCTCACGCTAGCCCCTAGTTCACACAAGGCCTTGCAGCGATGTTGGCCAAGCCCAATGGTGATGGTGAATCTACCAGGATTACTCCTCTTCTCTGGGTAGTCCACCTTGCTGCACTCCTCTGCGATCTCAACAATTGATCGCTTCTTACTTAAGATATCTTTAAGGAAGCGGACGTATGATGGCATCTCATGAAGGGCCTTCGTGAATGGAATTGTAACATTAAGGCCTTGGAGAACCTTCACAAAGCGTTGGAACTTCATGTCCGCTGGATCCTTTGAAGATTTGGAGTGATATGTCAATGGTTTATTCTTTGGCGGAGCGGGATTGGCCCGAGGTGGTGCTGATGAAGGGTCGACATCGACTGGGGGGGTGTCGATATCGACAGTAGTGGTCGATCTCGGGGGCGCTTGGACAGGATCGACGTCGACAGGTGGGTCGACATCTAGTGTCTGAGTCGATATCGACTGGGGGTGGTCGATATCGACTGGCTCTCCAGGGATGTTCTCCGTAGGCTCCGTTTCTCCGATGTTGATAGGTATCTCCTTGCCATTCCTTAAGCGAATGGCGACTATGTGGCCCGAGGGCTGCCCCTTTGGATTGGCCTGTGGTTGGCTAGGGAGCCCTCCGGGTTGTCGTGCAATAGATGCCTCCAATTGACCCAGTTGGGTCTCAACGCCTTTCCTCCATGTATCAATTTCGCCAAGCCTAGATTTAATTCCATGTAATGAGGTTTGGATGGAATTGTTGGATTGATTTATCTCTGCTTGGTTCCGCCTCATCTCGTCTAGGATGAGTTGTAGATCATCCCTCCTTTCTCTGTCGGAATGGCTAGGTGCTGTGTATGACGGGGGTTGCTGATGTTGTTGGTAATGGGGTTTTTGATAACCCCAATTCCCTTGGTTGCCTCCATAGTTGGGCCCCCGCGCATACTTGACTTCGTCGCGGGTCTCCGCCAAATGAACTTGGTCCGTGTGAGGACAAGCCGTCGTATTGTGTTTCTGTGACCCAAGTTCTAAACAAGCTTGGTTGTTAGATAGAAACCTAACTTGTTTTTGAAGTCGTCTTACCTGGTCTTTCATGAATTGGTCCTTCACCACAGGATCCACCTCCTTGGAAGGCTCATATAGTGGAATGGATGGGGGCGGCCTAGCATCAGGTGCCACAGGAGTCCCATAAGTGTTGTCAAACTCCATTAGCCTTTTAATCGTATCCCATGCTTGAGTAGGTGTAAGCTATAGGTAACGATAGGTGGTGTAGGTGTTGATCCGCTCACGTGTTGGCACGTCCAGGGCATTGAAGATGATCTCCTGGATGACATATGGCGGTTGCCCATGAGCAGGGCAGGACCTCAGCAAATCTGTAACGGCCCGGATATAAATATCCGGGATACGTTTCGAAGGTCGGATACCTTCGTTCGGATGTTGCAATTCAGGTACGGGTCGAGGTTTCAAACCTCTAATCAGTCGAAGTTTCATAAATTCAGTTTAAACGAAAGTGAAGTGGAAATATGATTTAGATACAAAAGCCACGGCAAGGCCAGGTCAAAACCAAAACATAATTCTAAAGTCGGATGGCCAGATTAGCGGGGTTAGACATATTTCTTTGCAATCGCCGAGGGACTTTCCCACGCCATATAAACAGAGAGCAATCATACCTAAAAACAATGGGTGCGAGTGGGGTCAGACCGAGGCCCCAACACGCTCTGTCCAGCAAGCGAACATACACATACGCTAATAATAAAGATGATGCAGATGCGGAAATTAAATCACACTAGCATGATCCTAATTTACAATATGCGAGAAATAATTGTAAAGGCGCCCAAAGAATGCCAAGTGGCATGTCCCTCTCCTACCTCTGCACCCCTTTTCGTTAGTGAAGAGACCGGCCGGTTCGATGCTATAGCATATCATATCTCATCATCATATCTCATCATCATAACATAAATTAAAATAAATAAATCATGCCCGATGGTGCTGGGCTATCATCATGCTCATATCGACTCGATAGACTCAGGGCACCCGATGGGGCTGGGCTACCCTATGACCCTAGCAAAGACTCTAGGACTATCACAGATAACGGCCGTTCTGTTTCATACGCGTAAAGAAATAGAATGCTCAATCACAAGTGCAACCTAGCATGATACTACATGGCATGCTTTAATGCTTATGCAACACCTAGTATGTCATACATTCACAAGCCGGTAATCTCTTTCGAATCTGAGTAAGCCCATAAAGGAACTTACCTGAATAAGTTGAACAGCAGAGAACAAGGCAGAGCAGAATCCAAGAATGAATCACCGATAGCAAGCAATGTCCACATATCACAATCACCTAATAACATATAAATGCATAAGTCTATCTAATTCACACAAGGCGCCCCTAACTATCATACATCTCTTCTCATATCTCGTTTCAGATCATTCCGTCTTATTTTATCATTTCAGGTTCATCTCATCGCATCATCTCATTTCCAAAACAATCTCTCAAGGAACTCAACTTAGAAAATCAAATAATTCTTTTAAAATCGTACTTAGTCAAAACCCGACATTACACATTTAAACCTTAAGGCCCATTTCCAAAATCATATAATAGAGATCGTTCTGGCATGTTTCTTATTTCAAAAATATTATATAAATAAACTCCAATATTAAATCATCAAGATAATTTCTATGCTCACAAATAATATTCATAAATCAAAACCAACAATTCACTTTAAAATTCCTAACTCTCATATTTAAATCCCCATAAAAGCATCATATATAAATAATCCAATTAATATTATTTTAAAACAAACACAATATAAAATGATAAATTTCCAGAATATTATAATTATAACCAAATTCCAAAACTATAATAATATTCAAATATTTAACACTTACTATCCATATAATCCCAAAATAATCCATAAATATATTTATAACTCCATATCAATTAATATTACTTTTAAAACCTTTTAAATATAAATATTAATAATTTAAGAATTTATAAATATATATATGTATATATAATCATTTTCCTAAAAATCAGAATATTAAAACATATAACATATATATATATATATATATAACACCACCGAAATAAAATCAATTAAAAACACAACTCACACCGGCCCACCCTTAGCCTTAACCAGAAGCCCAAGACCCGGATCCTTAGCCCAAAACCCAAGCCCAGACCCGGATACCCAAAACCCACCCTTTTAGTGAACCGGAAAAGAAAAGGAAGGACTAGACCGGACAGAAAAATAAGGAAAGAAAAGAAGGGGAACCGGGTTCTGGAGCTTCTTCTCCTACATTAGAGGGGCAGAGCTCAGGCGGAAAGAAAGCAGAAGAAGGAGGGCTGAGCCCAGGCTCGCCGGCGGCCATCAATCCCGACCCACTCTCCTCCTCACCATCTCCCTTTTCCGACCTCAACCGACCCAGAAAACCGAAACGAGATTAGAGAGAAAGGAGGAAGAGAAGCTCACCGAGGGATGGGGTTCGATCATGGTCGTCGGGCTTCATCAGAGTTCAATGCAGGTTTTCCAGAGATGCGAGAGGGCTTCTGGGGCCTGGGTCGGAGGAGAACAGTCATAAAGGTGCCCCCTTTGTGAGTTTCTGCTCGAGAGAAGAAGAGGAAGCTTACCAGGGTAGAAATCGGGCCAAAACAGAGGAAGAAGGTGGAGGGTGGACGACATCGGGGCTGCTCGGGGGTGGCTCCGCTCGGCGTCGCTGGTTCTGGAACAGAGGAGGAGAGGGTGGAGTCCCGGCTTGGACGGAGGAGGAGTGACGAGGGAGAGGTGGCTGCGTGGTGATGGAAACAGGGGAAGCAAGGGGGATTTGGAGCTGCGGTGTGCTCTCGGTGGTGCCGGCGGCGTGGTGGTGGTGGCTGGTTGCTGGGGGTAGCTTGAGGGAGCCCTGCTGGAAGTGGGAGTCTTGGTGTTTGGGATCCAAAGGAAGAGAGGAGGGGATGGGGCTTGCGGCTGCTGAAGGCTTCAGGAGGCAAGTGAAGGGGGTGAGGGAGGCTGGTGCCACTGAAATCGGACGGAGGGTGTGTGGGTGGTGTGGTTCTGCAGAATCAACAGAAGAGAGGAAGGGAGAGAGAGGTGAAATGGGTTGGGTGTGTAGTACAGTGAAGGGAAGAAGGCAAATAGAGGGGAGGGGACAGCTGCAATGTAACAGGAAACCGGGGTGGGAGGGGGAGAGAGAGAGAGAAGAAAAGAAAAAGGAAAAAAATGAGTATATATGTGGTCCCAACAATACCCAATTCAAATTAGCGGAAAAGACTCAAAACCCGCTCGCCCAATCGAATCCCGACTAAGTCAATTTTAATCGAATTTTAATTCAATTTCAAGATAATTCGAAAATTAAATAAATTTCAATCAATACTCGTAGCTCAAATTAATTTTATAATGCTCGATCTCCGAAAATCAAATTCCATTTCTAAAACCCAATTCAAAACTATATAGAAGTTCGTTTAAATAAAATTCAGTTGCTCGAGGACGGAAATATCAAAATTTCTAGAATCTAAATTTTAAATTCGAACATAATTTAATATTGTAAGAAAATAATATTTTAACTTTTCCGGCCATTACAAAATCCTTGTAGCGCTCCCTGACTTGCGCTAGCGTCTCCCTGGTCTCTGCTTGTAGGACACGATTTTCTGGCGGATCTGTGCCGTCTTTGATGGTGGAAAGAACTTGTTGAGGAAGATATCCTTAAGTTTAGCCCATGTGCAGATAGATCGTAGCGGCAAGCTCTCCAGCCAATGTAGTGCCTTTCCTGCAAGAGACCATTGAAAAGCTTTTAGGCGCACATATTAAAGATTGACACCGTCAGCAATGGTGTCGCATAGATCAATATAGGTAGTAATGTGCCCCACAGGGCATTCATAGCCCTTTCCCTCAAAGGCACGTCTTCTAATCTCTGCAATAAAGTAGTTTTAATTTCAAAAGCAACGTTAGGGAGAATAATAGGAGACTCAGGTACCGCCACGGTGGGGTGCATATATTCCTTAGCATTTTGAGGGATCTGGCGAAGTAGCTCTTTGTAACGGCCCGGATATAAATATCCGGGACACGTTTCGAAGGTCGGATACCTTCGTTCGGATGTTGCAATCCAGGTACGGGTCGAGGTTTCAAACCTCTAATCACTCGAAGTCTCAGAAATTCAATTTAAACGAAAGTAAAGCGGAAGTACGGTTTAGATACAAAAGCCACGGCAAAGCCGGGTCAAAACCAAAACATAATTCTAAAGTCATATAGCCAAATTAGCGGAGTTAGACAGATTCTTTGCAATCGCCCGGGGGATTTTCCCACGCCATAGAGACAGGGAGCAATTATACCTAAAAACAATTGGTGCGAGCGGGATCAGACCGAGGCCCCAACACACCCTGTCCCTCAAGCGAACATACACATACGCTAATAATAAAGATGATGCAGATGCGGAATTAAATCACACTAAC
This sequence comes from Persicaria maculosa, assembly GCA_963922045.1. Lineage (NCBI taxonomy): Eukaryota > Viridiplantae > Streptophyta > Magnoliopsida > Caryophyllales > Polygonaceae > Persicaria > Persicaria maculosa. The sequence goes on from OY998266.1 coordinate 24,852,146, forward strand.
ATGATCCTAATCTGCAATGTACGGAAAATAACTATAAAGGACCCAAGACAATGCCAAGTGGCATATCCCTCTCCTACCTCTACACCCCTTCCCGTTAGTGCAGAGACTGGTCAGTTCGGTGCTATAGCATAGCCATTTCCTCGTGGTGGTGCACTCACCACGGTATCATCATATCATATCATATCTCATCATTATATCATATCTCATCATCATTTCATATATCATCATCATATCATATATCATGCTCATGCCCGATGGTGCTGGGCTAATCATATCATATCATCTCATCTCTTGCCCGATGGTGTTGGGCTATCATCTCATGCTCATATCGACTCGATTGACTCAGGGCGCCCGATGGGGCTGGGCTACCCTATGACCCTAGCAAAGACTCTAGGACTATCACAGATAACGGCCGTTCTGTTTACATACGCATAAAGAATTAGAATGCTCAATCACAAGTGCAATCCTAGCATGATACTACATGGCATGCTTTAATGCTTATGCAACACCTAGTATGTCATTTATTCACAAGCAGGTAATCTCTTTCGAATCTGAGTAAGCCCATAAAGGAACTAACCTGGATAAGCCGAACAACAGAGAACAAGGCAGAAGCAGGATCCAAGTAATGAGTCACCAATATCAAGCAATGTCCAACATATCACAATCACCTAATAACATATAAATGCATAAGTCTATCTAATTCACACAAGGCGCCCCTAACTATCATACATCTCTTCTCATATCTTATTTCAGATTATTCCATCTTATCTCATCATAATTCGAATATCAATCCATGTTCATCTCATCTCATCATCTCTTTTCTAAAGAAATCTCTCAAAGAACTCAACTTAGAAATCAAACAATTCTTTTAAAATCGCTCATCCGAATCCCATCATTAAGCACTTAAGCCTTAAAACCAATTTCCCAAAATCATATTATAGAAATAATTCTGGCATTTAATTTCAATTACCCATCTTCTCTACCAAAACATTAGCTCTTCAATCAACTTGCAAAAGTATGCCACTTAAAATAATTCCGGCTTTTTAATCCAAAACCTTATCGAAACCAATAAATCATTTTTTGAACAACTTATAAAATATACATAATATCATGCTAATAAAATTTACCAAAATCAATCAATTTTAACAACCCAAATTTAAGTCAATAGATAATCACCTTATAGCACATCATATAATAATCCATCTCAAATAATATTACCTTTAAACCATATAAAATAATATATTAATAATTTCAGAATATATATTTATCTCACAAAATCCCATAAATATAATAATAATAATAATAATAATAATAATAATAATAATAATAATAATAACTAACAATGTTTTCATACAAAACATAATATACGTATAAGATATATATATATATATATATATATATATATATATATATATATATATATATATATATATATATATATATGTCAGTTGAACAAATGTACAACAACAACAATAATAACCCGAGCCCAAACAATCCCAAAACAGTCAACCCACAGCCCACTCGAACCCAGCCCAAAAGGAAAGAAGGACCCGAATCCAGCCAAAACCGAACCCAAACCCACTCCATTTAGCCCAACCCGGGAAATCAGTGAAAGGAGGAAGGGAGGACCCGAAGGGGATCCGGACCCGGGCAAAAATTAGGCCCAAAGCCCACAAGGAAAGAAAGAGGAGGCTGTCTCCTTCACCAAACTCAGACAGAGCTCTGTTCGACGGAAAAGAGACGAGGAGGGAAGGAGGGGAGGACCTCGCCGACGACCCCTCACCGCCACTCCGATCTCTCTCACCAGCCCTTCCCGACACCACCAACCCAAGGGCAATCAAAACAAAGATGAGGAAATGGGGAAGGTTTGAAGGCTTACCGAGGGCTCGAGGTTTCGCCGAAAAGCTTCGTCGGAGTCAGAATCAAATGAGTCAGGACCTGGGTGGACATATGAGTTACAAAGGAGGACCTTTAGGGCAGTTCGGAGTGAAAGGAAAGAGAGGAGGGTCTTACCGCTGGGATTGGGGGAAAACAAGGGAATGGGGACGTGTTGGCAGCATTGGCGACTCCGAGATCTCCTGGGTGGACGCTGACGGCTCTAGGAGGTGTCGAGGGAAGCCACTGTTCCTGATTCGAAGGGGAAGGAGGACGAAGGAGGGAGTGACTGGAGGTGCTTGCTTCGAAGGAGGAGTGGTGATGGTTGTGTCGGGGCTGTGGTGCTCGGGGCGCTTGGAGCTGCTCAAGGATGCGCTCGGCATGGCTGCGAAACAGGGGCTGCCGGTGGCGGTTGCAGGAGGTGGGGGAGGGTGAAGGAGGCGACGGTGGTGGTGAGGAAGCTTATAGGGTGTTGAGATGGGGCTGGCGGCATGGAACAAGGAGGGAGGGTGGGTTGTGTTTGTGTGGGTTTTGAAAATGAAAATGAAGAGGAAGGGGGGGGGGTTTGATTTTCTGAATGAATCAGAAGGGCAAAGGGGCTGCTGCAGAATGAGTGCAAGGAGGATGAGGACATGGGTGGTGAGCTGGGGGGTAGGAAGAATACAAAAGAGGGGACCAGCTCCCTTATCAACCTGGGAGAGAGAGAGAGAGAAATAAAAGGAAAAGAATTAAAATAGAATTGGTCCCCAGAAGATATTTTGAATGCCCAAAAAATATCTCGAAACCCGCTTGCCCGATCGAATCCCAACTAAAACAAAATAAAATTTCAATTCAATTTCGAGATAAACGGAATTAAATAAATTTCAATCAAAACTCGGAGCTTAAATTAATTTTTTTTATTAATACCCGAACTCAAAAGCGAAAATCAAATCCCGTCAAAATCCTAATTTAAAATGATGCTGGAAGGATTTTAAATTTTGAACTCGAGGACGACTTTTCTCCGCTTTTACAAATTGCAACGAATAATAACATATTTAATTTAAAATAAATAAATAAAATATATATAAATTATTTTTCGTCTTTACACTCTTGGGCCTCCTGGCGAGCTCGGGCTCCTTGTTCGTAACGAACGGCTAATCTTTGCTGAGCCTCGGTATGTTGTTTGCACTCGGTTTCGAAACCCTCCACTTGCTTTTGGAGCCTTTCGAGCTCTTGTTGCATTGTTTCCTCGTTGGCCATGATCCTTTTTGCACGTTCTTGTAGACGAAGGAAGCGTTCCGGATCATCTAAAGCTTCGAACTCAAGCGTGCGATCAACGCATCGCATACACCTTCAAGAAAACACTAGGAAAAAAGGTGAGATAGACTAAACAGGGTGCGATTGATAGCTTCTCCGGCAACGGCGCCAAAATTTGTTAGGAGGAAGAACTGACTTACAAAAATATAAATATAAGTGCAAACCAATCCTCTATCCGTGCAAATAAAATTCAAGACTTCCTCTCGTTGTAGTGGAAGGGAATCAGGATCGATCCACGAGGAGGCGGGTCAGCGGTGCCTGGATAGTCTCTGCGAACTCTGCGCAAGTCAACCAGAAGCCTCAATATCGAGTTGAATAGTCGATATCGACAGGGGCAGTCGATTCCTAGTGGTGACGTCGATCTGGGAAGAACATGTGAAGAAGAGAAAACAATAGAAGAACTCGATATCGACTGGAGTGATCGAAATCGAGTGGATCAGTAGTTCCTGTCAACTCATAATACTGTCGACGTAGATTTGCTCGATGCAGGGTGGTCGATATTGATTAATATGGTCGATATTGAGTGGCTCCTCAGACGACGTCGAACGCAGAAAAACAGTAAAATAAAGAAAAGAAAATAAAGGCAACAGATTTTAGGGTTTTAATTCAATAAACTAAAGGGCTTCTAGGATAGGGATTCACCACGACGGTAACCATGCATGTATTATAACTCAATTCACATAAAAGATTAAGCTTTTCTCAACACAAATTAGGAATATAGAGGCTTTCGCATAAAAACCTATTTGTTTCTACCTTGTCATAATTAGGTTTGATGTTAACTTTCACAGGCAAAACCTAATTACTATCCAAATTCACATGTATAATCCAATTTCGCTTCATATAAGGCAAATAAGGAAAGATCCTAAACTTGCATAAAGGATTGAGCGCGGGGTAGAAGAAGAGATCGCATAATCAAATATAGAATAAGCATACTTACATGGCTACCGTCGGACTCACCCCAACCCTAGAAGTGGGACGACTACTCGCTCTTCATTGCAATAAACATCTTTGATTGAAAGAAGAAAACTTGCATTAAACTTAAACCTTCGAAGCTTTACAACTCAACGCAGGCTCTCGCAAACGCGAAACCCTAAAACTTCTCTCTAACTCTATTGCTATTGTGAGATATGATCTCTGTTGTTGAATGAATAAAAACCAGCCCCCTAGGGCTTTATTTATAGGCTACTAATCCTTGATAGCCAAGGAAAGTAGATCCTATCTTCTATCTAAACTCTATCCCAACAAGTAGGATAAATCTTTTATTTAGGTAAATATCTAAAACAACAAATAAAGATCTTAGGGTAAAAAGGAAATCACCCTTAAGACATAATCTTATCTAAAACAGAGGATAAACCATGGCTTTAGTTGATAGACTTGCAATCCGCATCTCGAAAAGCGCGTCTAATCCGTGTCCAAATCCAGTCGATATCGACCAGATAGGTCGAAATCGGCCTCTTAGTTTTTGCTCAACGAGCTTATTTCCACTCGATCTCTAGGGTATAGTCGATATCGACTCCATCTACTCGATATCGAGTTCTCCTCAGTGTTGGTCTCTTGGTCTGTCTCGACACTCAGTGTCTATGTCGAGGTCTTCAGTCGATATCAACCAGTCTAGTCGATTTCGACCTCTTTTCAGCTTCTCTTGGCTTCCTCGTTTTGACTTCGATTTCGCTCCAATTCCTATATATTTAGACCAAAACTTGTGCAAAATCTATTTCTTGCACGTTAGCTCATTCTACACAAATTTGCATTATTTTTCAACTTTTTCTTTGGGAATTGAATTAAATATGAAGTCAAAAGATGTGATAAAAAGGACTCTAAATATGTACATCAACAAACATAGTAAAATTTCTCATTTGGAGCAACTCAAGTGATGAACATAGTCCACGTCGCTTTAATACATTATGCAATGGCGCCAAATTTTCCGCGTAAATGTTTGACAATTTGAATTTCACTCAGGCGACGAACAACGAATATAATGGTCGCATGAGTCCTTCTCCACATTGACAATCTCCTAAACTAATTCAGGCGACGAGTACGATGGATGTTAGTCACTTGATTCATTTATACAACAAAAACTCATTCAGGTGACAAAGAAAGAAGATAATAGTCACTTGAGTGCTTCTCCAAATTGACAAACTCCTATTAGCATTAAGGCAACGAACAAGACAGATGTTGATCACTTAAGTCATTTTTTGCAACACAAACTCATTCAGGAGACGGACAAAGAATATAATGGTTGCCTGAGTCCTTCTCCACATTAACAATCTCCTAAACTATTCAGGTGTTGATTACGATGGATGTTAGTCACCTCACCTGAGTCATTTATACAACACAAACTCATTCAGGTGACAAACAAAGAAGATAATAGTCAACCAAGTCTTCTCCAAATTGACAAACTCCTATTAAGTTCTTATGTTGTTTTTCTAGAATATGTATGAGATAGACCCAACTGATGAAGACATGATGACCTTCATTAGGAAAAAGGCCCAGAGTCGGTACTCGCAATAGAAATCAACATGCGACAACATTCCCTAGACAATGGAGATGTGTTGCCTAGTGAGTTTCGTTTGCGACCAGAAGATTGCCAATGGTTAGTCACAAATGAATTCAACGATGAAAAGAAAAAGGCAACGACAATAGTTTGTAATTGTTTTTTTATTACATACGAATGATAAATACATACCTTTTCAGTAATGTTGTACTTGGCAATTTAATTTTGTTGTTATTGTTTGAGGCTGTGTGCATCCGCAATCAAGCCAACCGAACGAAGAACCCAGACCAAGTGAACCATCACTCAGGCCTGACACCAATCAATTATCGGGTAGAGGAGTGGCTCCAAAAGGGACATCTGACTCCTTTCATGCAAGCCGCTTTAGCTGCTTACTTCCCATGTAAAAAGGGGAAGGAACAAGTAGTGATCCATGATATTAGTTTTCATATTTTCATCATTCTATTTTTATAATATATATTCTTGTGTTAGGGGAGTTTAGTATCAATAAAATATGGGAATATAATCACAAGTAAACCAACTTGTATCCTAGCAAATACATTACAAGACTCCCCCGATGTAGTGTAAAGGAATCAGGATTGATCCACGAGGAAGCGTTTCAGTACTCGCCAAAGTAGTTCACAGAATCGTTCTCTGTATCGACCAAAAGTCCTCGATATCGACTAAGATTGGTCGATGCCGACTAGGGATGTCCATCTCTTTAGTAGCAGCAGGTCATAGAGTGCTTGATGTCGACAACAACTTGCAAAACACAAACAAGCAAATCGATTTCGACTAGTGTGATCGATATCAAGTGAGTAGCAACAGTGATCGACACAACATCAACAAATCGGTCGATATCGACTAAAAGTGATCGACATCAAGAACAGAAACAGAAGGTCGACAAAGATGGCCGAAGATAAGAAGTATGGTTTAGGATGCGATGAACAAAAATAAAAAGGGTTTAGGTGGGTTTCTCAAACACATACGAATGACTCAAAATAGGTTTTAAAACAATATAACTAAAAGCTTCCAAGGTTGGGATTTACCTCGACAATAACCATGCATACTAGTCACAAGAATCATAGAAAGGTTCATGCCTTATCATCAAAAGATAGCTTAGCTTTCACAATCAACAAATAGAATCATAGAGGCTCTCGCATAAAAACCTATTTGTTTCTATCTCTTCAAAATTAAGGTTTAGTCAACTTTCGCAAACAAATTCTAATTACTATCCAAATTCACAACTAATGCACTTTCGCTTTATATATTGCAAACAAGGAATTTCCTCTACTTTCGTAGCAGATTAAGCATGGGATAAAAGATGATAATCACATAAAAAACATCATAGATTCAAGCATACATACATGGTTATTACTGGGATCACCCCGACCCTAGAAGTAGGACGAATACTCACTCATCATCGCAAACCACATCATCATAAATATGAAAAACATAAACTCGAATTGAAACTTAACCTTACAACCGAAATCAGTTCTTCTTCCACCCTTCTCGGTTGTCTTTCTCTACTCTATGGCACACAATTGCTTGTGTTCTTGGATGATTAAAACCCTAGGCCTAATGTCTTTATATATAAAAACCCTAACTTGCTCTCTAAGGAACTAAATTCTATCTAATAAGGAAAATATAAATCTATTATCTAAACTAATAAAACTCCCTAGGGTAAAGTGGAAATTACCAATAAGGAAATAACTATCTAAAAGAGGAAAAGATAAATAAAAACTGTGTCATAGCAATCCTTAGAAGATTCGGACTGATTCACGTGTTTCTGCTGTGCGTGAAATTCCAATCAACATCGAGTGAAGCAGTCGACGTCGAGGGCTCTTTAGCTGCACTCGATGTCGAGTATTGGTTGATGTATGAGTTGAATTTCGACCGCTCTTCATTCTAATCCAGTAACTTGATTCTTCAAATCCTCTAGTCGACGTCGAGAGCCTTTGGTCGACGTTGAGCTCCTCTTCAGCTCCGTGACTTCTTGCAATTGCTCCGATTCCGCTTCAAATCCTACAAAATTGAACAAAAACTTGTGTAGATCTCTATATCTTGCAAATAATCAATAACTACACAAATGCTTAGCATTCCCAACCCAAAATATATAAAATAGATAGAAATTGGAATAAAAGTAGGCACAAAACATGGTCAATTAAGCGCACATCATCTTGTAATGTTTCTTCTAATATCTTGTGATAATATATTTCTCCATTTATGTGCACAGGAAAAATTGAAGAGGTCACTCAGACAAATTACCCAAGGACTGGACCAGGGCCAATCCTCCACAACCTAAAAAGACACCCAATCTATATCCCAACCACCTCAACTCTTTGTCGAAGAACAACACTCCATTCTCATCACATGTTTTGGAGAAAGAAGAGGAAATGAAGTTCGAGGTAAGGTATTAAATAAATACATATCACCAATTATTTCTTCACATAAGTTCCTTTTAAAACTAATTGTTTTAAAAGTTGTTGTTCATAATTTTTTGATTAAAACTAATTGTTTTAAAATATATAGTGTTTATAACTACATAGTGTCAATAAGAAAAATATATATATTGTTTATAAATATATACCGTCAATAAGAAAAATAATATAAACTAATAGAATATAATAGCCTAAGTAAAGCAACTATATATTTTTTTTACAGGAAATGTTAGTAACTAGGCCAAATTTTTTACAGGAAATGTTAGTAACTAGACCAAAATTTCGGCCCACTTGCAAAAGTAGAACATCCGGCCCAAAATTTGCAAAAATAGACCACGGACCCAAAATTTTGCAAAGCTGTATAGGACAACAGGGGGGGAAAGGAAGGGGTGTAACCGACCACCTTCATCTTCCGCGCCGTCACCTTCATCTTCTCCCTCTCCTCCTTGGTCTTCATGCTCACCAACTCCCGCTCCTCCCCCGATTCCCACGTGCTGCGCCGATGTCATCCTTGTGGGCGGTCGTAGCCGTCGCCGTCATCATCCTTGTGGACTGTGTTCGTCGAAATTCGTCCATTAGAGAGAAAATCGGAGCTCCTAATCTATTCCATTACATTCTAAACACCTCTAGCAACAATTCCCTTCATAAAATTTTCCTGAAATCATCCCAATTCCAAAACCCCCCAATTTCGAACTTACTTCACCGGACCACCGCTGCGTGCTGCTAGAGATGCCACCCATTGGAGCGCCGATGCCGTGTAGCCACCGTGTTGCCACCACTGAGCCACCATTGCACAGGTGAGGAAGCTGTAATACTCCGTTGTAACATTGACGAGAGGGAGGAGGAAGATGACATAATTACACAAGCCTCCCCTACTTTTTATTTTCTATAAATATGTCCTTCTTCAGTTTTAACATTTCCATATTGTAACCGTACTTTTTATTTGGGCATAAATTGCTTCCATTTCCGCTAATTCATAAAGATATACCCTAATGGTAGGACATTTTTGTGACACTGTCCGTAGGATAACAATTGGTGGAAGAGATACACCCTAATGGTAGGATAGTTTCGCATGAATGGTAGGATAAATATACGATATTGGTAGGATGACAATGTAATCACCAAAATTCTTAAGTGTAGAACTAAGTCAGAAAGTACTAAAACTTGACACTCATTGTAGGATAGATGCACAAAAATGGTAGAATAAATGGAAACTAATGGTAGGATAAAATAACGATGTTGGTAGGATCAGAATGAAAACCCAGTAATTCATGTATAACTTGACACTAATGGTAGGATAGATGCACACTAATAGTAAAATATATTTGTACTTTTGGAAAGATGTAAATGCATACTCATTGCCATGGATGAGTTCGAGAGAGTTTGAGGTAGCAGATCGAAGCCGCTGATGATTCCGCCTCGAGTGATTGCTCAGGTAATCTCTCAACTGAAAGCATCAATTGATGATTTCAAACACTTCAAGGAGAGCAAGGAGAATGTCTGGAAGTGCATCAAATCGATCCTCAGAATTATTCAATCGACGGAACCACCACCAACAATGGCGAAGAGACCCGAGACATTCACTGGCAACCCTTTACAACTCAAAACCCCGCTTTTGAGGAATACTACAAGATGATTCAATCTCTTTCTGTCTCTCGTTGCCCTTTGCAACTCAATATACGATATTGTTTTGTCTTGTTCCATAGATAAGAAGTAGAATTGATATTGACTTTCCATTGAACTTGTTTATTAATCTATATGATGGAAAATAGCTTATTAGCTCAATTGATAGAGCGTTGTGTTTGCACAGTTAGACTTTCACATAGGCTAATACCGAGTATGCATAGGTTCATAAATTTGTTGATGTTTGACCAAATGAAAGAAAAATTAGTGTATAAATTTTCTGTCAAGTTCCCACTAATGTACAGTCTAGAGAGATTTATGAATTTGTGGTATGATAATCGCCGAAGACGACCTTCGGATATACCCTATCACAAGTGGTACGACAAGGAAACAAAGGATCAGCCTGGTGGGGTAGTTCTGTTATAAGAAAAAGGAACATCAACGCAGGATAACTACAAGATCACTTATCCATTGCTGCCACTATACAAACTGCTTGCATTTTTCCAAGTATGGAAGGACAGTTTTACACTATTGGTAGGACCAAGGTATTATATTGGTAGGATGGGTTCTGTATCATTTCCTGGGATGAATGGGTGGCTTTTCCCCTGACCTTTCCGCTGCTCTCCTATTCTGCCTCTCTTTTTGCAGAGCATTTAATGGTATTTCACATCTTTCACTCCGGTTTATATATGTTCTAGGGGAACACCCTTAAATGCAATCATTGAACACCCTTTGTTTGGATATGTGCTCGTTATATCTTTACTTTTCATTGTTGTTGTAGTTGTCTTCGATCTCTTAGAAACATCGTCTCAAATATTCTAGGCATAAGAATGATTACATCCTATGCTCATTCTATTTTATTTTTTCCTGCACTTATATTGAAATAGGGTTGGGTGGGTTGGTAGACGGCATGCGAAGCATAGAGGCAGGCCTTGGAATGCAAAAGCTATAACCAAGAGGAAAGAATTGGAGAAGAGAGCAAAGGAGGTGGAGGAGTTGGCCTAAAAAGCTAGGGAGGAGTCCGAAAAAGCTAAGAAGGATGCCAAGAAAGCCATCGAGAGATTCGACATGGCGATGAGCCAAAACAAAGCCTTGAAGAATCTTATGACGGCTTTGTAGGAATTTATGACAACCTTCGCTAAATCGCAACAAGCACCCTCCCAGGGTACCACAACCTACTAAGATACCTCAACCTCCCATGGTAACACCACTTGAACTCACTTTGTTATTGAATTTGGATTGTGGTACATATTTTGTGGGCAACTATGTGTAGGATGACTGTTTTTAGGACAAGAAAGTACATGTTTATTTGTTGTGTTGGGTGACTGTTTTGTGCAAATTTGTTGGGTAGATTTTTGGCATGTAAGCAGGTTGTGTGATGATAGTGTGTAGCTAGATGACTTTGTTTTCATTTGGTGTTGCATTTGAATGTACATGTTTTCAGCAAATTTTATGGTTGTGTACATGTTTTTGGTGTGTACATGTTCTACTTTGTGCTCTTTGTCTGAAAAAAGGGGGTATAATGACCTTCCTGTGTACATTTTTTTTATTTCATACATACTCAGGCGACAAATAAAGATGACATTGGTTGCTACAATTAAAAATAATCTCATAACTCACTCAGGCGACAAACATCATTTACCATGTAGTCGCCTGAAAACCTTGGCAACGAACTTCAATAAAACGTACGTTCGTCGCATGAGAATTCAACCCAAGCCTATTTCTCTCTCATATACTCAGGCAACGACATATAGTTTGTTGCCTAAATATTCATGCGACGAACATTGTCGGAATGATTGGCTGCCTAAACGTTCAGGCGATGAACATAGATAACCGTATCAATACTCATGTGATGAATGTAGCCTTTTGACAATGTTTTGCACATCCTCAAGCAACCACATTAAGTCCGTCGATTGGATGCTTTTGTTGGTTACTCAATCATTCAATTGACGAATATACATGGTCACCCCAACCTCTTGGTCAGCTTCCAAACTCTGTTCCAGTATCAAGAAACCACATCCAAGTCTATCGCTTCTAGTGATCCAAGCGACGGATTCCAACCCCTACATCACCTGACCACTCTGAAGACAACATCCACGTGACGACCTTTCAAGTGACCTTGAGCCTATTCAAGCGAGCATTTAAGGTTTGTCACTAGAGTTGTTGCATGATGTAGTGATTCTTGTGGATTTCATGTCTCCTAGGATTCTTTGATCTCATGTTATTTGCGTTTCTACATCTTTTTGAGTTTTATTTTTATTTTTATTTTGAAGGTTAAAATATATTAAAACTTTAAGAGATATGTACAAGATCAAGAGTTGAGGCCATTCGAGGCCTCGTGTACAAAATGAGGAAGACCCTCAAGCCATGATATCACGTTGTGTGAGTAGTGCTTGGTTCCAATGCTTTGGTAGGTGCCATGAGGCGGTGGGAATCCTGTCACATCAGGCCAAAGCCATTAGTACTCGGATACACACAAAAGAAAAAAAATGCATCATATACCTACCGCTATGCTATTAGTGATGATGTATATTTTACCTTTGTCTAGCCTATTGCATTGCAAGTAAGAGGATCAAAAGCATGTAGGGAGGCTTGTGATCCTTCACTTGGAACCTAGGTGAAGCACAATTCCTACATTAACTATGACAGAAAACGTAAGGAGAGACGATAAGTATGAGCCCCCAAAAGGTGATGGATATCATCTACCATTTGAACTATAATGCACCAATGATGGCTCCTTGACTAGGTGGTCTTGAGTGCCTTTCCTGCTCTGCTTGGTTGTGTGCTTTCTGCAGATTCTTGTAGCCTCGGGGATTGAGTGAAAACTAGTGGATATGAGGCTTGAAGGAGCTTGTAAACATGGGTCTTGATCAGGTTCACCACTTCATCTGTAGTCTTCATTTTGTTCTCGAAACACTTCATGTTCATGTTGATCCAAATGTTGTAGATTGTTATGTTGCTCCTAAAGCCATTCTTTTTGCTTTACTCTTAAAAAACGTTGTCTACAGTAGTAGATTGTTGCTCCTAAAGCCATTGTTTTTAGTTTCATGTTACTCTAAGTTGTCGTAAAATCGAGATGTTTGTTTTTCTTCACCTTTATTGTTTTCATTTCATCTTAAATTCCATATTCGTAGGAAGTTTGCATTGTTTATCGTAATCATCATGGATTTCACGTCATACTTTGGTTATTTGGATATTTTTAGTGTGAACTTATGTAATTCTGATTTTGATCGAGTAGTAAATATTTTACTACACCATTGTACAACAAATAAGAGGCCTGCACAGTTAGCACGAGCACACTAGAGATGTGTAGAAAATGTTGGATAAGTTTATGGAAGTGAAACTAAAATCGTTGTGCCTTGAAGTTCATGTCGAGTGTCTGAATCGGAACAAGAAATGACATCCCCATGGTGTTTCCCGGGGTACAATTTCAAGTGTATTTAATTTATGGGATCGAATGACCATTGATTTTGGTGCTTAAACCTTGGGCTGAGAAGGCCTTTACTTCCATGTGATATGGGTTATACTAGTCTTTCGCATGGATTGGAATAAGGACTGTTGTATTTCCTTGGCAGTATGGTTTCCGAGTCTTTCATGGGTGGCCGGTATCATAGAACCTTGGACGTACACTAGGACTCTAGATGTGTTCATAACTACGTACGTGACTATACCCTTTTGTATAAATGGCAAGGATTTAGCTATATATATATATATAGTTACTGACAGTAAAATTAATTAATTATGGTTGATTAATTACATGGTTCATGAAGTAAGCCTTGAATGATGGTTTTGGATGTATTTGCAGCATAATATTGTACTAATGTGAAACTGTACATACGTTATTTATGAGCGTGCTAATTGTTGAAATGTAATTCACATGTGTTAGATGTTTCAAGTTTGAAGTTAGTTTTTTCTGTTAAAGGTTTGTGTTGACGTCGAGTAGAAGTCATTAGTGTAGTCGATGTCGAATATCAGTTGTTTTCTAAAGTTAGTTTCTTGCAAGTTCAGTTTAGCTAAGGTAGTGGAGTAGTTGATGGCAGTAACCATGCCAGTTATTCTCAATGTAATGGTCATATGTAGGTGTTTTTCATTTGATTCAATTAAGGAGTTATTGGCATTTTCATTGAGCTCTCTCTGTTTTTGGGTAACTGTCATTGTGCTAGAACTGGATTTGAGTTGGGCTTTTCGGTGCTTGTTTGTATGCACCTTGTTGAGGTTGATTCACCATTGCTGTGACAACATTTGGTATCAGAGCAAACTAAGGTTCGCATCCGGGTTTACATCCAGGGACTGAGTGATTGTGAGGATCAAACATAGGGAAACACAATTGCCTATGTTTAAAGGAATCAACTACCACTTTTGGAGCTTGAAGATGACAACTCTTTTCAAGTCTCAAGAGGTGTGGAGTTTAGTTGATCATGGCTTTGAAGATGATGATACAGAAGAGCTTGGTCAACAATTGAGAGAGAAGAGAAAGAAAGTTTCAAAGGCTTTGTTCATGATACAAAGTGCCATAGATGATGAGATATTCCCTAGAATTGCTGCCTCAACAACATCACATGAAGCTTGGGAAACTCTGAGACACGAGTACATGAGAGACAAGTAAGTGATTACAGTGAAGTTGTAGTCATTGAGGAGAGAATTTGAGACTCTGTTGATGCTAGACAAGGAGACAGTGAAGGTGTACTTGTCTAGGGTCTCAGGAATTGTGAACCATATGAAAGCATATGGTGAGAGAATGAGCACAGAGACAGTTGTAAGTAAGGTGCTAAGAAGTCTTCCAAAGAAGTTTGATCATGTGGTGGCAGCTATAGAGGAATCAAAGGACCTATATGTGTATAGGTTTGAGGAACTAACTAGTTCATTACAGGCTCATGAGGAAAGGTTAAATAGAACCAGTGAGAAAAAGGAAAAGAAAGTCTTTCAAGTGAAAGAAGATAATGTCAAGAGCAAGAATGAAGGCTCTTCAAGTAGAGATGGCCACAGAGGGGGTCATAGAGGAAGAGGAGGCTACATAGGTAGCTATAGAGGTCATGGAGGTAGAGGTCAAGTGTAACGGCCCGGATATAAATATCCGGGATACGTTTCGAAGGTCGGATACCTTCGTTCGGATGTTACAATTCAGGTACGGGTCGAGGTTTCAAACCTCTAATCAGTCGAAGTTTCATAAATTCAGTTTAGACGAAAGTGAAGTGGAAATATGATTTAGATACAAAAGCCACGGCAAGGCCGGGTCAAAACCAAAACATAATTCTAAAATCGGATGGCCAGATTAGCGGGGTTAGACAGATTTCTTTGCAATCACCGAGGGACTTTCCCACGCCATATAAACAGAGAGCAATCATACCTAAAAACAATAGGTGCGAGTGGGGTCAGACCGAGGCTCCAACACGCTCTGTCCAGCAAGCGAACATACACATACGCTAATAATAAAGATGATGCAGATGCGTAAATTAAATCACACTAGCATGATCCTAATTTACAATATGCGAGAAATAACTGTAAAGGCGCCCAAAGAATGCCAAGTGGCATGTCCCTCTCCTACCTCTACACCCCTTTCCGTTAGTGCAGAGACCGGCCGGTTCGATGCTATAGCATATCATATCTCATCATCATATCTCATCATCATAACATAAATTAAAATAAATAAATAAATCATGCCCGATGGTGCTGGGCTATCATCATGCTCATATCGACTCGATAGACTCAGGGCACCCGATGGGGCTGGGCTACCCTATGACCCTAGCAAAGACTCTAGGACTATCACAGATACGGCCGTTCTGTTTCATACGCGTAAAGAAATAGAATGCTCAATCACAAGTGCAACCTAGCATGATACTACATGGCATGCTTTAATGCTTATGCAACACCTAGTATGTCATACATTCACAAGCCGGTAATCTCTTTCGAATCTGAGTAAGCCCATAAAGGAACTTACCTGAATAAGCCGAACAGCAGAGAACAAGGCAGAGCAGAATCCAAGAAATGAATCACCGATAGCAAGCAACGTCCAACATTCACAAACACCTAATAACATATAAATGCATAAGTCTACCTATTTCACACAAGGCGCCCCTAACTATCATTCATATCCCGTCTCATTTATCCCATTTCACATTATTCCATCTCATTTCATCACAAACCATATCTCATTTCACATCTTATTTAAAATTCACATAATTCTCAAGCGGGATTCAACAATAAATTCACCGAGTTAAATCAAGTAAATCATTTTCCCAAAGTTTTCCAAACTCTTAAATCTCAAGCTAAGTCAACTCATATTCAAAACAATTTCTCAAATCATATTTGTCCAAAATCCATTTATAAAACATAAAATCTTTAATCAACTTGCAATTTTTATACTACTAGAATAATTCCGGCCTGTTGATTTTCAAATAACAATTCTTTTAAAAGACATTTCTAAAACTTAAAAATCTCATTTTTAATACTTTATCATCAATATATCTAATAAACATAAACATCCACTATCTTTTTTTTAATAATTAATTTTAAAGACCCCAAAATCACATATATAAATCATCGCACAATACTTATCCCAAATAATATTATTTTCCAAATACTTTTATAATATATAGTTTCCAGCAATATATTTCTCCCAAAAAAAAATCAAATGTATATAAAATACTATATTTTATAATAACAACTTACCATAAATCAACTGAAGTAAATAAATAACTACCAACACCACCCAACCCAAGCAGCCCAGCCCGAAAGAAGGGGGAAGAACCCGGAAGGTGACCCAACCCAACAACCCAACACTGAAACCCGAATGCCAAGCCCGGACCCGCCCCAAGAATGTTGAAGAGAGGAGGAAATCCGGATGAGGAGATCCGGATCCGGGAGAAGATTAGGCCCAAGCCCACCTCACACACTCGTCTTCCTCCTCCAGATCCCCTGCCCAGCTGCTGCCGCTCCTCCTCCGCCCAACCTCGCTCAGCTCTCTCCCTTAGCCCTCTTCATCTCTCTCGCTCGCTCTCTTGCTAACCTTCCCGCTCTCGCGCTCGAGCTCTCCCTCTCTCGCACACTCGGGCTAGCCGGAGATGCCTCGCTCTCACCCGCTCTCGAAGGACACAAAGGAGCCATAGGACCCAGCTTCTAAGATACAGAGAAAAGAAATGGGATTGGGAGGAGAAGAGAGCTCACCGGAGGGCGCGACGCTCGTCGATGGTCGTTTGGAGGCTCGACCGCTCTCGTTCTCTTCGCTCGAATCCGGCAGCTGCCTCGCCTAGCCAGGGTAAATGTTGGGCGTCGAATCGAAGGTGAAGGGTTGCTCGGTCCTGGAAGAAGACAGGAGAGGCTTTGTGTGTTGGTGAGGGTTCAAATCAGCAAAGGGGGAAGGAGGAGCTGAGATCGGGAGCTGTTTGGGGCTCGACCTTGGTGTCGGAAAACAGAGGTCGGCTTCCATGGAACGACGATGACTTGGGTGAAGGTGGGGGAGTGGTAGCGGATGTGATTGAAATGGGGGACGGAGGGAGGAGGAAGAGTGGTTGATTGAAAGTGGGTTGCTTTGAAAGGAAAAGGGGAGGAAGGAGCACCCTTTGAAGCTGCAACCAGAAGGGAAAGAGGGGGGACCAACAGGAACCCGGGAGAGGGAGAGAGAGAGAGAGAGAGAGAGAGAGAGAGAGAGAGAGAGAGAGAGAATAAAAGGAAAAGGATTAAATAGATTTGGTCCCCACAAGATATTTTGAATGCCCGAAAAAAAATATCTCGAAACCCGCTCGCCCGACCGAATCCCGACTAAATCAATTTTAATCAAATTTCAATTAAATTTCACGACAAACGGAATTAAATTAATTTCAATCAAAACTAGGAGCTTAATGTAATTTTTATAAATACTCGAACTCGAAAGCGAAATTCAAATCCCGTCAAAATCGAAAATTCAAATGATGCCGGAAGGATTTTAAAATTGAACTCGTGCTCGAGGACGACTTTTTCTCCGCTTTTACAAATTGAAATAAATACTAACATATTTAATTAAAATAATGATATTATATATAAAATATATATTCAGTCTTTACATTTATCCACCTCTAAAAACAAGTCTCGTCCCCGAGACTAAAATCATTTTAAAGCAAAGGGGATGAAGTTTTAAAATCGGTGAGTCCGAGGACCATGTCCAAGGATCTTGTAATCGTCTCGGTTGCGTCTTCCGAGATTCTCACAACATCCTAGTCACGGTCGTGACATCTCCAATTGGTCTTGTCAAGTGTGTAATAAGCGCCCTTATTACATCCTCGCTTCGACTTTTCGGAAGTACCACAACTCTAAAAGCATTATTGCGTCTGACTAGGTCTTAGCAAGCAATCTATAAGCGCCCCTATACAATGCTTGTATCCACTTCGTGAGACGTTATAATGTAAATCCAGTTCGTAAATCCTTAAAGCGTTTGTAATTAAAAGGATTGTCATCCAAATCATTGAACTCTCAACTTCTTTAAAACCCCAAGTTGGCCATTTTTAAAACCGCTCAAAATCTTCGAATTCAATTTTTAATCAAGCAACTTTACACTAAAACAAGTCAAATCCTCTCAAATCAAGATTTTGTCAAAACTCTTCAGAAAACCAAATAAGCTTCACACATACCAATCAATCAAATTCCGAGGGTAGGAGGTGGAGTCATCCACCTCTAAGGGCTAATCCCATATTCTCTTCCTAGTTTCCAGAATCGAATCAATCTATCAGTCTCAATTCAAGCAAGATGCATAAGCCATAAGAAATGCATAACTGTATAACCAACCAATCTCCAATCAACACATCATAAGGCAAGTCTCAACATATACCATCGTAGTGCCACAAGGTCACATCACATCTCCAGATCATACCAAAGGTCATAAAAGTATTTCTCATCATAGAATTAATGAACCAAAACCCATTGTCAACACATCAACACATCAAGGTCAGGTTATTAAGATTCAGCAAAAGGAAAGGTCAGTCAATGTGTGAATCACCAAAACGTCAGCATACTCGCAAAACATCATCTCAACTCATACAATGTCATATAACGATCACTTAGCAATCACGCACCATTGTCTCATATATATAAGTCAGATTCATGATCCAAATCAACATTCATCATTTAACATCTCCTGATCATAACATCATGCTCTCACATAGCAACATATCATTATTTCATGATTCATACAACACATCACAACATGCTTCTAGAATAACATACTAGGATAGCAATGTATCACTATTTCATGATAATACTTGTCACTGTCTACTAGATTTCAAATATTGCATATCAACATGTAATATCAAGCCATATCAGGTTCATCATAGTCGCTATCTAACATCATGCCAGGTCATTTTAATAAATCACATCATCAAGAAATTTTTTTTTTTTTACATTAGCTCAGTTATAATAAAACGCAAACCCCGCTCGCTCGTCCCCAACTCTCAAGCCAAAATCAATCGTCACCTAAACTCACCAACTCGGATAAAATCCCCAAAGAAACCCCAACTCATTTTGACACTCCAGTCTCACCCCTCATTTCACCAAGCACTCTCACTAGCTATCCACCTCTAAGGGTCCAACCCGTAACTTTGTTTTCACACCCGAGCACCCCTGCATACTATGTCCTTGATATCCCCAAAGGTCATTTCTTACATTTCTCACTCTTCCCAAGATACCACAACGTAGAACCCTTTCAATCACGCATCTTGAACAAATCTTCTCGATCACTACCTTACCAACCTATCCTACCCATATCCCTTATCCAAGATTCACCTAAGAGTTCATCGAAACCACCAAGCATTGCCTCTTAAAATTCCCGAACCCACTCGGTCCAACCTAAGTCAACACCCCTCTTCTGCAACTTTCCTTTACCACCGTCGATCATTCTAATCACTCAAAACCTTTCCCCACTCTCTGACCACTCTACCAAAAGGATCTCACTCACATGTTCAAGGAAGAAGGAATCATGAACAATATTACACATAAGGATTACACCATATCAACTAACATTTATATCAATAACATCATTAAGCATTGCAACAGGTATCAAAAGTCTCAATTTACCGTCATGCTCGAAATTATCACATAACACCATATATGAATAAAGTCAATTCAAACTAGAAAGTTTCATCATCATCTTAGCTAATAACCAGTTTAGATTCTCGGCATTTGCAGTTCACATTATAGGCAAGGAATTCAGATCATGCTTAGCAGCTCAGAATAGCATCACATCAAGTCATCAGGCACATTAGGATTGTAAGGCATCGAATCATATCATCATAGTCAACAGACAATGAAGCAACAGTCATCGCCTCAACAAGCAACTTTCCACATCAAGTCAGTGCAATATCATCATCAACAAGCTTAGAAAGGGTTAGCAATTCGAATAGATGACGCTCCCACCTGCAAGTCATATCGTACTCAACAATTGTAATCCTCAAAGCGAGCTCGTTCCGTCGACATTATCGATCCTGAGGCCCGTGGGTTATGGGCCCACGCTTCCGCTGCGCTGCTCTATCGCTATTCGACTTCCCGATCCCTTTTTCCATGCGGTCGCTCATCCAATGTAACGCGTAGGAGTTCAAGTTAGCAGAGATAGGGGAGTGACAAAGGCGGACGACCCAATGTTTCTTTCGGAGACGGAATAGACCAAAGGTAAAGACGACATGACTAGAGGTAAGACTCCGACTCAGGAATAGTAACGATGCCCTTTGGAAAGTCTATAGGGTCACAATTGTGACAACACACACGAATTCATTATGGAGTATTTCAATCACATCGATCCACACTCACATGTACCTATCTCGGGGCAACATTCGTATTTACATCAAAGACACAATCAAGTCCTACGCTGATGTTTGTGAAACAAGCTGGCATTCTAGTATTCTATGGAACCAGATATGCCAAGTAACTTCGAGCAAGATAGACGGAACCAGCAATGATCATATATGATTTGAAGTCATGCGGAATTTAATGAAGATAACGAGCATCATGTATATGAACAATGTAGGAACAGGGTATACACATCAACAATTGAGTCCAAATATATCATGGCAATGTATATTATAACAATCAGATGAAGCGTCATACGAGAACACATAAGAGTAGAATAGCAATTATCACATATATGAACAATGTACAAGTTTGGTGTATGCATCATACGAGATCATATAAAGGGCAACATAGTAACTATCTCACAATGATCATATGTTAGGTCAAGCATGGCACGAAATCATATGACGAGATACAACTAAAGAGCATGGGTCCTATATGATACTAGCGATATATAATGTGATACAAGCATAGTCAAGAGTCATTTAGAGGAGTTCAACATAATATTCACGAAACATGAGGCATCATCAAAAGTACAAGAAGGACATCATGGGTGCTAGATTATAATCATGCTAGGTACGAACCATCATAGAGTACATATATGGTACGATAGCTGTCACATTATAGAACAAGCATGATATGAAATCATTCAGCGGGTCATATTGGAAGTCATAAGCTCTACATGATACTAATAGCACACATCGAACATGAGTACAACTAAAGTAATTCAACTAGGTTCATTCCGATATTCATGCGTCAGGTATTTGCAAAATCAGGATATAGAGTGATGTGTGATCAAGCGAGGTGTCAATCATACATTCATGGAAGCACGAGAGAATGTCATAGAGTAATAGACATTTTAACCATTTAAACATGTTGGGTTTAACTATCACGGAAAGCTAGTCAATCATCAATTCAACATTAAGCTAATCAGAACGAGTGGAACATGTTGAGAGAACAGAAAGAGGAAAGAACCACACTATCAGGTACCTAGTTCAAGAGTGAATCAACAATAACGCAGGCAAAGTAGGATTCGCACAAGTCGCAACCAAGGGCCCAACATGTTACTAGTGATTCAATATAACATATGGTACATACATGCGCTTGACTGGCTAGTACGACGGTATGCAAGAGTTCATTCAATCACATCTCAACGACATAGTGGCACGAGAGGAAAACGCAACGAGGTATAGAGCAAGTCTAAGCAACATGGCGACATGACTAGAATATGGGGACATGAGCTCGAATCAACACATAATATGAAAAAAACATGCATTCCTCAAAGTTCAATTATAACACATATTCTCCGTTCAACACAACTAACACACACAATATTAACTTGAAAAATAATCAACAATAGTTAATCTGACGAACTCGGAATAGATGGGCACGCTATAGATTCTTGTCATAAAATGAAAGATAAGCATCGAGGCATCATCGACTAGCATGCTAAAGAGTACATCTTATGAGGCATTCATATAAAGAGGAGTCAATCACACTATCATGAACCTATTCATGGGGAGTACATCAATTGTACCACTTCCTAGCATATGACATCTATAATCGTGCTCTAGTATGACAATGTAATATACTAATCAGATCATGTCGGAATGATATGGACATAATAAATGTAGTTCGATCCTATACAATGGTCATCATGAGCATCAAAGCACATAAGCACAAATTCACACTAAGGATCAATTGTAGGTCAAGGAGTAGTGCATATAGAATCACACAATCATGAACAGGGCAATCAAGATAACCCGATAGAAGTCCATAAGGGCAACATTGACTCTTCCCAACTGACTCATTACCCATCTTTCCCGTGGGACTCGGATGCAACTTTTCGTGACAAGAGGACACTAATGGATTGTCATAAGAATCGATAAGGACAGCCTCGTAAACATCTCACTCTCTAACTCGGAATTTCATCAAGGGCCGTCTTCCAATACTCTCACGGACAACCTTTATATTTAACCATGATTCCCGACACCATGTGTTTACCAACCCAATTCCCATGGAAGACCGATATTCGAAGGGAGGACTCGATTGAGTTGTCAGAAGGGTTCATAAGGAAGGGGACGGTTCCACAAGGCTGAGCTTAACCATATAAGAAGAAGGGTACTCCCGCTATCCCGTTCGCACAGATCATTCAATATTCATCAAATAGTTAGGACATAACAATCAAATCTTTAGCATATCAAACACTCAACACAGAATCAGTCAATGGCAATTACAATGATCTCCTTGGAGTCTTCCCGACCCATCTGTAAAGAACAAGCTAGTATTTCGCCTACCCATTTCCGACTACATCCAAAAGGGATGGTCTAACGCCGTTTCTACCCACTCGATCCCTTATTAGTCGGTTCTCCTCTTTTATAACAAGTCAAGTTCATTACTTAGTCCAATGGAGTTAGACATATTAAGTTCATTTTGCCCCTTTAAAACGCTTTCAAATCTTCGAAATCCATGGGCGGTTTTCCAAAACATACACTCGACCCTTGCGTACCCGAATTGCACAACCTGGCTCTGATACCAACTTTGTAACGGCCCGGATATAAATATCCGGGATACGTTTCGAAGGTCGGATACCTTCGTTCGGATGTTACAATTCAGGTACGGGTCGAGGTTTCAAACCTCTAATCAGTCGAAGTTTCATAAATTCAGTTTAGACGAAAGTGAAGTGGAAATATGATTTAGATACAAAAGCCACGGCAAGGCCGGGTCAAAACCAAAACATAATTCTAAAATCGGATGGCCAGATTAGCGGGGTTAGACAGATTTCTTTGCAATCGCCGAGGGACTTTCCCACGCCATATAAACAGAGAGCAATCATACCTAAAAACAATAGGTGCGAGTGGGGTCAGACCGAGGCCCCAACACGCTCTGTCCAGCAAGCGAACATACACATACGCTAATAATAAAGATGATGCAGATGCGTAAATTAAATCACACTAGCATGATCCTAATTTACAATATGCGAGAAATAACTGTAAAGGCGCCCAAAGAATGCCAAGTGGCATGTCCCTCTCCTACCTCTGCACCCCTTTCCGTTAGTGCAGAGACCGGCCGGTTCGATGCTATAGCATATCATATCTCATCATCATATCTCATCATCATAACATAAATTAAAATAAATAAATAAATCATGCCCGATGGTGCTGGGCTATCATCATGCTCATATCGACTCGATAGACTCAGGGCACCCGATGGGGCTGGGCTACCCTATGACCCTAGCAAAGACTCTAGGACTATCACAGATACGGCCGTTCTGTTTCATACGCGTAAAGAAATAGAATGCTCAATCACAAGTGCAACCTAGCATGATACTACATGGCATGCTTTAATGCTTATGCAACACCTAGTATGTCATACATTCACAAGCCGGTAATCTCTTTCGAATCTGAGTAAGCCCATAAAGGAACTTACCTGAATAAGCCGAACAGCAGAGAACAAGGCAGAGCAGAATCCAAGAAATGAATCACCGATAGCAAGCAACGTCCAACATTCACAAACACCTAATAACATATAAATGCATAAGTCTACCTATTTCACACAAGGCGCCCCTAACTATCATTCATATCCCGTCTCATTTATCCCATTTCACATTATTCCATCTCATTTCATCACAAACCATATCTCATTTCACATCTTATTTAAAATTCACATAATTCTCAAGCGGGATTCAACAATAAATTCACCGAGTTAAATCAAGTAAATCATTTTCCCAAAGTTTTCCAAACTCTTAAATCTCAAGCTAAGTCAACTCATATTCAAAACAATTTCTCAAATCATATTTGTCCAAAATCCATTTATAAAACATAAAATCTTTAATCAACTTGCAATTTTTATACTACTAGAATAATTCCGGCCTGTTGATTTTCAAATTTCAATTCTTTTAAAAGACATTTCTAAAACTTAAAAATCTCATTTTTAATACTTTATCATCAATATATCTAATAAACATAAACATCCACTATCTTTTTTTTAATAATTAATTTTAAAGACCCCAAAATCACATATTTAAATCATCGCACAATACTTATCCCAAATAATATTATTTTCCAAATACTTTTATAATATATAGTTTCCAGCAATATATTTCTCCCAAAAAAAAAAATCAAATGTATATAAAATACTATATTTTATAATACCAACTTAGCATAAATCAACTGAAGTAAATAAATAACTACCAACACCACCCAACCCAAGCAGCCCAGCCCGAAAGAAGGGGGAAGAACCCGGAAGGTGCCCCAACCCAACAACCCAACACTGAAACCCGAATGCCAAGCCCGGACCCGCCCCAAGAATGTTGAAGAGAGGAGGAAATCCGGATGAGGAGATCCGGATCCGGGAGAAGATTAGGCCCAAGCCCACCTCACACACTCGTCTTCCTCCTCCAGATCCCCGCCCCAGCTGCTGCCGCTCCTCCTCCGCCCAACCTCGCTCAGCTCTCTCCCTCAGCCCTCTTCATCTCTCTCGCTCGCTCTCTTGCTAACCTTCCCGCTCTCGCGCTCGAGCCCTCCCTCTCTCGCACACTCGGGCTAGCCGGAGATGCCTCGCTCTCACCCGCTCTCGAAGGACACAAAGGAGCCATAGGACCCAGCTTCTAAGATACAGAGAAAAGAAATGGGATTGGGAGGAGAAGAGAGCTCACCGGAGGGCGCGACGCTCGTCGATGGTCGTTTGGAGGCTCGACCGCTCTCGTTCTCTTCGCTCGAATCCGGCAGCTGCCTCGCCTAGCCAGGGTAAATGTTGGGTGTCGAATCGAAGGTGAAGGGTTGCTCGGTCCTGGAAGAAGACAGGAGAGGCTTTGTGTGTTGGTGAGGGTTCAAATCAGCAAAGGGGGAAGGAGGAGCTGAGATCGGGAGCTGTTTGGGGCTCGACCTTGGTGTCGGAAAACAGAGGTCGGCTTCCATGGAACGACGACGACGTGGGTGAAGGTGGGGGAGTGGTAGCGGATGTGATTGAAATGGGGGACGGAGGGAGCAGGAAGAGTGGTTGATTGAAAGTGGGTTGCTTTGAAAGGAAAAGGGGAGGAAGGAGCACCCTTTGAAGCTGCAACCAGAAGGGAAAGAGGGGGGACCAACAGGAACCCGGGAGAGGGAGAGAGAGAGAGAGAGAGAAAATAAAAGGAAAAGGATTAAATAGATTTGGTCCCCACAAGATATTTTGAATGCCCGAAAAAAAATATCTCGAAACCCGCTCGCCCGACCGAATCCCGACTAAATCAATTTTAATCAAATTTCAATTAAATTTCACGACAAACGGAATTAAATTAATTTCAATCAAAACTCGGAGCTTAATGTAATTTTTATAAATACTCGAACTCGAAAGCGAAATTCAAATCCTGTCAAAATCGAAAATTCAAATGATGCCGGAAGGATTTTAAAATTGAACTCGTGCTCGAGGACGACTTTTTCTCCGCTTTTACATATTGAAATAAATACTAACATATTTAATTAAAATAATGATATTATATATAAAATATATATTCAGTCTTTACATCAAGGCAGAGGTTCACATGGTGGATCAGGAAGATGAAATGGTGGTGATCAAGGCAGAGATCGGTGGAGGGATTCAAACAGAAATCAAAGAAATGAATCCAGATCTAACAGAGGGAACATTCATTGTTATTATTGCAACAAGTATGGGCACAAGGAGGCATTTTGTTGGGAGAAACAGGAGAATGAGTAGAAAAATGCAAATTACTCAAAGAGTAATGAGAAGGAGGATAGGTTATTCATGGCTTTTACATTGGTGACTGAGAACACCAATGACATTTGGTATCTTGATAGTGGATGTTCCAATCACATGTCAAGTTCAAGGAGTTTGTTCACTAAGCTTGATGAAACCAAGAA
Source organism: Persicaria maculosa (assembly GCA_963922045.1). Classification (NCBI taxonomy): domain Eukaryota; kingdom Viridiplantae; phylum Streptophyta; class Magnoliopsida; order Caryophyllales; family Polygonaceae; genus Persicaria; species Persicaria maculosa. Next base: position 24,878,542 of record OY998266.1, read on the forward strand.
GGGAAGATTCAGGCTAGGTGACAACAAGATGTTGCAATGTGAGAGAAGAGGTATCATTTCCATCAAAAGTGTTCAAGGTGGAGTAAAGTCCTTGACAGATGTGCAATATGTTCCAGGCTTAGCCCACAATTTGCTAAGTATGGGACAACTACAAGAAAGTGGATATTCTATGCTCTTTGAAGATGATGAATGTAAGATTAGAGAGAATAACACTGATCATCTGGTGACAGTGGTGCCCATGACAAAGAACAGGATGTTTCCTTGTGATTTGTCAATAAATGTGAGAAAGGCCATGACAACAAAGAAAGATGATCTAACCAGGTTGTGGCATTTGAGATATTGTCACTTTAATTTGCATAGTTTGAAGATGTTGAGCACCAAGACTATGGTGCAGGGACTACTTAAGATTGGAGAGCTTGATTTATTTGAAGGGTGTTTATGTGGGAAGCAAAGCAAACTATCTTTTTTCAAATAGAGAAGCTTGGAGAGCAGGAGACTGTTTGGAATTACTTCATGCAGACTTGTGTGGTCCTATGCAGACAGAATCGGTGGGAGGAAGTAAGTATTTCTTGCTCATCACTAATGACTTCAGTAGAATGAGTTAAGTTTAATTTTTGAGATACAAGTCAGAGGACTTTGAGAGAAAGAACAGAATAGTGGTTGAAATGGCAAGGAGCATGTTGAAAGAAAGAAATGTTCCTAGGAGATTCAGCTGTCTATATGTTGAATATTTCTCCAACAAGAGCTGTCCTAGATAAGACACCCTTTGAGGTTTGAAGGAACAAGAAGCCTACAGTGCATCACTTGAAAGTGTTTAGGTGTGTGGCATATGCTTTTATTAACCTGAGATCAAAGCTTGCTGATAAGGCAGAGAAGTGCATCTTCATTGGGTATGCATCTCAATCAAAAGCATACAAGCTATTCAATCCAGTGACAGGGAAAACTGTCATAAGCAGGAATGTTGTTTTTAATGAAGAAGTTGAGTGGGATTGGATGAAGAATGTGAAGGGAAGTGTGACATAGAAGGTGATCACTATTGGTAGCTCGTTTGAGGAGATGGATATAGATGATGCAGGTGACATTGATGAGTTGAACACTGATTCTTCATCAACACCTTCAACATAGAGTAGCTCATACAGTAGTGCAAGATCTCCATCCTCAGGTTCATCAAGTGAATCTCCTCCCAGGAAATTCAGATCTCTCACAAACATCTATGACAGATGTGGAGTTGCTCTGATTGCTTCCGATCCCGAGAATTTTGATGAGGTAAAGGATGAAGGAAGGTGGCAAGCTATAGTGCAAGAAGAGATGAGATGCATTCAAAAGAATCAGACCTGGGAGTTAATGAGGTTACCTCAGGAGAAGAGTGCAATTGGTTTAAAATGGGTATTTAGAACAAAATACCACACTGATGGGAGTGTGCAGAAGGATAAGGCAAGGCGGATTGCAAAAGGCTATGCACAACAACAAGGGACTGATTATGAAGAAACCTTCTCACTTGTGAGGCTTGAAACAGTGAGGGTTGTGTTGGCCTTAGCTGCTCAGTGGAAGCTACCAATCTTCCAACTTGATGTGAAATCAACTTTTCTTAATGGAGAGTTGCAAGAAGAGGTTTATGTAGAGCAACCTCAGGGATTTGTGAAGAAGGGAGAAGAAGAAAAAGTGTGCAGGTTGAGAAAAGCCTTGTATGGCTTGAAGCATAGCAGAATTGATACATTCTTCCTCGAGAGTGGCTTTGAAAGGAGTGAGAATGAGCCCACTCTTTATGTCAAGAGAAAGAACAAAGATGAGTTTATTGTAGTCTGCCTATATGTTGATGACATCATATACTTTAGTTCATCATCAGTGATGCTAGGTGACTACAGAGGGATGATGGCACTCAGAAGGCATATGAGAAGCTCTATAGAAGTATGGTGGGTGGACTGAACTATCTTACACACACAAGGCCAGACATAGCCTATTGTGTAAGTGTGATCTCAAGATATATGCACAGTCCCACCAAGCAACACTTAGGAGCAGCAAAGAGGATCCTGAAGTATGTGTCAGGTACTCTGAAATATGGAATCAGGTGTGAGAGTGTGCAAAGTTTCAAGTTAGAAGGGCACACTGACAGTGACTGGGCAGGCTGTCTAGATGGGCGAAAGAGCACTCCTGGCTTAGTGTTTGGGCTAGGATTAGGAGCTGTTACATGGAGTTCTAAGAAGCAGGAGACAGTGGCATTGTCGTCCTCAGAAGCTGAGTATGTAGTTGCAGGGGTAGCTGGTAGACAAGCCCTATGGTTGAAGAAATTGTTGTGTGACTTGGGGTGCAATCACATTGATGCAATTGAAGTATGGTGTGACAATAGGTCTGCCATAGTCATGACCAAGAATCCTGCATTTTATGCTCATACCAAGCACATTGATGTGCAACATCACTTCATCAGACAACTTGTTGGAAAAGAAGATATTGTGCTCAAGTATTGTGGAACAAATGATCAAGATGCAGATTTGTTCACAAAGGCATTGGGAGGTTCCAAGCATCAGTTCTTCAGAGAGAAGATTGGAATGAAGACAATGTGAATTAAGAGGGGGTGTTGAAATGTAATTCAAATGTGTTAGATGTTTCAAGTTTGAAGTTAGTTTTTACTGTTAAATGTTTTTGTTGACATCGAGTAGAAGTCAGTAGTGTAGTCGATGTCGAATAGCGCGCAGTTGTTTTATGAAGTTAGTTTCTTGCAAGTTCAGTTTTGCTAAGGTAGTGGAGTAGTGGATGACAGTTACCATGCCGATTATTCTCAATGTAATGGTCATATGTAGGTGGTTTTAATTTGATATTCAATTAAGGAGTTATTGACGTTTTCATTGAATTCTCTCTCTCTGTGTTTTTGGGTAATTGTCATTGTGACAGAACTAGGTTTGAGTTGGGATTTCTGGTGTTTGTTTGTATGCACCTTGTTGAGGTTGATTCACCATTGCCGTGACAACACTGATTAGTACGTACGTAGTTGCTAGAGCTAGCCTTCGTCTCACCTTGAGATACCACATTTTCTTCACATCCTATATTCTTAAATTTAATAATCCCTTACGTACACCTAGCTAGCTAGCTAGCTTGCCCCAATCAGGTATTGCGCGTGCAAGTTGATCGAGTTATTGCAAAACACACATCAGATATAAATAAGAAATAAGAAACCATATATATATATATATATATATATATATATATATATATATATATATATATATATGGTTTCTTATTTCTTATTTATATCTGATGTGTGTTTTTACGGATATATATATATATATATATATGGTTTCTTATTTCTTATTTATATCTGATGTGTGTTTTTAATTTCCCCTTTTATAATATATTAGTCATCTGAAGCTGTAACATTTTCTTGAATAAAGCCAATATTGCTATATATGTATAGTTGAGCCGGCCTTAATTAATTGTAAGCAGGAGCTAGCAAGACAATCAAGTACTCCGTAAATGGCATTTAGCAAGGAACTACTCACCCAACCTCTCTCTCTCTTCACATCTTAACTAAACAAAACAAAACAAAACAAATGTGCTGGCTGCCGGCCAACTTACTGTATGGGAGGTCACTTTCTGATCCAATGATCATTTCATTGATCGATTTGCCTGCACAGATTTGTTTTAACTACCTAGCTAGCTTGTGTGGTGTGTACGTACTATGATTAAACAAAGTGAGTGGCTAGCAACTCTAATGATTGGTGTTTTAAAATTAGCTCTTTCAATTCATATACTGTACTATAGTATTACTCCACTGTATATACTAAAATAAATGTGCAGCTTTGTACGTAGTATATGATTGATTGGTTGGTCACCTAGCTAGCTCCATAAAATCCCTTGTCAAATCTTTCTGATTAAACTACCTCCACTCCCCTCTTCTGAGCTAGATGCATTCCCCCTCATCACGTACAGGACTAGGACTGTGACTAGGTGTTGATCATGATAATATATCAATCAATACTACGGAGTAATAAATACGGAGTATATACACAAAAACTACTGCAGAACCCCCCACCCCTCCCCCACCAGCTGTTTGTTTCATGCACTTCACCGTTTACACACTCTTATTCACAGATGACAGATCTGTAATGGCGCTTCAGTAATCTCCTTAATTTAATTAATTAGTCAAATATACATATAACTAACCTGCTGACATTTCCGCAACTTGTGATGTCAAAGCTTTCCGGCCTGCGGTATTTCATTTATTGGTGTCTTATGAATTGACATTTTTGGGCTTTTGATATGGCAGGAAGAACCTCTACATGCTTGTGATTTGTAAGAGTATATTTTTTGTTGTTGTTTACAGTACGTACATATTAATCCAAAAATAAAAGTTCTTTTCCGAAGAAAAACTTGCTTATCTAGTACTCCGTAGTGTTGCAAGTTGTACAAATCTTAATTAACCAATTACAATCCACAAAGCAGATGATGAAGTGAGATTAATTTTTTTTTTTTGAGAGTAATTAAATAAAAAAATGAGGGTCAACATAACATGGTAGTTTGATTGCACCTGCCATTTCTCATTATTGAGAGGTCAGTTGGATCACGGTTCTCTAAAAACCCACATGTAGTTGTGATTGGGTGGTGATTCTCATGAAATGTGAAACCTCCTCCAATAGAAAACAAAGCCAAATAATACATATATACTTCCCCGGAGTATGAATCATTTTTTTTTGGTTGTATTGTAAATTGTAGTTGTCTACTACTGCATGTACTGGATATGATATACTATATGCATTAATTTGAAGACTGATTATTAATTGGGATCTCCAAAGTAAGCCCATGTGATGTGAATGCCATGCTAAGTGCATGCCACTCCTTTCAGCTTTGTCATTAAGAGTTTCAATCTTCCTTATAGGCAAAGCCATTACAAAATTAAAAAACTTTTATTTGTGCCAGAGCCCATGTTGATGTGAATGCCATGTTTATTATGATTATTATTGTCAAAATATTCATAATTAATGAAATAATTTAGCTCTTCTTTTTCAAATTTTTCATATTAACTATCCATATCTATAGAGATCTGAAGTATTCTTTGGTGCAATTCGTCTATGTGTCATTTTCTTGTGCGAATCGACTTAGATTTTTTGACAAGTTAATTAATGATAATATAATATATTTAAGCTATTTTTGTCAAAACTCATCTATTTTATCTACGTGTCATCCTATATGTCCATTTCATATCTTAAGTGGTTACAAAATCTGTTATTTACAATGAGTTATTTTATAAATATTGTACCTTGAATTATTTTATCTTTAGTCATTAAGATTTGTTATTATGTCTGTTATATATAATGATAAGATTTCATTATTAATTAATTATCTATTGAACAACAAAATCTTATCATCAAAATATTTATATTAAATCTCAACCTCATATCTTAAGTCGTTACAAAACCTATTTTTTAGCACAATTAAAATTATTTTACTTTAAGTTATTTTGTGTGATCTTTTTATTCTCAGTATTTAATTTAAGAATCTTACCAATATTATTTTTATAAGAATTTATTTTATTTATAGCATGTTATTTGGCATTTTTAGTGCTTCTTTCAAATCTTTATTTTTTTTATATTTTTTACAAAAGGGGACGATGACTTGGTTGGCTTAATTTTCAATTTCAAATTAATTTTCATATATTTGGGGTTAAATAACAAAAAGAATTAAAAAAATATTATAACTTAAGAGCTTATAAATTAAATTGAAAACTTCCTATCAACAATGAAGATCAATAAAAGATATCGACACATTGTGAGAAGAAGAAGAAGATATAAGATTTCAACTACAAATATTTGATGGGTAAAAGCATTTTCAACTACTAAAAATGGTAATGGATAAGATCAGGAGAGGGGGATTGAGGTGGCTCGACCCTGCGTCAGAGGAAAAAGTAAAAAAATACGTATTTTTTTTAATAAATTTTTATAATTTAATGGTTAAAAAAAGGTAAAAAGAGTAATAAATCAATAAGTGTGCTTAGCTTAGTTGGTATGAGTCGGGAACTTGAATGATGAGGTCTTGAGTTTGAATTATAACAGCCCAAACGTAAATATTCGGGTTACGTTTCGAAGGTTGGATACCTTCGTTCAAATCTTGCAATCCATGTATGGGTTGAGGTTTCAAAACCTCAAGTTAGAGCGTTTTAAAGTGGGGATTTCGAACCCCAAATCAAGCGTATGGCCGTTGGGTACCCTTAACTTGTCCTATGAGACTATATTGCTAAATTCGTTTTGCATAAATCAACGAAAACGGAAAATAGAGTAAACTTGCCACGGCGAGATCGGGTCAAAACCAAAACATGAAATCTCCGACAAGTGAAATACATAAGCCAAGTGATAAGGTGAGTTCGATTCGATCGCCCGAGCAAATCACCGCCATAGAAGCATGGAGCATACATGATCTGCAAACAAACCTAAAAAAAATATGTGCAGGGCGTGAGATCAGACCGAGACCCTAACACACTCTATTCTTACAAGCAGGCATATACATACGCTATACCTAATAAAGATGCTTCTAATGCAGTGCAGAATATTGAGCACTCAAGCATGCTGACAGTTTATATATATATATATATATATATATATATATATATATATATATATATATATATATATATATATATATATATATATATATATATATATATATATATATGTGCATAATACAATAAATGGCCCAAAGAATGTCAAATGGCACATCCCTCTCCTACCTCCACCCCCCTTCCTGTTAGGGTGGACACTGGCTAGCTCGGGCTATAACATAGCAATTGTCATCCGCATATCTTATATGTGCACATCAACAGTCTCGAAATCATGCTCATATGGTGAGCAGAGCCCGCAAGCTCAACTCTAAACTAACTCAATGGAGGACAAACCCGATAGGACTGGGCCGTCCTATGACCCTAGCAATGACTCTAGGACACACAGATCACGACCGTTCTCTTTAATTTCATACGCAATAAGTAAACAGATGCTCAATCAAGTGTGCAACCTAAGCATGATACTACATGGCATGCTTCAATGCTTATGCAACACCTAGAATGTCATACAACTACATGTAGGAGGGTGTGTCAACTCAGTCTAAGTAAGTCCATAAAGGAACTTACCTGGAAAATTCGAACAGCAAAGTGTAGTACAACCAGAATCCACTCAATCAACAAGCACATATGATATTAATATGAAAGCGATAAGGCATAAGACTACTAGTCACACACACAAGGACCAAGTCCCAAATCCATCTTCAAAACCAATCCGAAGTCCAACCATTTCAAATCATTCTCAAAACGAAAACCTCAAAACCAAATCATCCGAATAAGCTAATTCCATAATACACAAGTCCATTTTCATGTATCCACCATTTATTCAAGTTTAAGAATACCGGAACTTGAAACAAAGGATGTTAAAACACTTTCCAAGTATTCAATCCGATATTTTAAATTCCGTCAAAATACCCTTTTCAATATTAAAATAATAATTAATTAATCCTTTTTGATAAATGATATATTCAAAATCCATGTTCGAACTCGACAATCGACAAAAACCCGTCATAGATTATTTGAACCCAAAAACCAACCAAAGGACTCGAGAGATCAAGGGAAACGCCTCGACCAAGGCTGCTGGGTTAGATTTTGCCGCGGCTAAATCCTTCCCAGGTTCCCCGCGAAAGAGCACTCTTCACTGGCCGTGAAAACACATTTTCGCCGCCGCGAACAGTACTTTCGCCTCCAGGAACAGTACTTTCGCCGCCGTGAAAAAAGTCTTTTGGCCGTCGTGAACAGTGTCTTCTTCCACCCAGTAGTTTCTGTTCTAACTCGCCGCGGCGACCATGGTTTCACGCGGCGAGATTCGAACGTTTTGGCTCGTTTTTGCCTTGAATTAATTCTTTTACAAACCAAACTTGTTTCAAAACAACATTTAACCCATCCCAACAGCAAAGTATTCAAACGAGGACTAGAAAAGAGAGCGAAAGAGGGATTACCTAGCCTCTTCAAGGCTTCTTAAAAAAATCTTCGAATGGGTGGTCCTTGGAGCTTCGATTCAACGAGGAAATGAGAGATCGAGCCTAGGAAAGGTAGAGGATGAGTAAAAGATCTCTTTTACAAATTTTGGGACCAAAACGAGCAAAAACGAGAGAGATATAGCTAAACTTCGAAAAACAAGGGAAGGGAGAAAGAAGGGGCTCAATTCCATGTTTCTTGAATCGACATCCGACCTTCATTTTTTGGGCTTGATCTTCAAAGAAATGATGATTGAGGTGTGTTTCGAGGGATTTGTGACTGGAGAAACACGAAACATGAGATTTATGAGGGGGTTTGAAGGATTGAAGATGAGAAAGAGTGGAAAGTTGATTCCTTTAGGGTTTTGATTTTGAATTCCAACGGAGAGAGGCTAAGATTGGGCTCAGAATTTTAGAAAGATATTTTGGGGGGTTTTTAGGGATTGGTGCCTCCTTATATAGGGATACAAAATGGCACATTAGGGTTATTAATGGAGAAAAAGACAAAACCATTATGGTGGTAGTGGGAAGGAAGAGAGAGAATGAGTGGGAGAGAGAGAAAGAGAGAGTATGGGTCGACTGGAGGGAGAGAGAGATTCCGGTCATCCGACCCTTAGTCCCGACTACATATCCCAAAATCCGACTCAAGTTTAAATCCATTTCAAACGACTCACAAGACTCCATGTTTTAAATTCGAGTATAATAGCGGAATTTAGCTCGGAAATCTATGTTTTAAAACATGCCGGAATGATTTCCAAAGATTTTCCATTTTTAGAAATGTGCTCGGGGACGGATTTTCTGAAACTTTCCAATTTTAGCAATTAAATACTTATTTAAAAATTCGATCTTTACATGAATGGTGAGGTCTTGAGTTCAAATCCTTATAGCTTTATTTTATAGATTTTTTCCTCCTTACATGTCTAGCTGAGCTTGAAGAAGCGATATGAAATTGAAAGCTGATGCCAAATCCTTTGGAAGCGGATTGATAGATGTCCCAGGTGTCAGAAGTATGGTCTTTAAAGTTTGGTTTACTAAGGGTCTGAAACAAGTTGACGAAAATTGTGTTGCGAAATGCAACTTTTATTCAACGACTTTTAGGCATCCAAAATGAGGTGGATTTGGAAACTACACACGATATATCAAGATGCAACACCCGGATATGCTCGCCTTGGCCCGAGAGCGAGGCAAATAATTTTTTTTTTTTGCAAAAATCGTTGTAATATAACAAAGTTATACCTCATATTTTTCTCGTATCATGTTGTTCCAATTCTAGATATAAATTGATTTATTGTTCAAATTTTTTTTAGAAAACTACTTTCCTATGTTGGGGATTGAAGATGATTACAAATGCAATGTTTTGTCTATAGTTGCTAGAATTAGGGCTTTACTTCAAGAATTATATGAGCATTATAGTAGAGATGTATGATCGTCTTAACCTCCACCTCCCGCGCCTTCTAGTTCGAGCGGTACATCGCGCACTAGCATTATCGCTTGAACTAAGACCCTTAGTAGAGATATATTTGGCAAAAAAAGACCGAGGCCGGACCTTGTCAATCCCACACTCGGAGCTTGATGAATGTTAATTTATCTACTAGCTTTGAGTTTCGTGGTAACAAGGATGAAGATTTTGACATTTTAGAATGGTGGGGCCGGTGAAAAGGCAGTGATTTCCAACTTTATATGTGATCATATCGTCTGGCACATTCTTGGAGTCCTTTGCTCCACCGTTGCAGTGAAGCAATTATTTAGCCAAGGTGGCCAAATTCTAACTAATAAGAGACCAAGGTTGCTCCCCGTAAATCTCTAAGCCCAAGTTTTCCTCACCGATTAGCGGCAGGCAATGGATTCGATTCAGAGTCCACATTGGTTGGGAGCTCATTGGACATGGATGGGATCAGACTCTCAATTGACGACCAATCTGCTGGTTAAGTAAGTGGAGTTCACAACAAAGGTAAAAAAACTACGTGAGCTTTGATTCCTCTTTTACGGGAAGATATGTAGGCAACCACAAAACCAATTCAAGCCCTTTGTCCCCTTTTTCCCTAAAATCTTTCATGTTCCAATACAGTATATGATTTTGCGTCTTGATATGCCATGTCTAGTTTCCATATCCACCTCCTTTCGGACCATACTTCTAGGTTGGGATGGAGGAAGCAATTCCCTCGACGGCGGGGACATCTACCGTTCCGCTTCCAAAGGATCCAACTCTGTCTTTCATAACATTTCTTCGGGATCGGCTAGACATGATGAATCAAAATTAAGTAAATCTTATATAAATTAAACAAACAACTAAAACAAGTAAGGTTATTCATAGTGGGAAAACATCCAAGAACTAGTTGCTTATCTCCCAATGGCCAAAACTATTTTTAAAAATAGGTCCACCCACCGGGACGACTTGGCTGGTCGATCAGATCGGACCAGATGGGTCGACAAATTTCCGCAAACTTGACCCTAATTTGAACCTACCAAATCGCCCAACCTGCCTACCCATCGACTTGGATCCAACGGGTCGTCGACCCATGCTGACTCAATAGGTCACGAGTTGACCGTGACCTGTGGCCATGCCTAGGTTATAGGTGGTACATAGTTAAATGTTTGAGGTTGCAATTCGTACAACTATACAAGCGATTTTCTTGAATCGCTATAACTTTATGAGTAAACCCATATTCGAAAATGTGTATCAATATAGATCAAGGGTTGAAACATCAGTAATAAATAATAGACAAAATTAGGTGTAATATACTCTTTTCAAGTTTTGTTTTGCTAATTATACTCCTTCAGTTTTTTTTAACTAATTTCATTCAAAAAATGGTATTTACTATATACCCATAGAGTAGATTTTTTTCCTTTTAAAAATTAAACCAGTAGATTTTTGTGGAAGATTTGTTTACTTATTGTTACAAAAATAATTGACTGTATACATTCAATAGCGAATTCATTCTTCTCAACATTATATTGACTAGGGTTACACTATTGTATGTTATAATAATTTCTTGTATCATAATATTATAGTCCGACTTGTAGTAGAATAATATTCTCATAATACAATAATATCCATGAAAGACATTATTGCATGTTATTATTGTAATTCTTGAATTTGTAAATAAAGAGCGGCCATATCCGGGGTTCGAACTGGGGACCTTTGGGTACTACCCGCAAGTCCTTTTCAGTGAGCCATTCCAGAATGGTTGTTATTATTGTAATTCAATTTACAATAAAATGACATTCATGTACTACAATATCATTCATGTAACTAAATATTCCTGATAACCAAATTCATGTAACCAAACATCTTTTTATCAACATTAATATAACCCAAATTTATGTAATGTAACCAAATATCTTTAGTTTTTACAACACCTATTTTGTATTGTAATTGCTTTCTTGTAACCTAAAATTAGTTATTGTATGCAAGTAATTATTTTATGCAAGCAGTTTTTGTAATAATTACGTTGTTTTGTAACTAATTTCATGTAACCACCCCACAATCGCATTTTTTAACACATTATTGTAAATGTCAATTCTTTAATCGTTGCCCAATTGGTGATCTCCAAAACATTAATAAAATATAAAAGCTTGATGCAAGGAGTGTCTACGAAGCTCTTAGGGAAGGAGAGTCAATTGAAGGAGGAGCATTAATAAAAAGAAGTAGATTTGTTGATTACAAAATGAATGATTGAAGATTGTTGGGAGAAATATGTCATTAAAGGAAAAAGAAGTACAATTAACAAAACAAAAACCTAATGGGTACATTTACCCAAAAAGAAATTGAAAAAGGTACCATTAGCTAATTTGGCCTAAATAATATCACATGCATTTGGGATTAATTATGAAGGTGTGTTGTTATATACACTGTAAATCCGTTCTGTAATACATCGCTAATTAACGTTGAAACAGATGTTGTGTAATGTTGAATTGGACGTTGTTGAGTGAAGAAGTTGTCGACGTTACTTGATCGGACGGGCGGGTCGATCAAGTTAGCAATATCGGATCGAACGTTGGTGGGAATATTTTATTATAAGGTTGTACACAATCACACACAACAAAAAAAACACAACAACGTCCTTGTTGTTGACTCCATGATTTTCTCATTTTTTTAATAAAATATGTTAGGTATCTAACGCAACCTAGCAATGTTCAATCTGACATTGTTGTCTGATCCATTCCTATCCTTCGTTTGTCATAAAATAACGTTCACAACTTCTCTACCCAATAAGGTTTATTCTGACATTGTTCAACGTTTAGTTCAATAGTACTCCCTCCGTCCCACAATAATTGTCTTTAACTATTCATGCATGTTTTCTTAAGAAGCTAAAAACTATATAAAATATCAATATTTTATTAAATATTTTTAAATAATATCATACATATTACTAATAAGTATAGAATTATTTAAAAAAATAATTAAAAAATAGATATTTTATATGGTTTTTAGCTCCTTAAAAATCGTGCATAAATAGTATAAAGACAATTATTATGGGACGGATGGAGTATTAAACAACATTAAAAAAGACGACCATTTATAGATTATATAGTCTCCCCAGTTAGGGAAGTCACTAATAATTACTTACGGAGTACTTTATAAATCACAAATTGCAGGACGGCTTCGTACCTCTAGGCTCCTAGACGGTGATATTAATACTATTATCAATATGACCTTTGATTTAATTAATAATAAAAGAGTTGAGTTATGAGTGCCGTAAAACCTGCCAACCACATGGCTTATAATTACTTACATCCAAGTTACTACTCTCATACTCCCTTCGTTTGACAAAACTTGTCATTTTAGCTTATTTCACAGGTTTTAAGACAATTAACAAATGTACTAATTTACCCTCAATTATTACCCTCCTTTTTTACTTTATCGAAAACTACAACTAACAAACCATCAATCATATCAAGAATATTTTTGTAAAGTAAAGGGCAAAATACCTACAATGACAAATTTTTTTGAACAAAAATAACACTCTAAAATGACAAGTTTTGCCGAACGGATGGAGTATATTTTTGGAGTCGGGATTTTTTTTTTGATACAGGTAAAGATTTAGGTGGGGCTAGTCCCTACTAGACCACCACCCAAGAGCATCCTTGCGGATGAGAATACAAATGTGTCTATCAACCCGAGCATTTGGAGATGCGTCTGACTGGAAAAGGTGAGAGATGTGGTCGGCACATCTGTTAATCTCCCTAAAGCAATGCGAGAGGCTAACATGCTCAAAGGACCGAAGAAGTAGGAGAATGTCCGTGGTGAGCATCTCGATTTCCCATGGGTAAGACCAGCATCCCTTGATTGCGTTGATTACAGTAAGGTTGTCACCTTCAATGTGGATGTTAGACAAACTCAACTCCTTCACCATCTGGATGCCCAAAAAAAGTCCCATAGCTTCCGTCTTGAGCGGCGATCCGAGTGTAATCTGCTTGCCTCCGCAGCCAACCAACGAATCCATGTGGTTGCGAATGATAAAACATGCACCAGAAGAACCGGAGTAGTTGTGACTACCATCGAAATTTATTTTGAAGGTTCCTTCAGGTGGTTTATTCCATCGCATATGTCATTTCTTTCGGATTTCTGATCTTTTTGGGGAACCATTAATGTTAAGTTTGTCCAAGTGTTTCGTTTTTTCCCAGTTTATGATTGTTTTTCTTATCATATATTTTCCATGTTTTAAATTGTGACATTGTTTTCATTGTCGAAGATTTTCTTATTTCTGGATGTCCAAAGGCACCACCAAGCAGTCGCCGGTTTCTTATTTTGCTCTGGAGTTATTGTTTCAAAAATTATTGACATTATTCTCTTTATGTCTTGTTCATTTTCTGTCTAATTCGTCTAGTCATTTTTCTATTTCAGGTTCGATTTTCCGTATGAGGTTTCTACAAATGTAGCATTGTGTGAATAAATGAATTGGGGTTTCGCCGCATGCAACACATAGTTCGCATGCGGAAGGGAGGGCCACTCCTTTGTCATTTAGTCTAGTCTTTGTTGGGACTCCATTATTATACAATTTCCATAGAAAATTCTTTATTTTCGGGGCTGTGTCTATTGCCCAGATCCATGCCGTTTTCGGTGTTGTGATTCTGTTATTTTCTATAATGTGTCGGAGCGCACTGGCTGTGCTAAACCATCCTGATTTTTCTTTTCTCCAATATAGTCTATCCTCTATTTGATTTTCTGGGATGAATGTTGCTTTCATCTTTTCGATGATCGGTGTCGGTAACATGTGCTGAAGTCCGATTGTGTTCCAACATCTATTTTCGTTTATGTATTTGTCGACCTTGTCACTTTTGTTGATTTTATCCGGTAAAAGGCATCTATTTTCTAGCGTTTCATCGTCCAACCATCTATCAATCCAAAAGTTGATCGTTTTTCCATTTCCTATCTGCCATATGAGGCCTTTACAGAATTCTACTTTTATCTCCATTAGTTTTGTCCATTGCCAAGACGCTTTTCCTTTCCTTTCGTAGCTTAGAATATGTTCATCTTTCAAGTACTTATGGGATATGGTTTGGACCTATATATTTTCTGGCTCTGCAAGTATTTTCCATAGTAGTTTCATTTGTAATGCTGAGTTCATGTCTTTCGTTTTGTGGATTCCAGCTCCACCGTTTTCTTTTCTTTTGCATACTTTGTCCCAACCTATTAGCGAAATATCTTTGTTACAGAAAAAAGTTATATTTATCCGATCAAGTTCTTTGTGCATCGAGTTTGGGAGCATGAAGTTTTGCATGATAAAGCTTGGTTTTGCCGCTAGGTTCGTTCTGATGAGAGTGGCTCTTCCTTCTTGGGTTAGCGCGTTAGCTCGCCATTTTGATAGTTGTGATTTTGTCTTGCAGATCATTTCTTTAAAGGTTGTTCTATTGATTCTGCCATTTATGATTGGACAACCAAGGTATTTGTCCAATTTGTTTTGATATATGACGTTTGTTAGACGTTTGATTTGTTGTTTTTGAATTTCATGTACTTTTGGTGTTGTTTGGAAAGCCGACTTGTGAAAGTTAACAAGTTGACCTGAGATCGAGCAATATTCATCAATAATTCTTTTAATTTTAATCGCAGATGAACTTCATGCTTTGGAAAATATCATCATGTCGTCCGCAAAGGATAGAAACGAAATTCGAGGACCCAGACTAGTAATGTTGAATCCTATTTCTTGGTCTGGTTGGTTGCTTTCTGTTTGTAGTTTTCGGGCTAGTATTTCTGCTCCTAAAATAAACAGGAGTGGGGATAGTGGATCCCCTTATCGTAGGCCTCTTTCTGGTTTGAACGGTTCTGAGGGTCCATCATTGACTAGGATTGAAAAGGAGACAATTTTGACGCATTGCTCGATCCTGTTATAGAATTTGGTGCAAAATCCGAATTTCTTTAGAACTCGAAAGAGGAAGTTCCATTCAACTCTATCGTAGGCTTTTTCCATATCTATTTTTATTTCCATCCAACCTTTCATTCCTTTTTTCTGTCTGAATGAATGGAAGATTTCATGGGCAATAAGGATATTGTCCTGGATAGCTCGGTCTGATATGAATTCTCCTTGCAAGGGGTGAATGAGCTTATTCATTACCCTTTTTAGTTTATCAGCTAGAATTTTTGTGATTGTCTTGTATATCGTTGAGCATAAACTTATAGGTCTATAATGAGACGTCTTTGTCGGGTTTTCTGTTTTCGGTATTAGAGTAATGACGAATTAATTTATTTATATTAAATATATATCTTTTTTGCTTTATGAAAATAACTAACATTGTTTCTTTGCTCTAAGGGCATATGATAAGGATACTTTACTGGAAAGAAAATCATAAAAGAAAATGTGTGAATCTAATAATCTAATTTAAAATGGCTAAATTAGTTATATGTAAGGAAAATATTATCCAATTTGACTTTTTATCCTATTTCCTAAGGGTATGAGACAAAAAATCTGTTATTAATATACTCCCTTCATTTAGAAATAAGTGTCGTTTAACTTTTTGATACATTTGTAAGGAGCTAAAAACTATATAAAATATACTTTTAAATAATAATTTAAATAATTTTATACTTATTAGTTATAAGTTTAAAATTATTTTAAAAACATATTTAAAAAGTTAATATTTTATATAGTTTTTAACTCCTTAAAAAACGTGCTTAAAAAGTCAAAATTTCTAAACACAAGTAGTATAAATTTTTTAATCTTCATAACTGCCAAATTAACTAAAACTTTCAAAAGCACAATTTCATTTTAGTATTTGGAACACCCCCCAATCAAATTGTAAAACTAAGAGTTTGCCCAAGAGTTGTTAGGGTAATGCTTTCGGATCTTCCTCACAACCCTAAACCTAAATCGACCCTTTTAACCCTTCCTCTTCCTGCTTCTCCACCAAGCCGCCGCCACCTCCTGGCCCTTCCTCCGTCTGTCTGAGCGGCTGGCTCACCGGCTCTCTCCCACAAATCTAATCCTCGTTATCCCCTGCTGCCTTACTCCTTGCCCCGTCTGGCCTCGCTAACCTGATCTCTGCTTTAGCCTCCATGACCATCCAAGCTTCAGATCCGACGACGGTGGTCACCAGCAACGTCGGTGGTTTGAGGCGCCTTGACCACTTGACCGCTGGTGTCTCCCCTTGCTTCGGCGACGTCATCCTAAAAAATTTCCCAAATCAAAAACCTAGCCGCCATAACCTACGCACCTCTCAATTTCGGCCTAATCCCTTCTCCAGATCCAAGCCCCATCTTCAACAAAATCACTCCCATATCTCTTACTCCAAGGGTAGGGAAGAAGCTCTGAGATCCTTTCCTATCATTTCTAGATATAAAGTCAAGAAAAGAGGGAAAACATGGAAGAGAAGATGGAAAATTGGGGACCGATTCTCCTTCCCCGTGCACCTCCTCAACGATCTTTGCGGCAGACTCGACTATCCTCGCTTCCTTCCTTGCTCTCTCCTCCGGTGGCGGTTTCTCCTCAAGACAGCCGCCCAACTGCGCCATCTTCGTCTCTCCACTCGGCTGCAGATAGCTATCCACAGATGGGCTTCCGACTGCCTCTACCGACTGTCGTGGCTAACGTATCCATCTACTGAAGATCGGAAGAGAAGCACTAGCGGACCCTTTGTTTTTCAGCCTCCTATCATCCGTTCTCATAAGTTTCATATTTGCAATTATAAACCTAAATCTCCAAAATTAAATTTTCAGCACAAACCCTTTGAATCAAAATTTTATTATGTAAAAATTTCTGGAATCAACATGTACTATTTTCAGGCCCAAATCCCAGCATGGAAGTGGAACACTCTTGGCATGAACGGCAAGCTAGCATCGGTTGTGCTTACTGATGACAAGAATCAGCCCCTAGCATGTAACGGGAACCCTTGGTGCAACAGCCTGAATTCAAGGTCTATTCGGCAACCGCTGATGGAGAGCCTTGCCTATGCTGACCGACCCTTCAAAAAGGAGATAAAAATGGAATTTCATGGCTTCCAGACAGATAAGTTTACTCATAACCCGTCCATCTCTCTACAAGTTAATTTTAATCCTCTTAAACATACTGCTAATTTATGGATGTTTGCCTGGAATGATAGAAACTGGCTTAGATTTGAATTCAAGAACTGCAGGTCTAATAAGCTTGATTACATGAACTCTAATAATTTACTGGATTCTCCAAAAACAATCTCTATTTTAAACAACACAGTTTCATTTAAACATCTTGGTAAGAACCTTATCCTAGATTACACATACACCGTTGCCTGTCACTATGATTTCCAAGATCTCTTGTTGTTAATACGGAATTCTAATGATGATGCTATCACTCATGCTATTATAACTATTGTAAACTCTTATTTATGCTTTATTGGCCTACAAGCCCAGCTGCTGCTACTCTCTGCTGTCAACAACAACAACAACCTCTGTCATGGTTTTACTCAAAGGAGCTTCAGGAATCTTTCTATTACTACACTTAATGATGCAATACCTCTTAGCACAAAAAATTTAAATAATATTGGCCTACAAGCCCAGCTACATTATCTTCATACATGTGTACTGCCTCACAAGGACTGTATGTTCATTCTGATGAACATTACCCTCCCATCTATTCGATTACTGTATTATACCCTTCCCTGGGTAATTAACAACTATTACTCTCATGTTTTACTCTATATGCTTTGTAACTCAAACAATATTTGTGTGTCTTATTTTTTCCAAGGTTCTTATTTCTATCTTTCTGAATGCCCATTGAACATCTGTTTGTTATTGGATGCTACTTCCAAAACCATAGTTCCTCAAATATATTGGATTACATATGTTTCTATAGAGCTTAACAGCAAATTCTCTGGGTTAGCACCCCCTTTGGTCAGTTTGACACATGTTGAGTTGCATCATTGGAAACAGTTTTGGAAAGATTTACAAGATTCCAAAAAATATGATATCTATAATTGTTTTCTTAACAATACTAGTCATAATTTGATTAATAGATCCACTCGTAACTACAATCAATTTAAACTATTGCTAAAAAACATGGATGGAATGATTATAAATAATTTAAATGATCTTAATCGTGAACCTATTTATAATATTCATTCCATGAAGTTAAACATACCGTGCTTCATCAACCAACTTATTCACGAGATCACTTTTGCCACTATTAATAGTACTAAACACAACTTTATCAAACCTATCGAAAAAGTTAACATTCCGACCCATCAATTACTTTGGCCCAATTATCCTTTCTCAAAGCTTAACGGCACAAAAACTGGATTAACACCCCTTTTACTCAACAAAATATGGTATAACCTACAACACTATAATCCAATTTGGTATAAACACCGTCAAATCTATATACTTACCACCTATAACCATCATAACAAGAAAAAATTTATCCTGATAAAATTTTTTGGAATCAATCACAATCAATCTAAAAATGAGACTAACAATAGATGTACAATTATAACAAAACAACATAAAATAAATCATAAACCAAATATTTATAACAACCTCAATATAAAACTTCCGTTTCACATAAATTCTAAAATAGATAACATAACCTCTTTACCTACCAAAAATAAAAAATTCAGACTTACCAAAAAGATAAAACTTTGCTATATTAGAAAATGTCTCACAAAGCTAGAATATTTAAAAAAACAGTTTTTAAATGACAAACATAGCATACTGGAACATTAGAGGGGTTCGAAAAATTAATCTTTGGGAAGACCTAGCCTACATTCGAAAAAGAAATAATCTAGATATTTTAGTTCTCACAGAAACAAAATCAAGTGAAGGACCTAATGAATCACTCTATAAACGAGCAGGCTTCAATAACGCCCATTATATCCCTTCTAATAGAACCAAAGGTGGAATATGGATCCTAATTAAAAAATCAAAATTTACAGAATCAATTAAAGAATTAACGAAAACAGATAATTGTATTATTTATCTTGGCAACATTAACAACTTTAATTTCATAATCTGCTTCATTTATGCACCCTCCAATCAAACTGAAAAAAATACCTTTTGGACTGAACTAATAACAAATATTCAGAAAGAATCTTTACCATGCATGATAATGGGTGACTTCAATGAAATTGAATCTGCTCAAGAAAAAATAGGTGGAGCTCCACCACATATTAAAAGATTTCAAAGAATTGAACAGATCTCAGAGGAATTAGATATCCATACAATTCCCTACACTGGAAGCCCAATCACATGGAGAAAAGGAGAAAACCATATAAATAATACATATGAACGATTAGATAGAGTTATGATCCATACAAATATCTCAAATCAATTTCAAAATTTATCAGTACACAACCACCCCTTTACAACTTCTGACCACTCTTTAATATCCATATCTATTGGAACAAATAAATTAAGAGCCGGATCACCCTTCAGATTCGAAATGTCCTGGACCAACAATGATAGTTATAACAAATTAGTTAAATCAACTTGGGAAAATAAACTACACGGATCATTCATGTTCACATTACTACAAAAACAAAAACTACTCAAAAAAAATACGAAAAATTGGTGTAAATCACACCCTAATAACAATTATCGTCAAATAAAAGAAATTGAAGACCAACTCCTACTTTTACAAACAAAACAGACCATCGGAACTTCAACTGACAATACAAACAACAAATACAACAGACTCTTAAACAAACGGGAAGCCCTTATGGAATTCAATAACACTTTTTGGAAACAAAGAGCCAAATCAAACTTCTTGAAATTTGGAGACAGAAATACCAAATACTATCAATCCATAACAAAAATTAGAAATTCAAAAAATATTACTCGAAATTTTACAAATAAACATGGAACATTAATTGAAGATGAAGATCAAATAGGAGAAGAAATTACCAAAGAACTAGCCGAAAGATTCATCTTAAATAATCCGACATGCAATAACAACACACACTTTCCTAACTTAATAAATCACACCATCACTAATTCTGAAAACCTTGCCTTAACAAAACCTTTCTCAGATAAAGAAACCAAGGACACCCTATTCTCAATGACAGATGACAAAAGCCCTGGGCCTGATGGCTTTCCACCAGAATTCTACAAAAAGTACTGGGACATTGTAGGTAATCTCTTATGTAAGGCAACCAAATCATTTTTCTATTCTGGAATCCTCCTCAAGGAAGTAAATACAACTTTCATTGCTCTTATTCCGAAAATAGATACACCTTCTAACATCAACCACTTCCGACCAATCAGTTTATGCAACACTATCTATAAAATCATCTCAAAATTACTAGCTAATCGTCTGAAACCGATCCTACCGCGTATCATAAATCCTTTCCAAGGAGCATTTATACAAGGTAGAAATATCCAAGACAATATTCTAATTGCTCATGAAATTTTCCATTCTTTCCACAACAAAAAAGGGAAATTAGGATGGATGGCCCTAAAACTTGACATGGAAAAAGCCTATGATAAAATAAACTGGAACTTTATTGAAACAATTCTAAATAAATTTGGTTTTGACCCTAAATGGATTAATTGGGTTATGACTTGCCTTACCAAAACAAACTTTTCTGTCCTAGTCAACAACTTACCAGGACATACATTCCAAACGCAAAGAGGAATAAGACAAGGAGATCCCCTTGCACCTTATATTTTCGTAATAGTAATGGAACTACTGGCAAGAATGCTACAACAAGAATCCCTAGAATGTGATCCTTTAATTGGTATTAAACTCACAAACAATAGCAGTCCTATCCATTTCCTCTCTTTTGTTGATGATACACTAATCTTTGGACGTGCCGATGAACTAAGTCTATACACAATTAAAAATATCCTAAACAACTTTTCTAACTTATCTGGATTAACCATAAATTACAATAAAAGCTCTCTACAAGTCTCCAAAAATATACAACAAAACAAAGCACAATCTCTCGCCCAACAACTAAACATTCCTATTACCAAAACAATGGAAAAATATCTTGGAATACCACTCATTAGTGGGAGAGTTTGTAATGCTACCTTTGATGATGCTATACTAAGTCTCAAAAAACAGCTCTCAAAATGGAAATCAAACACTCTCTCACAGGCCGGTAGATCAGTACTAATTCAAGCTAACCTCAACTCTAAAACAAATTATTTAATGCAATCTTTCCTTCTCCCTAAAGGAATTCTCAACAAAATTGATCAAATAAACAAAAACTTCTTTTGGAACAAACTTCAATCTGATAATTATCACCCATTAATCAGCTGGGAACACCTTTGCACCCCCAAAAAGGATGGCGGATTAGGATTTAAATCAGCTGGGAACATCTTTTCAAAAGGATTACTCTGGCTTGTAGGTAATGGAAAAAGTATAAATGTATGGACTGATATATGGGTAAATGAAAAATATCTTGAAACATTCCGTAATAATCAAAACCCTAATCTAAAAGTCTGTGACCTTTTCACTAAAAACAATTCGTGGGATATGAATAAATTGAATAATATCTTTCCCCCTAACAGCGTCCAAATGATCAGCAATATACACATCCCAACTAGAAATATTCCTAACAAACTTATTTGGATCTATAATAACAATGGATAATTTACAGTTAAATCCACTACTTCCCTTTTCAATACCAGTAACACAAATAAAATTAATACAAACTGGATTTGGAAACTTAGCGTCCCTCCAAATATAAAAAATTTTATTTGGAAGATTATCCTCGATATCTTACCTACCACTGCCCGTCTAAACAAATATGTAAATAGAGTTCCCAACACTTGCTCTCTTGGCAACTCTGACATAGAAGACACAAACCATCTCTTATTTAATTGTCAGATCATCAAATCTCTTATAGTAAACCTTGGCATCAAATTAAAAAAAATATTTATTATACCGGAACTAACAGATAACGCCTCTGAAAACATCATTAACACCAAAACACTCAATAAAGACTTCTCTGACCTTTGTTACTTATGGCACAACATGCTATACCAAACAATTGATAACATTTCCTCTTGGAATAAAGAAAATAATAATTATATAAAACCTAAAATCAGTAGACCTCAACATAAATTATTTTGGAAACATCCACCTCCTAACACGATCAAAATTAATGTAGATGCCTCAGTTAAAGTTAATCATGAAACTCAAATTGGTTGCATTCTGAGAAACAACTACGGTCAGGTAATTCATATATACAAAAGCAACATTAGAAAATGCTCTATTATTTTAGCAGAAGCTATGGCTATATATGCAGGTATAAGACAAGCAAACAACTTGGGGATCAGAAGAATCATAATTGAAAGCGACAACGCAACCATCATCAATGCCATCAACCATATAATCAAAACCCCATGGGAGATAGCACAATTAATTGAAGAAATCAAGTCTCTAAAAGAAGACTTCGAATCGATCAGTTTTCAGCATTGCTATAGAGAGGCAAATCAGGCAGCCGATTTCCTTGCAAAATCTCCTTTAAATTGTAATATTATCCTAGGACCTTACTGTTACAAGTTCCAAAACATCATCTTTTCAGATGATCATGGATGTCTGTAGTACATCCAACTCTTTGCCTACTGTAAAAAAAAAAAAGTAAAAACATAATGGTAGTATTAGACTTCCTAGTTTTTCAAAGTCTACTTTTTAATAGAAATAATTTGGTAAATATCCATTTCATTTACCCTATTTAAACAAATGTCTATTTTTATAACCTCGTTAAGTAAATGTCTCTAAATGACATTTTTACCCTTTATTTCTATTTTTAATTTGACTATTGACCATTAACCATTGACCGTTCAAGGTCAATGACTTTGCTAACACATGTGTGGTGACAACTTTTTCTTTTGTGTTACATTTTTTTTTTACGAGGTTAGTGTCACCACACCCTTATCATTGGTGATGACAACTTTTTTTGGTGACGGTTTTTATTTAAAATTTTTTACGAGGTCAATGTCACCATCCTTATCAGTGGTGTTGCTATGTGACACTTTTTTTATGACAACTTTTTTTTTTCGAGTTATTTTTACGAGGTCAGTGTCATCAGTCATCACCCTTATTAATGGTTGGTGACAACTTTTTTACAATATATAAGATGAACTAGATTGTCTGCTTAAACACATTGAACAAAGAGTGGACCAAACATTAGTATATTACACAACATCTAGATTTAATCTTCATTCATAAACACAGTCGGACATTAAATTACATATAAATATTAACACAGATTAAAGATTTCAATTATCTACACAAAAGGCTAATAGATTACAACTTGTATGGAGCATTCATTTTGGTTGTAATTTAAAATACATGTAAATTTTCACTATAACATTAACTCGTGTTGAAGTCAAACAAACATAGGGGTGACATACGAGCAATTTGTAGTGAATTCAATTCGAAACAATGAAATTTCAAAAACAAAAGCACAGAAACAACAGTCAATCGGTTTTCTGATGCAATTTGTAGTGAATTCAATCCGAAACAATTTCAATATCAATATTACAAAGCAGCTAATGAAACCAGATATGAATAATGAATCCGATGGAACAAACTTTGGTTCCTCTTTGGCGAACAATGATGGCGTAGGGCTTGACAATAATCTCTAGTGGTTGTTTCCGAATTATCAATGATCGCTCACAAACGAAGCTCAATCTCTCTATTTCGAAATCAATCGAATTAGAAACCTCCTTGGTGATCTCTGATGACTTCGAAACCTCCTAGGCATGGATGCATATGACAACAACGATGGAAGATCTATGGAGGAGGCATCGTGATGTGCGATCCATCATCCCTATAGAGAAAGAGCATCACTTCCACATCTAATTTTCCAAATGAATTGAAGCAACATATGCTTTGCAGGAGATGCTGAAGAGACAGGAAAATGACTCAAGGTTTAATAAATAACCGGGGTTAGATTGGATATTATGAAGTTTTTTTTCCGGACAAATAACTAATGGAGTAAAAAGGGTGGACAATTGCTTAATTGATTTATGAAGATGGATATTGTGCCCCATTTTTTCTTTAATATTCCAAAATAAATTACTGGAAAGTGTCATTATTAGATTGACTTATTCTATTTATTTACCAAATTATATTATTTTTTTATCTTCGTGTATAATTTTTTTTAAAAAATCAACAAATATGTTAACTTACTCTCATTTATTATATTATATTTTACTTTATCAAAAATTCCAACTAACAATCATAATAAGGGCACAATGACATAACGTGTTTGATAAAATGTTTAATTGAAATCACACCTTATTTCCCTGATAGTTTTGGATTTCGAGCCAGATTGATTGTGGTACCGAACATGAGATGAATTTATGTGTTAATACTCGCACATTATTTGCAAAGAAATACCATGGATTCATCTCCATATAACTTCTATTTCTATTCCGGAGTTCCATTGCAAAAGGAAAAGAGTTGGCACCTTTGATTTTGGAGAAGTTAAAAAATGATTCTTAATTGATTTAATCCAACTATTTGAAACACGTTCTTGCAATATGGTAATAGTTGTTTGATCTTTTAAATTGTAGTACTCTTTACAGTCAATTTATTTAACATGTTAAACTTACCACTAACATATATTATGAATTGGTGAAAGAAAGATACCTTAGTTGATCGATAACTAACCTGATCAAGGTTGTGAGATAAAGTGAAAGTGCTAGGTTAGGTTAGTAGTGTAAAACTGTTATGATGCCTGTGTTATTTTTGTTTATAGAACCTGGATATATCAGAAAATTTCAATTTGTATATTTCTCCCATTGATACTAAATATGTCTATAGCCACTAATGACAGTCATCTTTTCTTTGGGGATACCTTTTTTTCGCCAATAGCTAGAGGGGCCTTGGTTGATTATTAGGTGCGGGTCATGCGGAAGCAGCAATTGTTCATGATTTTGGTTTTGCAAAGTATCTCGACATTCTATCTTAAAATTCCTTGTTGGTGATTACTTTTGCATGCCTTGGAGAACAAAAATTTATCCTGTCATTTTCGATATGCATATCACATGTTTGCAAAAAAAATGGATAAATGTCCATAGACAATGGGCTATTTTTGAAACTAAAACTTTGATGTTGCACTGCCTTTTGTGGCTTTGATGGAATGAAATAATTGTTCTTTTTCTTTTTTTTTTTGGTCGAAATAATTGTTCTTTTTCTATGAGATTAGTTACGGATGATTGCTGATTTCAGCTAATACCACTATTACATGAGAGTTGTCTTTATACTTGAGTATTCATGAGTGTCACACCTTTCCCTGTAGATTTATTAGCCATTAAAAGCATTTCACCTTTTTTTTTACTTTTACATGTATGTTTTATGCACTCTAATGCTTATTAGATCAGACTGAAGCACAGTTTTTAATGTTGTTTCTCAAAGATATTTCATGGAAGTAATATACACACAGTTCAACCGAAGAGTATTAAGGAAATGTAGATTTATATTTTTGATTTAGTGTTTGTGATTTAAGTTGATATAAGGTACAATGTTTAGATTTTGCAGCTAGAGGAAACTAGAAATAGGAAATTTTCTCTAATAGTTTAAGCATGTTTTGCATATTCCTCCATAAATGCCGGTAATGGTAATGCTGGCAATGGTTCCAATAGATTGTTCATTGTTGAATCATGGATAAGCCAACACAAATGTCATCTAGCTCTACCTGGATATTTTACCCTAAAAACCTTGCCTATGTTATATTTCAAGCAGGTTATCCAACGATTCAATTGAACTTTGCAAAGATACATAATAATACCTTCCGCATAGCAACTTCTTATATATCTATAAAATGGGGGTTGGAGCAAGCATGTCAAAAGTTAAATTACTATTTTAACCCTCTATTTTCATCCCGTTATAATTTTGCCTCTATTTGTTGAGCGCATTAATACCCTAAATCTGCCGACTTTCCATTTTTTTTATCTGCCTCCATCTCTCTCTCACTAAAATTACATTTAATCGTTCATCTTTTCTGACTTATTTCTTTGAGAGTTACCCCCATCGCATTCTTCGATCTTCTATCGTTTCGGCTTTAACCTAAATCAATCAAAGGTAGACTTTGAAGTTTAAATCGTTTTGTAATCCTTCATTCCTTATGATTCGATTTAAGATTTGATTTCTTGTGCTGATAATTGTTACTCTTGCAGAGTTTGTCAAAGAGAATGGGTATTTTGGAGAGCATTTTAGTTCTTTTTAGCTTGTAATAAGAAGATCTGGAAAATATTATGTAGCAACAAGATAGTAAATGCTAACATTTTAATCCTTTTTTCCGCCATCTTACTCATAAACATTAGACAAATTGTGTAGTAAGTTTATATGTTTGTAAAAATATTATGTAGCAATAGGCATGTTTAGGCTTGTATTTGAATTTATCTGGTTTGTGAACTAATATACGGAGTAATATATATGAAACTAATGTAATGTTTAGGCATATGTAAAATGTATATGTAAAATGTATCTGGTTAAATTTTTGCAAAATGTATCTCGTTGAATTCCCGCGTGCTTTGCACGTGGCAAATCAACTAGTGTATATATATAGGTTGGTTCTGGTGTACTCAAGTCTTAACGTGTATCATGTACACAAATCTGGAGCGTTGATTGATTGGAGTGGATGATTGTGATTATTAGGCATTTTTTTCCTTTTTTTTTAATAAAAAACGGTGGGACCCACAAATTTGTTTGGCAAACTTGCCCATGTATTGGGGCGTGTTTGGGGTGAATTAAAATGGATGGGGTTTTGTGGGGGCAGGTTGTAATTTTTTTTTTAGCGGGCTGTAATTTTTTTTAATTGTTTGAAAATCTTGTAGATTTTTCAATTGTTTGAAACTCTAGTGGATATATATTGAATTGTAAAAATTATTTGATGGTATTGCTAGATTATATGATGGTATCGCTTAATTATTCGATGATGTAACAATATTATTTGGTTACTTATGTTATTTTAACAAATAACTAAAAATTATTCGATTATATCGTTGGATTATTCGATAGTATCGATTGATTATTAGAGCAAGAATTTAATGAATCACAAGGGGGATGTAACTAGGGATGTAATTTGGGGCATCTCCATCTCCGGTCTCCATCACATGGAATTCTTTCTGGAGAAACACTCTTCCACGATCTTCAAAGTACTTTATCTCATTAATTAACTACTATTTATAGAATTACAATAGTACGGATCAGTAGGAGTAATCTATCTACTCCTTATATATATATAGTCAAACTAACATTAATTTTTTGCTTCAATTCATTTATTACTACGGAGTACTGCATATGATTACGCTGTAGCTCTCTTATACGGAGAATTCAATTATATTGAGGAAATTTAAAACCGAAAATGTTCAAGGCTGGAGTGTACGTACGTACATTAGAGGAATCACATTTCAATTAATGCATATGGGCGTGTAGGCAGGTTTTTCCCTATTTTAACTAATTATGGATTCAGAGAGATTAATCTGATTACGAATAATCTAGCGCATCATGGGTGGTGGGTCAATGAGTCTCACGCCATTCAAATTCTTACTTTGTATATATATAAAAAAAGAATTTTACCAATTGAATCATCTAGATCGAATATTATTATACCATCATATGATTAAATATCTTTTCTATTTGAACATCGTAAATAGTGGCAGGTCAAAAAATATTTTCAGGAGGGCTAAAAATTTTTTTGGAAATTTTTTTTTGTACATGCATATATTAAAAGGAATTATTATTATTTTTTTCGTTCAACAGATTCTTAATCTTATTGAAAAGGAAAAAAAGAGGAGTTTTTCTCAAATTTTCAACATTCTTTGAAACATAAATAGTACTTCAATTCTTCAAATATTTGAATAGGAAAGTTGTTGAAACGGTTCGAAAAATGTCTTAATAATCTATCATTAAATAAGCAATTAACTATGAATGTGAAGGTCTTAAATCATCATAGGGTTGTTTTGATTCCAAAGGGCAGTTGCACCTGCAACTATATATAAAAATGCATAACATATATATTATCATTATATTAACTTACTGCAGGCGTTACATTATTTCTAGTGGGTACGTATATATATATATATTGATTAAATCAAAATATAATTTCTTTTTAATAATTAGCATAATCTTTTGAGCTGAGGGTTATGAAAAACAAAACATTGCACATTATTTATTTCTCCAAATAAAAGCATATATATCACAACCATTGAAATTTAGCAATAACTTTCGTCAGTTTGAAATGTTAAAATGACTTGAAAGGTCATGACTAGCAAGTAGAAAGATTGAAGATTAGGTTTAATTTAGTATAAGCTCCAATTCCAATCATCACACTTTCAAATCTAACTAACGCTATCGATAATATTTTTGAAATCGCACTGATGGGAGATGTGAATGATACAATAAAGAGATCTACATTGAACGTTAAACATAACAAGTTTTAGTATATATAAGCCGGCGAGCTATTACTCATATTGTCAATTGGTTTTAGATTAATGGAACCTCAACCGACTTATGTATTAGACCGCTACTGCATGTGCGCCGGTACACACGAGTACACGACCCCCGGTCACAAGTCTTAGTGGAATTTAGTATGGAAGAAAAAAACATTATATATTCTTTTTGATTTTTATTAGTTTTAGAACTAACATAATATATATAAAAAAATGTTCCCTCCATTCGAAAAAACATGTCCTTTACTATTTACACACGCTTTTTTAGGACGATAAGAACTATATAAAATATTCATTTTTATACATTTTTGAAAAAAAGTTATACTTATTGATAGTAACTATAAAATTGTTAAAAAAATTATAAAAAAATAAATATTTTATATTGTTTTTATTATCCTAAAAAAGCGTGTATGAATAGTAGACAACATGTTTTGCAAAAAGATGGATCGAGTAAGAGCATCATTATCAGTGAGCTCAAAGGCCTTTAAACATGTCCAGCTAAGCATAAAAAAAAAGGAAAACGGTAAGGGCCCAAATGGAGGGCTCGCCTACAAGATCCGGGAAGAGGGAGCCTCACCCAGTGTTCTAAAAGGCGCTAGGCGGTTAGGCGGGCGTCTAGGCGGTGCCTAGGCGGACTTAGACTAAACTTGATTATTTCCCTATATTTCAATGGATAGAACATGTGAATAATGTATATAATGTAGTAATATCTATAATATCACTCATAAACCCAAATTTGGTGTGCTTAATTAACTAACACTAAAGTCAATAAATGTAAAAGCGCTCGTCCGACTAATAACTTTAAACCTCATAAAATCCAAAACCATAGGCCTGAATCAAAAGTAAATGCATCCCGACTTGGGGGATAAAAAAAACTATAAGCTGACTAATCAGTCTCCTAGAAACTAAATCTAAATAATCACCCACTTAGGTGAGGCTAGGTGGGATTAGACAGGGACTATACGGCACCTAGGCGGGATTAGGCGACGCTTAGGCGGAAATCCGCCTAGAGACTGCCTAGGCGTAAAAATTCCTAGGTGCCTTGCCGCCTAGCGCCTAGGCGGTGCCCAGGCGGCGCCTAGGCGCGATTTTTAGAATTGTGAGCACACCCAAGGTCACGTGCATGCGGCGTGTGCTTTTGCTACCCAATAGGGCATGAAACGACGTTGCTCTAGGCCAAAAACAAGTGAAATGCAACGTTTTGCTGCTACTCGGGCTCTGCCATGTGAACAAATGGTTGCGCACCACGTGGTAGTGCTTGTATATATTTTTTCTAAAAATCGATTTTGTTCATTTTTTGAAATTAAAAAAAAAAGATATTTTTAAACGTAATTTAATTATACCTATCCATAGAAACCAAATATACATATGTTTGGGAGGAAAAAATTGAATAAATAATACGCATATGGTATGCATGGAACATTAAAAATAATTTTTTGACTCACATTTTATTATTAAATAAATACAAACAATAAAAAATAATAATGGAATAATTTATTAAATAATAATAAATAGTACCGAATGTTATTTAACAATCAATTTAGTGGAAGATATAAATTCAAATTAATAATTAATAAATATATATATAAATTAGATGATGAAAAGATAATGATTATTTTTTTTAATTCAATAAATGATATATAATTTTAGAATTTAAATTTATATAATAGAAGAAGTAATTTGGTATGCATTTATGAGAAACATAACTTTTCTAGTTCTATTTGACATGGGATGAAACTTCCCAAGAAATTGTTAAAAATGATTGTATTTTCGATTGGTAACGTCGATGAAATATTTATTTAATTACTAGGTACTTTGCTAGAATGCGTATGTTAGATTCCATACGTACGGTAATACATTTTGGTCACTTTTATCAGTAAGTTTTTTTTTAAAAAAAAACTTATAAGTGACAAAATAATGTGAAAAGTATTGTATTCACGGGTTATTATACACCTTATGAATATATTCGATATTGCATACATTTGTTTTATTTCGCATGGATTAGATCGATATGATTGTGTCTTAATTATTGATAAAACTGTATGTATTAGTACATAGAATTGTGGGTAGGAGGGTTCATTTATTAAATGGGCCACATATTACGTAGATGTAAAGTAATTGAACCCGAATTGAATTAAAACAAACAAAAAAAGTAAAAATATAAATTAATTAGTCACAACAAAATGAAATATATACAAATAATATATAGGTAATTCTAATTGCTAAGTACTTTCATCATTAAAGAAAGAAGTTATTGTTAATTGGTTTTGAATTGAAATTAGGTATATATTTGCAAGTGGATTTTCGTTTGGGATATTTACTGCTGGTCTCTTAAGATAATTGATACTCCATTTGAATCAAAATATATTTCATTTGACTTTACTTCAGTACATATTTTAAAAAGTTGAAAATAATATAAAATTTAAAATTTTTAAATAATTTTTTACAACTTAATAGTGGTTGATAATAAGTATTAAATTGTATAAAAATAATAATAAAAAAGTTAGTATGTTATATAATTTTTAACTTCTTAAAATATGTATTAAAATGTCAAATAACATGTATTTTGAATCGGAGGGAATAATAGAAAAAGTACTCAGTATTACTTATTTTATCTCTACGTATCTCAATAATCTCTAATTAAAATATTATTGTGATTGTATTATTGGCTGGTGGGTATTATTAATTGGAGAATAAAGCTAGCTAGCTAGTCAAAATCATTAATTAAAACCCTTAATGACCGATCTAATAATCTGAATCCCAACCATTATAAATACACATGCCTAGTAACCACCTAGAAGGAATCCCAAGAACAAACTAAACAAATTCAATCAACCCCCCAAAAGTGACCTAATTCAGTGCAATATACATAACCCGATCGTTCCGATCGAGTGTTAATTTCACGCACTTTGGTCGATTGATCGATCGATCTATCAATCAAAATCAATGGATTCATCAAAGAAGTCAAACAAGATCAGAGACATAGTGAGGCTTCAACAGCTCCTAAAGAAGTGGAAGCACCTCTCGAAGACCTCCTCCTCCAACGCCGCCACCCGAAGCCGAAGCGGCAGCTGCACCCCCACCGCCACCGCCAGCAATGCCGGTGGCAGCAAGGGCATGAAATTCCTAAGGAAAACCCTCTCCTTCTCCGATAGCATGGTCTCGTCGTCGTCTTCTTCTTCTTCTTCGGGTTCGTTGAGCCAGGAGGCGGTCCCGAAAGGGTACCTGGCGGTGTGCGTTGGGAAGGAGCTGAAGAGGTACGTGATCCCGATGGAGCACCTGAGTCACCAGGCGTTCGGGATGCTCCTGCGGGAGGCGGAGGAGGAGTTCGGGTTCCAGCAGGCGGGCGTGCTCAGGATCCCGTGCGAGGTCGGCGTTTTCGACATGATCCTCAAGGTGGTGCAGGAGAAGAGGGACGACTTCTTCCTTCACGACCTCCACTTGCTCAATGGCACCGCCGCTAGCACCGTCTCTACCAGTACCAGTCTTGGCCGGTGCTCGCCCGACTCCGATCTCATCTTTCAATCGCCTGCACATCCCCAATTGTGCAGGTGATTTTCATTCATATATATATATATGTATGAGTGGTTGATGTTGATTTTGGTGCTTGATTTGTTGTGTGTCGTGCCTTTGATGAATCTTGATTTGTATGGTTTTTGATTGGGTTTGAGGGCGCAATATATTACAAACCTTGATTAGCTTTAATTTTGTTTAACCATATATCTTTGTTATCTTTACATGTTTTTAAATTCCGAGTTTAATTGTTTTGTGGATCTGTTAAGAATTTCACGGGTTGAGATCGATACGAATAATATATATATATATATATATATATATAAATGAATCAAATGAAAATGGTTCAATATCTCTTAAAATAAAAATAGTTTAATTTGAAGGTAAATAGGCCTAATTAAATGAGTAATAGATAAATGAGCCTAATTTATGTGTAAAAAGTCCTAATTTTATGGGGTAAATGGGTAAATGGGTAAATGACCCTAATTATGAGGTAAATGTGACCACCTCTCCCATATTTTCTATTTCTAATAATATTGCCCTTATTTCAATTATAAAAATTACAGATTTTAGCCCGTAATTTTTATTTGAAATAATATATTATAAGGTGCAACTTTAAGATTACAAAATGCAACAAAATATGCTACATCACATTTTTTATCTTTATTTAAAAAAGTTAAAAATATGAGATTACAAAATATAAAGTGAACAAATAATACAATAAAGGTTATTACTGATAAATGTGCATTTTCATAATATAAAGTAAATTTCCTACCAAAATTTTTCTTTATGGGCTGCTATTTTTATAGCGGGTTTGTACTTTAATGTGACATGTGTCATTAAAAGCCTATTAGCTCAATTAAAAATGATATAGCGATGTACCCATGCACAAAGGTTCGAGTTCAAAATCCTGCATAAGCTATTTATGATTGTCTTCTTTTTGTTCCCGTTCATGAATAAGATTATAAAGTGCAATAATAAAATGATAACGTGCACAAATAATATGATAATGTGCATATATAACATTATAGTATGCAAATATAATATTGTGTTGTGCAAATATAATATTATGTTGTGCAAATAAAATGATAAGTGCAAGAATAAAATGATGGTATATGAATAAATATATGAAGTGCATGAATAAGATTGTGAAGTGCACAATTAAGATTATAAAGTGCATAAATAAAATGATAAAGTGCAAGAATAAAATGATGGTATATGAATAAAAATACGAAGTGCATGAATAAGATTGTGAAGTGCACAATTAAGATTATAAAGTGCATAAAGAAAATGATAAAGTGCAAGAACAAAATGAAGAAGTGTATGAATTAGATTATGATCTTACCAAAAAAAAATGAATTAGATTATGAAGTGCACAATTAAGATTATAAACTGCATAAATAAAATGATAAAGTGAAATTTGATTTATTATTTATGCACTTTAATATTGAAGATGCACCTTATAGCATTTAAACCCTAATAAAAATTACGGGTTAAAATCTGTAATTTTTACAATTAAAATAGGGCAATATTTATAGAAATAGAAAGTATGAGGAGATTGTTTGTAATTTTAGCATCTCCTACCTCCTCCCGTACCAAGCACGCAGTTCCTCTCCCGGCAACATCCCTAATCGCTGACTACATCGACATGGATGCCTACCTCGGCTCGATCCCCCTGTAACAGGCCCGAACCCCTCCTTCCCTCACCAACCCCCCCACCGTTCTCCTCTCCCCCTCCGCCACCTGTATCCTCGTCTTCGCTGTGTCCTGTGGCGTCATCACCAGCGCCGACAACCCACTCGCCACCACCGCGCACGCCCCCTGCACACCCAACGCCGCCACCGCCTCCGCCCCGTGGAAGTCCCATTCCTTGAGCCCGGATCCGGTCCATGAGCCGCTGGCTGAGGGCTTCTTGCAGCATTCAAAATCGCCACCCCGAAGCCGATCGGTAGAGCCCTCGGATTCCGTCCCGGAGAAGGATCTTCTTGCAGCATTCGATGCAGGTGAGGGCTTCGCCGAAGACCATGAGCCGCTGGCTGACGACTTCCACCGTGGTCCAAACGAGCTGGGCGGCGACGGAGGCGGTGAGGCCGGACCTCTTTTTTTCTCTTTTAAAATCAGGCCCATTTTCATTTTAAGTGTCATCTATATCTATATATACATATTAAATGAGAAGCAATTATGCCATGTGTCATCAATTTACGCCAAGTTATCTATGGTTAGTCTATTTTCATAATAATCTAATTAATTAAGGTAAATTACTTAGTCTATCAATTACTTGCCCTTTGTTTTATATATTTTAGGCAAAATTGCAGAAAACCACCCTTTAAATAGGGTGTTTTGCGATAAACCACCCCTTAAAACTAAAATTGCATAAAACCACCCTTTAAACCATTTTCTTTGCAAAGTCACACCCATCGCCCAGTTTCCGTTAATTGAATGTTAAAATGCGCGAAAAGTCAATTATACCCCTTGTTTTTATTATTATTTTACTTCATTCAATTGGTATTAGTTGATATTTAACTTTTCAACATGTTTTTCAAAAGTAAAAAAATCTATAAAATATCAAGAAAATATTGTATTTTTTTAAAAATAATTTCATACTTACAAAAAAAAAACTCCATAAAATTGATGTGTAATTTATGTTATATACGTTTAAAAAATGTGCATTACTAAAGGATTACTTGAAGAGAATAAAAATTAAACAAAAATGTTTCATATAGTTTTTATTATTTTAAAAATGTGTATGGGATAGTGAACATATTTTAGAATTAAAAAAAATATATGTGAAATATCATTTTCTTAAAAATTATTTTCTTCAAGTAGCCCTTTAGTAATATACACTTTTTAAAATATATAAAACATCACTTATATCTACTTTTTATAGAGTGTTTTTACTAATAAGTATGAAATTATATATAAAAAAGATATTTTATGGAGTTTTTTACTTTTGAAAAACAGGTTAAAAAGGTAAAAATTAATTGATCTCAATCGGATGAAGT
The DNA here is from genome assembly GCA_963922045.1 of Persicaria maculosa. Classification (NCBI taxonomy): domain Eukaryota; kingdom Viridiplantae; phylum Streptophyta; class Magnoliopsida; order Caryophyllales; family Polygonaceae; genus Persicaria; species Persicaria maculosa. The sequence goes on from OY998266.1 coordinate 24,913,876, forward strand.
AAAATAATAATAATAAAAACAAGGGATATAATTGATTTTTTTCGTGCATTTTAACATTCAATTAACGGAAACTAGGCGATGGGTGTGACTTTGCAAAGAAAATGGTTTAAAGGGTGGTTTTCTGCAATTTTAGTTTTAAGGGGTGATTTATCGCAAAACACCCTATTTAAAGGGTGGTTTTCTGCAATTTTGCCTATATTTTATTATCTATCCATATATATATATATATATCAATAATTTATTATAGGTTATTCTATTTAAATTTAGATAATATTTTTAGGAAAAATTTGGTGAATATGCATATTATAAGGGAAAATTAAGGAAATGTCCACTTTTTGACATAATTAAAAAACTGTCCATAAATGACAATTTTGCCCCTGTTCTAATTTCTCCACAATTAACGCATCTCCCTTCCCGCATCAAACACCATCTTCAACGAACTCCGTCTCCCTCATCAGTTCCTTCGATTTCTCACAGAAGCATCCGATCCAAGGCGATTTTGGTGGATTTGTGGAAGGTTGATCCTCGGATTCAAACTATTTTCAGATTTGAGGACAAATTTCTTCCTCAAATCGAAGATTTTTTGTCACTCACCAATACGATCAAAGATGATTTTGGTGGATTGTTCATATTAGGGTGAATCCAACCGAAATCGAGTTACTAATAGAGATTATATCAACAAATCGAAGACAATTTGTCACCAATTCGATCAGATTGAATACCATTTCGGATCGTTATGTTTGATTCATCATCCTTCTTAGATTGAAGAGATTCATCATCAAATTTTCATCTTATATCTTGTTTCAGGTAATAATCATCTCTTTTTTATATTCAGCATGATAGTGAATCCTTTTATTGAATAGATTGAACTCAATTTAGTACTTCTTCAAAGATAGGTGACATATAGAACTGCCATCAATTGAAATTTTGAGCAATATGTAATTGATGACATGCGTAAACAAGAATTTGATAATTAGTTGGTGACAATATTGTAGAATAGATTGAATACAATTTAGAAGTTGGTATGAGATTGATGACATATAAGACTTTTGATGACTGATGACAGTGAAAACTTGAGTAATGTGCATTTGGTGACATGTGTTAATGTATATTTTTGATAGTTAAATAGTGATGATACTTAGTTGCTATCATTTATTAAAAATGCAGAAATGGAGACAAAGTTGCTGACAATGAAATTTGGAGGAGAGTGGAAATTGATTGAGGGTGATTTAAGTTTTGTTGGTGATGTAACTTCAAAAGTTATTGTCATCAAAGAGACATTGAGCTTGGAAGAGTTAAAGAATGATGTTATTGATATATTTGATATTGATAGGTTGGTTTTTGAGCTTAAATTGAGTCACTTGCACCCATTCCAAAGGATAAAAGAGCCTTTTGTCATAGAAAATGATGCTGATCTTAGAATTTTTTCGCAAATAAGTGAATTAAAGGAAGTGGATTGGACATTACCTATATATATTTCTACGATTAGAAGGGTAAATGAAGAAAATGGAAAGGAGATGATATTATGTGCTGATGAGTATTTCCAGGGTGCTTATGTTATTGAAGACATGGTTGTGTCGAATTTTGAGGACGAAGCTTATATAAGTGATGATGGAAATCCATGTGATGTTATGGATGATAAGGAAAATAGTAGTGTCATAACTAAGGGGAGTGTAACTGACACTGAAATGCAGAAAAGTTATGCACTGACTATTGGTCAACAAAGGGGTAATGTTCTAATGTGTTTGGGAAGACTTTTTAAATCAAAAGAGGAGCTCAAGATTGCTGTGGAATTATTGGCTGTCCAAGAAGCATTTGGTTATAAGGTGAAAAAATCAACACCAAAGTACTTTAGAACAAAATGCGTTGATGACAAATGTCAATGGATGATACATGCTACAAGGGTAGATGGTTCAAATATATTTGAAGTAAAGAAATACGTTGAATCCCATACATGCAATATGCAAGTGAGATTGAAACACCGTCATCCCGCTTCTTACAAAGTAGTGGCAGAAAAGATAAAACCAAGGTGAAAGTTTAATCATCTGTTACTTATATTATGTACCAATATATGATTTTGATACATGAAAAATGTTTAATATTTGCCACAAATGTAGGTACGAGGATATAAATGAAGGTCCTACACCAAAGCAAATTGGGAACATGATGAGAAGTGATTATAAAGTGAAGGTGAGCTATTGGAAATCATGGAAAGCTCAAGAATTAGCTCAGAGCATGGTAAGGGGAACAGAAGAGGACATCTACACATTATTACCGGCCTATTTTTGGGTATTGAAGCAAAACAATCCTGGTACAACAACATTCATTCAGGTGGATGACAAAGCAAGGTTCAAGTATTTGTTCATCTCATTTGGAGCATCCATTCGGGCATTTCCCATATTGAAAAAGGTAAGAATCTGTCATACTTATTCCATCTTAAAAAGAAATCATTTTTATCTTGTGTTTGCCTCTAATCGCCACTAGAGCATTAATAGAAATAACTTTTTATGTTAATAGGTGATTGTTGTGGATGGTGCATTCTTAAAAGCAAAATATGGTGGTGTTCTTCTAGTGGCAACTGCTCAAGATGCAAACCAACAGATATATCCACTTGCATTTGCAATAGTTGACTCAGAAAATGACTCATCTTGGAGGTGGTTTTTTGAAAAGTTAGTGCTACTAATTCCATCTTCAGAAGATCTAGTGTTTGTCTCTGATCGTCACCGGAGCATTGGAAAAGCAATAGAAGCCTATTACCCATCTGCAAACCATTGCGCATGCATTTGACACCTGAAGCAGAATATCAGGTCAAAATACAAGAAGAAGACCCTTGTAACCTCTTTGATAATGCTGCAACGAGCTACACGATAAATGAGTTCAACGGATACTTTGGGTGTATTGGTAAGCTTAATTCAGAAATGGAGAAGTATCTTGTGGAAGCAAATGTAGAGAAATGGGCAAGAGTGTATTGCAAGGGAGAAAGGTATAACATAATGACTTCAAATAATGCCGAGACCTTAAATTCTATTTTTAGGGAAGGCAGATCTTACACCGTCATTGCATGTTTGAATGAGATTAGAAAGAAGCTATCAGAATGGTTCAATGTACACAGAAATGAGTGTCAAGAGAACAACATGGAACTGCCATCAAACGTGAGCAAGATTGTTCTAGATAGGTGCAAGGAAACAGGAAAGTACAACGTCAAGCACTTGAATGACTTTCAGTTTGAGATATTGGGTGGAGATGACAGAGTTTTGGTTGATTTGAATGCGAAATCTTGTACTTGCAAGGTGTTTGATCTAGAAAGAATTCCTTGTGTTCATGCACTAGCTGCCATCGAAGAAAAAGGATTGAGTGTTGTGAATTTTGTCAGTCGGTACTACAGGAATGAATCATGGTATTTCGCATACCATGAAACCATTTATCCTGTTTTATCAGAAGCTGAGTGGATTGTTCCCGAAGAAATCAAGATGCAGAAATGCTATCCACCATCGGTTCGCAGGAAGAGTGGGAGGCCACAGAAGAAGCGGAAGCCATCATTTGGTGAATACAAATACCACAACATAAAGTGACAGAAATGCTTTAGCAAATACTTGAAGATATAGAAACCAACTCAGCATATACACATAGTCAACATTACTAATCATATTTTTAATACTGTTGAAGTCAATTTGTTATGTTTTGAACCATATTACACGACAATTACCTATGTTTTGAACCATATTACAAGTTATGTTTTGAACAATATTACAATCCAATTAGCTATCTTTTGAACCATACGATCTGTTATATTACAAGTTATTGTCATCAACCTATTCTAACCAACTACAGAACACTGTCATCAACCTATTGTAACCAACTACAGATCACTGTCACCACTCTATTGTCACTAACTCCAGAACACTGGTTTCAAAAAATGTTCACAACTGTATTGTCACCAAATAAAAAACATTGTCACCACCATATTGGCATCAACCTATTGTCACCAACAACAGAACACTGTCACCACTCTATTGTCACCAACTACAGAACACTGTCACCACTCTATTGTCACCAACTACAGAACACTGTCACCACACTATTGTCACCAACTACAGAACACTGTGACCACTCTATTGTCACCCACTACAGAACACTATCACCACTCTATTGTCACCACTCTATTGTCACCACCTACAGAACACTGAATTCAGAAAATTTTCACAACTATATTGTCACCAAGTAAAAAAACACTGTCACCACTCTATTGTCATCAACCTCTTATCTATAATCTATTTTCACCGACAAAAGAATGTCACCAACATATTTTCATCAACCACCTCTTTTTGGAAAGTAATTGTCATCAAGGACAAAAAAGTGTCACCAACACATTGTCACCAACTACAAATCCTAGACCCTAGAGGTGCTAAACCCTAAACCCTAAACTAAAACCCTAGAACTAGGGGAGCATAGACCCTAGATGTGCTAAACCTGTGAATATGAAAATTTTATGTACAGTATGGTTTAGGGTTTAGGGTTTAGTCTTAAGGGTTTAGGGCCAAGGCCCTAAACCCTTAAACCTAAACCCTAAACCCTAAAATGTGTGTACAGTACGAATGTCATCACAATTTTCATCTAATATTAATGCATTTATGTTACAAAACTGAAACCCTAGACCTAGGGGAGAATAAACCCAAGAGGGGCTAAACTATGCAGAGGAAAATTTGATGTACAGTATGGTTTAGGGTTTAGGGTTTAGTCTTAAGGGTTTAGGGACAAGGCCGTAAACCCTAAATCCTAAACCCTAAACCCTAAAATGTGTGTACATTACTAATGTCATCACAGTTTTCATCTAATATTAATGCATTTTTGTTGCCACACTGAAATCCTAGAACTAGGAGAGCATATACCCTAGATGTGCTAAACCCGAGAAAACGAAAAATTTGATATACAGTATGGTTTATGGTTTAGAGTTTAATCTTTAAGGTTTATGAAATGTTTTCACCATTGTTACATAATATTAACTAAATTTCATCATGAAACTGAAACCCTACAACTACGAGAGCATAGACCCTAGAGGGGCTAACCCTAAGTGATTCGAAAATTTCTGGTAAACTTTCACTTTATACTAATTAAGTGTCAGACTACATTCACTTCCAAAAATATCAAAACAAAGGGGAACAGTTGAGACATTCAGACTTAACATCAATCCAAAATAATTTCCACAATACAAGCACTAGACAAGTTTCAACTACTTCATATAAATCCCCAATTTTCCGACTACATAAACTTCCAAAATAAATGGGAACAGTTGAGATGGTCACCATAACAGTCAGATTGCAATAAGTAACAAAATACAAGCACCATGGAACATTCTACTACTTAATATCCTAAAACGGTGACAATAAAAACCTAGGTGCGCGCAGATCGTAGTCCTAACAATCCCATGTCCAACACTTCTTGAACAAATCATAGCCATCCTCTCTCGATAAGCATCCAAATACTCGTCTGAAATAGCTTCAATGGCACCTTGAAATGCAAGACACTCGATGTATTTGATGGTATACATACCACAACTTCCAATGCAAATGAAAATTACATTATAACTAAATGGGGGATAAAGAATTAAAATATGTCATCACAGAAAGACAAAAACATACCCTCCAATATTTTGTGCAAGACCAGCAATCCTCCTGACTGAAAAAGGTCTGCCAGTACAATCTCCAAATCTTCCACTCTTCAGCATCAATTTTGGAAGTAGTTTGCACAATTCTTCACACTTATTAACCACTGCTTCAAGTGAGTAATAACTTGTATTGCAATCATACACATTGACATTCTTATCCTCCAAATCAATCTCTAAGGCCACCCAATGTTTATTGTCGAAATTGAGTGGAGTATAGACCTTTTTAACACCAACCCAAGACTTCCCAAAAGTGCACGGGAGAGATCCATCAAAATATTTCAAAAACAGTTTGTCACCATCACCTGATTTTTCATATCTCTCAAAAGCCCCATCCATAAACTTTCGGATAAAAAAACAATCTAAAATCAGAATAGCAGCAAACTTGTCTAGATGTGCATGTATACGCTGCCTAAAATGAAACAATGCCTCGCTAATGTGATGGAAAAATACAAAACACATACGAACATACGAATATATTATTAATTTTGACTGTCACAAAAACAGTGTCTTCAATTCCAAAAAAAATGTCATTGAAAAGTAAGAATACTTACAGTATCAGTCAGCCACAATTCATGCCCCACAAGTAACTTGAAAAATGCATTATCAAGGTCATTTGCACCACCACTGATGACACGGCGACTAAAATGCAAAAATAAGAAAATATATAAGATAGTATATAGTATAAAAGTACAAGCTCTAAATATAATCAAGTAAACCAAAATTGAATAAACAAAGACAAAAAGGAAAGAATATTTACCCAACAGGGAGAATCCACTCATATAATTGAGTGCGATCATCAAGAGAAAGTAAACTATTCTTTGGTTGGCGTGGAAGACCTTTGATCATCTTCTTCTTCCTCTTAAAAGAAGTGAACGGAGTGTGCTTCAAAGGTCCAGCTTTCACCACTCTATGGGAACGTCTTAGAGCAAGACTTCCACAAGGCACTGCTCCATGTTGTTTAGAGTCAGAAACTTCATTATCACCATCATCAGAAGGTTGAGTGACATCTACTACAGGAACTTCATTATCACCATCATCAAAAGCTTCAGTGACATCTACTGCAGCACCTTGATTAGAGACATCCTTCTCCTCGACAGAAGCTGGAATGTCATCTCCTGCAGGGACATGATGGCCAGCAATATGATCATCTTTATCGGGGACAGAAGCTGGACTATCATCACTTGAAGGGACATGATGGGTTGCATTACCATCATCCTTATCCTGGACAGAAGCTGGACTGTCATCAACACCGCAAAAAAGATGTCCATGCTCAGATGGCTGCGAGCAATTTACCTCGATGTCCTCCATCACATCCTTGAGAGAAGCATCAAGTTCAGCTCGATGCCGTTCTAAATCAAACTCACTACCAACTGTTGGTTGAGATGAACGTGCTTCAAGGTTAGAAAACTTCTTGTCAAGTGCGTCAAGCTTCTCAATACATTTCTGGAGTTGTGACTCAAATTTCTCAAAAAAAGGCATAAAACCTTTACAGATCTGCTCAACACTAGCAATTCTATCAGAAAGTTGTTTCGCCCATAGAGGGATATCTGAATGTGCCTCATCGGTAGGAAGAGGACTTAGTGAAACACCACTAGGAACTTTAGTATGTCCAGCAGGCTCCTTATCATTCTGCTTCTTATCTTCATTCTTAACAATAGCAGGGATATGAAGTTTAAACTTATGATAGACCTTAGCTTTCTTATTGCCATCTTTCTCCTTATCCGTCTGCTTCTTATCTCCAGCCTCATTAACAGATTCCTTAGCCTTCTTATCGCCAACCTTCTCCTTATCCTTCTGGTTCAGATCTACATCCTCATTAACAGATTCCTTATACAAATTCTTACTACGCAATGGAGGTTCAAAATCAGATGTGTCATCAGAATCCTTTGTTGAGTCACCCATATCCATTATGGGCTTCATTGCCACACCTCTTTTCTTTTTCTTTGATGGAGGAGGATTTGGGACAATAGCTTCAGTGCCACCTGTTTGAAGGTTACCACCTTCTTTCTTGATAAGATGAGCTTGCATCCGTAAGAACCTTGCAGAACCTTCTTCAAATATCTCAATTCCAACATGAGAAGGACTAGCAACATATGCATCAATTAAAGGATCATCTGCCTCTTCATCAAACACTAGACCGAGTGCTTTCATAAATTCAGCATACAGAGGGAATATAGTGCCCTGTTAAGAAAATAAAAGTTAAAGTTTACTTAGAAATATAATATGTCACCAATAAAACTAAAATAGGTGATCTTAGAATTTATGAAAGCACCATAACTTATGAAAACAGTAAAATAACAAAAACTTACCAAACTTTTAGAGAAGATATCTTGACACTTATTAAACCTAATGGAAGTCACTTTAAGGGAGCTATACCACACCATAGTTGAAGGAGATCCAGCAACATGAGAAAATTTGCAATCTGTAAGAGTTGCCAGCATGGGAATTGCCTCCATAATCCACATCTAAAAGTAGACAATAATGAAAGATATTAGTGTCATCAAAATGGTGAAAAAAACCCTTAAAAAACCTATTAACAACAACAACTGGTGAGCAAATATATACCTGAAACACAAAATGATAGCCAAACAAGTTATAAACGAATCTCCCCCGTGAACAGTTGGATAGATCAGCTCTCATGGCATGCCTCAAATAATACAATGTGTCGGAATAAACCTCCCTACCAAATGGATACCTTAATAACTTCTCACTGTCACACATAAGAGGGAGGAATTCTTCTCGAATATACTGCTTCCTTTGGGGTAACAGCACACACTCAATGATCAACAAGTAGGCAATAGGAAGCTTTTTGACAGAATCAATCGGTTCTGGAGAAAAAATCAAGAAGTTCAGCTACTGATAAGTGAGGAACACCAAAGAAAGATATCATTGACACATCCCCAGTAATATCAACATTATCATCTACTCCATTCAACCCAGTGACACAGCAGAATTCCAGTAAAGAAAACCTCAATAAAGTATGATTGACTTTGAACCACATTTCATAGTTCTTCTGAGTGTTGACCTCATGCAGAAGCATATGATGAACTAGTTGGTGATAGAAAGTCATCCTATCAGCTGCACGCACAATGTTTCCAAAACAGCCATCCAATAACGAAGTCCAATCATCCGATGACAACTCATTTTTTATAAGATTGATAATCTCCGGCTTCGAATAAACATTTGCACACCCACGGAAACGTTTCACAGGAGGAATAATATATTGCAATTGAGCTAATGGGTCACCACGAGCAATGACTACAGAATTAAAAGCTGGAAACAATAAATACAAAACTGTAACCAAACATAATACATAACTCTAACATTTGTCACCAAACTTAAAGAACAACAAAATAACAACATAAATTCGATGAAAAAACCACAAGGAACATAGTCTCATTTAAGGTGATGATATTACCCCTGAGAGTCTCATTTAAGGTGATGATATAAAATCAAGCTACATACTAGTTGTCACCAAACTAACAATGGTCACCAAACTAACAATTGTCACCAAACTATCAATTGTCACCAAACTATCAATTGTCACCAAACATACATACAAACAAACATATAAAGAACGAACAAATTATAGTCATACAGAAGAACACTAACCTTTTGGATCCTCCATTTGAAGTAGTTAGGAACAAACAAACCCTAAAAAACGAAAATAGAGTGTCATTAGGGATACAAAAACAAACAACTAAGCAATGTAGTAAAAATTTCACAAAAATCCGAATCCGAATCTGATCAGTACATGCTAACAACAAATTGAACTAATAATGAGATGTAGATGAAGTCTGTTAAACCGATTTACACAAGTATTCTTCTTGTTGATCAAAATCATCACATGCTAGGGTTCCTCAAATCGAAAGGGGAAAGAAATCGAAAGAAAGGGGAAGAGATTGAGAAGGGGCAAAAGAGTAGAGATTACCTGGAATAGAGGGACGGGAACACCAGTACAAGCGCCGGTGAACACCAGTACACGAGCATGAGAGAGACGGTAACGAGCGAAGGAATGAAGGATCGACGGCGAACGAGAGGAGGAACGAATGAAAGAGACGGCTGGCCACATTGGAGGAGGATATTTATATGAAGGGCAAAATTGAAATTACAGAAAAATGTGGACATTTACTTAATATCCGATTAAAAATGGACATTTACCTAATTAGCCTTTGTAAATGGACATTTGACCCAATTTTTTCATATTTTTAAGGCATAATTGGATATATCTATACTTACTACAATAAGAGTGTGGGAGAGATATTATAATCCAGGTCGTTGGTTTGCTAAAACTTAAAATTTATCTACGGTTGTAATTGCTGCCTTTTTCTAACCGACGCACCGTCTTCCTCCTTATTCCTCGTGGTCCATCTTTGTCTCTGCAAACGGGATAAGATAGCCTGATAGCCGCCTTGGCGCCTTCGTCTTCGACATCTCCACCTCCTGCTTCCTAATCAATCATCATTGCCGCCTGTTCACCTCCTGATTTCTAAACCCCTCTCTCCGCCTTGCCACCAAGAGCTCTCCGCATCGTAGTCCGCTCCGCCTTTCCACCAAGAGCTCTTCGCATCGCAGTCGATTCGCTGCGTCTGGATTTCGCCCCACCGGCCGCCATCACCAACTTTAGTGTCAAAAAGGTTCAGACATTCGTACAAGGCCGTGCACCACTCGCCGCCATCACCGCCTCTTCCTCTGACAATTTTATCTCACCTTCGAATCGTCTGTGTTTGCCCTCCTCGTCGTCTCTTCTTTCTGGAGAACACACACCCTTTCTCTCTTCTAGCCCCTAATTTTAACTGACCCGCTAATTCCCCCTCTTTGTTTCAGTAATTTGGTAAGTTTCTCCTACTCTACTCTCTTGTATCTGATTTTCCCTAGCAATTGATGTTCTTAGGTTAATTGGAAATTTTAATTTTTTTTAAGGTTTAGGGTGATGAAATTGATTTAGGGGAATTTGGGGATTTGTGAATTGAGGGTTTTCTTGAGTGTTTTTGTGCTTAGTTCTCTGTTGTGTGAACTTGGCGTGGAATTTGGGGAAATTAGGCTAAGCTCATTTAGATTTGTTGGGTGAACTTAGCGTGGAATTTGGTTGTAATCGAAGTTTTCAAGCGTTATGTGTTTTGGCTTGTGCTGAGTGGTGATTATTAGGGTTATTAGGGGATTTGCCTGGTGGATCTTGCTCTTATTTGTTTTAGGTTTTCTTTTCGATTAGTGCTTGAGTTGAGCAGAACACACATAGCTTGCAACAATCAAGGATTGGGGTCTTGCGATTAAGGACTATGACGGTTAAATTGAGGATTTTGGACTTGAAATTGAGGATTGGGGACTTGAAGTTGAGCTTTATGGCCTTATGTAATATTGAAATTCAGGATTAGGGTCTTGGAATTAAGAGTTATTACCTTCAAATTGAGAATTGAGGATGGAAGACTTGAAATTGAGGTTTATGGTCTTCAAACTGAGGATTGGGATTTTTTACTTTACCTGTCACGGGTTTGCTTTTAGAAACAGTGCACGATTGGGGACTTCAAATTGAGGATTCGAGACTTGAAATTGAATATTGAAATCCAGGATCAGGGTCTTCGAATTAAGGGTAATGACCTTCAAATTAAGGATTTGAGACTTGAAATTGAAGTTTTTGGCCTTGAAACTATGGCTTTAGATTTTTTCTTTTACCTTTCACCCTATTGCTCTTAGAAACGGTGCATAGTCATCTCCTGACCTTTAACTTGCAGATTTAGTACTTGAAATTGAAGTCTATGGCCTGATGTACTATTGAAATCGAGAATTGGGGTCTTGGAATTAAGGGCTACGACCTTTAAATTAAGGTTTATAGTTTGAGATTGAGGATTAGGGCCTCGGAATTGAGGATTGACTCCATGAGATTTTAAATTAGGGTTTTGAAAATGCAAATTAGGATCTTTATATTCACGTCTTTAGTTCAATCAGGTAGTAAAGTACCATCATTTTAGATCCAATTGACTGGTTTCAATAGATGGAAATTGGAACCAATATCTTTTTCTTTACTGTCATAAAAGGATGAGGTAACTCACTTGCTATCAACTAACATATTTTCTTTCTCTTAAACTGCTTGGATTTATGTACATTGAAGTTCCAAATAGATATGTTGTTTGATTTTTTTTAATTTGCACCACCGCTTTCCCCAAGTGGCAGATCCACTCAATCTTTTTTCTCCTCCCCTATCTTCTACATATACAAGTTGATTTTTTGGATCAGTTTCTGGTGGACAATCGATCAATTTGATTACTCATCCCTCCATTTCCATGTCTTAACATATTTGATTTTCATTCTGATTTGCCCTATTGATCCAGTTGCACCTGCATCTTGTTCCTCTGAATCCTAATTAAGGTATATATGTTGTTTGTCATACTTATATTCTATATCACTGTTTTAGTGTTTTGAATTTCCTTTTATTGGGGCTCAGGATGTTCTTTTTCTGGTGAAGGAACACCTACTATACAGTATTAGGAGATTAATCTTAGTAATCATATTATTTTTGGATCCATGGAATACAAAAACAGATGCTTCATGATGAAAATAAAGGCATGTATGAGTGATATATATGCTGCTTTTAATTTGTACTTCAGAACCAAGGAGGAGAGTAAGTTGTTTCTACCATCATTGATTCTTGGGGATAAAAAATGCTCTTTTGAAGCATGAGGTTAGTCATGTAATTTTGACTTAAAAGTTCAAATCTCATTTCAACTTATGATTGTCCATCTATCTAAGTATACAGGTTGGTTGCCTCCAATTTATAAGCTAATAACTAAAGGATATTCCTTCTCATCAGCCGCTTCCATGAAGCTACATTTCAGTCACTTTCTGTAGCAACTAGAAAAGCACGAGGTTCTTTAAATTGTTAGTTTTGAAGAGCTTTATTTTTTCACTTTTAGGACTTAGAAGAGGCCGATAATTTCAGGATCTGAATATATATTATGGTTTCCTATTTGTAATCAAATGTTTTATTTGTTTCTGATGGAGAAAATTCAAGTTTCTTTCTGTTTAGATATGAAAGGTTTATTTTTCTCTATGTTACTCTGTGTCTGCTTTTTTTTCCTTCTTTTGATTTGTTTTGAACTTCCTGGTCAATAAATATTTATATTTGAATTGGAAATTTGATAATGGGTCATTATGTCTTTTATGAATAAGTTTTTATAGATTATAAGATCACTTGCTTGATTCACCTACATCTTTGATGTACTGAAACCCTTGATTCAACTACATCTTTGATGTACCGAAAGTAGGTCTGAAATCGGTCTCTTGAGCATGATGGTAAGTTGAGACTTTTGATACAGTTGCAATGCTTAATGATGAGCTAATAATGCTATTGTTATAAATGCTGGTTGATATGATGTAATCTTTATGTGTAATAATGTCCATGATTGCTTCTTCTTTGAACGTGTGGGTGAGATTCTTTTGTGGAATGGTCGGAGAGCGGTGAAGGAATTTGAGCAGTTAGAATGATTGAGGGTAGTATGAGGTAAGTCACAGGAGAGGGTTTTGGCTTAAGTAAGAATGAGTGAGTTTGAGAGCTATAAGGGGCGATGCTTAGTGGTTTCCGATGAGCTTCTAGATGAATCTTAGGTGGGGGTATGGTTAGAATAGGTCGGCTAGGTGGTGATCGAAGGTCCTTATAGAAGAGATGTGGTTAGAAGGGTTCTATGCTTGTGATGTCTTAGGTAGTATGTGCAGTGTAGGGAGTGGCTCTTGTGAGTATCGAGAACATAGGATGCAGGGGTGCTCGGGTGTGAAAGCAGAGATGAGGGTTGGAGTCTTAGAGGTGGATTGTTAGTGAGAGAGCTTGGTGGGAAGAGGTATGAGATTGGAGTGTCGGAATGAATTAGGACTTTTCTATGGGATATTATCCGAGTTGGTGAGTCTAGATGAAGATTTGGTCTTGGCTTGAAAGTGGGAGACGAGCGAGCGGGGATTGCGTTTCGTTTTGACTGGTAGTGATGTGAGGATTTTCTTGATTATGTGATTTGTAATATGTACTGGCATGATGTTAGATAGCGACCATGATAAACTTGATATGGCCTGATATTACATGTTGATATGCAATATTGGAAATCTAGTTGACAGTGACAAGTGTTATCATGAAATAATGATATGTTGCTATATGAGAGCATGATGTTATATTATGATCAGGAGATGTTAAATGATGACTATTGAATTGGATCATGAATATGACTTATATATATATATGATATAATGGTGCGTGATTGCTAAATGATCGTTATATGTCATTGTATGAGTTGAGATGATGTTTTGTGAGTATGTTGACGTTCTGATGATTGATATATTGATTGACTTTCCCCTCTACTGAATCTTAATAACCTGACCTTGCTGTGTTGATATGTTGACAATGGGTTTTGGTTCGTTGATTCTATGATGGATACTTTTATGACTTCTGGTGTGATGTCGAGACGTTGTTATGATTTTGATATGTCATTGAGATGCACATTATGACCTTTAGTATGATATAGCGATGTTGATGTGACCTTGTGGCACTACGTTGGTATATGTGGAGACTTGTCGTATGATGTGTTGATTGGAGATTGGTTGGTTATACAGTTATGCATTTCTTGTGGCTTATATATCTTGTTTGAATTGAGACTGATAGATTGATTCGATTCTGGAAACTAGGAAGAGAATATGGGATTAGCCCTTAGAGGTGGATGATTCCACCTCCTACTTTCTGAAATTGATTGATTGGTATGCAAGAAGCTGATTTGGTTTTTGGGAGATTTTGACGAAATCTTGATTTGAAAGGATTTGACTGGTTTTTGTGTAAAGCTGCTTGATTCAACATCGAATTTGGAGATTTTGAGCGGTTTTGAAAAGGACCAACTTGGGGTTTTAAAGAAGTTGAGAGTTTCAATGATTTGGATGACAATCTTTCCATTTACAAAATGCTTTGAGGTTTTACGAACTGGATTTACATTATGACGTCTCACGAAGTGGATACAAGCATTTTGTAGGGGCGCTTATAGATTGCTTGCTAAGACCTAGCCGGGACGCTATAATACTTTTAGAGTTGTGGTACTTCTGAAAAGTCGAAGCAAGGATGTGATAAGGGCGCTTATTACACACTTGTCAAGACCAATTGGAGATGTCACGACCGTGACTAGGGTGTTGTGAGAATCCATGAAGACGCAACCGAGATGATTACAAGATCTTTGGACATGGTCCTCGGACTCACCGATTTCAAACTTCCTCCCATTGCTTTAAAATGATTTAGTCTCGGGGACGAGACTTGTTTTTAGAGGTGGATAAATGTAAAGACTGAATATATTTTATATTATTATTCTATATATTAAATGATTATTATTAAATTCAATAAAACCCATCCTCGAGCGTAAGTTTTGATTTTAAAGTCATTCCGGCATCATTTCGAGAATTTAGATTCTAGCGGATTTTAATTCCGCCTTCGAGCTCCGAGTTTTGTTAAAAATTAATTTAATTCCGTTTAACTTGGGATTGAATTGAAAATTTGATTTAAATTCGATTTAAATTGTTGAGTGTCGGGTTTTGTTTTAGTGAGCGGAATTTGGATCGAGCGTCGGGATTAGCGGGTTCCAAGTTTTGAATTCGGGAATCTTTGCATTTTGATTTAGGGACCACTCTTATCTTTTATTTCATTTTCCTTTTCTTTACTTTTTCTTTTCCTCTCTCTCTCTCTGCGGTTCAGTTGTCCTCTTCCTCTCATACAGCTCACACAATTCACTCATCCTCACACAATCGTTGCCCTCATCCTCGCACACCCTCTACCTCCCTCTTTCTTCCAGCTCCTCCCCACCCCCTTTAGCCTAATTTCAATTTGTCTCTTTCCCCCATTTGAGCACACACTACCACGCCAAAACCAGGCTCCCCCTTCCCCTCTTAACTTTTTTTTGATCCAAACCCGAACGCAACCCTTCACTCCTTCCATTTCAGCTCCAGTCACCGCCACCACAACTCTGTTTTGCAAGCCGAGATCGAACATCTTCAGCCCCCTTCCGCCTCCTTCTTCGATGACGGGTAGCAGTAGCACCATCCACATATCTCCTCCGAGCTCCGACGCCTCCTCTGATGCCCGATGAAGTAGTACCGAGTAGCACAGGAGCTTCCCAACCCATCGTGTCCCAAGTTTCCCCTGTCTCGATTCGAAAATGCCGGAAACGAGCCTTCGAGGACTTCCACACACCATAATCGAAGCTCTGGCGAGTCGACAACCGCGAGAACCTCTAGGTAAGCCTCGACCCTATCTTTTCCTTCCTTGTGTGCTATTTTCGAATTCCTATGTGTTTCGTCCTTATCGTCGAGCTAATTGGGGAGGGTGAGAGCGAGTCGCAGAGTGCGAGCGAGAGAGGGCGAGTAGGAGATTGTGAGATCAACGAGCAGCGAGGGCGGGCCGCGAGTGAGCTTTCGAACGAGACGACATATGGAGCGGGGACAAGAGTGAGAGAACGGGGGATGCGAGCGGGAACCAACAGAAGGGCCGACAGAGGAAGATCGATGCCTGCGGGATTGAAGTCGGAGCAACAGGGGAAAACGAACCCAGGAAGGCGGAGGTTGAAGATACGTGTGGGGCCTGCCTCCTTCTTTTATGTTTTATTTATATTTTGTTTGGTCTTGCTATTGGATCCGAGAGAGAAAGTTTGGGACGGGTCGGAATAGAGCAAGAGAGAGAGTTGGGCTGAGAGGGTTAATTCGGCTTTGGGGTTCAAAGTATAGTTTGGGCCGGATTATTTTTTCTCTAAAAGTAAATGAATGTTGGGCCTATTTCTTTCAAACAGATCCGATTTTGGGATTTTAAACAAAGGGGCCGGATTTTTTTGAGTTTGTAAAATGAGGAGTCGGTTTTGGAATTTTACAAAAAAAGGGGGTTGGTGTTTATGTTATGCATAAATATATTATATTATATGTTATGTTAGTTATATACATGTATGTTATTTATATAATATTTCTGATTTTAGGAATATAATAATATTTATATGTTATGAAAATATTAATATTTTATTTTACATGGTTTTAAAAGTGAAATTATTTGGAATATGTAATTGAGTGGGGTTTTAATATGTGATGTTATGAAATTTGAGATAATTTATTGACTTTGAATTATAAATATGATGAGTAAAGATGATTTATTTTTTGGTGTTGTTTTTTTAGCTAAATATTATTTGAGAAGAGTTATTTCATACAAGGTTTGATAAAGGTGAATTTCAAGATGATGGTTTTAAATAAAGTAAGTTATGTCGGAATTATTTTAAGTAGTATACATTGCAAGCGGATTGAAGAGTTGATGATTGTAAATGGGGTTTTGAAGATGGATTTATTTTGAAATTTAAAATGCCGGAATTATTTCTATAATATGATTTTGAGAGATTGGTTTTAAGTTTTAAATATTTAATGTCGGAATTTGGCCAAGTATGAGTTCAGAAATTATTTTGAATATGAGTTGACTTAATTTGGGATTTAAGAGTTTGAAAATATAGTTGGTATGATTTTATCAATGGGTTTGATTGAAAGAATGATTTTGGTCGATTTGATCGTATCGGAAAGATTTTGGAAAACGGTTTTACTATCGGTCGGTTTTGAGGATATTGAGAACTTGGGTTCGTGTGTATGAATGTTGGTCTGGTAGCTTATGGAAATGGCTTGATGATAGGTGTGTATTGCTTTTGGATTGCTTTGGACTTGCATTTGGGCCCTTGTTTGTGTCATCTTGCTATTCTGCATCTTCAGGTAAGTATCCTACGGGACTTACTCAGTAACCTGGACCTCCTACCTGATGTGTCATGTAATGTGTAGTTTTGCTGCATATTAAAGCATGTCATGTAGTATCATGCTAGGATTGCATTGAATTGAGCATGTGGTTACTATGTGTGTTTGGATACAGAATGGCCGTTATCTGTGATAGTCCTAGATTCTTTGCTAGGGTCATAGGGTAGCCCAGCCCCATCGGGTGCCCTGAGTCTATTGAGTCGATATGAGCATGATATGATAGCCCAGCACCATCGGGCAAGAGATGAGATGATATGATATGATATGATGATGCCGTGGTTAGTGCACCACCACGAGGAAATTGCTATGCTATAGCACCGAACTGGCCAGTCTCTGCACTAACGGGAAGGGGTGCAGAGGTAGGAGAGGGATATGCCACTTGGCATTGTCTTGGGCCCTTTACATTTCTTTTCTGCATATTATATATATACTTGGGGCATGATAATGTGATATAAATCTTGTACTGCATTAGTCATATTTTATTCAGGTATAGGCATGTTATGTGGCCTCTGCGCGGTCAGAGGACCCGCAGGCGATTACCGGGCCTGACTTCCTGGATAGTGTTAGGTACCACTCTTGTTGCTCCTTGCTTCTGTGACGGGGAATCTCTTGGCGAACCGAAGAACCTGGCTAGTATTCTAACTTAATAAATGGGAATCACCCACTATGTTTTGGTTTTGACCCGGCTCTGCCGTGTCACTTGTATCTAAACTTTGCTTCCGCTTTACTTTCGTTTGAATTGAATTTCTGCGACTTCGATTGCTTGGGGTTCGAAATCCCTGCTTTGAATATTGATCTTAGAGGTTTGAAACCTCGACCTGTACTTGAATTGCAACATCCGAACGAAGGTGTCCAACCTTCGAAATGTATCTCGGATATTTATATCCGGGCCGTTACATACGAAACCCAAGTTCTCACATCCTCAAAACCAATCGATAGTAAAAACCATTTTCCAAAACCTTTCCGATACGATCAACATCAACCAAAATCATTTACTTCCAATCAACCCCATTGATAAAATCGTACCAACCATATTTTCCAAACTTCCTTCTCAAAACCGACATCATCAAACCAAGACAAAGAATCCCGACATTAAACATTTAAACCTTTAAACCAATATCTCAAAATCACATTATGGAAATAATTTCGGCATCTTGGTTTCCCAAACACAAGTCCTTAAAAGACATTTATGAAAACTTGAAAACTCCTTTTTAAATAATTTCTCAACCAATACTTAACTAAATAAAATAACACAATTAAATCCTCTTTACAAATCCTAATAATAAATCCAAGCCAATAAATCATTTTACGAATTCCTAAATTCACATATTTAAAGCATCACACAACACATATTCAATAATAACACTTCTCAATTAGTATTACTTTTAAAACCTTTTAAAATATATATTAATATTTTCAGAATATATATACATATTCAAAAATCAGAAATAACATATAATATATATATATAACATAACACATAATATAATTTAACACATATCCAATATCAATAACCTAAAACTCAACCTAACAACCCAACTCACAGCCCAACCCTTACCCGGATTTGGATCCACTTGCCCAGCCAAAGACCCGGCCCAGAAGGAACCCGACCCGGATTAAATCTGGTTTAAAGGGGGTGAACCGAACCATAATTTAAAAGACTTGGACCGGACAAAATAAAGAAAAGAAAGAAGGAGAACCGGCCTGAACCATTTCTTCAACCCCTGCCCTGTGTACAGCTCGAAGATGGAGGAAAGAGGGAAAGGAAAGAGGCCTCGTCGGACTCGTTTTGGACCCTAACCCACTCTCAACCTGAGCTAAAATCCTCCCCGACCACCATAGACTCGGAAAAACACAAAAGAAGCCAAGGGAACGAGAAGGAAAGCGAGCTCACCGAGAGGGTCATCCGAGGCTTCTTGTGGCTTCTCTGGGGTGGTGCGAGCTCGTCGTGAGTGGAGGAGGGCTCCCAAGACATGGGTTGAACATGGAGGGTCATAAAGGTGCACCTTTATGGGGTAATTGGGTCGGAAATGAAAGAAAGATTCTTACCGACCCAATCGAACGAAAAAAAAGGGAAAGAAGGAAGGAGATGGGCGTTGCCGACTTTGGGGCTGCGTCTTCAACTGCCGGGGAGCGAGAAGGATGGAGGAGGAGTGACTGGAGGTTATTGCTTTGAAGGAGGAGTGATGGTGGTGGCGCCGGGGTTGTTCTTCAAAAACAGGGGAGGATGGAGGTGCTCTGTGGCTACAACGGGGAAATGGTAAAACATGAGGTGAATAGAAGACGAGATGGTGGTGCTTGCTACTGGCTTTGTAAAGAACCAGGAGTGAGGTGGTTTGGTGGGTTTTAGATTCCTGGGTTGTTGCAGAGGATGAAAACGGGTGAGAGAGGGAGGTGGGGTTGCTGTAAGAGTGAGTGAGGGCAATTGGGTGGGTTGCCTTATAGTGCAACATCCACAAGAGGACAAAAAGGCTCACACAGAAATTCTGAACGAGAGAGAGATAAAGAAAAAGGAAAAGGAATTAAAATTTGAGTAATGGTCCCCCCCATGATACCAATTTGAATTCCCGACGCTCGATCCCAATTCCACTCACTAAAACGAAAACCTGACGCTAGGAATTTAAATCGAAATTTAAATCATCTTGGAATCTAACTTAATTTTATTAATTCTCGAAGCTCGAAAGCGGAAATCAAATCCCGGCAAAATCCAAATTTTAAAATGATGCCGGAAGGATTTTAAAATTGAACTTGTGCCCGAGGACGATTTTTCTCCACTTTTACAAATTGCAATAAATAATAATATATTTAATTAAAATAATAATAATAATATAATATATAAAATATATTCGGTCTTTAGATTCATCCACCTCTAAAAACCAGTCTCATCCCCGAGACTAAAATCATTCTAAAGCAATTGGGAGAAGTTTGAAATCGGTGAGTCCGAGGATCATGTCGTTCATCCCGTAAGTACCTCATAAGTGCACCTATGAAGCTCTCACAGTATCTTCGTCGCGACCATGATATTCCCAATTGGTCGTAATAAGTATGTGATATGGGCCCCTATCACATCCTTATCCCAACTTCTCGGTTATACCATAACTCATAAGCATCATAACGTCCCGACTAGGTCTTAGCAAGCAATCTATAAGTGCACCTATAAATGCTTGTATCCACTTCGTGAGGCGTCATAATGTAAATCTAGTTCTTAAAAGTTCAAAAGAGTTTTGCCGAGGGAAAGATTGATCTCGAAATCATTGAAATTCTCGATAGCGTTTATTTTCTTAAATCCCAGTCATTTCCTTTCAAAACCGTTCAAAATCTTCAAATCCAACATTTAATCAATCAATTCATATCACGAGAGGTGGAATCATCCACCTCTAAGGGCTAATCCCATATTCTCTTCCTGGTTTCCATAATCAAATCAATCTATCAATCTCAGCTCAAGCAAAATTCGTAAACCATAACAAATGCATAACCGCATGAACCAACCAATCTCCATCCAACACGTCACAAGGCAAGTCTCAAAGCACATACTAACACAATGTTACAAGGCCACATTAAGCATCTCCACAACATATCAAAACCATAGAAAACGTCTCGACATCACACCAGAAATCATAAAAGTATCTCCTCATCATAGAGTCAATGAACCAAAACCCATTGTCAACACATCCACACAACCAAGGTCATGTTATTAAGAATAAGCAAAACGGAAGATCAAACAGTATATCGATCATCAAAATGTCAGCATATTCACCAAACATCATCTCAACTCATTATAATGCCATATAACAATTATTTAGCAACCATGTACCATCATCTCATATATACACGTTATATTCATGCTCCAAGTCATATTCATCATCTAACATACCTATAATCATGCTTGCCAACCATAGATTACGACATCATGTTTACCACCACATAATATAACATCATGCTCTCACACAATAACACATCATTATCTCACATATCATATCACAACACATCCTAACATGCTTCTAAAACAACATCGCAAAGCATCAATATATCATGATAACACTTGTCACTGCCAACTAGATTTCAATATTGCATATCAACATGTAATATCATTATGTATCAGATTCATCATGGTCGCTATCTAACATCATGCAAGCATATATTAATAATTCACAATATCAAGAAGGCCCTTACATCACGACCAACCAAATAGAATGCAATCCCCGCTCGCTCGAGTCTAATTCCCAATTCGAAACCACCCTCATCTAGATTCACCCACATCAGCTCAAATAACATCTCCTAAAAGAAGTCCCAATTCTTTCCGACACTCCATCTCACACCTCTTCCCACCAAGCACTCTCACTAGCAATCCACCTCTAAGAATCCAACCCCTATCTCTATTTTCACACCCGAGCACCCCTGCATACTATGTTCTCGATACTCACAAGAGCCATACCCTACACTGCCCATACTACCTAAGACATCACAAGCATTATACCCTACTAACCACTTTCCCTCTAGAAAAATTCCTAAAACAATGCCTAGCCGACCTATCGCTAACCACATCCCCACCCGAGATTCACCTAGAAGCTCATCAGAAACCGCCAAGCATGGCCTCTTATAAATCTCAAAACTCACTCGTTCCTACTTAAGCCAAACCCCTCTCATGTGACTTACCTCATACTACCATCGATCATTCTAACCGCTGAAATTCCTTCACCACTCTCCGACCATTCTTCAAGAGAATCTCACCCACAAGTTCAAAGAAGAAGCAATCATGGACATTATTACACATAAGGACTACATCATATCAACTACCATTTATATCAATAGCATCATTAGTTGATCATTAAGCATTGCAACTGTATCAAAAGTCTCAATTTACCGTCATGCTCAACAAGTATTGCAAAACATCATATATGAACCTAATCAAATCAAGCTAGCAAGTTTCATCATAACCTTATCTAATAAACATTTCAGGTTCTCAGCATTTGCAGTTCATTCTTTTATAGGCAAAGGAATTTAGGTCATGCTTAGCAACTCAGAGTAGCATCACATCAAGTCATCATAGCACATTAGGACTGTAAGGCATCGAATCATATATATCATCATAGAAAACGGATAATCAGGCAATAATCATTATCAAGTCATCACATCAACACGCAATTTTCAACATCAAGTCAGTGCAATATCACCATCAATAAGTTCAGAAGGGATTAGCAATCTGAATGGAGGACACTCCCACTTGCAAGTCATATCGCGCTCAGTAACCGCAATCCTCGAAGCAAGCTTGTTCCATCAACATCGTCGATCCTGAGGGCCGTGGGTTATGGGCCCACGCTTCCGCTGCGCTGCTCTGTCGCTATCTAACTTCCCGTCCCCTCTTCTATGCGGTCGCTCATCCAATGTATCGCGTAGGAGTCTAAGTTAGCGGAGATAGGGGAGTGACAAGAGCGGACAACCCAATGTTTCTTTCGGAGACAAAAATGGACCAAAGCTAAAGATGACATGACTAGAGACAAGACTCCGACCCGAGAATAGTAACGATGCCCTTAAAGAAGTCTATTAGGTTACAATTGTGACAAACAAGCACGAATTCATCATGGAGCATATCAATCACATTAATCCACACTAACATGTACCTATCTAAAGGAACAACGACATACATATTCATTCCAAAGATACAATCGAGTCCTACACTGATGCGCGTGAGACAAGCTAGTAGTCTATTATTCCATGGATGCAGGTATGTCTTACAACCTAGGCATGTTATGCGGAGCCAATATTGGTCATGTGGGGTCCAAGGTCATGCGGGATTGTACGAGGATGAAAAGTATCATATATATGAACAATGTAAGAGCATGGTATACACATCAACAAATGAGGCCAATACAACATGACGAGGTATATCATAACAATCAACTAAACGTCATACAAGAGTACATAGGAGCGGCATAGTAATCATACAATGAGATACACTTAGGAAGCATAGGTCTTATATGATGCTAGCGATACATGATAAGGCATGTGCATAGTCAAGAGTGATTAAATGAGTTCAATATGATGTGCATGAAAGCAAAAGGGTCACCGCAGAGTAAACAAGATAACATCACGGGCGATAGATTATAATCATGCTAGGAATGAACCGTCATAGGGCACATAAAACGATACAACAACTATCACATTACAGTACAAGCATGTTCACGTAATAGGTCAAGTAAGACAGGTCACCATTTCGCGAGTCATATTGGAAATCATAAGCCCTATAGGATACTAATAACACATATTGAACATGAATACAATCAAGGTAATTCGACTAGATTCATTCTAACATTTACGCGTCATGCGTATGAGAAATCATGATATAACGTGGTGTGTGATCATGCGAGGTGTCAAGTCATACGTTCATGAAAGCACGAGAAGATATCATAGAGTAATAGAGGGATACCACCGAGCGAGAACATGTAAGCATGCTAGAATTAACCATCACAGAAAGCAAATCGATCTTTGAATTCAACATTAATCTAATCAGGATGAGTGAAACATGTTAAGAGAACAGAAAGAGGGGAGAGCCACACTATCAGGGACCTAGCTCAAGAGAGAATCAACAATAGTGTAGGCAAGGTAGGATTCGCATAAGTCACAGCCAAGGGCCCTACATGTTACTAATAGCTCAACCTAACATATGATACATACATGCACTTGATTGATTACTCGACATCAAGCAAGACTTCAATTCAATCACATTCCAATAATATAGAAGTATGGGAGGAAATGTAGCGAGGTATAGTGCAAGTCTAAGTAACATGGCAACATGACTAGAATACGGGGACATGAGTTCAAATCAATGTATACTGGGATGAAACATGTATTTATCAAGACTCATTTATACTAACATATTCTCAATTTAGCACAATTAACACACAGCAACAGTAATTGCAGAATAATCAACAATATTTAGTCTGAGGAATACAAAATAGATGAGCATGCTATAGATTCTTGTCACAAAAGGAACGATAAGCATCGAGGCGTCATCGGCTAGCATGCCAAGGAGAACATCTTACGAGGTATTCATACAAGGAAGAGATGATCACACTATCATGTACCTAACTCAGGAGAAAGCAATATCCATATAGATCCATATCATGTGGTTCATGCTTCTAACCTACCATTAATACGATCAATACAATAGGTCAAGTAGACATGCTATGACAACATATAATCATGATAGAAAGCAAGGCACAATAAGAGATCTGAACAAGGTAACTAATCATAGATGTAATGACGTGCATATCGGTTCTCTAATGGTCAGTCACAAGGTACATGCCGGAGATCACAAAATCATATTATGTCACACAATTTTAGAGAGAGTCACTATTACAACCGGACAGAGATCTCTAAGGGCAACCATTGACCTTTCCCAACTGAGTCATCACCCCTCTTTCCCGTGGGACTCTGGTATGACTCTTTGTGGCAAGAAGACACTGGTTGATCGTAATAAGAATCGAGAAGGACAGCCCCAGAAACACCTTACTCTCTAACTCGGAATTACATCAAAAGCCAACTTCCAATACTCTCCCAAACAACCCTCATATTCAACCATGATTCCCGAAACAATGTGTTTACCAACCCCATTTTCCCATGGAGGAGACCGATATTCAAGAGAAAGACGCGATAAGACCATCAAGGGGTTAACATAGTGGAAGGGGTTGTTCCACACAAGCTGGGCTTAACCATATAAGAATGAGGATACTCCCGCTATTCCGTTAGCACAATCATTTCAAATACATTTCATAGTTAGGCCAAACAATCAGATATTCAGCATGACAACAATTAACGTGGAATCAGTCATCAACAGTTTGCGTAAACACAACCAAGCTACCTAACTCGCCACTCCAACCACCACGGCGCGATTCCTTGGAGTCTTCTACACCCACCTATAAAGATCAAGCTATGTTTCGCCTACCCGTTCCCAACTACATCCAATAGGGATGGTCTATCGTCGAAACTACCCTCTCGATCCCCTTAGTTGGTTCCAATCTATTTCTTAGACCAAGTTCATATTTATTCCAATTGAGTCAGTCATATTAAATTCATTTTGCCCTTTTTAAATCCTTTTAAATCTTTTAAAATTTGTGGGCGGTTTTTAAAACATACACTCGACCCTTGTGTACCCGAATTGCACAACCTGGCTCTGATACCAACTTTGTAACGGCCCAGATATAAATACCCGGGTTACGTTTTGAAGGTTGCTTACCTTCATTCGGGTCTTGCAATTCGAGTACGAGTCGAGGTTTCAAACCTCAAAGGATCAGTATTTAGAGTGGGGATTTCGAACCCCAAAACAATCGAAGTCGCGGAAATTCGTTTCAATGAAAATGCGAAAGTGGAATTAAAGTACAACTTGCCACGGCGGAGCCGGGTCAAAACCAAAACATAGAAGGTGATTGCCATTTTATCACGTTAGAATATTAGCCGGATTCGTCGGTTCTCCAAGAGATTCCCCGTCATAGAAGCAAGGAGCAAACGAGAGCGGTACCTAACACTATCCACGAAGTCAAGCCCGGTAATCGCCTGCGGGTCCTCTGACTGCGCTGAGGCCACATAACATGCCTATCCCTAAATAAAGGATGACTAATGCAGTACAAGATTTAAATCACATAAGCATGCTTTGGCAGTTATAATATGCGAAAAACTGTAAAGAGCCCAAGACAATGCCAAGTGGCATATCCCTCTCCTACCTCTGCACCCCTTCCCGTTAGTGCAGAGACTGGCTAGTTCGGTGCTATAGCATAGCAATTTCCTCGTGGTGGTGCACCAACAACGGCATCATCATATCATATCATCTCATCGCTTGCCCGATGATGTCGAGCTATCATATCATGCTCATATCGACTCGATTGAATCAGGGCAATCCGATGGGGCTGGGCTACCTATGACCCTATCAAAGACTCTAGGACTATCACAGATAACGACCGTTCTGTATTCATACACACATAGTAACCACATGCTCAGTTCAATGCAATCCTTGCATGATACTACATGGCATGCTTTAATATGCAACACCTAAACATCATATGACACATTAGGCAGGAGGTCAAGGATACTGAGTAAGTCCCGTAGGATACTTACCTGAAAATGCAGAACAATGAGATCACACAAGAAAGGGCCCAAATGCAAGTCCAAAGCAATCCAAAAGCATTACACACCTATCATCAAGCCATTGCCATAAGCTACCGGACCGATATTCATACATACGAAACCCAAGTTCTCACATCCTCAAAAAACCAATCGATAGTAAAAACCGTTTTCCAAAACCTTTCCGATACGATCAACATCAACCAAAATCATTTAATTCCAATCAACCCCATTGATAAAATCGTACCAACCATATTTTCCAAACTTCCTTCTCAAAACCGACATCATCAAACCAAGATAAAGAATCCCGACATTAAACATTTAAACCTTAAAACCAATATCTCAAAATCACATTATGGAAATAGTCCTGACATCTTGGTTTCCCAAACACAAGTCCTTAAAAGACATTTATGAAAACTTGAAAACTTCATTTTAAATAATTTCTCAACCAATACTTAACTAAATAAAATATCACAATTAAATCCTCTTTACAAATCCTAATAATAAATCCAAGCCAATAAATCATTTTACAAATTCCTAAATTCACATATTTAAAGCATCAGACAACATATATTCAATAATAACACTTCTCAATTAGTATTACTTTTAAAACCTTTTAAAATATATATTAATATTTTCAGAATATATATATACATATCCAAAAATCAGAAATAACATATAATATATATATAATATATATATATATATAACATAACACATAATATAATTTAACACATATCCTATATCAATAACCCAAAACTCAACCTAACAACCCAACTCACAGCCCAACCCTTACCTGGATTTGGATCCACTTGCCCAGCCCAAGACCCGGCCCAGAAGGAACCCAACCCGGATTAAAGCTGGTTTAAAGGGGGTGAACCGAACCATAATTAAAAAGACCTAGACCGAAAAAATAAAGAAAAGAAAGAAGGAGAACCGGCTTGAACTATTTCTTCAACCCCTGCCCTGTGTACAACTCGAAGACGGAGGAAAGGGGGAAAGGAAAGAGGCCTCGTCGGACTCGTTTTGGACCCTAACCCACTCTCAACCTGAGCTAAAATCCTCCCCGACCACCATAGACTCGGAAAAACACAAAAGAAGCCAAGGGAACGAGAAGGAAAGCGAGCTCACCGAGAGGGTCATCCGAGGCTTCTTGTGGCTTCTCCAGGGTGGTGCGAGCTCGTCGTGAGTGGAGGAGGGCTCCCAAGACCTGGGTTGAACATGGAGGGTCATAAAGGTGCGCCTTTATGGGGTAATTGGGTCGGAAATGAAAGAAAGATTCTTACTGACCCTATCGAACGGAAAACGGGGAAAGAAGGAAGGAGATGAGCATTGCCGACTTTGGGGCTGCATCTTCAACTGTCGGGGAGCGAGAAGGATGGAGGAGGAGTGACTGGAGGTTCTTGCTTCGAAGGAGGAGTGATGGTGGTGGCGTCGGGGTTATTCTTCGAAAACAGGGGAGGATGGAGGTGCTCTGTGGCTACAACGGGGAAATGGTAAAACAGGAGGTGAATAGAAGAGGAGATGGTGGTGCTGGCTACTGGCTTTGTAAAGAAAGAGGAGCTGAGGTGGTTTGGTGGGTTTCAGATTCCTGGGTTGTTGCAGAGGATGAAAACGGGTGAGAGAGGGAGGTGGGGTTGCTGTAAGAGTGAGTGAGGGCAATTGGGTGGGTTGCCTTATAGTGCAACTTCTACAAGAGGACAAAAAGGCTCACATAAATTTTGAATGGGAGAGAGAGAGAGATAAAGAAAAAGGAAAAGGAAAAGGAATTAAAATTTGAGTAATGGTCCCCCCCACGATACCAATTTGAATTCCCGACGCTCGATCCCAATTCCGCTCACTAAAATGAAAATCCGATGCTAGGCATTTAAATCGAAATTTAAATCATCTTGGAATCTAACTTAATTTTATTAATTCTCGAAGCTCGAAAGCGGAAATCAAATCCCGTCAAAATTCAAATTTTAAAATGATGTCAGAAGGATTTTAA
Organism: Persicaria maculosa; assembly: GCA_963922045.1. Taxonomy (NCBI): domain Eukaryota; kingdom Viridiplantae; phylum Streptophyta; class Magnoliopsida; order Caryophyllales; family Polygonaceae; genus Persicaria; species Persicaria maculosa. The sequence continues at coordinate 24,942,429 of OY998266.1, forward strand.
AATTGAACTTGTGCTCGAGGACGATTTTTTTTCCACTTTTACAAATTGCAATAAATAATAACATATTTAATTAAAATAATAATAATAATATAATATATAAAATATATTCGGTCTTTACAGTAAGAGCCGTCAATGTTAAGTTTGAACGCCAGGGTGGTGGTTTATGCCAATGGTGTTTGATGTCATGGCGTTGAATACGACGTTTACCTGAGCCGGTGGTCTTTGTCGGTTGGGCCTTAGTCGAATTGAAGAAGTCAGAAGCTAGATCGAGCCGAGTAGCCTCAGTCCAACTATGTTTGGTAGAAAGCATTTGAATCTGAATATGAGCAAATATAACTGTAGTGGCAGAACTAAAGACCAATTTATTTCGGTAGAACCATATAACCCACCAACAATAAAACAGATCGGTCAAGTTTGATTTATTAGTTGTGGAGAAAAGGTATTGTAAAACGATAGTGTGACGATTGTTATCAAAATTAAGTAGGACCCCATTGGGTATAGTACAGTTGATAGTCTTGAGAAACCGCTTCATTATCGAGTAATCAAAGAGTAGAAGCTGAGTCAACCCAAACAAGCAATCACAGAGAACACACATCAAAGGGACACTCACATGCGGCATTTGGAGACGGTCTTTGGATGGCAGAGAGTCAGTAGCAATTTTCCAAAGGAAGTGTTTTAGCTTAGGCGGAGTGTTTAATTTCTATATCCCATGGCACTGGAATTGAGCATTTTGAGCACCTTAGGCACCAAAGATACCGTAGATTTGGTGGTCAACCAACCTGTAGGGTCCGGTCCCCAGTAAAGTCTGTCCGATAGGTTGGTTATAGTAAGCGGTAGTGTACTAATATGTGTGATAATTTTAGTGGGTAATAGACCTGACATTGGATGCAGTAAAAAAAGGTCCAATATTTTGCACCCCCCACACAAATATATATATATATATATATATATATATATATATATATATATGGGGAGGGTTCAAGTGAGAAGCCCTCAGTCCGGTAAGAAGGAAAGAAGCGATGTCATTGGTGGAACCGGATCAGATTTTTTCTATAAAAAAATAAGCTCACGCACTTCTCCTTTTTCAATAAAGCAGATCTATATTCATCCCTTGCGCCTTCTTCCGGGCTCCTGCAGCTTCAACGTTAATCTTCATCTTCATTCTTTATCTTCATTCTAAATGCAGAAACGAGAACCAGGAGAGGAGATCTCACATTAGTAACAGAAGAAGCGGAGCTCAGCTTGGAGGAGAGAGGGGCGAGAGAGGGCTTATAAGAGGGCAATGCGGGGAGAAAGGAGTTGTAGATCGGGGGAGGAGGAGGAGTAATCGGAGCTGAACTGGTTGTCGTTGGCGTCGTCGTCGTCATCGTCGGCGGTATTGCGCGAAGCCACGGCTTGGGCGAGGCGCTGAGCGGCAGCCTTGGCCGCGAAGTTCTGAGTGCGCTTGACGTTGGAGATGACGTTGGTGGAGGCAGAGCGAGCGTGGTGAGGACGCACCGACGGCATTCCGGAGTCGGAGGTCCATCGAAGGGCGGAGATCGGGCTCTCCGTACGGTTGCTGTCCATCGAATTGCCATCTCAGGCTCAGATTTGGAAATTTCTGTGTAATTTCTGTGCATTTATTTAATCATATATATATATATATATTTCAAGTCAATCTTCGATGGAATTAATTGTTCCAGTGATATGTATTGAAGGTTGCAAGGTGTGACCTTGACTGATTTTTAAGTGTATAACTTGAATTGACTGATTTTTTATGTGTACAGTTTGACTGGTTTTAATATTAAGTGGTTCGAGATTTTTATACCAAGTGGTTCAGAGGTTTATATCAAATGGTTCAGAGGTTTATACCAAGTGGTTCAGAGGTTTATACCAAGTGGTTCAGTGACTAAATAGAGAGTGGTTCAGTGACTAAATAGAGAGTGGTTCAGTGTCTAAATAGAGAGTGGTTCAGAGATTAAATATAGAGTGGTTCAGAGACTAAATAGAGAGTGGTTCAGATACTAAATAGAGAGTGGTTCAGTGACTAAATATAGAGTGGTTCAGTGACTTAATAGCGAGTGGTTCAGTGACTTAATAGAGATTGGTTCAGTGACTAAATAGAGATTGGCTCAGAGACTAAATAGAGAGTGGTTCAGTGACTAAATAGAGATTGGTTCAGGGCTAAATAAAGAGTGGTTCAGTGACTAAATAGAGAGTGGTTCAGTGACTAAATAGAGAGTGGTTCAGTGACTTAATAGAGATTGGTTCAGTGACTAAATAGAGATTGGTTCAGTGACTAAATAGAGAGTGGTTCAGTGAGAGTAAAAGGGTTGAACCACTGAGAGTAAAAAGGGCTGAACCACTATGAATAAAAGGGCTGAACCACTAAGAGTAAAAGGGCTGAACCACTTCATGGTAACTTGATGAACCACTTCTTTATAGCTTGTGAACCACATTTTTTTTTCAACAAAACAGATACAAAGTGTGTGTCTATGTGTAGATAAAATTAAAATACACCCAAAAATATATTTTTTATATTTTTTTAACAAGTGAAAATGCCAAAAAATAATTTTTAAAAGTCCATGTAAACATTTTTCATATGTACGTACATTGTCTAATTAATTAGTAAATTTTGTTGATTGGCGCGTGCAATCAATTAGCATTATGTGTGAGAGTGTGAGTGTTACTAATTAATTTGGGTGGGTGTTACTAATTAATTGGGGGAATACGCGTGTCTCATATTTTTAATTTATTTTTGGACACGTGGACCAATCAAATTACTTCTTTCCTTCTCACCGGTAGTATGCTTCTCACCCGAACCCAACCCTATATATATATATATATATATATATATATATATATATATATATATATATATATATATATATATATAGAGAGAGAGAGAGAGAGAGAGAGAGAGAGAGAGAGAGAGAGAGAGAGAGAGAGAGAGAGAGAGAGAGAGAGAGAGATTGATCTCGGTGTACACAGCCCTTAACATGTATCATGTTAACAAATCAGGACCATTGATTAAATGAAATAGATGGCTGGGATTAATAGGCAATTTTAGTATTTTTCTTTAATTAAAAATCAGTGGGACCCACCCTTTTTTCCCACTTGCTGTACAGGGGTGAGTGTACAACACTTGCAAGGTCCGTTTTTTTCTTTACATTATTCGATGATATTAATTAATTATTCGATTGTATCAATGGATTATGCGATTGTATCGATGAATTATTCTCATCGCCTAGCACCCTGAACTAAAAATTATTCAATGGTATCGCTTGATTATTCGACGGTATCGCTTGATTATTCGATGATATCGCTTGATTATTCGATGATATCGCTTCTTGATTATTCGATGGTGTTACTTTACTATTTGGTTACTTATGTCATTTTAACAAATAACTAAAAATTATTCAATGATCTCACAGGATTATTAGATCGTATCACATTGTTATTCGACGGTATCGATGCATTTTTTTTATCGATATGATCTTTGACATAAAAATACTCATCTCATGGAGCACAAAATCGGTCCATACATATGAATAATTCGACTTTTTCCCTGAATACCTCTTAAATCACAAGAAAACACACAAAATCAACCATCCATCTCTAACCATTTAATTCAGAAGCATGAAAAAATGCCTCAACAAATTAATTCGAAAACAAATTTTGATGTAGAACATGTACCCTCAACAAATTAAATTCAATACCCTAATTGATTCAATCGAATTAAATTCATTCAATCCCCGAGGAGCATGCACCCTCAACAAATTTTGATGTAGAACATGCATCCTCGATAAATTAATTCAGAAACAAATCGGAAACTGGGCGTGAAAAGCCGCAAGAGAATCGACCCAGAAGAAACTCACCAAAGAGGCTTGGCAACGATGGGGTTGGCAGTGACAATTTGTCAAAAACACGATCCAAAAACACAGAAACTCCCTCTAAAAGAAGGGAAACACCATCCCCATTGCCATTGCGGAGGGCCATCGCCATCGTCATTCTCTCCCACTTCGCTGAGTAGGATCGCCATCGGGGAGGAGGAGGGAGGTCGACCGACGAGGAGGATCTGAAATAAGGGAGGAGGAAAGAGGTCGAGGAGGAGGATCGCCATCGCTTCTGCCTTCGCCGTCTGCTCCGCCATCGCCATTGTCTGCTCCGCCATGTCCTTCGCATTGCCCGCTCCGCTCCGCCATCGTCTCCGCCGCCGCCTTCGCTAGACGCCATTGCCATCTCCTTTGACATTGCTTACCGATTTGCCATCCGCCATCACCATCCCATCCACCATCCACCATCATCATCGCATCCACCATGGGAGTCGCCATCTCTCGACCTTTTAAATTTCAATTAGGGCTTCATCTTCTATGCTTAATTGATTTCATAAGATTGGATGTTTTAATACATGCGCTTTAGGTGGGATTGAGTGTTTTTATTTTTTATTTAACTTACAATTAATTCAATATATATACATTAGTTGAAATTCTCAAAGTTATGAACTCTCATTTTAATTACAGCCTACACCAGAAAATATTGCACCACAAACACAATCGTGTCATCGATTAGAATTTGAGCAAGATGAGCATATGACAAATTCCCGTCGAGATGATGAAATGCCAAAACCAATTCATTTTAAGGTGTTGAACAAGTCTATTCCAACAATCTGTATAGAGGTTGCATCTGAGGATGAAATCATTGAGCCACTTCATTCTAATTTATCGAGTGAGATTGTTCCAAGAATTGGTATGGTGTTTGAATCTGAGGATGCGGCTTATGAGTTCTACAATGCTTATGCATTGCGAGTTGGTTTTTCTGTTCAAAGAAGTGCATCTCATAAAATTAAGGGAATATTGGTTGATGGGATATTTGTGTGCACGTGTCAAGCTACACGAGGAATCGACAAGCAAGAAGTTATTTACAAGTCACATCGGGTAGTGACAAGATTTAATTGTTTGGCTATGTTAAAAGTCAATTGTCGCCAAACTAGAAAATTTCGTTTAGTTGCCTTCACCACTAAGCATAACCACATTTTGGCAAGTCTAAGCTGTAATGGCCCGGATATAAATACCCGGGTTACGTTTCGAAGGATGGTTACCTTCCTTCGGATCTTGCAATTTGAGTACGGGTCGAGGTTTCAAACCTCAAAGGATCATTATTTAAAGTGGGGATTTCAAACCCCAAAACAATCGAAGGGCCACTGGGAACCCTTAAGCTGTCCTAACATTATATCGCGGAAGTTCATTTTCGAAACCGGTGAAAGCGGAAGTAAAGTACAACTTGCCACGGTGAGGCCTGGTCAAAACCAAATTATTAAAACATATTCTTACTGCTAGTAGACATGACATCATGTTTAGTGTTTGCATGTGTGCTAGGTTTCAAGCTGACCCTAAAGAATCTCATCTCGTGGCTGTAAAGAGGATCTTTCGATATCTAAATGGCACCAAGGAGCTTGGCTTGTGGTACCCGAAGCAAAGAGATTTTACACTAATTGGGTATTCTGATGCAGACTTTGCAGGCTATAAGGTGGATAGGAAGAGCACGTCGGGATGTTGTCAATTATTAGGGGCATCCTTGATTAGTTGGCACTCAAAGAAACAAAACTCGGTTGCTCTTTCCATTGCCAAAGCTGAATACATAGCCACTGGAGCATGCTGCTCCCAAATCCTTTGGATCGCTCAACAAATGAGAGATCTTGGCATCGACCTCAAAAACATTCCCATTAAGTGTGACAACACAAGTGCCATCTCCATTACAAAGAATCCCGTTCAGCATTCAAGGACCAAACATATTGATATGAGGCATCATTTCATTAGAGACCATGTCGAAAAAGGTGATGTGTCAATATCATTTATATCAACTGATTATCAATGGGCTGACATTTTTACTAAGCCTTTGGCAGAGGACAGGTTCACCTTCATTAGACGTGAAATCGGAATGCTTAACAGGGATGCACTTTCATAGGGGGAGTTTTCCCTTTACGAAAGAAAACTTCTACTCAGTGTCAAGACCTTTGAACCTCATTTCAAAGGTTGTGAACTGAACAGTAGAGCATATATAACGGATCATATATTTGGTTGGTATCTTTTTAGATATTTGATCAAATATTTTTTAAAAGGAAGTTTAAATATCTTTACTTCATTGTTACCTTTAGGAAAATCTTTTTATTTGCATGTTATCCAATTATATTTTTATTTGTGGAAATTTTTTAAATCGGATAAACATCTTGCCTTAATGATTAAGATTCAAACGGCTCTTTGTTTAAATTTTGAAATTGTTTTGGTAAGACTGATTTTGAAAATATGGCATTTGTTATGATGAGTTAGAGTTATTACCTTGGAAACTACCATCTTGTCCCATCAACTTACCTCACCCGCTCCCTTTTTAAACCACACAATCTTTACCCCCACTATTCACATCTTCAGAGCCCACCGAATCTCTCTGACCTTTAAACCATCTTCTTCATCCTTTCTCTGAAATTTTTTTACCGTTCGTATCCATGGCACCCAAATCCAAGAAAACCTCCACCCCCAAAAGACTTGGCGCTACCTCCAAAGGTCGTCAGATCCCCCTCGTGATTTCCCCTCAACCCGAACCTACCCCTAAGACCACTGTCCCGAGCACCGTCCCTGAGAGCACCCTTACCGAAATCAAACGGTCCATGAAGCGCCTGAAAAAAACGCCCCTCAGTGGGAAGCTTAAGGGAAAGAAAAAGATCATTGCTGAGGAAGAGGAGGAAGAGGAAGATCTTGAGGAGGTTCTAGAGAGAGATGCTGAAAAAGAGGCTGAGGAAGAGGCCCAGAAAAAGAAAAAGGCAGAGGAAGAGGCTGTGAAAGAAAAGAAAAAGGCCGAGGAAGAGGCCAAGAGAGAGGCGGAGAAGGAGGTTCCCGCAGGAGAGGAACCAGAGAAAGAGGAAGCTGAGGAGGACGACGAGGTTGATGATGACGAGGAGGCCGAGGGAGATGAGGCTGAGGAGTCTGTTGAGGGCTCGGGGTCTGAGGAAGAAGAGGAAGAGGAGCCGGAACCTGTTCCCTCTCCTACTCCTCCTCCTCCTCCCCCGTCCCCGAAGAAGCACAAGGCCACTAAAGCTAAGACGTCTCCACCTCCCAAGCGCTTTAGGAAAGCCACTCTCAAAAGATTTGAAGCGCCCGTCAAGTCGACCGCTCCAACAAAAGCCCGAAGAAAGAATGCCGAGCCTGCCGTCGATCCCCCTGCACTTATCCAGGTAAACCAATCCTTACCCTCCTCCTGGTTTGAGAATGCTGAGATGGCTGGCAAATGGGTAGACGAGTTCAAAACTCGTAGGATTTGTTGTTCTGACTTTATCGATTTTAATTTTTTAGAAGCTTTGAACCTACCCTGCATCTTCCTTCTCAAACAAACCCTTGCATGGACCCTGCTGAACTTTGAATCTGAGTACTACCCCCAACTCACCCATCTCTTCTACATAAACCTCAAAGCCAAGCACACCGATGAAGGCTGGACTATGGAGTCAGTCGTCAAAGGGGTTAGAATCATGTTCAACTCCCTTGACTTCGCTGAACTCCTTGGTCTTCCTAAACCAAGTCCACCCTCCCCTCAAACCCCCACAAAAGACCAATGTGTTACTCTTGCCCGCGCCAAATACCTGCTCCCCGAAGCATCAAGCCGCACCACCAAACTATTCACCCACTCGTCCCTCACTTGAATCCAAAATCATCTTTAACATTATTGTGAGATGTCTTTTACCCCGAATCAACTCTGGCTCCCTCCTCACTGACAATGCTATGGTCCTCCTGTACCGTATATTGAATGGCCATGATCTTGATCTGGCCAATACCATTTTAGGATCCATTGCTCACACCTGAAAAGCCAGAAAAGGAACTCCCCTCCCATTCGCAAACCTCTTGACCCGTGTCTTCAAAGCTTCTAAAATTGATTTTGAAAATGAAGAACAACAACATCATACGGGAAAATTTGACTCCAAGAGCTTTGAGAAGATCGACATAACTCAGACCCCTCAAGGGACTTGGAGCCTTGCCTCTTCTTCTTCAAAAATTCTCCCCACTAGCTCTGCCATCGATGAATGCATGGAGAACCTGGAGTTGGGTTTGGAGGAAGTTCGCCTGGACGTCAAGGAGTTGCGCCACGAGTTGCTGGTTGAGATGAGAGAGATGGCCAAGCAGTTAAACGAGTTGAAGATGCTGATCAAGGATGGTGCTCAAGACGATGAACCCTGAACCCCTATCCTGACCCTTGATCTAACTCTCTAACACTGCTGGCCCTGTTTTCAAAACTTTTGGTGACTGTTGTCATACTCCTCCCTTTGTTGAAAGACAAAAAGGGGGAGATTGGTTAGACTTTAAACTTGGTTAGACTTTAAACCGTTTTGAAGTATAGGGTCTTGATAGGGTCTTGGAAGACCTTATTTTGCCTTATTTTGTTGGATACGTTTATCGTTGGTTTTGAACTTATATGATCCAACATTTGTCTAACCCCTGCAGGTACTTAGTCTAATTTTTTATATGATATATTTGCTTGACTAAGTTACAGGGATGCACAGGTTTTGTCTTTCATCAAGGGGGAGATTGATAACTCCACTCCCTTGATGAAAATCGGAACTGTTTTCAAAGGCTTTGACACAAAGCTTGTGTCAAAGGTCTTGAAGCCAAAGCTGTATTGATGAAATTCAAAACCTGTATTTTTTAGTTAATGTCTTATATATATTATCTATGTATGGTTTTTGAATATTATTATACATATGTTATACTAACCATACAACAAAGATTTCGAAGAAATCTCCTTCCTTAAAGCTGAAACATATGAAGATCAAATCAGGTGGATGGTGGCTTCGCAGTTTCCCAAAATAGAAGATTGCGAAGATCTCTCCTAAGCCATGATCTCAAGTAGCCGTTGGGTGAAGATTCTTGGCGCCGATTTGATCAAAAATAAAAGGAGATGAAGAAGAAAGAATACGGAGAAATTTGAACACTGACGATCATTGAACTACATTGCACACTCAGCCCTCAAGTCAATCTTTCTTGTACGTGTACTCTCTGCTAGGTATTAAGTGTCTTATCTTTTGTTTTAAAGCATTTGAGAGTTACACAGTGAGCTTATAGGATATATTCTGAGAGAGTGTTATACTCGAGAGTTTATAACTCAGGAAGTGTGCACTAGGTTATTGATTCACGAGTGTAAGAGGATTATACTAGATAGCTGAGAGAGGTGGGGCTCTTTTAGATTTGTCTAGGACTCCAAGGGAACGAGAGTTGACTAGATTGCAATTGTATAGGAGAGAGGCTTCTCGTGAGCTATTAGGATCCTAAGCTTTGTGAATCAATAAAGCCTGTTGAATCCTAGGGTTGTGGAAGAACCCTAGGGGGGGACTAAGCCTTAAAGGAGCCGAACCTCGTTAACAATTCATCGTGTTCTTTACTTATTGCTTTACCATTATTTCCGCACTTGTTTCGAATTGTATAACTTTGTTATGCTTCAGGTATCCCAATCGAAAGAATTGAGTTTACTCCCAGAGGTTTGGAAAGCGTTTCAAAAGTCTTGAGATTGTCAGCGAAAAGTTGGCATACTCTATTCAACCCCCCTTCTAGAGTATCTTTATTCTACTTTGTTATACATTATTGAACCTTCAATTGGTATAAAGAACTTTCCCACCTTGATAGGTACATCATCCACAACCCCTGTTGGTCTCACGAAGGAGTTGTCCGCCATGTATAGCTTCATATCAATGGGCTCTAGTGCTCCGACTCCTACTTGTTTCCATATCGATAGGGGCATCAAACTGACACTAGCCAGAAGGTCACAAAGGGCTTTAAACTGATTCTTGCCTACCTCTACCGTTACTGCAAACTTGCCTGGATCACCACGCTTCTCAGGTAACTCAATAGAATTGCATTCGCCGGCGGTCTCTATGATGGACCTCATTTTGGAGAGGATGTCCTTTAGGAACCTCATATATGTCGACATCTCGTTCATGGCCTCCGTGAGTGGGATGGTGACGTTGAGTCCTTGTAGGATCTTCACGAAACGCTTAAACTTGGTGTCCGCCGGGTCTTTCAGCGCCATAGAGGGGAATGGAAGTGCTTTGGTCGGCATCGGAGCCAAAGTGTTTAACTTTTGCTTGCTGGACTGGTCAACAACGACAGAAGGGTCGATATCGACTGGATTGGTTGACCTCAAGGGAGTCTGAAGCTGATGTCGATTTGCAGAGGACTCGACATCGACAGGGGTTTCGATATCGAGTGTGGAACTCAATGTCAAGTGGCTCTTTGGCTCTATTGTGGGCTTCGAAGTGGGCTCGACATTGATAGTGTGGTCGATGTCGACAAGGCCCTCGACATTGACTGGGGTGTCGACATCGACAGCGTCTTCAGCGACTTCTCCTTTGCTTCGTGGCTCATGCAGTTGACATCTACTCCTTAGATTGACAACAACAATGTGCCCGACTTTCCCCTTGGATTTTCTTGTGGTTGCCCTGGGAGCTTGCCGGGTGGCTTTCAGATTTGAGCCGCTAGTTGACCCAGTTGGGTCTCCATGTTCTTCCTCCCGGTATCCATCTCCCCCATGCAAGCATTAAGCCCTTGAAGTTGCTTTTGGATGGCGTTGCTAGATTGTTGACTTGCCGCTTGATTCCTCCTTAACTCAACGAGGATGAGTTGGACATCATCTCTTCTTGGCTCTCTCTCCGGGTGGCTTGGAGCTCGGTAAGGCGAAGGATCCCTAGGGTTGTATTGGGGTGGTTGATTTCCCCAATTTTGGTACCCTTGGCGGTTGGGATTTCTCATGTATCTCACCTCTTGATGAGTCTCCGCTAGATCTACTTGCTCTGTGTGGGGGCAAGCGGTGGTGATGTGCCTCTCGAAATCGCAATCGACGTAGGGTTGGTTGGCGGAGAAGAACTTGACTTGTTTTTGGAGCCTCCTGAGTTGATCTTTCATAAATTGGTCTTTGACGTCTGGATCAATCTCCTTGGAGGGCTCATAGAGTGGCATCGATGGGGTGGGCCTTGAGTCGGAAGCCACATGAGTCCCATATGTGTTGTCAAATTCTACCAACCTCTATAGCATCCCAAACTTATTGCGGTAGGAGCTCAAGATACCCATAGCAGGTGTAGGTGTTGATCCTCTCCTTAGTTTCTACGTCCAAGGCATTGTAGATGATCTCTTGGATGACGTAGTGTCGTTGCCTGTGCGTAGGGCAGGACCTCAACAGCTCCTTAAATCACTCCCACACTTGCGCCAGGGTTTCATGAGGCTTTTGTTTAAAATCCATGATCTTCTGACGAATGACCTCCATCTTGGATGGTGGGAAAAACTTGTTTAAAAAGGCATCCTTGACATCATCCCATGTGCAAAGCGATCTTGGGGCTAGGCTCTCCAACCATCATAGTGCTTTCCCTGCAAGAGACCAAAGAAAAACCTTTAGTTTGACATACTCAAGGCTTTGTCCATCAGCAATAGTATCACACAAATAGAGGAAAGTTGTAATATGATCTAGAGGGCAATCATTAGGTTTTCCCTCAAATTGATGTCGCCTAATTTCAGTAAAGAAGCTAGGTTTAATCTCAAAATTAGAGTGAGGGATAAGAATGGCCAATTCAGGCACTGAGAGCACTGGGTGCATATATTTCTTGGCGTTTTGAGGGAGGACATTGATTTGGGCTTCATATCGCCTCCTTGCTTCCTCCTCCTTGTCACCACGCTCTCGTTTTGCTATCTCTCTAGTGGTGAAGTCCTCGATTTGTTTTTTTAAGTGCTTAATCGCTTGAGCCTGTTCTTCTGTGTTGGCCATAGCTCTTAGAACTCTAGAACAAAGGTGGAGATAACTCTCGGGGTTTTCTACTCCTTCGAATTCAGGCGTGCGATCCGTCGCATATACCTATAAAGCAACACTGAAAAACAGATATGAGATAGACTACTAGGGCGCGATTGATCGCTTCCCCGGTAACGGCGCCAAAATTTGTTATGAGGAAATCGAGTCTAATAAATATAAAATATAAATCAAACCCAATACTAGTCCATGCAAATAAATTACAGGACTTCCTTCCGCTGTAGTGGTAGAGAGTCAGGATCGATCCACGAAGAAGCGTGTCAGGGGGATCCTAGATAGCCTTGAAGTCACACATCTGTATCGACAAGAAGCCTCGGTCTCGAGTATGGTACTCGACGTTGACCTAAGCTGTCGATTTCTACTGCAATAAAAGACCTGCAGAGACAAAAACAAGCAGTCGATATCGACCTATGGTGTCGATATCGAGTGGTCAGTAGCAACGTCGACCGACTCAGAAGACTGTCGGTCGACTCAGGGGCACTCGATGATGAGATAGGTACTCGATATCGAGCTCAGATGTAGGCAATAGAGGTGTCAACACAGAAGACCATCGACGTAGACCAAGTGAGTCTATATCGACCTGTTGTGTCGATATCGAGTGGTTCCTGCAGTGCGTTAGGGTTTTTCGGAAAAGATGTCTGAAGACAATATGATGGAAATAGGAATGTGAACAAAAATAACAGATTTTTAGATGAATAAAATATATAATAAAGGTAACTCCTAACACTAGGGTTCACCACAACGTTTACCAAACATACATAAGGTAAATAAGATGGACAATTGCACTATCTCACCCAAGGGACAAGCTTTCGTCGTACACCAACGATTAGAAATACTCTTGCAAATAAACCTAATTGTCTCTACCAATTTTATGTTTATAACCCAAGTTGTTAACGTGAATCCCTTTTCTTACGATAAGGACTAAACATAGAATCGTAGGAGATGATATAGACACAATGATATCAACATCAAGTACTTACCTTAAACATGCATGGCTAATGTCGGGGTTACCCCGACCGTAGAAGCTTGGGGAAAGACTCACACTTCATCGCAACAAACTTCTTGATTGGAAAGAAAAGAACATACATTAAATAACTCTTCAAAGCTTTACAACTCAACGCCGGCTTTCGCAAACGTCAAACCCTAAAGCTTCTCTTACTCTCTAACTCTATTGATTGTTATGTCTTGGAATGGAATGAATAAAAACCAGTCCCCTAGGGATTTAATTATAGCCTACTAATCATTGCTAACCAAGGAAAGTAGTTCTAATCCTACTAAAATTCCTATTCTAAAATCTATCCATAACAAGTAGGATAAATCTTTATTATAGTAAATAACTAAATATCTAATAAATATCCTAGGGTAAAAAGGAAACACCCTAAGACATAATCTATCTAGAAAGATATGATAAACCGTGGCCACTTAGATAGATCTTCAAATCCGTGTCTCAAAATTGCGTCCAATCTGTGTCAGCTTCTACTCGATATCGACATGGTCACTCGATACAAAGTTACAACCCATTTCCTATTCTGAATATTCTACCAAATAAATTGGTTACATAAGGTTACAAGGAAGGAGAAGCAAAGAGCTTGCAATTTTATCCCATTAGTGATGTAAATAAGCTGACATTATCAGTTGATTGATAATTTGATAAGCAAATTTGATATTAGAGGCAATAAGCTGTATCATATACATCAGATAGATATCTTGATCTTAGGACATGGGAAGCAAGTTTGTACTTGATGCACTCATTCATAACATATCTTGTTTCTCCCAACCGATGACTGTCCAATACGAAACAATAATAGCATACTACTCTATCTGCTTCTTAGTAAAACTAATTCAACAAATTCAAGAATCACAAACCTTAAAACCTAATAAATTTGATGTAAGATTGAACCGAGTAGAGAGTTTCCAAAATAAAATTGAGATGAATCCCTAACCTGATAAGAGCAAACAGAGAACGGGAGGAACACTAGTGTTGAGGGTGAAGGAAAGTCAGATGAATTACCGCAAAAAGGTGAATGGAGGCCTGCTCTGTGGAGAATAGAGTTTGTGGATGGGGCCAGTGTCGAGAAGAAGATGATGCCTCTGATGCTTGAGACCCTCGCAACAGAGTTGCTCATCCGCCGTTCTCCTCGGTATCGTAGTAGAAGACAGAGAGGATCGATAGATCCATGAGAGCAGAGAAAGACGAGAAGCCTAGCCCCACTTCTCACCATCGATCCACCGTATTGAATTTGAGAGGGAGATTGAGAGAGATGAATGAGGAAGACGGACGCTAGTATCTTCCTTTACACCGACAAAGAAAACAGGACCCGTGTGAATAATGGGCGAACCAACACACAAGCCCAACCCGCGCTACAGTAACCCTTGTGGTATGGATAAAGATATTTTACACCTTGAGGACATTTTACATTTGATAATATATATATATATATATATATATATATATATATATATATATATATATATATATATATTAACGATATTAAAATAGAGATCCAAATTGATTTCTGGTTTGATTTGCATACATGTCGTATTTTGATATAATACGGTTCCACTTCTTATATAACTTTCTTCGGGGGTTTAATTTATATAGTCGGAAACCCCTATTTTAATTATCCATTAAGATCATATAATCTCCTTTTGGTCAAGATAATACGGTATTTAACTAGCCCTATTTTTAGGGCATCGTCATAGCCCTATTTATTTAGAGCTATTAATTTTGGGTATCGTCAAGTTCAACACATATAATTGAGAGTGGTTCAACGACTAAATATATAGTGGTTCATGAAAGAAATATTTTCCCTTATTAAGTGGTTCAACAGTTATATTAGTAAGTGGTTTAATATACCCTTATTAAGTGGTTCAGCCATATATTTTGATTAGGTGGTTCAACATTTATATTAGTAAGTGGTTTAGTAAAAACACACTGAGTAGGGAAAAATTATTAAGTGGTTCAATATACCCTTATTAAGTGGTTCAAAAGTTATATTATAAATGGTCTGAACCATATGGTGTAAATTGTCTGAGCGACTAGGCAAAAATTATTAAGTGGTTCGGTATACCCTTATTAAGTGTTTCAGCAATTATATTATTAAGTGGTTCTATAAAAACGCACTCTGAGCGACCGGGGAAAAAATTAGTAAGTGATTCAGTATACACTTATTAAGTGATTTAGCGGTTATATTATTAAGTGGTTCAGCAGTAAATGGTTCACTTCTTGTTAATTTTTTTCCCACAAAACATGTACAAAATGGGTATCTATGTGTAGATAAAATTAAATTACACTAAAAATATATTTTTTTAACAAGTGAAAATGCCAAAAAATAATTTTTAAAAGTTCATCTAAAGCATTTCTACATGTGTAAGTTGGTTTTGTAATTAATTAGTATGAGCATGTGTAATTAATTAGCTTCTTTTGTGATTAGCGCGTGTGGTTGTGCAAGTGGGGTGTTACTAATTAATTTGGGTGGGTGCTACTAATTAATTTAAAATGAGACGCACGTGTTGATTTGTCATTTCTTTTTGGACACGTGAACCATTCAAATTGCTTCTTTCGTTTTCACTGGTAGAGGTGTTCTCACCCGAACCATACCCTATATTATCATATATTATTATTAAGAGTATAACAAGTTACATATTAACTCAATATTTGTGTTTTCTATTATTATTTTATTAATTTTTTTCTCCGACTATTTCATTTATTTTTTTATATTTTATTTTTAAACGAAAAAAATGACGACATTTTATCCTATAAAACATCATTTGTTATCGTATTATTTAGTGTTTTTTTATGTTGCCTTAATCCAAATGGCACCGCACATTTATAACCGTTCCCTTTGATAAAAACATCATTTTTTTTTCTCTAAACATATGCAAAGTGAATATCTATGTGTAGATAAAATTAAATTACATTAAAAAATATAATTTTTTTTAATCTTTATAATATAAAAATGACTGAAATAGCCATTTTTTAAGTTTTTGTGTGAGATATTTGGCGCTCATTGATTTTCGTGCCCATATACCCCACTTTTTGTGGTATTAGCATATGAACCCGGGAGTTGTGGGTTCATTGATGCAGATGGCCTAATGAAAGACCAACCAATATCCTCTTTTCGGATATTGCCGGTAGCAACGTCATTGGAAACTCTTGCGGAAATATCACAAGTCAGAATCCTCTGCTCAATTCGAACTTGCAACGACACATTTAAATGTTCAAACAATGATAAATTACGTACATTCCTATTAATGAAATTATTATGGGGCATGCATATAATCAGAAAGAAGTTTTCTTCCTCATACAAACTCTCAATTTTATTACTAAATCATTCATCACACACATTCTGTAGTGAGCAAAAGACCATACCGTTCCCCTGAGGACATGACTTGAATGTGACCACATGAGAGAATGGAGCTGGTGAAGTGCCAATTTCAGTGATAATTTTACATCTGTTTGCAGATCTGAGAACTCGAACCGAGATAGATCACAACAAGAAGGGCTTTCTATACACGTCGAATGGTTCACATGAACTTAGCTGCGGTTCCTGTTTCAGTGGATAACACACTCATGATATCAGCATATAATGAATCTGCAACATGAGTTCTGATTAACTGTAAAAACCAAACAGGTTCAACTTTTCAAGAAAGTACATCATCAATATTTATCTCTGTAGGGTATTATAATTCACTTGACAAATCTTGGCGAATTAAATTTTATAAGAGACATTCCTCTGCTTGAAGATGAATAAGCAACTTCACCAAACTTTTAAATGTTTTGATGGAGTTCTGGCGTTTCTATGGTATAAAGGTTTTGGTGTTGAGGAAGTAAGGGATGAAGGTAAAACAAAGCAAACCCAGAACATAATTTTCCCAAGAAATGGCCGAGTTGATTATGTGAACTAAAGAATGGTCCAGGAATTATGGACAACGAAACTTTTTTGATAATATGAGGAGATAAATACCTGTCTAAGCCCACCCAGGCTGCCTCCATTGACAAGCATGCTAAGGAGAGATGTTACAACACCGCCTCCAACATCGTTCCCAGTATTTCGAATAGCAGCACGCATGGAATTTAGCATGCTTCCATAAGTAGCTGACTGTCCACGCTCAATTGCTTGGATGAAACAGTATGTCATGGCACCGGTTGAAGTTATCCTTGATAAAGCCTGTTTTGACAAATTCATAATCAGAAGATTTTCCTTGGGAGAAAACATCCAAAAAACATGTGAGGCTGGAAAACTTACAGAGGTATCAGCAGAGGTTTGATCATCATCACACCCACTGAAGGAGATGACTTCTCCACCACTAGATCCTTTCCATGTACCTGATGGGGGCCGATGATCCTCCCAAACATACTGGCCGGTTCTGTGAGAGGGGGAAATGATGAGATTAATACTAGAAATAAGCGCAGAGTATTTCACTGGAATTTTTTTTACAAAGTATATCTTGACAAAATATCAGTGTGTCAAAACAAATCGAAAATCCGCCATGCCTTGCATTTCAAAATTTTATTAGCTATTTATTTGTGCACTAAAAACCCTACATCACCTCAAAGGTGATTGAATAAATATGTCTGATGTTTTTTTTAAAAAGAAACATGGAAATTCATGGGACTGAATATGCTACCTAGTGTTGCATTCCAATTCCAAACACAGTTTGACAACCTAACAATGTTTGACAACCTAACAAATGCACATTAAAGACCCATATTTAATAATCAGATAATATTATATACAAGCTTTATTAAGTGCATAATCAGATCATATAGTTAACAAAGTAATCAGATCGCAATGGAAAGCTCAAACTGATTACATTTGTTACAGTACCCAACTAACGAGCAAGAAAGGTGCAGAAGTACAAACCTGTTCATCCTGCATAGAAATGGTAGGTCCAGAACAGTTCCGCTATGACATGCATCTATAATAGCATGAAGTTTAACCCCGGCAGGAAGAGGTCTGACCATAGTTAAATTTATTTCATCATCAACAATCATCCCTTGTGTCTCAAAGTCCAAAGGGCACAAGGTTTCATCAAATCCATCACTTTCATCCCCATTATAATTCCTTTGCTGTGAGCCATGACCAGAATAATGAAACACCAAAGAATCTCCTGGCTGACATCCAACTACAAGCCAATGCATTGCCATTCTTATGTTATGTTTTGTGGGAATCCTGTAAGGATCAGTTTCTTCTTCTGCATTGTAGATTGATATAATGTTAGAAAAAGCAAATAAGGTGCTCACTGCTCAAATGGAAATCATATATAGAGATAGTCTGACCGTTTCAAATTAATGCACATTTTCAAGAGAATGTTTCATACGGAGTATTTCTTAAGACATACAGCCAACGGGATTTTTAAGGAGTTTAAAGTTTTAACTTTAAACTACCCCATTAATCATACTTTGGCATCTGCCAAGGAAAAGAAAACACACAAATAAAGCCATAACTTTCCTAGTTGGGAGGAGAATAAAAAAGGACGAAGAGGATCCTCAAAGCATTGTTGATCCACAAATAATGCTTTTATTGTTTTGTTCTTCTTTCTTTGTGTCAGGCGCCTATAGTGTTCTTGCTCTCACCCCCTCAGGCAGGTTTACACACAAACGAACTGAACAGAATATACATCTGAGGAATCTATCCTAAATACTACTGTACAATATATATTGAAGAAAAAGAAGGCCAAGAAGAAAGAATTCCAAAATGAAAAAATAGATTCATCATTGTCCATCGGATGACAGAAATGCATACTAAATGACAGACAATTATTCATGACATGTCTTCTTATACCTTACGAAAACGGAAGTACTGCGTGTAAGACAAATATTAACAAAAACAGGAATGGATGATAGACTACACACAACAATGGCAGTTACAGATGATGAAGTTGAGCAATATTAAGCCCGGATGAACTGAATGACTTGTGTAACATGAACTTATACCTTACGAAAACAGAGGTACTGCATGTAAGACAAATATTAACAAAAGTACGAATGGATGATAGACTACACACAACACTGGCAGTTACAGATGATGAAGTTGAGCAATATTAAGCCCGGATGAACTGAATGACTTGTGTAACATGAACTTATACCTTACGAAAACGGAAGTACTGCATGTAAGACAAATATTAACAAAAGAAAGAATGGATGATAGCCCACAACGCTGGCAGTTACAGATGATGAAGTTGAGCAATATTAAGCCAGGATGAACTGAATGACTTGTGTAACATGAATCCCAAAACAGTTGGATCATGGTACAATCTTAGGTGCATTACTCGACCATCAAATCCCTAGACAGAAATCTTGCAGAGCAAAGGAAGTCACAGGTTCCACAAGGATTTGTAAAATAACCAATTAAACGGCATTCCTTTACGCATCAGGTGTATCTGCAAAATAACTTGACATATTGCTGAGCAATATTCTAGGGAAGGAATAGCTTAGGGCAATCCAATCAATCAGGGATAGGAGGAAGCATGTCAGTTGCAGAAAACGGTAAACAGCTCGGATAGAGTAGGACAATAAAGCAAAATCAGAACATTAAACTCTCGTAATGAGTGAATGAATTATGGAGTTGGAACCTCCAACACTCAAGGACTCGTACAGATTTAAACCGATAAAGTTTCACCGCAAGAAAATCCTAAGCTAGCCACAAGGCTAACAATACTGTCCCAAAATCACAAAATGAAATCGAAAAGCGAATGATGATCGGATTGGGAGGGGGCGGAGAGAAGATGAGAGCTAACCAGTGAGCATAAGAATGTTCTCAGAGAGGAAATTGAACTTGTTGATCAACAAGTAGCGCATGCACTTGGCGTCGTTAATGCATCCTTTGAGCTCGTGCCTGGAGAAGCGGTAGGAGATCCCGCAGATGACAGCCTTCTTCTTGCCGCGAGGGGGCGGCGTAGGGCCGAGAGCAGGGGGCGGAGGAGGAGGGGCATGGCTGTAGGAGGAGGAGGGGCCGGGAGGAGGAGGAAGGGAGCGGTGGGGATCGGCGATGTGGCTGATGGCACCGCAGACGGCGCAGCGGATGGATCTGGCGCCCGGCGGAAGCTGCAGCGGCGTACGGCAGTTGGTGCAGTTGACCAGCATCAGCATGGTTTTTTACTGTTTTGGGCTCCGATTGGCAGAGAATTTACGATAAAACCGATTGCAATATATAAACCGATTTGCAATAATGAAATGGAACAACGCAAGCGCAACTATAAGCAATGCCGCAAGGTGGGATGTTGGAATTTTAACAAGCGTGTTGTGTTGTGTTGTGCAGTGGGGTGGGTTGACTTGACGCCAGCTTCATCTTATTCGCATCGCAGCCCCTTTGTCTAGACTTCCCCACCCATTTCCCTTTTAAATACACTAAAATTTTTGCTTACGCGATGTGATCCCCGTCTTGACTTGTTGGTAGGCAGGCATACGTGATATGTCTCAAGCGGTCGTATGAATTATCAATTTCCGGTTTACACATTTACACGAAAATCTCGAACGAAGGATTCAAAATTCTTGAAGTATTAAGCTCAAAACAGCATCCCAAACTAACTTCATTGTTTAAGTGTGCAAGTGTACATATTTGTATAAGGTGTTTAAAAATATACATCTCTTTTTAATATTTTACTCCATTATTTAGATGTGTATTTTATACACATCTATTTCTAAATAAATATTGACGAAACCAACACCTGAAAATTAGTCCGACAGGTATATGGAACCCAGGGAAAACAACGGATGATTTTGACGCACCTATCACGGTCTTACCTGACCTTCTTTGGTTTTGGTTTAGTGACCGTTCCTGAGCCGTGACGCGGCGCAAAACAACTCAAATCCATTTATTATTAATATTTTATGTGGTTACGCCCATGACTTTAGTGGTTCAGGTGTGACATACCTGGCACGCGGATGTATTTTGTACTGTCAACACGATATGTTTCCGCGGACGTTAAATACTTAGTCGGCGCGATAGAACAAACCGATGCCTCGGTAACACTGGGAATTAATGGCGACTTATTCCCAGCGGAGCCTTGGAAAGATCGGTTCCCTTAGCCTTAAAGATTCGCTCAAACTGACTCCCTAATGCAGGGTAGGAAGTATTTGGAATCGCTTATCCTTCTGTACTCTTTTCTTTCTTTCTCTCTTTCTTTTTCTTCTAAAGTCCCCTCTCACCGTTTTCCTTGCCCTTTTATAGTGGTTGAGATGCATGGGTACTTTGATGACACTTGTCGTAGTGGTGTGGGCACGTGTGTCTTTCGTGAATGGTGGACATGCTTGACACTTGTCCTAGTCATAATTTTTGAGACATCCGCGTCATATGTTCTTATCCGCGGACATTGTTTTCTTCTGCGAGATTTGTCTTATTTCGAGAATCGTTTCCGTGGATATGTCTGATCGTCTAGACTTTCCCCTAAGTTTCGTCATAGCTCCTCAGGTTGGGTCGGGTTTTTTGAACTTGACGCGATCTGACATTGTTTTCAGGGGAAGCCCATGGTTTTTCCTTATCAAGAGATTTTTTCTTCCTTGTTTGGGCTGTTTTTTTTTCTACTGTTTTGGCCCAATGGGCTTTAGGCCCAATACAAAGGCGAGGGTAGATGAAACGTCGGTTAATATCTATATATTACCCCGTTCCGTTTTTACTTCTCAGTTCATCCGTATCTAATTCCCCTTAAAGCGTTCTTTGATTTGCTTGTTTCTTTTTTGGTTTGTCTCTCCAACGGTTTCCTGATTCCAAGTAGGTTTTCTCAGCCGTTTCTCTTGTCTTGGTTGATTTTTTATACGGTTCATTGATTCCGAGCAGGTTTTTTCGGTTGTTTTTCTACTTTGGTTGATCTCTCTGGTGGTTCTTCACCTTTGCGAGGTAACTTTTCTTCATCTGCTCTTGATGTTCTTAAATGTTCTTAATTTTTATGAACACTTTTCAGATTTTGATTCTTGCTTTTCTTTATCTTTTTGATGATAGATCGGTTTAGGACTCTCCAATCCTTTCTAAATCTGTTTGTATTTTATTGATGTGTTTGATCCGCGTCTATAGGGTCATCCACGGATTTTTATCTTAGGATTTTCTTTGAAGATGTCTAGTCCTAGGGGGAATACTGATGGTTTGGAGGAGTTCAAGATTAACGAAGGGTGGCGGTCCAACCTTTCATCTACTTCTTATTCGTATTCATCCCCGATGGTTTTAGATTCTTCGTCCAGTTCATCGAGCTCTTCTTCCAGCCTTTCAAGTTCGTTCGCGGTTACAACACCCGACCCCGTGGTCCTACTGGAAGCCCAATCAAGGTGAGAAGGGCTCAGGAGCGTGATGACCCTGATTACTATTCTTCTCTTCACCTTCTTTCTTCTTCTTCTAAGGATGACAAAGGAGGCGAAGCTTCTTCTGGCGATATTGACATCGATCTTCGTTCTTCCCCGGTCAGGGATATTCCTTATACTTCATGTCCAATCACCGAAAGTTCTGGATCCGATATGTGGTGGGTTCTGTTTGCCGCTTACCCGGTAGGTTATGCGGAGGCTCCGACCAGGATCCGTTCAAAGGAGGCTTTGAGTGATTTGTATATCCCCTTTTATTCCTTGGATGATCTGAAATCCTGCTCTTTTCTTGGTGTCTTTTCCATCACCGAGCCTCAACCTCGACCTTTAGTTATTTCTAAAAGAGTGCCACCCCGTCGTTCTCCTAATGATGAGGTCAGAGGGTGTGTTACTTTGTTGGATCTGGCCGACGTTGAGGTCATTTCTCAGGTTTTCCCATGGCTCTCGGGGGTAGAACTGTGTCTTCCAGCTAAGGGTGGTGGATCTCTGGACGCGTATGAGGACTATTTGGTTGTTTCGGTGGAAAGCTTGTCTTAGGATTTCCGCCTCCCCCTTCATCCTCTTTTCATTGAATTCTTGGGTGAGTGTGGCCTGAGCCCGGCTCAATCGGTTCCTAACTGTTGGATGTTCTTCACCAGTTTTTTCATGTGGTGTTTGGAGATTGGGTCGCCTCCCTCAAAGGAGCTTATGCTCAATGTCTTCTCTTTGAAAAAAGGGACCCAAGATAAACGTTTCTATCAGTGCAATTCCTGTTGTAATTATATTGAAAGGCTCTCTAGCAAACCGAATTAGAAATACAAATGGTTTTTGGTCCGCGACAAACTTGGCGTGTGTCTGAGTTTTAGGACCGTTCCAGGATGGTTTAATATTGCTAGGAGGGAGTCGCTGCAAGTCCTGGACAAGTTTAAAGACTCATTCTCTTGTGAACCTAAAATCCCCTAGCAATCTATGGTGACCGCGTTGCGGCTTGAGATGGCTGGACTAAGCTTGCCTCATCCACAACTATGTCTTCTTTTTTTTAGTCTTTGCCTTTTTTCTTTTCCTTTTTTTTCTTCTTCCTTTTTGTTTGTCGCGTTATTAGTTCATTGATGATTCTTTTCTACGTTTTGAATTCTCTTGACTTACCAAATCTGGCTATGCCTTGATTGCAGATCTCATGGATTTGGAGTCGCTTTTTGCTTGTCATCAGACTAAGAGTTCTAAAAAGAAGAAGAAAAGTTTCAATGCTTTTGCAAGTGGTCTTCCCCCAAATCAGCCACTTCGGTTGAAGAAATTGTGGGCACACACGCGGAGACTGATATTAAAAGGACTGAACTGGCAGATACCTCTTGGGGAAAACGATCTCGTTCTGCAGATACTCAAGCTCCCAAGCATCGCAAGAAGAAGACTTTATTTTTGGAGGATGATGCCACGCTCCCTCGCTATCCTATCCCCGACTTTGGTGTGGACGAGTTGGTGAAGTTGAGATTCCCTGAGAAGGTCGGGCGTACATGCCTTCATCCCCCGCCTGGATAACCAAACCTTTGCGAATGAGTTAGACCGCTTAGCTCAATGGGTAAATTCTTCTCCTTTTAATCATGAGCTTCTTTGTCCTATCCCGTCTTCACCTTTTTTTAATCCCCCTCCCTTTTATTATTTATATTATTATTTTTTTTAAAAAAGGTGTGGGTTACTCATGCTGATGTAGAACGTCGATTGGCTAGTCAAGATCACGATCTGTCCCGACAGGCTGTGGAAATTAGACAGTTGAACTACCGTGTGCGGATTTTTGCGAATACTGTTGGGGATCCCGAGGCCGTGGAAAATTTAAAAAGAGATCCGTGGAGTTTCATGAAAAGTTGCAAGAAGCTCTTGAGCGGTTGAAGACGATCACAGAGGAGAATGATTCTGCAGTGTCCGCGCTCGAAGCAGCTCGTCTTCAAGAATCCAAACTTCGTGGAGAGATTGAATCTCTAAACGCTCAACTTGGGTCTTCTCATGATAGAGTTCACAAGCTTGAGGAGGATAACTCAATCCTTCGAGAAGAGCAGGCGATTCTGAAACAAGATCTCGATGATGTCAACTCGCGCTCTGATTGGTCCATTGCTCTTCAATGGCTAGAGACTCCCGAGGGTTTAGAGTGCTTCTCCTCTGAATGGATAAACACAGACATTGGTCATTCCTTCTTGTCGTCTGTTGTGAAGGCTTCCCTCAAGACCCCCGAAGGAGATGGGATTTTGAAAGGTAGGTGTTTTAGCTTCTTCCGGAAGGGTATGACCGCGGGAATCAACCAGTCATTGCGAAATGCGCCGCTCATCCTGGGGTGCCTTTGGAAAAATTCGAGTCCAGCCTGTAGGTTGAGGATTGGGGTCTTTCTAAGGAGGAAATGGCAGCCAAGTCCTCAGACGATTCTGAAGATGATGATGAGGACGTTGCGATCGTTTTAGTGTTGAGAAGTTCAATCTCGCTTTCCCTTTTTTAAGAACAATCTTACGCTTGGGTCTATTGTATCTTTTGCTGCTGACTCCTCTTTATGTATTTTTTTAATATGTGAACATATTTTTTCTTGGGAGGCGAACGCGTTTATCTTTATATATATATTTTCCGTTTTATATATTTTCAATCAAATGCCTCACAGGTCATTCTTTTAATGTGGATGTTACCCCTTAGACAGGTTCATGTACATAGGAATTATTACACTTGTATTGCATGATGAGTATCATTTTAGGTGATAAAAGGGGCTCAACTATGATGCTCTTTCATGGTAGGTATACCCTTTTTTTCAATGTTTATCCCGTTGTTTTGGTTTTGTCGGGGTCAAAAAGGGATCTTTCGCCATTTTTTTGGTCAAATTTTTAGGAAGGTCTTGTTAATCATGCTGACTTCCGCTTTTAAAAGCCCTCTTATATAGGAGAATATTAGGTGCTCGAGATTTCTTCTTTGTACGCGGTTGACATTTGGAAACGCGTTATCTGGTTTAGTTTACCTACTTTAGTTGCCTTTTATGTTTCCTTCCCCCTTTTTATTTATAGAAGAGAAACAACACTACAACATACACGACCAATAGTCTTTGGCTTATTGTACATAAAACATTTCTCTTCCTAGATGGATTTTACATGGATCAGGATAGCTACTTTTATTCTTCGTCGCTCACTTGATTAAAACGAAGAGGTTGCTTGTCGTGCCCAGTAAGGTCGTTGTTGTTACATTCGGGATCCACTACATACACCTAGAAGTGGGAGTCTCCTTCATACACGAAGATGAGTGCTACTCCTACTCTGACGCAGTTGCCCACCACGAAGTTTGTCCACCCCTCCAATAGCCAGTAAAGGCCATTGTGGTCCTTCCCCACTTTGACCTCGAGCTCCTGGCTGGAGCGGGACCATAGATACACCTGTTCATGTACATCCTCCCCAAATAACACGTAGACCAGAGGGAGTTGGAGCACCTGAAGCTGGTCCTCCCTTTGGATTACCCTATAGAAAGCTCTTGCAGGCACCCAATTCTCCATGGTTTCTCGTGATGTTCCTTATGCTTTGGGTGCGATTTTTATACTAGTCTTCTAGGCTATTTGTTTCCTTGAGTTGATTAATTTTGAATTGCTGGGTCCTAACTTGTGCATGCTTGAGTTAATGAATTTGATCATACTTTCCCTTTCTTAATAAACTTCTTTTGTCAATTCTTAATGCTTATGGGTGCAATCCAGGAGTTTACCTCTTCTAAGAAAATGGACGCGTGCCCTTATTTTTTACACTTGTTTGATTCTCGGCATGTGTCACTCATGCGTGGTCTGTGGCTGCATTATGACTTTATGTCACGGGCGATATTGTGCACCTTAATCTTATCACTTTTGTCATTTTCTCCTTGGAGGTGATCAGATTTCGTTATTCGCAAAAATTGCATGTTTGGGTTTGTCTGATGCCCCTTTCATTTCTTTCTCTGTCGACATGGCGACTTCGGGGCGGAGCCCATGGGCTTTCTTTCAGGCCATTGATTTCGAGGAGAAAATGCAGCAATTGGTGTTTTATCTTTACTTATAACAGAGCCTTCTTTTCATGTTAGATCTTGATAATTTTCATTTTTAGTAAACTTTAGGTTTTGCCCTTTGTAGCTGTTGCCTGCTCGGTTTGAAGAAGAGATGGAAACCGTCTTTCCAGAATAGGTCTGGTTGTCATCCAATTTATTGCAGGATTTCCCAGTCCAGATTATCAAACGTGATTACGGCCTGTTCTAGTTGGACCGCTGGTGGAATGATTTTGTTTCTTCTCATGGGTTCACCAATGGTACGGCCATGATATTTCTGCACAAGGAGAGCTCGCATTTTGAAATCCAAGTATTGAATCCAGATGATGTAGGGGTGGAGAATGGTCACGTTGAGTCTTATCCTGGGGGGAGCCTTTCAAATGGGTCTTAGATTATCGAGTTCTTTGGCATTTGTTTTGCCTAATCCGCACGACTTTGTTTCTTGTATTATTCTTAGATGGGTTTATAGAATATGTATCTCTGTGATCTCATGTGCTTTTGGAAAGCTTCAAGATTTTGGTGTCCGCGGTACTTTGTTTTAAATTTGCCTTATTTTTCTGAGTGGTCCGAATTTAAAAACTGGGATATCAATATGGGTCAACACTCCAGTATTTTAAGGACATTATATTTGTTTTTCCTCGATGACCTGGCTACGATCGGAAGCCTGACGCGGGCCGAAAGCTCCAACATCTAAATTCTTTTTAATTGATTTTGTTTCTCCAAGAGGCTTGGGCTATGATCAGAGGCCTGACGCGGGGTGAAAGCTCCAATGTCTAATGGTCTTTTTAATTGAATTTGTTTCTTCGAGAGGCTCGGGCTACGATTGGAAGCCTGATGCGTGTCAAAAGCTCCAACGTCTAAGGTCTTTTTAATTTATTTTGTTTCTTCGAGAGGCTTTTGAAGCGTTCTTGGAATTTCACCTATACTTATTACCTCAAGGTGACGATAAAAGTCCGTAAATACCTGTTGTATTAAGAGATAATACTTAGTTTCGCGATCTGGTGAACCTTTTGTTACTGAAGATGATTTTACAAATATCTGAGGTTTGTGATCAGGTATATTTATTGTTCAATCGTCGTCTTTAGATGAAGTTTGCTTTGATGATGTGTCTTTCCTAGAACAGCTGCTTGTCCGATTTAAGGATCTAAAGAACTCAAATCTAAGGTTTTTATGTCAAAGGAAGTTGCAGAGCTCCTTTTCTTATCTCTTATTTCGGATCCCTTTCTTTGTGAGGGTTAGGGGGTATTTATAGTAGTATCTAAGCGAGCAGCTGGCTGGTGACCTCGTGGTTTATGTAGGGGACACGTGTAGCGCATGCCCTCATGCCAACGGTCTAAGGTAGCTACACGTGGCAACGTTTAGAGGAGAGGTGCTTTACCAGCGAGCTGCTTATCGCCAAGTAAAAATATTCACTGATTCAGAAATAGTAGCCTAGCAGGTCAAAGGAGAATACGAGGCGAAAACAGGGATGCGCGTCCCTCGCGTCTTTTCAGGGAGTTTGTTTCTAAGGAAGGTTTCTTTTCTTTTTAGGGAAAGACAGAAAATGTCATCAGCAAGCGACAGTCAAAATGTGAGTGTCGGTGATGTAAGAGAAGAATTTATCTCGTCAAGGACTCCACATTCGGTCGCAAATAATGACTCTAAAGCCACGACATCTGCCATTCATGTTCCCTTACCTCAGTTGGGAGAAAGGGGGGCTAAAGGAGAGGGGGCAGTATTACCAAAGGGAAAAAATAGGATCCCTCTAGCTGGATCATTTAAACAACCTTTGTCAAGAGAGGATCCCACGTACTATCATACGTCCGAATTTGATGATGGTCGCGGCAAACGAAGGAAGATGATTCGCGATGGGAAGAAACCCAAAGAGATTCATGTGGTACCCAAGGATTTTTCTGTGCCTTCTTATAATGTTGAAGAGTTTGCGAATAACAGTTTCTGCGAAGGTTTCACCCCTTCTGATCCTCCTCCCGTTCCTTCCGTTTTTGAAGAGCGGGTAGCCCCTACAACATTAGAGACTAGGGGGGAGGTGTCTATTTTAGAGCCCATGCATTTGCAACTTGTGGCTCGTGCCTTTCCTTGGCCCGTGGGGGCGGAATTGGCTTTGCCTTCTGCGAGAGGGGGTTGTTTAAATATATACCCTAACCATTTGGTGGTTCATTTGGAGAGTTTGCTCCAAGGTTTTCGTCTTCCCCTACCCAGACTTCATGCAAAATTCCTGGGAAAAATTCGAGTGTGTCCAGCCCAAGTTTCCTTCAACGTATGGATGTTTTTAGCTGTGTACACCATGCGGTGCATGGCCTTAAAACAGGAAATGTAGTTAGATCATTTGTTTACGTTTTTATCCCTTAGGCATGGGAAAGACGGGTTGGTGTCTGCATCTCTTATCGGTGATATGGTAACGAGGATGTCAAGAAGTCCTAGATGGAGGAAAAAGTGGTTCTTGGTTCGCGATCCTTCTAGGACTATTTTAAATATTAAAGTCACCCCATGAAATTATCAATCTCCTTCTAAGAATAAGACCGCGGCGACTGACCAATGGAAAGCGACGTTTGGATGTGGAATCAAAGGGGGCAAGCGTAGTTATAAGGAATTCATAACCCCTGCCTGTCTAGAAATGGCTAGACTCAGCCTCCGATATCCTCGGGGTGGGTATTCAATGTTTCTTTCAACCCGTGTAGCGCATGCCCTCATACCAGCGATCTAAGGTAGCTATACGTGGCGACGTTTAGAGGAAAGGTGCTTTACCAGCGAATTTCTTGCCTTTATGAAAGATTTTTTAGTCGGTCTTGGGGCTTTCCTTCGCGATCTCGATTATGAGGGGTGACATTCTCGGTCAGACCAAAGCCTCAGCTCACGTGAATCGAGAAAACTATGATCACGATGACATAATCTTTAGTGTATATACGACCTTTGTAAGTATATGATCTTTGCGTAGGGTGACCCATTTATGACGTCATATTACTATTAATAAAAGAGGTCATTTTAGCTGGTGACCTCGTGATTTATGTAGGGGAAACGTATAACGCATGCCCTTATGTCAGCGGTCTAAGGTAGCTACACGTGGCGGCGTTTAGAGGAGAGGTACTTTACCAGCGAGCTGCTTGCCTTTCTGAAGGAGTTTTTAGTCGGTCTTGGGGCTTTCCTTCGCAATATCGATTATGAGGGGCGACATTCTCGGTCCCTCACCTCACATGAATCGAGAAAACTACGATCGCGATGATATAATCTTTAGTGTATATACGACCTTTGTAAGTATATGATCTTTGCGTAGGGTGACCCATTTATGACGTCATATTACTATTAATAAAAGAGGTCATTTTAGATGGACTCGTCATATCTCGTCGGGACTAGATCACGAGGAAAAGTGACACGCGATCGAGTTTCGATAAAAAGCGATGCTTCCTTTTTCCTTAATGGGGAAAGCGAGACTTGTGTGGAGATGGGCTTAGATTGTCCGGCCCAACAAGTTCATGAGTTTTTAGAGCGGAAATTAGTACGGTGCCACAAAGAGAGAGAGAAAGAGAGAGAAAAGAGAGGTGGCATTTTTGGAAATAGGACAACGTCATTTGGATCTTCTGGTTTGGCGGTTTTGGGTGCAGTGACTCTCTAGGTTTGAAGTTTCTTCTTCGATTGGTTCCTCCATTTCTAAGTAAGTAATTCCCGATCCCGTTTCTTTTCTTCTTCTTCTTTCTTCTCTCTTTTTTTTTACAGTTTTCTTATGCCATTTTCTACCTGTGATTTTTGTTTCTTCTTTTGGTTTTCTTCGTTTTTCTCCTTTGATTTCTTCTGGTTTTTTTTTTTGGGTTTAAGGGGAAAATTCTTTTTTCTTTGAGGGGTGGCCCCTGAAGAGAGGGTACAAGTAACCTCCTTTTCTGGTGGGGGAAAGATGAAAGGAGTGGTGTTTAGGGGCGGTTAGAATGGCGGTTCTTGGTTTCTTTCTCAGATTTTATGATCGGGCCACCTTGGGCATGGTGGATTGAGGTTGGTCAGGTGGCGGTTCTCCAATGAGACACAAAGTGAGACCTTTGGGGTTCTTCAGTTATGTTTTCTTTTGAGGACGCTTCGTTTCCTGTCTTGGGAAAAGGGATTTTTAGGAAGGCAAAAAGGCGTTTTTTAGTCGTAGTTTCTTGGGAAAAGAGTCTTTTCATTGTCTTTTCCAAAGAGGCGTGTGAGGCTCCAATTTGACCCCAACTAGGCTTTTGGCACCATTTCTTATCTAATCGCGATTTCGAAAAAACTACTTTCCTTGTGTGTTGATTTTTGTCCTTCGCGTCTTTTCAGGGAGTTTGTTTCTTAGGAAGGTTTCTTTTCTTTTTAGGGAAAGATAGAAAATGTCATCATCAAGCGACAGTTAGAATGTGAGTGTGGGTGATGTAAGAGAAGAATTCAGCTCGTGAAGGACTCCACATTCGGTCGCGAATAATGACTCTGAAGCCATGACATCTTCCATTTGTGTTCCCTTACCTCAGTTGGGAGAAAGTGGGGGTAAAGGAAATAGAGCAGTATTACCATAGGAAAAAAATAGGATCCCTCTAGCTGGATCATTTAAACAACCTTTGTCAAGAGAGGATCCCGCGTACTATCACCCGTTCAAATCTAACGATGGTGCGGTAAAGGAAGGAAGATGATTCGCGATGGGAAGAAACCCAAAGAGATTCATGTGGTACCCGAGGATTTTTCTGTGCCTTCTTAAAATGTTGAAGAGTTTGCGAATAACAGTTTCTGCGAAGGTTGCACCCCTTCTGATCCTCCTCTCGTTCCTTCCGTTTTTGAAGAGCGGGTAGCCCCTACAACATCAGACACTAGGGGGGAGGTGTCTATTTTAGAGCCCATGCATTTACAACTTGTGGCTCGTGCCTTTCCTTGGCCCATGGGGGCGGAATTTGCTTTGCCTTCTGCGAGAGGGGGTTGTTTAAATATATACCCTAACCATTTGGTGGTTCATTTAGAGAGTTTGCTCCAAGGTTTTCGTTTTCCCCTATCCAGACTTCATGCAAAATTCCTGGGAAAAATTCGAGTGTGTCCAGCCCAAGTCTCCTTCAACGTATGGATGTTTTTAGCTGTTTAAACCATGCGGTGCATGGCCTTAAAATAGGAAATGTCGTTAGATCATCTGTTTATGTTTTTATCCCTTAGGCATGGGAAAGACGAGTTGGTGTCTACATATCTTAGCGGTGATATGGTAACGAGGTGGTGAAGCAGTCCTGGATGGAGGAAAAATTGGTTCTTGGTTCGCGATCCTTCTGGGACTATTTTAAATTTTAAAGTCACCCCAGGCAATTATCAAGCCCCTTCTAAGAATAAGACCGCGACGACTGACCAATGTAAAGCGACGTTTGGATGTGGAATCAAAGAGGGCAAGCGTAGTTATAAGGAATTCATAACCCCTGCCCGTCTAGAAATGGCTAGACACAACCTCCCACATCCTCGGGTGGGTATTCAATGTTTCTTTCAACCCGCGATATATTATGACTTTTTTCTTTGTGTACGGATACGAGCATTCTCATCTTAATCTGCACCCGTATGTATTATGTTTCTTTCCTTTGGCAGGCATGTTGGATCTTACCAAATTCTTTGCGAGAGCCTTGAAAGGAAGGAAAACCTCGAGATCATCGGCCGTCGGTGTTTCATCCACAGCTCGCGATACTGCTCTGCCCCTGGTTCCCACCATGAGTCATCTTGTGGGGGAAGTAGCAAATGTTTTGCCTGTTTTTGATTTGGATCAGGATCCAATTGGAGATGGCGAGCCTTTAGTCCGTGCGGTGAGCAAGAAGAGGAGGACAGGGGATAAGGATCTTGGTGCAACTTTATCGGAAGAGCCACTTACTCAGTCTGGAATAGCCATATCAGGTTATCGGCAACCTGGTTTTACAGCAATCGACTATCGCAAGCTCGCTCTTCCCATGAGGAGTTGTCCGGCTGAAAGGGATTATATTCGGGCTCTCGCGGACGAGGATCTAGCCGACGAAGGGCAAAAGGCCGTGGGCTGGGTAAGCTTTATGTGTTGCTTTTTTTGTTTGCTATGAAAAACTTATCTCCTTCAGACTTTCCTCTTTTCACATGTTTTATTGTTTTCATTATTAGTATAACCTTTATTGGGAAGAGGTGACGGGGCGTTTGAAAGAGCATGGCGACCGCGTGAATCAGCTGCAAAAGGAAGTGAAAGTTCTCCAAGTGAAACTATCCAAGGTGAAGGACACCGAGATGCAAGAAGGGACCATCAAGAGTTTGCATGATGCTCTGGAGAAGAGTGAGAAGGAGCTTGAGAAAGTGAAGGGGGAGTTGGATCTTTCGAATGTAGAGTCCATGAATCTAAGGGAAAAAATTGCTGAAAATGTTTCGCGGATTTCTGATTTAGAAAATCAGCTGCATGTGTTGGAGGAGGAGTTGCAACGTGTGCGCGATGAGTTGTCTGTTACTAAAGAAGAGTTTGAGAAGTATACTTCCGGCGATGGTGTTCAACTGACCAAGGCTACCCTTTATGAGTATCTCTTGACCGACGAAGGTAAGGGAAGACTCGGCAAATTTCTAGAGATAGTTGGCGAGTCCATTCTCTATAGCTATTTAGCTGAAGCGTTCGCGAAAGGTGTCGATGGCGGGGTTGTTCAAAGCGTGAACCAGTTTGCTCATCTTGACAGTTATGTCAGAATGTTTGTGCCTAGTTATGATGCCAATGACATGGTGCTCGCGGACCCATCTCTAGATTTAGCCCCTTCTTCTCCAACAACGTTACTCGAGACATGTCTCGTTGGTAATCCTGAAGACCAAGATCGCGATCCTGAAATCGATTCTTGATAAATACTTGTGTTGGTTGTTTCCTGGACATTAGTTTGTTTGTTTTGCCCGGTGTGATGGTTTTTGAACAATTTCACCCGCGATATTCAGGTGACTGTTTTGTCGTGGTTTGACGGTTTTTTGAAGAATTTCACCCGCAATATTCAGGTGACTGTTTTGTCGTGGTTTGACGGTTTTTTGAACAATTTCACCCGTGATATTCACGTGACTGTTTTGTCGTGGTTTAAGGTTATAAGTATATAATTTCCACTCTTCTTTGTTGGTGTTATTTGTCTTTTTATATTACATCGTGATATCCTTACCAATCTCCTGTTGTTGAGCGCTTTATAAGATAACGCGTGAAATAACATAAAATAAAGGGATCGCTAAGTTTTTATTTATGGTACAAATTTATCTTTGTAGATCGACTTTGTTACAACACTTTCTTTATTAGTATTTAGTTTTAAGTGGTACTTTCTATGTCTTCATGGCACATAAGGTCATAGGGGATGTCTCCATTTTGCTCTGGTCCAGGCTCCTGTATGGTAACTTAGAAATGGGCGTTTCCTTCATATTCGAATATAAGGCACGCTCCAATTCTGAGGTTATTGATTCTTACGAAATCTCTCCATCCTTCAGAAAGGGAGTACCAGTTTCCTTCATCTCTTTCTATGAGGATCATGAAGTGTTGGTTTGAGGGAGAGCGGAGGAATACATGGCCTAAGATTTCTTCTTCGAGTTCTGTAAATATATATGGAAGGGGAAGCCTGATAATAATGGTGATTTGGAGTTTGATGTTCGTTGTTAGTCATAGAGGTGAATTTTGTTGTTGTGGCTTGCTTAAATAAATAAATGAGTTAATTGACAACGTTCTTTGTTGTCTGTAATAATATCGATGAATCTTGGCGTAGCCATAAAGCTAAGGAGCCATAGGAAGTTTATATCCTGTATTTTTTGGTCGTTTGACACGTGTATGGGTAGGGATGATATGCCGAGTTTGTGGGTTCTGCATTTTTTATATGTGTGTGGGCAGAGATAAGGTTTGCAGGTTTTGTTTGCAATTTTCCACATGTCTGCCACGCATGATTTTTATGAGATTTGCTCTTGGTTTGTCCCGTTTTTTCTGTCGTGTTCTAATATATGGAGTTCTACCTTGCGTACTTGTGTATAAAAATGTATGATGGTAGGTTTGGTATCTGTGTGGGATAAAGAATGGGTTCCTCAAATTTATCTCCGTGTGATTTTTATGGATCTATCTATGCTGAGTAGCAACTTTGTGCTATGCTAAAAAAATTTTATTCTTTGTTTGTTATTTGCTTAGAGCATAAATTGCGTTTTCTAATTTTGGCAAAATTTTGAATTTTTTAGGCACTCCCAAAGTTCTTTGGTCCTATGTATACTGATTCTGTAGGGGGAGAGGTAGTGTTAACATCTCCTACAGGTCGATTGTTTACTGTGACAGTTTTCAAAGATTGTAATGATCAGTTTTTGCCTACTGATGGGTGGGCTGATTTTGAAAATCATGGTGGTCTCCATGCTGGGTATTCCCTTGTGATCTTTAAGTATGAAGGAGGGCGTTCTTTTAACACCATAGTGCTTGAGCCTAAAGATGACTCTTCTTCTTAGTTTTATTTGTAATATGGGTTTGTTGGTGTTGTTGCCATTTCGTATTAGCTCTATGTTTTCTTTTTGCAGTGTTTTTCAATTGTTGCTTTGATATATGGTTTCTTTTTTATGTGCTTTTTTGATGTTGAGATTCTAATTTGAACCATGCATGCAATTTCCTGTTCTTTGGATCGTGAATATTGGTAGTAATTTTCAGCGTATAACGAGCTGAAAAAGATTAACCGAAAATAAATGCAATCTCCTGCGTTCGATACGCGAAGGAGATTTACTCGTAAATATTGATGGTAATCTCCAGCGTACAACGAGCTGAAGAGATTAACCAAAAATAAATGCAATCTCCAGCGTTTGATACGCGGAGGAGATTGGTCAGTAAATATTGATGGTAATCTCGAGCGTACAACGAGCTGAAGAGATTAACCAGAAATGAATGCAATCTCCAGCGTTCGATATGCGAAGGAGATTGATCCACAAAAATTGATGGTAATCTCCAGCATACAACGAGCTGAAGAGATTAACCAAAAATAAATGCAATCTCCAGCGTTCGATACGCGAAGGAGATTGAGTTGTAAATATTGATGGTAATCCCCAGCGTACAACGAGCTGATGAGATTAACCAAAAATAAATGCAATCTCTAGCGTTCGATACGCGAAGGAGATTGGCTCGTAAATATTGATGGTAATTTCCAGCGTACAACGAGCTGAAGAGATTAACCAAAAATAAATGCAATCTCCACTGTTTGATACGCGAAGGAGATTGGCTCGTAAATATTGATGGTAATCTCCAGCGTACAACGAGCCGAAGAGATTAACCAAAAATAAATGCAATCTCCAGCGTTCGATACACGAAGGAGATTGATCCGTAAATATTGATGGTAATCTCCAGTGTACAACGAGCTCAAGAGATTAACCAAAAAATGAATGCAATCTCCAACTTTTGATACGCGAAGGAGATTGACTCATAAATATTGATGGTAATCTCCAGCATACAACGAGATGAAGAGATTAAACAAAAATAAATACAATCTCCAGCGTTCGATACGCGAATGAGATTGGCTCGTAAATATTGATGGTAATCTCCAGCGTACAACGAGCTGAAGAGATTAACAAAAAATAAATGCAATCTCCAGCGTTCGATACGCGAAGGAGATTGGCTCGTAAATATTGATGGTAATCTCCATCGTACAACGAGCTGAAGAGATTAACCGAAAATAAATGCAATCTCCAGCGTTCGATACACGAAGGAGATTGGCTCGTAAATATTGATGGTAATCTCCAGCGTACAACGAGTTGAAGAGATTAACCAAAAATAAATGCAATCTCCAGCGTTCGATACGCGAAGGAGATTGATCCGTAAATATTGATGGTAATCGCCAACGTACAACGAGCTGAAGAGATTAACCAAAAAATGAATGCAATCTCCAGCGTTCGATACGCGAAGGAGATTGATCCGTAAATATTGATGGTAATCTCCAGCGTACAACGAGCTGAAGAGATTAACCAAAAATAAATGCCATCTCCAGCGTTCGATACGCGAAGGAGATTGGCTCGTAAATATTGATGGTAATCTCCAGCGTATAACGAGCTGAAGAGATTAACCAAAAATAAATGCAATCTCCAGCGTTCGATACGCGAAGGAGATTGACTTGTAAATATTGATGGTAATCTTCAGCGTACAATGAGGTAAAGAGATTAACCAAAAATAAATGCAATCTCCAGCGTTCGATACGCGAAGGAGATTGGCTTTTAAATATTAATGGTAATCTCCAGCGTACAACAAGTTGATGAGATTAACCAAAAATAAATGCAATCTCCAGCGTTCCATACGCGAAGGAGATTGGCTCGTAAATATTGATGGTAATCTCCAGCGTACAACGAGCTGAAGAGAATAACCAAAAATAAATGCAATCTCCAGCGTTCGATACGCGAAGGAGATTGGCTCGTAAATATTGATGGTAATCTCCAGCGTAAAACGAGCTAAAGAGATTAACCAAAAATAAATGCAATCTCGAGCGTTTGATACGTGAAGGAGATTGATCCGTAAATATTGATGGTAATCTCCAGCTTACAACGAGCTGAAGAGATTAACCAAAAATAAATGCAATCTTCAACGTTCGATACGTGAAGGAGATTGGCTCGTAAATATTGATGGTAATCTCCCGCGTACAACGAGATGAAGAGATTAACCAAAAATAAATGCAATCTCTAGCGTTCGATACGCGAAGGAGATTGACTTGTAAATATTGATGGTAATCTCCAGCGTACAACGAGCTGAAGAGATTAACGAAAAATAAATGCAATCTCCAGCGTTTGATACGCGAAGGAGATTGGCTCGTAAATATTGATGGTAATCTCCAGCGTTCAACGAGCTGAAGAGATTAACCAAAATAAGAGAATCAAGATTAAGAAACAATTTATTTAGGTCTGTAGAGTACAATTTTTAGAAACCGTTACATGGGGAACCATCGAGTCCAGATGTGTCTAATTGGTCTTCCGCATCGTATCCTTCGGAATCATACATACTTACATCGAAGTGAGTGTCTTTCTTATGAACGAAAACTATGGTGGATCTTAAGCGAAGATCGTGAGTCTCTACGAAATCTTTCCATCCTTGAGCAACCCAGAGAGAGTAGTAATGACCTTTAACGAGGCCAATTTTGAAATCCTTCACTGTGCGGGAAGATAGCAGGATTTATTTGGGGACCTGGGATTCGAAATATTCTTGAAAACCATACGGTAGCATCATACGAAGCACTTGTTCTTCGAATCCAGATGAAGGGAAAAAGTGTATGGGTTTTGTTGAGGATTTAGGTTCGCCATTTTTAATTTGCTGTTTCTTGTGAATGATGAACTGTGAAATAGGGGTGATTTTATAGAGCAGGGACGGCTTGGCGTGCCTGTATTCTTGGCAGGACTTAGTTTTTTGAGAAACGTCGATTGTCGTGAATGTGACCCGTGAACTTGGTTAAGCGAATCTTCTCTTTACTGCCTGACTTAATACTGGTGTCGTTAGATTCTCTCCACGTGTTCGGTATGCAGGTTATCTCGGGAAAACGCTCTGTTACTGAATGGTTTTTTAATTTCTTTGATAGTAATTAATAGGGTTTTGACCTGTTTGATTCTTTAATATATATAAATGGCTATTGAGGTATGGGGGTTTGGTGTGTCTTTTGCTGGTGTTTGTCTTTCTCCTATTTTTAGAGAGAATGTCTTGTTCTCACTCGGGTCGTCTAGATTTCATCAGGTTTATAGATGCTGCTGAGAAACTCCACGTGTTCGGTAGAGGCTTGTTTGTAAAACCATGCCAAACGTGCATGCGATTGCTAAATTTATTCTCCGCAGAGGCTTGTTTACAAATCTGTGCCAAAAGTGCACGCGATTGCTAAATTTATTCTCTGTAGAGGCTTTGTTTGCAAATCCGTGGCAAAAGTGCACGCGATTGCTAAATTTATTTTCCGCAGAGGCTTGTTTGCAAATCCGTGCAAAAAGTGCACGCGATTGCTAAATTTATTCTCTGTAGAGGCTTTGTTTGCAAATCCGTGCCAAAAGTGCAGGCGATTGCTAAATTTATTCTCTGTAGAGGCTTATTTGCAAATCTGTGCCAAAAGTGCACGCGATTGCTAAATTTATTCTCCGTAGAGGCTTGTTTGCAAATCCGTGCCGAAAGTCCACACGATTGCTAAATTTATTCTCCGTAGAGGCTTGTTTGCAAATCCGTGCCAAAAGTGCACGCGATTGCTAAATTTATTCTCCGTAGAGGCTTGTTTGCAAATCCGTGCCAAAAGTGGACGCGATTGCTAAATTTATCCTCCGTAGAGGCTTTGTTTGCAAATCCGTGCCAAAAGTGCACGCGATTGCTAAATTTATTCTCCGTAGAGGCTTGTTTTCAAATCCGTGCCAAAAGTGCACGCGATTGCTAAATTTATTCTTTGTAGAGGCTTATTTGCAAATCCGTGCCAAAAGTGCACGCGACTGCTATATTTATGCTATGCAGCGACACATTGTTTTTTCAAAAGAGGGCCTGGAACTTTCATATATATATTTTTAGAGAAGTAGTGTACCCCTTATAGGATTCTCGAGACTTCCTATACAGAGAAAATTCTAAGTCATCGGGGATCCTTATACAAAAAAGGTTAATCTTATCCATAGTAAGCTTTGAGATTCTTAGTGTTCCATGCTTTAGGGAGGATAGCCCCTTCTGAGTTTTGAAGCTTGAATGATCCTCTCCCTACTTCCTGGTGAATTATGTAGGGCCCTTCCCACTTGGGTTCGAGTTTCCCTCCTTCTGTGGCTTGTCGAAGGACCATGTCCCCTTTTTGTAATGGGCGTACGAAAACGCTTTTGTTGTAGCCATCAGAGAGTCGATGGGGTGGTCGATTTCCATCCCCCACATTGCAAAAGGGTACGGGGCAGATATGCATTTGAGGGGGTGGGGTGGTCGATGTTCGAGGTCGGAATGTCGTTGACAAGGATCACATATCATGATGTAGTGTTGGGTTTCAGCCCTGAGGCTGAGCCAATAATATCCTAGTCGTGTGATCTTTGTTGCAATAGCTCTCCACCCTTGGTGATTTCCACAGATGCCTGCATGTAGTTCTCTGATGATGGCCCGACCTTCTTCGTCAGATACGCAATGAAGGTCTGGGAGTTGAAAACCTCTTTTATACAATCAACCATCTTTGATTCGGAAATGAGAAGCTTGTCTCATAAGCCTTCGATATTCTGAGCCATGGGCACCTTCGATTGGGCCATTGTTAATGTATTCCAAGATGAGTTCTCGCCAATGGGATGTTGATATCGCGAAAATGCCTTTATGGATCCCCCGAGTATGTCTGCGCTCTATTATCACACGATCGCTCAGCTCGAGGGGTAGCGTGGCTTCTATCCTGGCTAGGATATCAACTCGCTCGTTTTGTTCACGAGGTATTGAAGAGATTGAACAACGATTAAAAGCAGCGGTAAGCGTTTGTACTCGGGCAAGGTACTCTGGGAGCATCCCAGTTTTCGCCTCGTATTCTCCTTTGACCTACTAGGCTACTATTTTTGAATCAGTTAATATTTGAACATGGCGAGCACCATTGATCAGTGCTTTCTCTATCCCTGCTATCAATGCCTCATATTCTGCTTCGTTGTTGGTTGCTTCGAAAAGAAGCTGAAAAGATAGATCAGTGACTTCCCCTGTTGGGCTAGATACTGTTACCCCAACTCCACATCCGTGAGATGATACAGATCCATCTACATTGATTACTCAATCCTCTCCTTCGCGATCTTGTGTTTTCGAGAATGTAGCCTCCACTACGAAGTCAGCTAATGCCTGAGCCAAACAGGATTTTCTTGGTTTGAAATGAATATTAAACTCAGATAGCTCTACCGCCCATTTTACCATTCTACCAGAGAGAGACGGTGAATGGAGGATTTGACGGAGGGGAAGATCGGAGAGGATTTCAATGGTGTGAGCTTGGAA
Organism: Persicaria maculosa; assembly: GCA_963922045.1. NCBI lineage: Eukaryota > Viridiplantae > Streptophyta > Magnoliopsida > Caryophyllales > Polygonaceae > Persicaria > Persicaria maculosa. Next base: position 24,982,394 of record OY998266.1, read on the forward strand.
GTAAGTCCTTAATCGTCTTGCTGCAAAGACCACAAATAAAGCCATTTTCTCAATAAACAGGGAATTTGGATTCCCTGTAGCACTCTACTCGCGAAATAAACAGGGAATTTGGATTCCCTGGTCAGCACGGCGCTAATGGTGGTTGATCCGACTGCGAGGTAGCGTTGTAAGGTTTCATGCTCCCAGGGGTAATGAAGTGTGGGAAGAGATTCAAGATATTCTTTCATGTCCTTGAAAGCTTTGTCCAATATTGAACTCCATTCTACTAGGCCTTTCTTCTTTAGTTGTTCGAAGAAAGTTAATGAATGATCTGCCAATTGCGAGCAAAAACGGCTCAAGTAGTTGATCGATCCATTGAGTTTTTGGATGTTTTTTAGTGTTTTAGGAGGGGTCATATCGAGTATGGCTTGCACTTTTGAGGGGTTCATGTCTATTCCTCGATGACTAATCATGAAACCCAAGAACTTTCCAGAATCAACGCCAAATACGCACTTTTCTGGGTTCAGGCATACGCGATTGGATCTAAGAGCATCGATGGTTTCTTGCAAATCGGAAGGGTGCTGCTCTTTGGTCAAACTCTTGACCACAATGTCGTCGACATAAACTGCAATGTTTCTTCCAATCTGGGCTTTGAAAACTCTTTCGATCATTCGTTGAAAAGTAGCACATGCATTTTTCAATCCAAATGGCATTACCTTCTAGCAAAAGGTGCCATAATTGGTGATGAAGCCCGTGTTCTTCTCATCGCATGGATGCATTTTGATCTGGTTGTACCCTGAATAAGCGTCGAGAAATCTTAAAGTGCCGTGACCTGCTGTGGTGTCTACTAACTCATCAATGGAAGGGAGTGGATAACTATCCTTGGGACATGCTTTGTTTAAATCTTCGAAGTCGACGCACATCCTCCATTTTCCACTACTCTTTTTGACTAAGACCACATTAGATAACCATGTTGGGTCGTTAATCTCAAGAACAAATCCTGCTTGCAAAAGTTTTTCTACTTCTTGTTTGGCGGCTTCAGCTTTTGCTGCGACCATTTTCCTTTTTCTCCGACACACTGGCTTAGTGTCGTGGGTGAGTCTAAGGGAATGCTCAGATATTTCTCGAGGAAGGCCCTTGAGATCTTGAGGTTGTAAAGACCGAAAAAGTATTTTAATATTATTTTAATAGAAAGTATATTATTTTATATCTGAGATATAAAATTGGAGAAAAAGAAACTTGTCCTCGAGCACAAATTTCGATTAAAAAAAATCATCATTATGAATGATTCCGGCATTATTTTAAAGTTTGATTCCGACGGATTTTATTTCCGCCTTCTTACTTCGAGATTGAAATTTATTTTGAGGTTCATTATTTATTTTAGATTCAAAAATTTTTATTAAAATTTTAAGCAGGTCGGGATAAAGTCGAGATAGTGGGTTCCGGGTATTTTGAAAATTGGGTCCCCACTTCTATTCTATTTTCTTTTCTTTTTCCATCTCTCTCTCTCTCTCTATCTCTCTCTCTGCCTGTTGCAGAGGCAACGGCTCTTCCTCCCTCCCAGTGCACCCCAAAAGTAGCTAAACACCCTCCTTTCCCATCCTCCTCCCTTGTGCATTGTCCCTCCCAATCTTGGCAAGATGCCAATTGAGGCTGCAGGAGCCACGCCGATGCCACCAGACCTCCCACGCCAATTCATACTCCCTCTCTCTATAGCTAGTTCGAAGGAGCAACAGCGTGGGCTCCTCACCACTCCTTTCAATTTAAATCCCAAAAACCCAGCCCTTGCTTCAATCCCAATTCCCAACAAAACCCATCTTCCTCCTTGCCTCACCTTCCTCCAACTCTTCAAACCCAAAAAGAAAAGATTTTCCCTTTTCACTGACTCCCATCGCCAAGCCTCCACCAGCGTCGAACAGTACCTCCTTCCCCTGTTCTTAATCCGTCGAGCAGCAGCCAGCATCTCTCCAACCTTCCAGGCGAGCCGAGTAGACCGACGAAGCCGCCGTCGAGTCTCCTCCTCTGTTTCTCCGGTCCGATCGGTGAGTTCTCGACCTTCTATGTTCTAAATCAAAATTGTAAAAAGCTTGACCTTTAACCTCCCTGTACTCTCTCCATGCCACTAGGATTTCGAATCCCCCACCACCAGAGCCCAATCGATCACCTCGAAGCTTTTTCCGGCAAGGACGTCCACCCACGGTGAGCTCTTCCTCTTCCTTTGTTTGGTCCATTTTTGTCTATTTTGGGTGCTTGGGTCGGGGATGGTGCCGGCGAGTCGGTTGGGTGAAGGTCGCCGGAGAGGATCCCTCCTCGCCTCCTCCCTCCCCATCCCTCTCTGTTCGAACTTGTAGAAGAGGATGAACAGTTCCTCTCCATCCCCCATTTCTCTTACCCGTGGGCCCCCCTTCCACCAGGCGCTGAGTCAGCCCCAGTGGGCCCTCTTTTTTTTTTTTTCTCTTTCCTTTTCCTTGCTGGGTTCGGGTTGGGCTAAAGTAAAGGGTGTTGGGCCTTTTTTTTATGTGGGCCGAATGGGTTGTTGTTTTATAAAGGAACGTGGGCTTACTTCTTTTAACCAAATCTGGTTGGGTTTTTATTTAAGGGCTCGGTTTGGGTAAATAAAATGGGTTTCGGGTTGGGTAGGCTGGGTAGAAGCTAGACCCGGATCCATCTCCCCTTTTGATTCGTTGGGCTCGGGTGTGGGCTGGGTAATGGGTTAGAGGGTATTGGGCCATCTGGTTGGTTTGTTTATTGGTATATATATTATATATTTGTTATATTAATTGGTAACGTTATTGAAGGTTCGATAATGTAAAACAAAGTAATATAGAAATACTCTAGAAGGGGGGGGGGGGGGTTGAATAGAGTATGCCGATTTTTCGCAGATTCTCAAGACTTTTGAAGCTCGTGCAAAATCCTTTGAGATTAGACTTAGTCTTTTCTCTGAAAACCTGAATCACAAAGTTAAACAGTCGAACCAAGTGCGGAAATAAGGTAAAGCAATAAGTAAAGGACTCGATGAGTTGTTTACGAGGTTCGGCACGAACTTGGCCTACGTCCCCGCCTAGGGTTCTTCCACAACCCTAGGATTCAACAGGCTTTTATTGATTCACAAGACTTAGGATCCTAGTAGCTCCCCGAGAAGCCTCTCTCCTATACAATTGCAATCTAGTCAACTCACGTTCCCTTGGAGTCCTAGACCAATCTAGAAGAGCCCCACCTCTCTATGCTATCTAGTACAATCCTCTTACACTTAGTGAATCAATCTCCTAGTGTCTACTTCCTGAGTTACAAACTCTTGAGTATAACACCCTCTCAAAAATATATCCTATAAGCTCACAGTGTAACTCTCAAATGCTTTGAAATGAAATAACAGACTCGTAAGGACTAGCAGAGAGCACACGTAGAAGACAGATCTTGCTTGAAGGCTTGAGTGTATGAAAGCTTGTGTTCAACAGGTGTGTAGCTGTCTTCTTCTTCCTTTTCTTTTTATTGAAACAAATCGGCGCCTAAGGATCTTCACCAACGGCTAGAGAGGATCATGGCTTGAGCTGGATTTTCTATCTTTGGAAACTTTCGGAGGCCATGATCTTCCGATTTGAATCTTCTCAATATACAACATAAGGAAGGAAATAATATTCGAAAATACTTCCTGAAAAGGTTAGTGTGTATATAATAATATAATGGAAGCATATAATAACATAAGATAATATTCGAACATAATATCATATAGAACAGGTTTTGTGTTTCATCAATACTGTTAAAGCTTCAAGACCTTTGACACAAACAGACTGTCAAGGCCTTTGAAACTTGTTCCAATTTTCATCAAGGGAGTGGAGTTATCAGTTATTTTATTTATTATTAGTGTTATTATTATCATTATTATTATTATGATAAATCTGATTTTATGAAAATAAATTCCGGAAAGTGTTATATATTATCAAATGGTTTAAAGAAAAAAAATGATTTGCATAAATGCCTTGTGATGAACTTAAAATGTTTTAGTTGAGAAACTTGAAAGTACTCATTTATAAAATTAGTGGTGTGTTATTTTAGTTAATTATATAATAAGTAATTGTTAATAGGAGGTCTATATTTGGAAATATCTTTTGAAGAATTTTGTTGAAGAACAAGGTGTTGGAAATTCTATTATAACAAATTTGACCGAGTTTGACCTAGATTTGGATATTTCGGATACTTTCTCGAAATTTAGTTGTTTTCTTTGTGTGGATCTTATGAAAAGTTTATTATGTGTTAGACAGTAGAATAGTATCTTATGGCGCTTTTATCGCTTATATATTAGGTGATTATTGATATTGCGTGGATTCTGCTTCTACCGTGTCTCTTTACTGTTCGGCATATTCAGGTAAGTTCCTTTATGAGCTTACTCAGATTCGAAAGAGAATACCTGCTTGTGACTATATGACATACTAGGTGTTGCATAAGCATTAAAGCATGCCATGTAGTATCATGCTAGGATTGCACACATGAATGAGCATTTGAACACTTTATGTGATTGCGAAACAGAACGGCCGTTATCTAGGGTCGTTGCTAGCGTCATGGGGGCATTCGGGTTTGATACCGTTTTGGTCCCCGATCGAGTCGATGAGTATAATTTGTATATATGTCTCTTCATGGTTCGGTATACACCGAGCGCCCTACCTCGGAGTGGGTACGGGAAATATAGAGACAAAGGGATATGCCACTTGGCATTCTTTGGCGCATTTACAGTCCCTTTCTGCATATTATAACTTAGGTACATGTTAGTGTGATTTAATTTCCGTATTGCATCGAAGCATCTTTATTATAGCGTGTGTATATTCGCTTGCGGGACAGAGTGCGTTGGGGTCTCAGTCTGATCCCGCTCGCACAACTTGTTTTTAGGTATGATTACTCTCTGTCTTTAGGGCATGGGAGACCCCCGGGCAATTGCAAAGAACCTGCCTAACCCCACTAATTTGGTTAAATGATTTCAGATTATCTGAATGGTTTTGACCCAGCCTCGCCGTGGCAAGTTGTACTTTACTTCCGCTTTCACTTGTTTTACAAATGAATTTCTGTGATATAGTTCTAGGACAGCTTGAAGATTCCACGTGACCCTTCGACTATTTTGGGGTTCGAAATGCACACTTTAAAATACTAATCTTTGCGTTTTGAAACCTCGACTCGTACTCGAATTGCAAGATCCGAACGAAGGTATCCAGCCTTCGAAACATAACCTGAGTATCTATATCCGGGCCGTTACAGAGGTGACCAAGCAAAGATGGCTCTTGAATTCTTGAGAATGTCTTTAACGCGATTTAGATCGGTGATTTCCAAACTATGCCCATGATAAAAGGCCCTCGATGCCGTTGGTGAAAGGGAAAAACGCCACTTTTTCTTCCACGATCTTATCAGCGATCTTTGTTGGTCGGACTTCCAATTCGGCTTCGGTGGGGTGAGAAGTAGCCTCTAAATCATCATTTTCAACTACTTCTGACTTTAAAGATCCCGGGGTAGGTCCGTCAATAGCAAGTACTCTGTGTTGATTTTTCTTAAGGGATGCGAGGTAGCAAACCCTGCTCTCTGATTGTTCTCCGCGTACTTCCCCAACCTTTCCATCTGCACATGGGAATTTGATGCCAAAATGGTAGATGGAACAAGATATTTGGAATTTGAATAGACTTACGCGGCCCATGATGGCATTGTAGATAGAAGGTAGGCGAACCATTGTGAATTCTATCACGTTAGACCTCCTTCCTAGAGGGGTTCCTAAAGTCAATGCGAGTTCAATTGTTCCAGCTACTTCAACTTTATCTCCTGAAAATGAGATAAGTTTTCTAGAATAACATCGTAGAGCACTCTCTGCAATCCCAAGTTGTTTGAACGCATTTCTGTATAGGACATCCACCGAGGAGCCTGTGTCGACTAAAATACGTTTGACTATTTTGGTGCCTAGTTGCACATGAATACGTACAGGGTTTGAGTGGGGCATTCTGAGATCGCGGGCGTCAGAGAAATCGAAATTCAAACCAGCGTGCTTTGTGGAAGTCTGTTTGACGCTGGCTTCTGACGGGGGTTGTCTAGCTTCTCTTTTATAGTTTTTTCTCTCCTGATTGCTAGTTCCGGATGTAGATGGTCCTTCTTCGATGGTATTGATGCATCGGTCTAGGAGGGGCGGATTTTGATCATTGCGATGAGAATGTACAAATTTGTTCGATGATGACCTTGCTTATGGAATATGGGGAATATCCCTTGGTGAGGGCCTATAACCACCGCATGTATTTCCATTTCTCCCTCCACGTCCCCGTGGATAGCCGCCCCTTCCCCTTCCCCCTTGGCCATATGGTGGGCGGTATTGTTGGGGTGGAAGGACAGGCCGGTTTTGGTTTTGATTTGCAGGTAGGGGACAAATTTGCACAGGCACTATTTGTTGCGGGGGAGGAGGATTAGGGACACCATAAATAGGGGGTCGGATCATAGATGGGTATGCCATTCGTACGTTGCTTGGGGCAGAAGTTGGAAGGTTTGGATTGGTCAATTGATTGCATTGTACCTCTTGGGGATGGTGTTGTGGGATGACAATAGGATTTGGCCAGAGGGGGTTATAGTGTTGTTTGTTATCTCGGCCTCCTTTGTTATGGAATTTATTGTTGGGTTTGTGAAAGTAGGGAGGTTTAGTTTCATTGGTCTTTGAACTTGATCCCGCAGCCTCTAACGCGTGAATTTGCAAAGTGACCAAGTCGCGTAACTTGTCATAATTGCAGGGTTCTTTTTTGAACAGATAGGTCTTAAAGTCGCTTTTGGCCAAGTTGCCCATTAAGATGGTTCTAGCTGATTCTTGATTGAATTTTGGGATTTGCACAACCATAGTAGTGAATCTGCTGAAGACGCTCCCCAATGACTCAGATGCTTCTTGTTTAATGGAATTTAGATCCAGCATGGTGCGCTTCCGCGTGCAAGTGCTGCCGCAATGAGCAACGAAAATGCTTGACAGCTGAGTGAAGTTGCTTATTGATGACCGGGGTAAGTTGGTGAACCAAGTCAACGCGACTCCGCTCAAGGTGGATGGGAAAAATCGACAAAACATTGCGTCTTTGTTTTCATTCATGCCCATGGTTGTAGTGAATTGATTCAAGTGATCATTTGGATCAGAATTCCCAGTGCACTTCGTGATGGACACATCTCTCCATCTTTTGGGTACTGGTGTTTCGCGAATGGCTTTGCAGAAGGCAGGCGGAAAAGGGGGCTCATCCTTAGGAGTCGAATCAGGGGCTCTTGACAAATTGGATCTTGAGGAAATATCCGCTGCAGAATTTTCGCGAGCTTTCTTTCCGACGTCATCTTTATTACGATCGCGATCCGCATCTTGAATATTATCAAACGGGCCTTGGAATAAATTGATTGGGGCGCGAATGGGGACCGATTGTTGATAGTACCCGTAAGGGTCATATTGCGGAGGGATCATGTTTGCGGGTTGTCCATAGAAAGAGTTTGGGGGACAGCCGCCTGCAAAGTAATTATATGGGAGGTAACCCCCCCTCCCCCCCCCCCCCCCAAGCCGAAATATTTCGTCATCTAGTGAACCTTTTGTTACCGAAGATGATTTTACAGATATTTGAGGTTTACGATCAGGTATATTTACTGTTCAATCGTTGTCTTTAGAGGAAGTTCTTTAGATCGGTGGTTTTCAGACTATGCCCATGATAAATGTCCTCGGTGTCGTTGGTGAAAGGGAAAAATGCCATTTTTTCTTCCACAATCTTATCAGCGATCTTTGTTGGTCGGACTTCCAATTCGGCTTCGTTGGGTGAGAAGTAGCCTCTAAATCATCATTTTCAACTACTTCTGACTTTAAAGATCCTAGGGTAAGTCCGTCAATAGCAAGTACTCTGTGTTGATTTTTCTTAAGGGATTCGAGGTAGAAAACCCTGCTCTTTGATTGTTCTCCGCGTACTTCCCCAACCTTTCCATCCGCACATGGGAATTTGATGCCAAAATGGTAGATGGAACAAGCTATTTGGAATTTAAATAGGCTTACGCGGCGCATGATGGCATTGTAGATTGAAGGTAGGCGAACCACTGTGAATTCTATCATGTGAAACCTCCTTCCTTGAGGGGTTCCTAAAGTCAATGCGATTTCAATTGTTCCAGTTACTTCAACTTCATCTCCTGAAAACGAGATAAGTTTTCCAGAATAACATCGCAGAGCACAGTCTACAATCTCCAGTTGTTCGAACGAATCCCTGTTTTCGCCTCGTATTCTCCTTTGACCTGCTGGGCTACTATCTCTGAATTAGTGAATATTTGAACATGGCTAGCACAATTGATCATCGCTTTCTCTATCCTTGCTATCAATGCCTCATATTCTGCTTCGTTGTTGGTTGCTTCGAAAAGAAGCTGGAAAGATAGATCAGTGACTTCCCCTGTTGGGCTAGATACTGTTACCCCAACTCCACATCCGTTAGATGATACAGATCCATCTACATTGATTACCCAATCCTCTCCTTCGCGATCTTGTGTTTTCGAGAATGTAGCCTCCACTACGAAGTCAGCTAATGCCTGAGCCAAACAGGATTTACTTGGTTTGAAATGAATATCAAACTCAGATAGCTCTACCGCCCATTTTACTATTACACCAGAGAGCGACGGTGAATGGAGGATTTGATGGAGGGGAAGATCGGAGAGGATTTCAATGGTGTGAGCTTGGAAGTAAGGCCTTAATCGTCTTGCTACAAAGACCACAGATAAAGCCATTTTCTCAATAGGGGTGTATCTGGACTCAGTTGACTGTAGCACTCTACTCACAAAATAAACAGGGAATTTGGATTCCCTGGTCAGCACGGCGCTAATGGTGGTTGATCCGACTGCGAGGTAGAGTTGTAAGGTTTCATACTCCCGAGGGTAATGAAGTGTGAGAAGAGTTGCAAGATATTCTTTCATGTCCTTGAACGCATTGTCCAATATTGAACTCCATTCTATTGGGCCTTTCTTCTTTAGTTGGTCGAAGAAAGTTAATGAATGATCTGCCAATCGCGAGCAAAAACGGCTCAAGTAGTTGATCGATCCATTGAGTTTTTGGATGTCTTTCAGTGTTTTAGGAGGGGTCATATCGACTATGGTTTGCATTTTTGAGGGGTTCATGTCTATTCCTCGGTGTCTAATCATGAAACCCAAGAACTTTCCAGAATCAACCCCAAATACGCACTATTCTGGGTTCAGGCATATGCGATTGGATCTAAGAGCATCGACGATTTCTTGCAAATCGGAAGGGTGCTGCTCTTTGGTCAAACTCTTTACCACAATGTCGTCAACATAAACTGCAATGTTTCTTCCAATCTGGGGTTTGAAAACTCTTTCGATTATTCGTTGAAAAGTAGCACCTGTATTTTTCAATCCAAAGGGCATTACCTTGTAGCAAAAGGTGCCGTAATTGGTGATGAAAGTCGTGTTCTTCTCATCGCGTGGATGCATTTTGATCTGGTTGTACCCTGAATAAGCGTCGAGAAAGCTTAAAGTGGCATGACTTGCTGTGGTGTCTACTAACTCATCAATGGATGGGAGTGGATAACTATCCTTGGGACATGCTTTATTTAAATCTTCGAAGTCGACGCACATCCTTCATTTTCCATTACTCTTTTTGACTAAGACAACATTAGATAACCATGTTGCGTCGTTAATCTCGCAAACAAATCCTGGTTGTAAAAGTTTTTCTACTTCTTGTTTGGCGGCTTCAGCTTTTGCTGCGATCATTTTCCTTTTTCTCTAACACACTGGCTTAGTGTCGTGGGTGAGTCTAAGGGAATGCTCAGATATTTCTTGAGGAAGGCCCTTGAGGTCTTGAGGTGACCAAGCAAAGACGTCTCTTGAATTCTTGAGAATGTCTTTAACGTGATTTAGATCGGTGGTTTCCAGACTATGCCCATGATAAAGGGCCTCGATGCCGTTGGTGAAAGAGAAAAACGCCACTTTTTCGTCAACGATCTTATCAGCGATCTTTGTTGGTCCGAATTCCAATTCGGCTTCGGTGGGGTGAGAAGTAGCTTCTAAATCATCATTTTCAACTACTTCTGACTTTAAAGATCCCGGGGTAGGTCCGTCAATAGCAAGTACTCTGTGTTGATTTTTCTTAAGGGATGCGAGATAGCAAACCCTGCACTTTGATTGTTCTCCGCGTACTTCCCCAACCTTTCCATCCGCACATGGGAGTTTGATGCCAAAATGGTAGATGGAACAAGATATTTGGAATTTGAATAGACTTACGTGGCCCATGATGGCATTGTAGATAGAAGGTACGCGAACCACTGTAAATTCTATCATGTGAGATCTCCTTCCTGGAGGGGTTCCTAAAGTCAATGCGAGTTCAATTGTTCCAGCTACTTAACCATTATCTCCTGAAAATGAGATAAGTTTTCCCGAATAACATCGCAGAGCACTCTCTGCAATCCCAAGTTGTTCGAACACATTCTTGTATAGGACATCCACCGAGGAGCCTGTGTCGACTAAAATGCGTTTGACTGTTTTGGTGCCTAGTTGCACATGAATAACTACGGGATCTGAGTGGGGCATTCTGAGATCGCGGGCGTCAGAGAAATCGAAATTCAAAACAGCGTGCTTTGTGGAAGTCTTTTTGACCCTGGCTTCTAACGGGGGTTGTCTAGCTTCTCTTTCATAGTTTTTTCTCTCCTGATTGCTAGTTCCGGATGTAGATGGTCCTTCTGCGATGGTATTGATGCATCCGTCTAAGAGGGGCGGATTTTGATCATTGCGATGAGAATGTACAAATTTGTTCGATGATGACCTTGCTTCTAGAATATGGGGAATATCCATTGGTGGGGGCCTATAACCACCACCTGTATTTCCATTTCTCTCTCCACATCCCCGTGGGTAGCCGCCCCTTCCCCTTCCCCCTTGGCCATATGGTGGGCGGTATTGTTGGGGTGGAAGGACGGGCCGGTTTGGGTTTTGATTTGTAGGTGGGGGACAAATTTGCAAAGGCACTATTTGTTGCGGGGGAGGAGGATTAGGGACACCATAAACAGGGGGTCGGATCATAGATGGGTGTGCCATTTGTACGTTGCTTGGGGCAGAAGTTGGAAGGTTTGGATTGGTCAATTGATTGCATTGTACCTCTTGGGGTTGGTGTTGTGGGATGACAATAGGATTTGGCTAGCGGGGGTTATAGTGTTGTTGGTTATCTCGGCCTCCTTTGTTATGGAATTTATTGTTGGGTTTGTGAAAGTAGGGAGGTTTATTTTCATTGGTCTTTGAACTTGATCCCGCAGCCTCTAACGCGTGAATTTGCAAAGTGACCAAGTCTCGTAACTTGTCATAATTGCAGTGTTCTTTTTTGAACAGATAGGTCTTGATGTCGCTTTTGGCCAAGTTGCCCATTAAGATGGTGCTAGCTGATTCTTGATTGAATTTTGGGATTTGCACAACCATAGTAGTGAATCTGCTGAAGAAGGTCCCCAACGACTCAAATGCTTCTTGTTTAATGGAATTTAGATCCAGCATGGTGCGCTTCCGCGTGCAAGCGTTGTCGAAATGAGCAACGAAAATGCTTGACAGCTGAGTGAAGTTGCTTATTGATGACCGGGGTAAGTTGGTGAACTAAGTCAACGCGACTCCGCTCAAGGTGGATGGGAAACATCGACAGAACATTGCGTCGTTGTTTTCATTCATGCCCATGGCTGTAGTGAATTGATTCATGTGATCATTTGGATCAAAATTCCCAGTGCACTTCCCGATGGACACATCTCTCCATCTTTTGGGTACTGGTGTTTCTCGAATGGCTTTGTAGAAGGCAGACGGAAAAGGGGGCTCATCCTTAGGATTCGAATCAGGGGCTCCTGACGAATTGGATCTTGAGGAAATATCCGCTGCAGAATTGTCACGAGCTTTCTTTCCGATGTCATCTTTATTACGATTGCGATTCGCACCTTGAATATTATCAAACGGGCCTTGGAATAAATTGATTGGTACGCGAATGGGGACCAATTGTTGATAGTACCCGTAAGGGTCATATTGCGGAGGGATCATGTTTGCGGGTTGTCCATAGAAAGAGTTCAGGGGACCCCCCCCCCCCCCCAAGCCGAAATATTTCGTGATCTAGTGAACCTTTTGTTACTGAAGATGATTTTACAGATATCTGAGGTTCACGATCAGGTATATTTACTGTTCAATCGTCGTCTTTAGAGGAAGTTCTTTAGATCGGTGGTTTCCAGACTATGCCCATGATAAAGGTCCTCGGTGTCGTTGGTGAAAGGGAAAAATGCCACATTTTCTTCCACGATCTTATTAGCGATCTTTGTTGGTCAGACTTCCAATTCGGCTTCGGTGGGGTGAGAATTAGCCTCTAAATCATCATTTTCAACTACTTCTGACTTTAAAGATCCCGAGGTAGGTCCGTCAATAGCAAGTACTCTGTGTTGATTTTTCTTAAGGGATGCGAGGTAGAAAACCCTTCCCTTTGATTGTTCTCCGCGTACTTCCCTAACCTTTCCATCCGCACATGGGAATTTGATGCCAAAATGGTAGATGGAACAAGCTATTTGGAATTTGAATTGGCTTACGCGGCCCATGATGGCATTGTAGATAGAAGGTAGGCGAACCACTGTGAATTCTATCGTGTGAGACCTCCTTCATGGAGGGTTCCTAAAGTCAATGCGAGTTCAATTATTCCAGCTACTTCAACTTCATCTCTTGAAAATGAGATAAGTTTTCCAGAATAACATCGCAGAGCACTCTCTGCAATCCCCAGTTGTTCGAACGCATCCCTGTTTTCGCCTCGTATTCTCCTTTGACCTGCTGGGCTACTATCTATGAATTAGTGAATATTTGTACTTGGCGAGCACCATTGATCAGCGCTTTCTCTATCCCTGCTATCAATGCCTCATATTCTACTTCGTTGTTGGTTGCTTCGATAAGAAGCTGGAAAGATAGATCAATGACTTCCCTTGTTGGGCTAGATACTGTTACCCCCGCTCCACATCCGTGAGATGATACAGATCCATCTACATTGATTACCCAATCCTCTCCTTCACGATCTTGTGTTTCCAAGAATGTAGCCTCCACTACGAAGTCAGCTAATGCCTGAGCCAAACGGGATTTTCGTGGTTTGAAATGAATATCAAACTTAGATAGCTCTACCACCCATTTTACCATTCTACCAGAGAGCGACGGTGAATGGAGGATTTGATGGAGGGGAAGATCGGAGAGGATTTCAATGGTGTGAGCTTGGAAGTAAGGCCTTAATCGTCTTGCTGCAAAGACCACAGATAAAGCCATTTTCTCAATAGGGGTGTATCTGGACTCAGTTGGCTGTAGCACTCTACTCGCGAAATAAACAGGGATTTTGGATTCCTTGGTCAGCACGACGCTAATGGTGGTTGATCCGACTGCGAGGTAGAGTTGTAAGGTTTCATGCTCCCGGGGGTGATGAAGTGTGGGAAGAGTTGCAAGATATTCTTTCATGTTATTGAAAGCTTTGTCCAATATTGAACTCCATTCTACTGGGCCTTTCTTCTTTAGTTGGTCGAAGAAAGGTAATGAAAGATCTGCCAATCGCGAGAAAAACCGGCTCAAGTAGTTGATCGATCCATTGAGTTTTTGGATGTCTTTCAGTGTTTTAGGAGGGGTCATATGAAGTATGGTTTGCACTTTTGAGGGGCTCACGTCTATTCCTTGGCGACTAATCATAAAACCCAAGAACTTTCCAGAATCAACGCCAAATACGCACTTTTCTGGGTTCAGGCATACGCGATTGGAGCTAAGAGCATCGATGGTTTCTTGCAAATCGGAAGGGTGCTACTCTTTGGTCAAACTCTTGACCACAATGTTGTTGACATAAACTGCAATGTTTCTTCCAATCTGGGGTTTGAAAACTCTTTCGATCATTCATTGAAAAGTAGCACCTGCATTTTTCAATCCAAAGGGCATTACCTTGTAGCAAAAGGTGCCCTGATTGGTGGTGAAAGCCGTGTTCTTCTCATCGCGTGGATGCATTTTGATCTGGTTGTACCCTGAATAAGTGTCGAGAAAGCTTAAAGTGGCGTGACCTGCTGTGGTGTCTACTAACTCATCAATGGAAGGGAGTGGATAACTATCCTTGGGACATGCTTTGTTTAAATCTTTGAAGTGGACGCACATCCTCCATTTTCCATTACTCTTTTTGACTAAGACCACATAAGATAACCATGTTGGGTCGTTAATGTCGTGAACAAATCCTTCTTGCAAAAGTTTTTCTACTTTATGTTTGGCGGCTTCAGCTTTTTCTGCGGCCATTTTCCTTTTTCTCTGACACACTGGCTTACTGTCGTAGGTGAGTCTAAGGGAATGTTCAGATATTTCTCGAGGAAGGCCCTTGAGGTCTTGAGGTGACCAAGCAAAGACGTCTCTTGAATTCTTGAGAATGTCTTTAACGCGATTTAGATCGGTGGTTTCCAGACTATGCCAATGATAAAAGGCCTCGGTGCCGTTGGTGAAAGGGAAAAACGCCACTTTTTCTTCCATGATCTTAACAGCGATCTTTGTTGGTCGGACTTCCACTTCGGCTTCGGTGGGGTGAGAAGTAGCCTCTAAATCATCTTCAGTAACAAAAGGTTCATTAGATCCAAACGACGTTGTCCTATTTCCAGAAATGCCACCTCTCTTTTCTCTCACTTTCTCTCTCTCCTTCCAGTTCAAGACAAAGTAATATGACGGGGAAAAGAAAGTGAAAACCCTATTTATAAGTCTCTGTGGGACCGTACTAATTCCCACTCTAAACACTCAGAACTTGTTGGGTCGGACCATCTAAGCCCATCTCCACACAAGTCTCGCTTTCCCCATTAAGGAAAAAGGAAGCATCACTTTTTTTATCGAAACTGGATCGCGTGTCACTTTTCCTCGCGATCTAGTCCCGAGGAGATATGACGATGCCATCTAAAATGACCTCTTTTATTAATAGTAATATGACGTCATAAATGGGTCACCCTGTGTAAAGATCATATACTTACAAAGGTCATATATACACTAAAGATTATATCATCGCGATCATAGTTTTCTCGATTCACGTGAGCTGAGGCTCAGGTCTGACCGAGAATGTCGTCCCTCATAATCGAGATCGCGAAGGAAAGCCCCAAGATCGACTAAAAACTCCTTCAGAAAGCCAAGCAGCTCGCTGGTATAGCACCTCTCCTCTAAACGTCGCCACGTGTAGCTACCTTAGACCGCTGGCATGAGGGCATACGCTACACGTGTCTCCTACATAAACCACGAGGTCACCAGCCAGCTGCACCCTTAGATACTACTATAAATACCCCCTAACCCCCACAAAGAAAGGGATCCGAAATAAGAGATAAGAAAAGGAGCTCTGCAACTTCCTTTGACATAAAACCCTTAGGTTTGAGTTCTTTAGATCCTTAAATCAGACAAGTAGCTGTTCTAGGAAAGACACATCATCAAAGCAAACTTCCTCTAAAGACGATGATTGAACAGTAAATATACCTGATCGCGAACCTCAGATATCTGTAAAATCATCTTCAGTAACAAAAGGTTCACTAGATCGCGAAACTAAGTATTATCTCTTAATATGACAGGTATTTAAGGACTTTTGTCGTTACCTTGAGGTAATAAGTATAGGTGAAATTCCAAGAACGCTTCAGCTTTGGCTACAATCGGAGGCCTGACGCCGACCAAAAGCTCCATCGTCTAAGGTCTTTTTAATTTATTTTGTTCCTTTGAGAGGCTCTGGCTACGACCGTACCTAAATAGGTTTTGCCACCGTAGATTGGCTTTTTGGCACGGTAAATTATCGATGCTAAATTGTTTTTTTGGTAGTGAGAAGTTTGACCCACAAGAGCGGAGGTAGAAAAAACCCTAGCTAGATGCAACTCAATCAAGGGCAGAATCTACGAAATCCAAGATCGACGGGCGCCGATGATCAGTGGCGGGTGCCGCTCCAGTGGGTGCTGAAGATCTTCTGCGGGTTCTGCAGGATCGGCGACCGCCGCTTTTTTTGACTTTAGGGTCACGTAGATCTTATCTAGAGCTTTCTAACACATGGTCATAATAGTCGATCGGACATCCGAGGTCAGAGGAAACTGCGTTTTAAGTTCAGCTCGTCACGCGGACAGCTTTCGCGGCTCACTGTCGTTTCAGCTCTTAGACTTTGATTCCTTGCTTTGTTGTTCCTTGGCTTTTCTTGGATCTTTCATGGCTTGTTCTAAATCTCCTTCGATCCATTTGATCCATGATTTCTCCACCATTCAAAGCTCATATCTATTTCCTGCAAATAAACACTGAAAACGCATAGATTTTGACTTCTTCCACAAAAAGCATAAACTATGGAATTAACTAATATGAGGGTTATAATGCAATGAAAATGACCCTAAAGCCAACTTATTATGTATGTTAAGCTATGCATCATCACTAGTGCTTGAAATCCGTAATTTCCATCAGCCCTTACATCCGTCACGTGAGTGAAAAACGCAATCATGAAGCCATCAATGTTGTCATTACAAAAGTGAAAAGATCTGTTGACAACTTATGGGTGTGTGGACCTCGTACTATTGGATGCATACCCCATGCCCTCGATGCCCATGCTCCATCACATGTGTTGGAGCACGTGTTCATGGTTCTGGTGATGCATCTACTGCATTGGATGATCCCTATCCTCATCCCCTCGCTCTCAGCAGATGACCACATGACCCCTGTGTCCCACATGGACCATGATAAGACCTAGGTGTACCCGAGTCGCTCCCTATCGAAAGTTGTGACTCCTCTTCATCGAATGATAAAGCCTTCATCAGTCGTCGCTCTAGTGAGATATGAGAGAAGAAGGACAATTGGCGTTGGATACTATTTCAGGTCTTCTTAAGGGGTTTTCCCTTCCTCAATGAGTTCGTAATAGGAGGAGTGATGGATCATGTAATTGGGCTTGTCATTTTCATGTAAAGCGTCAACAATCTGGGCACTTGTATAGGCGGCATGAGTCTCGATGAGTATGACACCATCAATCGTGTCATATTGGCATCGTGAATGTTGGTAGTCGGGGGACCAACAATAGCGTCCAATCTTGTCCCGTACCACTCTAATTGCTGCAAAAATGTGTAAACATTGCTAAGATGGAATAGTTGTTGACTATCCACAATATCTCGCACTCTATAGGTAGAGGGCAATCCATAGCATGTCCTTACTCATGTGCACCTTGCGGGGACATCACCGCGCCGAACCTTCCGCAACTGCGAATACAAGTGATTCAATGCAGGCTTCGCCACTTTGCAAATAACGTCACGAAATATAATCTACTTCTGGTGATCATCGGTATCCTCGAACTTAGTCAAATTGAACATTTGACATCTCTTTATCTCAAAGTGGACATTATAAAGCTGATCAACTATCATTCTATCAATATGCATAAAGAGAGTGTCAATGCGCTTTGTACTCGACTACATTTATCTCTTAAGGACATCATGATCTGATTCAACCCTACAAAACAAAAGTCAACATTTTCTTACACTATTCGATTTATAGAGAAATGTAGAACGTAAATATTACTGAAATCAATATATTACCTTCCGGAGCCATTTTAGCCAAAATGAAGGTACTTGTCCGTCCAATAATAAACTAACTTCTCTCGGTGCACAAGCCATATATTTTCGAGGTACTTCATTAACCCATTGTATTAAGTTCCCCACTCCTCTCTCATCGCAACTAATCACCGATTGTATGTTTCTTCCGTTCTTGATCTGATAGAGAGTACACAATATTTGATAATACTTGATTCCAATTTGAAAAAACATAAGTAGCTAATTTGTTTAAAATAATGTATACCTAACCAAACGTCTGGCTTGGCAAGTGAACCTATTTGCAATAGGAACTGTCTGTGCTGTCTTTCTACCAGTCATAACTTCAAAGTTTGTGATCACATGCCACTCGCACAACATATGGTGCACCTTTGGGAAGTCATTTACTATTACATTTAAAAGACCTAGCTCCCTATCAGTAACTATCATCTACGGAAGATACTCGCATACTCCTTCTACTTGCAACACCCAAGTGTACGTTTCTTCATTTTCATTTATCATCATTATGCATCATAAGTGAAATGATTGCAATGTACTGGAAGGAGTATGCGAGACTTCTTAACCTTACTAGACAAATATTTGTGTAATCAATTAAAAAAAATATCTAGGCCAAAAAAATATGCAATTAGTATGAAAAAAAGAGCATGAATTAGATACTTGTTGAGCACATCTTTCGTTCTCACCCCGCCATAGTGTTGTTTTTAATGTCATTCATTTAAGCTCCATTTATGGCCTTAAGCAATCTCCCAGGCAATGGAACATTAAGTTTGACACTTGTATGAGAAGACAATTGGGTTTCAATAGAAGCAAATTTGACACTTGCTTATATTTTAAGAAACCCAAATCTGGTTCTGTGCTTTATGTGCTTTTATATGTTGATGATATTCTGTTGATTTCTAAGTCTTCTACTGATATTGTCAATATAAAGGAAGAGCTGTCAAAGCATTTTGACATGAAGGATCTTGGCCCAGCCAAGAAAATACTTGGCATTAACATTGAAAGGGACAGGAAGAAAGGTAAGCTCTGGCTTGACCAGACAGACTGTGTGCTAAAGGTATTGGAGAGATTTCATATTAAGAATGTAAAGCCAAATGCTATTCCTTTGGGTTCCCATCTTGATTTAACTAAAAATCATTCTCCTATGTCTGTCTCTGAAGCTAATAATATGAAAAATATCCCTTATGATGCTGCTGTAGGTTCTGTGATGTATTGTATGATATGCACTAGACCGGATCTTGCTTTCTCTATTAGTGCTTTAAGTAGATACATGTCTGAACCATGTGAGAAACATTGGCTTGCTATGAAGTATTTGTTAAGGTATTTGCTTGGTACTGTTAATCTGAGATTATGTTATACTAAGCATACCTCTTCTGATGAGTTGTTTGGATATGTTGATTCTGATTTTGCTAGTAATAAAGACAATAGAAAATCTGTTACTTCTTATGTCTATACTTGGGCTGGAAATTGCATATCTTGGAAATCTCAGCAACAGCCTATAGTTGCTCTCTCTTCAACTGAGGCTGAGTATATAGCTGCAACAGAGGCTTGTAAAGAAGCCATCTGGTTGCAAGGTATACTAAGAGAGATTGAAAAGAAAACATATACTTCTGTTTTGCATATAGATAATCAGTCTGCATTATATCTCTGTAGAGATCCCATTAATCATGAGAGAACTAAGCATATAGATGTCAGATATAATTTCATACGTGAAAAGGTGGATGATAATGTGATACATGTTGTAAAGATTGATGGAACTATTAATCCTGCTGATTTTGGAACTAAAGTTGTGTCCATAGATAAATTTGTGTTTTGCAGGAATTTCCTTCACTTAAGTGAAGGAGGCTGATGGTTCTAGCAAGTACAAGTGCTGAGGACAGACCCAGTGACCTAATCCACACATAGGCATGGTCTGCCTAGAGCAGACTTAGAAAAATATAGGGGGCAATTGTTGAGAACTTGTATATTTTCCTAAGTATTTTTTATGCCCTTGTAATATGTATGTATTGTATGTATTATGTATGTATGACATGAATGGCTAAGTAGTGAAGCATGACTAAGGCATTGGATCAAGGCCTTGGGTGTTAGCTGGCTCTGGACTGGTTCGAATTGAGCCTTTATGGCTTGATCTCCTAACAACAGCAGCTGCCAAGAGCTTTGGGCCTAAAGCCCAATGCTTGCTCCACTGGCCCAACACCTTGAAGCCCGTTGCTTAGATACCCTTGAGAAGCCCAAAAGGTTGAGACGTCGGCAATGGCTTCTAGGGTTGCTCGTCTATAAAAGGAGGTGCTCTCCTGGCTGCTCGACCCTTAAGCTACTTCATTGTTCCTCCATCAGAGAAAAGAGAGAGAGAGAACGAGAGAAGCTAGGGTTAGGGTTTTGGTATTCAAGCCCTTTCCATCTCTGACGGTGAAGCTCTTCTCCGACGACGTCCTTCGCTTGAAGAGCTCTCTTGGTCACCAGCAAGAGCTCGGTGTTGGGTTCTAATCTTAGATTTGAGTCTGTATCCTCATATCTGAGATTGTAGGAAGAAGTTCTTCTTCTTCTTGCTTGTTTCGTGTTTTCTGTCTTTGGTTTTACTTAGATCTATACTTGTACTCTTTGGCTTTGCCAGATCTGTATTTCTCCCTTATTTTGATAGTGGATTAGGGCTGACTCTTGAGGCCCCGGGGACGTAGGATCTTGGATCCGAACCTCGTAAAACTCTTGTGTTCTTTCCTTTACGCACTTTCATATTCGATCTTTCGTTGTTCTTAAACCAAAACAACACGATCTTGCTTTTCCGTATTTACTGCTGAATCAAAGGCTGAGTGATCTATCTGCTATTTTTTTTAAAACATAGACAGTGTGTCAAAATCCTGGTTTACTTGTAGTTCATATTTGGACATGTGCCTATCTCCAAAACAGCATTGACAGCGCGCAGATAGTACTGTTTGTTCTACTTGCCCTCTTTCAAAATTTGCCAAATTTCCTTTTGGTCAAAGTACTTGTAAAACTACTCACATTTATAAATCTGATTCACGACCTTGTAAATTGTAGATTTTTTCTTGCAATTGTGGATGATTTTAGTAGAGCTACAGCTACTTGGGTTTATTTGCTAGTGCATAAATCCCAAGCACTGTCTATGATTCAGAGATTTTAAAATCTTGTGCCTCACTCAATTGGAGAGGAAAATTAATTATGATAATCAGATCTGAGAATGCTCTTGAATTTGAAGAAAAAATATATTCAAGAAGGCAACCATCTAATTAGGAATCATCGTTGAATGGAGAATCTCTTGCAATAGAATCACAGTGACATATATACCCAACAGTACACTTAATAGGTCTTGATACCTGCATTCGAACGTGATCTTGTCTCGAAACAATTTATGATTTTGGTGTCTCCAAACAATCCAGACCGGACTCCAATCTGATCCAGCTGCCAGAATCAGAGAATCACTAGTAGATAAGTGATAACAGAAGAGTATTGTATCAACGTGATCCTGTCTCAATCTGCCATCTAAAAGCATTGGAGCTTACATTCTGACGAATTCAGTAAATTAATGTATAAAAGGGACATGACACTAGCTGCAGCTTTAACAACTTCATAGTCGATTCCTGCTACGTACATGACTCAAAGGACCTCATCCTAACAACTCTAATTTCAATATGAGACCAAAAAGAAACGCCTCAAAACCAAAACACAACACCAAAATTCAACCAAGATCCGCCTCAAAATTCAACCAAGAAACGCCTTATAAGTTTTTATTTTTCAAAATAAAAACTTATAAGCATATTAAAATAATATGAATGTAATTTTAAAATTTTAATAAATGTAAAATAATTTAGTCATGGAGAAAGTGACTAGAGATTGAAGTCCAAGATTTTGATTGGTTTTCATTACTTCTATTTTTTTTTTAAAAAAGGTGTGCTTTAAAGATTGTTTTATAGACAAATTCCTTATTACGGGTGATTTACTGATATATTTTTGTTTTAGAAATAATTTTGTAAACACTATAGTGCAAATTAAATGACTTCGGCCAAAATGATTGCTAGAAAGAGGGAAAGAGAAAAACCAAACTCATCCGCTAGCTAGCTCCATACGTATATATATATCGATCAAACTTATACCAATTTCTACGTATTTGGAATTCAGATATGTTGAACCGTACGTACGTCCCACAGATATAAAATTTGGAACTCATTTTTCCAATCCAATTTATAATAATCTAAATCAATCAACGTATACTGTAAATTCTGTAATCGTGTGTGTAAATTAGCCTTACAAAAGTAGTAATAGGAAATTACACACATCCTCAAACTCATACTCAATCTGCTCTCTCTATCTACTGTGGTCACTAAATAATCACCAATCCAATCTATCTCGAATCGATCAACCCAAATCTTTGATCCATAAATTTAATTAGGTCAGAGCGAAACATGCCGATAGCACTGCTTAATCTGGACCGCCTCGGTCTGGATATCGACGCTCATGGTGCAGTTCATCCCGACCGCGACGTGCTTCTTGATGATCCCCAACATCTTCACACGCCCCTTCACCAGCATGTAGCTTCCCACTTCCAATTCCCCGTCGCGTAAATCCCCCACCAGCCCGGGCATCTTCACAAGCTTGTCCGCCATCAGCACCATCGTCACGTTCGTGCTCATCGTCCTCCTCGCACGCGCGTTCCCCGCCGGGACCTGCGCCTCCCCCACCTCCTCCCCGCCGTAGTAGATCGCAGCCGTGAAGTTGGTGAACCGCATGGACGCGGCGTTTGGGTTCTTGACCGCCACGCGCGCCCCGACCGTGATGTTCACGTCCGTGCGGAGGAAGCCAGCCGAGCTCAGCTGCAGGCCCTCGATGGTCGCGTCGATTAACCTCATCGTCGGGTCCTTCACGTGGAAGACTGTCAACGCTAGTGTCACGATGACGATGGCGAGGACGACGAGGGCGGAGGCCGCGCAGCCCCCGCATAGGATGCATTTCCTGTGGCGGAGGTATCGGCTGTCTGGCTTGGCCGCGGCTGCAGCTGCCTCCTCGGTGTCCGCAACCCGACGAGACCGACGTGGCGAGGCAGCTACGGCCGGGGCCAGGGGCTTCTCTTGCTCCTTGGCTGCCATGGGGATGAATGTTCTTTGACGACTAATTAATGGACAACTCTATAACGATGAATCTGTGTTTATATATTAGAGAGAAAGGAAAATCACGTTGTAGAAATTATGTTGGATCAAAATTGAATTGATATGTAAAATGTTTTTTTATTTATTTATTGTATTTTCCAAGTATGACACGTCTTGGAGGACTAGGATTTTGACTTTTTTGAGTTGGATGTAGAAATTCTTAACAGGTGGGTTGGTTTTGCTTCTAGTAAGTCGTTTCCTAATTAAAAAATTGATACATTTGCCTACGTTTTGGGGGTGGGGCCCCTGATATTTAATTTCTTTGTTGGAGTTTCAACCATTTGCGCCTTGCGGGAGTTGCCTACTTTAATTACATGAATATGGACTTAATAGTCTTCGACTAAGATAGCTTGATCAAATTTTGTTTCCTTAAAAATTATACAAAATATTAATTTTTCAAATTATTAAATAATTTTATGTGATAAGTATTGTATGAAATTATTTTTAAAAATTAATAGGAAAACATAATTTTTATTTTATGTAATTTTTATTATTATAAAAACACATGTGAATAAATAAATGATGTATTTTATGGAAGAGACTGTATATTTAAATATTTTTCATAATTTTTCATTTTAAAAAACAATTCAACTGGGTAGAAATTAGAAAAGCAAACAAGTCAATCAGGGTTCATAAAAAATAAAAGTCAATCCAGAATTGCTGAAATACTTAAAATGGGTTATTAACGTCCCATTTTCTCACATAAGTAATTGGAACCGTGATTACAAGGTAATTTACAAGACTAACCTACTCAAATCAGTTGAGTAATCTTGAATATGATACAATACCTTTCTTTATTGATAAATTACTGAATATATCACTAATAAGTAACAATAATTTAAGATATGCCGATACGTACAGTAGCCAGAATACAATACCATACCATACATACCAGATTGAAGGTCAGAAAGGGAAAATTGCTATTGCCTCAATTGCAAAATGCCCTTTACATTTTACAAGGCAAATAATTTCCTGAACTGGTGTCCACTCCCTGTTTTCTTAAACCCTTAAAATTTGTTTCCCTCCACCTAAATCTGGTTTCATATATACAACAACATCTTTCCATTGTTTTTTGCTTTTTTGCGATTTAGGATGTACCTTTAATACTACATCGATCAGAACATAACAAGTACAACACATTTGTGCAGAGGGGAAAAAAAACTACAACAAATCATCATAGTTGGCCTTTTCCCCGGTTCCAGTCCATCTGCAGCACTTTCCTCATATTCTGTTGTTGGCTATGATTGGTTTTCTCCAAGACCCTGCGAGGAGGAGCAATAAATGATGATTTTGGGATGCTACCATTGGTGTGGTGCCTATTAGTTTCCGAAGGAGGTTCTCTGGATGCTCCAACTGGAGAAGACCTGCTTGATCGTGGAGCAGACAAGAACTGTTGAGGTCTAGGATTGCTAAAGTGAGCTGAATGGTCTTTCTTTTCAGAAGACAGGAGTTTCGGCTTCTTCAAAGGTGTTGCATGGTCCGTGGATTTGATACTGCTGTCTAGCATCGCTTCAGATTTGGGCGACGAAAAGTTTTCAGGGCTCTGGATTGATTTTGATTTGCGAGCTTTCATTGCCTTCTGGGAAGGTTGATTTGGCCATTTTATGATACCATGTGTTGTTCCATTGGATGTATTGTTTGCGATATCATATAGAGCCTGAGCAGCAGTCATTTCCCCGGGAGCATGTAAAGCTGTCAATTAAACAGGGAATAATATAAGATAACTAAATGTTAACATCTCACACAAGATTAACATAAGCCTATTACAATAAATTCTGTTAATCTTGAGATGCACCAAAAACTCATCCACAAGTATTTACATGAGCATGAAAAAAGACCAAAAAGCAGTATCCAATATAAAAATAAACTACCTATTTAACTATGAGTTAAATTCACCAGGACAACAGGTCAAAACCTTGAGTTAATCTTGAGTTGTTGATGCTCTTCCCTTTTTAAATTTTGTTTTCTTTTTCTTTTAATGAAAAAGTAATCAGACCCTTTTAATCCACATTTATTAATGTAATGATGATTAAAATGAATTAAAACAAACACACACACATATTTATATTATGTCATTTGTTAATCATAAGCAATGGATGTTTCATTAGAAACCTTGGTTTATACATTTTTTCATTTTCTCTGCCCTAAAAGATACAGATGACAAGTACGCTGTGTAGGACAAGAACTCAAATGATTTCTACCAAGTGACAGATGCAACATATGCTAAAACTGTAGCATGAAACCGTTGGGCAAACTGATCCACTTTGATTAAAAAAAAATCCCATTTACACTTTTACAGCAACTAAAAGTCTCAATTGCTTCCAGATTCAGAAGACGGAAAAAAGTGTAATGAAAAATTAAGTAAAATAGGCCTTCATAGGAAAGGTTTCTCTCACCTGGAGGCGACTGAGAAGATGTTGGATAAATCAAGGAAGATGAAACCTGCTCGCAAGAAAGGATGTTACTGACTGTAGAAGTAGTGTTTGGAGCTTTGGGAAGAATGTACTTCACTGAACCTGCTGGAACTAAACTATAATCATAAGTGAGAGATTCCAGATTTGCAAAAGAATCAGTGACACCTCCCAGGAAACCAACAGTCTTCCCTATCCTTAACCATCTTCCCTGACAAGAGCTTCTACTTGACACCTTAACTGTATCAGAATTGGATTTACTGTGGCCACTGTGATTATGGGACCAAGAGAAAGTGGACAATGCAGCTCGTCGGGACACTGGCTTCCCTGGACGAGATTCATTACACCTTGAAGATGTTGCAGGCTTGGCTGCATCCTGCAGCTGGGAATCCAGATCCATGGGAGGAAATATCAACTTTTCAATAACATCTCTGGGGTGATACAGCGGAAGATCACTGGTGTAGGGAGGGGTTTCATTATTGACATCAGATTGTTGTACCTGAGGGGAAAAGATTAATGTTAAAAAAATAGATGTATAATAAACAGTTCTAGAGATTCAGCACCCGCATTGGATCACAATAATAAATGCTAATTGTGGTAAAGGTGGCAACTATATCATCAAAAGTATCAGAAATCATTACACAAAAATGATTAAACACTTGCAACAAAAAAGGATAATGTGCAAGCTGTTTTAGAATAATAGCAGCCTGATAAGTTAACTACTTGACATAGGTGTATGGTTTAGTTTTTACCTTGGCATGTGAAAATTCTGATCCTGCGCTACTTTCTTCATCAACATCTAAATTGCTTGCCATCCATGGGTTAGAGGTTGGTAATGAAGAGAGTTCCTTGGTAAAATCAGCATCGATCTCATCATAATGTTTATCAACCCGTGAAAAACCTCGCGGTTGAAGGATGGAGAAAGCCTTTCTAACTAAATGTGGAATATTTTCACTTGTGATAGGAGGTCCTTTTCCTTTTTCTTTTGATACAATAGGGCACTTGTAACTTCCATCAAGGAGCTCAGTTAAGGAAATGTCATCAATAAGTTTTGTAATGTCATGAACATCTGCTTTCAGACCATATGCTCCTGCAGCAAAATAACAAGAAATAGATGAAACTTTGCAGAGAACTCTTTCAACAAGACAGGTCACATCACCTTATATATGAATCAAGTTAAGACATTAAAATGTGAAGAAAACCACACAAATCGCATGTTAAGCAACTGCTACCCTTAATGTCATCAGCGGAATAGCTCAAAAGAACAGGCACTAAGCAGCAAGTAATTCATCATTGTTTTTTGATAAAAGAGAAATCAATATCAGGGGACAGAAAATTTTCCATTTTCTACAATCTTCAATAGATTAAAGAGAAAACTAACAAGGAAAGACACGCTACAGAATATTTGCAGAAAAATCATTGTAATCTTGGGAAACCTATAACCATCTCACTATAGAGCCACTTTCCGGTTCAGCTGTTTACTGCAAGCCAATCAAAGCTTGCTTTTGCTTTAGCATTACCATTATAGGTCATAACAAAATTGGACTTTATCTCATCTAAGACCAAACAGGCCATTGGTCTTTGTCTTTGGCCATTTCCAGCAGATCTTAAACAGCTATGAATGGACAGGTTACCTGTTAATGAACCACACATTATGTGAACTTCCTCTAGTCCACATCCAAAGAGCACTTAGAAGAACAATCAAGTTGAATGCAACCAATTAATTAGGAAAACAAGAGAATCATTGAATGGAAAAGGAAAAACAATATCAAGTTGCCAACTGAAGATAGTCTTTCGTGACAAATTCATGATGACATACCAAACACTTTGTTCCCCCCAGGAGAAGGTCTAAAGCTGGCCAAAGCATCATGTTTACCAATCAGAGGAACTCTGGCATTCCTCTTATCACCTCGCTTGCTATTTAAGTAGTTTTTCTGTTTTTGTGGTTGATATTTCTCTGCAATAACTTGAAAAAGATAGAAATTATATGAATTGATTAGATTCCTCTATCCATACATCATATAGACCAAGCTAAATAGCATGCATAAAGGTCCTCTATAACTTCATCCTATTATCCAATTAACTTCAGTTTCCATGAGAGCAATGGAATTTGCATCAATTCCCTCACGATTTGTCCATTTTGATATCTCAGAAGATTATTACTTTATGCAATGAAGGGAGACAACAGATCAGTAGATAGCTAGTTAATGAAATAATAAATTCTGAATGGTCAAGTGAAAAATTTACAATCGAGTAACTTCGTAATATTTAATAATTATACAAAAACTGCATAGCATGCATAAAATATATAAGTCAGGTACCACCTTGTTATATATCTTTCTTTCTTTTGTTTGAGAAGGTAACTATGAATATTACTAACAAAACTCTGGTCCCTTTGAATCTACAAGAAGACTAGTCGTAGATTCTGATGGTGGGACAAAAAAAACAAACAGACAAACAAGTAATCACCATTAAATGAAACAATGCTTGGCAATAGACTACATGTTTGGCAATGCCATGCAGATAAACGAAACAATCTACCACAGTACCCTGATCAATAGATTCTGTAATCACCATAAAAAAAAAAATTCACTCAACCATTAACTAAACCTACTTGAATCCAAGTAACATCTACCTTGTCAATGCATATCAATTATTGATCCAGTCAGCTTTCTTAACCTCACTTGACCAAGTATTGACATGCAAGTAATGGAACCTTCAGCCTAAGTTTGACTGAAAAATACAAATAAAGAAATAAAATCATATTTATTAAGACGTTCATGGCAAGAACATTTTACCTGCATTCGGACTCTTTATCATATGTGAGCCAAGTTCATCAGGGACATCCTTCATATCTACATCTTCAGATGTGGAAATTGATGCCTCCTGCTGTGGTGTTTGAGGCATCTTGAAACATCCAGGGCTCATTCTTCGCACCCTTCTCTCTTTCTTCTGTAACTTCTTTCCTTCTGATCCAGCTGCCAGAACTAGAGAATCACTAATAGATAACTGAATAGTGTTTCGACATGGTCCTGTCTCTGCCTTCTTTATCCACAAAGATGAATCTAAAGCATTGGCGCTGTGTTCTGAATCCAATAGATTTATAAGAGAGACCGCATAAGAACATGAGACTTGAGCAAACTCACCACTAATGAAAATGAGGCTAACACTCAATTCACTAACTAAATATCTTAACCAGGGTAATACGGAGGAGTAACATTTCCTTCAGCTGGCAATAATCAGCAACAAAATACCTCCCGAAAAATCACAATCCCAAGAAACCTTGAATAATATCTGTTTATTTCTGTGTGGACGAATCTTACAACTTCGGTAGATTTAAAGGAAGAAACCCCAGAAAAAAATGGGGAAAAAAGAATTCCGAATCCGCCATCTCTGGACAACCTCATAACAACTCTAATTTCAATATGAGATCAAAAGAAAGGCCTCAAAACTAAAAGATAACACCAAAATTTAGACCACAAAAAATATCCAAACGAGAACCCGACCACGAACAGCGAAAAGCGAGATCCAATATTACCTCTTTGACTAGCCGAAGCACTGTATTTCTCAATTTTAGGGCCCGCAAAGACCAGTCCCCGGCCGGTATCGCAAGTCCCGACATCGCCAACTCCACTAGCCCTAGCTCCCCCGACGCCGTCCGATCCCTTCAAATTCGGCAGCACTACATCCGCCGGAATCGCCAGCTCCACCGCGTCCATCACGAACACATAATCCGAGACACAGAAATACCTAATTGGCCGAGATGAAGTAGAGAAAATAAGAAATCGCCAAATCGAACTGTCAGACAGAGAAGTCCAAAAAAAAGAAGAAAGAGAAAAACCACCACCTAGGCCGTGGAATTGGGACTGAATCCAGGAAAGAGAGAGAGAGAGAGAGAGAGAGAGAGAGAGAGAGAGAGAGAGAGAGAGAGAGAGTGACAGCGGAGGCGGAGAAAGGCGGAGGTAGTGGTGGCTAGGGCAAAATCGGAAGCAGGCGGAGAGAGAGAAAAGAGAAGTATATATAGTTTTGGGGAAAGGGGAGGGTTTTGGGGGATTCGGATTGGGGATTGCGTGGCCGGCGGGGAATATTTCCGGCCAAGTGTAGACCGTGGTTCTGTTCAGCTCAGGACACGTGGTAATTGACGGCGGAAAAAAATGGTATTTAGATTTAGGGGTGTGCATGATTCGGTTCAAACCGAATTTTTGGGCCGAACCAACACAAACCGAACACAAACCGAACCTAACCGAAATTTTTCGGTTCGAGAATTTTCATTTTTCGGTTTCGGTTCGATTTGTGTTCGGTTTCGGTTCGGTTTGTGTTAAACCGAAATTTTTTTATACACTACATAAATACATTGTATATGTATTTGTATATTTTATATATACACACATACTTACTGTATATACATATATATAGTGTATATATATACACATATATACATTGTATTTGCAATTATATATATATATATATTTTTTTTAATCTTGTATACTTTATAAAGCATACAACTACAATGTATATATATACACTGTATTTGTAACCGTGTATATATATATATATATTTATATATATATATATATTTATTTGTAACTATATTTGTATACTTTATATTGGAATATGTGTATATATACTGTATTTTATATATATATTTGTATACATAAATTTTTTTTTATGGAAATGCGGTTCAATTATGTTAAAACCGAACCGAACACAAACCGAACCGGCAAATAACCGAACCGAACCGGCAAATAACCGAACCGAACCTAATACTTTCGGTTCGGCTTTCGGTTTGAAAATTTTGAGATTTTCGGTTTCGGTTCGGTTTGGTTCGGCCCGGTTCGGTTAGGTTTTAGACCGATGCACACCCCTATTTAGATTGGAACATAGGGGTGTTTTGGGGTTTTCTCTATGTGTTCAGTTCAGTGGTATTAATCGGTTCATTGACTCAACTAGTCAGATGTGAGCGTGGCCACGGGTTTACGGGTCGACCTGTGATCCGGCGGGTCTTACCGGTCAAAGACCCGGCGGGTCCGGGTTGACAGGTCCAAGGATGTAGACGGGTAGCGGGTTAGGGTTAGGGTCGGGGGTTTTAAAACCAGCTGACCCGGCGGGTCGACCGTTGGACCGGCCGAGTCGAACGTTGGACCCGCCGGGTCGAACGTTGCCCAACGGTCTATTTGTTTCTTTTCCCTCCCGATTTTTGCTATAAATAAGCCTCATCTCAAACTCTGAAAACGCTTTGTATTAATCCCTGCGACGTGATGAGCAGCAGGACAAGCGATTGCGAATCCAGAGTTGAAGGCCCGCGACACGATGAGGAGGAGGGCAAATCCAGTGTTCAAGTCCCACGACAAGAAACGCACAGGCTCTTGAGTCAGTTGAGTGTGGCCCAAGTTCGTGCTGCTATTTTCACATGCTGGTTCACAAAGCACCCGAGGGATGAAAGCACCCAATCCGACCCATTTTTAGCAAACCACCCGAATTTGTAACTTCTGCGGGATGGTCTTCAGGCACCCGAATGGAGGAGGATATGGGAACTTCAGTCGTCATATCCAATTAAAGCATCCAGAGAAACTAGCTTTGGCCAAACATTTGTAACTTTATTATTTAGTGTTCTTTCTCAGTGAAAATATGGACATTAGTAAGTTAACACTTGATTTTGATTTTTTTCTGCGTTTATTTACGTTTTATAAAAATAATACCCGACGGGTTGACACGCCGGATACCCGACGGGTTTCGACCCGTCGGGTCGACCCGTCGACCCTGGAACCCGCCGGGTGACCAGAACCTGCCAACCCGTGGGATTCCCGGGTTAGGGTTCGGGTCACCCTTCCCCGACCCTTGACCCGCCGGGTCGAACCCGTGGCCACGCCTAGTCAGATGAATGTATAAGGGGTGAAGTGACGGGTTTGCCCACGCACGGGAGGTATGTTCACCGAATTACCGGTACGGATAAAGTTTTCTCAAAATATTTACCACATCAAATTAGACAGGGGAAATATACCAGAGTACTTCTACTGTTGTTGCACATGATATATTTCGCAAAATCTGATCCGAATCCAAAAATCTGATCTGATACACCTGAAATCGATTATCCAAGTACCCGAAAATATAGTGAAGTACATTACCCAAGAACTGACCCAATCTGACCCATTTTTAACCCGACTTTCTTATAACCGATAATCGAAACTGATCCAAATCTAAATTAACCAAACCCAATTCAACTGAAACTCATTAAGACCTGAACCCGTTATAATCGAAATCCGAAATAATCCGAATTTTGAGATACATTCTAGTCAAGTTTTCAAATGAATGTTGAAATAATAAAAACAGGAAATAGTAGTAACTAAACCAAAATTTTTGCCAGTTTGCAAAACTAGACCACCCGGCCCAAAATTTGCAAAACTAGCAGGGGCCCAATTTATTTGCAAAAAAAAAGTTCCGGTGCCTTGATAGTTGTGACCGGCATAACAGGTAACCGGGGGGGGGGGGGGGGAGGTAATTGCTATTATTGGGAGGGATTTAAAATCACAATCGAGATAGAGGAGTGGAAGGGTTAGTCATTGCTTGAAAGCCAGAGAGAAGAGAGCGAAAATTGTCGGGGAAGAAAAGGAATGAGCGAAGGAGAAGAAGCCTTCAGAGAAGAGAAATATCGACCAAGGAGGAACCCAGATCGAAGAAGGAGGGTAAGTCATTTATAGTTCTTGCCTGTGTAAATTTCATTACGAAATTGGGAATTTAGGGGTGCGATTTGGGGCGGTTTTGGAAGAAATGCGAATGGAGGGTGATTGCATAGCAGTAGAGGAAGGAAATAGGTTTCAGATTTCAGGGATAGAGCATGGGGCGGTGGGAGAAGGCAAATAAAATGAAGGGCATTCGGATGGCTTAGGGTTAGTGGGTGTCGGGGAAGAAATTGGAGGGCATTCGGATGGATTAGGGGTAGTGGTTGTCGAGGAAGAAATTGGGGACAAATGGGGAAGGAAGTGTTCAGATATGGGGAGGGATAATAAGCAATGCAAACACTGGGGGACTTCTAGTAGGGGAAGACTGCACATGTGATAGGATGGAAGAAAAGCCTAGGTTTGTTGAGTTAATGCAACATTGGTATGAAAATTTTATTAAATTGGTAGGATAGTTTTGTACAATTGGTATGCTTGTTTAGGTGACCTCAATGTCTGAAATTCTTTGTTGGTGGTGATTGTGATGCAAGTACTCGCTGTGTAATCACAAAAAAAATGGCCAAGACATGGAAGAAGAAAGCTCGCGCAAGACCTAGTAGTCAGGGGGTAAGGCAACTCAGATTGTTACATGGTTATGCTAAGGTGTTTGATAAAAAAAAAGGGTACTGACATGGTTTGTGCATGTATTGCAGGCTGTCTTGGCGGTCGTTGAAGACGACCACTTCAGCAAGTGCAGTGTGTCGCATGCCAGTTATGAGCTGCTGGACGG
The DNA here is from genome assembly GCA_963922045.1 of Persicaria maculosa. Lineage (NCBI taxonomy): Eukaryota > Viridiplantae > Streptophyta > Magnoliopsida > Caryophyllales > Polygonaceae > Persicaria > Persicaria maculosa. The sequence continues at coordinate 25,014,935 of OY998266.1, forward strand.
GATAGACTGCGTGCTTGACCGGGATGATTTTAAGGCGCTGACGAAGAGCCCGCTGGGGGGCATAGTGAGGATGGGGTCGAGAAACAAGTTTGATGCACAGTTGGTGCACTTTTGCATGTTGTGGCAGCTGAAGACAAGGAAGCAGCACGAGACGTGGTACTCCCTGCAGGGGCATCATGTGCGGTTCTCTTTGCAAGAATTCGCGATCATCACAGGCCTAAACTGCTCACCACCCCAGAGAGACCTCATGGAGGGCAACCACAAGGAAGCTGTGTATCAATTGTTTAGGAAGGAGAAGGTGTTATTGAAGGATGTGGAGAGTGCTTGGTCAAGGGAAAAGGAAACTGACGCGGGCTCACTAATGCACAAGTACAAATATGCCCTCATAATCATAGTGGAGAGCATTTTATTTGGGATGAAAAAGAAGACACAAATACGTGGGTGGGTGGGGAACTTGTTGTTGGAGGACACGACCTATTTTCTCGAGTTCCCCTGGGGTCGGCCGGTGTGTGAGAAGACTCATGAAAGCCTCAGGGGGACATTACAGAAGATGGTTGATGTTGGGAAGCACAAAGGGGAGAAGCCTACATACACGTTGTATTGGTTCCTGATGGTCTTCCAGGTGAGTGAATAACTAAAATGTGTTAAAAACCATTGACAAAAATTATGAAAAGTTGTCAATTGTGAATATTTGGCGTTGGTCTAATGGTATGTCATCCCAAATGTTAAATGTTGTCCTGCCAATTGAGGGTTTTAATCCTGCCAATTGGGGTTAGTCTGGGATGCATCGCAAGTGGATAATGTTGTCATGCCAAATGTATAATTTTATCCTACCAAATGTTTGAAACAGTCATGCCAATTGTGTATTTTTATCTTGCCAAAATTTGTATTTGTTTAAAAGGTTCTCTTGGTTAACTATCATCTCACCTGTTGATTTTGGTGTGTGTTGCTTCCCCTTGGTCTTCCATGCAGTTATGGCTTTACAAGGCGTTTCATACTTTCATGAGATAGGGAATAAGTTTGGCCGTAACATCGACGAGACTATCACCCCGAGGTTTCTCTGATGGGAAACCCGGGACTCATATATAAGATTTGAGAATATATGTGAAAGCCTACCTGGACCATCACGCCGATGATGACGAGGAACACGTCATCCTCGCCAAGCCAGACCCCATCCTGCACCCTAGTCATAAAGAGAAAGTCCCTTCACACGGCCTCGTCCAAGAGAGAGCATTCGGACAAGTTCTTTGATAGAATTGTGAATGAACAGCTCAAGGCCCGTAGGGCCAAGCGCTAGGAAGATGATGCTATGGCTGGACCTAGTCAGGGAACTAGTCAGTCGGGGTCCGACACGACCAGCTCTGGACTGGAGGCTCGGATTGTGGCCAAGGTGGAGGCCATTTGCAGGGGCATGATGTCGAAGTTGGGACCCGGTTCTCGGTGTTGGAGGTCAGGCTCAGTGAAGTAAGAAAAGCTTGTAAGAAGGTTTTGACAGAAAAGGCGATCATGGAAAGGTATGGTCTTTTACTTGTGAACCTTTTGGTTGGTGTGAGATTAGGTGTGAAGCGTGTCTCTGAGTGACTGATAAGAAAGCTGAGAAGGGCGAGGAGGGGAATAAGGAGGCTGAGAAGGGCGGGGAGGAGAATAAGGATGCTGAGAAGGGTGGGGGGGGGGGGGAGGATAATGAGGAAGAAAAGCAATAGGGAGACGCGGTGTTACTAACTCAGTCTGATGCAGAACCCACGCAGGAAAAGATAATGTGTCGTGTTTGGTAGGATAGTTTTGTTCATTTGGTAGGACATGGTTGCTCAATTGGTATGCCATGTTATTTTGCGTTGGGGTGGAATCAATTCTGAAATTGGCAAGATAGGTCTGGTCAATGGGTAGGATAATTATGTGGTTTTAGTAGGAAGGTTTTTGTGATGTTGGTAATAACTTTGGTGTAACCTGTGTTGTTTGATTCTTAGGAAAATGGTCAGAAGCTCAGGAAATCTAAGAGATCTCGGAAGTCGTCATTGATGAACCACCAAAAATAATATTTATAATCATATGCATAAACGGGTTCCCGCTATATAAATTAACCCGTATCAGTTAAATAGTGGATTTTCCCACCAACCCCCACCAAAATCCACCTAGTGTGGACAAGCCCATGAAATGCCATGTAGAGGACACTTGTCCCGAGCCATGCGACACTTGTCATCGACTTTGTTACATGTGTCGGGCATGGCACATAAGACTCACATTATAAATAGGGCTTGATAGCCTCAAAGCAAGGGGTCGGAAACTGGAATCTCATGAGGCTTAGGCCGGATTCCCTGGCCATGAGCCCCCCCTTCTCAAGCGGGATTAGTCTTGGCTAGACCGACACTTGATGAAGCCCTGCAGGGAGGACGGCTGTTCGCGAATGGCTTGAGCTCGGATCGGCACAGGTTTGGGTACGCCGACGGTAATCCCGTCGCGCGTCTCAGGTAAGCCCGATCGTCTGAGCTCGCCCGCGTTCAACTTGATCCCGGAACCCGCCGACACAGGATTCTGAAAATCGGGTTTCATCACTGGCGCCGTCCGTGGGGACCTCTCACCCGAAGAGGTGACTTTTCAAGGTAAGTTATCTGCATATCTTACTTTGATAAGGGTTCCAAAATTGAGAATTTTGGTTTTTTAGATGAGACAAGTAGCATGAAATAAGATTATGATTTCTTCAAAAACACACATTTGTTGTCCTGGGCAGAGTCGGTATAGATGCCCGGCAACTACGGTTTAGAATATGCGAATGAATGAACATGTGTGCTAGTTATACACCTCTATATAAGTTGATTAAAAAATCAGCCTTTGAATGCGCGCGATTTAAACTTCCAGTGAGTTTATTTATTTGTATATGGCTTATTTATTCATTTCACATGATTTGAGCTTCACACTTGGCTTATCCGCGGGAACCCATATGTCCATGTGTGACTCTTCCACTAACGATTTGGGTATGACTTCTCTCCGCGGACGGTTAGAATTCATGTGTGACTTCTCCGCGAATGTTCGGGTCACCGCCATCGATCTCTTTGTTCGACCGCACGCCTTTCATCCCCATTTTTCCTAGAGTCCAAGGAAATCAGCATGGGAGAAGATTTCCTATGGTAACCTCGGTCGCAGTTACGACGCGTTTCATGATCCAGCCCGAAGAATTTTCAGCATACTCCTCCAGGGAAGATGCTCCTGCACGGATTGATCGGTCTTGTTGTGGTGGTTTCTGGACTTCCCTTCTTAAGCAAATGAAAAACGACCGTACATCATCACGACTTATCCGCACGTGGTATTGCCTAAAGATCACGGAGGGATTGTGATTCTCAGGTGATTCTCGAAGGATTTCTCTACAACTCTCATTCTATGAGGAGCAATTGTGCCGGACAGATCATACAAGTCCAGCGATGGGCGTGTCTGTTCGTCCGCGGCCATATCAATTAAAAACACCAGCTTAAGTTGGATCAAGTTACCAACATCAACTACCAGTCGCGGACAAAACCACCTGCGTGAGGAATCAGTAAAAGATGAGTTTTATTGTTACGATGAAGGGTCAGTCATCTCATCTTGACCGCGGATGAAAAACCGATAAAGAATTCGGGGGAGCCCAATTCCTCTGCGACAAACTTCGGATAAGGAAGAGATTGACAATCAGGATGCGTTCGAGGCGATAATCGTGATCTTGCTGGGTTTTGGTAAACTCAATTATTCTCATCCGCGGCCAGCAAGCCGCTCTTGATTCAGACCGTGGTTCTTGAACAGGGGCATCGAATTCAATTTCTCCGCGAAATAATCTGGTATGGCCTCTCCGCGGACGGTTAGGTATGTTTACTTGCCCGCGTTATTTCTCGTCTGAATGTTTTATCGTAAGATTCGATATAAGCATCTGCCCCCCGGGAATTTATTTTAACCAAGAGGATACCAAATATACGCAAACAAGGTGATTGTTGCCACGCATGAGATACGGATGAAATTTCATTCCATTGGAGTTGAAATTAATCAGGGGCAAAAAGGGGATCCTTGCGCAGTTGGCCGCTTTGGTCACGAGGATGAATGAGCTAAGTTGCTGAGTTATATTAAACAAATTGAAGAAGACACTACACCCGCGAATGATTTCTTGAGCGCCACGACAGATTGGGAGATTGTGAGATCATGGTTCATGGTCCTCTCCATTAACCAAGCATTTGCAAAAGACCAAGGAAGCCATACAGATATGCCCACAAGTCCGTGCACAATTCTTCAGGAGGTCTAACGTCCGATTCCCTTTTAAAACACATTCTCCCCCATTTTATATTGTGCAGGGGGAGGGCATTCTATGCAAGTGACAGCTTCTTGAATGGAGATATAGCCACCCCATATTTCGAGAAATTAATGCTTTTCTAGCACGCGTCAACAGTAACGAAGCTTTTTAATGCTGCATTTTGCTCCGCGTCGGGCATCTAGTCATGGAGCTTGCCTCTCGGATCGATGATTTTATTAAGTCCCGGGACGCATGATCTTGCTCCGCGTCGGGCATCCGGTCATAGAGCTCACCTCCCGGATCGGAGATTTTATTAAGTCCCATAACGCGTGATCTTACTCCGCGTCGGGCCTCCGATCATAGCTTGAGCCTCTCGGAGTATACTTGATAAGCCCCTCGACGCTGGAGCTCTCGCTCGCGGAAGGCCTCCGATCGTAGCTTGAGTCTCTCGGAGCATACTTGATAAGTCCCTCGACGCTGGAGCTCTCGCTCGCGGAGGGCCTCCGATCGTAGCTTGAGCCTCTCGGAGCATACTTGATAAGTCCCTCGACGCTGGAGCTCTCGCTCGCAGAGGGCCTCCGATCGTAGCTTGAGCCTCTCGGAGCATACTTGATAAGCCCCTCGACGCTGGAGCTCTCGCTCGCGTGGAGCCTCCGATCGTAGCTTGAGCCTCACGGAGCATACTTGATAAGCCCCTCGACGCTGGAGCTCTCGCTCGCGGAGGGCCTCCGATTGTAGCTTGAGCTTCTCGGAGCATACTTGATAAGTCCCTCGACGCTGGAGCTCTCGCTCGCGGAGGACCTCCGATTGTAGCTTGAACTTCTCGGAGCGTACTTGATAAGTCCCTCGACGCTGGAGCTCTCGCTCGCGGAGGGCCTCCGATCGTAGCTTGAGCCTCTCGGAGCGTACTTGATAAGCCCCTCGACGCTGGAGCTCTCGCTCACGGAGGGCCTCCGATCGTAGCTTGAGCTTCTCGGAGCATATTTGATAAGCCCCTCGACGCTGGAGCTCTCGCTCGCGGAGGGCCTCCGATCGTAGCTTGAGCTTCTCGGAGCGTACTTGATAAGTCCCTCGACGCTGGAGCTCTCGCTCGCAGAGGGCCTCCGATCGTAGCTTGAGCCTCTCGGAGCATACTTGATAAGTCCCTCGACGCTGGAGCTCTCGCTCGCGAAAGGCCTCCGATCGTAGCTTGAGCCTCTCGGAGCATACTTGATAAGTCCCTCGACGCTGGAGCTCTCGCTCGCGTAGGGCCTCCGATCGTAGCTTGAGCCTCTCGGAGCATACTTGATAAGCCCCTCGACGCTGGAGCTCTCGCTCGCGTAGGGCCTCCGATCGTAGCTTGAGCCTCACGGAGCATACTTGATAAGCCCCTCGACGCTGGAGCTCTCGCTCGCGGAGGGCCTCCGATCGTAGCTTGAGCCTCTCGGAGCGTACTTGATAAGCCCCTCGATGCTGGAGCTCTCGCTCGCGGAGGGCCTCTGATCGTAGCTTGAGCTTCTCGGAGCATACTTGATAAGCCCCTCGACGCTGGAGCTCTCGCTCGCGGAGGGCCTCCGATCGTAGCTTGAGCTTCTCGGAGCGTACTTGATAAGTCCCTCGACGCTGGAGCTCTCGCTCGCAGAGGGCCTCCGATCGTAGCTTGAGCCTCTCGGAGCATACTTGATAAGTCCCTCGACGCTGGAGCTCTCGCTCGCGGAGGGCCTCCGATCGTAGCTTGAGCCTCTCGAAGCATACTTGATAAGTCCCTCGACGCTGGAGCTCTCGCTCGCGTAGGGCCTCCGATCGTAGCTTGAGCCTCTCGGAGCATACTTGATAAGCCCCTCGACGCTGGAGCTCTCGCTCGCGTAGGGCCTCCGATCGTAGCTTGAGCCTCTCGGAGCATACTTGATAAGCCCCTCGACGCTGGAGCTCTCGCTCGCGGAGGGCCTCCGATCGTAGCTTGAGCCTCTCGGAGCGTACTTGATAAGCCCCTCGACGCTGGAGCTCTCGCTCGCGGAGGGCCTCTGATCGTAGCTTGAGCTTCTCGGAGCATACTTGATAAGCCCCTCGACGCTGGAGCTCTCGCTCGCGGAGGGCCTCCGATCGTAGCTTGAGCTTCTCGGAGCGTACTTGATAAGTCCCTCGACGCTGGAGCTCTCGCTCGCAGAGGGCCTCCGATCGTAGCTTGAGCCTCTCGGAGCATACTTGATAAGTCCCTCGACGCTGGAGCTCTCGCTCGCGGAGGGCCTCCGATCGTAGCTTGAGCCTCTCGGAGCATACTTGATAAGTCCCTCGACGCTGGAGCTCTCCCTCGCGTAGGGCCTCCGATCGTAGCTTGAGCCTCTCGGAGCATACTTGATAAGCCCCTCGACGCTGGAGCTCTCGCTCGCGTAGGGCCTCCGATCGTAGCTTGAGCCTCTCGGAGAACACTTGATAAGCCCCTCGACGCTAGAGCTCTCGCTCGCGGAGGGCCTCCGATGTAGCTTGAGCTTCGCGGAGCGTACTTGATAAGTCCCTCGATGCTGGAGCTCTCGCTCGCGGAGGGCCTCCGATCGTAGCTTGAGCCTCTCGGAGCGTACTTGATAAGTCCCTCGATGCTTGAGCTCTCGCTCGCAGAGGGCCTCCGATCGTAGCTTGAGCCTCTCGGAGCATACTTGATAAGTCCCTCGACGCTGGAGCTCTCGCTCGCGTGGAGCCTCCGATCGTAGCTTGAGCCTCTCGGAGCATACTTGATAAGCCCCTCGACGCTGGAGCTCTCGCTCGCGGAGGGCCTCCGATTGTAGCTTGAGCTTCTCTGAGCGTACTTGATAAGTCCCTCGACGCTGGAGCTCTCTCTCGCGGAGGGCCTCCGATTGTAGCTTGAGCTTCTCGGAGCATACTTGATAAGTCCCTCGACGCTTGAGCTCTTGCTCGCGGAGGGCCTCCGATCGTAGCTTGAGCCTCTCGGAGCATACTTGATAAGTCCCTCGATGCTGAAGCTCTCGCTCGCGGAGGGCCTCCGATCGTAGCTTGAATCTCTCGGAGCATACTTGATAAGTCCCTCGACGCTGGAGCTCTCGCTCGCGTGGAGCCTCCGATCGTAGCTTGAGTCTCTCGGAGCATACTTGATAAGTCCCTCGACGCTGGAGGTCTCGCTCGCGTCGGGCCTCCGATCGTAGCTTGAGCCTCTCGGAGCATACATGATAAGTCCCCCGACGCTGGAGCTCTCGCTCGCGGAGGGCCTCCGATCGTAGCTTGAGCTTCTCGGAGCATACTTGATAAGCCCCTCGACGCTGGAGCTCTCGCTCGCGGAGGGCCTCCGATCGTATCTTGAGCTTCTCGGAGCGTACTTGATAAGTCCCTCGACGCTGGAGCTCTCGCTCACAGAGGGCCTCCGATCGTAGCTTGAGCCTCTCGGAGCATACTTGATAAGTCCCTCGACGCTGGAGCTCTCGCTCGCGGAGGGCCTCCGATCGTAGCTTGAGCCTCTCGGAGCATACTTGATAAGTCCCTCGACGCTGGAGCTCTCGCTCGCGTAGGGCCTCCGATCGTAGCTTGAGCCTCTCGGAGCATACTTGATAAGCCCCTCGACGCTGGAGCTCTCGCTCGCGTAGGGCCTCCGATCGTAGCTTGAGCCTCTCGGAGCATACTTGATAAGCCCCTCGACGCTGGATCTCTCACTCGCGGAGGGCCTCCGATCGAAGCTTGAGCTTCGTGGAGCGTACTTGATAAGTCCCTCGATGCTGGAGCTCTCGCTCGCGGAGGGCCTCCGATCGTAGCTTGAGCCTCTCGGAGCGTACTTGATAAGTCCCTCGACGCTTGAGCTCTCGCTCGCAGAGGGCCTCCGATCGTAGCTTGAGCCTCTCGGAGCATACTTGATAAGTCCCTCGACGCTGGAGCTCTCGCTCGCGTGGAGCCTCCGATCGTAGCTTGAGCCTCTCGGAGCATACTTGATAAGCCCCTCGAAACTGGAGCTCTCGCTCGCGGAGGGCCTCCGATTGTAGCTTGAGCTTCTCGGAGCGTACTTGATAAGTCCCTCGACGCTGGAGCTCTCGCTCGCGGAGGGCCTCCGATCGTAGCTTGAGCCTCTCGGAGCATACTTGATAAGCCCCTCGACGCTGGAGCTCTCGCTCGCGTAGGGCCTCCGATCGTAGCTTGAGCCTCTCGGAGCATACTTGATAAGTCCCTCGACGCTGGAGCTCTCGCTCGCGGAGGGCCTCCGATCGTAGCTTGAGCCTCTCGGAGCATACTTGATAAGTCCCTCGACGCTGGAGCTCTCGCTCGCGAAAGGCCTCCGATCGTAGCTTGAGCCTCTCGGAGCATACTTGATAAGTCCCTCGACGCTGGAGCTCTCGCTCGTGTAGGGCCTCCGATCGTAGCTTGAGCCTCTCGGAGCATACTTGATAAGCCCCTCGACGCTGGAGCTCTCGCTCGCGTAGGGCCTCCGATCGTAGCTTGAGCCTCACGGAGCATACTTGATAAGCCCCTCGATGCTGGAGCTCTCGCTCGCGGAGGGCCTCCGATCGTAGCTTGAGCCTCTCGGAGCGTACTTGATAAGCCCCTCGATGCTGGAGCTCTCGCTCGCGGAGGGCCTCTGATCGTAGCTTGAGCTTCTCGGAGCATACTTGATAAGCCCCTCGACGCTGGAGCTCTCGCTCGCGGAGGGCCTCCGATCGTAGCTTGAGCTTCTCGGAGCGTACTTGATAAGTCCCTCGACGCTGGAGCTCTCGCTCGCAGAGGGCCTCCGATCGTAGCTTGAGCCTCTCGGAGCATACTTGATAAGTCCCTCGACGCTGGAGCTCTCGCTCGCGGAGGGCCTCCGATCGTAGCTTGAGCCTCTCGGAGCATACTTGATAAGTCCCTCGACGCTGGAGCTCTCGCTCGCGTAGGGCCTCCGATCGTAGCTTGAGCCTCTCGGTGCATACTTGATAAGCCCCTCGACGCTGGAGCTCTCGCTCGCGTAGGGCCTCCGATCGTAGCTTGAGCCTCTCGGAGCATACTTGATAAGCCCCTCGACGCTGGAGCTCTCGCTCGCGGAGGGCCTCCGATCGTAGCTTGAGCCTCTCGGAGCGTACTTGATAAGCCCCTCGACGCTGGAGCTCTCGCTCGCGGAGGGCCTCTGATCGTAGCTTGAGCTTCTCGGAGCATACTTGATAAGCCCCTCGACGCTGGAGCTCTCGCTCGCGGAGGGCCTCCGATCGTAGCTTGAGCTTCTCGGAGCGTACTTGATAAGTCCCTCGACGCTGGAGCTCTCGCTCGCAGAGGGCCTCCGATCGTAGCTTGAGCCTCTCGGAGCATACTTGATAAGTCCCTCGACGCTGGAGCTCTCGCTCGCGGAGGGCCTCCGATCGTAGCTTGAGCCTCTCAGAGCATACTTGATAAGTCCCTCGACGCTGGAGCTCTCGCTCGCGTAGGGCCTCCGATCGTAGCTTGAGCCTCTCGGAGCATACTTGATAAGCCACTCGACGCTGGAGCTCTCGCTCGCGTAGGGCCTCCGATCGTAGCTTGAGCCTCTCGGAGCATACTTGATAAGCCCCTCGACGCTAGAGCTCTCGCTCGCGGAGGGCCTCCGATGTAGCTTGAGCTTCGCGGAGCGTACTTGATAAGTCCCTCGATGCTGGAGCTCTCGCTCGCGGAGGGCCTCCGATCGTAGCTTGAGCCTCTCGGAGCGTACTTGATAAGTCCCTCGACGCTTGAGCTCTCGCTCGCAGAGGGCCTCCGATCGTAGCTTGAGCCTCTCGGAGCATACTTGATAAGTCCCTCGACGCTGGAGCTCTCGCTCGCGTGGAGCCTCCGATCGTAGCTTGAGCCTCTCGGAGCATACTTGATAAGCCCCTCGACGCTGGAGCTCTCGCTCGCGGAGGGCCTCCGATTGTAGCTTGAGCTTCTCGGAGCGTACTTGATAAGTCCCTCGACGCTGGAGCTCTCTCTCGCGGAGGGCCTCCGATTGTAGCTTGAGCTTCTCGGAGCATACTTGATAAGTCCCTCGACGCTTGAGCTCTTGCTCGCGGAGGGCCTCCGATCGTAGCTTGAGCCTCTCGGAGCATACTTGATAAGTCCCTCGATGCTGGAGCTCTCGCTCGCGGAGGGCCTCCGATCGTAGCTTGAATCTCTCGGAGCATACTTGATAAGTCCCTCGACGCTGGAGCTCTCGCTCGCGTGGAGCCTCTGATCGTAGCTTGAGTCTCTCGGAGCATACTTGATAAGTCCCTCGACGCTGGAGGTCTCGCTCGCGTCGGGCCTCCGATCGTAGCTTGAGCCTCTCGGAGCATACTTGATAAGTCCCTCGACGCTGGAGCTCTCGCTCGCGGAGGGCCTCCGATCGTAGCTTGAGCTTCTCGGAGCATACTTGATAAGCCCCTCGACGCTGGAGCTCTCGCTCACGGAGGGCCTCCGATCGTAGCTTGAGCTTCTCGGAGCGTACTTGATAAGTCCCTCGACGCTGGAGCTCTCGCTCACAGAGGGCCTCCGATCGTAGCTTGAGCCTCTCGGAGCATACTTGATAAGTCCCTCGACGCTGGAGCTCTCGCTCGCGGAGGGCCTCCGATCGTAGCTTGAGCCTCTCGGAGCATACTTGATAAGTCCCTCGACGCTGGAGCTCTCGCTCGTGTAGGGCCTCCGATCGTAGCTTGAGCCTCTCGGAGCATACTTGATAAGCCCCTCGACGCTGGAGCTCTCGCTCGCGTAAGGCCTCCGATCGTAGCTTGAGCCTCTCGGAGCATACTTGATAAGCCCCTCGACGCTGGAGCTCTCGCTCGCGGAGGGCCTCCGATCGTAGCTTGAGCTTCGTGGAGCGTACTTGATATGTCCCTCGATGCTGGAGCTCTCGCTCGCGGAGGGCCTCCGATCGTAGCTTGAGCCTCTCGGAGCGTACTTGATAAGTCCCTCGACGCTTGAGCTCTCGCTCGCAGAGGGCCTCCGATCGTAGCTTGAGCCTCTCGGAGCATACTTGATAAGTCCCTCGACGCTGGAGCTCTCGCTCGCGTGGAGCCTCCGATCGTAGCTTGAGCCTCTCGGAGCATACTTGATAAGCCCCTCGACACTGGAGCTCTCGCTCGCGGAGGGCCTCCGATTGTAGCTTGAGCTTCTCGGAGCGTACTTGATAAGTCCCTCGACGCTGGAGCTCTCGCTCGCGGAGGGCCTCCGATTGTAGCTTGTGCTTCTCGGAGCATACTTGATAAGTCCCTCGACGCTGGAGCTCTCGCTCGCGGAGGGCCTCCGATCGTAGCTTGAGCCTCTCGGAGCATACTTGATAAGTCCCTCGATGCTGGAGCACTCGCTCGCGGAGGGCCTCCGATTGTAGCTTGAATCTCTCGGAGCATACTTGATAAGTCCCTCGACGCTGGAGCTCTCGCTCGCGGGGGTCCTCCGATCGTAGCTTGAGCTTCTCGGAGCGTACTTGATAAGTCCCTCGACGCTGGAGCTCTCGCTCGCGTAGGGCCTCCGATCGTAGCTTGAGCCTCTCGGAGCATACTTGATAAGCCCCTCGACGCTGGAGCTCTCGCTCGCGTAGGGCCTCCGATCGTAGCTTGAGCCTCTCGGAGCATACTTGATAAGCCCCTCGACGCTGGAGCTCTCGCTCGCGGAGGGCCTCCGATCGTAGCTTGAGCCTCTCGGAACATACTTGATAAGTCCCTCGACGCTGGAGCTCTCGCTCGCGTGGAGCCTCCGATCGTAGCTTGAGCCTCTCGGAGCATACTTGATAAGCCCCTCGACGCTGGAGCTCTCGCTCGCGGAGGGCCTCCGATTGTAGCTTGAGCTTCTCGGAGCGTACTTGATAAGTCCCTCGACGCTGGAGCTCTCGCTCGCGGAGGGCCTCCGATTGTAGCTTGAGCTTCTCGGAGCATACTTGATAAGTCCCTCGACGCTGGAGCTCTCGCTCGCGGAGGGCCTCCGATCGTAGCTTGAGCCTCTCGGAGCATACTTGATAAGTCCCTCGATGCTTGAGCTCTCGCTCGCGGAGGGCCTCCGATCGTAGCTTGAATCTCTCGGAGCATACTTGATAAGTCTCTCGACGCTGGAGCTCTCGATCGCGTGGAGCCTCCGATCGTAGCTTGAGCCTCTCGGAGCATACTTGATAAGTCCCTCGACGCTGGAGCTCTCGCTCGCGTCGGGCCTCCGATCGTAGCTTCAGCCTCTCGGAGCATACTTGATATGTCCCTCGACGCTTGAGCTATCGCTCGCGTAGGGCCTCCGATCGTAGCTTGAGTCTCTCGGAGCATACTTGATAAGCCCCTCGACGCTGGAGCTCTCGCTCGCGGAGGGCCTCCGATTGTAGCTTGAGCTTCTCGGAGCGTACTTGATAAGTCCCTCGACGCTGGAGCTCTCGCTCGCGGAGGGCCTCCGATTGTAGCTTGTGCTTCTCGGAGCATACTTGATAAGTCCCTCGACGCTGGAGCTCTCGCTCGCGGAGGGCCTCCGATCGTAGCTTGAGCCTCTCGGAGCATACTTGATAAGTCCCTCGATGCTGGAGCTCTCGCTCGCGGAGGGCCTCCGATTGTAGCTTGAATATCTCGGAGCATACTTGATAAGTCCCTCGACGCTGGAGCTCTCGCTCGCGTGGAGCCTCCGATCGTAGCTTGAGCCTCTCGGAGCATACTTGATAAGTCCCTCGACGCTGGAGCTCTCGCTCGCGTCGGGCCTCCGATCGTAGCTTGAGCCTCTCGGAGCATACTTGATAAGTCCCTCGACGCTGGAGCTCTCGCTCGCGGAGGGCCTCCGATCGTAGCTTGAGCTTCTCGGAGCATACTTGATAAGCCCCTCGACGCTGGAGCTCTCGCTCGCGGGGGTCCTCCGATCGTAGCTTGAGCTTCTCGGAGCATACTTGATAAGTCCCTCGAAGCTGGAGCTCTCGCTCGCAGAGGGCCTCCGATCGTAGCTTGAGCCTCTCGGAGCATACTTGATAAGTCCCTCAACGCTGGAGCTCTCGCTCGCGGAGGGCCTCCGATCGTAGCTTGAGCCTCTCGGAGCATACTTGATAAGTCCCTCGACGCTGGAGCTCTCGCTCGCGTAGGGCCTCCGATCGTAGCTTGAGCCTCTCGGAGCATACTTGATAAGCCCCTCGACGCTGGAGCTCTCGCTCGCGTAGGGCCTCCGATCGTAGCTTGAGCCTCTCGGAGCATACTTGATAAGCCCCTCGACGCTGGAGCTCTCGCTCGCGGAGGGCCTCCGATCGTAGCTTGAGCTTCGCGGAGCGTACTTGATAAGTCCCTCGATGCTGGAGCTCTCGCTCGCGGAGGGCCTCCGATCGTAGCTTGAGCCTCTCGGAGCGTACTTGATAAGTCCCTCGACGCTTGAGCTCTCGCTCGCAGAGGGCCTCCGATCGTAGCTTGAGCCTCTCGGAGCATACTTGATAAGTCCCTCGACGCTGGAGCTCTCGCTCGCGTGGAGCCTCCGATCGTAGCTTGAGCCTCTCGGAGCATACTTGATAAGCCCCTCGACGCTGGAGCTCTCGCTCGCGGAGGGCCTCCGATTGTAGCTTGAGCTTCTCGGAGCGTACTTGATAAGTCCCTCGACGCTGGAGCTCTCGCTCGCGGAGGGCCTCCGATTGTAGCTTGAGCTTCTCGGAGCATACTTGATAAGTCCCTCGACGCTGGAGCTCTCGCTCGCGGAGGGCCTCCGATCGTAGCTTGAGCCTCTCGGAGCATACTTGATAAGTCCCTCGATGCTGGAGCTCTCGCTCGCGGAGGGCCTCCGATCGTAGCTTGAATCTCTCGGAGCATACTTGATAAGTCTCTCGACGCTGGAGCTCTCGATCGCGTGGAGCCTCCGATCGTAGCTTGAGCCTCTCGGAGCATACTTGATAAGTCCCTCGACGCTGGAGCTCTCGCTCGCGTAGGGCCTCCGATCGTAGCTTGAGCCTCTCGGAGCATACTTGATAAGTCCCTCGACGCTGGAGCTCTCGCTCGCGTAGGGCCTCCGATCGTAGCTTGAGCCTCTCGGAGCATACTTGATAAGCCCCTCGACGCTGGAGCTCTCGCTCGCGGAGGGCCTCCGATTGTAGCTTGAGCTGCTCGGAGCGTACTTGATAAGTCCCTCGACGCTGGAGCTCTCGCTCGCGGAGGGCCTCCGATTGTAGCTTGAGCCTCTCGGAGCATACTTGATAAGTCACTCGACGCTTGAGCTCTCGCTCGCGGAGGGCCTCCGATCGTAGCTTGAGCCTCTCGGAGCATACTTGATAAGTCACTCGACGCTGGAGCTCTCGCTCGCGGAGGGCCTCCGATCGTAGCTTGAGCCTCTCGGAGCATACTTGATAAGTCCCTCGACGCTGGAGCTCTCGCTCGCGGAGGGCCTCCGATCGTAGCTTGAGTCTCTCGGAGCATACTTGATAAGCCCCTCGATGATGGAGCTCTCGCTCGCGGAGGGCCTCCGATCGTAGCTTGAGTCTCTCGGAGCATACTTGATAAGTCCATCGACGCTGGAGCTCTCGCTCGCGTAGGGCCTCCGATCGTAGCTTGAGCCTCTCGGAGCATACTTGATAAGTCCCTCGATGCTGGAGCTCTCGCTCGCGGAGGGCCTCCGATCGTAACTTGAATCTCTCGGAGCATACTTGATAAGTCCCTCGACGCTGGAGCTCTCGCTCGCGTGGAGCCTCCGATCGTAGCTTGAGCCTCTCGGAGCATACTTGATAAGTCCCTCGACGCTGGAGCTCTCGCTCGCGTAGGGCCTCCGATCGTAGCTTGAGCCTCTCGGAGCATACTTGATAAGTCCCTCGACGCTGGAGCTCTCGCTCGCGTAGGGCCTCCGATCGTAGCTTGAGTCTGTCGGAGCATACTTTATAAGCCCCTCGACGCTGGAGCTCTCGCTCGCGGAGGGCCTCCGATTGTAGCTTGAGCTTCTCGGAGCGTACTTGATAAGTCCCTCGACGCTGGAGCTCTCGCTCGCGGAGGGCCTCCGATTGTAACTTGAGCTTCTCGGAGCATACTTGATAAGTCCCTCGACGCTGGAGCTCTCGCTCGCGGAGGGCCTCCGATCGTAGCTTGAGCCTCTCGGAGCATACTTGATAAGTCCCTCGACGCTGGAGCTCTCGCTCGCGTAGGGCCTCCGATCGTAGCTTGAGTCTCTCGGAGCATACTTGATAAGCCCCTCGACGCTGGAGCTCTCGCTCGCGGAGGGCCTCCGATTGTAGCTTGAGCTTCTCGGAGCGTACTTGATAAGTCCCTCGACGCTGGAGCTCTCGCTCCCGGAGGGCCTCCGATTGTAGCTTGAGCTTCTCGGAGCGTACTTGATAAGTCCCTCGACGCTGGAGCTCTCGCTCGCGGAGGGCCTCCGATTGTAGCTTGAGCTTCTCGGAGCGTACTTGATAAGTCCCTCGACGCTGGAGCTCTCGCTCGCAGAGGGCCTCCGATCGTAGCTTGAGCCTCTCGGAGCATACTTGATAAGTCCCTCGATGCTGGAGCTCTCGCTCGCGGAGGGCCTCCGATCGTAGCTTGAGCCTCTCGGAGCATACTTGATAAGTCCCTCGACGCTGGAGCTCTCGCTCGCGGAGGGCCTGCGATCGTAGCTTGAGTCTCTCGGAGCATACTTGATAAGCCCCTCGATGCTGGAGCTCTCGCTCGCGGAGGGCCTCCGATCGTAGCTTGAGTCTCTCGGAGCATACTTGATAAGTCCCTCGACGCTGGAGCTCTCGCTCGCGTAGGGCCTCCGATCGTAGCTTGAGCCTCTCGGAGCATACTTGATAAGTCCCTCGATGCTGGAGCTCTCGCTCGCGGAGAGCCTCCGATCGTAGCTTGAATCTCTCGGAGCATACTTGATAAGTCCCTCGACGCTGGAGCTCTCGCTCGCGTGGAGCCTCCGATCGTAGCTTGAGCCTCTCGGAGCATACTTGATAAGTCCCTCGACACTGGAGCTCTCGCTCGCGTAGGGCCTCCGATCGTAGCTTGAGCCTCTCGGAGCATACTTGATAAGTCCCTCGACGCTGGAGCTCTCGCTCGCGTAGGGCCTCAGATCGTAGCTTGAGTCTCTCGGAGCATACTTGATAAGCCCCTCGACGCTGGAGCTCTCGCTCGCGGAGGGCCTCCGATTGTAGCTTGAGCTTCTCGGAGCGTACTTGATAAGTCCCTCGACGCTGGAGCTCTCGCTCGTGGAGGGCCTCCGATTGTAGCTTGAGCTTCTCGGAGCATACTTGATAAGTCCCTCGACGCTGGAGCTCTCGCTCGCGGAGGGCCTCCGATCGTAGCTTGAGCCCTTTCGGAGCATACTTGATAAGTCCCTCGACGCTGGAGCTCTCGCTCGCGGAGGGCCTCCGATCGTAGCTTGAGTCTCTCGGAGCATACTTGATAAGTCCCTCGACGCTGGAGCTCTCGCTCGCGTAGGGCCTCCGATCGTAGCTTGAGCCTCTCGGAGCATACTTGATAAGTCCCTCGACGCTGGAGCTCTCGCTCGCGTAGGGCCTCCGATCGTAGCTTGAGCCTCTCGGAGCATACTTGATAAGCCCCTCGACGCTGGAGCTCTCGCTCGCGGAGGGCCTCCGATTGTAGCTTGAGCTTCTCGGAGCGTACTGGAGCTCTCGCTCGCAGAGGGCCTCCGATCGTAGCTTGAGCCTCTCGGAGCATACTTGATAAGTCCCTCGACGCTGGAGCTCTCACTCGCGTGGAGCCTCCGATCGTAGCTTGAGCCTCTCAGAGCATACTTGATAAGCCCCTCGATGCTGGAGCTCTCGCTCGCGGAGGGCCTCCGATCGTAGCTTGAGTCTCTCGGAGCATACTTGATAAGTCCCTCGACGCTGGAGCTCTCGCTCGCGTAGGGCCTCCGATCGTAGCTTGAGCCTCTCGGAGCATACTTGATAAGTCCCTCGATGCTGGAGCTCTCGCTCGCGGAGGGCCTCCGATCGTGGCTTGAGCCTCTCGGAGCATACTTGATAAGTCCCTCGACGCTAGAGCTCTCGCTCGCAGAGGGCCTCCGATCGTAGCTTGAGCCTCTCGGAGCATACTTGATAAGTCCCTCGACGCTGGAGCTCTCGCTCGCGTGGAGCCTCCGATCGTAGCTTGAGCCTCTCGGAGCGTACTTGATAAGCCCTCGACGCTGGAGCTCTCGCTCGCGGAGAGCCTCCGATCGTAGCTTGAGTCTCTCCGATCATACTTGATAAGTCCCTCGACGCTGGAGCTCTCGCTCGCGGAGGGCCAACGATCGTAGCTTGAGCCTCTCGGAGCATACTTGATAAGTCCCTCGATGCAGGAGCTCTCGCTCGCAGAGGGCCTCCGATCGTAGCTTGAGCCTCTCGGAGCATACTTAATAAGTCCCTTGACGTCTGAGCTGACGCTCGCGGAGGACCTCTGATTGTAGCTTGAGCCTCTCGAAGCACACTTGATAAATCTCTCGACGCTGGAGCTATACTCGTAGAGGGCCTCCCGCTCGTAGCTGGTAAGCTCGCGGGGATAAACTTTTAATGAATATAAACTAAATCCCTCGACGTTGAAGCTATGCTCGCATGGGGCTTCCTGATTGAACTACGAAAAGCTTGATTCTCTTCCCAAGAGATACGTAGGCAACCCACTAATGAGTTGGGAGCAGCCCAGAACAAACAAACTTAGATAAAACTTTACACCAAAATTCTGATATATTGAGTACTCTTCCCAAGGAAGACGAAGTGCATATGCATATGTTGTCTCATTTGAATCGAACCCTAGCTAAGTCTCATCATAACTAAGGTTCGAGGAGCTGTGATGAACCACCAAAAATAATATTTATAATCATATGCATAAACGGGTTCCCGCTATATAAATTAACCCGTATCAGTTAAATGGTGGATTTTCCCACCAACCCCCACCAAAATCCACCTAGTGTGGACAAGCCCATGAAATGCCATGTAGAGGACACTTGTCCCGAGCCATGCGACACTTGTCATCGACTTTGTTACATGTGTCGGGCATGGCACATAAGACTCACATTATAAATAGGGCTTGATAGCCTCAAAGCAAGGGGTCGGAAACTGGAATCTCATGAGGCTTAGGCCGGATTCCCTGGCCATGAGCCCCCCCCTTCTCAAGCGGGATTAGTCTTGGCTAGACCGACACTTGATGAAGCCCTGCAGGGAGGACGGTTGTTCGCGAATGGCTTGAGCTCGGATCGGCACAGGTTTGGGTACGCCGACGGTAATCCCGTCGCGCGTCTCAGGTAAGCCCGATCGTCTGAGCTCGCCCGCGTTCAACTTGATCCCGGAACCCGCCGACACAGGATTCTGAAAATCGGGTTTCATCAGTCATCCGAGTTAGTAGATTGTCAGGTGGATCAGCCCTTAAAGTAGGGTCGAAGGAAGTCCAAGGCCATCCTTCCAAAACAAGACATGGAGGAGGTGAGGTTGGTGACGGCTGCAACGAGAGACGAATTCTTAATCGAGGTAAGGGATCTCACCCGACATATGTACATCTTTCCCACCGTCATAAAAACTAATGGAGTTTTCCATCTGACGGTATGATGCAACACATCCAGCATGCCCTGGTTCATGTAGCAAGGCCTTGGTCGCCAGAGAGGGTGGAAACGAGTCTAGTGTGGTTGTCCTGGACCCCTACTGGCAAGAGCAAGTTGGTAAACAATAGTCTGCTTGTGGGGGGAAGCGGGAGCGCATCACCGAAGACAACGTTTTGGGTCCGTTGATGCATTATTTTGTGGGGAGACTTCCAGAGGACAACGGACGCTGCTGGGTTGCAAGAAACGGCAAAATCGTAACGTCGTGGAATTACAAGAACAAGCACTTAATCGGGCTCCTAATCGACCTCTTCAAGTGGCGAGTTGAAGTCCTGGACAACGACTAGTACCAAATCAAGGAAAAGGTGTTTCAGAGAAACCTCTAGCCCGTCGCCGAGGTCATCCCGTGGGTGATGTAGTTCGATGTGGAACTTCGTGCTATGCATACCGTCAATGTCCCGCAACCTTTTGCCATTAGCCGCACTGCCCAAATCCCCCAAAACGAAATTAAAAGAGAAGCACTTGGCTAAGTGCTTTCTCTTCATCAACCCTAATCGCTCTTCAGCTTCTACGTTTTTCCTTTCTCACGTTCATCACCATTCAACAACCAATTCAAGTTTTTATTACAAAGATCATTCAAGATTCGACCAAGATCTCTCAAGAATTTCAAGATCCGACTTCATCAAGAACCTCCTGGGGGAATTAGCACACGATCGAGCATTTCTTTTAGCAATTGGCCCGCCTAGCCAATTGTTATACATCATCATCGATCGATTATTTGGCTGAAATAGTACTCAAGTTGTTCATTTCCTTGGTTAAAATTGTACTCAAGTTATTTATCTGGCTGAAATTGTACCCGGATGGGCTGAAATCAACTCTAAATCGAATTGCTCGATTTGGTTGCAGACCCTTCTTTCTTTTGCCTCTCGGTTTAGGGTTTCTCTGGTCATTTTTCTTGTTGAAATTGCCCAATTGTACTCAGGTGTATCTCTTGCTCTCTATGTTTAATTTATGATGGTGATATGTTCTTGCTGCATGTTTAATTTTTTATGGTGAAGGAATCAAATCGTATGGGTTGAGTTTGGGTATATTTCATTTAGAAATTCCATTTGGGTTGTTTCATTGAATGCTAGTTTGATTCTCTTTGCACCTAGGTTACACAGACTTTCTAGTTCTTTGTTAACATAGAATCTTATATTACACAATAATAACACTTATATCTTCTTGGTGCTTGTAACTAAAATTTTAATTTCTTAGTGTTAGAAGCTCTGTTTACTTGTATCTAATGATTAACTATGGATGCCAATTAAGCACCAGAACTTACATATCATTAGTATGTGAGTGTATCTTCATGGTGCCTTAAAATCAACAACAAATCAAGCTATTAGGAATTGTTATTTCAAGTGTAACCTTCACTCTATTATATTGTTGTTGTGAGGAATTAGAGTAGAGAGCTTCACGCAAGAAAAGTTAGATATTCGGTCAATTTTATTTAATGGCCTGAATCTTATTTTGATAAGTATTATGTAAAACTTGCGATAGTGGGGTTTGAGACAAATTACTAGCAAAATGACCCAGGGGATATACCCTTATCCCCTTTCGCTTCTTATTCACTTTGTGCTCTACCTGTTTTAGTTGATTAACCTCCGAGTCCTTTATTTTTCATTGATTATTGATTCATTAAAAAGATCTACTATACATATAGGTAGGTCGTAAGCCCTATGAATTTTATTTCCTTCCAACTGTGATCAACAACCATTAAGCTACTATGTGTGTTAATGCTTGTCACTTTTTCCATTGTTCTAACTTTATGCACTTACGACCTTGGCATCAACACGTGATATCTGGATAATGTGCTATACTTATGTAGTAGAGGATTATAGTATTGTGGTATGTAATTCCTGGACTTGCAAATTAGGCTATAACCACTGCTATCTTTTTTAATATTTTTTTATAAGATGTGATTTTCATTATTGGAAAACTCTCTTAGAATCCATTCGGAGCTTTGCCTAACATTCTATTTATGTCTTTATGCACACGTATGAGACATCCATGGAGATCCATTGAAGTCCTACATCCAATTTATGGTGACCTTGCTTGTCCAGCAAACTACAATTGTTGTAAGACTTCACCTAGCAATGAATTTATAGTTTTGTCACTCCTACACTTCTTTAATAATATTTTTTTCACACCTACACTTGTATTAATGTTACAAATACACTTAAACAAGCATGCTGGCATGATTTTTTTTTTTGTGCATTTACATATATATGACTATATGAGACTATGATACATTTTACAGCTTCAATTTTGCAGGGTGTATAGAGAACAAAGTGTGTCATGTGGAATAATGAAGATCAATGAGCCCCTCAACAAGAACCGTATCTGATCAAGCCATCGCGATCGTTTGATCATCACAAACTTGTAATTCATCCTCATGCTTTCTTTTTCCCCAAACTCTAGCAATACATGGAATCATATATATATTGTTTAACTTCAATATCAATAGATGTTTATTAACTAGTCTATTTGTTTTTCTGTAATAACATTGTATTATTTAAAGCTAAGGAAAAGATAATTGCAGGAAGATGATCTTTCCTATTGATTGAATAACGTTTAAATAGAAGTACAAGATTGTAACCAAGTCCTAGATAATAGGAACTTGATAAGCATTACAGATTGCAATCTATACTAAAGATACAATATAAGATTTACAAATATCAATATCTATCTAATATATTAACATGCCCCCGCAAGCTCATGACCGAGGACGAACATGTAGCTTGGAACTAAGAGTCTGAAATCGGTGTGTCCCAACTGCCTTGGTAAATATATCAGCAATCTGGTTAAGGGATCGGACATGCCGAACTACAAGTTCTCCTGCAGAAACTTGTTCTCTGACAAAGTGGTAGTCAATCTTGATATGCTTAGAGCGCTGATGAAAGACCGGATTTGCTGAAAGGAAGGTGGCACTGAGATTGTCACAAAGGAGAATGGGGGACTGTTGACTCGACACACCCATCTCATGTAACAACTGTTGCAGCCAAATCAACTCTGCAGAAGTGAAGGCGATGGCCCTGTACTCGGCTTCAGTGCTAGATCGAGCGACAACCTTTTGCTTCTTCGAAGCCCAACTGATAAGGTTCCCACCAAAATAAATGGCGAAGCCATGCTGAGATCGGCAATCATCCGGATCAGAAGCCCACCCCGCATCTGAATAAGCTACCAGACAATGATCAGGGGCTCGTTGCAAACAATAACCAGCTGAAAGCGAACCCTTTAAGTAGTGCAGAATGCGCTTGACAGCCGCCTAGAGAGTCTCAGTAGGGTTATGCATAAACTGACACACTCGATTGACAGCATAAGAGATCTCAGGCATGGTAATGGTAACATACTGCAGAGCTCTAACAATGCTCCGATATAGATTAAGATCGGCAAAGGGGTCACCAGAATGGACCGGCCGAGAGCCTGGCTCAGCGGGAGACGAGATAGGCTTGGCTCCAAACATGGAACTATGCTCTAGGATGTCACAAATGTACTTTTGTTGGCTGAGTTGCAGACAACAGTCAGATCGGGTGACCTCAATACCCAAAAAATAATGAAGAGGACCAAGATCCTTAAGAGAAAAGGCACAATTCAAGCTTTGGACGAAGTCATCAATGAACACAGCATGAGACCCCGTGATAATGAGATCATCCACATAAATGAGAACATACACCACATGATTCGCAGCCCTCTTAATGAACAAGGAAGAGTCGGAGATGCAACTTTTGAAGCCTTGCCGAAATAGAGCCTCTTTCAACTTCTGAAACCAAGCTCTAGGAGCCTGTTTGAGGCCATAGAGAGCTTTCTGAAGGCGGCAAACATAGCCTGGTTTGTCGGGAGCTTCAAAGCCCTGTGGTTGAGCCATGAAAACTGTCTCGGCAAGATTACCATTGAGAAATGCATTGTTGACATCAACCTGTCTCAAAGGCCAAGCATTGGTAAGAGCTAAACTTAACACAATACGGATTGTGGCAAGCTTAATAACCGGACTAAATGTATCGAAATAATCAACTCCGACTTCTTGATTGAAACCTTTCGCAACAAGACGAGCTTTGTAGCGATCAATCGATCCATCCGACTTCTGCTTGACCGTGTAAACCCATTTACAACCAACAATATTAGCACCTGGGGGTCGAGGAACCAAGTCCCACGTCCCATTTTCAATTAAGGCGTCGAATTCTAACTACATAGCGTGCTGCCAATGGGGGTTTTTCACAGCCTGATGATAAAATTTGGGTTCAGGATGGGCTGCGAGAGCAACAGGGAGGGGATATTTAGTGGCCATCATGGCTTTGGGTTTGAGAGATAGCGAGCGTGAGCGGGTGTTCATAGGATGAGAGGAGTTGGCCGATTGGCGAAACCAAGATGGAGCGTTGGGGTATGCAACTTCAGATGAGGACGAAGTGCCGTCGGACGGTGAAGATGACTCGACGGAGGCTAAGGCTGGGGATTGAGCGGAGGAGGACTGCTCATGAGACTGCGTAGAGGACTGCCGAGAGCCAAGGGACTGCGTAGAGGCTGGGGACTGAGCAGAGGAGGACTGCTCATGGGACTGCGCAGAGGAATGGCCATGGGAGAGAGGACTGACGGTTGTGTTTGATGGTGTGGTGGACGAGGGTGATGGCAAGGGAGACTCATCGGAGGACTGATGACCAGAGGAAGAAGCCGATGACAAAACGGGTGAGACCGGTTGAGGAGAGAGCGGTGGAGACTGAGAAGGAGCCACTGGTGGCGAGTCTGATGACAGCAGAGACGGGGACTGTTGAAGACCTGCAGCATGGTCTAAGAGACCCAAAGATGAGGGGAACTCCATAGAGGTGGACTGCTGAGCAGGAGACGCTGATGAAATGAAGGAGGGGTAAGGAAATACAGACTCGTTGAAGACCACAAATCTGGAAATATATGTTTTGCCCGTGGGAACATGAAAGCAAGTGTACCCTTTGTGTTTGGGGCTATAGCCGAGGAATAGGCATGGCAAGGATCGAAACTCTAATTTTGTGTGGTTGTAGGGTCTCAAGTATGGGTAACAAAGGCAACCAAAGGACTTGAGAAACCCATAATCAGGGACCTTCCCATATAATTTCTGAAAGGGCGATTGATATTGCAAATTTGGAGTAATGGTATGGTTGGAGAGATAGACCGGAGTATGGAAAGCATTTTCCCAAATTGGATTGGTAATTTGGCATGAGCCATAAGTGCAAGACCCTTTTCAATGATAACCCGATTTTGGCACTCAGAAGAACCATTTTGAGCCGGGGTATATGGACAAGACACACGATGAACAATTCCAAGAGACTCAAGGTACTTCGACACATTTCGATATTCCCCACCCCAATCGGTTTGAAAGGATTTTATGAGAGTGGAAAACTGTGTTTGGATTAGTTTAATGAACGATTGAATGGTAGAGTAAACCTGAGCTTTATTGGATAAAAAATAAATCCAAACAAATTTTGTACAATCGTCAATGAAACTAACATAGTACCTATTACCATGAATAGAAAATATAGAGGAAGGACCCCATACATCGGAGTGAATCAAATCAAAAGGGCGAGGAGCGGTGGAGACACGACTGGGTAGGGATAGCCGTCTACTCTTGCCGAGTTGACATGAATCACATATTGAGGGCAACTTATTTGAGGATACTGGAAGGCGGAAGCTGGACAACAAACGACGCCTGACAGACTCATGAGGATGAGCAAGCCTATGATGCCAACAAGCAATGGATGCACGCTGACCGAGAAAAGCTATTGGAGATGAGAGGGATGACATAACACGGTGCTCAGGTTGAAGGCGTGGGAGGCGATAAAGGCCGTTTTTAATTGTGCCTCTTAGAAGAATATGACCCTGCAAATTCTTAACATGACAATGATGGGCATGACACTCAACATAAACATTGTTATCTCTGGCTAATTTAGAAACACTTAAGCAATTTTTGGAAATTTCAGGGACCACAAGAATATTTGAAAGCTTCAAGGGTTTATCAGTAGCACGCATAACAGGTAAAATTGAACGACCTAAATGAGTTATGGGAAGAGATGTACCGTTCCCAATGACCAATTGATCGTTGCCATCATAGGTAGAGCGAGCGAGATTAGTCATGTCGGCAGTGACATGATGTTTGGCTCCCGAATCAACGACCCAAGGGTCTGAAATCTCAGACTGACAGTGAAGATAGGCACCTTTATCATCGGAAGAAGACCCAGGTCTGTGAAGTGCAGCAACAACATGTTTGTTGGTGACAGGAAATTCATTCAGATTGAGGCGATTGAAGCAATTCGAAGCCTCATGACCAGCCCTTTTACAAATTTGGCAGGAGGGGCGACCATGACCGGAGGGAGATGAGTCAGACCGAGTAGGCCCATCTCGATTGGAGGATGGGCGCCCTCGACCATGGCCTCGACGGCCACGGCTGGCAGCAGTGTTAGCGGATGGCTGGGAATCAAGCACCGTCGGTTGTTGATCTTCCTCAAGACGTTGCTCCTCGTGTAGCAGAAGGCCGAGAAGATCCTTAGAGGATAAAGGGCTAGAGTTGATGGCCAACGCCGAACAGAAAGCGGCATATTGGGACCCCAACCCATACAAGATATATGCCACCAAGTCATCATCTGGAACGTTGACAAGACACTCGACTAAAGAATCGGCAAGAGCGCGCTTCTTTTCAACATAATCAAGGACGAACATCGATCCTTTGGTGAAAGTTTGAAGCTAATGCCGAAGATGCATCTGTCGCGCCCGGGTCTACGTGTGGAATATAGGAGCCAAAATCCCCCAAGCCTAGGCAGCAGTGGTTGCTGATGCGGGACCATCTTCTACACCTCCAGACACGCCTATCATACTTGGAGAAGGACCAATGACTCGAGCTCGAGCTAAGAAGCTTCAACGAGACTCTTTCATGTTTGTGAGTCATGCTTTGTTCTCGAGCACGGTTCAACTCCCGGAGCCACCATTGAAGACCTATATGTGTATAGGGATTGATGAGGCCGAACCTCCTTAGCCATCATAGGAGCCGATTTTTACTAAGTGTTGAACTCCTTTGTTATTTCCATTTTTAGTAGCTTTCTTACTTGAGTTATTTTAGGAAACTTTAGGGGTTATTTTAATTATTTCTTTAAGTTGTTACTTTTATTATTATTGGCCGACATCAGCCTTTGTTAGGGTTATATTAGGCCGGCCTTCCTCATTGTAGAAGACACGTCTAATTGTTTATGAAAATTCAGTTTTGTGTGAAACACAATTGAGAGAAGTCAATCGATTCGAAGCGTGGCTCATCGATTGCAAATTGGTATTGATCTCAGCTTGGTTTGCTTTGAGTTCATCAACCTCGCGAGAGCTTGGTGATCCTGGTATCCACGAGCCCCTCCTTGTGCCTCCAAGTTGTCCACTTGGTTGTGTAGGGTTGTAGAGGCGGGTTGTGTAGTCGTTGGTGCTTGGTTCCTACCCTCTACGGAGGCCTGAGGTCTTCATCTCATTCTACATAGATCGACTCAGTCCTTATCGGTCGTGTCTTTATCAATTTCGAGTCTTTCCTTCGTTTCTTGCTGCGTCGTGTCTTGTTCTTGTTCTTTTCTTCTAGTCGACATCGAGTTCATTGTGTTCTTGGTTTTCTTGTTGAGTCTTGCGTCATTCTTGATAGTTCTTGCTGCGTTTCTTGGTTCTTTGTCAAATTCTTGTTCGTTTCTTGAGTTTCTTGTTTGATTGTCGAAGATCGGGCCATCCTACGGCTTACCCCGTATCAAATTGGCATCAAAGCTTAGGTTTCGACATCAAAGTTATGTCTTTTTCTTTTGTTCATCATAAAAACACAAAAATCCACAAAAAAATAGAGTCTTTCTTTATTTTTGTCTTTTACTTCTTATTCTTGAATTTGATTGTTACTAACCTTGTTGTTTGTGATTGTTGTGGATGCTACTAGCCTAAACACAGCCTAGCCGTGACCTACATCATTCCTTCGATTTCACCATTGTTGCAGCCGACAGCTTTGGCTCAAGAAGAACCCTAATCGGCAACACTTGGAACAAACCCTAATCCTAGTTTGTTTATCTTTGATCTATCTTTTATCTATTCTATTCCTAGTAATTCCTGAAATTATTTGGTAGATATAACCACTTTTTATCTCTCTTATATCATAAGGGAATAGATAGAAAGGCAAGTTACCAAATTTAGCCAAAACCTAACCTATATCTATTTCTAGGGCTGAATTTTATTTCTTTCACCTTTGTTTTATAATTTTCGTGCTCCCTTCATAATTTTCTGTTCTTTATTGCATTAGGTAAAAAAAATAAAATCAGTTTGAAAAATTTTTTAAAAAAAAGAGAGATTCAAGGGCTTGAACCTAGGGAGGATAAAATTCACCTAGGGGTAAAAGTAAGCTTAAAAAAAATATCAGATCCGAAAATTCAAAAGAAAAAGAAAGAAAGTTGTTTGATTTGTGTTCTTTGGAGCTCTTTGTTCATCTTTTGCAAGGAATCATCAAGGGACTACATTGGTGTTGAAATCAGCCCTAGACCAATCCATATTACCTCACAAACACAAACCTTGAAACCCTACCTTGCAACTACAACATCCTAACTAAGGGTTAAATCAAAAAGAGGTAAATTTCCAAGTTGTTTCTTTATTTCTTTTCTTTCCACAAAAAAAAAAATCAGTCTTTTTCTTGTTGATATTGGTTGTGTCGAGTACTCCTTGGTGATTGTCGAGTGCTCATAGCTGTTGTCGAGTACTCTCCGTGATAGTGTCGAGTGCTCTTTTTTCTTGTCGAGTGCTCCTTGCTTTTGTTACATTCATTCTCTTGATCTCTTACCTTGTGTTACTAGGTTTTAGCTTGAGTGTTGATTTGCCCAAGGCGGATTGAAACAACAAGCGTGACATACCAATTAGAGAGGGAGTGTGAGCGAAACACTTGCGAGCTTGTTTTATAATTTTCTCTAACCTTTACATAGTTCCTTGTTTGTTTTATTTGCCATGTCTAACAGCCAGGAGAACAACGGTAACAATTCGACCAGTACCTCCACGCTGCAACCCGAATTGGTCGCCATGCTCAACAACATCAACCAAAACATGGCAGCAATGGCGGCAAGATTGACGGTTGTGGAAGCTCGGCCAACCGGTTCGAACACCGTGGCTGGGCAAGGGAATCCAAGGCGTGATGAGCAACCTCGCGATGAAATGGAAGTAAACAATCCTAACCCAAATCCTAATCCTAATTTAGATAACCCTTTATTTGATGAGGACGACTCTCCACGAAGGGAGAGGTATGGTAGAAATAATGGGTTTGCTAATGCGCAGGGAAGTGGAAGAGGGAGAGGCCGACGGCAGCATGAAGAATACTACTTCTCAGAGGACGATGATGACTTCCAAGAGGAGGAGCGTTGGGAGCAACGTCACAGGCGGAACGATAGAGGAGGTCGATTCCACTACAGAGCACCTAGAGAGCCTGACCAAGACGACATAGGTAAGGTAAAGGTAAAGATCCCTCAATTCGATGGTAAGACTGATCTAGATGTTTATATTGATTGGGAAACTAAAATGGATCAAATATGGAATTGTCACAACTTCTCCGACGCTAAGAAAGTGCAACTAGCTTCTCTAGAATTTCAAGGCTTTGCTTATTTGGTGGGATATCCTAGTTAAAGAAAGAATAAGAGCCCTTGATGCTCCTATCGCTTCATGGGACCAAATGAAAGCGCTTATGAGGAGAAGATTTGTTCCCCAACACTATGCTAGAGAACTTAGGCAACGACTAGAAAACCTTAAACAAGGTAGTAAGAGTGTTGAGGAAACATTTAATGCAATGCAAGAAACCATGGCTAGAGCAAATGTAGTTGAAAATGATGAAGATAAAAATGCTAGGTTTCTTAGAATATTGCATCCCGCCTTAGCTCATGAAATTTATTACTTTCCTTATTCTACGCCTACTGAACTTTTGCATTTAGCTATGATAGTAGAAAGGGGATCAAGATACAGGAGCCAAGGTGGAAGAACGACGATTGGGCAAGCAGAAGGGTGGCGCCAAGGCCGTGTGCAGCAGCCACAAGGGAGGTCCGACGGCGGCTTTAGGGAGAGGACGAGCCAACCCGAAGGGAGGAGTGATGGTCGAGCACCTCAACAGCCCATCGACAAGGGCAAATCGCATATGGACTTTCGGAATTCATCTGGGGCATCTACTGGCCCTAAAGGGAGTAATCCTAACCCCTCTACTACTATATCTAGGGACATTGTTTGCTTTAAATGCCAAGGTAGAGGTCATTATATAAAGGATTTCCCTAATAAGAAAACTCTCATGATTAATCACCTAAGGGAATATGAATCTGAAAACTCTTGTGATGAACATGATGAGCATGCTAATGATGAAAACGATCAAAACCTTAACCTTCTTGCTTATGATGATGATGACTGTGTTGAATATGAACATGGTGAATCTTTGATTGTTAGGAGAGTCTTAAGTGTCCAACCTGCAACTTGTGATGACAATCAACGTGAAAACTTGTTTCATACTAGATGCCTAGTTAAGGGAAAGGTTTGCAATGTGATCATTGATGGTGGGAGTTGCTGCAATTTAGCTAGTCAAGAAATGATTGATAAACTACAACTTCCCACAATTCAATATACTAGACCTTTTGATTGCATTGGATGAATGATTGTGGAAACTTGAAAGTGAATAGGCAAGTTAAAGTTCATATCAAACTAGGACATTATGAAGATAATGTTTTATGTGATATTGTGCCTATGCAAGCTTGTCATATATTATTAGGTCGTCCTTGGCAATTTCATCCTAAGGTCTTACATGATGGATTTACTAACCGCTACTCCTTTACTTTTCAGGGAAAGAACGTTGTCCTCAAGCCTATGACGCCTACACAAGTGGCTGATGAGATTTAGAAGCGAAAGGTAAGTAAAGGTGAGTTAGCCAAGGAGGCTCAGTCGAGCCAAGTGGTGTCCCATTCTCGGCCTAGGGATGTATTCTTGGCTTCCAAGAGTGCATTTGTAGACGAGTTTGTGGATGGGGAAATAACCCTCATGCTCCTATGCAAAGGGTTGAATATGTTGAGTGACGAGCTTAAAGCTACCCTCCCTCCTCACATCCTATCTCTTCTTGAAGAGTATAAGGATGTATTCCCCGATGACATACCACCAGGCCTACCCCCTATTCGTGGCATTGAGCATTAAATTGATCTCATTCCAGGGGCTTCTTTGCCTAATAGGCCAGCTTATAGAATGAATCCCACTCAAACCCAGGAGGTTCAATCCCAAGTCCAGGAACTGTTGGATAAGGGATACATTAGGAAAAGTTTGAGTCCTTGTGCTATGCTTGTGTTATTAGTCCCTAAGAAAGATGGATCATGGAGAATGTGTGTAGATTGTAGGACTATTAACAATATTACTGTTAAATATCATCATCCTATTCCACGTTTAGATGATATGCTAGATGAATTACATGGATCATCAATATTTTCGAAAATTGATTTAAAAAGTGGATATCATCAGATTAGAATGAAGGAAGGCGATGAATGGAAAACAACATTTAAGACTAAATTTGGCTTATATGAATGGTTGGTTATGCCTTTTGGTTTAACTAACGCACCTAGTACTTTCATGCGCTTAATGAATCATGTGCTTAGGAATTTCATAGGTAAATTTGTTGTTGTATATTTTGATGATATTCTTGTTTATAGCAAATCACCTAAAGACCATGAAGCACATCTCAGGGAAGTACTTTCTACTCTAAGATTAGAACACTTGTATGCAAATCTTAAGAAATGTGAATTATGTAATGATCAAGTGTCCTTTCTTGTTTTTGTAGTAAGCTCAAATGGACTACGTGTCGATGAGGCGAAGATCAAGGCAATCCAGGAGTGGCCTACACCAACTTCCATCGGCCATGTGCGTAGTTTTCAAGGATTGGTGAGCTTCTATAGGCGGTTGGTGCGCGACTTCAGCTCCATCGCAACCCCTCTCATGGAAATCACAAAGAAGAGGTGCGAGTTCAGGTGGGGCGCAGATCAGGAGGAGGCCTTCCGTACGCTCAAGGAGAAGCTCACGCAAGCACCATTGCTCGCTCTGCCTGACTTCACTCGGCCTTTTGAGGTTGAATGTGATGCTAGCGGAGTTGGCATCGGCGGAGTTCTCATGCAAGAAGGTAAGCCTATTGCCTTCTTTTCTGAAAATTTGAAAGGTGCATGTCTTAATTACTCTACTTATGATAAAGAGTTGTATGCTTTGTTTAGAGTCCTTAAGACATGGTCTCACTACCTATGGCCTAGAGAGTTTATACTTAGGACTGATCATGAATCTCTACAACATTTTAAGAGCCAAGATAAACTTGATAGGAGACATGGTAGATGGATGGAGTTTATTGAAACATTTCCTTATGTAATTAAGTATAAGAAAGGCAAAGACAATGTGGTCGCTGATGCTTTATCTAGAAGACATGTTTTATTAACCACTTTGGATTCTAGAGTCTTAGGCTTTGTTTACATAAAGGAATTGTATGCAAATGATGAGGATTTTGGGGATATGTTTCGAAAATGCCTAGATAAAGGTCCTATCGACAACTTTTATATCTTTGATGGATTCTTGTTTAGGAAAGATCAAGTGTGTATACCTAGGTGTTCTCTTCGATTATTATTGGTAAATGAAGCCCATAGTGGAGGTTTAATGGGTCATTTTGGGAGAGATAAGACATATCATACACTTAGGACACATTTTTATTGGCCACATATGCTTAGGGACGTAGAACATTGCCTTAAGAGATGTATTGATTGCTTAAAGGCCAAATCTAAGCTTATGCCCCATGGATTGTATACGCCACTACCTACCCCCTCAGCCCCTTGGGAAGACATTTCTATGGACTTTATTGTTGGGTTGCCTAGAACTAAGAAGGGGAGAGATTCTATATTTGTAGTGGTCGATAGATTCTCTAAAATGGCTCACTTTATTGCATGTCATAAGACCAATGATGCTACTAATGTTGCTAATTTATTCTTTAGGGAAGTAGTAAGGTTACATGGTGTGTCAAAAACCATAGTGAATGATAGGGATGTTAAGTTTCTTAGTCATTTTTGGCGAACATCATGGAGTAAATTGGGAACTAGATTGCTATTCTCTACCTCTAGTCACCCCCAAACTGATGGCCAAACTGAGGTGACCAATAGAACCTTAACCACTGTCCTTAGAGCCATAATTAGGAAGAATTTGAAGCTTTGGGAAGAAGTCTTACCTCATGTGGAGTTTGCTTATAATAGGACTATGCATTCCTCAACAAAGATATCTCCATTTGAATGTGTCTATGGTGTTAATCCACTAACCCCTTTTGATCTTAGTTCTTACTCCATATCCTATGAGAGAGAAAGAATCATTTGAAGCAGGTAAGCATGTCGAGTTCGTTAAGGAGCTACATGAACGGACACGTCAGAAGCTTGTGGAGAAGGTTGAATACAACGCCAACAAGGCCAACAAAGGGCGGCGTTTGGTGGTCTTTCAGCCAGGGGATCTCGTGTGGGTGCACCTAAGAAAGGAGCGGTTCCCAGAGCAAAGGAAAAGCAAGCTAGCACCGTGAGGAGATGGACCATTCAAGGTTCTTCAACGAGTTGGTGAGAAAGCTTACAAGCTGGAGCTTCCTGGAGACTATGACGTGAGTGCAACCTTCAACATCGCGGATCTCATTCCCTACTTTGCAGTGGACGAGACCTTGGATTCGTGGTCGAATCTTTTCCAAGAAGGGGAGGTTGATGCGGGACCATCTTCTACACCTCCAGACACGCCTATCATACTTGGAGAAGGACCAATGACTCGAGCTCGAGCTAAGAAGCTTCAACGAGACTCTTTCATGTTTGTGAGTCATGCTTTGTTCTCGAGCACGGTTCAACTCTCGGAGCCACCATTGAAGACCTATATGTGTATAGGGATTGATAAGGCCGAACCTCCTTAGCTATCATAGGAGCCGATTTTTACTAAGTGTTGAACTCCTTTGTTATTTCCATTTTTAGTAACTTTCTTACTTGAGTTATTTTAGGAAACTTTAGGGGTTATTTTAATTATTTCTTTAAGTTGTTACTTTTATTATTATTGGCCGACATCAGCCTTTGTTAGGGTTATATTAGGCCGACCTTCCTCATTGTAGAAGACACGTCTAATTGCTTATGAAAATTCAGTTTTGTGTGAAACACAATTGAGAGAAGTCAATCGATTCGAAGCGTGGCTCATCGATTGCAAATTGGTATTGATCTCAGCTTGGTTTGCTTTGAGTTCATCAACCTCGCGAGAGCTTGGTGATCCTGGTATCCATGAGCCCCCTCATTGTGCATCCAAGTTGTCCGCTTGGTTGTGTAGGGTTGTAGAGGCGGGTTGTGTAGTCATTGGTGCTTGGTTCCTACCCTCTACGGAGGCCTGGGGTCTTCATCTCGTTCTACATAGATCGACTCAGTCCTTATCGGTCATGTCTTTATCAATTTCGAGTCTTTCCTTCGTTTCTTGCTGCGTCATGTCTTATTCTTGTTCTTTTCTTCTAGTCGACATCGAGTTCATTGTGTTCTTGGTGTTCTTGTTGAGTCTTGCGTCATTCTTGATAGTTCTTGCTGTGTTTCTTGGTTCTTTGTCAAATTCTTGTACATTTCTTGAGTTTCTTGTTTGATTGTCGAAGATCGGGCCATCCTACGGCTTACCCCGTATCAGTTGCTCTAGCAACGTGCCCAAGAAGAGGAGTCGTCAAGGTAGAACGAATCCATAAGAGCACAAGTCGATCTTTGCGAACCCAAGCAAGGTACGCTGGATTGGGAGGATTGGGCTAAGACGATTCGGCCGTGAACGCAGCCAGGGCAGCATCTGCAGTCAGTGGCGAGGACTCAACCGACGGAGTAGGGAGGGTCGCCGGTGGAGGATCGACGGGATTGAGAAAGGAATCCAAGTCGAAAGCCTCAAGGGCAGAGCGAACAGAGCTTCTCCATAGGGAGTAGTTGCCACGATCAAGGCGAATTGCAAAATTTGGGAGATGGAAATTCGGGGAGGATCCATCGGATGCAGCAGAGAATAAGAGTTGGGTGGGAGAAGTGGGATTGTTTGACATGATGATCGAGAGGATCGAATCAGGCTGATACCATGTAAAGCTAAGGAAAAGATAATTGCCGGAAGATGATCTTTCCTATTGATTGAATAACGTTTAAATAGAAGTACAAGATTGTAACCAAGTCATAGATAATAGGAACTTGATAAGCATTACAGATTGCAATCTATACTAAAGATACAATATAAGATTTATAAATATCAATATCTATCTAATATATTAACATATTATATTATTGTATATTTACATTAAATTTCATGGTTTATTTGGCATCTTTTGGCCGAATTGCAATATAGTGTATAATATAGGATCACGATGTTATTTTGGTATTTGGTATAGAGTCTCCATCATCTTCTGCATTGGTTTAAACCGAGGCTTCCTACCGGTTCAATGAATCGGGCAGGAAGCTGTTTTTTTATATGAAAAATTACAGCATTTCTCGGGTGTTTTTAAAACAAAAATCCTGAGAGAGTTAAAGTGAAAATTCCATATTTGATATAACTATCTCTCGGGAGTTTTTTAAAAAACCCTTGACCGAGAATTGGTTCTTAGGAGTTTTTATAAAACTCCCGAGATACATTTCTCAGCGATGCGAATAAAAGGAGCTTGAAAACTCCCGTATGCTTTGTCTAAAAACCCCCCAAAGATGCTTATTCTGTACTAGTGGTGCCAGGTCCCATCCTTCTTTGGTACCAACAAAACTGGTACAGCACATGGACTCAAACTCTCCCTAATATACCCCTTGCTAAGAAAATCCTCTACCTGTAACTACAACTCTTTGGTCTCCGTGGGGTTAGTCCTATAAGCTAGCCGGTTAGGAATAACAGCACCCAACACAGAGTCAATTTGATGCTCTATGCCCCTTAGTGGAGGCAATCTAGCTGGCATCTCATCTGGTAGCATATCATGAAACTCCTCGATTACTCCTAAAATGATAGAAGGCCAGTCAATAGTAGCAGTAGAAGATAAACTAGTACTAACATGTAAGGTAGAACTATTAGAAGTACAGACAAACAGAAAACAAACATCACCCCCCTGAATATGTCGTACATCTTGAACCCGAGCGACCAACAAGCTCTAGGGTTCCTTGGGCAGTCCTTGCTCCAACTTCTGCTTTTCAGCATCCTTTTCGATCTTCTCGTGAGATTGGCGGCGTTGTTCCCTAGCAATATTATCAGTAACAACCTTTTGAGGGGTTAGAGGTAGAAGTCTTACCCACTTGCCTCCAAAGCAAAGGAATACTCATTGCTGAAGTCGTCATGCATCACGTGACGATCATACTACCATGGCCTTCCGAGTAGTAAGTGACAAGCGGTGAAGGTAGCACATCACACAAGATATTATCGGCATAAGGGCCAATGGAAAAGGACACCTCAGCTTGATCCTTCACCTTCAATGGTGAGCCTGAGTAAAGCCACTACAGACTATAGGGTCTCGAGTGTACGTGGGAGGTTAGAGAGAAACGATCCATGACTTCCTGGCTAATAATATTACAACAGGAACCACCATCAATAATAACAGTGCAAATCTTACCTCTGATGGTGCAACGGGTGTTGAACAAGTTCTCCCGCTGAGAGGTGTCAATCTTCACCTTCTCACTGGCGCTCAAAGTTCTTTTAACCACGAAGTTCTCACCAACTGGTGCTCTAGCAACAAGCTCATCCTCCTCGTCCGCAATTGGAAGCTCATAAGGGTCATCGAGGCCTTCCACCTCACTTACCACTTCGCCAAATGAGTTCAGGAGAACCTTTCATGGGTTGGGGCATTGTCTAGCATAATGCCCAATCTCATAGCACTTGTAATTGTAACAGTTGACCTCTCGAGACCTGTTGGACTCTGGTCTAGGAGGTGGAGGTGTTGGGCTAGGGATGACAGGACTAAGGCTTGGGTTAGTTGGAGGTCTAAAGGTGGAGGGGGAGGTAGGACTAGGGCTAGGCGGTTGTGGACGGTAACTCCGAGGTGGTTTTGAAGGAGATTCAGCTCCTTCCCAACGCCTTGTTAAGAACCCTACAAACCTCCTTTTGAGAAAGTTTTCATAGACATGTGTGGCATGATGGAGAGCATCAATCACATGGGTGTGTCCTGCAACACAATCTCAGCCACAACAGGGTTCAAACCTGTAAGAAACTTAGCAAGAATGTAAGAGTCCTCATACCTTGTGCCCGATCGCTGTAAAAGGGCGCAAAGGTCCTTATAGTAATCGCCTAAGGATCGAGGACCCTATTTTAGTTTCTCTATCTTCAACAACAATTGTTGCCCATGATCCACCGGAATAAAGTGAGCTCGCATCAAACGTCTCAGCTCTCCCCATGTCGTCACTGGTGGAGCTCGAGTGTAGGCCCGATCTGCTAGTACTCCTTGCCACCATGACAGGGCATAATCAGTAAAGTGGATGACAACGAGCTCCACTTGCTTCTCATCTGGATTGCGATGGAAATGGAAGACTTGTTCAACTTTGACCTCCGAATCCTGATACGCCTCTAGCCTTGCAGCACCCGTAAAAGTAGGAATGCTTACCTTGACCCCATGGGTCCGACGTTGACGACCATCCTCTTGGCATCGCCTAGCCTGGTGGTTCCTCCCTAGCTTGAGTCCACTTTGAAAATATGGATGCATCTGATCTCTCATCATCTGATCGTGGATCGTTGCGATGACGGCGATGTCCCTTTGTCCTCTTCCGCCATCTTGGTTCCTCTGACGGTGGCGCCGTCCGTCATGGCTGCCATGATCACTCGGTGCATCACCCGGAGCCGGAGGTAATCGTCGTAGTATCTCCACAATGCTTATCTCCATCCTGTCTACACGGTGGGTTAGCTCTTGGACAATTGGGTAAACTCTGCCTCCTTTCCTGTTTACCGAATGGTGTGACATCACCACAGACAATCAAGCAAACTCATCAAGTTAGCAAACAGAAACCTCTCTCTCACTTTGGTGGACGCTCACACTCTCTCACACACTCTACTCGTGTGTTTAAAGTGTTTTCCTCACTATAATGTATTAAAAAAAAAAGAATGAGACTCCAGAACCTGCAAAATGAGCAAACATCAGATACGATAGTAGTTAAAAGCAACAGATCTCCTCGGTGTTTGGCTCTCCGCTCCTTACTCTGGATGGTCTCTCCTCTCACTCACCTTTTCCAACACTACTCAGTGTTACTCTCACCTCTTATTTTTCTGTTGCAACAGGTAATACTCTCAACTCCCCTTTTTCGAGTGCAGGGACACGACACTAAAAAAATCTCCATAATCACTAGCGGCAATTAACACCAACAATAGTAACCAACCACCTGAAATCCACCAGCAGAAATAGACAACCCAACAACAACAATAGTGGAAAAGTTAACTAGTAACAACCAAATCCACTACGAAGCACACACTAGTTGAATGAATAAGCTAACAACTTGCAAGCAACCAGACGAGGGCCTTTCAGTGAGTATTTACCAAAACCCACTATGATCCTTAGGTAATGCAAAACAAGTGATATAGCCCGAATAAAAATTGAAATTGCAATGTAGGAATAAATTAAGTAATATCTATGATGCTCAGAAGACAAGACAAACGCTAATTCACAAATATGGGAAATAGAAAAATAGAAAAAAAATTAGTGCTTGCAAAACTTTGTTTTTTTTAAACAAGCTGCTTTCTTTTTCTTTTTTTTTTTGAACAAACATCTCTTAAAAACGTTTCCTCTTTCTTTCAATTAGGGAGTGCAGCATTACGTAAAAAAAAGAAATTAAGGCATTAAGGAGGGCAACTTAATTAGAAGGAAGTTCAACAAACAAAACCAGTAGAAGCAGTTCAACAGTTGCGCAAGTAGCTAGAGGAGCACACTATAACGTCGGAGATAGCTCAGGCAGTGATGACAAAGACATACAAGCACAAGAACACATTTAACCTACAGAACAATGGGTAGATGGAAAAGGGTAGGTTTCCATGGTGTATGATGGTAGAGATGGATGAACAAATTGCAATCTCTCGGGCCTAATCAAACAAGTTTTGAAAAAACTAAAGATTAAGCAAAGAGATAGTAATTCGTACCCCGAAAGCTTGAGGAACCCTTGTCGTTGCTCTGATACTACTTGACGTGCTCAGGCCCGGGCTCGAGCAAAAGGACCGGCGACGAGAGTTCTAAGATGTCGGGAAGTTGTGGGCAGTTTCTGAGTCAACAGATCAGTCGTCCAAGAATGCCGACTTACCGTCTATTGGCTTGGCTTCTGGGGGCGTGCGTATAGTACTTTTGTAGACCTTTAAGTCGCGGTCGCGTACTGGGGCAGATCTCATCAATCGGAGATCAGACGAAGTGGGCGAGAGTGTTTTATGGAGATGTCACCTGAGCAGATACGATTTTGATAGGGCACTTTTGAGTGGGATTGAAGGGATGTTTTGGAGTGACGTTTTGGGGAGGATTGAGGATTATGATGGGGTTGTGGAAGGCCTTAGAATGATGGTAAGATATATAGGGGATGGGGTTGAGGGATATATGATGCAAGATCGCTCTCGAACTCGCACTCCGAGCTCTCTCCAACACTCAATCTTCCACACTCTCGGCCTCGCACTCCGAGTGTTTCCGACCATTTGATTCCGTCGTCTCTCACTAAGGAATCACTCTTAGCATCTCACCAAGAGGTTTTGTTTCCAGCCTCTCACCTAAGAACACGATTCTTAATCCGAATCAATGGAAGCTAAAAGGCTTGCTTTTTCTTCTCAAATTCAACTTCTCCCCCAAAAGAAAAGAGTTTACACATATATAGGAGTTCGTTGTCATCTCCAAGCATTTGTAATCGATGTGGGAAACATAAGACTTCAAATTTTCGTTCAGCTTTCAGCTGCTGCAAAGAACGACATTTACGACCATCTTCAGGATAGAATCCATGGGAGATGTCTTCAGCAATTATGTAGCCCTCGAAACTAGCTTTCCAACGAGTCTTCATGTGTCTTCGTCGGACGAACACAACTCCAGTGAGAGCCAAAATACCGAGCAGGTGTTGGTTTGTCAAATTAAGTCTCGCTCGGCGCCAATTCCGACTTAACTTGTAACAAAGTGACCATGTGTGGTGGTGATTCCTCAAATATAAGAGCCGATTGACCAAGTAGGCGAGCTCGAGCTCTCGTCAATGGTGGGGTATCTCGAGATAAAAGTGGTTGCTCTTCAATATCCTCCTCATTTGTATCTTCATGATCATCCGTCGGGGTTCCATCCATAGCACATAGATCTCCTGCCCGCTTGCCGGATAAGCTAGCTCCGTCGAAGGTCACATCACTACTAATACGGTTTTCCACCACAAAATCAAGCATGTCTCTTGACCATCATTTCGTATGAGAACGGGTTGTAAACAAATCATTACGTGTGGGTTTTATCTCCTCGAAAGACCAGGTAGCTGATGCTTTGACAAAGCCTCTCCTTAGAATTTCAGATCAACCGCTCCAACCCCTGTTTTCACCAGTTTGAAGAGCTGGAGTACTAGAGAGCATGAGTCTCCAGCCCATAACAAAAGAGAATTGAAGCATTAGCCCATAACAAAAGAGAATTGAAGCCCATAATGAAGCCCAAGACTGGGCCCAGAGATCATTGCACACAACATACGAGTACAGCTCGATGCATTTGATGTGCAACAAATGCAGACAAAAATAGGAACCTTCGTGATTGTGATAAATGTAATATATATACCCTTCTCTGTAATCAGTGGAAATGAATGAAATAGTGTGTTTCTCCACAATCAACAACAATGGTCCTCCACCTTTCTTAGCACACACCCCAACTCCAAGCATGGCCTACAGCGCTCTGATCATCATACTCCCCATCTTTCTTACTCTCCGGCCGTTTGCATCGTCGTTTAACGACTCCGATCCCCAAATCGATGAGCCATATGACTACTCTGATGCGCTTGGCAAAGCAATACTGTTCTTCGAAGGCCAAAGGTCCGGGAAGCTTCCGTTGAACCAACGAGCCAAGTGGAGAGGGGACTCCGCTCTCTACGATGGCAAACCCGAAAACGTACGTAACAAACTTATATTAGTCTCACAACCTAGTTTACACAAAGATAAATTAAACTAACTAAATTACTTAATTAATTGTGATTCGATCATTTCATTTAGTAGTGTTGAATAATATATGGTGAT
This sequence comes from Persicaria maculosa, assembly GCA_963922045.1. Taxonomy (NCBI): domain Eukaryota; kingdom Viridiplantae; phylum Streptophyta; class Magnoliopsida; order Caryophyllales; family Polygonaceae; genus Persicaria; species Persicaria maculosa. Next base: position 25,054,770 of record OY998266.1, read on the forward strand.
CGATGTATTTGGATATATATGGCGCGCAGGTGACATTGGTGGGCGGGTACTACGACGCCGGGGACAACGTCAAGTTCGGGTGGCCGATGGCGTTTAGCATCACTCTCTTGAGTTGGTCAGCCATCGAGTTCCAGCAGCCGATATCGTCAGCTAAGCAGATGGGTCACCTACGGGAAGCCATCCGGTGGGGCTCCGATTTCATCTCCGGTGCACACACCTCTCCCACCACTCTCTACACCCAGGCCAGTAACCTAACAACGGATCAAACTGATACCAATATGGCAATATTTTAACATAGTTACAACCCGTGGGTGGTTTTGTGTAATTTTGATTTTTTTACGGGCAATTTCATAAAATAAAAATGATGGATTTGATATAGGTGGGAGATGGTAACAGTGATCACCAATGCTGGGAAAGGCCGGAGGATATGGACACGCCGCGCACCCTCTACAAGGTAACCTCCTCTTCTCCGGGCACTGAGGCTGCTGCCGATGCCTCCGCTGCCCTTGCTGCCTCCTCCATCGTCTTCCAAGACGTCGACCATAAGTACTCGTCGAGACTGCTTAGCAAGGCAATAACCGTATGTTTTAATTAGTCTCCTAATAACAATCGTTAACATCCATATGCTTAGCTCTTTATAATTCAAAATGTCACATTTAATTTAGCGTGTGTTTCTAAGAATTTTTGGTGTTTTATTTAGAGAACTTTGGAAAGATGTATGCACAAGCACGTAATAAGAAATTAAAATTTGGGTGGGTTAATTTCTTTTCTTTAACTATTATTTTATTTTTTAAGAAATGTGACGGACTGGATCCGAAATAGATAATTTTTTTTTTCTTTTTTTACCTTTATTTTTTAAATAAAAAATATTTATTTTCCTTTTCACTTTTAATATCTCAAGTGTTAACTCAATTCTTTTTCCTAAATTTCTAGCTGTTTGATTTAGCAGACAAGTACAGGGGATCATATTACAAGTCCTGCCCTTTCTATTGCTCTTTCTCTGGATACCAGGTACTCAAATATCACATGTATAAATTTGGTTCATATACATGTAGAATACTAGAATCTACTGATTTTGTTGCATAAAATACGTAGGACGAGCTTATATGGGCTGCTGCCTGGCTCTACAAGGCTACTGGGGCGACAAAGTACTTGGACTACGTTACGAGCAACCAAGGATGGATCTCATTAGCTTCAGAATTCAGCTGGGACAACAAGTATGCCGGAGCTCAGACACTACTCTCCAAGGTTATATATATACTTCGCGTCTTCGGTTGAAATTGGGGTGATCATCTTAGGCCTTGCCAGGAAGGAATCATGCACTAAGAACACAAATGCGTTAAGAATGCCTTGTTTAACTAACATGGAAATGAAATATTCAAGGGAATGTGAAACTTAAAAAAAAGCCTTAAACTTGTGATATATATTTGATATGAACTTGTATGCATGTGCCTCCAAGCATGAACCCTGAGTTATTGACCCATTGGACTTTGACAAAAACGAACCAAAATTTTCGCATTCATCAAAAGTTTTGTCGCAGGAGTTCTTTCTTGGAGGGAAGGAAGTTTTGAGCAAATACAAGAGTGATGCAGAGACTTTTATGTGTGCTCTCTTGCCAGGAAGTAGTTCTCTGCAGATCAAAACCACACCCGGTAAACCTTTTGACTCTCTTACCTTCTTCTGCTAATGGGCAATTACATTACCATGTTATCCATAATTTCTTCATTTTTTTAAAAAAAATTGCAAGTACTTTTGTAACTTTTATTTATGAATGTCTAATGTAGGCGGACTGCTATTTACGCGAGACATCGCAAACTTACAATATGTCACAAGTGCAACCATGGTGCTTCTTATCTACGCAAAGACCTTGTCTGCAGCTGGCGCTGCAGGGCTTCACTGCGGCTCCATGAAGTTTTCGCCTTCTCAGATTACAACATTTGCAAAATCACAGGTAACATGCTTGCTAGAATATTGCTAGGTTTTTTTAGCAATATATTAGTTGAGATCTTTTCAAGAAATTTCAAACTAGTTTTATAAATGTAACAAATCTTCCTACTTAATGTGTAAAGAAAAACTAAGCATCAAATCATATGTAAAATTTCAACCAGTCTAGCTTGTAAGTATGACAAATCCTCAAATTCCCAATTGTCAATTCCCATTCCAATTTCAGCTAATAGTTATACCAAATGGGGCCGAAGTTAGACGAGTTCTTCATTTTCTGCTATTATTTCTTATTTTGGAGAGGATTTTGTATTATCTTTTCTTTTTTGGATCAATAGCTTGGAGAGTTTTGAATGGATTCTTATACTACCATTTATTATAATCTCCCTTCAAGGTGGATTACATACTGGGGAAGAACCCTATGAAGATGTCCTACATGGTAGGCTATGGGAGCAAGTACCCGCATCAGTTGCACCACAGGGGCTCGTCCATTCCCTCAATACACGAGGATCCATCCAAGGTCGGCTGTAGCCAAGGCTACTCAAGCTGGTTCCAAAGCTCCAGGCCCAACCCGAACATCCACGTCGGCTCCATCGTTGGAGGGCCAAATTCAGATGATCAGTTTAGTGATGAGAGATCGGACCATGCCCATCTCGAGCCAACAACCTACCTCAATGCCGCCTTTGTTGGCTCAGTGGCTCCTTTTGTTTCCAGTGACATAGAAGAGCCTGAGCCTGAGCTTGAGAGGATAGCTATCAAAATGGTAGTTGATATATAATTTAGGTAACTAGTGATTAAGCTAATTGTAATGAAGTGTAACCGAAGTGAATGGTATTTAATTAGTGCGGTGTTAATGGTACCACAAAAAATTTGATGGGGCACTAAAAAAACACACTTCCGTATTTTGGAAACGGAAGTTATGCTATTTTAATTATTTTTTTTATGTTTTGAAAAATATTATACATAACTTCCGTGTTTAAAATAAGGAAGGTCAAATAAACTTTATAACTTTTGTTTTTAAAACACGAGAGTGAAAAACTACTTTTTGCCTTCCGTTTTGAAAAACCAGCAGGACAAATCTGCTTTTTAAGTTCCGTTTTGTAAACACGGGAGTATAAAACTACTTTTTGCCTTCCGTTTTCTAAATACGGGATTATAAAACTGCTTTTGCCTTCCGTTTTTAAAATACGGAAGTACAAAATAATTGTTTGCCTTCCGTATTTAAAACACGAAAGGGCATGCTTTTTAATATGACGAATATATACACGGTCATACGATATTTTGCCCTAGTTTTCGCCGATCTTCATAGAAGAATGACGAACCATGTATCCGATGGTAATGAAGAAGTCAACAATAATATTCAGGTATTTATGAACTTTTATAATAGAATTTAACGATAAAATATATTGATTCAATTCGTGAAATTTGATTATTTTCAACACTATTTCAATTGTTTTCAGTTTGATAGAATGAACATTGTTGGATTCGATTATTCGCCTTGTTTTCGAAGAACTATTACTGGACGGATAGAAAATCGACGTAAGAATGGGCTTATCATATTGCTTTTATGAACAACTTTGTCCTCACAATTGTAAAATCTTGGAATAGCTCTACAACCCGATACGGCCCGACAGTTATAACTCCCATTTTAAAAAAACGGGATCTATAATTAAAATTGTACTTCCGTTTTTGAAATACGGAAGTACAATTCAATTTTATAACTCCCGTATTTAAAACGAGAGGCAAAATTAAACGTTGCCTCTCATTTTTTAAAAACAGAAATTATAAATTAATTTTCTAATTGTACTTCCGTTTTTAGGGAACAGGAGTATAAAACATTTTTGGGTGCCCGACTGAATTCTTTTGTGGTGGAATTAGGGCACACATTTACTTATATCACAACCCTAGGTTCAAAGTTTAAGGAAATTTCAGTGGCCTCCCTAGTTTTGATCTAAGCCTAGATCAACAAGCAATTTCCTAAGCCACAACACTTGTCTACTGGCTGCACTTGCATGCTGCAGCTACATATTCAACTTATGATGATGACAATAATGCAATAGTCTCTTGCTTCTTTTGTTAATATGTCTTAAATCTGTCGTTGATCGGTAAACACCAGGGGTTCTAGGGGGCTCCCCTAGTAGGGGGTTCGGGGGAATCATCCGACGACGGTGGTCTCGTTGACCAATTTGCTATGTTTTATAGTAACGGACTTATAATGATCTGTTTTGGGATTATGACCCATAGTTTGATTAGGGTTACATGAGTTGACACATATATATATATATATATATATATATATATATATATATATATATATATATATATATGCAAGGGTTCCAGTGAGAACAACCCGATCCGGTGAGAACGAAAGAAGTAATTAGATTGGTGGAAATGGATCTAATTTTTTTTCTTAAAAAAGCCACGCTCACGCGCCCTACTCTTTTCCTAATTTTGAAATGCTGCTACTTCAATGGCAGATCTAAAGGTCTTCGATGCTGTCGCAACAACAAAGATGATGAAGGAGCTTCGAAGCGCGTTCGCCGCTGGGAGAATGACGAGCTACGAATGGAGCGTGCAACAGTTGAAGGCGATACACTGAATGTTGGAGGAACATGAGCAAGAGTTCGTCAAACCACTCCGTTCTCCGTTTGGATCTTCGAGCACCATCCTGTTGTTTCCGTCCGCCATCGCCTGGCCGCTAATCGAGTGGCCCTAGCAACGAATCCATCGTCGATGCCTTTGACTGCGGTGCTCCCATTTGAAGCTTAGTGAGAAAAAGGTCCGATTTTGAAGGTCGGTCCAATTTGAAGCCTTTCGACTTCGGAGCTCCAATGAATCCATCGATATGCTGAAGGGACGTACTCCTTTCTGGAGGACGACGCCGAAATTAGAGACGAGGCGCACTCGAACTCGTAGGATTGACTTGAATTTGGAGTTGATCAATGAGGAATTGATCAAAGAGGATTGACTTGAATTTGGAGTTGTCCCACTTTCTTTTTTTTTTACGTGAATTTAATGAATTTGTCTTTGGTATTGTTTTAATTGTGAGTTGGATGCTCTAAATGATTTGTTTCAAACTTGTCTCAGTAGATGCCTTGATTCGAAGATTTGGATGATTTGTTTCAAAATTTGAGTCTGAGGTGGATGAATCATATAATATAAATTGTCTGAACCATATAGTACAAATGATATGAACCATTCATATAACATAAATTGTCTGAATCATGAACCATACTCAGATATTTCATTGAGGAAGGTTCAATCATTTAACAAAATGTGGTTCAGTCATTTAAAAAGGTGTGGTTCAGTCATAAAAGGCTTAGGGTTTTGGAGCTCTTCGATGTGGAGGACGGTGATGATCTCTCCCCTCGTTGAATTAAGTTAGGCTCTTTCTTTCAATTGTTTTTGTTTGATTGTTAGAATCTGAAATGAATTTGGAGATATGTTTGTGTGATGATTGTAATTTATATGTAATGGGCGCATTTTTATTTTATTTATTTTTTGTTTTTGACATTCTGAGTTAAATATGTGCTGAACCAGTTAGTATAAAATTGATGAACCACTTCTATTTACTACATGAATCACTTCTATTTAATTCATGAACCATTATATATTTAGTCACTGAACAACTCTCTATTTATATATGCTGAACCAGTTAGTATAAAATTGATGAAACACTTCTATTTACTTCATGAACCATCATATACTTAGTCACTGAACCACTTTCTATTTATATGTGCTGAACTAGTTACTATAAACTTGATGAACCACTTCTATTTACTTCATGAACTACTTCTATTTAATTCTCGAACCATTATATATTTAGTCACTGAATCACGCTCTATTTATATGTGTTGAACCAATTACTATTAAAATTGATGAACCACTCTCTATTTACTTCATGAACTACTTCTATTTAATTCATAAATCATTATATATTTAGTCACTAAACCACTCTCTATTTATATGTCCTGAACCTGTTAGTATAAAATTGATGAACCACTTCTATTTATGAACCATTATATATTTAGTCACTGAACCAATCTCTATTTATATGTGCTGAACCAGTTATTATAAAGTTCATGAACCACTCTCTATTTATATGGTTCAATTATACTTTTAACATGGTTAAATCAATTTTACTTTTAGTGGTTCGTGCTTTTACTTAGGGGTTCAACTATTTAATTTTTTCCAAGTGGTTTAGGTCTTTTGAACGGTATGGTTCAGACTATTTATAATATATGGTTCAGGCCATTTATACCAGGGGTGTGCGTTACCGGGTATCCGACACGACACGGTTAACCGTGTCGCATACCCGGAACCGTTTAAGACAAATATGCTGAACCGTATACGAACCGCCAGGAACCGGGTATCCGACACGGTTAAGGTATCCGGATCCGTGTCGGATACCCGTGTTATCCGATCCGACACGGTAAGGCCTTTTTCTTTTTTTTTTTTGGGCTGCTGACCTGCTGGCTGCTGTACTGTTATAGTGTTACTGTAATACTGTTGCATGTTGCAATGTTGCCTGTTGGTGTAAATTTTGAGCACCTACTGTAATTGTGTATGTAATGTAGTGGGTGTGTGTTGTGTTTGTGTAATTGTGTGCATACAATACAATAAAATAACATAAATACAATTACATAAAGTTCATACCATACATAAAATAAATCCATACATAAATCCATAAATAAATCCATACATAAATCCATACATAAGATTCAAAGTCTAAACGAAGTAGGAATGTTCGTAGCACAACCGAAAAGTCCCAGAAGGCAAAAACATTAGCAGCCCGGCATCCTTAAAACGCAGCACTACAAGTCTACAACAACACAACATACCTACATGAGTACAAATTCCATCTCTAAACGCGGGAGCAAAATCTCATACATAAGTTGAAAATATGAAGTTAAAAAGAGATAATGTGTAGGATGAAGATGAACAATAATGTTAGTAAGTAGCAAAAATCAAATTACCTTTTTTCTAGAATTCCACACATCAAACGCTATAGTCATAATCTTCCTCGATAATGAATTGAGGTTGCTCAATACTTAACTCCTTCATCCCTATAAGTTTTAAATTTAAAACATATGTGACAATTAATCACATTAAAGTAATAAAGTGAAGTTCATATAGTCAAGTATAAGAAAAGGGATACCTTCTTCTAGTTCCTCCAATGCTAACAAGTTTTCTTCAATCACTACCGAAGAGTTAGTGCCACGTTGCCAATCTTGGGTGCAAATAAGAGCTTCCACCATTCTTGGGGTTAACGAAGTACGAAAAGCATCAAGAATGCGTCCCCCAGTACTAAAAGCCGACTCAGAAGAAACAGTGGTCACCGGTATAGCAAGCACATCACGAGCAATCTTCGAAACAATAGGATACCGTCTTTGATTGTCCATCCACCAATGTAAAACATTGAAATTGTTGGACCTCCCTTCATGTGCCTCTTCTAAATACTTCTCCATCTCATTCTTCAAACCGGAATCAACATGCCCCATTTCACTTTGGAAGGTTGAAGCAAACAACTCCGTAAAATCCATGAGTTTCCCTTTCCGGCTTTCATCAAAACTAGTGGTTGTATTGCTAGGAGCGGAAGAAGATGAAGACATTGATTTCTTCTTTGCTTGAGGCATTGAAGACTCATACACCTTAAACAAATCATCAACAAGCAATTTGACATAGCCTCCCCATATTTTGGCTTTCGTCTCATCATAACACTTCGTAATAAGCCAATCAACTACTTGCATCTTGTGTCTAGGATCAAGAAGTACGGAGATGAATAATAGGTGATTAATGTTGCTAACATCACCCCAATACTTATCATACTTCATCTTCATTTGTTTTGCCATTAGACTAATTCCTTCATCTTCATCCATGCATAAAGTGGTAATTGAAAATCCAATAGCAAACATATGTTGCACACACATATTGCAAGTCACATACCGAGAGCCAGACAAAGTGAATGTTCCATCATAGAACACCTTCAAAATAGGCAAGAAAGTAGACACTCTCTTCCAATCTTCATCATTAGCAACTCCAACACCACCCTTCTTCGTCATCTCTTTATAGCAAGCATGGTCTTTCATTAGCAAGCTATCAAAGGCCTTCTTAAACTTCATCGCAAACTCTAGCATCAAATAAGTGGAATTCCATCTTGTCTCAACATCCAAACAAACTAGACTTTTACTTTCTATTTTTTCCTCTTTTACACAAGTCTTAAACCTTTCTAACCGCGCGGGAGAAGATCTAACATACCTCACAAGAGCACGAATCTTTGCAATTAAAGGGTCCAAGTCCTTCAAACCATCTCTTACAACCAAATTTAGAATATGAGCAACGCATCTCATGTGCACATATTTTCCTTCAAAAAGACTAGATTCCCAATGAACAAATCTCCTCTTCAAATAATCAATAGCCAAATCATTAGAACTAGCATTATCCACGGTCACAGTCATAACATTCTTAATATTCCAATCAATCAAACATTTCTCAACAGCTCTACCAATCTGGTGACCAGAATGACCCGCTAGAGGACAAAAGTTCAAAATCCTCTTATGCAAAACCCAATCATCATCAATAAAATGCACAGTCAAACACATATAGCTCAAGTTTTGACCCGAAGTCCAAGCATCGGTCGTGAGACTCACTCGAGAAGATAACTTGCTCAACATGACTTTCAACATCTTTTTCTCCTCAATATAGAAAGAATAGCAATCTCTAGTTATAGTAGTACGTGAAGGCACAGAAAATGCAGGATTCATTTTCTTGCAAAACCTACGAAAGCCCTCTTTCTCAACAAATGCAAAAGGCAACTCATCAACAATGATCATTCTAGCTAGCTCCTTTCTACAATCAGCTTGGTCAAATCGCCACAAAGATGGAACACAAGTGGAAGACACCGCACCATCAGAACCGACTACAGTTTGAGCATCAAGTTCTAATTTTTTTGGCTTAAATCCACATTTTCTGGAGCCTTTTTGCATCTCTTGTAGTGATTATTTAGAGCACCGGTTCCTTTACTAGAAGCACAACCAATCTTAGCACCACAATAATTGCAACTAGCACGCTCTGTATTCGGGATTATAGTAAAATGCAACCAACATTTCGATGTTTTCTTTCTCTTACTAGCACCAGAAGAAGATTTCTCAATTTTAGGCTTCTTACCTTTGGGCTTGTTCGATTTGGTGGTCGATTCCTCTAAAGCTTCAGATTCATCCATCTCAGGTTCAGTCATGGTGTCACCACTAAGAGACTCATCATCACTCAAGATTTCCTCAACATTTTTCATATTAGAATCCTACAAAACAAATAAAGTGAAGGCTGTAATAAGTTTAAGTAATAAACATAACAGTATAACAAAAAAAAAAAAACGCAGCCACTGCAGTGAGTAAATGGAGTTGTCGATTCACAATTTCACATCCCAACTAAGCAATGAGCATCGAAATTTTGAAGACTCAACTGAGCAATGAGTATAAAATCAAAACAAACCAACTTTGCAAGTTCGCAACTAAGCACATACTCATGAAATCGAAAGATTTGAAACAACCCTAACTCTCTCAAATCACACACAGATTCACGTTTCACAACCCAAATAGCATAAAATCGCCACAAATACTCATGAAATGCTTAAGAAAGAGCAAAACAAACCAATTTGATTCGAATATCTTACCATGGTTTCGGTGAGAGATGTCGATTTTTCAGATCTGCTGAGATGATAGCCGAGCCGAGACCAGATCTGCTGTGAGAATGCCGATTGGGACCGTTGGGGCGATTTGTCGATTTGGATTGTGAGTGTGAGATTGAGTTAGGGTTAGGGATTTGAGAGGGTCGAGACGTCGAGTTCAGCAGGGAGAGGCGGATCTGTCGAGTGTCGACTGTCTGTGGACTTGTGGAGAGCCGAAGCCCGAAAGGATAAAAAAAAAACGTTGTGTGGAAAATGGGAATAAAAAAATGCAGCAGTGAAGGTTCGAACTCGGATCTGTTGGAGTCTTCCCGCATCCCGTCATTCCTGTGTACCAACTGTGCTAGTAGAGCATTCTGTCACTTAGAGGATACTTTTTATACAAGTATTATACGAGCAGATCTAAAAATTAAAAAAAAAAAATTTAAACGGTTCGTGTCGGGTACCCGACAAGATGATTTTGCCGATCCGAACACGAACCGTTTACAACCGTGTTTTCTCGGTTCGTGTCTTTTTCGTGTCGTGTCTATTCGGTTTCGTGTTTTTTCGTGTCGGGTTTTTCTGTACACCCTTAATTTATACTTTATGGTTCAAACTATTTATACTATATGATTCAGACCATTTATATTATATGGCTTCGACCATTTATACTATATGGTCAAGGATTTACACTTGTGTTTAGACATTGGAGTATCAATTTAAAAAGAATGAAATTGGAAGATCGAAAAACAATTTTTTTTTTTAAATGAAGTTGGAATATATGTAACAGGCGAAAGTAGCATTAACACTTTCCTGCAAAGCCAAGTTTAAAATAATAAAACATAGAGAAAAACACAAACCTCCTCTTATTAAGCTCCACCAAAACCCCTTATTCCTTATAGACAACAACCCTCTACGACATTACCATAGAAAAACAGAGTTTTAAGTAAATTGATGAGGAGATGCAAAGAAGGAAGGACAAATGGCACTCAAAAAGGACGATAAGAGTAACTAAGGGGCTTTTGTTAATCATCCGAAGGCATTCGTTTCCTACTCAAATCACATGTTATACTTGCTTGTAGCGGCTTTGATCCTCCAGTTGTTTCGCCCATAAAATCGGATCATGGATTCACTTAGACGATGTAGCTTTGCTGGATGGTTTCGATGTCAATGCCTTTGAGCTTGGCAACTGACTCCACGTGGCCCTTGAGAGTTTGAAGCTCGTGGAGCCTTGCCATCTTTGCTCGCCTCTTTGCTTTCTCAGCGATCTCGGATAGCCCCCAGTAGCTGCTCTTCTCCGAGAAGAGGTTGGTGGTTGGTTGCGGTGGCTGGAGGTCGTGTAGCGTCCTTTGTGCAAGCGCCCATTGAGCCTCCCTCTCTTTTTTGCCGTAGTCTTTCTTTGTGGTGAAGCTATGTATCACATAACATAACAAATTACAATTGATTGAGTTTTTGTCCCTTGGAATCGGATGGCATTATACTAGTAATTTGTCGAATAGTGAAATGAAACGAATGGCACGTACCTTGCTCTCGAATAGGTTGAGCCACACTTTTCCATTCAAGATTTAATGAATGGCAAGAGCAAATCAAGTGGGACATAGAAAATGATGTTGTAGAGCCATACAACACTGGCCCATCCCCATCCCATACATTTAATCCTTGTAAAGCCTCAGTTAGCATACACAGCAATGAGAGTGGCCACCTAATGAACAATTGTGATTTTGTCGTAAGCAATTGAAGCAGTTGATGCATAGAAGCTTCAAGTGTTAAAGTTGGCAATGATCCTCCTCAGCTTCGACCATTTCAGGCAAATCTTTGAGGCTTTCGATAACCCTTAAGACTAGGCTCATCCATTACTCGCCCTTCCTTAACATCCCTCTGAGACATTTTATCAAACACCTCTCAAGCACAAACAATCCTCCCCATTTTCGAGTACATATCGTCCAAATCACCAAAAAACCTATAGATTTCAGTATGCAATGCCCTCTATCAATCAAACTAACCACTAACTCATCAGATTCTAGACAAATCTATTAGACACTTAGCGCATGTTCGGCGTGGGTTTTTAGGGGATTGTGTGTATTATTTCATAATACAAATCAGATTGTAAACAGTGGAAGGGGTGTTCGGCGCAAGCTTCCCCCAGATCTGGAGATGGAGATTCAGGAGATTTTGGGAGATTATTTTGAAATCTTCATGGAGGTAGATTCCGGAGATTGTGTGCGGATTGTGTTTAAAGAGGGCCGATTTTGCCCTTGTTGTGGTCAGTTGTGTCATTTGCAGCAGATCTGGTTTGGAGGAGCCCCGCGAGGAAGGAGACGATCAGGAGGACGAACGCCATTTCCGGCAACAAGGTACGAATCTCTCCTCTCCTCTCATCTCCTGTCCATTGCTCGTCTTTGGTGGGGTGGGTACTGTGGGGCGGCGGCGGAGCTCCGAAACCCTAATCTTTGGGGGACGAGCGAGCTCCGTCTCATCTCATCTCCTTGTCCGCTGCTGCTGCCGGCGGTGGGGAGGGTAACGGGGGCCGGCGGCGGAGCTCCGAACCCTAACCTTATGGGGACGAGCGACATGGCGGATCTCCGAAACCCTAACCTTTGTGTTGTGGAGTATAAATTTGTCCCCTCTCCTTCTTGTGGAGTATAACAACTTATCTGCAATGGGATCTACATTTTTCCCAGCTCCTTCTTGTTGCGGCTCGATTGTATAGTAATTTTCATGTCGAGTATAAACATTTCAGCGACATTTGTACTTCACATTTGTATGCTATCTGCAATGGGATCTAACAACTCGTTTGAAAGTCTGATTTGTTGTGCATGAATAAGGAGTCACAAAATGAAGACAGTCATATGCTTTTCATATTTCCCTTAGCAGTCAGTACTTCAATCTTGTGTGCATCTGCAATGAGTCAAAAAAACGAAGAGAATACATTTCCCTTAGCAGTCTCCATCTTGTGTGTATCGTTGGTAGTCCCTGATAAAGGTTTGCTGATTCCACCACTATCTTTGAGTTTTTGTCTTGTAGCTTGTAAATTTGTCACAAGTCAGTACCCATTAACATTGTTTTGGCAACTGTTCTGATACATAAGAGTTGCTCAAATGTTGTTAAAAAAAATTGATTTAAACAAAAAAAGAGAGAGGTTCTGCTGAATGCCCATGATTCAGTCTTCAACCAGCTGTACTGGGCCTATCAGACTATTCTGATTTTGAACGTTTTCTAATTCACAAGGACGTGTAGCAAAACACACACCAAGCTTGATTTTCCTGTTGTGTTGTGGCATAGATGCGAAAATAGGCCCCTGTTTCTCTTTCTTTTTCCTCTGCATAATCCTGCAAGCATCTCCTCTTCTCTGCATAAGTTACTCAATTCAGATCACCGATTGTGTAGATAAGTTTATTTTTTTCACTCTTTTATTTTGGGGTTCTGAACTATTCCTTCTTTCATTTTTTTGTGCTAACTACATATATGGATTTTAACTTGTTATGTACCTCACCTTGTTATGGATTTTCACTTGTTATGTACCTCAATCATATAATCACTTGAAGTTGCTTTGTTCTTTAGACTGTCTCATATTGAGATGAGTTTTTGTTCTATATCAGTCAATCAAACACCCATGCTTTCATCCTCTTGAGACTTGCAAACATGTCTTAACCTCTGGATCTTGACACCCTTGTTTTTTCCTTATTGTGTGATTCTGAACTGCTACCCCACAAAAAGGGGTAACATGAGGAGAAATTAGTTTGCTTTAAGGCTCTTCATTTGCATGGTTTGGCTAAACAAGAAGGTGAACACTATAATAAACCTCTTCTGGACAAATGATAATAAAGGCAGCAATGTGCATTTGGATTATGGAAAAAATGATAATAAGGTAGCATTGTGCATTTAACTACCAGTTTGAAGGCTTGGGATATGGTTTTCCATAGTTGTGGCCTCTATAGTCCTACTTCTTCTGGGCTTTTACTGTTTTACATTTCATTTACTATTGTGCTTCTGTATCGCTGTAACATGTGAACCTATGTCTGCCCCTGCAGATACGAAATGTCTTCATCAGGGAGCTAGCCAAGCGGCTGTCCAGAGAAGTACCCATGGATTGGTGGGGAGGAGAGGCTTCCTCCATGGTACGAGCAGGTATGAAACCACCAACGTACTTCTTAACTACAGAAACTCCATCTCTGTCACCAAAAATCTATTGTGTTGGACTGTGACCGAGCTGATGAGTCTTCTCTGTTTTAAAACTTTCTCTGTTTTGTAAAAAAACAATTAACTTGAATGTTTGGAAAAAAACAATTACCCTTAATGTTTGAAAAACTCATGAACTTGCACCTTGAATGTTTAACATTGTCGTGAGGTTTTAATTGGTTTATCTGTGTGGTGACTGTAATATGCAGGAGAGGGAACTGTATGTTCAGGAAAGCTCAAGGCAAGTCCCCTCAGGTGACGAGAACATGCCCCCAGTTGAGGACATACCTCAGGACATTCCACCTGCTCTAGAGGACCCTCGGATCCAGCAGCTCGAGGACATCGCCATGGAGCTAACAACCAGGCTATATGCAGCAGAGGCAACGACTGAGAGGAACGGGGAGGAGCTGGCGAGGGTGACTGCACTGAATGAAGAGCTCACTGAGCGCGTGGCGAGCCTCTCCACCCATGCTGTCAGACTCTAGGGGCAGTTAGTGGCGGCAAGGTCCCGCGAGGACACCCAGAAATGGATGTTCCTCGTTATGACATCCGTCGCCTTAGCGGCCCTAGCGAGGACTTAAGCGTCCTGGTACATCACACCTTCGTAGTTTGTGTATAACTAAGCTTTTGTCGCAAAAGGGATTCGAATCCCTCCCTGTATGCTATGACCGAATGAAGACTTCGTGTCTCGGAACGCAGGCCCCTCCCTAGTCGTTTTTTGTATCTCCGTAGGGGCGTAGGCTTTTTTGGTATCTCCGCAATCAGTTGTGGGGTTTGGTAGGTTCGATCTGTAATGGGTGCATGTAAGTTGCAAACTATTATGTTCTTCATGTTGTACGACAATGTTAACGAACCCAGCTATATGGGTGTAATGATTACAATTGTGTATGCTATTCCACGCTTTCTACATTTGCACAAAGTTCGATTCCGTGTCCAACGTCATTGATTCGATGAATAGCGGAATGGGTGTAACGGTTACGATTATGTATGTTCGTCTTGTACAACTACAACTTCCCTACCAAAATAACCATCAGATGTGGCTACCATAAAGTTCATCGGCTAAGTCAACAACACCGTAAGCGTACACAAACCACGTCGGGTGATGTTGCACAAGCAGATGCACCACATTTCAAAAGGGTGTTGCTTTGCGTCGGCGCCCCATGATGTCGTGTTTGGCCATAAACCAGCTACCGATGGCGGCGCCTATCGGCCCAAATTTGTCGAGCGATTTCGTCCCGTAGATTCTGCATCCCCTCGGCCTCAATCTCCTCCTCCTCGCTATCTGAGTGAACTATATCGTCACCGCTCTCGTCATCGGACTCGATATTAGATTCCTCGACACCATCAACACCGGGCTCGACATAAGGATCATCCCGTGCGCCGATGCTTGATTCACCTTCCCCCCGGATCTCCGGATGAAGTTATGCAAGGCCGCACACGCGATTATAATGTCTACCTGTTTGTCCACGGGATACTTGTGCATTGGTTTCGTCATCCTCCACTGACCCTTGAAGATCCCGAACGTCCTTTCCACAGCCCCGCATAAAGACGAGTGTCTTTGGTTGAACGCTTCCTTCTCGTTGTCAGCCGGTTCTTGCACGAACGACGCTCAGTGGTACTTCGTCTTCGTGTACGGTATCATGTATCCCGGCCTCTCAGGATATCCCTTGTCGCACAAGTAATAGCGTCCTGGAGGAGGGTGGGGGAAATGCATCCCTGGAGTACTAAGGGCGTGTTCGAGAACACGGGAGTCGTGGGCGCTTCCCTCCCACCCGGCGGAAATGAAAGTGAAATTTAGATCGAAGTCACACACCGCTAGGACGTTGAAAGTAGTGATGCCCTTGCGCCCCCGGTAAGGGAGTTGCTCATCTCGCGGAATACAAGCTTCGATGTGTGTCCCATCCAGAGCTCCGATGCATCCCTGCATGGAGCGAGTAGCTGCAGGATGAAGTACTCCATGTTGAATGTAAGGGACATCAATATGAAGGGGGTATGTGTGACCTTGAAGTATCTGCTGTATCTGGCGTCTTCGCTTATCTGCTTCGGGACCTCGGCGAAGGTTGGGTCCACCGGTTTGATGACGTCGCGAGCAAGTCCGTTCCATCCACTGTGGCGGCCCACCAGTGCTTCTAGGACGTCGGTTATGGCATCGCTAAGTGTGGAGGTCAATCTCTGAAAGCGCTCGCAGGAGTCCCGTAGCGAAGCCCCCCAAGCCATGGTGTTAACGAAGATGCCCACCTTCTCCATGACGGTCATGTTCTTCGATCCGCGGAGGCCGTATCTGTCGTGAAGAGTCGAGCACAGGGTTATGAAGACGTGCTTCGGCATGCGAAACACTTGGACACAGCGAAGATCGGTCTCGTGTATTAGAATGTCATGAATCCAACGCTCTCCCGTGTACTCGGAGGTATAGCACGGCACCTTGTGTACGTATTTGTAGTGGTGTTCTGATTGACGCACTGCCTCGAGCATGAGAAACCAGTGGGCAAGGACAGCTCGCTTGTGCCTCCGTTTCATCCGCCGTTTAACTGACAACTCAACCATTGCACCTGTAACAGCAAGGAGCAGGTACGGTGCTAAGTGACATGGATTAGGCTTGCAGTGCAGTAACTTCGGGTTCGGAAAGGAAATCAACGCAAACCACGCACATCAAGCACAAGACAAGCGATGAGCACTATGCAATCATAAAAACAACATCCACACAGTACGTTCAAAGCAAACAAACAGTAACAAAGAAGGTCATATTGTTGGCCAATGCATCACGAAGAAAAAAAAACCGAAATGATTTGGACAGACACACTCAGGGGAAAATGAAGTCTCACTCCGTTACCCGACACCCGACCTACGTGTCCCCTCCGCTCTTGCGGAAAAGCGACCTGAGCCACGCTAGCCTCACCGCGTTGCTCCTATTGAGCGCAAGGAACATCCTCGCCCACTCGGGGGTTGTGAGTGCTTCAATTGCGAAGCACAACAGCGGGCTCTCATCTTCTATCAATCCATTAGCAACAAGCTGGTCCAGTACCTTCACCACCTCAACCTCCCGGTTCGCTTCAGTTCGGGAGGCCTCGTCCTCAGCACGCACGTACTGGAGAATACTTGCACCAGTTTCCTCGACAAAATCCATCCGCCTATCAAACATGACCGACCCAGATGACCTTCTCCCACTTCGCTTCCTACCAGATGGTGTCGCAGAGGAGGTTGCCGGACGCTTCCCCGACCGAGTGGGGAATGTGCTACAGCCAGGGGTGACGGTGGGAGCCACCTCCACGGGAGGCACAGGAGATGACTGGCTGGCACCTCGGACGAGGTCCGAAAAGCGACGTAGGTCGAAGTCGTTAATTTCTTCAACGTCATCCCCCAGGTTAACATCTGCGGCAGTCGGTTCGGGGCGGTGTCCGTCACCCACATCAACAGGGGAACAGGACATCGGCACAGGGCTGTCGATGGGGTCCATAGACGGAGACACGCAGTGCATTCCGGTGGCTACTGTCCCTCCGTAAATCTGGTCCCAGGCATCTTCAATGTCCGGAGGTATGCACTTGTTCTTTAGTTTACGGAAGTCTTCCTTTTCCTACAATAACAGTTGACAGATAAGGGTTAGATTATTCGCGTACATGTAGTGCATTTTATTAGAGGTATGTAACCACAACAATGAACAAGTCTTGCAAACGAAAGAGTACCTGACATTTCCGCTCCCACCACTCATCGCTTGCCTTGATGCAACCTTTTTCGTAGTCCCACCCTAACCCCGTCTCGCCGTGCTTCAAATCTTTCCAGGCCTTCCACCTCTCCTTCATTGTCGCATGTTTGTTCTTCAGGGTGTTGCTTCCACACTTCTGCCCTGTCAGCTCCTCGAACTGGGTCGTTAGAACAACCCAACTGAACCCCTGATCGCGGCCGTATTTTCACTGATACCCAATCAACAAATTCAAATACTGTTTCATTAACGTAGGAGTCCACTGGAACGGTGTTTCTTTTGGGGCTTTGGTTTTTTTGCCCTTTTCAGCTACGGGGGGCTTGCCACTCAATGCCATGGTTGCAAATCGTCCTCAACTGAATTCCCCAAACCAAAAAAAACACACGAAACCATATATTCAACCAAACTACAAACACGAGAGTGCATTTATGGCAAACGTTCACGTTTTTAAAGGATACGGATATGAACAATGAAACGGAAACTTCACCCCCTAATTTCAGATGTGGCTAGACTGCATACGGGAACTCTCTACCCAACCCTGAGCACTATGTTCGCGCATAGCATCTTAATTTAATTCAAATTGGCAGAGGCCATTCAACGCAGACCACCATGACATAAAATGTATAGAAGAATCACATAAGAATCACAGAAGATAAACACAACAACATTTGTACAGCAGAAGCACAAAATTTTTTTTAAGAAGAATTAGACATATATTCAGTTCACAAACCCTAGAGGTCAGTTTGTAATGCAACCACTCAGTCACTGCTATTCAATCCACCCTACATGATCAAATTACACTTGCAAGCTCCATAGATACATTTCTCTTCCAGTTACAATTCCATACCCAATAAAGCTAACTCAGTTGAAATCAGTTCAATTATAAATTTCTCCCTCCATCCAATTCATACGGGTGTTGTTCAAATTTGTAATTGGTTAGGTTCAAGTTTTTCAACCATCATCGTTATTGTTACTAATGAATTGTTATGCGCAATTTCCTTTCTGGTGTTGACAGTGAAAATTGAGGAACAAATATCTGTCATCATCTTACAGGTATGTCCAATCTCAGTCGCCACCAACTCCCCCTACTTCGAAGCCTGTCCGGAGCCACCCAATCGCACCACCGTGCCACTGGTTCCGCCTACACGGCTCAGGTGAGGAAACCCCCAATTCAACCTACTTCTATCCTCTACTGTAATGCAATCCCTAATTCACAACTAAAAATCCACAAATTCCAGCTATCACACCCCCACACATACTTATTCACAACCAAACACATACACAACGGTTTATGAAGTGACCACGACGGCGGAGAAATCGTACCTACGACACGCCGGTCTCCGGAGACGTGTGTTGCTTCCGGTCCGCTTCCGCCTACAGCAGACTGAGGCGACAGTGCGAGGTTGAGTGAGGGGGCTTCTTCACGCCGGTGGTGGCGGATGTGGTCGGGCCTTCAAGTCACCGGATCTGCGTACCCTCGTCTTCGCAAATCGCCAGTCGAGCACAGCGATAGTGGCAACTTCTGGAACGGGTCGACGCCTTTGGGAGAGGAAGGACGAGGGTAGTGCTGCCATTTTTTATGGGGCATTTTAGTAATTTTGTCACTTCTAAAAACACCACAATCTAATGCCTACCAAACACCTTTCGGAGATTTCCGTCAAAAATAATCTCCATCCCCACAATCTCATTAATCTACAAAAAATAATCTCCATCTACTCAAATCTACCAAAATCTCCTTACTCTGCATAATCTCCATCTACCGCCAAACACGGCCTTAGTGGAGGAAGACGTATTTTGTAATACAGCTGGTTCGGGTTATAAGCCCAAACTCTCTTGTTACACAAATAGGCCCATATGCTGTCGTATAAATACATCTCCCCAGTTGTAATCAAAATTGATTCAATCAAAAGCAATTTCTCTTCCAACTATCTTCTTCCTCATGTTTCACTGATTGGAGCTTAACCTAGCTCGTTTTCGCTTGATTCTCACATGGTATCAGAGTGGAAAAGCCAAAAGGTCCGACTCTCAATCTTGTGCTAGCTAAAAAGAGAATGAGACGCTAGACCCATTGTCCAAGTGTCAATTAGAGGTGAAAAACGAACCTAGTTGCACTTGCGGGGGCGTGTTGAGAGAATGAGAAAATGTGAAGAGACCAAAAAGAGTTCCACATTGAAAATATGAAAGATTGAAGCCTTAGTATATAAAGCTAGTGGGTTACTCATCCTACTGCCAATTGGTTTTAGGATGGAAGCCCTGCTCGGCTTATGTGCTAGGCTATTAGCGCACGTGTGCAGATGACCCCCGATCCCGTGTCCCAACTGACTTCAGTATGCTATCAGAGCATGACTGCTCCACCAGGTCGTGTTTGTCAACTCAAGAAGTCACTATACGAACTGAAACACGCTTCAAGACAATGGTATGCTAAATTGTCATACGCTCTGCAATACAAAGGTTATTCACAATTAATTAATGATTTTTAATTGTTTAGCAAGTATTTAGGGGATAAGGTCACATATCTTGTTGTATATATGGACGATATACTGATGATAGGAAGTGATGAAGAGGAAATTGCAAGCATTTGAGCATTTTTGGACTCTTAATTCAGGATCAATGACTTAGGATAGCTAAGCCTATTCCTTGGAATGGAGTTCATTCATACTGATGAAGGAGTCTATGTAAGCCAGAAGCATTTCATTCAAGAAACACTTAAGGAATTTAAATGCGAGTCATTATTAGTTGCTTCCAACCCTCTGATTGTAGACACAATTGATAGTGGATGGAGGTCCTTTGCTGGCAAATCCAACTGAATACAGGAAGTTGGTGGGGAAGCTTAATTTCATGACTCATACATGACCTGATATAAGCTTTGTTTTCCAATTCCTTAATCAATTCGTGAAGGCTCCACGAGAAAGGCATTTTAATGCAACAATGCGAACACTAAGATACCTTAAGGGTACTCAGTATCTCAGCATCGATCTCTGTTTCTATCTAGATCAGGGTCATTTGAGCTGCAAGCATTTTATGATGCTGATTGGGCATCGTGTCCACTAACTCGGAGATCAGTCAGTGGTTATGTGGTGCTCTTAGGTAGAAGCCTCATCTCCTGGAAAATCAAAGAAATAGATGACGATGTCTCTTTGTTATGCTGAGGCAGAATATAGGTCGATCAGAAGGGTATGCATAGAAGTGGCTTGGCTAACTCGGCTCTTATCCGAATATGGTGTCACTGGTATCACACCCATTCCTGTCCGATGTGACAATCAAGCAGCTATACACATAGCTAAGAACCTAGTGTTCCACGAACAGACCAAACACGTCGAGCTCGACTATCATTATGTTCAGGAAAAAGTTCTAGAGGGCCTGATTGCACTTCGATACTGTTCGCACTAGGGGGCGGGGGGTGTAAGTAATAGGAGAATAAAATAAAGCACAACTAGACTATCTCCCTGTCCATAACAAATAATACAAGAATCTCCTCCCTTGTAGTAGTAGGGTAATTCAGGATCGAATCCACGAGGAGGTATGTCAGCGCTTCCTTTGTTGTACTCACGATCAAGGCTTTCGACCTCAGCAGACACTCGATATCGAGTATACATGTCGATATCGACCTCAGTTCTGGTCGATTTCCTAGCGCAGTTCCTGCAGAAGACAAAACAGCAAGTCGACGTCGAGCAGAGACCTCGATATCGATGTTAGACCTCGATATCGACCCTTATGGTCGATTTCGATGCTTGTCACAGAAACTGTTTTTGTAACCAATTTGTCGGAAAAGGATCTGAAGAAAATAGAATGGAGAAGGAAGATGAACAGAAACAAAACTAAGACTTTTATGAAGAATTTAATTAATTAAAAGGCTTCCAAAGTTGGGGTTTCATGCCACAACGATAACAATGCAAGTTTCATGCTAAAGATATGAACTTTAATGTCTTTCCGTCAAATAACTTTCGTTATCAACACTTAGGTGATTAAAGGCTCTCGCATAATTCCTAAGAGTTACTATCCAATTCATGAGCAATTCAAGTTCGCAATATGAGTGGCTTTCGCTTCAATAATGCAAATAATGAATCTCCCTAACTTTCGCAAAGGATCATGCATGGGGTAGAAGACGGAATCGGATAAAAGTCATACCTTTGATGCACTTACCTCACATTACTATCGTCGGGCTCACCCCGACCCTAGAAGTGGGTTGACTACTCGCTCCTCATCATGCACATCATCATCATTGTTATTGAAAAAAAGCTACTTTGAATTAAAACTCCGAAAGGAAGTACAACCGAACAAGCCACTCCACTCTCGCTTTACAACTCCACTCGGCCTCCTCTCTCTCTCTCTCTATTCTCTATTGCAACGGAAATTCTCTGCGAAAATTGGATACGAAATTGAATACCTAAACTCAGCCCTATTGGCCTCTATTTATAGATGTCGATAAGGACTCGAAACCTTATCTTTATTCTCTAAGATAAACTAAAACAAAGTAAAAGCTAAAACTCAATGGTGAAATCAGCCTCCTCATGATAGATCTGGTGTTGATGATAGGAAATCTCGACCTTTGGATAGATATTGCAAGCATTGGATATAATTCTATCAAAATCGGAGTCGAATTCCTCTGCTGGCATGGTCAATATCGACCCTTAGACCTCGATATCGACCCCTCCAAAATCTTATCTCGAGCTTCTCCTTCTCCTACTCGAACTGGCACTCGACTTCTATCAACTTGGTCGATCTGGCAGCCTTGATATCGACCCCCAGACGTCGATATCGACCTCTTCTGTGTCGATATGCTCTGTTTCCTTTTCTGCTCGATTCCTATGTCTCTGATGTACTCGATGTCGAGGTCTTTAGTCGATTTCGACCTCTTCAGAAGACTTCGAGTTCTTTTTCCGCTCTTCCGAATTCATCCATTTTCATCCTGTTTTCTGCGAAATTACATGGAAACTCGTGAAAACCCATATATTTGACATTTTAAGCATAAACTACACTATTCCCATGTTTTCCCCTTAATGTGCATGCAAAAAACAATAAAATGGATTTATATGTGCATAGAAAATATGGCAATTTGCGCGCACATCAGATACGTTGCTTCTAAGGATCAACTCTTAGATGTGCTCACTAAGGCATTGCTTGGGATGTATTTTCTACAAATGCTTGACAAGCTCGGAGTTGCAGAGACTCCAGCTTCAAGAGGGGTATTAGACCCTTAGTAGAAGAAAACGTATTTTGTAGTACAACTGGTTTGAGCTCTAAGCCCAAACTCTCTTGTTAAACATGTAGGCCCATATGCTGTCGTATAAATACGTCTCCCTAGTTGTAATCAAAACTAATTCAATCAATAGAAATTTCTCTTCCCTCTATCTTCTTCCTCATGTTTCACTGATTGCGAGCTTAACGTAGCTCGTTTTTGCTTGATTCTTGCAAAATCACTTGAAAGAAGATGGAGAGAAGATAGAGAGAAGGAGGCAGCCATGGTGCCTCTCTTGTTTGTGTGTATTGCATTTGTGTTTGTAGAAGTCACTCAAACTCGGACGTTGGGAGACAAAAGCCGCTCGAGAATCAGAGAAATTAGATGTGAGAAGTGAAGAAGGGCATCGCCAAGAAGGACAAGCGGAGCATGGCGATCGATCAATAGCCACGAGGCGGCGGTGAGGGAAGGTGCATGGCGCACATGCACAAATAGAAACGGGGTGAGATTGGGCGAGATTTTGACATGGATTTGGGCCTTTTCGAGAGCCGGGCTGTTTTAATTTTTAACATTAATTTAATCCCTTCTAGATAATTGAAATCACTTCTTTCGTTCTCACTGGTAGAGTTTTTCTCACCCAAACCCTACCCTTTATATATATATGGTAGGGTTCGGGTGAGAACACCTCTATCAGTGAGAACAAAAGAAGCGTTTTTGTTGGCTGAAATCGGACTGCTCATGCACATTTTTTTACTGAAACAGTTACTAATATAACTACTGAACTATTTAATAAGGGTACGTATATTGAACCACTTACTAATTTCTTCCCCAGTCGCTTAGAGCGCGTTTTTACCGAACCACTTTGAAATATAACTGCTGAACAACTTAATAAGGGAATACTGGATCACTTACTAATGGTTGAACTATTACGAGTAAAATAACTGACCCACTACGAGTAAAATGACCGAACCACTACGAGTAAAATAACTGAACCACTACGAGTAAAATGGTTGAACTGTTATGAGTAAAAGGGCCGAACCACTGTATCATGAAGATATTAGTAAGTGGTTTAGTATACCCGTATTAAGTGGTTCAACAGTTATATTAGTAAGTAATTTAGTAAAAATGTGTGTGTGTTTTTTTAATTAACTAATCAAATTGCTTCTTTTGTTCACACCGAACCGGGTTGTTCTCACCGGAACTACCGACACCATCAACCCTAATGCAACCTTAACGCTGCGTATCCTCCTGAACCTCCAATGCCTACGTCCAAGCACTCTTGAGTGCTCAAGCATGTAAACCCTATCCGATAATCCTTGACGAACCCGCGTCCGATGTCCTCGGTAACAATTTCCTAGGCACTCGACACTCTCTTGCTTCCGCGCTATCAAACCCTAGTCACGATCTCCCTTGACCATCCTCTTGGTTGAGTCTTTAATTCAAGAAGTCCAAGAATGTTAACAAGATTAGGAGATCTTTCGACGTGGTTGATACGATTCGAGCCCACATGTGAAAGATCGGATTAACAACGCATCATGTAAGCTATTGCATATTTCTTGTAGAATAGAAGAATAATTACAATATATACAAAGAACTAGATCTATATTCAAGGAAGAGATCTAGATTTGAGGAAAAGATAATATTGCATAGCCTTGATCTGTAGCCTTAATATCTTAATTGATAAATGTAATGATCAATAATAAGTCATTAGGGAGATTACTTTAGCCTTGATAGTTTAATTGATAAAGTTGACATGTACGTAATAATCAATAATAAATAATAAGTCATGAGTGAGATTACTTTAGCCTTGATAGTTTAATTGATAAAGTTGACATGTACGTAATAATCAATAATAAGTAATAATCAATAATAAGTCACGAGTTCAAATTTCCATTTTCTATGGTAGTGACCTAACTACTTATCCATTAAAACAAAGCTATTTAACTTGAATCCTTTCCTAATAATTTTAATCAAACTTAGGCAGTTAGCTAGCATAGTTAGCTAGCATAGCTTTTCTAGGGTTTAACCCAATTCATAAAAAATGATTCATTAAATGTTGCACATGATCCATATGGTATATATAATTGTATATATACCAATAATTGTGCAACGACGTACGGTTATGACATAATATTCATCATAGCATTAATAATTACCAAGTGCCAAACATTTCCATTTCCATTTCCTCCCACACCATTTTATATATGTACACAAAATAAAAAATGAAATAGTATGGGATGCCAATAAAAAATCGTCAATGAAATCAATGTAAGTGTACATATATACGCAGTAGCTCAACTCCTCACGCAAACTCTATTACCCTAACTTTCTCTCTTGTTACATCATCTCCTCCTATGATGAACAATTTTTTAGTTTCAAGATGACTCTATTTCCCAACTCTTTTGATAAAGACTCTTTTGTATTTAGCCTTATATAACCCCTCCTCTCTTACCATTTTGCAACCATAATCGATACATCAATCGGTCCAATATGGAACCGATCGATCGATATGTTTGCATTCATTCGATTCGACTGGTCGATCATTTACGGGGTTTTAAATTAAGAGAGAAAATTAGGCAAGTAATTAGTTGGATTTAACGTACTAGTAAAGTAGGTCCTTATCACATCTCCATGTCAAGGATATCTTCGGCCTATAAATTCGAATTCCCAAGAAAATAGACCACACACCCCAACTCCAAACATGGCCTACAGCGCTCTGATCATCATACTCCCCATCTTCCTTACTCTCCCGTTTGCATCGTCGTTTAATGACTCCGATCCCCCAATCGATGAGCCATATGACTACTCTGATGCGCTTGGCAAAGCAATACTGTTCTTCGAAGGCCAAAGGTCTGGGAAGCTTCCGTTGAACCAACGAGCCAAGTGGAGAGGGGACTCCGCTCTCTACGATGGCAAACCCGAAAACGTACGTCGTAACAAACTTATATTAGTCTCAAAAGCTAGTTTACACAAAGAGAAATTAAACTATATAACTAAATTA
This sequence comes from Persicaria maculosa, assembly GCA_963922045.1. Taxonomy (NCBI): domain Eukaryota; kingdom Viridiplantae; phylum Streptophyta; class Magnoliopsida; order Caryophyllales; family Polygonaceae; genus Persicaria; species Persicaria maculosa. The sequence goes on from OY998266.1 coordinate 25,080,430, forward strand.
CTTAATTAATTGTGATGCGATCATTTCATTTAGTAGTGTTGAATAATATATGGTGATGTATATATTTGGATATATGTGGCGCGCAGGTGACATTGGTGGGCGGGTACTACGACGCCGGGGACAACGTCAAGTTCGGGTGGCCGATGGCGTTTAGCATCACTCTCTTGAGTTGGTCAGCCATCGAGTTCCAGCAGCCGATATCGTCGGCTAAGCAGATGGGTCACCTACGGGAAGCCATACGGTGGGGCTCCGATTTCATCTCCGGTGCACACACCTCTCCCACCACTCTCTACACCCAGGCGAGTAACCTAACAACGGATCAAACTGATACCAATATGGCAATATTTTAACATAGTTACAACCCGTGGGTGGTTTTGTGTAATTTTGATATTTTTACGGGCAATTTCATAAAATAAAAATGATGGATTTGATATAGGTGGGAGATGGTAACAGTGATCACCAATGCTGGGAAAGGCCGGAGGATATGGACACGCCGCGCACCCTCTACAAGGTAACCTCCTCTTCTCCGGGCACTGAGGCTGCTGCCGATGCCTCCGCTGCCCTTGCTGCCTCCTCCATCGTCTTCCAAGACGTCGACCATAAGTACTCGTCGAGACTGCTTAGCAAGGCAATAACCGTATGTTTTAATTAGTCTCCTAATAACAATAGTTAACATCCATATGCTTAGCTCTTTGTAATTCAAAATGTCACATTTAATTTAGCGTGTGTTTCTAAGAATTTTTGGTGTTTTATTTAGAGAACTTTGGAAAGATGTATGCACAAGCACGTAATAAGAAATTAAAATTTGGGTGGGTTAGATAGGTGAACATTTTCATATACACATAATTTTCATTAACAAAACCCTTATTTTAATAAGCAAAAGACATATTTATTTTTATTAATTTTTTCTTTTCTTTAACTATTTTTTTAATTTTTTAAGAAATGCAACGGACTGGATCCGAAATAGATAATTTTTTTTCTTTTTTTACCTATATTTTTTTTGTTTTCTTTAAAATGAGACGGACTGAAGCGGACCCAACCCGTCTCTACGTCCGTGCCTAGATGTTTGGTCTTTCGAGAAAATGTATCAAATTATGTATACTTTCTTTATATTTTCCATTTTCTTAAAAAAAATGCCAAATACAAAACTTTTTTTTTAAATAAAAAATATTTATTTTCCTTTTCACTTTTAATATCTCAAGTGTTAACTCAATTCCTTTTCCTGAATTTCTAGCTGTTTGATTTAGCAGACAAGTACAGGGGATCATATTACAAGTCTTGCCCTTTCTATTGCTCTTTCTCTGGATACCAGGTACTCAAATATCACATGTATAAATTTGGTTCATATACATGTAGAATACTAGAATCTATTGATTTTGTTGCATAAAATACGTAGGACGAGCTTATATGGGCTGCTGCCTGGCTCTACAAGGCTACTGGGGCGACAAAGTACTTGGACTACGTTACGAGCAACCAAGGATGGAGCTCATTAGCTTCAGAATTCAGCTGGGACAACAAGTATGCCGGAGCTCAAACACTACTCTCCAAGGTTATATATATACTTCGCTCCTTCGGTTGAAATTGGGGTGATCATCTTAGGCCGTGCTAGGAAGGAATCATGCACTAAGAACACAAATGCGTTAAGAATGACTTGTTTAACTCACATGGAAATTAAATATTCAAGGGAATGTGAAACTTCAAAAAAAAGCCTTAAACTTGTGATATATATTTGATATAAACATGTATGCATGTGCGTCTAGGCACGACCCCTATGCTATTAACCCATTGGACTTTGAGAAAGACGAACCAAAATTTTCGCACTCATCAAAAGTTTTGTCGCAGGAGTTCTTTCTTGGAGGGAAGGAAGTTCTGAGCAAATACAAGAGTGATGCAGAGACATTTATGTGTGCCCTCTTGCCAGGAAGTAGTTCTGTGCAGATCAAAACCACACCCGGTAAAACTTTTGACTCTCTTACCTTCTTCTGCTAATGCTATCCAGAATTCCTTCATTTTTTTAAAAAAAAATTGGAAGTACCTTTGTAACTTTTATTGACGAATGTCCAATGTAGGCGGACTGTTATTTACGCGGGACACTGCAAACTTACAATATGTCACGAGTGCGACCATGGTGCTTCTTATCTACGCAAAGACCTTGTCTGCAGCTCACGTTGTAGGGCTTCAGTGCGGCTCCATGAACTTTTCACCTTCTCAGATTACAACATTCGCAAAATCACAGGTAAAATGCTTGCTAGAATATTGCTAGGTTATTTAGCAATATATTAATTGGGATCTTTTCAAGAAATTTCAAATTAGTTATATATATGTAACAAATCTTCCTACTTAATGTGTAAAGAAAAAAATATCAAATCATATCTAAAATTTCAACCAGTCTAGCTTCCAAGTATGACAAATCCTCAAATTCCCAATTCTCAATTCCCATTCCGATTTAAGCTAATAGTCATACCAAATGAGGCCGAAGTTAGATGAGGTCTTCATTTTCTGCTATAATTTCTTATATATTTTGGAGAGGATTTTGTATTATCTTTTTTTTTTGGATTACTAGCTTGGAGAGTCTTGAATGGATTTTATACTACTATTTATCATTTATAATTTCCCTTCAAGGTGGATTACATACTCGGGAAGAACCCTATGAAGATGTCCTACATGGTAGGGTATGGGAGCAAGTACCCACAGCAGTTGCACCACAGGGGCTCGTCCATTCCCTCGATACACGAGGATCCATCCATGGTCGGATGTAGCCAAGGCTACTCAAGCTGGTTCCAAAGCTCCAAGCCCAACCCGAATATCCACGTTGGCTCCATCATAGGAGGGCCAAATTCGGATGATCAGTTCAGTGATGAGAGATCGAACCATGCCCATCTCGAGCCAACAACCTACCTCAATGCCGCCTTTGTTGGCTCGGTGGCTTCATTTGTTTCGAATGACGTGGAAGAGCCCGAGCCTAAGCTTGAGCTTGAAAGGGCAGCTATCAAAATGGCAGTTGATATATAGTTTGGGTAGCTAATGATTAAGTCAATTGTAATGAAATATAACCGAAGTGAATGGTATTTAATTATATCATAACCCTATGTTTAAACTTTAAGGAAATTTCAGTGGCCTCCCTAGTTTTGATCTAAGCCTAGATCAACAAGTAACTTCCTGAGCCACAACGCTTGTCTACTGACTGCACTTGCAGGCTTTTGATGATGAAAATAATGATATAGTCTCTTGCTACATATTCAGCTTTTGATGATCAAAATAATGATATAGTCTCTTGCTTCTTTTGTTAATATGTCTTAAATCTATTGCTCACCGGTAAACTTAGGGGTTCCAGGGGGCTCCCCTAGTAGGGGGTTCGGGGGCATCATCCCACGATGGCGGTCTCGCTGACCAATTAGTTATATTTTATAGTAACGGACTTATCATGATCTGTTTTGGGTTTATGACCCATAGTCTGATTAGAGTTTCATGAGTCGATATCTATATATATACAATCGCTAAGTAAAAAGAATCCTGGAGAAGACAGTGGCCTCGAATCGTGAGGACTGGAGTCTTCGATTAGAAGATGCTTTGTGGATTTACCGTACGACCTAAATTACACCTATTAACATGTCTCTCTATCGATTTATATATGGAAAATTATGCCATCTGCCAGTTGAGCTTGAGCATAGAGCATATTGGGCTATTAAGCAAGCAAACATGGATTCAACAGAAGCTAGAGAAATCCGGAAGCTTCAAGTACATGAACTAGAGGAGATTCAATTCACTGGGATGCATACGACAATGCCATGAATTACAAGAACAAAACAAAGGCTTGGTATGATAAGAACATCCTACGAAAGGAGTTCCGTCTAGGAGATAAGGTCTTATTGTACACATCGCGCCTTGCACTATTCCTAGGAAAGCTCCGCTCCCATTGGATAGGACCATACACAGTGGTCCATGTCTATCCTCATAGAGCAGTGGATATCTACAATTACAAGGACGATAAAGTATTCAAGGTAAATGACCATCATCTCAAGAAGTACCACCAAAGTGTTTCCAGACAGGTCTTGGAAGAGATACGCCTGGAAGACACATTTGAGGATGCCTAGGAGCTTATTACGTCGAGCCAAAGACGTAAAACAATGGCGCTTCTCGGGAGGCAATTCAAGGTAAGTTTTTAGGCTTTCATTTTGCATATTTCTTTTCAATAAAGTAGGATGAATTTCATGACTTCTCTGCAGTTCGAATATGCTCGTTGGACTAACCTTTTAGGAAGAAACGAGGTTGAGAATCTAGAAATAGGGCGACCCAGAAATAGCGGCGCCCACCATTCAAAAGCGGTGCTCGCCGCCATCAATTTTCCAAGTCTGTTTGTCCAGCAATTGCAGCCACCACCACTGTAATCGAGTATGTTTCCTTTTCCTTCACATGTAATTCATGCATTCATGTTTATTTTGCCATTATTTTATTACATAATCATAGGTCATGCATTTATATTTATTTTTTCCATTATTTTATTGCCTTAGAAAAAGAAAAAAAAAATTAAAAAATGTCAAAAATCCAAAAATATCATGCATTGCACATATGTTTTTATCTAAACACCCAACTTGGTTAGAGAAACTCTACATTTTCTATCGCATGAACTTGTAAATCCTACGATAAGTTTGATTTGCTTAGCCTTATCACTTTAAAATATTTTTCTTATGGAGCATGATTTTATGATGTAATTGAGCATGTATGATTAAGCTTGAGTATGATTGAAATCCATCAAAACATAACCCGTGTGAGAATGTTTTAGCCTTATCGAAGTGATTTATTATTCCATTTGCTCAATTGTTTGATTCACTCTCCTTATGTTTCTACCTCTTGATATTGACTTCTTTATCTATTGCCAAAACCGACTCACGTGATTGTTGCTTGCGGAGTTTATGTTTGTATTTGCCTATAAAGGTATTTGGCTTTAGTTAGAAAAATAGAATAAGGTGAAATAAAGTGGCAATGGTCGAGATGCTTAGTAACCGGGTCTACGTGTAACAGCCCGAGATTATGATTCCCGAGTAACGTTTCAAGGGATGAAACCCCTCGTTGGATCTTGCGCTCCGAGTACAGGTTGGAGGTCTAAAAAACAAACATAAGTAGTTCCAAGTGGGATTTCGTACCCAAATCCGTAAGGTCCGTTTGAGACCCCGAGGTAAAACCCATGTACCTGACCTAAGACTATGTCGGAAAAATCCTTTTTGCATACGATACGTTGGGTGCCCCGACAGAGCCGGGTCAAAACATAGTCCAAGTAGTATGAAATCCAAAAACCGTGATAGTCAGTGGAGTCAGAATCTCAAGGCTCTCTCTCCGCCATGCAGAAGAATCCTGCTCACAGAGTCAAACATCAGTGCCAATAACACATAACACATACCTAAAAATATAAAGTAGGATGAATTTTCCAAGTCTGTTTGTCTAGCAATTGCAGCCACCACCACCACTGTAATCGAGTATGCTTCCTTTTCCTTCACTTTTAATTCATGCATTCATGTTTATTTTGCCGTTATTTTATTACATAATCATAGGTCATGCATTTATGTTCATTTTTTCCATTATTTTATTGCCTTAGAGAAAGAAAAAAAAAATAAAAAATGTCAAAAATCCAAAAATATCATGCATTGCACATATGTTTTTATCTAAACACCCAACTTGGTTAGAGAAACTCTACATATTCTATCGCATGAACATGTAAATCCTACGATAAGTTTGATTTGCTTAGCCTTATCACTTTAAAATATTTTTCTTATGGAGCATGATTTTGTGATGTAATTGAGCATGTATGATTAAGCTTGAGTATGATTGAAATCCATCAAAACATAACCCATGTGAGAATGTTTTAGCCTTATCAAAGTAATCTATTATTCCATTTGCTTAATTGTGTGATTCACTCTCCTTATGTTTCTATCTCTTGATATTGACTTCTTTATCTATTGCCAAAACCGACACACCGATTGTTGCTTGCGGAGTTTATGTTTGTATTTGCTTATAAAGGTATTTGGCTTTAGTTAGAAAAATAGAATAAGGTCAAATAAAGCGGCAATGGTCGAGATGCTTAGTAACCGGGTCTACGTGTAACGGCTCGGAATTATGATTCTGGAGTTACGTTTCGAGGGATGAAACCCCTCGTTGGATCTTGCGCTCTGAGTACAGGTTGAAGGTCTAAATAAAAAACATAAGTAGTTCAAAGTGAGATTTCATACCCAAATCCTTAAGGTCCGTTGGAGACCCCGAGGTAAAACCCCTATACCTGACCTAAGAGACTAAGTCGGGAAAATCCTTTTTGCATACGATACCTTGGGTGCCCCGATAGTGCCAGGTCAAAACATAGTCCAAGTAGTATGAAATCCAAAAACCATGATAGTCAGTGGCGTCAGAATCTCAAGGCTCTCTCTCCGCCATGCATAAGAATCCTGCTCATAGAGTCAAACAACAGTGCCAATAACACATAACACATACCTAAAAATATAAAGCGGGCATAGGATCAGATCGAAGCCCGCATGGCTGCAGCCCATATACGCTAAGCCTAATATCATGCTTCTAATGCATGACAGAAATATTAACACAAAAGACATGCTCGCAGTTTATATATATGCAGAATAATAAATAGGGCCCTAGCATAGAATGGCAAGTGACATGTCCCTCTCATACCACCGCCCCCTTCCCGATAGGGCCTAGACTGGCCAATTCATGAATGTATTTCATTCCATAAATATTGGATCAAGCCGATTAGCCAAACCCGTAAGCATACTCATCATACTCATCATATTCATTATCATATCGTTCATAATCATCGTGCTCGAAATATAAGTAGATGGAGTTGTTACCATACGACTCAATGACTCATGACAAGACCCGATGAGACTAGACCGTCCTATGACCCTAGCAAAGACTCTAATGACTTCATAGATAACGGTCGTTCTGTTTACAAACGTATAAAAAATAAGTATGCTCAAATGTTAGTGCAACCCTAGCATGATACTACATGACATGCTATTATGAAATGCATCACCTAGTACATCATGCACATATAAGCAGGGATAGGTCTGATCAATCTGAGTAAGCCCCGAGGGAACTTACCTGGCAGTGCAGAACAACATTGCAGCAATTAAACAGTTTCAGATCACCTAATAATCACAACGAGAATATAAGTCTAACTATTTAACATACAAGCACACACGATTTCATATAGTCCACAAAGTCAGCAATCCCCTCATTATACTTCATTATCCGCATCTTCATTCAACTCGTCTCAACATTCATCACATACTATTTCGCCTCGTATTTCACATCTCATCATAGTATCACTCTCAACATATAATGTCAATATCATCATCTCGGCAACATCTCATCTCATCAATATGTAGCATTATATCAGGATTTCCTACTCAAGGCATATATCTGAATATCATGTGACGGAGGGAAAACCTGTCGTTGATTCCGCCAAAGAAAACTCAAACCTATAGCAAGTATAGCAATAAGCAAGAGGTCGATCCACAGGGAAAATTATAACTCAAGTGTAATTCAGGTGTCAATCAAAGTAACCAGTTTGGGGGTTTTTTATGTGAAAGTTTCGCCTTTTATCAAAGCGAAGTAAAGAAAGCGAAGTAAAGGAATTTGTTTTAGACAAGTTAGGAGAAGCAATTCTACCTACAATTTTCCACTTTATTGGATTGAAGCGATCCTTGTAACTTTTTCTCGTCCTATTACGTTTCCTATGAATGCCCTTGTCCCGACCTAATATAGTTACTAGTCCAACCAGTCCTAGCAACCCTTATCAATCGAACAGTCCCTAAAGAAGGATTTAACCCAATTGATAGCTTTAAGTTCAGAGATTAGCCAAGGTATTTGCAGTCCCTAAAGAGGGATTTAACAACACATTCAACTTCCTACTCATTCAATTAGTTCAACCAGCCCTAAAGGAACAAGTTTGCCACTTAGGTTAAGGTTCACAACCAGGAATCTACAAAACCTTAGCGATTGAATTGATCTAACAAGTTGGCCAGACAAGATAGAACAAATCAATAATCAATCAAGCACAAAGAAGTTGAAACATTCAAATATAGGAAACAAGGAGCGAGAATTAGAAACTCACAATCAATCCAAATAAAGCTTCAAATTGCAGGCAGAATAGATGAGTTTAGTTCCTCATGGAAGATATTGCTCAAAATCTCTAAAGTGTCTCCTAAAAGAATAGAATAGAAGAAGTGCTGTAAAAATAACTAAAAGTCGGCCTTTAAAACACCCAAGTCGGCCATCAAACAAAATAAGAACATCTAGGGTTTTTAATCAAAACGACGCGTATCGCTGACGACCACTGCTGCGGGCGCAGCATAGGTGCTGCGCCCGCATCACACTGTTTCTCAAATTGATTGGCGGCGCCCGCGGCATACATGCTGCGGCCGCAGCCAGGGGCTTTTCACGGAAAATATATCCCGAATTTGCTCTTCTTGTCAAGTTGTAGTTCTCTGAAAGAGCTTTCCAACGCATGGTCATAATAGTCAATCGGACAACCGAGGCCTCCAGAAAGTGCAAAACAAGTTCAGCATGTCTGACGACAACTTCTGCAGACTTGTTCTTCGTTTAGGTCCGCTTCTTCTTCTCAGGACCTCTTGAGATCTTCATGTAAGCTTCTCCGATCAACTAGACATTCTCATCTAATGCGTTAACAACTCCTGTCTCATCATCGGATCCACGATTACCTGAAATAATCAATAAAAGTGTGTAGATTCCGACTCCACTAACATAGAGAACTAATATGCAAATCGTAATTAAATCATGCAGGAAATGCATCTTAACTAAGCTAAATGCAACCTATTATGCCTACCTAAATGCATGCTATCAAACTCCCCCACACTTAACCTTTGCTTGTCCTCAAGCAATGATAGAATGAACATGAATCAACGCATCCCACAGGAAATCCCTTCGAGTTTCAACCTCATCAAAAAGCAACATCATAGCAGGTGAAAACCTAAACCAAGCAAACAAATGTCATAGCATGTATTTCAGTGATCAAAGCTTAGAAGTAGACATTATCCAACCTCACCAGAAATATGTGTTTCACTCATGTGTTTAGGCTTTAAGATACAACTCTCAACTCAAACCAATCATGCACTAAGCTCATAGACATTGACCACCATATCACCAATTCTCTACCGAAATGTCATTACTTGCGGGACACAATAAAGAAGATAAAATGCGACACTTTTTTATTTCTTTTGTTTTCTTGTCTTGGTGCTTTCCTTACGCGAAGCGCAAACATGGGTGTCATGAATGGCCCCGGTCTATCAACACATCAACCTACTAATATGAAGTCTACTTGAACATCTTTTGACGCAAGTTGCAAACATGGGTGTCATGAATGAACCTGGTTACTCAATGATCAAGCTTTCTTTCCTAGTGGATAGTTTTCAACACCTTTTTGCGCGAATCATACCGATGGGTGTCATGCATAGATCCGGTTACTAAGTGCATCAACCATTGCCACCTTATTCACTAAATATGCACAAACTCAAACAAAAGACTCAAAATATAAACATAAACTCCGCAAGAAACAAACATGTGAGTCGGTCTTTAAAAATAGATACTGCAGTCAATGCCAAGAGGTAGCAACACAAGGAGAGTAATTCACACAATTGAGCAAAAGAATTCAAATAAGGCCAAACATTCTCACATGGTCATGTTTTTAGGATTCAATCATACTTTAGCTCAATCATACATGCTCAATTATATTTGCTAGCTCATTTTCCATAAAAAAGCAAATAGAGATAATAATCAAAACATCCAGAACTCCATGGGATTTTTATGAATCATGCTTGAAATTTAAAATAGAGGACAAACTAAGCCAGATGGGTATTTGAATAACACATATGTATGCAATGCATGCTTATTTTTGGATTTTTCGATTTTTTTTTAAATACGAAAATTTAAAATTAAAAATTAACTAAACTAAACAGAAATTACAGAAACTTAAACATGATGCAGAAAATTAAATATGATCTCCTATATGCATCTATATATACAGAATTCCTCTCCCCCACACTTAAAGTTTTCATTGTCCTCAATGAAACAATAAAGACAAGAAAAGTAAATCAAATATAATCAGGGCGAAGGAAAAGAAAAAGGAAAAAGAAAGAAAAACTTACCTCGGGTTGCCTCCCGAGAAGCGCCTTTGTTTCAAGTCTTTGGCTCGACGTACTGGCCCTTGATTGGCCTAGGTTCCTCCACCAGGGTCACCAACACCTGTCATCTCATTGACAAATGCGGGCACCCTTGAAAGGTGTAGCTTTCTGTCCAAGCTGTCATCCATGACCCTCAGCTTCTCTCCTTGAGCTATGCCTGGGGGTTGTCCTGAAATCACAAAAGGTTTCCATTTGTTAGGAGGCTCAAATTTCCATAAACTATTTTCCTTAGGTGTCTCTAACAAATCACGAAAATTATTGTTGCGATCAATATTGTTAGCAATAGGCATATCTAAAGAATTTTCAGGAGAAAGCTTAGAATGATTAAAGAGAGAGAATTCTATCTTTCTTCCATCAAACTCCATAGTCAATAGACCCTCACAACAATCAATTTTCGTTTTTGCAGTTTTCAGGAATGGTCTTCCTAGTATAATGGGTGTTTCAGGGGCTCCCTGCTCCATATCTAAAACAAAGAAATCAACAGGGAAAAACAAATCATCCACCATAACCAAAACATCTTTAACAACGCCTCTTGGTCTGATTTGTGATCGATCAGCAAGTTGCACTGTAACCCCAGTCTCAGTCAGAGCACCCAAACCCAAAGACATGTACATGTTATAGGAAATAACATTAATTGAGGCTCCTAGATCTAGCATGGCTTGTTTGAATCTAGTATTCCCAATTGCACATGGAATTGTAAACATACCTGGATCTTCACATTTTTCAGGCAATTTCCTTTGCAACATAGCAGAGACATTTTCATTCAAGCTTACCTTTTCCTTCTTTTTCAGTCTTTGCTTCTTCTTGATGGTGCACAATTCCTTCAAAAATTTAGCATATCTAGGAATGCTCTTAATTAATTTGAGTAAAGGAATATTTACCTCGCATTTGTTGAACGTCTCAAAGATCTCCCTATCGTTCTCATACGTTCGTGTATCCTTTAGGGCTTCCGGAAAAGGTGGAACCGGCTTTGGAGTCTCCATAGGTGCGGAAGAAGAAGGGGGAGAGGAAGGAGGAGGAAGAGGAGGAGAAGAAGAAGGGGAGAAAGACGGAAAATGCGTACCTGGCACCGACGGATCGGCGAGCTCACTGGCGGCGGGCGCCGCATTATGCTGCGGGCGCAGCATGTTTGATTGGCTGCAGGCGCCGCAAGGTTGCTGCGAGCGCCGCACCGTATTGCCTCCGTCTTCTTCGTTCATTACTTCCCTATCTTCGTCCATGATTCCCCCATCATCCTTTTGAGGTGTGACAATCAGTTCCTTGCCACTTCTAAGCATTATTGCACTGACATTCTCCCTAGGATTCTCAATCGTTTGCGATGGAAGCTTCCCTGAATCGTTTGCCTCCTTCGCACTTAAGACCTGAATGAGCTGACTCAGTTGATTCTCCAAATTTGTGATCCGGTCTGATTGTTGTTTCTCAACCTTCAAGACCAACCGTGACAATTTCTGTATTGGATCCTCAATAGCCTCATTGGATTGTGGTTGACCTCCCTGTCGAGGTTCAAATTGTTGGTGGAGCCTTGCCTGTTGCCCCCCTTGCTGATTGAAAGGTTCTTGGTAGTTGCCATAACCATTACCCTGCTGATAGCCTCCATTGTAGTTATTATTGTTGAAGTACCCAGGATTACCAAAGTTGCCTTGCCTAGGCCTTTGTGGAGCTAAATTCCCAATTGCATTCAACTCAACACTAGGATCTTGCAAAGTTGAGTACATATCCATAGGGTGGGGTGGATCGCTGTAGGATTCACATGATTTCAACTACTGAGATGCTCTGTCAACTACCAGCTTCTTGAGCATCTCTTTCATCTCTGCCATATCAGTCTGTAACGCAGCCACTGGGGCATCAATAGCAAGTATACCTCTAGCACGAGTGCTCTTGTTGAACTGCCTAGAGCCCTCAGAGAGCTCCTTAAACACTTCCCAAGCTGCAGCAGGCGTCTTATTCAGCATGTTTCCCCCACAACAGGAATTCACCGTTTTGCGCTCTCCATCAGTAAGCCCATTGAACAAGAAGAGAACCAGATCCTTCTGAGAGTACCCATGGCATGGGCAGCTAGCGCAGAGTTTCTTGAAACGCTCAAAGTACTCATGAATAGACTCTGTCGCGTACTGCTCAATGCTGCTGATTGACCTTTTCAAAGCATTGAGCTTTGTTGAAGGGAAGTACATATCTAGGAAGACTCTCTTCATCTCAGCCCAGGTAGAAATAGAGTCAGGTGGTTGATAGAAGAACCATTCATTTGCCTCGTCCTTCAAAGAGAAGGGAAAAGCTCTCAGCTTGATTTGCTCATCGGTTACGTTCTCTGGTTTCATCCCAACAACCACCCTATGAAATTCAGACAGATGCTTGTGGGGGTCCTCCCCACTCAACCCATGGAATTTGGGTAGAAGATGAATTACCCCAGACTTAAGCTCAAAGTTGACTCCTTCCCCCAGCACAGGGAATTGGATTGCTAAGGGTTGTTGTGCCAGATCAGGAGCAGTAAGCTCCTTTAGAGTACGATTTGCGTCGTTCGCCATCTCTGCAATGCTTTCTACAGAGAAGAATTAGTAGCACAGGTATGGACCCTATAAGACGGTCCACACCAAAATCAACACCAAAAACACACAAGAATTAATAAAAATTCCCCGGCAACGGCGCCAAATTTGACGGAGGGAAAACCTGTCGTTGATTCCGCCAAAGAAAACTCAAACCTATAGCAAGTATAGCAATAAGCAAGAGGTCGATCCACAGGGAAAATTATAACTCAAGTGTAATTCAGGTGTCAATCAAAGTAACCAGTTTGGGGGTTTTTTATGTGAAAGTTTCGCCTTTTATCAAAGCGAAGTAAAGAAAGCGAAGTAAAGGAATTTGTTTTAGACAAGTTAGGAGAAGCAATTCTACCTACAATTTTCCACTTTATTGGATTGAAGCGATCCTTGTAACTTTTTCTCGTCCTATTACGTTTCCTATGAATGCCCTTGTCCCGACCTAATATAGTTACTAGTCCAACCAGTCCTAGCAACCCTTATCAATCGAACAGTCCCTAAAGAAGGATTTAACCCAATTGATAGCTTTAAGTTCAGAGATTAGCCAAGGTATTTGCAGTCCCTAAAGAGGGATTTAACAACACATTCAACTTCCTACTCATTCAATTAGTTCAACCAGCCCTAAAGGAACAAGTTTGCCACTTAGGTTAAGGTTCACAACCAGGAATCTACAAAACCTTAGCGATTGAATTGATCTAACAAGTTGGCCAGACAAGATAGAACAAATCAATAATCAATCAAGCACAAAGAAGTTGAAACATTCAAATATAGGAAACAAGGAGCGAGAATTAGAAACTCACAATCAATCCAAATAAAGCTTCAAATTGCAGGCAGAATAGATGAGTTTAGTTCCTCATGGAAGACATTGCTCAAAATCTCTAAAGTGTCTCCTAAAAGAATAGAATAGAAGAAGTGCTGTAAAAATAACTAAAAGTCGGCCTTTAAAACACCCAAGTCGGCCATCAAACAAAATAAGAACATCTAGGGTTTTTAATCAAAACGACGCGTATCGCTGACGACCACTGCTGCGGGCGCAGCATAGGTGCTGCGCCCGCATCACACTGTTTCTCAAATTGATTGGCGGCGCCCGCGGCATACATGCTGCGGCCGCAGCCAGGGGCTTTTCACGGAAAATATATCCCGAATTTGCTCTTCTTGTCAACAGGAAAGTTGTAGTTCTCTGAAAGAGCTTTCCAACGCATGGTCATAATAGTCAATCGGACAACCGATGCCTCCAGAAAGTGCAAAACAAGTTCAGCATGTCTGACGACAACTTCTGCAGACTTGTTCTTCGTTTAGGTCCGCTTCTTCTTCTCAGGACCTCTTGAGATCTTCATGTAAGCTTCTCCGATCAACTAGACATTCTCATCTAATGCGTTAACAACTCCTGTCTCATCATCGGATCCACGATTACCTGAAATAATCAATAAAAGTGTGTAGATTCCGACTCCACTAACATAGAGAACTAATATGCAAATCGTAATTAAATCATGCAGGAAATGCATCTTAACTAAGCTAAATGCAACCTATTATGCCTACCTAAATGCATGCTATCATCATGTTTTCACAATCATCAGTATGCTTGCATATAATAACATGTCATAACTCATGCTTAAACCATATATTAACAGACCATGGTTCATACTTTGCACTATATCAATATCGTATCATCATGCTTGCATTCACACATACAATCAATCAAGTTATTCAGAAGTCGGACAAGGCAAGTTAATTTTCCCAAGATCCCCGAAAATATTAAATCTCAAGTTTAGATCAATTATCATTCAAAACGATTTTCCAAATCACCCAAAAATCCATTTATAAAACATGACCCTTTAATGAACTTATTTTATTATTTTAGCCAAACAAATCCGACAAGGTTAGGGTATTTTCAAAATTTCCCTTTTAATCTGATTAAACCCAATCCCATTTCTCAACAATAGTTTTATATAATATATAATATCTCATTCATTTAATATTTCTCAAAAATCCTCTATGAGGGTACTAAATCAAATTCCGACCTTTATGAAATTATTACCCAAATTCCTTTCTCAATTTAATTGCAATACGTTAATTTGAATCTCCATTTTTCCAAGGCCATTATTTATTTATTCTCAAATACTCTTAATAACTATTTTGTCAAAATAACCCAACAATTTTTATTTTATAAAACAAGCCCCTTTGAAATCACCAAAATCACCCCCTTATTTTGTAGAAATCCAAAACCGACCCATCCCTTTTTCTAAACTTCAAAACCGATCTCACTTTATAAAAACAAAAAGCCCAAAATCCAATTTTCAGATTTTCTGAAAAACTAGGCCCAAAAATACATTTCATTTTTAAAGCCCAAAAATCTTCTCCAACAAAATAGGCCCATTTCCTCCTTTTTAAAATCTGATTTTTAAAACCAAAACCGAACTGGTTTTATTAATTAAATCATTGAACCGGACCCATTTTATTAAAAGAGAAAATCGAACCGGACCCGAGCACCGTTCATCATCTCCCTTCGTTCGAACTGGAAAAAGGAAGGGAAGCGGGGAGCTTTCCTTGCCTGCGAAGGCGCTGGGCTCCGACCACCTTCCTGACACACACACATAGCAGGAAGGAAGGTAAAGGAAAAGGAAGAAGCTCACCGACGGGGGGGGGGGGGGGGTCGATGCTCGCCTGAAAACGACGTCGGGGCTCGATTGGGATAGCCGGATAGGGTTGCCTTGCCGGAGCTGGGACATCATCAGAGGTGACCCAGGAAGAGGATAAGAAGTTTCAAGGTGAGCCTTTATGAGGTTCAGAGATCAAAGGAAGCGAGAAAGGGGGCTTACCGAGCCTAAACGCGAAAACAGGGGAGGGAGTGACGGGGGCTGCGCCTCTGGCTCCGGGGCTCTTCGGGCGGCTCAGGGTGCTCAGAAACATCAAGGAGGATGAGGCGGAACTCCGGGGAGCTGCTCGTAGAAGAAGGATGAAGGAGGAGAAGTGGAGTGGTGCGGTTTCGGGCTTGAAAAAAAAGGAGTGCGAGGTGGAGGCTGCGGTTTTAGGGGCGGCGACGGTGGTGATGGTGACCTGGTGGTGAGATTGTGAGGAGGAGATGATGATGGAGGAGAGCTGCAGTGATGGTGGTGATGGCTTAGGGGATGTTGAAATGGAGTGAAGGAGGGAGTGGGTGAAGAATGATGGTGATGACGGTGATTGTGAATGAAAATGACGGGAGAGGGATGATGATTTGAAGGGTTATGATGAGGTGAGGGAGTGGGTGAGGGATTGTTCGTCAAATTTTAAATTCAGTCCGTAATCCGCTCTATGAGTTTTAAATTTGATTTAAATTCATTTTTAATTTTCTTTTTTCGAAAAATTAGGATTCGAAAATCCGAGCTTTTACTCTACGCATGACCATTGTTCTAAAAATCCCGCCTAGGATCTAGACGGCCCCCTTGCGCCTAGAGCTAGGCTAGCATCTAGGCAATTCCAAACGCCCGCCTTGACCGCCTAGGTGCCGCCTAGGTGCTAGGCGGCCCCTCACCGCTTAGGATACGCCTAGCGCTTTTTAGAACACTACGTATGACACCCATGGGTATGATTTGCCCAAAACGGTGTCGGAATGATCCGCTATAAAAGGAAGCTTGGCATTGAGTAATCGGGGTCATTCATGACACCCATGTTTGTGACTCGCATCAAAAGATGTTCAAGTTGACTTGCCAAGTAAGTTGAGGCATTGATTAACTGGGGTCATTCATGACACCCATGTTTACGAATCACGTCAAAAATACCAATGCCGAAAGCAAAAATAAAGAAAAGAAAAAAATAGAAAAAAGGAAAAAAATATAAAAGAATTAGAGACAAATTACCTATTGTTTTTGAAGTTGTGCCGCAAGTAATGCCAATTCGGTGGAGATTTGGTGATATCGTTGTCAATGTCTATGAGCTTAGTGCATTATGGATTGAGTTGAGAGTTGAACTTAAATGCCTAAACACATGAGAGCGAGAGAAAGACAATTCCCGTTGAGGTTGGATGAATGTCTACTTATGTGCTTTAATCGCTAAATACATGCTATGATGTTTATTCACTTGATGTTGTGTTCAATTAGATTTGATGTTGTTTTTTATGGAGGCTACTGCGTGAAGGATGAAATCGTAGGTATAGTTTGCTTTTCATTATTCGCTCGAGGACTAGCGAAGCTTAAGTTTGAGGGGGTTTGATAATGCATATTTTATATATGCATTCTAGGTAGTTTTAATGTAGTTTTAGGGTGTATTAGATAGGTTCTGCAGCTAATTTGCATTCATGATCATTTGGTATTCGAAGTTCGGAATCTACTGTTTTTAGTGCTTATTTATAGATCATAAGATCTGAGCTCAAACGGTGGAGAAATCAGGGAGCAAACAGAGCTAAGGAGATCTAAGGAACAAGTCAAGAAAGAGTCAAGACAAGCTAAGGAGCAAGGGAACAAGGAATCAAGGTCTAACAGTTGAAACGACAATGAGCCACGCGCAAAATCTGTCCACGCGGTGAACTGAACTTATAACGCGATTTCCCAGGGCCTGAATGTCTAAGTGCCTATTATAAACATGCGTTGGAAAGCTCTCCACCGGATCTACAAGACTGGAAAAAATGGCTGCTGGAAAACAGCACCTGTTGTTGAAGGAAACCGGTGCCCATCGGTTTTACTATTTTCAGAATTTGCGAAGGTCTTCCAAAATCTTTTATTTAGGAAACATTTATCTAATTCATATAGGGTTTTCTAAGGGCTGGTTTGGAGCCTATAAAAGACTGTTTTATTATTCATCATTGGAGAGATACTCGAGGAATGAAGATGAAGGTTTTCTGCATTGGTGAGTCACTAAACCTCTTTAGTTTTGCCTACAATTCAGAGGCATGGTTGGTTGATTTGTGAGGCTTGAATTCTATGTTATTCCATGATTAATTCATTATCTTCATGTTGATTTTGTGTTGTTAATTCTATTTTGATTAACTACCTTGATAGAATTGCATCGTGCTAGGGTTTTGATTGATTCGAAAGAATAATTAGACCTTTTGTAGCAAGCATAATTGAGTGATTCCGTCAGGAGATCTTGATTGTGTAGGTTAATGACAGCTTGGTTAAATATCGGTTTTTGAGTTGCTAGGGTTGAGGGGATGACAACTCTAAACACACACTAGTTGCTTGGAGGGTTAGTACTTCCATTCTGCCAAGTACTTTGGGACTTTTTGCTGTTTGTATGTTAAATACTATAGAGTTAGGGTTGCATATAGATGTAAGGGATTGTCATATCCGTGAGGAATGAAAATCTATTTAAACCAAATTTGAATTAATTAATATAATTATAATAACTGGAAAGACAACCGAGGATCAATGACCCAACCATTTTTGAAGATTTGTAGGTGAAACTACTTCATCTCTATTGTTATCAATCGATCAGCATTGCAATCTTTATTATTCTTGTTTATTGTTTTATTCTGTAATTACTTTTGATCTTATTACCTTTTGTTAGCAATTTGAGTACAAGGTATTTCTCCTCGTGGATCGACTCCAGACTTATCAACTATACTAGTTAGTGCTTGGATTATTTTTGACAAGGAACCAACGACCTTACGCCCCGTCTAATTTTGACGCCGTTGTCGGGGAGTTTTACTTGATTTTCTTGTGTATTTTATTATTAACTTGGGTATAGACCATTCTGTGTGGTCTGCACTTATGCTACTAATTTATTTCTTTTGCCTCTTGATTTAGAAACCGAAAGGACACATTCTAGGTTAAGAAGAGAGCTTCATCGCAATCCAGAGAGCACAGAAGAGATGAATGCTAATAATGATCATCCTCCTAGGAGGACATTGAGAGATCTTAAGGAGCCCAATTTGACATCGCACCGCTAGTGATCAGGCTCCCAGCTCTCCCTAAAGGTTCCACATTTGAATACAAGTCCAATTGGTCTAATCTATAACCAGTTTTCCATGGGATGGCCGGAGAAGATCCCAATAAGCATCTCGCAGATTTCACTAGTGTATGCGACAGACTAAGACCTCAAGGAAGCATTACTACTTAGGTAGGGCTGAAGAAGGCTTTTCTGCAGAAATATTTCCCTGCTAGTCGATTGAGCAAACTCAAGAAGCAACTAACAAGCTAGTATAGAGCAATTCCCCAATGAGAGTCTCTTTCTCTATGAGGGGTTACTGTATCATTAACGCAGTATCATCAATGCTACAAGTGGAGGGGATGTCTTAGACAAGACACCTGAGGAAGCCATTCAGATTTTCGAAGGATTAGCCAATGCCTCCCAATAATATGGAAGATCTCAAAGTATCAGGAGAGTCCATAGTTTGAACAACTCTGAGAGAAGTTGTGGAGATGACCTGAATATGCTGGCATATATTGTAACATGGCTATATAGATGGTTTATTCCAGAGAAGAAAGAGGCGAAGTTGAAGATGTTAATATTATGGGAGATTTCGACCCTCGTCGAAACTACAATAATGATTTCTATAGATCCAACTCTAAAATTCAACAAAGTTTCAATGGTAGGATAAAATAGCAGCCGGTACCTTTCCAAGGGAGAAACCCATTTGATAACCATTAAAAAGGCCCTACCTAGGATGATTCAACTAAGGATGAGGCTATGAGACACCTTCTAGATAATATGCGCGTTCAGGGGAAGTTAATAAGCCAGATAGCCTAGGAACTCAAAGAGCTTAAAGAAAAGGATTCAAGTAAATCTTCTTTTCAGGATACTTTTGATGTGCGCTCAATTTACCATGTTTTTCATCTACTTTTACTTCGATTTCTGCCTATAATTTCATACATATTGGATGGGAAAGCATAAGATTTGTGTAGTTTATGTTTATTTGCCAATTATGGAGGTCTACCCGAGTTCTTGTGTTATTTCGCAAAAATCGAGGGAAAATCGAAGCGATTTGGAGAAGTGAAAGAAACTGGAAAATCACTCGAATTCTATTGAATAGTTACTCGAAATCGACTAAGTGACTCGACATCGAGTGAAACTGAAGACCAGAAATCGAGCCAGGAAGAGAACCACTCTACTCGATGCAGACAAGTCAATATTGACTAAAGCCACTCGATATTGAGTGCGGGAGATCGAGTGAAGAGCCAAGGTCGAGTAGAGCTGACTCAAAATAGAAGAGGATGAGTCGATATCAGCTAAAGCCAGTCGATATCGAGTGACGCTGCAGAAGATCCGATGTTTTGATGAAATCTTATCCGAGGCGGATTGCTTCTACATTAAGTCGGGAATCTTTTATCTTTTTATGATACTTTCTATCCTTTATGGTGAATTTCATATTTACCTAGAGGTATTTTATTTATTTACTTTAGCAAGTTTTATCTTAGGAATAAGATAGATTTTCTTTTTCTTGGATAGCAAGGTTTGAAATCTATAATTAGAGCCATTAGGGCTGAGTTTTTATCATCCAACATCAAAGAAAAAAACTTTACAATTCAGTTTTGGAATAGAGAAAGAGAGAGGAGGCCGAGTGAAGGAGAGAGAAGCGAGAGCGGAATTTTTCTTTGTTCGGTTGTACTTTCGACGTTTGCAATTTCAATTCAAGTTTCTTATTTTCCAATGATTATGATGATGTCGATGGCTACGAAGCGCGAGTAGTTCCCTTACTTCTAGGGTCGGAGTGAGCCCGACAATAGCCATGGAAGTTTATGCATCAAAGGTATAATTTTTATGCAATTTCGTCTTCTATCCTATATGCGTGATTCTTCTACGGGAGTAGTAGGCGATCCTTATTTGCATTATTAAAGCGAAAACAATCTTATTGTGAATTTGGATTAATTATGAAATTGGGATGGTAACACTTAGGGTTTATGCGAGAGCCTCTAAATTACCTAATTGTTAATAATGAAAGTTATTTGATGAAAAGGCATAATCTTTCATGAATTTGGCATACGCTTATATGGTTATCGTTGTGGCATGAGATCCCCGATCTTGGAGGTTTTTAGTTTATTGAGTTTATACAAATCTGCGAATTTATTCGAGAGCCTCTAAATTACCTAATTGTTAATAATGAAATTTATTTGATGAAAAGGCATAATCTTTCATGAATTTAGCATAGGCTTATATGGTTATCGTTGTGGCATGAGATCCCTGATCTTGGAGGTTTTTAGTTTATTGAGTTTATACAAATCTGCGAATTTATTCTGTTCATCTTTCCTAATTCATTCTTATATTATTCGGACACTTTTCTGACAAATTGGTTACGTTTTAAGCTTTCTGCTGAAGACTCGATTTCAACTAATGTATTCGATATCGAGTGACTGACTCGATATCGAGGGTTCCAAACGACGTCGTCTGTTTTGTCTGTCTTGTAGGAAGTTGACTGGAAATTGATTGAACCTTAGTCGATATCGATTGCATCACCCGAATGACCCGATATCGAGTGATCTGCTGAGTCGAAATAGAACATGATTTCAAGCTTTGGATCCGCTGGTACACCTCCTCGTGGATCGATCTTGAATACCCTACCACTACATTGGGAGGGTTTCTTGTAATTTATTTGAGAAGGCTTGGAGATCAGTTTGAGTTTATATTTTATTTATATTTTCATACTCGAAACTCGCTTGCTGTCAAATTTTAGCGCCGTTGCCGGGGAGGCAATCATTCGCGCCTTAAGTTTTTACACACGTTCTTTTCTAGTGCTGATTTTGTAGGTATATGCGATGCTCTGATCGCGTACCTATCTTGAAAAGTCTAGACGAGCCCGAATATTTCCTCCATATCCGCAACAGAGCAATCTGAATCATGGCGGATGCAGAGACACGGGCTCAACTCATAGAGAGGTTGAGGAAGGAGATTGAGAACCATAATACTACTATCGCCAATGAAAGGGCAACTGCCGCTGCAGAGAGAGCTCATGCCGATCGAGAGGAGAAAGCACGTAGACAAGCTCAAGAGAGGCTCAATTAGTATCCGCAGACGGCTGTCCAATACATGTACCCTACACTCACCGTGCCCGAATCTGCGATCCTTATCCCTCCTTCCGATTATGAAATTAAAATTAACTTCCTTTCTGAAATTAAACGCAATACTTTTGAAGGAAGAACTAATGAATGCCTCTTTCAACATATTACTACTTTCATGGATTTATGTGAGACTGTCTCCGATGGCGCTAATTTAGAATACGTTAAACTAAAATCTTTTCGATGGTCTCTTGCAGGGAAGGCTTTGCAGTGGCTTGAAAGCTTGGCTCCACGCTCGCTAAAGACATGGGCAGAGGTGAAGGATGCATTCCTCAACAAATTCTTCCCTCCATAAAAAACGGCGATGCTGCGATAAATGATCACGACTTTTAAACAAAAGCCTGGCGAGACTTTGGCGCAGGCATGAGAGCGCTTCAAGGACCTATTGCGATCATTCCCTACGCATGGGCAACTACCTTACGTCATCCAGGAGATCTTCTACAACTCCCTTGATGCACCGAATAAGGAGAGAATCAACTCTTACACTTCCTATCAGTACATTGAGCTTACACCTACGGAGGCGTGGGACACAATTGAGAGGTTTGTCAACTTTGACAACACATATGGGACTGCTGCGGCCTACGACTCAAGGTCTGCCCCATCTATGCCACTTTATGAGCCTCCAAGAGAGATCGATCCGGACGTAAGGCAGCAATTCAAAAATGATCAGGCACGCCGCCTACAAAAGCAAGTAAGGTTCCTGGCCAACAACCAAACTTGCTAGGAATGTGGGTCTACTAGGCACAACACCAACGCCTGCCCACATCTTGAGCAAGTCAGCATTGCAGAGACACATGAGGAAGCTAACTGGATGAGAGGCCCTTATGGAGAAGGCAATTAGCAGTATTGGGGGGATCAAAGATTTTACCAACCTCAGCACCAACAGCGGGATGCCCCACCTTATAGAGCACCTGAACATCTCGAGCGGGAAACAAAGAAAGATGACCTGCAAATCATACTTGATGAGATATGGAGGAACCACACTGAGTTTAAAAAATCCAATAACTCAGTCCATACTCAGTTGCATGGCATCAACTCTAGGCTCGAGGAGATCGACGTTTGGAAGAAGAGCATGGAGACCCAAATGGGTCAATTGGCTAATCAAATTCCCAAACCGTCAGGATCGCTGTCAGGATCTACTATGCCCAATCTCAAGGGTAAATCTACTAGTCACATAGCGGCGATGAATCTAAGGAGTGGGCGTCAGCTACGAACGCCCGAGCAAAAAGCGGAGGAAGAAGCCACTGGAGAGGACTCGATATCGACTCATCCAGTCGATATCGACCAAGATGCAGTCGACGTCAAGTCACCTTTACTCGATGTCGAACCAGAAGTTGAGCATCACCAGAAATCAACTCCTTCAGTCGATATCGACTCAACACCACTCGATATTGACCCGGCTCCAACAGCAGTAAAGAAGAAGATGATGTCATTCCCAAAGAAAACTTTGAAGGACCCTGTAGAAAAGAAATTCCAACGCTTTGTGAAGATGCTTCAAGGGCTAAATGTTACAATTCCATTCACAGAAGCTCTTCGTGAAATGCCATCATATGTACGGTTTCTCAAGGACATACTGGGAAAGAAGCGATCAATTGTTGAGATCGTAGAGGAATGCGGCAAGATGGAGCTATCAGAGAAGCGGCCAGACCCAGGTAAGTTCACTATCACAATAGGCTTAGGTCAACACCAATTCAATGCTTTATGTGATTTAGGGGCGAGTGTAAGCATTTTACCACTAACAATATGATCAAAGGTAAAGATTGGTGCACTAGAGCCCGTGGATGCTAAACTCTATATGGAGAACACCACAGTGGTCATTCCAATAGGCCTGGTAGATGATGTGCCAGTTCAAGTAGGTAAATTCTTTGTCCCCACTGATTTTCTAGTTGTTGATATGGCAGAGGACCCTGCTTGTCCAATTATTTTAGGAAGGCCCTTCTTAGCAATCGTTGATGAAAACATAAGTGTAAGGAAAGGATTGCTCTCATTCACCACAAGCGATGAAGTTATAGAGTACTCCTTCAACAAGACGGTAAAGAGGAACGACGGTCCTATGGAGGTGAAATCAATCAAGGGCGTCTACATTGCTTGCGGGGAACCTAAGGTAAGAACTATGATCCCCAAAGAGTTAGAGAAGAGGGCTATAGAAGCCAATGTGCAGGAAATCATGGCAATCTTGAATGAAGACACTGAAGTACCACTCGATGTCGACCCAGGTAAGTCGATATCGACTGCCAATTTTCTAGATGATGTGCCGGGTTTTAAGCATGGGGTCAATGTCGGATCACACCACTCAAAATCGAGTGAATCACTTGAAATCGACCCAAATTCAAAGCCGACATCGACTGAGGTAAAAGGTGAAGGAAGACACTTGATATCGAGTCAACCCACTCGATGTCGAGCTGATCAGGTTGAGTCAACTTCTCCAATATCGAGTGAATCACCAGGAGTTGAACATGACTTGATATCGAGTGATACTAGTCGATATCGACTGGACTCTCAGTAGGAAAAGGAAAGCTTCGCAAAGGTGAGCTCAGGTATGGATCCCTCTTCCCCAATTTCAATAAATGACTTATCTATATATGGGAGAGGTTTGCCTCGGTATGTGCGCTTATGCAGGATATCCAATGATGATCCGAGCAACTACGAAGTAGGAGATAAGGTGTATGTCTCCAAATCAAAAGATAATTGGTTTCCGAGCAAGTTAAAAACAAAGAAGATGGGTCCATTTACAGTGAACAAAATCCATCCAGGCGGGATGTAGCTGCGAGACAAGAACAAAGTACTATTTGAAGCCCAGGCTACGTGGGCTATGCAGATGCCACCTTAAGAACATGAAATAAGAAATAGTTTTTAGGATTTGGATATTTTTGGTTTAGTTTTGAGACTTTATGTTTTGGTTTGGCTTTTTGTTTTATTGTCTAACGAATTTCAAGAGCAAGAAGATGCGAAAAGGGGACTCGATATCAAGTCTATAACTTGATATCGAATGCGCATGTCGATTTAGAGAAGCTGTGATCGACCGAGGATCACCCTGAAGCTTAACTTCACCAGAAATCGAGTGACATCAGCCGATATCGAGTGACATCAGTCGATATCGACTGAATCATTCGATATCAACTGACCCTGCAGACGTCTTCAGCGCCTATTTTTTATGATTCTGCTCTAAGTTTTAGTAAGTTTATTTCTTAACCCTAGTTCTTATACAGTAAAGACACTGTAATCTTCAAGTATGGGGTGGGGGAAAGGCTCACTTGCATATTTTATGCATTTTTGCGCATATTTCACTTTTTTTTTCATATGCATACTTCTCCAATTGCATTATACATGGTTACTTTGGATATGTTTATGCATCATGTTTATTGTCCAAAGTCTAAAAATTCACCCCCATTGAAAAAATTGAAAATTTTGAAAATTTTTGAATAAGTGTCATGGAAGTTTAATAGAACTCGACGATGCAAAAGTAGATTCATTAGAGATATAGCATGAAATTGCCTAGTAAAGGGAAGTCACAATGAAGTGCAAATTTTTAGAGAAAACCATGAAAGGAGGTAAAATCTGAAGTTGCTTTTGACATGTGCATAATAAGAGGATGGAGGACTTTATATTTTCCATACATGTGCTCAATTTCATATCCTAGCCTTACCTATGCATATTTGCATTATATAAGCCATATATGAGCCTTGCATTATTATTGCTCCACATACATTACATATTGCCCATTTTTTATACCTTATACCCTATCCGGGGATTATGTTGAGAATTGCTGTCATATTTGGAGTGGATATATGGAGTTTGTGCATATTATTATTGAAGTTGTTGGCAGGATGAAAGAAAATTTAAATTATGGAAAATTTAATGAGCGAGAAACAAATTCGATCACCTCAGGAGATAAAGGTAGATCAACCCTTCTCGTTAAGATGTTAGTTCGGCGAGATAGGACACCAAGGTGAGGAGTCCGAAGCACTAAGTATCCGGGGACATTCATGACACCCATGTTTACGACTCGTGAGAAGGCAGTGTTAAGGTTGGAGAGGTAAAAGCATTATAGAAAAAAAAGCCTTGAGCGAAGAGCGAAAGGTGAGAAGTATGATGAAGAAGGAATGTGGTATGGAAGTTTGGAAAGAAAGTTTATTTCCTTGGATTTAACACCGCATGGCAAAAAATTTGCCCACCTTTAGCCTTTTACCAATCTACTTCTCTATAAGCTTACATAAAAGTCCTCTTGATTATTAATGCTTTGTCGCATGAAATTGTTTTATGCATAACCCTCCTTTTGTTAGTATGATGTTGCTTTTATTCATAAGCATGGATTTGTTGACATTAGTACCTTTTCGAGGATGGCAATTGATTGTGGGGACATATAGAAATGAATCTATGATGTTGAGGGTTTAGTTTCTGCCCCTGAATGACCGCTAAAAGTATTGCTTGGGGACAAGCAAGCTTAAGTATGGGGTGTTGATGTTCGCTCAATTTACCATGTTTTTCATCTACTTTTACTTCGATTTCTGCCTATATGTTCATACATATTTGATGGGAAAACATAGGATTTGTGTAGTTTATGATTATTTGCCAATTATGGAGGTCTACCCGAGTTCTTGTGTTATTTCGCAGAAATCGAGGCAAAATCGGAGTGATTTGGAGAAGAGAAAGAAGCTGGAAAATCACTCGAAGTCTACTGAAGAGTTACTCGAAATCGACTAAGTGACTCGACATCTAGTGAAACTGAAGACCTGAAATCGAGCCAGGAAGAGAACCACTCTACTCCATGCAGACAAGTTGATATCGACTAAAGCCACTCGATATCGAGTACAGGAGATCGAGTGAAGAGCCAAGGTCGAGTAGAGCTGACTTGAACCAGAAGAGGATGAGTCGATATCGACTAAAGCCAGTCGATATCGAGTGACGCTGCAGAAGATCTAACGTTTTGACGAAATCTTATCCGAGGCGGATTGTTTCTACATTAAGTCGAGAATCTTTTATCTTTTTATGAGACTTTCTGTCCTTTATGGTGAATTTCATATTTACCTAGAGGGATTTTATTTATTTACTTTAGCAAGTTTTATCTTAGGAATAAGATAGATTTTCTTTTCCTTGGATAGCAAGGTTTCAAATCTATAATTAAAGCCATTAGGGTTGAGTTTTTATCATCCAACATCAAAGAAAACACTTTACAATTCAGTTTAGGAATAGAGAAAGAGAGAGGAGGCCGAGTGAAGGAGAGAGAAGCGAGAGCGGAATTTTGCTTTGTTCGATTGTACTTTCGACGTTTGTAATTTCAATTCAAGTTTGTTATTTTCCAATGATAATGATGATGTCAATGGCTATGAAGCGCAAGTAGTTCCCTTACTTCTAGGGTCGGGTTGAGCCCGACGATAGCCATGTAAGTTTATGCATCAAAGGTATGATTTTTATGCAATTTCGTTTCTATCCTATATGCATGATTCTTCTACAAGAGTAGTAGGCGATCCTTATTTGCATTATTAAAGTGAAAGCAATCTTATTGTGAATTTGGATTAATTATGAAATTGGGATGGTAACACTTAGGGTTTATGCGAGAGCCTCTAAATTACCTAATTGTTAATAACGAAAGTTAGTTGATGAAAAGGCATAATCTTTCATGAATTTGGCATAGGCTTATATGGTTATCGTTGTGGCATGAGACCCCTGATCTTGGAGGTTTTTAGTTTATTGAGTTTATACAAATCTGCGAATTTATTCTGTTCATCTTTCCTAATTCATTCTTATATTCTTCGGACACTTTTCGGACAAATTGGTTACGTTTTAAGCTTTTTGTTGAAGACTCGATTTCGACTGCTATAGTCGATATCGAGTGACTGACTCGATATCGAGTGTTCCACTCGACGTCGTCTATTTTGTTTGTCTTATAGGAAGTTGACTGGAAATAGACTGATCCTTAGTCGATATCGACTGTATCATCCGATATCGAGTGATCTGCTGAGTCAAAATAGAACGTGGTTTCAAGCTTAGAATCCGCTGACACACCTCCTCGTGGATCGATCCTGAATACCCTACCACTACATTGGGAGGGTTTCTTGTAAATTATTTGAGAAGGCTTGGAGATCGATTTGAGTTTATATTTTATTTATATTTTCATACTCGAAACCCGCATGCCGTCAACTCCCAAGGAAATTGCGAGTGCAATGATCCTTAGATGAGGAAAAGAGGTAAAGACTCCAACAAGAGACATTATGCCAAGTACATTGAGAATTTGTGCTATTTGTATTTTAAATCCTGCAGAAATAGGGTTCCATATGAATGTAAGGGGTTGACATATTTGTGAGGAGTCTCAATATATTTAAACCAATGTCGGAATAACTAAGGTAAATTGGAATAACTAGGAATCGAGTCAAGGATCATGAATACCAACCATTGTTGAGAAATCATAGGTGAAACACTTCTATTTTATTATTATCGAATTCACAATCATTCATTTCTATGGATCAACTCCGAACTTACCAAATATACTAGTCATTGAGGTTGGAATTATCTTTGACAGGGAACAAACGACTTTATGCCCCATCACTTGCATAGGACTTCTGAGACGACCTTCAAACTGTCCTCTTCCTTGATATGAACCTTGAGCATTCATCTTGTTTCTAAAACCTTGATAAAAGTTTGAGTTGAAGTTAGGATTGTAAGAATTGTTGTCGAATCATCAAAGATTGTAGTCTCCAACAACATTGACTTCCATAACTCCTTATTGGATTTATGGGCACAGATCATTGGGATGCGATGGATCTTCACGTACTCTGCAAGGTCTAGCTTGGATTTGACAACTTGGGTGACAAGGCTCTCCACTAGATCTGTGAGCCTGCCAATATCGTCCTGACGATTCCACTTGGTGCTTGTATTATTGACATGACGCACTCCTTGAACACCTTGGGTCTGTCCGTATTGTTAAGAAGCATTAGTGAGCCCCTCAAATATCTTTATAGCATTCGCTGGTGTCTTATCTAGCACATATCCACCACTTGTTGCATTGATAATACTACATTCTTGGTCTAGCAAACTTTTATAAAGATAGAAAACCAGATCATCCTCTGTGATACCATGCTGCAGGAAACTAGCTTTTGAGTTTCTTGAAGCATTCAACATACTCATACAGTGACTCTGTCGGAGATTGCTTGATGCTTGATATCTCTTTCTTGACATTTTTATGGCGGGTGGTGGGAAAATACTTGTTCAGAAATGCCTTCTTAAGCTCCACCCATATCTGAATACTTTCATTGGCAAATAGTATACCCAATCATTTTCACCTTTCTTGAGGGTGAAAGAAAACACCCTGAGCATTATCTGATCATATGTCATTCATGTGGGACGCAAGCGATTACATATCGCTATGAATTTGGCCAGATGCTTGTTTGGATCCTTTCTGCTTCTTCCATGGAAACTAGGCAAAATGGATACCTAGCTAGATGGACTTGAAGTCGAAATCAAATCCTTTTAGGAGATCTGGGAGCTTGATTGCTAAAGGTTGAGAAGTTAGATTTATCTCCTTCAGATCTCGCAGTGTCCTTCTTAGTTGAGCGTTGACTTTCATCTTTCTCGAATGATGTCTTCTTAAGCTAGAGAGAGTTTTTTCTATTTCTGAATCAAAAGACATGGTAGAGAGATTAGTAAAATGAGTGTGAACCATAAAATATGGCCCACATGATTTCTAACAAACACACTAAAAAAACGTCACTCCCTGGCAACGGCGCCAG
The DNA here is from genome assembly GCA_963922045.1 of Persicaria maculosa. Lineage (NCBI taxonomy): Eukaryota > Viridiplantae > Streptophyta > Magnoliopsida > Caryophyllales > Polygonaceae > Persicaria > Persicaria maculosa. The sequence continues at coordinate 25,109,859 of OY998266.1, forward strand.
AATTTTGGTGCGAGGTGAATGTCGTGGTTCAACTCCCCAACAAGTAAAACCCAAACCTATTAACTAAGTATAGTGAATAAGTACGGGGTCGATCCCACAGAGAGCACATGTGACTTTGCAAATGTGATTGCAAGCAAGTAAACAAGTAGTAAAGTAATGGCAAGAAAGTAGTAACAAAAGTAGCATTGATTGGTTGTAGGGAACAATAATGATGAATATAGTTTCACTAGCATTCACAAAAATGGTGATTTCATGATCATTGGATTGTTATTCTAATGCAATTTGGTTATGCTGATTACTCTAAGGAAGGTTTAAAGACAGAATTAGATAGGCGAAACTTGTCGATCACCATCTAACTTTGTAACCTGCACTTCCTGATGACCATACTTCTTGCAATAATAGCATTGAATATTGCTTCGGTACTGTCGTAAATCTCCATTTTGGCTTCTACTTGATTCACCAAGTTGGCCTGGGCTTGATTCATCATATTGGGCACTACTTGAGGCACTAAATTGACGTATGCCTTAACCACATCCATGAACTCAGCCCCCGAAAACGACCTCAGCCTTTGCCTATGTTTCTTGAAATATCTAATGTGCCCTCGTTGGATGACTCGTCCTTAGCCCGAAAATCCTTCTCCTCTTTCTTTTCACATGACTTGTTAAGACTATCTTCATGAGTTGCAAAGAACTCGATCATCAATTCTTAAAACCTATAAGTAGATAGGTCATTCGATTCCTCAATTACACCAACCACATGATCAAATTTCCTAGTTAAACTCCTTAAAACCTTAGTCACAACAGTCTCACTACTCAAATTTTCACCATATGACTTCATATGATTGACAAGTGTAGAAACTCTAAACACAAATTCTTGCATTGATTCTTTGTCTTGCATATGTAAGATTTCAAAATCACGATATAAAGAATAGAGTTTTACCGTGATTACCTTATCACCCCTGTACTCTTGTTTGAGAGTCCCCCATGCCTCATTGGTGGTTGATACTACTGCAATTCTAGAAAAGATCTCATCATCCAGGGCTTGCTGAATCATAAACACTGCTTTTGAGTCTTTTTTTTTACGATTATCCTGCAACAGTTAGCTTCGCTAGGCTCATCTCATTCCATATCTTCAAACCCATTTTCTACAAGACTACATAGCTCTTGGGACTTAAAAAATATTTAATCTTCAAACTCCAAAACTGATAATTAATCCCTTTAACATTTGGAAAAAGGAAGATGGGAGATTTAACCCATTGTCGATGTATTGCATCTTCAATTTCTCTTGTATTCTACCTCATTATGTTTCTATCACCCTTTAATTTTTCCTTTCCCCAAAATCAAACTAGGTAAACTCTATACTTTGTTACCAAAATGTTGAAAGAGGAGATGCAATAATTGAACACAGTTAACCAACCAGAGAGGCTTAACTTTTCATGCATATACAAAATTGAAACATGCAAGTTACACCCATTTAACTAGAGGCTAAAAACAAACAGTTAAGACCAATGAAACACCCCACTATGCGACTAACTAAAACGTATGAAAACAACTTAATGAAAACTAACAAACTAAGTTTGAATTATATTTCAACAGGAACAGAGATAACAAAAATAAATGAGGAAAAATATGGGAATGGGTGGGTTAATTATTCCCAGCATCTGGATAACATTAAGCATTGGAGAAATTATCCCAACAATAATTCTTGTCTCACCTCAGCCCCAATGAGGAAACTTATGGAATTTCCCCACATTGAGTAAGAAATCCCTATTTAATTCAGTACTAAATATTTGACCTACTGTATATAAAAATGGTAAAGATTTTTTCAACATGTTACAATAGATAAACTACGATAATAGTTTCTTTGAGGCATTACAATAGATGGCTATGGTAACATTGTGTAACACCATAGATAAGTAGTGTTATAGCCTAAACTAACACCTTGTGCAAAATAACAGTTGTCAGCGTAGGTAACCCCTCATATATCCATGGTAACAGGGATAAAACACGCAAAAATGAAAAGAAGAGGTGCAACCTGACGAGTAATGGAAATTTTTCGAAAAGAGAGTGAAACATTTAAAATTTAAAACCCTCAAATCCTTAACCTTATGTAGCCACCCCCTTATCTTTCTTAGTTGCCGAATTTCTTTTTGTGCCAAATGAAAACCCACACTATCGCACTTGAGAAGGGGAGAAAAGGTAGGTAATTGTCATCATTATTCCATTTCATGCCTTCATAACATATCCCATGCCTCTCTGCACTAGACCGTCTCTCCTCTCTCCCATGCTTTCTTTTTTTCCTCTTCATTTTTTGACAAATTCCGCCATTGTAAACCCTTGTTAGGGATTGACACTACCTTCTCATGTTGGCGCCATAATTGATAATGCATATTTTAGATAAGCATTTTAAGTAGTTTTAGGTGCATTAAGAGTAGGTTTATTACATGTTTACTAGTTAATTTGTATTGTTACTCATTTCGGCATTCGTATTCGGAATCTACACTATATTGTGCTTATTATGCAGATTTACAATCAGAGCTTGAAAAGAGGCTAAGGATGGACTAAAGAAGGTTAGAAGAGGCTGGTTTGGAGCTTAAAAGGAACAAGGAAAGAGCATAAGAGGAACCAAGGTCAAGAGGATCGAAGACAAAGAAGAAAACGAAGATATAGAAAAAGCAGCGTCTGCCACTACTAGACCGACTGTAAGACCCGAGGTCTTAAGAGGCGCCAACCCATGCCACCTAGCCCTCTCAGGTCCGTTGTCCTCACATGGAGCCTGAAAAGGAAGAGCTCTTGTGACATGGGTAGGGTTTGAATCACATATAAATCACTCCCAACATCCTTATGATATTCGATGTGGGACGGGGGTGTTACAAATATGTAAGACCCGCGGTCTTAAGAGGTGCCAGCCCATGCCACCTAGCCCTCTCAGGTCCGTTGTCCTCACTTGGAGTCTGAAAAAGAAGAGCTCTTGTGACATAGATAGGGCTTGAATCATTTATAAACCACTCCCAACATCCTTATGATATCCGATGTGGGACGGGGTGTTACAATCTTCCCCACTTAAAGCACTGACGACCCTGTCAAGCCCAAGGGACTGCCCTCCGGGAGGAGCGTACCCGAGCATACTGTCGGCTCACCACCAAGCCCGGAGTATACTCTGATACCATCTGTAAGACCCGGGGTCTTAAGAGGCACCAGCCCATGTCACCTAGCCTTCTCAGGTCCATTGTCCTCACTGGGAGCCTGAAAAGAAAGAGCTCTTATGACATGGATAGGGCTTGAATCACTTATAAACCACTCCCAACATCCTTATGATATCCGATGTAGGACGAGGTGTTACACCGGCGCCCGCCGGTCAGCCATATTTTGTGAACGTCGAGTTTTATCCGAATAGTTTAATTAATTTATTATTATTTTATTTTCTAGGGTTAAGAAGGTCGACTATTATCCTATATAGGTGATTCTCATTAGGTTGAAAAGAAGAAACTCGATGATCTATCTAGAATCTTATTATACATTCATCATTCGTTAGAGTATGAGCAACTAATTAAACTCATTGTTTCGCCTACGATTCGAATACATGGTTAGTTGAATTGTGAGGCTTTGATATTTATATTATTCCTTTTGTTATTTTATTACCTTTGTTCTCATCTCGTTGATTGTTAATTCTCTCTTGATTGATCAACTCGACAGAATTGCATTCTGGCTAGGTTTTAATTGATTCGCGAGAATAGGTAGATAGTGATGTAGGGAGAATTGAATATGAAATATATAATAGAATATAACACAATGCATTCCTTAACCTCTTCAAATATATTCAAGACTCCCCGCTGTATTGGTAGGGAATCAGGATCAATCCATGAGGAAGTGTGTCAGCGGGATCCTAGATAGTCTTTGAAAGCAAACGTCTGTGTCGACCAGAAGCCTCGATCTCGAGTGGGTAACTCGACGTCGACCTAGTCTGTCGATTTCTACTACAACAAAAGACCCGTAGAGACAAAAATAAGCAGTTGATATCGAATAGGGGTGTCGATATCGATGTCAGTAGCACACGTCGACCTGGCTCAGAAAACTGACAGTCGACTCTAGGCACTCGGTGGCGAGTCATTCACTCGATATCGAGCTCAGCAGCAGGAAGATATTGCGTCGACACAGAAGACCGTCGACGTAGACTCAGTAGGTCGATATCGACCAGATATGTCAATATCGAGTGGTTCATGCAGTAACGTTAATTGTCGGGAAAGATATCCGAAGACAAATAGGATGGATCCCGAAGGTATGATCAGAAAAGACAGATTTTTGATGTATATCAAATATATATAAGGCAACTCCTAAGGCTAGGGTTTACCATGACGTTAACCAATGCATGCATAAGGCAAATAAGACGGACAATTGCGCTATCTCACCCGAGGGACAAGCTTTCTCCGTACACCAGCGATTAGGAATACTCTTGCAAATAAACCTAATTGTCTCTACCCATTTTATGTTTATAACCCAAGGTTTTAACATGAATCCCTTATCTTGCGATAAGGACTAAACATAGAATCGTAGGAGATGATCAAGACACAATGATATCAACATCAAGTACTTACCTGAACACGCATGGCTAACGTCGGGTTCACCCCGACCCTAGAAGCTTTGGGGAACGACTGGCACTTCATCGCAACAAACACCATTGATGGAAAAGAAATAACTTGCATTAAACCTTCGAACTCGAAACTTAATAACTCAACGCCGACTTTCGCAAACGCCAAACCCTAAAGCTTCTCTTACCCTCTAAATTACTTTGAATTGTTCTTGTGTGATTGAATGAATGAAAGACCAGCCCCTAGGGCTTTATTTATAGCCTACTAATCCTTGCTAGCCAAGGAGAGTAGTTCTAATCCTACTAAAACTTATATCTTCAATGTATCCCTAACAAGTGAGATAAATCTTTATTAAGGTAAATACTTAAATAATTAATAAATATCTTAAGGTAAAAAGGCAACAACCCTAAAACATAATCTATCTTAAAAGATATGAGAAACTGTGGCTTAGTGGATAGATCTTCAAATTCGCGTCCTTGATTCGCGTGCAAACAGTGTAAACTTCCACTCGATATTGAGTGCTTCATCTCGACTCGATTTCTCTCAATTCACTCAAGCTCTAGGTATGTCGATTGGCTATGTCGATGTTGACACCTCCACTCGATATCAGGTCATGTCGAGTGGTCTTCAGTAGGTATGTATGGTCTGTCTCGACACTCAGTGTCCACGTCGAGCTGGCATGTCGATCTCGACCTGTCTGGTCGATATCGACCTCTTCTCTACTTCACTTGGCTTTCTCGTTATGACTCCGATTCCGCTCCAATTCCTATACATTTAGACCAAAACTTGTGCAGACTCTATTTCTTGCACGTTAACTCATTCTACACAAATTTGTATTATTTTTAACCTTTACTTTAGTAATCGAATGAAATATGAAGTCCAAACATGCAAATAAAATGACACTAAATATGTACATCAAAACACCCCATACATAGACGTGCTTGTCCTCAAGCAATAACCAACACCTACAATACACCCTTCAAGTCTTCGCCCTTGTCAAAAGCAACATCATAAGAGGTAGCAAAGCAAAGCAAGTGAATTCAACGTCATCACACATATATGAGCGATCCATAGGCATAAGCAATTTTAAATCCAACCTCACAGGGATAATGTGTTTGCACTCAACTCTCAATGTGTTTATGCTATTAAGATCAACTCTCAACTCAATTCTGTATACAAACTCATAAACATTGCAATTTATAATAATCCACTTCGCAACCAACTATGTAAATGCAACAAGAACCATCAGGACTTTCGCTCAATGGAAGACTTCAAATAAGACTCCATTCGGCGGGGTTGTAATGGGGCTTGGTAAGAAATAAAGGGTATGGGATGATTTGGCTATGTTGTGCTTTATAAAAGTTGGGAATCAAGACTCTTAAACTTTAACACAACTCATCCAAACCATATCTCCCAAAATAATGTACTTTCCAAACTTGCTTTATTATGATGCTTATCCACCTTTTTTCAAACCCTAGTATACCTCTCAAAAATATAAATCTTGTAAGAAATAAAAGAACTAAGAAATAATTGGCTCATGCACTAATATAATAACTCTTTTTTTTCGGATTTTTTTTGGACGAAAATACATAAATAATATGTGCATTTGTATGGTGAGCCAAAAATCCTTTTACAATATGTGACAAGATGCAAATATATACCAACCCATAAATTTTCTTTTCTCAAAACTAAACATATGCACTTTCTTTCCACAATGCATTATTCTAACCATTCTAAGTCTTAATTCCCAAATGGGTCAGGCTTAATTCTGCTAGGGAAAATTTTGTAGAGTTTGCAATATGAGGCTCAGGCTAATGTTCTGCCTTTAAGCAGATATAATGCAGGGTAGGTAAAGAGAGGATAAAAATGGCTCAAAAGATGCCTCCATCATTTAATTCTCATAAACATAAACATATATATGCATTGGCTTTGAATAACTATCACAACGTCCTCAAAAAAAAAAGAATAACTATCACAACATTTAGAGATGAATAGGAAGAGTAAATACACTCAAGAAAGCAGATGGATTTTTAATGTTCTCCTTATAGGACAAAATTCTCACTAGGACAATTTTGTTGGATTTGCTTTTTAGCCTAGGATCATATGTGCTCAATTTCATCACCAGTTCACAATCTACATAAAAACAAATTTAAGGAGTTAGGCTAAACCATCCCAATATGCCATAGGATTTACATGATCAAGTCAGCTATTGAGTTCTTATAATTGGACATCTAAGTAGGGCCTAAAACAAACTAAAAGGTTAATATGCATTTTTTTTTATTTTTGACATTTTCTAATTTTTTGGATTTTTTGCATTTTTATAAACTAAAGTACTAAGAACATAAACTTAAACATGAATGCAATGCAAAATTTTAAAAATAAGCCAAGATTTGACCATAAGACATGTTTCATCCCCACCCCATACTTAAAATATACAGTGTCCTCACTGTATAGAAAGAAAAACAAGGGTGAAGAGAAAAACTCACAAAGCAACCTACGGATGGAAGGTCGATGCCAGTAGTCGATGTCGAGTCAATAGGTCGATGTCGACTGCATCTATATATATCGATGAAGAAGTTGAAGTCGAGGGTCGCTAGGGTGAGGTCGATATCGAGGGCCCTACTCGATGTTGAGTATACTTTTTTGCTCCTCAGTGATCGATGTCGATCACATGAGTTGGCTCGACCCTAGGCAGTCGATTTCAACCGGCCTAGTCGATTTCGAGTGCCTCTGCAGGGGCTTCTTTTCTTCTTTGTTGTTCCTTTTCCTACGTAACCTAAAATTATTGTTATATAAATAAAAGATATAGCCACGATTATCAAAGTTTCAAAACCGAAAATCCAAAATTTAAAATCCTAAAACAGTCTAAGCGGAAAATTTAAAGATTTATGTACACGCTCTAGATTTTTAAGTCGCTAGGCCGACTTCTCCGTCAATGCTTCAAGACCCTTTAAGGTAGGGTCCCTTCAAGCTTGTTCCTTTTCCTAGATCATCTAGGTCCTTTTGATAGTACCCAAGCTCAACAACCAAGGCTTCTTCTTCATTGGGCTCTTTGTTGGGACCTTTCGTTCTCTTTTTTGACCTAACTTTGGAAATATGGGCAAACCATGGAGCTTTGACCCTCCCATTAGTTAAATCATCAGTAATGGACAAAGAAGGGTTAGGGATTATACCCGAGCTCACCTTTTTGGGCCCGAAACAGCGATCTTCGGGCTGAGGGTCAGTCGATCTCGACATGGTGAGGTCGATCTCGAGTAATAGAGTCGATGTCGAGTTGGGGTGGTCGACATCATCAGTGGGGACCCCATACCTAAGTTCTTGGCAACTCGGTTGATCATCAGAGTCACTCGACATTGAGTCAGGGGGTCGACATCGAGTACATTGGTCGATTTTGACTGGGTGAAGTCGATCTCGACTCTCTTTGCAACTTCCGTCCTCGCCAACAAAAATTTGTGAATCTTCTCCTTCGTAGTTGAGATCCCAACTTCTTCTAGTCACTTTGTCTCGCTCATCTTAGGGTTGAAGTGAAATTCGACGACCTCATTGCCGATCGTGAATGTAAGAGTGCCATTCCTCACATTGATGTTGGCATCCACTGTTGCTAAGAATGGCATGCCAAGGATGATAGGCACAATGGGATCTTTTGGCATGTCCAACACGATGAAGTCCGTGGGTATGAAGAACTTTCCCACCTTGACAGGGACATCATCCACAACCCCTGTTGGTCTCACGAAGGAGTTGTCCGCCATGTAGAGCTTCATGTCGACGGGTTCCAATGCTCTTATGCCCACTTGTTGCCATATTGATAGGGGCATCAAACTAACACCAGCCCCAAGGTCATATAGGGATTTGAATTGATGCTTACCTACCCCTACCGTTACCGCAAACTTGCATGGATTGCTGCGCTTTTCAGGGAACTCAATGGAATTGCATTCGCCAGCGATCTCTAAGATGGACCTTTTCTTGGATAAGATGTCCTTCAAGAAGCTCATGTAGGCTGACATCTCGTTCAAGGCTTCCGTGAGTGGAATGGTGAGGTTGAGTCCTTGTAAGATCTTCATGAAGCGTCTATACTTGGTGTCCGCCAGGTCTTGCAATGACTTGGAAGGAAAAGGGAGTGCTTTTGATAGCTTCGGAGGCAAAGTGGTCGACTTTTTCTTTCTCGGCTGGTCGACATTGACATCAAGGGGGTCGATATTGATATGGGTGGTCGACCTCGGAGGTTTCTGAAGCTGTTGATGATTTTCGGAGGACTCGACAATGATCTGGGGGTCGACATCGACGGGTGCACTCGATATCGAGTGCCTCTCTGGCTCAGTTGTGGGCTTCGCAGTGGGCTCGACATCGAGAATGTGTTCGACATCGATAGGGCCCTCGATATCGACTAGGGTGTCGACATCGACTGCGTCTTTAGCGACTTCTCCTTTGCTCCATGGCTCGTGCAATTGACGTCCACTCCTTAGATTGACAGCGGCAATGTGCTCGGATTACCACTTAGGATTTTCTTGTGGTTGTCTTGGGAACTTGCTGGGTGGCTTTGGAATTTAGGCCACTAGATGGCGTTGAAGGTTGTTCTGGATGGCGTTGCTAGATTGTTGACTCGCAGCTTGGTTCCTCCTTAACTCATCAAGGATGAGTTGGACATCATACCCTCTTGGCTCTCTCTCTGAGTGGTCTGGAGCTCGGTAAGGCGGAGGATCCCTAGGTTTGTATTGGGGTGGTTGATTTACCCAGTTTTGGTATCCCTGGCGATTGGGATTCCTCATATACCTCATCTTTTGATGAGTCTCCGCTAGATCAACTTGCTCCATGTGGGGGCAAGCGGTGGTGATGTGCCTCTCGGAGCCACATTGGGTGCAAGGTTGGTTGCCAGAGTGGAATCTCACTTGCTTTTGAAGCCTCCTGAGTTGATCTTACATGAATTGTGCTTTGACGTCCGGATTAATCTCCTTGGAGGGCTCATAGAGTGGCATTGATGGGGCAGGCCTTGAGTTAGAGGCCACATGATTCCCATATGTGTTGTCAAATTCTACTAACCTCTCTATAGTATCCCAAGCTTGTTGTGGTAAGAGCTCAAGATACCCATAAGAGGTGTAGGTGTTGATTCTCTCTTTAGTAGCTACATCCAAGGCATTGTGGATGATCTCATGGATGATGTAGTGTGGTTGCCCATGCATAGGGAAGGACCTTAGAAGCTCCTTGAATCACTCCCACACTTGCGCCAGGGTTTCATGAGGCTTTTTCTTGAAAGCCATGATCTTCTAACGAATAACCGCTGTCTTGGATGGTGGAAAGAATTTGTTGAGAAAGGCATCCTTGACTTCATCCCACGTGCGGAGCGATCTTGGGTCTAGGCTCTCCAACCATGCTAGCGCTTTCCTTGCAAGAGACCAACGAAAAGCCTTTCGTTTGACATATTCAAGGCTTTGTCCATCAGCAATAGTATCACATAAATCGAGGAAAGTAGTTATGTGCTCTAGAGGGCAATCATTAGGTTTTCCCTCAAATTGATGTCGCCTAATTTCAGTTAAGAAGCTAGGTTTTATATCAAAATTAGAGTGAGGGATAAGAATGGTCGATTCAGGCACTGAGAGCACGGGGTGCATGTATTGCTTGGCATTCTGAGGAAGGGCATTGATTTGGGCTTCATATTGCCTTCTCGCTTCCTGCTCCCTGTCAGCACGCTCTCGTTGTTCCACCTCTCTAGTGGTGAAATCCTCGACTTGCTTCCTTAACCGCTCAATCTGTTGAGCTTTGGTCTCTTGGTCTGCCATAATTCTCTAAACTTTAGACGTTAGATAGAGATAATGTTCAGGGTCTTCTACTCCTTCGAATTCAGGCGTGCGATCAGCGTTTCGCATACACTTATAAATCACAACACAAAGGAAAAGATGTGAGATAGACTACTAGGGAGCGATTGATCGCTTCCCCGGCAACTGCGGCAAATTTTGATGTAGGGAGAATTGAATATGAAATATATATAATAGAATATAAAACAATGCAATCCTTAGCCTCTTCAAATAAATTCAAGAGTCCCCGAAGTAGTGGTAGGGAATCAGGATCGATCCACGAGGAAGCGTGTCAGCGGGATCCTAGATAGTCTTTGAAAGCACACGTCTGTGTCGACCAGAAGCCTCGATCTCGAGTGGGTAGCTTAACGTCGACCTGGGCTGTCGATTTCTACTACAACAAAAGACCTGTAGAGACAAAAACAAGCAGTTGATATCGACCAGGGGTGTCGATATCGATGTTAGTAGCACACGTTGACCTGGCTCAGAAAACTGCCAGTCGACTCAGGGCACTCGGTGGCGAGTTGTTCACTCGATATCGAGCTCATCAGCAGGAAGATAGTGCGTCGCCATAAAAGACCATCGATGTAGACTCAGTAGGTCAATATCGACCAAATATGTCGATATCAAGTGGTTCTTGCAGTAACGTTAGTTGTCGGCAAAGATAGCCGAAGACAAATAGGATGGATGACGAAGGTATGAATAAAAAACACAGTTTTTTAATGTATATAAAATATATAAAAGGCAACTCTAAAGGCTAGGGTTTACTACAACGTTAATCAATGCATGCATAAGGCAAATAAGATGGACAATTGCGCTATCTCACCTGAGGGACAAGCTTTCGCCGTACACCAACGATTAGGAATACTCTTGAAAATAAACCTAATTGTCTCTACCAATTTTATGTTTATAGCCCAAGTTGTTAACATGAATCCCTTTTCTTGCGATAAGGATTAAACATAGAATCGTAGGAAATCATCAAGACACAACGATATCAACATCAAGTACTTACCTCACCACGCATGGCTAACGTCGGGCTCACCCCGACCCTAGAAGCTTTGGGAAACTACTCGCACTTCATCGCAACAAAAACCATTCATGGAAAAGAAATAACTTGCATTAAACCTTCGAACTCAAAACTTTACAACTCAACGCCGGCTTTCGCAGACGCCAAACCCTCAAGCTTCTCCTACTCTCTAAACTACTTTGAATTGTTCTTGTGTGATTGAATGAATGAAAGACTAGCCCCTAGGGCTTTATTTATAGCCTACTAATCCTTGTTAGCCAAGGACAGTAGTTCTAATCCTACTAAAATTTCTATCTAAAATATATCCCTAACAAGTGGGATAAATCTTTATTAAGGTAAATACTTAAATAATTAAAAAATATCTTAGGGTAAAAGGGCAACAACCCTAAGACATAATCTATCTTAAAAGATATAATAAATCGTGGCTTAGTGGATAGATCTTCAAATCCGCATCCCCGATCCGTGTGTAAATAGTGTACACTTCCACTCGATATCGACCCGGTCACTCGGTATCGAGTGCTTCATCTCGACTCGATTTGTCGCACTTCACTCGAGCTCTGGGTATGTCGATTGGCTATGTCGATGTCGACACCTCCACTCGATCTCAGGTCATGTCGAGTGGTCTTCAGTAGGTATGTATGATCTGTCTCGGCGCTCAATGTCCACGTCAAGCTGGCATGTCGATATCGACCTGTCTGGTCGATATCGACCTCTTCTCTGCTTCACTTGGCTTTCTCATTTTGGCTCCGATTCCGCTCCGATTCCTATACATTTAGAACAAAACTTTTGCAGACTCTATTGGTGCATGTTAACTCATTCTACACAGATTTGCATTATTTTTAAGCTTTACTTTAGGAATTGAATAAAATATGAAGTCAAAACATGGAAATAAAATGACACTAAATATGTACATCAAATAATAGTCGCAAACACAAGTAATTGATCCCCTAAAAGCATCATTTGGTTGTGCATGGTAATGACACTAGGTTAAATATCGATCTCTAAGAGGATTAAGGTTAAGAGAGTGACATCTCTTGACATCATACTGGTTGCTTAGGCGGGTTAGTACTGCCATACTGCCAGAACTTTGGGAATTTGTGCTACTTTATGTTGAATCCTAATAGGGTGAGGGCTACATATAGTGTAAGGGATTAGCATGTCCGTCAGAAATGTTAGTCTATTTAAATCAAAGTTGGAATAACATCAATTGCATTCATTGCATTATAATAACTAGAAATTAGGCCAATGATCTTGAACACCAACTATTATTGAGAATTGCAAACGAAGCACTTTCATCCCGTTGATAACAAATTCGCAATCATTTCGTTCTTTATTTCAGTTGCATTACTTTATGTCTTTCAATCCTGTTATTTATTTATTTTAGTTCGAATAAAGAACACATTAAAACATGATCTCTTTGTGGGTTCGACTCCTTACTTGCTCATTATACTAGTTTGCTAGTTTGGGTTAATGATATTATTTTTTACAAGGATCAACGACCCCGCTGTCAATAATTCCACCTCCCTTTCCCTAAAGGTTGAAATTTGTTCAAGGTACTTCTATACTCATCTTTGATTTCTAGTTTGAGGTTTTGTTTTGACAACGTCTCATTGATTTTTATATTTATTGTATTTTTTAGAATCGATATCATTGGGTAAATTCCTTTTAGATATTTTTCTAGATTTATTAATCAATATATATAATGACTATATGCCTTGATGGCAAATTAGTTTATATATGTCTATCTATCAATTATATCTATATACAATATATGTATTATTTCCTATTCTATCATACCCTCCCAGTCCAAACTGGGGAGTAGACATTGAGACCATATATAAAGTCAAGAAATAAGTATTATGTCATGTATTTGGTGACGATGTCCACATACTAGAAAGTGGAGGGGACATGTAGAACCCAAACCTAGTGTAACGGCCCAAATATAAATATTCGGGTTACATTTCGAAGGTTGGATACCTTCGTTCGGATCTTGCAATCCGAAAGAAGGTATCCACCCTTCGAAATGTAACCCGGATATTTATATTTGGGCCGTTACAAAGTTGGTATCAGAGACAGGTTGTGCAGTTCGGGTATCAAAGGGTCGAGTGTATGTTTTGAAAACAGCCCATGAATTTCAAGTGAATTTGATAAGTTTTTAAGGGCAAAATGAATTTAATATGCCCAGTATAATGAACTCAACTTAATAAACTTGACTTAGGATAATAAAAATGAAAAAGGGAAACTTGAGTGGGTAGAAAGGCGTTAGACCATCCCTATTGGATGTAGTTCTTGGGAACGGGTAGACAAACTTTGCTTGAACTTTACAGATGGGCCTGGAAGACTCCAAGGTGTTTGCACCGTGGTGGTTGAAGTAGCGGGGTAGGATGTAGAGACCAAGAGGTAGTTGCCCCTTCCGTTCAGTCGCTCCTCGAAGAGCGGCTTCTAAATAGCTTGATTGTGTTATTTTAAATTGGGCCCAATTGATATGTGACGATATGCTATTATGATGCTCGCATGATACTATTCTTGTTCTAGTTGTTAACATGATAAAACTTGATAACTTAGCTAAATTAGGTTGATACATGATATTCTACAATATTGATAAGCATATTGACATCTTGAGATTTATGACATGTATTGTGTTAAGGTGATTGATGATGTACTAATAATATTATGATTAGGATGTACTAGCATGTTATGACTTAGTGTGTATGTTTGATGACTGTCTTCTATGTGATATTCTTGTTTGGTGTATGTGAGTCAAGGGTTTCTTTTGTAGAATGTCTTGAGGAGTGTTAGGAGGATTAGAACTCTTAGATTGTTTCGGAGAGGGTATGTGATAAAGTTGTAGGATGGAGACTTTGGTTTAGGTGAGATTGAGTGGGCCTTCTAGGTGAGCTTTAGGTGGGTTATGGGATGAGATCGAGGAGTGAGATATCGAAAATAGGGTTGTAGTATGGGTGAGCAATTTTTGGGTTAAGGATAAGGTAGCTCTGTTTATGTATGTATGGATGCTAAGATATGGGTAGACTTTGCGTGGTTTTTGTAGGGATTGTGAACTTTGAGACTTAGGTTATTCGTATTGTGGATAGAAGTGCCTTTCGAAAAGAACGAGTTCGGGCTATCATTGAGATTGAGGATGCTTACTAGGTCGGTAATTGGAGGATCACTAGAGGCGTGATTAGGAGACGTTTAGAATAGGAAAGAAATCAAAGTGGATATGCGTGGAAATGATTGAACCTTGAAGTGCTTAGGAAATGAAAGATGAATCATTGAGGAAGAGTATGCCACTAAGTAAGTGATATCGTTAGAATTGATCATAAGCTTGTTAATTAAGGATATTGAATGATAAGTGTGGGAATACTAGTGGTCGAGAAGTTCGAAAATATGAATAAATTGCGATGCCTTGGGAAATTTCGAATAAGGATGGTGTAGAATTCCTTGGGAAATGATTGGTGATAAAAGTCTTTGAGAGGAAAGGTATTGTACTTGAGGATGGTAGTCTAACGCAAGATAGATAGGTACGATGATAAGCGACTCGAGGGAAACAGCTTTTTGGACCATGATTGCTTGAGAAATAGTAAAACTTGGAATGGTGAATTATTGCGTTAAGTAAGTGGAAAAGTTCAATGCAAAGTTGATGCTTTGATAATTCGGATAAGGATGACATAGAGATTCTCTGGGGATAGTAAGTGGTAAATAGAAGCTTTAAGCGGCGAGATGCATCGTTGTTGAGGATTTTAGTATAAGGTGAACTAGGAGTGTACGACAATAAGGAACTAGGATAAGACGTCTTGTGAGATTATGATTGTTTGGGGAAAGTAGTGGAATTTTGATTGGTGATTTGTGTTGGGAGTAAGTGCAAATGTTACGACCGTTGGGAAATGAGTAGATGTGATTCGGTTTAGAGATATTCTATTCAGTTTGCTTGGATAACACTTGTTTGCTGGAACCACTTGGAGAATAGAGGTTGTTGAAGAGAAACTTGATGATTTATGGTTACCGATTTACCACTAGTTGGCTCTGGCTTCGAATCTTATAGGTGCATATGACCGAGTATTGCTAGGACCTTTCGATATAGCTGAGTGAGGTGCTTGTGTTATTTGGGATGCATGAATAGCTTGAGAGATGAACCTTTTTCGTTGAATATTAAGGATATAGAATGTAAGAGTGCTCTTATATGAAGTTAGCAGTAGGAGTTGGTTCCTTAGAGGTGAACTAGTAGTGAGTGTGCTTAGTGGCTTGGGAAACAAAAAAGAAATAGTACAGCAGTTCGGGAGTATGCTTTAGAGATAATGATCGAATGGGTTCTAAGGATATAGGAGGAATGAATGAGATTGTTAAGGAACACCTAGGTCGATTGTGCATGTAATAGAGGTTTTGATGAGGATTTGGGATGTTAGACTTAGTCTGTGATAATTGGAGAGTAATAGATTCAAATATAAGAAACTTAAATGGTTAAGATGGAAACTTTGGGATCGTGAGCTTGAGTTCGTGTGTAAGTTGATTTTTGGAGAAACTCGTTGACCAGAGTAGTGAGGTGTATAATGGATGAATTTGGGATAGGCTTTGACTCTTAGTCCTTGATGATTTTAGCATAAGATTGTACTGGAGCGGATATCTATGGGTTTTAGCAAAGATAAGTGTGAATTGGTTGCATCGGAGGATTCGGAATCTGATTTGAGATGATGGACCTAGCTTAGACTTGATCTTAGCGTGGGAGCTTGATGGAGATATGACAGCTGATGGTCGTGCTCTGTTCCGATTAGGTAACTATATGTAGGTCTTCTTGATTTTGTGGCCTATCTATATGTGGTGATATGATAGAGTTAACCATAACATGTTGACAGTGAGATTTGATTTTTTGCCATTATGATGAGATTCCCGTTATGACTACTGATATTTGATAGAACAGTGTTTCGGTATGATGAAATTGCTATGTCGATGCTGAAGAGATGGTAATTGGCTAGGTCGATATGTTGACTATGAGAAGTTATGCGTTGATGAGCTATTGTTGTGATTAAATGAAAACTCTTGTCATAACTGATTCTGCTATGATTGCTATGTTGATATATGATAATGAACATTGAGCATGATAGTATCTAACTTGATAGAATGAAATTGATCTTGATAACGGAACCTAGGAAGAAAATATGGGATTAGCCCTTAGAGGTGAATGATGTGATGTGTGAATATTGGAAATCTGGTTGACTAACATAGGTAGAATTGACTCGGATTTTGATAAGCTTCTTGGTTTTGAAAATGATTATAGTCTCGAGGACGAGACTTGTTATTATAGGTGGATGATGTAAAGACATCGGCTTTTAAATAATATTTTAATAAAAATGAATTTAAGTCGAAAAATCCGGACATTTTGAAAATTCTCGTCCTGAATTAAATATTCCTATTCTAAAATCCTTAAAACGGATTCCGGTCCAAATTCAAACTTTTTGAGATAAATTCCGTCTTTTCACCTCGGGATTTTAAATTAACTCCGGATGACAACATCCTCTTAATTTTGGAACTTTATTATGATCGGGTCGAGATAAGGTCGAGTGGGCAGGTTTCACGACTTAAATTCCGGGTATTCAAATTGATTAGTGGGACCACTTTACCTTTTCCCCTTCATTTTTGTCGTCTTCCCCAAACTCCCCATCCGATTTCAAAAATTGCAGGCACCAACTTCCCAGCCACCATGCAACAGATCGGTTCCCTCCCTCTCCCTTGTTGGTCCGGATACAGCCACTGTCCCAGGCTCTTCTTAGTCTCCTTTCAATTGGAATCCCAGCAGCAAAAAACCCTCATAAACACACATAACCCCCTTGTCCTCCCATTTTCCTTGCCTTCTCCTTTTTGAAAATCCCACCCCAGAAACCCTTTTTGCTCTCTCTCTCTCTCTCTCTCTCTCTCTCTTTCTCTCTCAGCCACCACCAACAACAACTCTCCATTCCTCCTTCCCTCGCACCACCACACGACCACCTCTCTCCTCCTCCCTCCTCCGCTCTCGCTAGTAACAAAGCCCCCCCTCATTCTCTGTTTTTGGGAGCACCAATCACCAAGCCCAAGAGCTTCAATTCCTCGGCTTCCCTTTCAAGTCCAGCACCCCCAGGAAACTGCAGCTAGCACCACCTCCGAGCTCCGACGTCCAAGACGGAGCCAGCAGCGTCGACGCTAATCCTTCCCCTCCTCCCCTATTTCTCGTTAAAAAAAAAAGAGTTGGTCCCCCGGAGCATCCCCCTTTAATGGCGACCCCACAGCAGCCCTCGAGCACCCCGTAGCCATCTTCGACGCCTCGGTGATTTGTGACATGAATTGGCTTACCTATTATTGGATATCAATATTGCTGTTTTGCTATTCCAGGTAAGTTCCCTAGGGAGCTTACTCAGGTTGGAATCTCATGCCTATTATTGCATTTTATGTTAGGTGTTGGATATGCATAAAAGCATAATCATGTAGTATCCTGTTTAGGTTGCACTAATTAAATGAGCATCTGTTTACTTTGTGCGTTTGAAAAGAGAACGGTCGTGATCTGTGAGTCGTAGAGTCTTTGCTAGGGTCATAGGACAGCCCAACACCATCGGGATGTCCTAATAGAGTCGATGAGGGCATAACCTGATCCCATTCATACCTATGTACTCCAACCTCGATGTTAGGTGCGGACGATGCGTTATATAGACCCCACTCACCCTATGTACTCCGACCTTGATGTAAGGTGCGGACGATGTGTTACATAGAAGCTATGTACTCCGACCTCCGACCTCGGTGCGTTACATAGATCATATGTACTCTGACCTCGATGCTAGGTACGGACATTACGTTACATATGCCTCGCCCTGATTGATGCGAGGGAGAGTCGGGACATGCTATTTGGCATTCTATGTGAGCCCATTTATTGCATTTCTATTATTATATATATGAACTGTTAGCATACTTGAGTATTTAATATTTTGCACTGCATTAGAGCATCTTTATTAGGTATAGCACATATTATGTGGCCTCAGTGAGGACTTCAGGGCCCGCATGTGTGGCTCGATCTGATTCTTTCCCCGTTCTTCTTTTAAAGGTATTTTCTGCAGATTCTGATTGCTCGATGTCTATATGACGGGGTTCCCCTTTTGTGATTTTTTTGGACCGAGAGACTGACTTCCAAACCTATAAACTTGGATGTTTTCGATACTCGTATTTATCATGTTTTGGTTTTGATCCGGCTCTACCGTGACAAGTTGTATGTTTATTTCTGTTTTTGACATGCTTGAACTTCCAAAGATTTTGAGTGACTTAGTTAGCTAGGACATGTTCTGGGTACCTAACGGCCCTTTGCGCATTTTGGTGTTTGAAATCCCCCCTTTAAAACGCTCTCATTTGAGGTTTTGAAACCTCGACCCGTACCTGGATTGCAAGATTCGAACGAAGGTATCCAACCTTCGAAACGTAACCCGGATATTTATATTTGGGCCGTTACAGCTAGCCAAGAGCAACATTTTCTTGCACAAAGTGGATGTCGAGCTTATTATGCTTGGTGCATTGATAAGGTATATAGCTGACCTATTTTCTGTATAGACAATGGAGGCATAATAAAGTGATATAAAAAGGTCAAGAAGAATATTTCAAATCCATAAGAACTCTACAATGATCTTTGTAATGCTTTTGTATTCGGCCACCACACTAGGCACAGACACTACTATCTGTCATTTACTAGACCATGATTTGAGAGTATCGTTGAACACAATAACTAGAAGTAGAACGATGAGCGTCAGTACATCCAACCTAATATGCATCAGTATACACCATAATTAAGATGAATCTTGGGCGACCATAATATCGAAGTACCGAGAAAGGAGTACCATTAATATATCTAATGATATACTTAAGAGCTTCAAAAAGTACTAAGCTTGTTGTTCCTATCGATAAGAGTAACAATAGGCTTCTAGTTAGACATCGTAGCTCATTCAATAATTTCACGAGCATATATCTCCTACGGCAAAAACAATCCAAAAGCAGACTTGAGACAAAAACACTCATAAAGAAGGCAAGAGGGTCCAAATTGGACATAGCAAACTCTTGAACAAGTTGAGTAATCAACTGAGAGAAAGGAGCATTATAAGAAGCAAAAAGCAATATTTCGGTGATGACCTATTTATCAATATAAAATAATAAATTTGAGCTTCAAATTGTCCTCTCCCTTGATATAGTCCTTGAGAATTCAACTTGTTGTCAAAACCTTGATAAAAATTAAGATTGAAGTTAGAGGTATAAGGATTGTTACCGTAGCGTCAAGGACCATAGTCTCCAATGGCGTTGGCCTCCATTACTCCTTCTTGAATCTGTGGGCACAAATCATTGGAGTACGATGGATCTCCGCACACCCCACAAGGTCGCGCTTGAATCTGGGCTACCTGGGTGGTTAGGCTCCTTACCACTGTGAGCCTTCCAATATCAACATGGCGGCTCGACCCAGTGTTTGTA
Organism: Persicaria maculosa; assembly: GCA_963922045.1. NCBI lineage: Eukaryota > Viridiplantae > Streptophyta > Magnoliopsida > Caryophyllales > Polygonaceae > Persicaria > Persicaria maculosa. Next base: position 25,129,729 of record OY998266.1, read on the forward strand.
TTGTCTATGCGATGTACTCCGCGAATACCTTGGGTCCTTCTGTATTGCTCAGAGGCATTAGCAAGCCCCCCAAAAATCTTCTTGGCTTCTTCCAACATCTTGTCTAGCACATCTCCACCTCTAGTTACATTGATAAAGCCCTTCTTTTGGTCCAACAATCCCTTATAAAGATAGAGGACTAGATTGTCCTCTATTATACCATACTGCGGGCAACTGGCCTTGAGTTTGTTAAAGCGTTCAACATACTCAGAGAGTGATTCAGTCGGAGATTGCGCAATGATTGAGATCTCCTTTTTTACTTTGTTGCGGTGGGTGGCGGGAAAATATTTGTTCAGAAATGCCTTCTTTAGCTCCATCCGTCTTGAGGCTTTCTGTTGGCAAGTAGTACAAACAATCATTTGCAAAGCCTTTCAGGGTCAAAGGAAATACCCTAAGCATCATCTAGTCATCATTCATGCCTGCAGGTTGCAAGTGACTATAGATAGTTGTAAATTTTGTCAGATCCTTGTTCGGATCTTCTTCGCTTCTTCCATGAAAGCTAGGTAACATAGATGTCCAATTTGATTTGAACTCAAACTTTGATCCTTAAGGGAGATCCGAGAGCTTTATTTGTAACACACTGTCTCACATCAAGTATCCTAAGGATGTTGGGAGTGATTTATAAGTGATTCAAACCCTACACATGTCGCAAGAGCTCTTTCTTTTCAAAATCCAGGTGAGTAACAGACTTGAAAGGGCTACGTGGCATGGGTCGGTGCCTCTTAAGACCCCGAGTCTTACAAATGGTATCAGAGCCGACTCCAAGCTCATAGGAGCTCCAACAATATGCTCGGATACACTTTTTCTAGAGGACAGTTCCTTGGTCTTGATGGGATTGTCTGTGCTTTATGTGAGAGAGATTGTCACACCCCGTCTCAAATCGGATATCATAAGAATGTTGAAAGTGATCTATAAGTGAGTCAAGTTCTACCCATATCAGAAGAGCTCTTCCTTTTCAGGCTCCAACTGAGGACAATTGACCTGAGAGTGCTGGGTGGCATGGGTTGGCCCCTCTTAAGACCCCTGGTCTTATATTATTACCAACGGTTGAGATGTAAGATTTGTCACTTTTAGATCTCACAATGTTCTTCTTGGTGTGTTGAGTTCTAACATCTTGTTTGAATGTTGTCTTCTCAAACTGGAGAGAGTTTTCTCAATCTCTGAATCCAGAGGCATAATAGAGAGATTAGTAGAATGAGTGTGGGTCATACAAGATGGTCCTAATGATTGCTAATAAAAACATACACAAATAAATCGTCACTCGTCAACAACGACACCAAAATTTGGTGAGGCGTGAACCGATCATTGATCCTATAAAGATAATCTCAAACTCAACCACTAGTATTAGTGGTAGAGTAAAGGTCGATCTCACAAAGAGTGCATGCGAATTTATGAATGTTCTTGCCAGTGATGAGAAAGAGAGAGAAGTAGGAAAAGCAATTGTAGAATGAAGGTAATAAATAACAAGAATAATAGTGATTAATTGATTGTAAGCAATACAAAGAAATATAGTTCCACTCACACTTCATAACAATGGTTGATTTTCTGATCCTTGGGCTTTACTTTAGTCAAGTGGATTTCTATTAATTATTTAAGGGCTGGGTTTGTGTACAAACTTTAGTAGGCCAACTATTTGATCACTACTAAGGTCCCTCACTCTAGCATTAGGGCGAGTAACATTAGGTCCCAAACTCCTATAACCTAGACATCATCTTTCCCGTATCGTCGATCTTCTCACCTGGTTGTCAGCTTAGCCATCGCTTCCACAAAAAGAGTTAATCCCCCATATCAGTTCTACTACATCATCAAGATTCCTAAACCGTTCCTACAAGATGTGCTGGCTACTTAGGGATTAAGGCTCATAAAGCAGAAAGAAGCTATAACCCTAGTGCGATGTGATTATATCTTAGTGGCCAATTAAGACAAATTCAACAACATAAGTATTATCGAAACAAATAGAATTGAAATAAATTGATAGAATTAACCTTAGATTAGAAAGATATTAGTCACTCATGGCTTACCTCGAAATGGCAAAATTGTCTAACGAATACTAGAGAATGAAGTCTCTTCTGTTCTGTAAAAAGTGGTGTATAAAACCCTAGGAAACTAACCTATTTATAATGTTAGTGTTGGCCTCAAAACCTTAGAATTACCGATAAAAAATGAGATAAGAACGTATCTTAAAAGATGAAAACAAATCTTTAATGGATAAACTCTTAGAATATTACGCAGATCCGGCCTTATCCTTCATCAGTGGGTGCCGATCGACTAGGTGCCTAGCGGCGGGCGTTGCTCTCCATCTGTGGGTGTCAATCCACTATTGTCTCAAAATACAACAAAAGTCATCCATTGTTTTTTTTAACTTTGGTGCACGATGAGGCATTACCTTTGGAGAATATAATAATGTCATCTGCAAATACGAACAAGGGAATTAGGAGGCCTTTATAGACAAATCGAAAGCCAATAACATTTCTGCAGTATTTGCTTCAAAAGCAAGTTTTCTAGCAAGAATTTCAGCACCCAAAATGAACAAGAAAGGGGATAGGGGGTTCCTCTTACACAAACCTCGGGTGGGATCAAAAGGTTCTATAGGTGCATTGTTGATTAACACTGAGAAGGAAACCGAGGTGACACATTCCATGATCAGATTTATAAATTTCGAATCAAAACCAAATTTTGTCAATATGTGTTGGGTGAGGTTCCAATCCACTATGTCGATCATATGCTTTTTCCATATCTAGTTTTATTACTAGCCAACCTTCTTTGCCATTCCGTGTTTAGAACGAATGGAAAATTTCATGCGCGAGCAAAACATTGTCTTGTATTGCCCTATTTGAAACAAATGCTCCTTGTAGTGGGTGGATTAATCTGCCTGTAATTTTTTTGTCTCTCTGTGATTATTTAGAGATTATATTATAAATGTTTGAGCAAAAACGTATTGGTCGATACTGATTTATCGTTGAAGGCTTTGATTGCACAAACAATACTGCCACCAACGAGTACTTTTTCTTATAAAATTCCGCTTTCATACCGTCAGGCCCAGATGATTTGTTGTTTCATAAGTTAAAGACGTTTTTTTACTCTCCCCATTAGATGGTCGGCTGATAAGGAAAATGTTTTCTTCGGGTATAATCGATGTTTTCTTCGGGTATAATCGAGGGGGTCATGAGATTTAGGTATTCATCCATCATCGATTGGTACATTGATTGTCTAATGAATTGCTTTTCAAAGTCTCTCCTAATTTTATTTTTTTTAATATTTTCGTCCCCTAAGATAAGATTTCCTTCTGAAAAGGTAATTATTCTAATGATTTTTCAATTTCTTCTGCTTGCGGCTCCTCATAAGAGGAGTTTGTATTAGATAGTTTTAAGTACTTAGATTTTGTCCTTTGGTTCCAGTAAGATTTCAGGGAAAGCAATAACTTTTCCTTTTTCATAAGTAAGTGTTTTTCTTTAGTTACTATTCTAGAATGATGGTGGTAATTTGGATCAGTTTGAATTTACAGTAATTCATCTTTTACCTCTTTTGTTGAGAAAGATGTTTCCAACGGTTTTTCTATTTCATTCCTTAGCTTTTTGTTTTAGTATCCTAGTTTTGTATTTGATGTGGTACATGATCGATCCATAACAAGGAGCACACCAAGATTGTTTAACGATATTGCGAAAATCATTTATCTGTAGCCAAGTATTTTCAAATTCAAAAGGTGGCGCTGTGATCACATTGTTTGGAGTGGGCATTATTGATAAATGGTAGTGATGAGATGAGGAGAAAGCCCCATTCTAAGTTATTAGCGATGGGAGTTTTTCAATGATTTCGTTATAAACTAGTACCCTGTCAAGCTTTTCCATAACATTTCTTGCCCCCTGAGCTTTTTTCCTCCATGTGAATAAGTTTTCGAAGGAGGAATACTCGTCATATATTAAACAATCATTCTTGACTTGACTAATCCTTTGGAAGTGTGAAAGGAGAGCCATGCACTGCGCCTCTCCATTCATTCGCACTTTGTTCAATTTCATTTAAGTCGCCCATCTCTATGCAAGGGTAGCTAGCTTGATTGATCAGATTAATGAGTGTATACCAAAATACATCTTTCTTCGAAGGATTGGGGGCGTGTAAACTAGCATAATCAGCCAATTGATTTCCTATGTATCGTTAATGTATCTGGCTCTGATAATTCTGGGAAGGTGTATTTCTACCGAGATTTGTTCGCTAATAAAATGATTAATAGTATTCCGTAGGACACCAATGCCGCCATATCTGTCCGTTGCAGGAGACCAACCTGCGTTAGAGAAGCCAACGACTTTTCACATGATTTCTTGAGGGATGTTTTCATATTTGGTTTCCGCCAAAGCGACATTCATCCTTCATGAGTTTATGCTTGTCCAGAAGGTTTTTTTTCCCATATCTTGGCAATTACAATAGCTTATTTTCATAATAAATTTTTTTTTACATAGTGGAAAAGGATAAATAACTTCATATCAATCATTTTTAATATTTTATAATGAAAAGGATAAATACCTTCATATCAAACCTCTCGATGTTATATATTAGGGAAAATTATAAAAAATGGCCCAACCTTTAGGGGTTGTTGCGCTCAATAACCTAAACTATAAAAAATGAAGAAAATATCCTCAAGTATTTACTTGATTGCAGAAAATAGCCTCAAGCTACATTCCAATTCAAATAATGACCTTCAAATTCAAATTAATTACAAAAAAGCCTTAGATTGCCTTTAAATTCAAATTAATTACAAAACCTCTCCAAAATAATTTTATTTTAAAAAAAACCATCAATTATTATATATAAAAAATAGCCTAAATAATTTTTATTCTCAAAATCTACCACTTCTCATAATTTTTTTTATCACTACGTCATTATTAGCTAAATTCATTATTGAATTAATCATCAAATTAGAAAAACTACCTTATACCATATAAATTTGTAAATAAATACTTTTTTAAAAAAAAGGCTACTAAAAATATCACAAGATCTTTTTTTTTTCTTATTAAAAAATTAATTTATCTTCATTCAACAATTTATTCAAGGGGGAATTGTGTTATAGGCCATAATTAGGGCCTTTATTAGGAAAATGTCTACCCTTCCCTTCCAAATTGGCAAAATGTCCACCTTCCTTCCCTTGCCCCTTTGCCCCCCCCCCACGCGCGCCCCCTGTACCCCCCTCATGTTTCAACACATTTGATTTCAGCAACTCCTATTTCAGCGTTTTTTTTTCGCGCGTTGCTGAAACCGAAGTTGCTGAAACCGAAGATGCTGAAACCGAAGTTGCTGAAATTGTTGAAATTAGTTTTTTTTTTCGCACGTTGCTGAAACCTAAGTTGCTGAAATTGGAGTTGCTGAAACCAGGGTTGCCAAACCCAGAGTTACTTAAATTGTTGTTGCAATTGCTAAAATTAGTTTTTATTATTTTTTTGCGTCAGCGCTTCGACATCGGAGTTGCTGAAACCGTGTTGCTGAAACCGGAGTTGTTTTTTTTTCTTTTTTTTTTTCGCGTCACCATTTCCACACCGGGTTTGCTGAAATCGGAGTTGCTGAAACCGTGTTGCTGAAAATGGAGTTGTTTTTTTCTTTTTTTTTCGCATCACTATTTCAACACCGGATTTGCTGAAATCGGAGTTGCTGAAACCGTGTTGCTGAAACCGGAGTTGTTTTTTTCTTTTTTTTTCGCGTCACCATTTCGACACAGGATTTGCTGAAATCGAAGTTGCTGAAACTATATTGCTGAAAACAAAGTTGTTTTTTTTCTTTTTTTCGCATCAGCATTTCGACACCGAAGTTGCTGAAACCGACGGGACATGGGACGGAAAGTTCTCATCCCACAAATCCCGTCCCGTCCCGCATATATATATATATAACTATATATATTTTATATAAAAAATATACTTAATATCGGTTTTAATAAGTTTCACCCATTATATGTATATATATATATGTTGTATTTGTCAATAAAACCTACTGATTTTGTTATCTATATTTATATATTGTATTTTGTAAATAAAAACTACTGATATGTTGAATTTGTAAATAAAAAGATATTTGGACTTCATCAAAAAAGCACTTCCTAACTACTTTCCTGTGAAAAAAGTGAACAAAAATCATCTCTATCAAAACAAATTCACTAGAAAACCCAATTCAACAAGATAACACCAAAATTGAAATATTACTATGGAACATGGATCGATGTAGGTTAGAGAGCATATAAATCAGCCTGTTTTACATGATCGGATTGATCATGTCATTTAAAACAAAAACAAATTCAATATAATCCCGCTTGACTAATGAAAAATGGAGATGATGAATCACTTACTAAATTAATATTTAATCAAAATGTATAAGCACAACCAAAATACTAGTCATATATACTAACAGGAGATCCCAAATCTACAATTATTACCACTGCTGTTCTGCTGCACTAGGCTAGAAGACGCGGTATTCACCAAGGAATCGAAGAGGTAGCGGGAGAAAGAGAGAATACCTCTCGGAGGAGATGCGGAAACCAGCCATGGGAGAGATTTCAGTCACAAGTCCACCGTCGATTTTAGCAAGTCCACCGGCGAGAATACCTCAGAGCATCAGAGCAAATGCGGAAACCGCATCAGTAGAATTCCACAATACTAGCAGCAGCAGAATTTCAGCAATTACACAATACAAATCCACCGACGATTTGAAACACCTCCGATGAGCTTCACCGCAGCAGCATAATTCCAATCACAAGTCCACCGGCGATTTCAGCAATTACACAATACCAGCAGCAGAAGTCGATTCAACAATAACCAAGGCAGGCAATCACAAGTCGATTCACATCAACCAGATTAGAGATCTAAGAGGGAGATAGGGTGGAGAGGACGTTTCTTCCTCTTCGATTCATCCTCCTCTTCTTCGATTCCCCCTCTTTGATTCCAACCGGATCTTCCTGAGGTGAGAGGCGGCAACCAGGAGGAAGATGGAGGCGGCATCCTCTTTGCCTCAGATCTTCATCGTGACAGGGCGGTAGTTCCTGAGGTTGTGGTCGCCTCCGATGATGGTGAATCCGATGACGCAACAATGATCTCCGCATCGACAAATAGACAGAGAGAGAGGGAGAAAGAAAACCTTGCTTGTGGCCAGATCCCTTCTCAACGGTGTGGCAATGAGCGCACTCCGCATCGAAACAGAGGAGGCAGAATTGAAGCGTCTGAGATTTGGAGGCGAACAACGAGGAAGAGAGCAAGAGAGATCTGTGATTTGGACGGGCACACATGGGTATTGGTTTGGAGGGGTGGACAAAACCCTAATTTAATAAGTTTGGTGGACACTCTCCTAATTTGGGCCAAAAAAATGGTCTGTTTGGCAAATTATTTCTTTATTCAATGCTCGAGTAAAAACCATTGTTGGGTGAATAACGCATGCACACTTTTTTTCTTCAATAGATAACAAATTACCCTAATTGTTAGGTTTAAAACAATATATAATGCATACTTAACTTTTTTTTTGGGCTAGTTTTGCTCAAAAGATCGCCCTAAATCACTTATTATATCAACTACGAGTAGAAGCTTAAGTCTTTATTAACATTTAATGATATGTAAATAATCTGATTAATTTAAAAAAATTAAGTTATATTTATATGATTTGAGATAGTTTTTATAATTAATTCAGCTATGAGTTTAGACAACAATAGTTAAGTGTAGCATTTTTTATATTAGAAGTGATGATTTTTTTTAAATAAAAATTATTTTGGAGAGGTTTTGTAATTATTTTGAATTTAAAAGCAATCTAAGACTTTTTTTGTAATTAATTTGAATTTAAAGGTAATTATTTGAATTTGAACGTGGCTTAAGGCTATTTTGAATAACCAAGTAAATATTTAAGGCTATTTTCTGTATTTTTGATAATTTAGTTTTTTTTTTACAGTAGGCAATGTTTTGGATACTAGGGGTATCCATGATCATCTTGAAAGATGATGTTCTGGAATTCGCAGCTATAATCTAAAATAATGTTACAATTCAGTTCTGATTTTGCAATAAAATCAGCTGCACGGTTCGCTTCTCTGTAGCAGTGTTGGAATTTGATGAGTTCAAAGTCCTTGCTCAGTGCTTGTATCTCTTCTATTACTTGAGAGATTTCCCATGGTATATTGTTTTTCTGGTTGATGGCATTGATAACGGTTGTAGAGTCGCTTTCAATAATGGCCTTCTGTATTCTGAGTTCTGCTGCCAGTCTTATACCTACAAGAACTGCAAAGCATTCTGTTTTAACTACAGAGTCTGTTTTGCTATTATTTTTGTGGATGCGAATTACTCGACCTTGATTATTTCTAATGATACAGCCGATTTGAGAGCGGATTCCGTGTTTTACAGAAGCATCTACATTTATTTTAACGATATCTTTTGGAGGATATTTCCAGGTCATTTTGTCACGGGGCCTAATGTGTTTGGGCAGATTGGTAGTTTTTTCTTCGTTTTTCCAGCATAGAATATTGTCGATGGTCTGAGTTAGGGTATTGGTTATATTCTTGATTGAACCTTTTTGAAAAATTATTTTATTTCGAAGTTCCCAGATAGAGTGCCATAGATGGCATAGATCAGTAAAGTCTATATTGAGGGCTTTAGTGTTAAGAATATTATCTGAGATATTATTTGTAAGGTTTGGTATGATGAATGATTTGTTTAAGTTAATGCCTAGGTTATGGATAAGAGATTTGGTTATTTGACATTTAAAGAGCAAGTGATTAGTATCTTCTACATCATTGTTGCACAGAGAGCAGGTGCTAGGAACTCTATTTATGTATCTATTCAAACATACATCAGTAGGTAAGATGTCTAATATAATTTTCCAGATGAAATTTTTGATATTAGGAGCGGCATTGAGCTTCCAAATCCATTCTGCAGAGATGCAATTTGTGTTTCTAGTATTGATTAGAGAAGATGTGGATTTTACATTAAATATACCATTTTTATTATGGATCCATATTAGTCTATCTGGGATATCAATGTTAGGAATGTAAATATTTGATATCATTTGGGTAATGTGAGGGGGGAAAATATTGTTTAGTTTATCAGTGTCCCAAGTTTTAGAGTTTGTGAAGAGATCACACACTTTTAGGTTGGGGTTACGATTATTTCTAAACTTTTCGAGGTATTGAGCATTTACCCAGATGTCGGACCAGATATTGATGGTTTTACCATTGCCTACAAGCCATAGCAGTCCTTTAGAGAATAGGTCTCTAATGTTGAGAAGTCGGCCAAATTGCCAGGATGTTTTGTTTTTGCCTCTTTCCATTAGTGTTTCCTTAGAGAGATATTTGTCATTAATTACCTTGGACCAAATATTATTAGGATCAGCTATTAATCTCCAAAGTAGTTTCATTTGCATACCTATATTGATTTGTTCTGCTGTTTTGAAGCCTAGTCCACCATCCTTCTTAGGTGTACATAAGCGTTCCCAACTAATTAGTGGATGATAATTATCGGATTGTAATTTATTCCAGAAAAAGTTTTTGTTGACTTGATCAATTTTGTCTAGAATTCCTTTAGGAAGAAGAAAGGATTGCATTAGATAGTTAGTTTTTGAGTTGAGGTTTGCTTGAATTAGAACAGTTCTACCAGCTTGTGAAAGGGTATTTGATTTCCATTTTGAAAGTTGTTTTTTGAGGCTTATGATTGCCTCATCAAATAAGTTGTTGTTAACTCTACCACTAATTAATGGTATTCCTAAATATTTTTCCATAGTTTTGGTAACAGGGATGTTTAGTTGTTGAGCAAGATTTTGAGCTTTTTGAAGTGGGATGTTTTTGGAGACTTGTAAGGAGCTTTTGTTATAATTTATAGAAAGGCCTGATATATTACAAAAATTGTTTAGAAGATTTTTAATTGTATGAAGACTTAGATCGTTAGCGTTTCCAAAAATAAGTGTGTCGTCGGCAAAGGAAAGAAAGGGTATAGGTTCACTATTATTTGTGAGTTTGATTCCAATTAACGGTTCATACTCTAAAGATTCTTGTTGTAGCATTCTTCCTAATAGTTCCATTATTATTACAAAGATATATGGTGCAAGAGGATCACCTTGTCTTATGCCTCGAGATGTTTCAAATGTCTTACCAGGTAGGTTATTGACTAAAACTGAAAAGTTAGTGTTAGTAAGACATGTCATGACCCAGTTTATCCATTTTTGTTGAAATCCAAATCTGTTTAGTATTATACGGATAAAATTCCAATTAATTTTATCATAGGCCTTTTCCATATCAAGTTTGATAGCCATCCATCCGGGTTTTCCTTTTTTTATTATGGAATGAATGAAAGATTTCGTGAGCTATAAGAATATTATCTTGAATGTTTCTGCCTTGTACAAACGCTCCTTGAAAAGGATTGATAATACGGGGTAAGATAGGTTTTAAACGATTGGCAAGAAGTTTGGATATAATTTTATAAATGGTGTTGCAAAGACTAATAGGCCGATAATGGTTAATAGTAGTTGGATTTTCAATTTTAGGGATGAGTGCAATGAACGTTGTGTTTACTTCATTTAGGAGGATGCCCGAGTGAAAGAATGATTTGATAGCTTTACATAGTAGGCTTCCTACAATGTTCCAATATTTTTTATAAAAATCAGGTGGGAACCCATCGGGACCTGGAGATTTATCGTCTGTCATTGAGAATAGGGTTTCTTTTATTTCTTTATCAGTAAAGGGTTGGGTTAGGGCTAAGTTTTCATTATTAGTAATGGTGTGGTTTATTAAGTTTAGAAAATATGAGTTGTTATTGGTTGGTTCGTTGCTGGAGATAAATCTTTCAGCCAGTTCATTTGTAATTTCTTCTCTAATTTGTTTTTCATCTTCAATTACAATACCATTTTTATTTGTAAAGTTACGAGTAATATTTTTAGAATTTCTGATTTTAGTTATTGATTGATAGTATTTGGTGTTTCGGTCGCCAAATTTATGGAAATTTGATTTAGTTCTTTGTTTTCAGAAATTATTATTGAAATTCATGAGTATTTCTCTCTTGTTAAGTAGTCTATGTCTTCTATTGTCTATATTGTTATTAGAGTTTCCAGTAACTTATTGTGTTTGTAATAATAAAAGTTGATCTTCAATGTCTTTTAATTGTCTGAAGTTGTTGTTTGGATGTGATTTACACCAGTTTATTGAGCGTTACAACCAACTAAAGGTTAGATTATTTTCTGCAATTTTCCCGCATTACTCCGGAGAGAAGTTTGGGCCTAGCAGTTCCCTCCCAACCGGGAAAGATCGACCTCGATCTCCTCGGAATATGCTAAAATCCGTAAGAATTCATTCTTCACCCACTAAATTATACTCCGTAATAATCGATAGAGGGGTCCGTTATATTTACCTCCATTTATGAGTAACAACCTTTCAATTATTAAAGTGGAGGTAGGTAGCAGGTAGCCTGATAGGTACTTTTAGTTTTTTTTTTTTTATTAAGTAAAGATACGAGGGGTGGACATGGAAAGGGACGGGAAACTGTCATAACATATAGTACAAACTAGGGGTGGACATGAAAAGGGACGGGACGGGATTAGGGTAATCTCACGTCCCGTAGCGCGTATTTTTTGCAGGACGAGATAGGGACGGGATTGATTTATTTTTTTTCAAATCCCGCCGAGTCTTATCTTTCACGTGACGGGACGGGATGGGACGGGACGGGACAGGATCGGGACGAAATTTATCCCTCGTAAAGAAAGATTAAAAAACAATCTAAAAATAACAAGTAAAAAGGTGTGAATTAAAATCTTGAATAATAACCCATTAAAAAAACAGTACGTAGTAGTTTGCCGGTTTGCCCCATTATGCCATTGCAAATTAAAGCCAAAGGCTCAAATTACATTTAGTTTCCCTCCCTCCCTGGTTCTTCTGTATTCTTAGTTTTTAATGTTTTATTATTATTATAAATTATAAATTTTGGGTTTAAATAAATATTAAGATATAATATAAATATATTCTTATATAAATATATATATACACATATATATAATTATATATATATATATGCAGGACGGGACGGGATTTACGAGATACGAACTCTTCGTCTCGCGTACCGTCCCGCGTAATTTTTGCTGAACGGGATCGGAACGGGGTTGAAATTTTTTTTCTAAATCCCACCGGGATCGGGACGGGACGGGATTTGCGGGATTTGTGACCACCCCTAGTACAAACATAAAACAGATGTAATAAAATAGGAGAAAATAAATCCTACAACAAGACAACCTAAGCAGAACTACACCCAAAAAGTTGTGGACGTCGACGAAGAGCGAAGCCAAGCACCACCGAACAGTAGCACCATGGGTCAGCGGTACAACATGAATCTATCTCCTGTGGTTAGTGCAGACGAAAATCCGAGGAAGCTCTTTCCCGTATACAGAGTCGCCTTCAAAGCACCACCACGACCCCATCCAATCCCGACTCCGAGCTCCACGACCCCAACCAAGCTTAAGAACTCAAAGAGATGCCGAAAGCAAAGCCCCACACCTCAGTTCAAAAACGCCAATAAGATTATTTTCCAAACCCTTTTAGGGATTTAGATCAAGCCTTTTCGGGATTTGATTTTCGTCCTTTCATAATTTGGTTTCAGCCCTTTCGGGTTTTTTTTTAAAAAAAAAAAATTATTTACACGGGCTGTTTCGGGCCCAAGGAAAACATTTTAGGCCAACTCAAACCTTACGGGCCACCTTGGGCCCAAAGAAAAATCCAGGGATCCAAACATGACAGGAAGAAGCAATAGTACACCAGCACTCGTGCGGCACAACCCCAGCCACCATCGGTCGCCAGCGCCGGCGACAACCAGGGGAGCATGACTGGCAGTAGAAAGATGGCGCCACCCGAAGTCGGCAAACACAATGGAACAAAGAGGGCTGAAACAAGAAGGAGGCGATCCTCTGCAACTGGAATCATAAAAGACATCGAAAACACGAGAAAACTGGACCGTATTGCAAGAACGGGGCGGGGGATGGCGATGATGAGTGGGAGGGTGGGGCGGCAATGATGGGAAAGACTCAAGTCTACCACAACGGTTTGAGGGGGGGAAAGGGCAAACCCTGGCTTGAGGGAGGGCTTGGTGAAGTGGAATTAGAGGCAGGGAGGCCGATTAGAGACGAGATTGCCAAATCAAGATCCCAACCAGGGCTTGGATGCGAAAACGTTGGATATAAAGGCTTTAGGTTTGTCAAATTAGGGATTGATGGGTGGTTGTAGGGCTGGGGAAAATTTCCCACGAAAACCATACCAAGACGTGCCAACCGAACCAATTAAATTGGTAACCAATATAATTGGTTACCAATTTAATTGGTACGGTATACCGAACCAATTATCAGAAATCGGTATGGTAATGGTAATCAAAACAGAAAAGTTGGGATTACCATTACCAACCGATTTCCAATCGGTTGGTACGGTAATTACCAACCAACTATTACCGATATACATTTAGTTTTTTTAATTATTTTTTAAATCATATTTTAATTATTTTAATTGGTTATAAGACTTGCTGTTTGTTATTCAAGTTAATAAGTATTACCTATTTCTTTTTTACTTGTTGTTTTTTTTAACACTTGTTGTCATATGTACTCATGTTATTTCTATTTGTTATTCAAGTTAATAAGTACTCCTATTTCTTTTTTTACTAAGACTTGGAGTATTAAGTATTACCTATTTCTTTTTTATTTGTTATTTTGTTCAAGACTTGTTGTTTGTTATTCAAGTTAATAAGTATTACCCATTTCTTTTTTAATTGTTGTTTGTTTTTTTTTCTAACACTTGTTGTCATGTACTCATGTTATTTCTCTTTGTTATTCAAGTTAATAAGTATTAAGTATTACCATTTTTTTTTATTTTTTATTTTGTTCAAGAATTGTTGTTTGTTTTTTTGTCCTAAGACTTTCTGTTTGTGTACATTATTGCTGTTTATTTTTGTTTTTGGTTCTAAGATTTGTTGTTTGTTATCCAAGACTCCAAGTTAATAAGTATTACCTATTTCTTTTTTATTTGTTATTTTGTTTTTGATATTAAGTAATAAGTATTACCTATTAACTTTATTTCTTTTTATATTTGTTATTTTCATAAAATGCTTTTAATCAAGGGAGGAACTAGCTTGGCCTCGAATCAGACTAAAACCCAAATGTTATTCGGAAGCTAGTAGACATGTTATTTTGAATATTATCGGGTCTTTTTGAGTCTTTATATTGCCTTTGTGATTAAATGTATGAACAATTTAAGTATTTATATAGTTGCTACTTATAAATTTTAAATTTTAATTAAGTTGTATTGCCTTTGATTATTTTTATGCTTTTTTTATCAACACCCAATACATGGTAAAATACCATTACCAATACGTACCAACCAACTTAATTGGTTACCAATTAAGTTGGTACAACCCCTTCGGTGGTTGGTAATGGTTTGGATTTTAGGATTACCAATTATAATTAGTTGGTACATGGTAACCACAAAAACTAATTGGTATTGTACCAATTCCACCCTAGGTGATTGTGCTCAAGAAGAAATGGGGGCGCAAGAAAAAATGGGGGCGCGTTGATAGGTACTTTTAGTGAATACAAAATATATTTTAAATCATACTCTATGTTCTCTTCGTTGTTGTTTTTTTTAAATAACATTCATAATTTATGTACATTTTTTTAGTTAAGAGGTTAATACACTAATGATGGTATGATATGGATTGTTCATAATTAGAGGGAACTTTCACGGTTAAGCCAACTGTAGAAGTGGCACTCGATCATGTCATTTGGATCAAATTTGACTCAAGTGAATTCGATTTTAATCGAGTTTAGTTCATTAACATATAGGTTTTCCTTCCAAAAATAATATATCAGTTTAGAGCATTATTGGATTACTTGAAAAATAACATAACTTTGATAACTCCACCTTGATCTTGATGTAATTATGCAAATTATAATATGGTTTGTATTTATTATAGCCTTCATTGCTGCTCCTCCAGTAGATATTGATGGTATTCCCTTTGATTGAGAGATGTGTGATATTCCGAATTATAGGATGATGAAAGACAATGCATAAGAATGTTAATTCAAATATCAAATTGATAGAGTTAAGATCGTTTTAAATCTATTTTCAATTTCAAATCTGATTTGGTTTTACTTGATTCAAATTTATCTTAGATTTGTTCTAACCGAAATTTAGATTTGGATTTATCCAAATCTATTTTAAATTAACCTATGTTGTTACATATGTTTTGGATATATCTACTTGTTTTGAAAGTTTGTTACAGATTATCTTGAAAGCAAAGGATTGTCGTTTTATAGGGATAACAAGAAGTCAGGCTTTAATCTCAAATAGCTAGAAGATTCGGCTCAACAACCCATCATATTTTAAGGATTCAATTCAAATCGAAGCCGGCCAGAATTCAAATTAAATTCGAGGAAGTTCAAACGAATACAAGATCATGATCAACACTATATAAAGTGACGCTTTGCAAGCTTCAACACACACAACTCTCAAGTACTCGTCTGAAGCAAAGCAATCCTTACTGCAATTCAAACGACTTCTTGCTGATCTATTTGATTTCTTTCTCTTACTTGTTGTAATTTCTTTATCTTAAGTTAAGAGAGGAAAACACAATAACGATATAGGATAAGTCATTTTTATTCCACTAAGAGTATCTGTTTACTCAAACGTAGATACACTTCGGTGTAATCGGGGTTGCTATTTCACTGGGTGGTGAGTTGACTAGATCGTAGCGGGTTAGGCTACAAATTGTTAGAAGAGAGGAAGTTCTTCTAGTTTTTATCTAGGACTCAAATGGGTGAAATAATCGTGGTTTAAATCCTACGGATTGTGGAACCCTAGGCAGAGACGTAGACTGGTTTAGAGCCGAACTTCGTAATCATATCGTGTGTTTAGCATGCTTTATTTTCCGCATTTGCTATTAACATTTTCACTTCTTACAACTGAACATGTTTATGTGATTAGTCAAGATCTTGAGTCTCATTTCAAGACCTTGATATCCAGTTCAAGACCTTGACATTCGTTCTAAGGCCTTGAAGTCTTATATGTGATAAGTGTGCGAAATATTTTCATACTTTATTCATTCCCCTTTCTAGAGTATTTCTACTATATCTTCTACTGTATTATTCAACATTGTTTCATATATGAATGTAATTCAAAATAAAATTGTCTCATGTTCAAGTTGTGTTGTCTTTGGTTCATTTTACATATTACGGAATTGGGAGGCTCTGCCGATTGAAGACCGTCACTGAACGAACTGGAGAAGTTACAAATTTACCTTTGTTGGGGGGTGCTCGCTGCGAGTATGGTCATTGCAACCAGTTGACCTAGTTGTCTTTGCGATGAGACCATGCGCTAAACGAAACCGGTGTTTACTGATCCGGTTCCTTCCGACAGCGGGCTGTTACGATCGAAACCCCTTAAACGATGATGACAAAATCAACTCGTTCACTGGAAGTCCTATCTGTTTTCTGTTCCATTTTTATTGACATTTCTAGATCAGTCTTGTATTTTCGGCCTAATTGGAGATATTATGTGGTTATTTTTGGGAGTCTCGTCCAATTGAAGACCACCACTGAACAAAACTGGAGAAATTACAAATTGGCCTTTGTTGGGGGGTGGTCGGTGCGACCATGGTCATTGCGACCAGACCATGCGCTAAACGGCAAAAATATCAACCCTTCGAATTATATATATATATATATATATATATATATATATATATATATATAAGGGTGGTTCGGGTGTACTCACCCCTTAGGATATATTTTGTACGCAAATCCTGACCGTTGATGGAACGTAGATGAATGGTTTTGATTAAATGAAACTAGTATGATCCCCGCACCATGGCGCGGTTTTTTATAAAAAAAATCTTAGTAATGTGTTAAATTAATATTATAAAATAATAGTAAAAGTTCAGATAATTAAATATTTTGAATTAATCCCATTGGTTGAGAAAAAAATTTAAATAATATATATAGATATAGATATAGATATAGATATAGATATAGATATAGATATAGATATAGATATAGATATAGATATAGATATAGATATAGATATAGATATAGATATAGATATAGATATAGATATAGATATAGATTACTAATATTAATTTTATGTTTCCTTATTATTGATTTTATGTTTTGAATTAATCCCATTGTTTTTTTAAACTACTAAAATTATAATTTAGGCTAAGATCATGGATTAATTGATTTTTTCAAAAAATTAGAAGAAATAACCTACTTTTAAGGAGAGAATGACACCTCATCAAAAATGCTTCTTTGTTAATAGCTAGTTATAGATCTTTTTATTTTTCTTTAATTAATGAGCGAAGTGTAGTAAATGACCTCCGATCCGAATTGCTTTGCGCCCATAACCCACTTTCTGGGCAATTTGCAAGGGTTAACCCTCTTTCCTTAAAAAATTGCACCCCAGGCGGTAAAAGTTACCTGGAGTAACCGGTGCTCCTGACATGGGAAGAGAGAAAGAGAGACAGAGAGAGCCACCGCGAGAGAGAAAGAGAGAGCCACCGCGAGAGAGAGAGAATGGGAAGGGTCTCCGGCTCGACACCGCGAGAGACGGGCGCGACAGGTCTCCGGCTCGGAGGAAGGGCTCGAGCGCGGCGCAGCCCCTCGCTCACTTTGTCTCTCACTCTCCCGAACGCATCCGGCATCCCGTTTGCCGTCGCCCATCGAGCTCCATCTCCATCTCCATTCTCCGGATCCGTCCGTCGCCATTCGCGCTTGGTTGCTCTCTACTGGAGTGCTGGACTGCTGGCGCCAGGCACCTCAAATCGCCATTGCCGAGGCGGAGGCGGAGCAGGACAAGCTTCCCGGGCGGCCTTGAATGGTTTCGGGATCGTTTTCGCGGTAAAGTTCTCTCTTTTTCTAGCTGTTCTTTGAATTGATTGAGTTTTGCTTGCTACCTCAGCTTCAATTTTTCAATTCTTTGTTGTGTGGTGTTGAATATATACACATGCATCACTCTGTGTGCCGGGTATATATTCAACATGTGTAGCGGATCCTTATTCATATTGAAGTTTAGGTTATATTAATTGCTCTTCCGCTGCAACCTCGGCGGTTAAGCTTCCTCCGGCAAAGGAATTCCCTTTCTCTCTTGATCGTTTCCAGGCTGAAGCTATCAAGTGCCTTGAAGTCGGCGAGTCTGTCATGGTAATTTCTGTTTCCGCTCGTTTCAATTTTAAATGCTTATGTGGAAATTTGTTGTATGATGTACCATGTTGTTTGATTCCTGTTTGATTAGTTACCTGGAATGTCTGTACATAGGTGTGCATATATGATACATGATTATTTCTTCCGATGAAGTGAAATTGCAATTAGTCAAAGAAATTAAGAATCATTCATATTAGGGCCGTGCTGTTTGGTGAATTGCATCATGAGAAAGAAATATAACATTGCAATTGTTGAGAGAACTTAGTTGTGCAATAGTTTGCAATTTGTAAAACTATGAACTTAGGTTAGGGTGTAAGAGGTGAGGAAGGGAGGTGGGTACACAAAGAGACCAACTCCTGCAGCCAATACCATAACAAGCCGTGATTCGAAAGAGGGGAGGTGAATTAGCAATCGGAAATATTGAGTGGCCCTTACCTAGTCCCCACTAGCCTTCAACCATGACTGGTGGATTGAAAAGTATCAGCATCTAATTAAGATTTAGTTTATGTAGTCTCCATTATCTACACTATAGATTTCTTATTTCTGTTATAAATTTATAATTTGTGCTGCACTGTGTTAATATGTTTTTACTTTCTATGTTTCTAGGTTTCAGCTCATACATCAGCTGGAAAAACTGTTGTTGCTTCATATGCTATTGCTATGTCCTTGAGGAATAAGCAGCGAGTAATATATACATCCCCTATCAAAGCCCTCAGCAACCAAAAATATCGCGATTTCAAAGAAGAGTTCTCAGATGTTGGTTTAATGACTGGGGACGTCACGATTGAGCCGAATGCTTCTTGCTTGGTGAGTTCTCTTCTACCATGACTTCTCTCATGTGATCAAACTTTAGAGTGAATGACATACTAGGTTATAGCATTATTTTTCCATAGTAACATATATAGTTTACCATACCAAGTGGTGAAATCCGTATATAGTTGCGCTTTTATTCTGACTAAATATCTGATCAGGCTCAAATCTTGACGGCAGTGAATGTTGAATTTCAATGGACATATTGTCCTTTTCTGCCTTTAGCTTTTTTTTTAATTGCAAAATACTTTTTTCCTTTAGTAAATTATTTTTCAATTCTTTACTGTGTGGTGTTGAATTTGGCATGTTTTTCTAATGTCTATAACAAGCTTGATATTAAAGCAGTGGATTGTAGCTGTTGCTTTCTTTGTCCATCGGTTATTGCTATCAATGAATCTGTGTGGTTTTGATTGTCTACCATCTTACTGAATGAATTTTCACTTTAAAGTCCAATATAAACTATTAGATATTCTGCCTTTTTCCCCATGGGTGACAGGACATAGGTTGTTGTATGATTGTGTACATTCTTGAGATCGATTGAAGAACAATTTTAGTTTGTATTGAAACGCCTCACTCTGGTTCTTAGTACCTCTCTTTTCTCTTCAGTTAATGGGTCATAGGAAAAGGAATGAAGGAAGCCTTACAGATTAAGAACACATAAGTTGATATCAGATTTTTTACTTATTCAAGATGCAAGTAATCAAGACATATTATTTTGCCTTGTAGAGAAGGATACATATACTTCAGAGAAGAGTGTAAGCTGACTGTATTTTCTTCTCTGTGAATAATAGGGAGATTGCGAAACATCTTTCTCTCCTCCCTGTGAAGCTACATTGCAGCCTGGCCTGCTTGCCGAGGATACAATCAAAGCAGCTATCAAAGACTATGAGGCAAAGCGCGGCAAAGCATCAACTTCACCTGCTTATAAGGCAGTAGAAGCATGAGAGAATGCTTGGATTCCTCGTCGAACACCTATGATGAATATGTTATCAGATAATAGATACTACTTTGTCTTGAGATGATAATGGATGGAGAAAATTACAGTGCGCTTTAGGACAAGCTTTATTTTTGTGCATTTTTATTCTTGATCAACAGCAGAAGGGGCAATTTTTTTTTTAAATGTAGAGAGCTTTTGATTAGTCTTTTGATAGAGAACTTCGGATTTTCGTTGTTTAGAGTTAAATTTTGCTTGGTCTGGCCTCATCCAATTGACACTTATTCAGTTTTACATGACACTAAAGACTTAAAGCACTATCTCCACCTGCATACTGATTTCCTGCCAACGTTTTACAAGACTTAAAGCACTATCTCTCTTTTTACTTGCCACCCGTCTATGTTCTAAAAAATGCTCAGCGGATGCTTGAAGCAATTGGATGAGATGGAAGTGATTGTTGGGTTTATGCAAGCTGCTGAGAGACTGAAAACGTCACAACTTTAACTGACCGATCATATATAAACCTGTCAACCATACTGAATTTACATGTCACCCATACCGGTTTTACATGACACATAATGTATTTTACTTGACACATGCATGAATTGTTTTACTTGACACGTGGATTGTTTTATTTGACACATGTCACCCATACCGGATTTACATGACACATAATGTATTTTACTGGACACATGAATTGTTTTACTTGACACATCACATATATAATTACCCGTCAACCATACTGAATTGTTTTACCATCAAGATGGTTGTAAGTTTCCAACAATTTTCGTCTCACCCTTCTAAATGATACCATTTTAACTGTGAAGTACATACTTTATGACAATCTAGAGCGTGAAGATATGACAATTTTATTTAAAAAATTGTCTTCACCTCTCTCTTAAACCCCCTTTCCCTCTCCCTCTCTCCACCTCTCTCCATTGAAGAGCTCCATTGAAGAGCTTCTTTCTTCTTTGATTTCTTTGTCTTCTATCTCTCTTCTTCCTTCGAATTTCTTCTGTCGAACAAAGAGTGACACCTTTTTCCTCTCTCTTATCCTCTCAGCACACACACTCTCTCCTTCTCTCTCTCTCTCTCTTCCTTTCCCTCTCTCCTCTTATTAATTACCCCTTTTACTTTTCCACCTTTTTCCTCTCTCTTATCCTCTCAGCATACACACACACTCTCTCTCAAGTACTTTATCAACATTTTTTTATCTGAAGTCGATGGTGAATCTATTTCTCTGATAATTCTTGTCCAGTCAATTCCAATAGGTGACATGTCGTTTCTCTTTGGGTGTCCAGTTAAAACTAACTGCTTACATGTCAACCTGCAAATATACCTCCGCCCACTTGCTGTTGCTTTTTCCATCCTCTCTCTCCTCTGCAACTTTACTGTTGCTTTTTCCCTCCTCTCTCTCCTCTGCAACTTTACCTCTGCAACTTTACCTCTGCAACTTTACTGTTGCTTTCCCCCCCTCTCTCTCTCTCTCTCTCTCACACACACATACACACACTTGTCCAGCTGTCAATCACAGAATGTCCAGTCTCCCCCCTCATGACCTGCAACCGGTTGAAAGTGTAACCCGGATAACCAGTTTTGTGCAAATTTTTTTCGGAATGGGTTAACCTTGCAAAGTTTCCCAAAAAATGGGTTAGTTTAGCAAATGCCCCTTAATTAATTATGGGAACCACATGGAAAAAACTACCCACAACCACTCTTGCTAGAGGGTGCTTTTTTTAATATACAACTTTTTTTCAAAGCAAATCCCTTTTGCTTTAATTAATTTCATAATTACATATAATTACATAAAATAACCCATAAAATAGTTTAGTTTTTACAAAACCACTCTTCAAATAAAATTTTGTAGAAAACACCCATAAATTTATTTTTTCTTTCAAATAACCACCCATGACCCTTTTTATGTGTAAAAAGTTAAAAAAAATGTTAATTTCGTTGTTTTTTCTTTTGTTGAAAGAAAAAGTTTTGTGAAAAATAAATAATTATGAGTGATTCATTGGTGGGACCCACCTGATTTCGTTCGTTTTAAAAATTGGGCAGTTCCACTGAACAATATTTCAAATGATACCGAATAATTTTATCTTATCTTTTTCCAATTAGTTCTTATTAAAATTTACCAATTCCACTTAATAATTTGTCACATGCTACTAAATAATGTTTTTTTTCATCAATTTTAGAGAAGAAACTCCAAATCCTTAAACAATACTTACGATTTATACGAATAATTCTTCACAATTCACCGAATAATGTTTCACATTTCACAAAATAATGTTTAGTTATGTAGTTATACTCATGTGATGAAGGTTTTTTATTTTGTTTGTCAACAAAAAACCCCAAGTACTGGCGAATAATGAATCAGATTTCACCAAATAATTGACGAAAAATCGGCACATACATCTGAATAATTAACAAATTATGAATCAAATTATGAATCTAAAAACCCTACACTAAATTCAACACATACATCTAAATAATTCTTTGTTTTTTCCCGAATAATGCGGGAATCATGTTGACTAAGCAACAAATTTCAGTCCTAACCCTATTACGTTGATACCCCTAACACAAACACAAATCACCTACTCACCTCCCACCCCCCGCCCGCCCACCTACCCACCCCGAACGAAACACACCACTGCATTAGATCCCATTGAGCCATCGACTACCATCGCTTTCGACCATTCTTCGTCTTTGAAAATTACCATGAGGTTTGGATCCGAATCCGAATTGGGGCCCGAGTGAAAATCACCATC